>CP125977.1:150881603-152199937 GCA_030063025.1 Avena longiglumis | reverse complement strand
TCCCTCCCTTTTAAAGGTAAGGATCCCTGTGATTGCAATGCTAGTCCCTGGATCAATGCTAGCATCCACAGTTTAAGATGAAGTACACAGAAACAAAGGTCATTATTACATATCATTCTAGAGACAAACATAGTCTTTTACAACTCCATGGCCATAGGCCTAATACAAGAGTTTAACCATAACAATATAAATAAGTCTTCATCTTCATGTGCCCCAGGCAAGCATGTTGAGTGTAGACTCATAACCCCCTAATCATCATCAGAATAACCTGCAACATCACAAGTTACAGCCACAGTGGGTCAATACATTGGAATAGTATTGGCAAGTGATACCTTAGTAGAATATAACATCTAGTTGCTACATGCATTTGGCTAAGTGTA
This sequence comes from Avena longiglumis, assembly GCA_030063025.1. Taxonomy (NCBI): domain Eukaryota; kingdom Viridiplantae; phylum Streptophyta; class Magnoliopsida; order Poales; family Poaceae; genus Avena; species Avena longiglumis. The sequence goes on along the minus strand of CP125977.1, from coordinate 152,199,557 downwards.
GGTTAGGCTTTCTTTGCTCAAAATAGATTTTTACCTATTAGTTGAAAACACTAAGTTTTTCTTTGACAAAACTTTCCCATGGAACCACCAATAGAAATTGGTGAACCATCACCCTTGTTCAACCACAAGTTTTTAACTTAGAAAATTAGGATGAGGAGATTCTTGATAGCTTCCATGTCTTGATGCTCAAATTGTCCAATACCAGGGACATGGCTAAGTACTTAGATTCTTCCATCTGCAGAGGTTGTGCACTTTCCCCACAAGACTTGATTTTCACCAAGACAGGACATTTCAGAAGCCTTCCCTTAGACCAAATGGACGCGCTCCAAACCTATCACCCCTCTACCACCAACTGTCCAAATGGCTAAGTTATTGCAACCTATGTGATCCAGGCAGAGCCCATAATGCCATGTGGCTACACTAGAAGCTTCTTAACATTTGGCATCTCAAATCCCTTTGTTCCTGGGTGGCTTTCCACAAGTGTGATACACAAGGTAAACCATAGAAATGGTCCTTGTGTAACCACTCAACACAAACCAATCCTTCCATCCCACCCAAGTGTTTCATTCACTTAGTTGTTTTATTAAGCAAAAATACAAGTCAAAGACTTAGAATATTTCTCATAGCATAATTATATAATCCACCCTTGGTTTCTACTAGCTAGGCTAAGCATGGCAATAGTAAGCATCTAAACTTAGAGGAAATTCTAATAATTCTACAACTACTAGGATTTCCCAAGCATAGCATATAGATACTTAGCAAAATAATCATGCAAATCCTATACAAAATATTTCTAATGCATAGGTAAAAATATAGGGATAAAAACATGAAGCACCACTTGCCTTGGTAGTTTGGGGAGTAGCAACAATCTTCACAACCACAATCACTATTAGCACCAAAATCTACACATAAAATCATGGCACCAAATTCACATATCAAAATTATACAAGCAAAAATATATGAACGCATGCAAATGCCATGTGATGGTTTTCTATACTAAACAAGACAAGTATACAGTACTGAATCATAAACATGACCATGACACACTATAAAAACTTTATTTGATCTTTAAATCATTTTTCAAATCATTTCTATACTCAAAATAAGCCTATAAATGTCTCTACAAAATTAACCAATTTTACAGAAGCAAAACCTTAAACACATTACATAAATGGATAGAATTCTTTCTCCTGATTCAAATGATATAAATTTTGTAAAATTTGAATGTGTGGAACAAAAGTTATGAATTTTACAAGTTTGAATCACTAATAGATCTAAATTCAGTTTTTAAATCTAAACGCAGGCCACGCGGCGTGTTCTGATTGGCTCGTACTGGTTCGGCCGGATCGACCAGCGTGGGCCATTGGATTTAAAGGAGATCGTGCGGCATAGATCTGGCGTACCCCTTCGCTTAAGTGATTCTATCGCAGCCAACAGATCAAGATCTAACGGCTATCGATCAAGCGACCATAAATGGGCGGCGCTAGCGACGGCGACGCGGCTCTGTCAGAGATGTTCTGGCGGCTACAAAGGGGGCTGGGGTCAGTGCTAGAGCTCAACGTGGAAGTGGCTTGTCAAGAGGCGCACAGACACGGTGGGGATTCCTCGTCGGAGTGGAGACTGCCATCGGGCACGACTGTTCGTCGACGTTGCCGATGTTGTAGATCATGCCAAAGTGAAGTGAGCGGTGCGTTAGATGCAGGGAGCGACACTGGTCATGTGAGTATCAAAGAGAGGGCAAGGCGCGCTCGGGACTAACTAGATTTACTCGCCGAAGTTGAGTGCCTCATCGGGTTCGCTCAGTCGTCGACGTTGCCGACGCTTGGGGTTGTCCTACCACACAGCAGCGGTGTCAAACGAAGCGCAAGGATGAAGTGGTTGTACTGGAGAAGTTAGGATTCAAGGGGCGCAGAGAGCTCACCGGAATCAGTCGTCGGAGTTCGTCGGGACAGCGGCAAAGTTTGGTGAAATCCGAGCAGCCTGGTGGCGAGGAGAGGGTGCTGAGTGGGGGGAAAATGGCCGTGGCAGGGTGGGGTTTAATTAGCCAGGAGCGGGGCGAGGTTTACTCCCTGAATCAATGGAATTTAAGCGGAATTAAACCGCGGCGTCACTGCGGCGAGGTAACGGCGGAGCGGGTCGGGCGCGCGTTGATTTGGGGACAATGCTGACGGGGGAAGGTGGGGTCGACTGTCAGCGAGTGGGTGTGTGTTGCTGCGGTGAGAAACAGAGAGGGAAAAGAGACCCCGGGTGGGCTGTTTTGTTTACTAGGCCGAAAGGGTAGCGCCTGGCCTAGTTCTGATTCTTTAACTCTTTTCTTTTTCTATTTCGATTTTCAGGAAACATTTTCATATGAATTCAAATGTGTTTGATTTCAAATTCTTTCTGGATTTTTATAAGGTGAAACATGCACATAATTAAGTATAAAGCCCTGTTGTTTCACCAAACCTGCTTGGTCCTTTGGAGTTTTCAAAGAAAAACAGTGTCTTTGCAAATCTATACTATTAAAAAGATTGGGACCGTTCGTCGCCCCCAATTTCCGTCTGTCATAAAAAGACGATTTTGCCCCTGACTGTTTGGTGTTTTTACCAGTAGTGCCACCGCCAAGTCAACCAGCCTAGCTGCTTCGAGCTCTTGTCCCGCGATCCCCTTCTGCCTCGTGTCCCCGTCGCCAAGCTCCACCGGCCTTCTCCTCCCTCGAACGTCCCTCTTCTCCAGCAGCCCCACTAGATCGACGGGCCGGAGCAGAACGGCGGCTGGAGGGCGACACAAAGGAGGGGACTGTGGTGGATAGACCTTGGCGACGATGTCGCAGGTCACCTCTTCGGCCCCAAGCTACGCCGCCATGGCAGAACCATTCCGGAGGCGGCAGGGGCGCCTACTAGGAGGAGGAGGAGGTCTACAAGGGGGAGGAGCTGCCAGCCCCAGTGGCACCGTCCAGGTCCGTCTTGGAGGTCGGCGAGGCGTCCGGGAGGAGGAGGGCTACAAGTGAGAGCAAAGAGGAAGGCAGCCACGCAAATCCCCCCAAATCCTCGAGATACCGGCGCCGCGATACGTCCGCCTCTCGAGGCCATCGCCGGTCCCATTCTCCCTTGAGGTACGAGAAGGTCTCACCTCCACGAGCTAGATCTGTATGAAAGTGGCGACCTGCTGTCGGAGTCGCTTGGTCAGAGCGAGGATCCGCGGAATCGACATTCCAAGAGGGAGATTCTTTAAGCTTCTGGAAGGGGGCGTGGATCTTGGGCTTGTCCCCGAAGACTGCCATGGCTACAGGCGCGGGCACCGTCCTAGGTGAGCTCATCTAAATCCCTCCCCTCCTCTCTTCGCTTCTTCCGCTGCACTGTTCTCCGCGGTGGTTGTGTTTCTTGTGGTCTTGGTGCTCAGTAGAATGTCGTTTACTAAACTGGGTCAGCTTGCAGGGCGCTGCCACGGCCACAAGCGCCCTCCTGGTCGGGATTGTTCTCTGAGATCATTGGCACCATGCTCTGCAGGGTCCCCTCCGCCGCCAACTGCGCCAGGTTCAGATTCTGGGTGAGTATCTTTTAACCGTTTAAAGTGAAATTGATGTGCGACATTGTAATGTCTGAAACAAAGATTCTTTCGATTATTGTCCGCGGTGTTCATCATCTTAATATTCGTAGTTTTAGATGATAAATTTGTTTCCTTTTGAGAAAAGGATCATATTTTCCTCACGTGTTGTATATTTCTATACAAAGCCTCTCGTGATTACTTGGTCTTCGTTAACTGAAAAGTACCATAGGAATTTTTATATATTATATTAAATTTCATTCGGTGATTGTTGTCATAGTCCGTCACTCTTTCTAGATACGATGCTGTTAGCTTACGTTGATACATGTCACCTTTCGAGATCGTTACGGGCGAGAATCCGATCAGAACAAAAACAACTGTCCCTTGTTTTCGTTCTGAAAAGGCAATATTTATTTTATCCTTTAAATAACAAATGGAAATCAAAATAATATGACTCAACCTCACCCTTTTAAATGTAGCAGATAATAGTGGAGCTCGAAAATTGACGTGGTTGTTCGATGGAATGTGCTATATGGGTGCTGTTTTGTGGACGTCCATGTTATCGGCATATGCGAAGGGTGGCAAGCTGTAGGAGGCGCTGAGGTTCTTTGAGGAGATGGCAGTGGCTTAGGTACGGCTGGACGCTGGCACTTCGCAGCCTTCTCCCGTCGGCATGATCCAGCCTTCTTGGTATTCATGACGGTTTGGTTGCAAGACGCCAACGAGGCCACCTCCTAGGTTTGCTGCTTCATAGTCCATATCTTGACTGTTGGCCGCATGCCGTTCGTTTGGTGCTGCTGAACTACAGTAAAAATTATTCCACGCTCTTTCATATATCTCTCTGTGGAGGTTATGCCCAAGGTTCTTTCTACACAGCTGATATGCTGCTCATCTCTGCAGGTGGATGGTGCAACACTTTCTCGTCCTGAATTTCCCCGATTGATATAGGTTGGTCTATGTTTCCCTTTTAGTTAGCATGCCTATTCAAATACAAAATGTATTACGAAGCTTCCAAGGTACTACATCATAATTTTTTGTTTGCATGATATAAAAGTTATGGTCAGAGATGAAACATATTATGAAATTTGGTACTCCCTCCGATCCATAATAAGTGTCGGTGAGTTAGTATTGATTTAGTACAAAGTTTGTACTAAGTCTCCGACACTTATTTTGGATCGTAGGTAGTACATAGTTTCAGTACATTTCTATTTCAATATCAGTCATATAATATTCTAGCATGTATGCTTAGGTGGCTGCAGGTTGCAGTTATAGGCCTCACTTTCTGATCCATAGTCATAGGTCGTATGAGAAATTGAGAGTAAATCGGTTGATTAGATGAGATAATTGGCGCTGAGAATGTGTGGAGTACCAAAATGAATATTGTGCTTCTCCTTTGCAAGATGTTAATTTAATAGCTCTGACAAGGATTCAGGTGACTCTGTGCAAAGCATATAACTATGTGGTTTTGACCTAATGGGCTATTCTGGTATATGAAGATGATGGTGTATCATGCTAGCTGAAACTAGAGATGCATGTGTATGCAGAATGAACAAATTCACATAGGACCACTCTGACCATAGTGATGTAAAATTTAAGCCAAGCTGATGAAGCTCCTGCCACTTTTTCCCTCTGTTAAATACTATCCCATGATGCTTGGTAGCAAGCTGTGAACATTTAATTTCTTGAGTTTTTCATGTTGTTATGCTATTCTGTCGGCTTCATTTAATTCTTAATCTGTAAGGTCGATGCAGTTGTTGGCCGCTGCTGACAAGAAACAATTTGTAAGAGGAGGTCAACGGCTTTCTGTCCGATAACTCCTTAGCTAAGGTGTCTTTCCTCCAACTGGGTAACAAGATCAATCTCTTTCAACTGGGAATGGCAATGTGACCTATCCGATTCGAACGTGCGGCCCCATGGAGGTCTTCATATGCAGCATTGTCCACAAGATGGACTACGACGAAGGCTTCAAATGGATGTCCGTGTCGAAGACCCGTAATTACTTTCCATCTCTTTCTAAAATAAACTTATGATGTCCAAGCTACAAATTAGCAAAGGTGCTAAAATCGTGTAATTTATCTATGTTGAAAGAACAATTTCTGGCAATTCTATTTTAGCTGTTGATTAAGGGTTGTTAGTAGCATGAAAAAAATTAGTCTAGACATGGATAATACGTACTCCCTCTGTCCATAAATAAATGACTTGGATTTATCTAAATTTGAATGTATCTATATACTAAAACATGTCAAGATACGTGTGAATCTAGACAAATCCAAGTCACTTATTTCTTGACGAAAGGAGTATAATATTTCAGTAGCCCTCCTATATTTTGAGGAAGATTGAAGAAGTTGTATCATGTGTCGAAATTAGCTAGATCAAGAAGTAGAGATTAGTTTGTGTTAATTTATACGTTTTGAATATATCATGAATTATAAATGTTTTGATTAATATATTAGATATAAATTTATTGGACCGTGGCAACGCACGGGCACTCAACTAGTGTTTTAATAAAGATCTAAAAATAGTTTTGAAATCATATTTTGTTTTTGAAATTTTATCCAAGATTTGGAAAACAACCAAATCAGCTCATGAACAAACAATCTTGTTTTTAAAACAATAATCTCTCATTGGAGAGTATCATTGCATCAATGCTTTGCTTACATAAAATAATAAGCATCCAAATGCTTCTGATTTTGTAATGACTTTGAAAATGATCCCTAAATGATTATGAATGCATGGATGTTATGCAATCTTTGAAAACATGATTTTAGGGATGTTACACCTCATCTTCATCCTCCTATGCTCATATGTTCCTTATGGAAAGTGGATCAAAGGTATATCCTACTTTGGATCCCAATATGTCTTCTAAATATAATAGCAATTATAATGATGATAGTGATGATGACATTGATGAGGATACTAGTGCTCTCTTGCTTGAGTTGAATTTTTTATGTACCTCTCTCCATGGTAATAATAAGGTTGTTACTTGTCTCAAACACGTTATGGACACCATAACTAAACAAACGGGAACCATAGAGGAGTTGGATTTCCATCTTGATAATGGGAGTCGGAGATTCAATCTCCTCAAGCAAGATCTTGCCGAGGAGAAGCACACTAATAGTCTCCTCACACAAAAAATTGAATCTTACGAGCTTGAAAAGGAAAATTCTATTAATGATGCTTGTGCTACTAACTCTACTTCTTGTGAAGCATCTATCCTAAAGGAGAATATTGAGCTAAGGGCTCAACTTGAGTTGCTAACTAGAAAGTATAGGAAATTGGAAGAAAGTCATGAAAAGCTCTCGGGCTCTCATAATGATCATCTAATCTCTTATGATGGGCTAAAGTTAGCTCATGAGGCAAGTATTACTAAGGTAACATCTTGTGAGCCTCTTTTGGACATTATCACAACTTCTACTCAAAATGCTATTTTACCATGTGCTAGTCCTAGTAATTCATCTAGACATACTATTGATAAACCTTGTGTTGGATTAATTGCTTTGCCTTGTTGCTCTAACAATGAAGCTTATACTTCCTCTATTACTTGTATTTCTACTAACCATGTAGAGGAAATCAAAGAGCTGAAGGCCCAAGTCACTTCCTTGAGGAATGACTTGGAAAAGAGTCATGAAGGGAAATCCACACTCGATAATATCTTAAGTGTGCAAAAATACCCTAATGATAAAGTGGACTTGGATTCAACTCCAATAACAAGAACGAGTCCAATATAAACAAGAAGTAGGGCCAAAACCAAGTCAAGAATTCGGCAAAGATTACTTGCTTCAAGTGCAAGGTTTAAGGACATCATGTAAGATCTTGTCCACTGGAGAAAAAGCAATTGAGTGAGAAGCAACAAGGGAAGTGTCAACACCCGGATTTTTGATCCCAGATGCCTGTTATGCCATACATCGTAATCCCAGGATTACCATTTTTGCGAGACCATAGTACATCATCCATTACAACCGTACATAAGTTCTTACACAAATAGGGATCTCATGATCCAGTTCTTAATACAACATCAAGCAGCGGAATACGTAATAATAACGGTAGCATAGGCGAAGCTCCATCTTCGGGGTCACAGGCAATGCTGACGATGGGAGATGATCCTAGTTGTCGTAACCTTCCTGGGGTCCATCCTCCAGGTACTCCTATTCATAGTCTGGCCATGGGAATAGCCAGAGACAAAGCCATGAGTACTCTTTAAGTACTCGCAAACTAATACTAACAAGGGAAAGGGGTTTTTGATAATAGGACACTAGGCTCTAGGGTTGTTTTGCAAAAAGCCAGATTTATCTCTACTAAGTTTAGAAGCAACGAATGCTAGTTGAAATTTTAAAACACCTAAATGGGAACTTGTATCTCATGCCACAACCCTGTTGTGGTCAAGTCAGAGTCTCACTTTGTTTCACAAGTCATTTTGAAAAGTCTGACGGGGGAACAGTATGGCCACTCCAACTGTCCATAACCACGGACGCGGCTATTTGAATAGTTTGACACTCTATAGAGATTGTACACTTTCACCACATCCGTCAGGAACAAATCTTGAATTTACCATACTCAGTATGCGGATAATCAATCCTAACCTTTCAATTACACGCCCTAGTATAAGCACCTCTCCTGTGAGTTTGGCCTCCCAACCATGACCAACTGTCATCTTGGGTACTGCACAGGTGGACAATCTTCACAAGGTAGCCTCAGCTCAGACCTTGGCCGTGAGGGAGCTAATACTAAGGTATATAAGTTTCCAGTCAAGCCCTACCCAATCTTCGGGTATTGTGGTTGTACGATAAAATTGGAATGGTATCGCATCCAGACAACCATCAGTTTTATAAAGGGCTAAGGCTCATGCCTCAACATTTTCATCACCAAAATCATCAAGTGTTCGGAAACACATGTCCAAAACATTTCAATAGAATGATCCATAATTCCAAGGTTTTCATAGCCATTTTTCCACCAAGTATTTCCATCTAAAGTTGATCAAGTTTTATGAAGGGCCACGCGGAGATAAAACAAAAAAAATTCCTGTAATGTGGTGATCCCAAGAACTAGCTAAGGTAGAAGGCCACGAGGTTTACCACTAGACGCGCGGTTGCGGATTACTGATGAAGCGCGTCAGTTGATGCAGTGCAGTCCGCACGATCCGATCGTCCTGGTGCTAATCGCACAACACCTCTGCTGGTATCTACACGTACAAGGAGGAGCACCGGCGGCGAACTTCTAGGTTCGTTACGGCGGCAGGACTGCTGCGGAGCTAGGGTTTCCAACACATGGAATGACCTAACCGAACAACGATTAACCTTTCTGGATTAAGGTGCTCCACTATATATAGGGATTGAACGTGGGCTCTGCTCGCGCGACCCATTCACTAAAGCCCATATAACACTAGTCACTGTGAGTCCAACTCACTAACTCAGTCCTAATCAGGTTTAGGTCCAATCCAACCAGATTATATGTTCAGATCCAATCCGAACTTGCTCCCGCTCTTAAGTGTGTGACCCCCCAGGCTCATGGCTACTTGGACACGATAGGAGTCCGACTCTCAATCGATCAGTCGTTAGCGGCTCCTAGCAGAACGTGCCGACTCCCAAGTACCAAAGAGTCATGACGACTTTCCTTTCCAATGCGACTTGCGTCCGAGACCCTTTTGCCTCACGATATACCTTGTCAGACTATAGGCGAATACATGTCATCCCTTAAATAGTCCGACTCTCTTCTCGATCCGAGATAAGTGATTCACCCGACTAACTCTTAGTCGATCGCCTCGGTTAACACTTAACCGAGTCGTGCATGGCCATGCTTTCCGAATCATATCTCATAAGAGGGCCCAGAGAATATCTCTCCAAGTGGAGGGGCAAAATCCCATCTTGGTTATGCACATCACGCAGCTTGATTCTCAGTCGACCAACCTCGCCTTTATAACGCCGATTCACGGATCAGCGTTTGACAGAACCTAAGTCGGTGATCCTCAACTCGGACTATGCAGCAACCTCAGGTCTAAGGATTACATTGATTGAAATATACAAATGACAACTTGTTCGTTGTACCTCAATATGGGTCAATCCGACTCGCTAAACTCTTTAGTCGAATCTGTGTAAGTTGGAATAGCATCTCCATGCCCATGACAAGTGGAACCGAGTCATCAAGCCAACTTTCACATTGGTATAAGTTGTGTGTCCAGCACAACCTCAATGACCAAGGATATTTAGTACAAACAACATGAATGCATAGTTCCACAACCGAATCACATATTCAATGATACACATCAGATGTTTATACAAGGACTACTTAATATCCTTATGAATACAATGGGAAAACTCATCATACATGATTGCCTCGAGGGCATATTCCCAACAGTCTCCCACTTGCACTAGATTCAATCTTTCGACATCACATGTCTAAGCATCTAATGCCCATGGCTCTCAGGTGCGCCTCATGCTTCGGCTGGGGTAACGGCTTTGTCAACGGATCCGCAATATTTGCATCCATGTGTACCTTGCATAACTTGATATCACCCTGATCCACGAACTGGCGAATCAAGTGGTACCGCATGAGTATGTTCTTGTTCTTCTGGTGTTGTCTAGGTTCCTTGGCTTGTGCAATAGCACCATTGTTGTCACAATACACGTCCAACGGATTGCACGAGCCCTGAACCACACCAAGATCCATGAGGAAATTCCTCATCCAAACAGCTTCCTTTGCTGCCTCCGAGGCGGCAATATACTCAGCCTCTGTTGTAGACGCAGACACAGTCTCTTGCTTGGAACTCTTCCAGCTCACAGCACCTCCGTTTATAATAAACACGTATCCGGATTGCGAACGAGAATCATAAGAGTCAGTAAGATAACTCGCATCCGTGTAACCCTTTACACTGAGTTCATCTTCACCACCATAAACCAAGAACATATCCTTAGTCCTTCTCAAGTACTTTAGGATATTTTTAGCCGTTGTCTAGTGGATCTCTCTAGGATCAGCCTGGTATCTGCTCACAACATTTAGAGCATAGGAAACATCCGGCCTAGTACAAATCATGGCGTACATGATGGATTCGACTGCAGAAGCATATGGAATCGCACTCATCTGACTTCGCTCATCAGTTGTCGAAGGACACTGAGTCTTGCTAAGTTTTACACCATGGGACATCGGTAAGAACCCCTTCTTAGACGATTCCATGTTGAACTTCTTCAACACTTTGTCCAAATAAGTACTCTGACTCAATCCAATGAGCCTCCTTGATCTATCTCTATAGATCTGGATTCCGAGGATGTATGTTGCCTCACCCAAGTCTTTCATTGAGAAACTCCTTTCCAATGATTCCTTGGTTTCTTGCAACATCTGGACATCATTTCCAATCAGTAATATGTCATCCACATATAATATTAGAAAATTTACTTTGTGCCCACTAAGCTTCTTGTATAAACAAGAATCATGATCACTCTTGACGAAGCCAAACGATTTGACTACCTCATCAAAGCGAATATTCCAACTCCGAGATGCTTGCTTCAACCCATAAATGGATTTCTGAAGTTTGCACATCTTGTCAGCATTAGCCGGATCGACAAAACCCTCGGGCTGTATCATATACACATCCTCGGTTAAATTTCCGTTAAGGAAAGCCGTTTTGACATCCATCTGCCATATCTCATAGTCGAAATAGGCCGCTATAGCTAACATGATCCGAACTGATTTAAGCATCGCTATGGGCGAGAAAGTCTCGTCGTAATAAACTCCTTGAACTTGTTGGAACCCCTTCGCGACAAGGCGTGCTTTATAGACGGAAACATTTCCATCCATATCAGTTTTCTTCTTAAAGACCCATTTGCACTCGAAGGGTCTTGCACCGTCTGTCAGATCAACCAAGTTCCAAACTTGATTTTCATCCATGGACTTTAACTCGGATCTCATGGCTCCAAGCCATGACTCGGAATCAGATCCCACCATCGCTTCCGAATAATTTTCCGGCTCATCACTGTCTAACAGTAACACATCACGAACACTTCGTAATCTCGCCGATCTTCGCAGTACAGGTGCTGCTGCCGGCTCAGCTACCACGATCGGCTCAACCTCCAAGGTTTTTGCCGACTCGCCACTAGCCGGTTCCTCTCGAATTTCTTCGAGCTGCACCGTGCTCCCACTTACTCCCCGACTGAGAAACTCTTTCTCAAGAAAGACACCGTTCCGAGCGACAAACACTTTACCCTCTTCTCGGTTATAGAAGTAGTAACCCAAGGTTTCCCTCGGATACCCCATGAAAATACATTTATCCGACTTGGCCGTAAGCTTGTCCGACTGAAGTCGCTTGACATATGCTTCACAACCCCAAATCTTAAGAAAATACAAACTCGGCTTTTTGCCTGTCCACATCTCATGCGGTGTCTTCTCTACCGATTTTGATGGTACTCTGTTTAGTGCGAACGCCACTGTTTCTAGACAATAAACCCAAAATGATAAAGGTAGATCTGTTCGACTCATCATTGATCGTACCATGTCCAACAAGGTCCGATTCCGTCTTTCCGAAACCGTTCCTTTGCGGCGTTCCTGGCAGAGTGAGTTGAGGAACTATTCCACAACTTTTCAGATGGTCATCAAACTCATGGCTCATGCACTCACCTCCTCGGTCCGACCGAAGAAACTTTATTTTATTGCCGAGTTGATTCTGTGCTTCATTCTGGAATTCTTTGAACTTTTCAAAGGCTTCTGACTTATGTTTCATTAAGTAGATATATCCATACCTACTCAAATCATAAGTGAAGGTAATGAAGTTCTCATAACCACCCCTGGCTGTCGTGCTCATTGGTCCACATACATCACTATGTACTAGTCCCAACAAGTCGGACGCCCTTTCGCAACTCTTTGCAAAAGGTGTCTTGGTCATTTTGACTAGTAGGCAAGATTCGCATGTCTCGAACGACTCCAAGTCGAACGAAGTTAGGAGTCCATCATCATGGAGCTTCTTCATGCGTTTCCAACTTATATGACCAAGCCGACAGTGCCAAAAGTAAGTCATATTCAGATCATTTGGTTTCAACCTTTTAACATTTATGTTATAAACCGACTCACCATCAAGATTCAAAATAAATAACCCGTCCTGGACGGGTGCAAAGCCGTGAAACATATCATTCAAATACAAAGAACAACCATTATTCTTGATATTCCACTCATAGCCTTGCCTCATCAAACATGAAGCAGAAATAATGTTTCGACTGAGCACTGGAACATAATAACAATTATTCAGTTCCATAATGAATCCGGAAGGTAAATGAAGTTGCATCGTGCCGACTTCCAACGCAGCAACTCTTGCTTTGTTGCCGACTCGAATATCAACCTCACCTCTTGCTACACTCCTAGTTCTTACCAGTCCCTGCAACGAATTGCAGATGTGAATAACTGATCCGGTATCATATACCCAAGAAATATTAGGTGCATCAGAAAGATATATGTCTATAACATTGCAAACAAGTGTAGCTGAGTCGGAAGTCATACCTCCACTCTTGGCTTTATCGGCCAAGTACTTGCTGCAGTTCCTCTTCTAGTGGCCATCCGCCTTGCAGTAGAAGCAAGTGGATCCGGCTGAAGGAGATGGCTTAGTCCCTAAGGAAGCACTTGGGACCAGTTCCGGAGCCTGCTTTCCTCCTGACTTATCCTTCTTCTTAGTCCAAGAACTCTTCTTGAACTTAGCCTTATTCTGCACCATCAACACTTGACTGGTGCCCTTCTTGAGATCTGCCTCTGCCTTCTTAAGCATCCCATGCAATTCAGTGAGCTTCTTATCCATACCATGCATGTGGTAGTTTGAAATGAACTGCCCATATGCACTAGGAAGATAGTTCAGAATTATATCCGTAGCGAACTCTTCGCTAATGGGGTAGCCAAGCCTCTCCAAAGACTGCACGTAACCAACCATTTTGATCACATGCGGACTCAGTGGATCACCATCCTTAAGCTTGCAACTCAGCAAAGCTTGAGAGACATGATACCTCTCAGTCTTCGCCTGAGCCTGGAACATACTTTTGAGGCTTTCGATCATATCGTAGGCCTCAACATGCTAGAACTGCTTTTGCAAGTCCGGTTCCATGTGAGCAAGCATAAGACAGCTAATATCCGTGGACTCATCCTTAGCCCAACGTTAGGCATTGGTGGCTGCGACAGTCGCGTTCTCATTCGGCTCATCTGGAAGTGGGTTGTCTAGGACATGGTCCTTCTTTTCTTGTTTGAGAACAATTCTCAGATTTCGATACCAGTTGGTAAAATTAGTGTCGTTCTGTTTATCTTTCTCAAGGATAGTTCTCAACGCAAAACCGGATATCTGAGAGTGACTGCTACTTGGTGCCATGATCTACAACAGAAAATATGCAAAACACTTAAGACATGTATTCATAAAAGAGCAAGCATATTAAATACTTTAATATTTTATGCTCCCACCAGAACCAACACCCCTCCGATGTTTACTTAGTGATTGAGGATCCTAAATAAGCAAGTCGGCTAGTGAGCTTTAGCATCACCGCTAGCCTCCAAGTGATCTAGGTAGACAACTCCTTGTCAATCGCATCTCATGCGACTCCTGTTGGATGGGTGGCATCACATGCCCCGGCTCCCATCCGACTTTTCCCCGAGTCCCACAACCGTTGTGATAGACCCGTCTAGCTTACCGAGTGTTTACAGAAGAGTCCGACTCGAACCCACCTAGTCGAAAGAATTGACAGCACCTCAATATTATGAGCCCACTACCAAAAATGTCCGACTTGTGATGGTGCAAACATCATGGAAAACCGACTAGACCTTCTATGAGGTATTAAATTTTACCGACTATCTAATAGAGGTAAACGAGACATGACAATAACACAAAATAAAGCAATTATAATGTGAAATGGTATGGCTCTCTTCATGGCGATCTCCATCTCCACAAAGCTCGTAATCCGACTCGTGCCAACTCTTGTCACTTGCCGCCTTACTCCATGTCGCCGACATGTACAACGCCTTGCATGCCTTCCGGGTTCTCCAAACAGCTACACTAGCTTAGTAAAGTAAATTACATACGTAATCCGACATGCGTGTCGTTATACAATAAAATGACAGACCTAGGCTCCATTGGTCGACATAAACCGTGATTCGCAGATCACGTATGGATTACACACATACATCACATGCACATGAACCATACCATTCACAACTTCCTGCAAAAACAAGTTATGCATAGATAAAATATCTACCGGCGTTGTGAAACTCGCAACGACATCTAACCTGCAACATTACAAGTTACAGCCACAAGGGTCAATACATTTGAATTGTATTGGCAAGTTTCACTACTATGTAGAATATAAGTGGATCCTATCATTACATGCATATTTGGCTAAGTAGAGTTTTAGGCTCATTTGCAGAAGGCAATAATTTATCCTATCTTTTCAAAATGGTTTTGTTCCTTTTGTCAAATCTTTCTGAACTCCTTGGTAAATCCCCAAGTGTCTTTGTCAAAATTTCTTGAGATCCTTGGTACGCCCCAAGTACCTCAAGTTTTTATCAAGAACTCTTGAGCTCCTTGATAAATCCCCAAGTGCATTAAGCTTTTATTAAAATCTCTTGAGCTCCTTGGTAAATCCCCAAGTGCATCAAGATTTTATCAAAATCTCTTGAGCCCCTTGGTACCCCCAAGTGCTTCAAGTCTTTTGTTGTCACTTTAAAGTTTTTCTTTTAGAAATAGGAATGTCGAGATTTCCCATAGCTTCAAGCTTTAGTTGCTCAGTATTGTCCATAACTTGCCTTTTTGGTAGGGAATGTTGGTTCACTTCTTGATCTTGCTAGTTTCACACTTTTATAACTTCACTACAAATCAATCAAGCAAACACAATATCAACTAGCATTCCAACCAATAATCAATCAAACAATTCACACATAAAATAAGAGAAACTAAGTCATGCATGCAAGCATGCAAAAGATAGTTTTATTTGCAAAGGTGGTTTCTACTAGGCTCTAAAATTTGTAAGGTTAAAAGTGGTCACTTTCTAAAGTGGCAAAGTCATTTGCAAAAGGGTTTTATCTATAAATCATTTTTAAATCCATTCATTATTTTATGTGGTGGAAAATATTTTTATCAAAGCAACAATTTTATATTGTTCACCAAATAAGTTGTTGATTCTCAAAACTTGGTGTTTAGGGTCAGTAGGTTTGATCTAAATCATTTTCCCAAAGTTTTTACTCCAAAAACCAATTCTATAACAAAATCAATATTTTTATTTGACTAGAAATGGGCCAAATCAATTAATCCATCTTAATCTTCACCAAATACATTTTGAAATCCACAAGATGGTTCCTAGGGTCAGTAGGTTCACAAAAAACTAATTTGCAAAGATTTCAACACCAAAATCATTTTGGAATAATTTTTATGACCCAAACAAGCATAAAAATGTTTCTGCAAAAACAAACATTTTACCAGAAGCTTTTTACTAAAAAAATTGCATGGTTGGCTAGGGCTTGTTCAACTGATTCCATTGATATAAAGTTTGCAAATTTTGGACGTGTGGATCAAAAGTTACAAGATTTTCAAATCTGCATCTAAATCAGATTTCAAATTTCTGTTTTAAACAAACTGGTGCCACGCGGCATGTTCTTATTGGGCGATACCGCTTCACGCGGATTGCGCTCTGTGGGGCGTTGGATCTAACTTAAACGAATGGATCAGATGGGCGCGTACCGGTTCGTCTAGTTCTAATCGCAACCACAAGGTTTTCATCCAACGGTCTCAGACGCTTGGCCAAAGGTTGGCGGCGATGCGCGGCGGCAGACGGCGGCGACGGTCGGACGAGGTGCAAACGGCGGTTATAGGAAGCAAGGGAGGAAACGAGGATGCTCACCGTGCTCGCGAGGTCGAGGTGAAGCTCGAGGTGGTGTTGGTCTGGCGAGGGGCGCTCTGGTTCTAGCAGGATTGCTCGCCGGAGTGGAGGACGGCGTCAGGTTCGTCCGGTGGTCATCGTGGGCGGTGCTGTGGTTCACTCCGAGGCAAAACGAGGATGCGGTTAGATGCAAACGAGTGTGGCGAGTGTAGGAGCTTGAACGAGAGGGCGTGGGGCGGTCTGTCTTACCAGGGGGAGTTTGCCGGAGAAGTAGCAGACGCGGTGGTGCTCAGAGGTGGTCGGAGTCGACATTTTGGGGCGCCCGTGGGTGAACAGATGGCACAGGGGAAAACGCCAGAGGCTGGGGAGTGTGTGTGCTTAGTCGAGGAGGCGAGGGGCGGTGTCTGCTGGCCAAAATTGGCTGGAGAGGCTCGCCGGAGCAGTGGGGTGTGGCTTGAAATTACGACGGCCTGGGGGCAGAGAGAGGGAGGCGCGTGAGGGGAATGAGAGAGGAGGTGCTGGCGCTTTAGTAGGCGTCATCGCAGGGGGAGTTAAAGCCGTGGTTAACGCGAATTGATCGCTGGCGTAAAGGACAGGAAACGACAGGGCGTCGTCTGCGCGAGGAAGAAGAGAGTGAGCTGGCTGCGTGGGTCCGCTTCGTCAGCGAAGGAGAGAGACAGGGAGAGGGTCTACCAGTCAGTCGCTCTGCGGGTGTGGTTCAAGTGAAAAACGCTTCGCGCGTGGGAAGAAGCTGGGCTGGGGTTTGGGCTTTCTAGGCCAGGTGGGTTGGGTCAGGTTAGTTTTCATTTTTTTTCTTTCTGAATATTTTATTCTTTTCCAATTCTGTTTTCTGTTTTGAATTTTAAACAACAACCAAACATTCAAATCAAATCAAACTTTCACCAAACATTGCAATTGAATTTGGTTCTATTTAATAACATAAACCAAAGTCCCAAAATATTATAACATTTTTGTTTTAGGGTCCATTTATAATTAAATAAAATGGACATTAGTTAATAAATCAAATGAGTTTTAATTTATTTATAACTCCATTTAAAGTCTAAATATTTTCAAAACCGAATCAGTAGGTTTTATTTGAATAAACCTTTACTAATTTTATCCAATAGAAATATTTTATTTCAAAGGCTTGGCCAAGTTTTAATTTGGCTTATAAAATAATCCTTATTATTTTATTTAGAATCCTATCCTTTGCTTTTGAAAACCAAATCTTTTTATTAAAAGATTCAAAATAGTACTTTCAAATATTTTTATTTTCTTTTATTAAATGTTTATCTTTTTAAATCCCTTTAGGATTTATCTTGATCAAAATAGGTTTTGAAAGTTTCTAATTGGATTCAAAAATTTTCTTCTCACCCTGAAAATCAACAAAGTTTTATTTTATTCATTTATTTTTCACATTACAAGATTTGGAAAATCTTGGGATGTGACAGGCTACCACCCTTAAAATAAATCTCGTCCCGAGATTTGGGAAGGCTAGGGTTACAAGTAGGCTCAAAGCATCTAGGGTACTACCACCCTTAAAAATTTTCAAACTAAATTACATATTGGCTTGCTTGGGATCTTGGGAAAACTGCTCTGGGAAAACATCTGCATAGTGTCCTTTGTTTCCACCCTTGACACATGTGTCAAGGCTGAGATCCTTCATTGGCTTGTTTATCTTGTTCTTCATATTTTCTGGACAATTGCTTGCATAATGTCCTGGTTATTTGCAATTGAAACAGTTGATGAGTTTGAGTCCTTCACGTGTCTCTTGTGTACAAGTTGCTGCATAATGGCCTAACTCTTTGCAATTGTTGCACCATACTTGGCCAATCTCTTTATAATTATGTTTCTCTGGACATTCACTAGAATAGTGTCCCATTTCTTTGCAATGATGACATTGCACATGGCTTTTGTCCTTCTTTTTATTTTTGGGCTTCTCCAAAGCTAGGAGTGCATCTAGTTCATGTTGTTCATATGTTATCTGGTAGGTAGGAATGTATACATGTTTCTTGGACCTTCTTTTGCTCCTTGGATAATTCATATGCCTCTTCTTTGGTCCTTTTAATTGGGTTGTATTGCATGGAGGTATAAGTGGAGCTTTTCCTTTGTCCTCATTCCTCTTGGTAGATTTGGATCCTTCTTGATAGTTTGCAATCATCTGTTGTACTCCACCTTGTTTCCTTTGTTCAACTATGGAATAGATGGGGCATTGGATAGGGACATGATTGTTTCCTTCACATAGGTAGCAAGTAGCTTGAGAGGCGGGACATTGGCCAACTAGATGGTTCTCTTCATAGTTAGGGCATTGATCTCCATGCTCCTTGGAAGTGTGATCCTTTTCTCCACAAATATTGCAAGCTTGAGCTCCTTTTAGAATGACATCTTTGTCATCCTTGAAGTTGCTCTCCAGGTTGAGCATTTGGTCTGTCACCTTATGCAACATTTGGGCTTGGTCTTCTAAAAATCCTTGCAGGGTTGGATCTTCCCCACTGGTGTTGGCTATAAACTGAGCTGTCATTTGGTTCAACTGGTTTTGGGTTGCTATGAGTTTCTCCATGTTGTCCTCTTGGTTGGTGTTGTTGTCATCAACCTTGATGTTGGAGTTTCTTGGAGTAGTCATCTGTTTGGGTTGAATAGAGATTAGGACAGGCAAAACATTTCTAAGGAAATAGTTCTAATCACACACATCACAATTCACACAAGCAATGTGCAAGCATTCACAAACAACTTTTCACTCAAACAACAAAGTTCAAGCACATTTTTAGGCAACAAAATATTTTTTTTGTTACACCACACAAGTTGGTGTGTTTGACTTAACTAAAATATGGTGGTCCATCTATATGGTTCACTTGTGATCTTTCCATCCTTCTTGGTTGATTATTTTTGCATGAAATCATGGTTTCCTTAGGAAAATCCTTGGTCACAAAAACTTCAAAGGTGATGATGGCTCCTTCTAATTTGTTTTTACTTAGTCTTCAAGTCTTGAGAAACATCTCTTGTCTCACTTGTCCTTAGTGATATCCAAGTTTGAAGTCCTTGGTGAATATGCTGAAGATGTTGAAGTCATTAGAGTTGAAGATGTTGAAGTCATTAGAGTTGAAGATGTTGAAGTCATTAGAGTTGATGGAGTCCTTTGCATATGGTGAAGTCTTTGTCCATGGGGTAGGTTTTTCCATCAAGTTGAAATAGAAGAGATGTAGAATCAAAACCAAAATGGTTGAGGAAAGAGTTTACAATATTGTTTGTAAATAAGTTTTGGAACAAATACAACTCCTATTTTTCTAAGGGTTTTTGTCCAATCCCAGGTTTACAAATCCTACAGGCAACACAATGCTCTGATACCATCTGTAGAGGTCCCAACCTTCAATAAGGTAGAGATCCCTGTGTTTACAATGCTAGTCCCTGGATCAATAGCTAGCATCCACAGTTAAGATGTAATATCAAGAAACAAAGGTCATAATACAACTTTATAACCAGGAATAATATAATATTATTACATCTTACATAGCTCTTTGGCTATTACATTACATTGCAGCAGAAAATCTATAAGCATGGGGTCCTTCATCTTCAAAGTGCCACAGGCAAACATGTTGGTTGTAGACTTTGTAATCCTAATCAATCAATCTTCACTAAAATCAATCAAACCTGCAACATTACAAGTTACAGCCACAAGGGTCAATACATTTGAATTGTATTGGCAAGTTTCACTACTATGTAGAATATAAGTGGATCCTATCATTACATGCATATTTGGCTAAGTAGAGTTTTAGGCTCATTTGCATGAGGCAATAATTTATCCTATCTTTTCAAAATGGTTTTGTTCCTTTTGTCAAATCTTTCTGAACTCCTTGGTAAATTCCCAAGTGTCTTTGTCAAAATTTCTTGAGATCCTTGGTACGCCCCAAGTACCTCAAGTTTTTATCAAAAACTCTTGAGCTCCTTGGTAAATCCCCAAGTGCATCAAGCTTTTATTAAAATCTCTTGAGCTCCTTGGTAAATCCCCAAGTGCATCAAGCTTTTATCAAAATCTCTTGATCCCCTTGGTACCCCTAAGTGCTTCAAGTCTTTTGTTGTCACTTCAAAGTTTTTCTTTTAGAAATTGGAATGTTGAGATTTCCCATAGCTTCAAGCTTTAGTTGCTCAGTATTGTCCATAACCGGGGACACGGCTAAGTACTTAGATTTAATTATCTTCTGCAGAAGTTGTACACTTTACCCACATGTCACACCCTCATCTTGTTGCCACCAGTGGCCGCTGGATTGGTACTCACCAAGATGGAGTACTGGCAGATTGAGAATGTGACGAAGTCTTTCCAGAGGGTCCTCCCATACACCATTGCTAGCTTGTCTTCGGGCACCCATGTAGGGTTTCGAGTTCCCTCATTTTCAGTACTTGGGACAATGCATGGGTCTTCCTAATGTAGTTGACTAAGCCAGAGGCATAAGTAGCATGTGGCTGTACACGAAAGACACAATTGGAGAAACATGTTCAATCTCTAAGTTTCCTGGGTGGTTTTCTTTTGGTGCACAACACAAAGAGATTGCCATAGACATGGTTCGTTTTGTTGCCACCTTGTCCAAAACTGGAGTATCCTTGTCCTCCCAGGTGGTTCATTAAGTACTTGTTTTATTATATAAAACATAAGTCTTTTCTCAACTTCATAAAATCTCAACATGTATCTCTTCTCAAAAAAAAATATGTAGCATGGCTAAGCATTTTACAACTACATTGTTTTCACTAAGGAATGTATAAGGGGAATCCTATTAGGATTTAGCATATCATAAGTATAGAAATTCTTTTCATGCATGTTTCAAAATCCACTAAGTATAATGAAAATAGTAGGACTTTAGATGATAGTGTCACTTGCCTTTTTGGTAGGGAATGTTGGTTCACTTCTTGATCTTGCTAGTTTCACACTTTTCTAACTTCACTACAAATCAATCAAGCAAACACAATATCAACTAGCATTCCAACCAATAATCAATCAAACAATTCACACATAAAATAAGAGAAACTAAGTCATGCATGCAAGCATGCAAAAGATAGTTTTATTTGCAAATGTTGTTTCTACTAGCCTCTAAACTTTGTAAGGTTCAAAGTGATCACTTTCTAAAGTGTCAAAGTCATTTGCAAAAGGGTTTTATCTATAAATCATTTTTAAATCCATTCATTATTTTATGTGGTGGAAAATGTTTTTATCAAAGCAACAATTTTATATTGTTCACCAAATAAGTTGTTGATACTCAAAACTTGGTGTTTAGGGTCAGTAGGTTTGATCTAAATAATTTTCCCAAAGTTTTTACTCCAAAAACCAATTCTATAACAAAATCAATATTTTTATTTGACTAGAAATGGGCCAAATCAATTAATCCATCTTAATCTTCACCAAATACATTTTGAAATCCACAAGATGGTTCCTAGGGTCAGTAGGTTCACAACAAACTAATTTGCAAATATTTCAACACCAAAATCATTTTGGAATAATTTTTATAACCCAAACAAGCATAGAAATGCTTCTGCAAAAACAAACATTTTACAAGAAGCTTTTTACTAAACAAATTGCATGGTTGGCTAGGGCTTATTCCACTGATTCCATTGATATAAAGTTTGCAAATTTTGGACGTGTGGATCAAAAGTTATAAGGTTTTCAAATCTGCATCTAAATTAGATTTCAAATTTCTGTTTTAAACAAACTGGTGCCACGCAGCATGTTCTTATTGAGCGATACTGCTTCGCGCGGATTGCGCTCTATGGGGCGTTGGATCTAACTTAAACGAATGGATCAGATGGGCGCGTACCGGTTCGTCTATTTCTAATCGCAGCCACAAGGTTTTCATCCAACGGTCTGAGATGCTTGGCCAAAGGTTGGCGGCGCTGCGCGGCAGCAGACGGCGGCGACGGTCGGACGAGGTGCAAACGGCGGTTATAGGAAGCAAGGGAGGAAACGAGGATGCTCACCGTGCTCGCGAGGTCGAGGTGAAGCTCGAGGTGGTGTTGGTCTGGCGAGGGGCGCTCTGGTTCTAGCAGGATTGCTCGCCGGAGTGGAGGACGGCGTCGGGTTCGTCCGGTGGTCGTCGTGGTCGGTGCTGTGGTTCACTCCGAGGAAAAACGAGGATGCGGTTAGATGCAGCCGAGTGTGGAGAGTGCAGGAGATTGAACGAGAGGGCGTGGGGCGGTCTGCTTTACCAGGGGGAGGTTGCCGGAGAAGTAGCAGACGCGGTGGTGCTCAGAGGTGGTCGGAGTCGACGCCTGGGCGCCAGGGTGAACAGATGGCGAGGAAACGCCAGAGGCCGGGAGTGTGTGCTTAGTCGAGGAGGCGAGGGGGTGCTGGCGCTTTAGTAGGCGTCATCGCAGGGGAGTTAAAGCCGTGGTTAACGCGAATTGATCGCTGGCGTAAGGATGTGAAGCATGAGGCGTCTGCGAGGAAGAAGAGAGTGAGCTGGCGTGGTCCGCTTTCGTGAAGGAGAGAGACAGGGAGAGGGTCCACCAGTCAGTCGCTCTGCGGGTGTGGGTTCAAGTGAAAAACGCTTCGCGCGTGGGAAGAAGCTGGGCTGGGGTTTGGGCTTTCTGGGCCAGGTGGGTTGGGTCAGGTTAGTTTTCATTTTTTTTCTGAATGTTTTATTCTTTTCCAATTCTGTTTTCTGTTTTGAATTTCAAACAACAACCAAACATTCAAATCAAATCAAACTTTCACCAAACATTGCAATTGAATTTGGTTCTGTTTAACAACATAAACCAAAGTCCCAAAATAATATAATATTTTTGTTTTAGGGTTCATTTATAATTAAATAAAATGGACATTAGTTAATAAATCAAATGAGTTTTAATTTATTTAAAACTCCATTTAAAGTCTAAATATTTTCAAAACCGAATCAGTAGGTTTTATTTGAAAATAAAGAATACTTGGAAAACTTGTTTAAAATAAATAAATAAGTTTTGATGTTTAATTAAAATAGTAAAACCTTTATTTTTAATAAAATTGGATATTAAATCCTTATCATTTTATTTCAAAGGCTTGGCCAAGTTTTAATTTGGCTTATAAAATAATCCTTATTATTTTATTTAGAATCCTATCCTTTGCTTTTGAAAACCAAATCTTTTTATTAAAAGATTCAAAATAGTACTTTCAAATATTTCTATTTTCTTTTATTAAATGTTTATCTTTTTAAATCCCTTTAGGATTTATCTTGATCAAAATAGGTTTTGAAAGTTTCTAATTGGATTCAAAAAGTTTCTTCTCACCCAGAAAATCAACAAAGTTTTATTTTATTCATTTATTTTTCACATTACAAGATTTGGAAAATCTTGGGATGTGACATTCTAGGTGGCATGTTGGCTCAAACATGGTCCTATTTTTGTTAGAAGCTTTTATTGCTCGTCTTTTCAGTCGTTGTTTGAGTAAGAAATTCTTGGTGCGGTCTTTCTCAAATATATATCTCTATATCTTATCTGGGATGCCATTTGCTTAAAGTTATTCTAATCATTGCTTTGCATGATTGCATGACTAGTTGCAGGTATCAAGAATCTCTATCTTTACATAGTGCTTAATCTTTTTATTTCTATCCTATGCTTTTTATTGTGAAGATTTATCTTTAATATCCATGCAATATACCACCGGAAATGTATTCCAATACACTCATTGTCTTCGACAATTGATATACTTGTGTGTGGTAGCATTTGTGGATCATCTTCACTTTGGAGTTCACCTCTTATTGCCTTATTTTCTTTCCAAAATTTTGGTGTGGCTCCCATTGTCTTCCTTGGATTTTGATCATATCTTTGATGATGTTCTTGATTATTATCAAATGTTTTTTAGTGGAAGACAAACCTTTTCTTCTCAGAACCTTGTGCCATTGTGAAAAGTGTTATGGTTTTGGTTTATTTGTTGAAACCTTGCTCTTTTGGGAGTTTGTTATCTCATTCTTTCTTCTCAATTTTACTTGCTTGAATGAGATAAATCTTTGAGCATTTGTGTTTTTATTTCATCTTTTATGCTCAATAGTGTTTTCTTGGTTCATTTTTAGAACTTTGTTGAACAAATCTTGTGTTGATTTGATTCTTTGATATAGTTTGGACAACAAATATGTTTTGTCACACCTTGTATGCCTTCTTGAATATTTTGGTGATTTTTTTCTAAATTATATGTTCATTGGATCTTGAAAGTCACACGCATGCATGTTTACTAAATGTATATCTTACACCATGTTTTGCTTTCTTTGATCCAATATATAGGGTACACTCCATCAAATCCTTCAACGGCTAAGATGTGGATGCCGTCGGAGACGTCGTCGGCGTCGGGCTCGCTCAGGTGTCGATGTTGTCGACACTACAGGGCACAAAAAGGTGAGGTAGAGGGTTCGTTAGATGCGGGCGAGTGTGGCGTTCACGGGAGCATCATCGAGAGGGAGTGGCGAGGTCGGAGTTACCGGGAAAGGGTCGCTGGAGTAATGGCAGACACGGCGATGCTCAGATGTTCGAGGTTGCCGACGTTTTGGAGCGGGCGAGGCCAAGAAGTTCGTATTGGGAGATGCACCAGGCGATGGGGAACAGGCTCGCATGCAATTGGAGGCGAGGGGCGGCTGGTCGGCGTCGAAATTTGCTAGAGAAGCTCGCCGGAGCAGTGGGGTTTGAGCTCACGATTCGCTCAGCCTGGGGGCAGAGAGGGAGAGGCAAGTGAGGGGAAAGGTAGAGGAGAGCATGGCGTTTAATCGGGTGTGGTCACTGGCGAGTTTAATTCTACCATCAACGCGAATTCTAGGAGATTAAACACGGCAGTAAACGGCGAACGGTCGACGCGGTGGAGATCATGATGACGGGGCAGTGGGGTCCAACGGTCAGCGAGAGTGAGAGAGGGGGCTTGGGGTCCTGTTGTCAGTTGCTGTGCGGGTGTGATACTGAGTGAAAAACGGTTCGCGAGTGGGGAGAGCTGGTGGGCCGCGAGTGGGCTTGCTGGGCCTGTTGGCTGGGTTGGGTTTGATTCATTTTTTTATACTAAACCTTTTTATTTTTCTGTTTTGAATTTCCTGATTTGATTTTCATTCAAACAATTCAAACTCCAAAACAACTCAAACCACCACCAAACTTTGGGTAAATTTTAATTCTGTTTAACAACATAATCCAAAGTCCAAAATAAAATAATTCTTTTATTCTTTTAGGATCTATTAATAATTAAATAAATGGACCTTAGTCTTTATTTCAAATAGGTTTTAATTTATTTTAAAAACTCTATTTGAAATCTAAATAATATCAAAAACTTTTAAGTAGGTTTCATTTGAAAAGCAAAACACTTGGAATTCTTATTTAAAATACTTTAACAAGTTTTAGTGTTTATTTAAAATGGAAAAGCCTTTACTTAAATAAAATTGGATATTAATAAATCCTTATTATTTTATTTAAATAATCCTTTACTCTATTTTATCAAATAGAAATATTTTATTTCATTTGCTTGGCCAAGATTTAATTTGGCTCTTTAAAATAATCCTTATTTATTATTTCTACTTTGTTTATGAAAACCATATCTTTTTATTAAAAGATCCAAAAATGGTGATTCCAACTAATATAACTTTATTTATTTATTTATCTTTTTAAATCCCTTTAGGATTCTATTTGATCAAAATAGGTTTTGATGCTTCCAATTGGAATCAAAAAGTTTCTTCTCACCCTAAAAATCAACAATTATTTATTTTGTTTATCTATTTTTCACATTTCAAAATTTGGAAAATTTTGGGATGTGACAGGCTACCATCCTTAAAAGAAATCTCGTCCCGAGATTTGGGAATGCTAGGGTTACAAGTTGGCTCCAAGGCAACTAGGGTACTACCACCCTTAAAAGAAAGTCTCATAGGGTTACACTGATGGTTCACTTGACTATGGGTTCAACACTTAATATCCAGACAATGAATCCTTATTTGACTCAACTGAGTTATCTAATTCCTGACATCCACTTCTTCTATATCTTCAAAGTTCCCATCCATGTCAATGTGGTTCACATGTCCTTTCTGGGTCACATTGGAGTCATTTCCATTGGATCTTCTAGCATCCTTTTTCTTTTTCTTCTCAGGACAGTCTGATGCATAGTGTCCAAGTTCCTTACAATTATAGCACTACAACTGGCTAATGTCTTTCTTCCTGAAAGTGTCTTGTTGATTATGACCAAGGTCATCTCCATTGTCAGTATCATTTCCATTATTATCACTTCCATTGTTGTTGTGGTGATACTGATGTGGTTCAGAATCTTCATTGCTCTTTTTGAATGAATGCTTCTTTTGTGATGATCCTGAGTGATACTTGAGTTTATGCTTCCTCTTTCTATTCTCAACTTGATTCATCTTGTTTTCCAAAATGGTGGCTTTGTCACAGAGTGATTGATAAGTTGGGACATAGGCAACAACTAGCTGTAGGTTCAACTCATCATTAAGTCCTTCGAGGAATTTCTCCTTTCTCTTAGCATCTATATCAACTTCATCCGGTGCATAGCGTGCCATATTGTTGAATTCTTCAATGTACTCAGCCACACTGAGGTGACGCTGTTTCAGATTGTGGAATTCCTTTTTATTCAAGTGCATCACTCTAGATGAGATGTGAGTTGTACGGAAACCATCCTCAAAAATATCCCAAGTCACATCCTCAAGGGGAGTGGTGATCTGAAAGTTGTCCCACCATGTTGTTGCTGGTCCTTCGAGTAGAAATGCTGCAAACCTAACTTTTTCTTCATCGGTGCAGCCAACAGTCACTAAGTCCTTGTTCACCGAACGTAACCAATCATTGGCTAACATTGGGTCAGTTGTTCCAGAGAACCTTGCAGGCCTAAGTTTCAGAAACCTGGTGAGCATATCATGTGCTGGAGGATTATTCTGATTGTTGTTGTTGTTGTTGTTATTGTGATTCTATATGAACGTGGTCACCATCTGCACCAACTGTGTCTGAGCTATCATCATCTGCTGCATCTCAGGAGTGATGTTGTTATTGTTGTTTTGGTTGGGGTTGGCACGACGGGGAGGCATCTGTTGGTTTGATAGGGATAAGTAATGACAGATAGGCATAAGGGAGTTCTAACACACAACTCAAAACAACCAAGTTCAATCAAACAATCAATCAATCAACAAGCAACTATCCACTTAACAACTTATGAGCTTAACTCATGAGTTGAAGGGAACAACAAGTTTTTTTGAAATAATCAACCTAGTATATTCATACCTCATAGGTCAATATGATCCATACTCTAACTTGATATCAATGTCTTTGGTAGGCAATCTAATGTCTCTTGGTTTTTCACTTGTAGTCCTTAGTGATGTCTAAGTTGAAGTCCTTGGTGGAACTAAAGTTGAAATCATTGGTCATGGTAAAGGCTTTGTCCATCAAGTTGAAAAGGAAGAGGTGTAGAATTCAAAACCAAAAGGTTGAGGAAAGAGTTTTCAAGATTGTTTGTAAATAAGTTTTTGGAACAAACACAACTCCTATTTTTCTAAGGGGTTTTGTCCAATCCTAGGGTTACAATCCTACAGGCAACACAGTGCTCTGATACCATCTGTAAGGTTCCCAACCTTTAATAAGGTAGAGATCCCTGTGTTTACAATGCTAGTCCCTGGATCAATAGCTAGCATCCATAGTTAAGATGTAATATCAAGAAACAAAGGTCATAATGCAACTTTATAACCAGGAATAAAATAATTCATTACATCTTACATAGCTCATTTGGCTATCTCATTACAATGCAGCAGAATATAACAATAGCGTGGGGTCCTTCATCTTCAAAGTGCCACATGCAGTCAGGTTGGTTGTAGACTTGTAATCCTATTCAACACACTTCACTAACATCAAACAAACCTGCAACATAATAATTTGCAGCCACAAGGGTCAATACATTTGAATTGTATTGGCAAGTTTCACTATTATGTAAAATAAGTGGATCCTATCATTACATGCATATTTGGCTAAGTAGGGTTTAGGCTCTTTTGCAGAAAGCAATATAGTTTTATCCTATCTTTTCAAAAATAGTTTTGATCTTTTGTTAAATCTTTCTGAACTACTTGGAAAACTCCAAGTGCTTCTAATCCCTTGTTGTCACCAATCAAGTTTTACTTTGAGAAATTGCAATGTCAAGATCTTCCATAGCTTCAGGCCTTAGTTGCTCAGAATTGTCCATAACCGGGGACATGGCTAAGTACTTAGAATTTGATCTTCTGCAGAAGTTGTACACTTTAACCACATGACACAATCTCGTCTTGACGCCACCAGTGGCCGCTGGATAAGTACTCACCAAATGGAGTACCGGCAGATCGAGAATGTGACAAAGTCTTTCCGTAGAAGTCCTCCCAATACACAATGCTAGCTTGTCTACCAGGCACCAATGTAGGGATATATTTCCATACACAATTCTACTTAACCTGAAGATTCCAATGCATGGGTCTTCCACTATGTAGTTTACTAAGCCAGAGCCCATTTAGCATGTGGCTGTACACGGAAGCCACTGTACGAGAAACATGTTCAATCTCTAAGTCCCTGGGTGGTTTTCTTCTAGTGCACATACAAAAATATAGCCATATAAACATGGTTCCCTTTGGTGCCACCTTGTCCAAAATGTAGTATCCTCTTTCCACCCAGGTGGTTCATTGAGTACTTGTTTTATTATATAAAACATATATTTTTCCAACACTTATATAATCATATCATGTATCCCATGCCAAATATATAGCAGGGCTAAGCATACTACAACTACAATGTTTTCACTAAGGAATATATAAGGATATCCTAATAGGATATATCATAGCATAGAAATATAGTAGTCCTATCATGCATGCTACAAAAATCCACTAAGTGTAATAAAAATAGTAGGACATGGATGATAGTGTCACTTGCCTTTTTAGTAGAGAATGTTGGTTCACTTCTTGATCTTGCAAATATCATACTCTTCTAACTTCACTAAAATTCAATCAAGCAAACACAAATTCAACTAGCATTCAAACAATTTATCACACATAAAATAATGGAAACAAGGCAATGCATGCAAGCATGCAAAAGATGGTCTTATTTAGAAAAGTGGTTTCTACTAGGCTCTAAACATTTTAAAGCTCAAAGTGGTCATTTACTAAAGTGGTAAAACCATTTGCAAAAGGTTTCACTCCAAAAACTAATTTTATACCAAAGTGATATTTTATGTTTGTTAGAAATGCCTTTTGCAAAGTAATATTATCATAGTGTTCATCAAATATATTTTAGTTCTCAAAACTTGGTGTTTAGGGTCAGAGAGTTTAATTAAAATCATTTCCCAAAGATTTTACTCAAAATTCATTTCTAAACCATAAACAACATTTTTATTTGACTAGAAATGATCTAATTCAAATATTTATTCCTTAACTTCACAAAATACATTTTTAAATCAGTAGGTTCAAAACAATCCATTTAGAAAAGATTTCACCATAAAATTATATCTAGAACAATTTTTATATTCAAAATATGCCTACACATGTTTCTGCAAATTCAACCAATTTTCCAGAAGCAAAACATTAAAAAAAGTGCATGGTTGCAAATTACTTGTTCTGCTGATTCCATTGATATAAAATTTGCAAAATTTGGACTGTAGAATTAAAGTTATGAATTTTACAAGTTTCCATATCTAATAGATTCTATTTTCTGTTTTAAACCAAACCATGTCCACGTGGCTTGATTCTATTGGCCGGTAACGGTTCGCGCTGATCGTTCTCTGCGAGTCGTTGGATCTAAATGAGATCTTGCGGCACAGAGCACACGATACCCTTTCGATTAATGAATCTATCACAACGCTCGGATCTAAATCCTACGGTTCATAGTAGCTCGACCAAGAACAGGCGGCGCTCGACGGTGGCTAGCAGCAGCGCGGCTCTGGCGGTGGCGTTGGCGACGATTCAGGAAGCGAGGGAGGGAGTGAAGGTTCTTACAGTGATCGCAGTGACGCTCTGATGCTCAAGGTGCTCGTTGTTGGGCAGGGGGCGTACGGGAACAGCGGTGATTTCTCGTCGGAGAGATCGTCGGTGTCGGGCTCGCTCAGGTGTCGATGATGTCGACACTACAGGGCACAAAAAGTTGAGGCAGAGGGTTCGTTAGATGCGGGTGAGTGTGGCGTTCACGGGAGCATCATCTAGAGGGAGTGGCGAGGTCGGAGTTACCGGGAAAGGGTCGCCGGAGTAATGGCAGACGCGGTGGTGCTCAGATGTTCGAGGTTGCCGATGTTCTGGAGCGGGCGCGGCCAAGCAGTTCTTACTGGGAGATGCACCAGGAAATGGGGAACAGGCTCGCGTGCAATGGGAGGCGAGGGGCGGCTGGTCGGCGCCGGAATTTGCTGGAGAAGCTCGCCGGAGCAGTGGGGTTCGAGATCACGATTCGCTCATCCTGGGGGCAGAGAGGGAGAGGCAAGTGAGGGGAAAGGTAGAGGAGAGCGTGGCGTTTAATCGGGTGTGGTCACTGGCAAGTTTAATCCGGCCATCAACGCGAATTCAAGGAGATTAAACACGGCAGTAAACGGCGAGGGGAACGGTCGACGCGGTGGAGACGATGATGACAGGGCAGTGGGGTCCAACGGTCAGCGAGAGTGAGAGAGGGCTGTGGCGTCCTGTTGTCAGTTGCTGTGCGGGTGTGATACTGAGTGAAAAATGGTTCGCGAGTGGGGAGAGCTGGTGGGCTGCGAGTGGGCTTGCTGGGCCTGTTGGCTGGGTTGGGTTTGATTCATTTTTTTTATACTAAACCTTTTTCTTTTTCTGTTTTGAATTTCCTGATTTGATTTTCATTCAAACAATTCAAACTCCAAAACAATTCAAACCACCACCAAACTTTGGGTAAATTTTAATTCTATTTAACAACATAATCCAAAGTCCAAAATAAAATAATTCTTTTATTCTTTTAGGATCTATTAATAATTAAATAAATAGACCTTAGTCTTTATTTCAAATAGGTTTTAATTTATTTTAAAAACTCTATTTTAAATCTAAATAATATCAAAACCTTTTCAGTAGGTTTCATTTGAAAAGCAAAACACTTGGAATTCTTATTTAAAATACTTTAACAAGTTTTAGTGTTTATTTAAAATGGAAAAGCCTTTACTTAAACAAAATTGGATATTAATAAATCCTTATTATTTTATTTAAATAATCTTTACTCTATTTTATCAAATAGAAATATTTTCTTTCATTTGCTTGGCCAAGATTTAGTTTGGCTCTTTAAAATAATAGTTATTTATTATTTCTACTTTGTTTTTGAAAACCATATCTTTTTATTAAAAGATCCAAAAATGGTGATTCCAACTAATATAACTTTATTTATTTATTTACCTTTTTAAATCCCTTTAGGATTCTATTTGATCAAAATAGGTTTTGATGCTTCCAATTGGAATCAAAAAGTTTCTTCTCACCCTAAAATCAACAATTATTTATTTTGTTTATTTATTTTTGACATTTCAAAATTTGGAAAATTTTGGGATGTGACAGGCTACCACCCTTAAAAGAAATCTCGTCCCGAGATTTGGGAAGGCTAGGGTTACAAGTTGTCTCCAAGGCAACTAGGGTACTACCACCCTTAAAAGAAAGTCTCATAGGGTTACATTGATGGTTCACTTGACTATGGGTTCAACACTTAATATCCAGACAATGAATCCTTATTTGACTCAACTGAGTTATCTAATTCCTGACATCCACTTCTTCTATCTCTTCAAAGTTCCCATCCATGTCAATGTGGTTCACATGTCCTTTCTGGGTCACATTAGAGTCATTTCCATTGGATCTTCTAGCATCCTTTTTCTTTTTCTTCTCAGGACAGTCCGATGCATAGTGTCCAAGTTCCTTACAATTATAGCACTGCAACTGGCTAATGTCTTTCTTCCTGAAAGTGTCTTGTTGATTCTGACCAAGGTCATCTCCATTGTCAGAATCATTTCCATTATTATCACTTCCATTGTTGTTGTGGTGATACTGATGTGGTTCAGAATCTTCGTTGCTCTTTTTGAATGAACGCTTCTTTTGTGATGATCCTGAGTGATACTTGAGTTTATGCTTCCTCTTTCTATTCTCAACTTGATTCATCTTGTTTTCCAAAATGGTGGCTTTGTCACAGAGTGATTGATAAGTTGGGACATAGGCAACAACTAGCTGTAGGTTCAACTCATCATTAAGTCCTTCGAGGAATTTCTCCTTTCTCTTATCATCTATATCAACTTCATCCGATGCATAGCGTGCCAAATTGTTGAATTCTTCAATGTACTCAGCCACACTGAGGTGACGCTGTTTCATATTGTGGAATTCCTTTTTATTCAAGTGCATCACTCCAGATGAGATGTGAGTTGTACGGAAACCATCCTCAAAAATATCCCAAGTCACATCCTCAAGGGGAGTGGTGATCTGAAAGTTGTCCCACCATGTTGCTGCTGGTCCTTCAAGTAGAAATGCTGCAAACCTAACTTTTTCTTCGTCGGTGCAGCCAACAGTCACTAAGTCCTTGTTCACCGAACGTAACCAATCATTGGCTAACATTGGGTCAGTTGTTCCAGAGAACCTTGCAGGCCTAATTTTCAGAAACCTGGTGAGCATATCATGTGCTGGAGGATTATTCTGATTGTTGTTGTTGTTATTGTGATTCTATATGAACATGGTCACCATCTGCATCAACTGTGTCTGAGCTGTCATCATCTGCTGCATCTCAGGAGTGATGTTGTTATTGTTGTTTTGGTTGGGGTTGGCACGACGGGGAGGCATCTGTTGGTTTGATAGGGATTAGTAATGACAGATAGGCATAAGGGAGTTCTAACACACAACTCAAAACAACCAAGTTCAATCAAACAATCAATCAATCAACAAGCAACTATCCACTTAACAACTTATGAGCTTAACTCATGAGTTGAAGGGAACAACAAGTTTTTTTGAAATAATCAACCTAGTATATTCATACCGCATAGGTCAATATGATCCATACTCTAACTTGATATCAATGTCTTTGGTAGGCAACCTAATGTCTCTTGGTTTTTCACTTGTAGTCCTTAGTGATGTCTAAGTTGAAGTCCTTGGTGGAACTAAAGTTGAAATCATTGGTCATGGTAAAGGCTTTTTCCATCAAGTTGAAAAGGAAGAGGTGTAGAATTCAAAACCAAAAGGTTGAGGAAAGAGTTTTCAAGATTGTTTGTAAATAAGTTTTTGGAACAAACACAACTCCTATTTTTCTAAGGGGTTTTGTCAAATCCTAGGGTTACAATCCTACAGGCAACACAGTGCTATGATACCATCTGTAAGGTTCCCAACCTTTAGTAAGGTAGAGATCCCTGTGTTTACAATGCTAGTCCCTGGATCAATAGCTAGCATCCACAGTTAAGATGTAATATCAAGAAACAAAGGTCATAATACAAGTTTATAACCAAGAATAAAATAATTCATTACATCTTACATAGCTCATTTGGCTATCTCATTACAATGCAGCAGAATATAACAATAGCATGGGGTCCTTCATCTTCAAAGTGCCACAGGCAGTCTTTTTGGTTGTAGACTTGTAATCCTATTCAACACACTTCACTAACATCAAACAAACCTGCAACATAATAAGTTGCAGCCACAAGGTTCAATACATTTGAATTGTATTGGCAAGTTTCACTATTATGTAAAATAAGTGGATCCTATCATTACATGCATATTTGGCTAAGTAGGGTTTAGGCTCTTTTGCAGAAAGCAATATAGTTTTATCCTATCATTTCCATTATTATCACTTCCATTGTTGTTGTGGTGATACTGATGTGGTTCAGAATCTTCGTTGCACAAAAAGGTGAGGCAGAGGGTTCGTTAGATGCGGGCGAGTGTGGCGTTCACGGGAGCATCATCAAGAGGGAGTGGCGAGGTCGGAGTTACCGGGAAAGGGTCACCGGAGTAATGGCAGACGCGGCGGTGCTCAGATGTTCGAGGTTGCCGATGTTCTCGTGTCGGCATGGCCAAGCAGTTGGTACTGGGAGATGCGCCAGGCGATGGGGAATAGGCTCGCGTGCAATGGGAGGCGAGGGGCGGCTGGTAGGCGCCGGAATTTGCTGGAGAAGATCGCCGGAGCTGTGGGGTTCGAGCTCACGATTCGCTCAGCCTGGGGGCAGAGAGGAGAGGCAAGTGAGGGGAAAGGTAGAGGAGAGCGTGGTGTTTAATAGGGCGTGGTCACTGGCGAGTTTAATCCGGCCATCAACGCGAATTCAAGGAAATTAAACACGGCAGTAAACGGCGAGGGGAGCGGTGGAGACGATGATGACGGGGCAGTGGGGTCCAACAGACAGCGAGAGTGAGAGAGGGGGCGTGGGGTCCTGTTGTCAGTTGCTGTGCGGGTGTGATACTGAGTGAAAAACGATTCGCGAGTGGGGAGAGCTGGTGGGCTGCAAGTGGGCTTGCTGGGCCTGTTGGCTAGGTTGGGTTTGATTCATTTTTTATACTAAACCTTTTTCTTTTTCTGTTTAGAATTTCCTGATTTGATTTTCATTCAAACAATTCAAACTCCAAAAAAACTCAAACCACCACCAAACTTTGGGTAAATTTTAATTCTGTTTAACAACATAATCCAAAGTCCAAAATAAAATAATTCTTTTATTCTTTTAGGATCTATTAATAATTAAATAAATAGACCTTAGTCTTTATTTCAAATAGGTTTTGATTTATTTTAAAAACTCTATTTGAAATCTAAATAATATCAAAATCTTTTCAGTAGGTTTCATTTGAAAAGCAAAACACTTGGAATTCTTATTTCAAATACTTTAACAAGTTTTAGTGTTTATTTAAAATGGAAAAGCCTTTACTTAAATAAAATTGGATATTAATAAATCCTTATTATTTTATTTAAATAATCATTTACTCTATTTTATCAAATAGAAATATTTTCTTTCATTTGCTTGGCCAAGATTTAATTTGGCTCTTTAAAATAATCCTTATTTATTATTTCTACTTTGTTTATGAAATCCATATATTTTTATTAAAAGATCCAAAAATGGTGATTCCAACTAATATAACTTTATTTATTTATTTATCTTTTGAAATCCCTTTAGGATTCTATTTGATGAAAATAGGTTTTGATGCTTCCAATTGGAATCAAAAAGTTTCTTCTCACCCTAAAAATCAACAATTATTTATTTTTCACATTTCAAAATTTGGAAAATTTTGGGATGTGACAGAGCCAATCTAGGATGATCTAAAAAAATTATCTACTACATCATACCATTGCTATCTCGGTAACAAGTATCTTATTCATGCATACTATTCTTACATCCAATCTCTTGTAGGTTGCATCTTGTCATGAATTTATTTGTTTGTAAATGTTCGATTCTTGCAATTATCTTTGAAAGACTTATGTATCCTTATTGCTTATGTGAGTAATTTGATATGATGCATATAATGGGGAGTATATAAAATCATGTTCTTGATTCACCAATTCCAAATATTCCTTATAGAAATTTATTGCATATCAATTCCTCAAGGTACTCTCAGGTGCAATATTGTTGAAATTGCATTGAATCATTCCTTTTGATACTTATTGCCTTTATCAAAATATCCCAACTAGCATTAGTTCCCTTAGTTTTAATTATGATGGTTTTGAGATTTTCTTTTTCTTTTGTGAAGTTCATTGATATACCATAAGATAAAATAGAGCCATGGGCTATATATGCACTTAAGCAAAAATATCATGTTTGGTATATCTTATGACTTCCTCTTGGATATCATGTTTTATTATTTTTATTAACCTCTTATGTGTGGATGTTTATTTTTGGATTATTCTCATGTTTTTGTCCACTTATAAACTTGTATACATGAGAGCATTAATCTCTCGCCTTGATATGCTCGCTCTTTTTCGACCATCTCTCTTATCCTCTTGATTTTTAATGATATTAGTAAGGTCTTGATTTATGAGTGCTCGGTTTACTTTTATTGCATCTTCACGCACTCATATCTCATATTTGGTTTATCTTGGACTTAAGCCTGTCTTGAAAAGTGTATTGATTTATATCTATACTCCTTGTATCTTGGTCGTGTTCTAAATGATATAGAGGGAGAGGATTCCATGTTTGTGCATATTGTATTCAAATGAAACAACTAATTTACGCACGAACATTGGGGAGCTTCATTATTTCACTTAGAGCACTATTTGTCCATTTGAATTTTTTGGATCTTTCGATTGCTTGCTTCATCTGTTGAAGTTCCTTCACCTCATTATCCTTTTAGTAATCCATGATCCTCAATATAGTTTGATTTCCTCCAAGTGTTTGCCATTGGATATGTGCATGTGATTTCACTCATATTACGAGTAATGCACACCTTGGGTAGGAACTCATACTATATTTTCCTTCTAACCTTGTTATCCATTGTGGCACTTGTTGTCAATGGGGGAGAAGTTTAGAGGGTTTTAAGGGAAATGGTTTTCTACTTAAGATTGGTTTGTTCTTAAGTGTTTGCCTTTCATGCATTCCATCTTTATTATCGTTTGCATGCTTGTATATATAGTGTAAACTCTCCCAAAGGTTATGCTTGACAATGTATGCAAATAAATTCAAGATCATCACATGTGCATATATTGTTGGGGAGTTTACTCTATATATGTTGGTTCTACTCACATCTCCTGCATTAGTTGTATTTTGTGTGAGTAGAATCGGTTTTGATATGGGCTAGTATCTTTGTGTTACTTAACCATATCAAATACAACCTCTTGTATATAACTTATTCTCGGATAAGTTGCATACTTGTTTCTAATATTCAGTATATAAACCCTCTTGTTGCGATTGTCATCAATTACCAAAATGGGGGAGATTAAAAGGGCAATTTCCCCTATGTGTGGTTTTGGTGATTAATGGAAATCCCTATTGACTAATGTTTTCATTGAGTTTTATATGAAGGAATATTCCATAGGTCATGCTTATAGTCCATGTGTTGGATTCAAATATGGATGCCATGAAGATACATATATACCTTGAGTATTGGCATCAATATCATCGAGTTGAAGAGAATAATATGGTGTTGATATGGAGCATGAGAAGATACACGGTTGGCCTATATAAAGACGGAAGAGTGATTTCAAGTTGGTCAACACATGAAGCATAAAGAATGTACCACATGGTCTTGTGGTATGGTAAGCCTTGTCAATTATGCATCATGAACTAACCCATTATATATGTGCCTTTGCGTTTTGTATATGGGATAGGTATCTTTCCATGGTCATGCTTCAAAAGTGAAGATCTTATATAGCCCATGAGAGGATGACATCAAGTGGTGATCGTCATCAAGGTTGAGAAGGGCAAGTTCAAGATAAGCATCTCGAGAAGATCATTTGCTTCAAGCTTAGTGTCCATATTGGTGATAATGGACATGTGCAGACATGTATTAATAAATCTATCCCATAGTGATGTATGGGGGAGCAAATTAGGAGTCTTCACGAAGCAACAGTGATCAAGTGTTGCATTCCGGCTTGGGTGGAGCTTGAAGTGTTGTCATCAAGATCAAGCGGGATGCGCAATTAAAAGGTATGGCCTTGCTAGGTTTTCCTTTTACCAGTCTCAAGGTGGTTGTTGGGATACCGGGTTATAGGATAGATATCCGCACTATTAAGAGGGGATTTCGGTTGGGTAACTTTATCACATTGTCATAGGGAGCTCAATCCTACGTCAAGAAGTTGATGCCGGACAAGATCGAACCCAAAGCGGAGAAATGCGTCTTCATAGGATACCCTAAGGAAACTATTGGGTATACCTTCTATCACAGAACCGAAGGCAAAGTGTTTGTCGCAAAGAACGGTTCCTTTCTTGAGAAGGAGTTTCTCTCGAAAGAAGTGAGTGGGAGGAAAGTAGAGCTAGACGAGGTTGTTGAACCTTCTCTTGAACTGGAGAGTAGCGCAGCACCTGAAATTGTTCCAGTGCCGCCTGCACCAACAATAGAGGAAGCTAATGACAAGGATCATGAAGCTTCAGACGATGCTGCTACTAAACGTCGCAGGTCGACAAGGTCGCGTGCCCCTCCTGAGTGGTACGACAACCCTGTCTTGACTGTCTTGTTGGTAGAAGACAGTGAACCTACGAACTATGAGGAAGCGATGATGAGCCCAGACTCTGAGAAATGGCTAGAGGCCATGAAATCCGAACTAGGATCCATGAGCGAAAACCAAGTATGGACTTTGGTGGACCCTCCTAGCGACCGAAAGTCCGTTGAGTGCAAATGTATTTTCAAGAAGAAAACGGACGCGGATGGTAATGTTACCATCTATAAAGCACGGCTTGTCGCGAAAGGTTTTCAACAAGTTCAAGGTGTTGACTACGATGAGACTTTCTCTCCCGTAGCGATGTTTAAGTCCATTCGGATTTTATTAGCAATTGCTGCGTTTCATGATTATGAAATATGGCAGATGGATGTCAAGACTGCGTTCCTCAATGGCAACATTGATGAAGAGTTTTATATGATGCAACCCGAAGGTTTTGTCGATCCTAAGGATGCTGATAAAGTGTGCAAACTTCAGCGTTCCATTTATGGACTCAAGCAAGCATCTCGGAGTTGGAACCTTCGTTTTGATCAAGTGATCAAGAGCTTTGGATTTGTTCCAAATTTCTACGAATCTTGTATCTACAAGAAAGTGAGTGGGAGCTCGGTGACATTTCTGGTACTATATGTGGATGACATATTGATTATTTGTAACACCCTCAGAATCGGACCTATGCAAGTTTGAGCAAAATTCGCCAAAACCCGCATAGAAACGATTCAAAGGTGACCAGCACTTTGCGGCGGTGGAAACGGTAATAACATTACACAACAGTCCTCGATGGGACCCACAGAACAGATACATTTAACAGCGACTCAAAGAGTCAAGAATACAGATATAAGGTACAAAGATCCAAATCACCTTGAAAATGATAGAGCGTCCGACTACGGACAAGATGCAAATGGGGCTAAGAGCCACAAGAATAACCAATGGCCCATAACCCTGCCAAGCCGGAAGGGTAACCCCGCTAACGACGCCGATCTCAAACCTGCTTAAACAAAAAGGGTGCACAGAGGGCAAAGGAAAAGAGGAGCGTCGATCTTGAGGCCAAGACAGCGAGGCTAGAATTGGCGGTCCTCGCCTACATAGGTATGGTGGATCGAGGCAGGCAAAGATGCACTAAACAACCTATAGAGACTCGATACAACGGGCGGATATCAGAGAGGGATAAGAATGACCTAACCGGATCCAACCTGAAGCTACCACCAAACAAACCCCTCCTGGTGTTTCCCCCTCGAGACCAAACGAGGAAGTCAACCGAGGAACTCACACAGTTGGCAGTTTTACTTATTCGGTTATAGTTGCGGCACTTTACTAGTCAGGTTTAGATAATTGTCCTGATAAAAGAAGCAGTGGGCCCTTTTAGTTATTCATTCCGTTGTAGTTGCAACAATTACTAATCAAATTCCGATAGCATGAGATAACCCAAAAACCCAGCAGTTGTTGGTACTTTTATTCAGCCATTCCGTTGTAATTGCAAGATTTACTAGTCAGGTACAATGGTCGCAAGCGATAATACAAACAAGCAATTGTGGGCAGTATTATTTAGCCATTCCATTATAGTGAAGCTGATTACTAGTCATTATAAAGTCAAATTTAGAGCAATAAACTTTAGTTATGCTTGTCTATGATCGAGATACTGTGCTCCAAGTCGTCCATATCCGCGGACACGGCTTTCAGAAAGTTTTACCCGGCCGGGGTGCACCAATAGCAACACACGCTCGATCAACCTCGGAAAAACCAAATCAAAACCCAACGAGGCTTTCACGACTGAACAATCACAGGATTCAGAAATATTTCAGGGGGCCACCCCTTGTAGTACACCCACAACGAAGTAAGCAAGCTTCGAGACGGACCCAAGGTTTGTGGGGCCGGCGGTAAATGACAGCAGATCCCCAAACGGGGACTGTCGATACCACGTAAACGGGTCACAATTCCTAAACAGTACAGTGTGCTCCTCGCACAATTTAAATACAGAAAGTAGCATGGAATAAGTACAGGATAGTAAATAAAACCTCAAACTAGTTTGTGGCCCCAAGAAATAAGACTGAATCAAGCTCTGGCTCAGGGGGGTCCCATATACCTCCCGGATGTGGATAGCGCGATAAATCAAGGAACAGGTATCAAGTACTCGGGGTCTTACGGGACACAAGTGGGCGTTCGGAAACCAAATATTGTTTATCGCCCACCGATGCCTCTGCTTATTTCAATTTTAGTTGTTAAACAGAAATTAAAGTGACGATAAGTAAAACTAGAATCATCTCCAACATCAACATGCGGCAATACATCAAAGAATCGTGGCATATGACGACACATCAAGACTTGAGCAAGCAACTACGACGCCGCAAGTCCAACTATCTACCAAACAACAGGTAATAGGGTGTGTCCAAGGCAATATAGGGCTGCACGTATATCACAGTACGAAACTAAAGCATCGCAAACGATAGCAAGAGATCAACAGGAGGGAATAAAGACTATAAAAGTAAGATAGGTAGAAAAGGGGGAGATGCTCGCCTGAAAACATTGTCGAAGGGTTCAACCGAAGATCGGGGCGAAGCTCACATCAACTCAACGGCCTTATCCGCGAAGAAGCAAAACACTAAAAGAAACACCGGATGCAATATTTAATTCGACGGCAGAAGATCGGCATGATGCATGTATGATGTATGGCATGGCAAAGATGCGATGCGATTAGGTCATATTAAGTGAAACCGGGGTCCCGGCATTTAATTAAACGGTTCAAGTTATTTAGCTACCCCGCAATTTAAATGTTGTATTACATGGCAAAAGATAATACGGGTTTGCTACACAAGTTTAAATGAGGCCAATATAAGACTAGATTTGCCCGCATATGGGCCCCATATTTAATTATTAGGTGAATCGGCATAAGG
Source organism: Avena longiglumis (assembly GCA_030063025.1). Taxonomy (NCBI): domain Eukaryota; kingdom Viridiplantae; phylum Streptophyta; class Magnoliopsida; order Poales; family Poaceae; genus Avena; species Avena longiglumis. The sequence goes on along the minus strand of CP125977.1, from coordinate 152,158,327 downwards.
CCCCCAAACCACATGATATGCATGCGAGATGACAATTAAATATGCACAAGTTGATATCATTTATAAAATAGGGTATCGAGGAAAAGGGTCACACATTTAGGGTTCGGCGATCTTGTTAGGGTTCGACGAACTTGGGGTTCCGGGGTTCGGGGTCGGTCTCGGGGTCCAGGGTTCGACGGGGTCGGTCTCGGCAACGGGAGGTTGATCTTGTCGCATCCGTGGTCTTCGGATCCGGGGAGGTACTCGGCGTCCTCGAGGGAGTACTTGTCGCGTCCGTGAAGGAGATCGTGTCGGTCCACAGGGTCGAGCTTGCCGTTGCGAGGGTCTTGTCGGGCCCGCGCCATTGCATCGGTCTTGACGTTCGGAATGCAGCACTTGTTGTCCGGGACGGAGTACTTGTTAAACCGGTGGTGTTCTTGGCGGTCATCGGGTTTCGTTCGGTCTTCGCACCCATGTAGTAGACCTTGTCAGTTCCGAGTCGACGACCTTGGGGTTCGGTGGTAGCGCTTGACATCGGGTCCAAGATGGAGAGCATGTTGTTCCGTGATGACGAGATTCAGGTTCCATTGTAGAAAACCTTTGTCCCGACTTCGTGTCGGTGAAGAACTTGTAGCGGCACCGGTTACTCGTTTCCGTCGACACGCATCGAAGATCTTAGCGTCATTGTGCACACACGCGGGGCTAAAATGGTGACTGGGGTTGTTGGCAAAGGGGAAGCTTGAGCTGGGTCCTGCGCGGACGTTTCCAGCTCTAGGGGGGACAACATCCTGGGTACTTGCAAGGACAAGCGGGCAACGGGGACGAAGCGACGGACGCGTCCCTGAGCGGCATGGAGGCGGCCAGAGGAGGTCCCGGCGAGGCCGAGCAGAGGGCCGCGACGACGAGGCGACGCACGCGGCCGGGAACGTGTGCAGGCCACGGGCACCGGCGCAGGAAGGCGAGGCAGACGACAGGAAACACGCGGCAGCCATGAGATGGAGCTGGCAAGGGGCCGAGGTGGAGGAGGGCCGAGGGAGCTCCGTCGAGCCGGGCTCCCGGTCAAAGCGGCAGCGGCGCCGAGAAGGAGGAGATGCGAGCGAGCAGTGGGGGATGGTGAAGGCGGTGAGGGAGCGGCGCGGCCGGAGCGGGGTGGAGGCCACGCAGGGGTGCGAGGTCGGGACGGGCGCTGGCTCTCGGGCGCAGCGGGCGCGAGGCGGGAGCGGCCTCGGGAGCGGGAGGCGCCGGAGGTAGGTGGTGGCGGATCCGGAAGGCGGGTGGCAGCGGAGCAGGCGGCGGAGGCAGGAGAGGAGGCGGCTCATGGCGGGCGCTCGGGCAGCCGAGGGGCGACAGGCGACGGAGGCAAGGGAGCAGGGAGAGGAGGCTCGGGCAGGCGGACGGCTCACGGAGAGGCGGAGGAGCCGTGAGGCCGGAGGAGGGGTCCGCGCCGACGACGGGGAAGAGGGAGGAGAGCGGCGAGCGGGAGGGAAGGGAAAGGAGGCGTGCGGGAGCGAGCGCGTGTGAGGTGGGCCCCGGGGTGGGGCCAGGGGGAGCGGTTGGTGGGGGGCGGTTGGCCTGGGGGAGGGATACCTGGGGAGGGCGGCCAGGTGGGTTGGGGTCTGGCGCGTGGGACCAGGGAAAAGAGGGGTGGGCCCCAGGTGAGGAGAGTGGCGTGTGTGCTGTTTGGTGTGAGTGTGGGGGTGAGAGAGGGGTGATGTGGCAGGGAGGGATTGGGTGAGGGAGAGAGAGGGGTGAGGTGGCGTTAGGGGATTGGGTGGGGTGATGTGGCCAAGGGGTGTGGGTAGACTAGTTGGTAACTTTAGGATTAGGAGCGGTGTAGTTGGACCGTTTTAAAATCTGGGCGATCGTTCGGGTTAGCCTGCTCGATCGCCTACTAAAATAAATAAATATTTTATTTATTTTAATTGGACCGTTTGCAAACCGGTAGCAACAAAACAAAATAATCCGGAGACCCGGGCTTTGGGGTTTGAATAAAGATGGGGCGTTTTTAGAAAACAACACGGGCTTTGCAAACATAATTTTATGCAAACAATGCATGATGATGACGATGCAATGCACAAATTCAACGCGATTTTCTAGTAGTGGTTTTGCGGGATGCCACATTATTGGAAATGACATTAACATGCTTAACGATGTGAAGAGTTATTTGAACAAGTGTTTTTCAATGAAAGACCTAGGTGAAGCTGCTTATATATTGGGCATCAAAATCTATAGAGATAGACAAAGACGCCTGGTAGCTTTAAGCCAGAGTACATACCTAGACAAAGTTCTGAAAAGGTTCATAATGGATAAGGCAAAGAAAGGTTCAGTGCCTATGTTGTCAGGTAAGATATTGAGCAAGGCTCAGTGTCCAGCTACGGTAAATGATAGGGAAGATATGATCAAACTGCCTTATGCCTCGGCCATAGGTTCTATCATGTATGCCATGATGTGTACTAGACCGGATGTGTCCAATGCTCTTAGTTTGACGAGTAGATATCAAAGTGATCCAGGAGTGGAACACTGGACAGCCGTGAAGAACATCCTAAAGTACCTAAATAGGACTAAAGAAATGTTCTTAGTCTATGGGGGTGATGAACAGCTCGTCATAAAAGGTTACGTCGACGCTAGTTTCGACACCGACAAGGATGATTCTAAATCTCAGACAGGATATGTTTATATTTTGAATGGAGGAGCTGTGAGCTGGAGAAGCTGCAAGCAAAGCATGATCGCGGGATCTATAGTAGAAGCGGAATACATGGCTATTGCAGAAGCGTCAAGTGAAGGAGTTTGGATCAGGAACTTCATCACTGAGCTTGGCATGGTTCCAAGTGCATTGGACCCACTGGAGATATTGTGTGACAACACTGGCGCCATAGCACTCGCTAAGGAACCAAGATATCATCCAAAGACCAAGCATATCAACCGCAAGTTTCATATAATCCGAGATTATATAGTAGATGGAGATCTGAAGATTAGCAAAGTACATACAGATCTAAATGTCGCAGATCCATTGACTAAACCTCTTCCACGTGTAAAACATGATCAGCACCTCAGTGCCATGGGTGTGAGATTGTTGCCAAATGTAAACTAGATTATTGACTCTAGTGCAAGTGGGAGACTGTTGGAATTATGCCCTAGAGGCAATAATAAAGATGTTATTATTATAATTCTTGTTCATGATAATGTTTATATTCCATGCTAGAATTGTATTAAGCGGAAACTTTAATACTTGTGCGGTTTGTGAACAACACCGTGTCCCTAGTACGCCTCTATGGACTAGCTCATTGATTAATGATGGTTAAGGTTTCCTAACCATGGACATGAGTTGTCGATTAATAATGAGATCATATTATTGGGAGAATGATATGATGGACAGACCCAAACTAAGCGAAGCAATTAGATCGTGTCATCGTGTTCATATTTGTGAAGCTTTTCTTATGTCAAATATTGTATTCCTTAGACCATGAGATAATACAACTCCCTTGTATCGGAAGAAAGCTTTGAGGTCATCAAATGTCATCCTATGAGAGGGTGATCATAAAGGTGTCTCTCAGGTGATCGGAAAGTACCTGTTGGGTTGTATGTATCGAGATGGGATTTGTCCCTCCCAAGTCAGAGAGATATACTTCGGGCCCACTCGGTAATCGATATCAACACCGCTTGCAGGCATGTGGTTAAGGAGTTAATCACAAAGTGATATCGGATTACGGAACGAGTAAAGTACTTGCTGTGAACGAGATTGAACTAGGTATGACGGTACCAACGATCAAATCTCGGGCAAGTAAAATATCGCGAGACGAAGGGAATATATATATGGGATTGATTGAATCCTGGCATCGTGGTTCATCCGATATGATCATCGATGAATGTGTGGGAGTCAATATGGGTTTCCAGACCCCGCTGTTGATTATTGATATAAGATCATGTCTGCATATTCTCGAACCCGAAGGGTCACACACTTAACGTGTCTCGACGCTAGGATAGATTGGATAATTGGTTTATGAGTTTTTGTTCGGAGTCTCGGATGGGATCCGGGACATCACGAGAGGTTCCGGAATGGTCCGGAGAATAAGATTCATATAAGGCAATGCAGTTTTTGGAGTTTAGAATTGTTTCGGGTTATTCGGTATTGTACCGGAAGCTTCTAGAACCTTACGGAGGGGACCAACGTGGTCCCACCTGTCGGGAGGGCATGGGCCTATGAGGGAGTTCCTGGCAGATTGGGCCAGGCACAAGGCCCCATAGAGCCAGCCGCCAAACAAGGGAAACCCTAGTTTGGAGCTTCTAGAAGGGAGGTTTCTTGCCCCACCTCCCTCCTGGCCGGGCCTAGGGGCTTGGGAGGGTTGTTAGGCGCCCACCCCTCTATATATAGAGGGATGGGGCGCACCACCCTCCCCCACACACCTTCCCCTCAAGCCTAGTCGCCCTGCTGCCCTCCTCTCTCTCTCCCTCCCGACTGCGTGTAGGCGAAGCCCTGCTGCAGAAACTCTCCACCACTTGCACCGCGCCGTCGCGTTGTAGACCCATTCCGTCTCTCCACCATACTTTCTGGACCGAGTAAGGAGGAGACGTCGAGGTGTTGCACGTGTGCATCTCCCGGAGGCATCGCCACTTGCGGTGCTAGATCGGATCGGATTGCGAGGAGGAGAAGCGAGTACGACTACATCACCCACGTTCCGACGAATGTTCCGCTGTGCGAATCTTCAAGGGTATGAATATCTCATCTAATCCCTCTCGTTGTTTGCATCTCCTAGATTAGATCTTGGCTTCCCTCTGTTCGCATCCGTAGAAAATTTTGATTTACTATGCTGCGAAACCCTTCAGTGGTATCAGAGCTAGATCTATGCGTAGATGTGTTTCACGAGTAGAACGCAACATGGTTGTTGCGGGCGTTGATGTTTTCTGTTGAAAGCCTCTTGTTTGTGTTCTTCTTATGACGCGGGATAGTGAGATTGAAGCGGTCCAGGCCAACCTTACGCGACGTCGTTCGCGAGACCGGCTCCGCACTTGACGTGTGACTTGTTCCACACATGCGGCTGGTGGATGTCAGTTTCTCTCACTATAGTTGTCATGGGATTTACACCGGAGTTTGGCAACCATAATATCACCGTTGTGGCTTTCCGTAGGTAAGAATTGTTCTTAGCATGCTACTCCCATAAGCCACGTAAAACATGCAACAACAAAGTAGAGGCGTCTAACTTGTTTTTGCAGGGAGTGTTTTCTGTGATATGGTATGGCCCAAGATGTGATTTGTATATTGTATGCGATGATCATGTTTTGTAATGTTTCACGACTTGCATGTCGATGTGTACACAACCGGTAGGAGCCATATGGTTGTCTTAATAATTGTGTATGACCTGTGTGTCAACTTCTTATACGCCATGTAATAGTTTCACTTTATCGCTAAGTAGTTAGCAATAGTTGTAGTTGCTATTAGTGGTGGAGGCAATCATGGGGGAGTGATGGAGATCATGCCGGCACGAACAAGATGGAGATCATTGCGCGAAGATTGGCTATACCATGTCAAATAAAGTTATATGCATGTGATGTTTATCCTTTTATGTATCTTATTATGCTTAGATCGCGACGGTAGCATTATAAGATGATTCCTCACTTCAAGATCAAGATAAAACTGTGTTCTCCCCATGTATGCACCGTTGCGAAAGTTCGTCGTGTCCAAGCATCACGTGATGATCGGGTGCTATAGACTCTACGTTCACATACAACGGGTGCAAGCCAGTTTTGTACACGCGGAAATACTTGGGTCTAACTTGACGAGCCTAGCATGTACAGACATGGCCTCAGAACACATGAACTGAAAGGTTAAGTATGAGTCATATGAATGATATGATCGACACTTCATTGTCCACCATTGAAGCCACATCTCTTCTCGTGAAGATCGGATTAGGTGTGGTGAATTTGGATCGTGTTCACTAAACAACTTGAGGGATGTTGAATTTAGTGGGAGTTCATCTAGTAATTTTATTAAAAGTTGAACTAGTTATCATGAACATAGTCTAATTTGTACTTGCAAATATTTTAGGTCAAATGGCTAAGTCCAAATTCAACTTCAACGTTTTTGCTGAGAAGGAAAAGCTTAGAAACAATGGGTCTAACTTCACCAATTGGTTCCGCAATCTGAGAATCATTCTCTCTGGCGGTCAAAAAGACTATGTCCTTGAGAATGCGTTAGGTGACGCCCCTGCTGCTACTGCGCCGACTGATGAGAAAGCTGTCTATCAGTCGTGCAAAGATGATTATGGTGTGATTAAGAGCACCATGTTGTTTGCTATGGAATCGGACCTTCAAAATCGTTTTGAAGACTATCCCGGGCCCTTTGAGATTCTCGAGGAGCTGAAACCATGTTTCAGACTCAGGCCCGTTCTGAGAGATATGAGATTTCTGAGAAGTTCTTTAACTACAAGATGGAGGAAGGGAGTTCCGTTAGTGAGCATGCCATTAAGATGTCGGGCTACACTCAACGCCTTGAGCAACTGGATTGCAAGATTCCAGAGGAGCTCAAGATTGACAGGGTTCTACAATCACTCCCTCCCAGCTACAAAAGTTTTGTAGTGACTCACAATCAGATTGGTTCCACTGATACGATCACCGAGCTCTTCGCAAAGCTGAAGGCTGCGGAGGTGGACATCAAAAAGGATAATCATGTGTTGATGGTCAACAATCCCCCCACCTTCAAGAAAGGTAAGGGTGCAAAGAATCCCTTCAAGAAAGGCGGCAAGGCGTTGCCCTCTTGAGAAGAAGCAAGTCTGGTCCTAAGCGACCTTCGAGTGCTTCTATTGCAAGGACAAGGGTCACCGAAGCGCAATCGTCTGGCATCAGTAACTACCTCGGTGAATTACGCTCCTAGTTACAAGCCTGGATGAGCGGAAATGGTTGAAATAGTACGGTGGGGCCCAAATGCCACTCACAGGTAGACCTTTCGGCCGTCCCAACCATTTCCAAACATCGGGACAAGAACGGGCTGCGTAATCGGCAGGCGAAGGGATCAACTACATACACAAATGAGTATGTATGCAAGCCACCATACAACAGTACATCAGAGCCATTCCATCTAAAAGAAATAGAAATATTGCAACGCCAGACGGCAAGAACCAAATATCCTAGATAGATATAATAGTTTGGGATATCTCCTCATACATCAAACATCAGAGTATCAGGCGGAAGCGGCAAACAAGATCCGAGTACGGATAAGAAGCAAATTGGCATAAGATGCCCCATAAATAAACACATCCCGCCCACAGATCTCACGGATCCCCGTTCCCGGAATCTCTACACCGAATGATCGTTGTCCACATCGTCCGTCTCCTCCACCCAGTATCCATCTTGTGAGTGTACCTGTTCATCTGAATCAAATAATTTATCGTGTGAGACCCTAGGGGTACTCAGCAAGTCTTTATGCCTCTAAAGGGGACACAACCTGGGGTGACACAATTGCAGCAAAAGATAAACCCTAACAGTTCTATAGATACTCGCTAACCATCCGCCTAACCAAAGATAGACGGATGTCCGTGAATTAATGACAACAGTTATAACAATAATATCAACAGATCCATCCTCCTCCTCGCTTACCAACGAGGAAGCGGACGAACAACCCCCATCCGTTGGCAGTTTTATTATCCATTCCATGAGTGTTGCACTATTTACTAGTCAGTTACTTAGTCAAATTAAAAGCGGTACTTTAGTTATGCTTGTCTATGATCGAGAAACTGTGATCCAAGTCGTCCATAACCGCGGACACGGCTTTCAGAAAGTTTTACCCTGCAGGGGTGCACAAATAGCAACACACACTCGATCAACCTCGGAAAAACCAAATCAAAACCCAACGAGGCCTTCACGACAAAGCAATCACAGATTGAGAAATATTTGTGGGCCACCTCATTAAGCTACCAACGAAGTTAGTGACTCGAGACGGACTCAAGGTTTGCGTCGATGGTCAGAACGACCGGGAACCCGAAAATGTGACTGGCTTGTCGATACCGCAAAACACTCGCTTACCTAAAGACAGGTGCTCTCGCACAATCGTAAATAAAGCAAAGAAACATGGCATAAGTACAGATAGTAAATAAAACCTCAAACTAGTTTGTGGCCCCAAGAAATAAGAATGAATCAAGCTCGCTCTGGGGGTCCCATAATCCTCCGTATGTGGATAGCGCGAATATTCAAGGAACAGGAATCAAGTACTCGGGGTCCTACGGACACAAGTGAGCATGAAAACCAAATAGCAGATATTGCTCACCGTGCCACTTTCATTAGTTATCCCATTACTACTCAGGTTAAGTTGTTTAGGTACCTCGTTATCCATCGACACTCACATACCCTACACATGTCGTTCTACGACTCACATGGCTCAAACAACTCCGTGGTAATGGCTCATGGGATGGAGGAACAAGCTTTGGGGTTTAAAAGTAAAGGCTATGCAATACTTGGGATTCAATTTAATGCAATCGTGACTCAATGATGCAAGAATAAGATAGAGGCAATAGGTACTATATGTATGCAAGCATGTGGTAGTGCTTGCACAGCTTGATTGAGCGAGAGAAGGATCTGGGTAGTTCTCCTGGGTTTCTTGATATATCCCCTGCTCAGCGTCTATTCGAAGAAGAACCAAACAAACAAGGGCCAACATAAATAAAGTGCACAAGCATAGGAATAAAAATGCAACAAGCAAACAATCATGCCATGATGAATGATGCACAATTTGCGTGGCAATAAAGTAGCATGGCATGGGTGAGGTGAGAAACGATAATAAAGCACTTGGTTAAAGTATTTAGGCATGTTTTACTCTCATAAACAGTTCTAATTATTCAATAATTATATGATGCATGCTTCAATTCAGATCAAGGAATGCATAAACAGAAAGTCATCGAGCTAATCATTATAGACATATCATTTGTTAAATTTGGAGTTATAAATCAAAAGTTATTAATTAAATTGAGAAAATGGCATTTTGTTGTAATTTAAATTAACTTGAAATTTAAAGTGTTCAAAATATGTTTTGGATAGAATATTTGAATTCCTCACATTTTTCTGATTTGAAAACATATATTATTTGTATTATTTGGAATTATGAATTTAAATTTATTTTAAATTCAAAATTATTAAATAGGGTCAAAGTCAAAGGTTGACTATTTAAATTAATTCTGAAAAATATTTGATTAAAGATTTGAATTAACATTCAAAAACAAAACATATTTCATATAAAGTTTGAATTCAAATTCCAAACCATTTGAAAGTTATGAATTAGTTTAGATTTAAACAGATTGAAATTTGAATTTGAATTTGAAATAATTTGAAAAGATTTGAATTAAACAGAAAACAGGAGAAACTTTTTACACTCAGAGGGAGCTAGCCACTGTCACAGACGAGGGGCTAACGCCGACTCAAGAAGACAAATGTGAAAAGGTTCTCACACCTGTGGTTAGTCTAGCCGCAGAGGATGACAAGTGGGCCAGAGGAGCAGCAGGGCCACACACGCGCGCGGCCAGCCGGTGGGCGACACGTGGGCAATCCAGGAGTTGAGGAGAGCAGATCTGCGGGGTTGTTTTGCAAAACTAACAGAGAGGCTGACGGGTGGGGCTCTGCGTACCGCGGGTTGAGGCGGGAAAAAGGTCGAGGCCTCTACATAAACGGCCATTTGTCGGAACTGCTGCTGCGCGCCGATCTGCAGAGTATAGAGAACCGCCGGAGTTTGGACGACGATGGCGACCAAACGACGACGGATCTCGCCAAGACGCAAAAACGAAAAATGGAGAGGGTGGTGCGGGCTACAATTTTCGTTCAGAGGGCAACAACTGGGGTGGGCTGCAGCGCGCGGGCTTCGACGAGGAACAGAGGCAAGACGGGCTGGCAGACGAATCGACGCTGGCGGCGATCAAGGACGCTACAAGTGCCGGCCTCGACGGCGGCGACGTTCTACGGCGAGAGGGGGACAGGGACCATGTCTAGGAGGTGGAGGGGCTCACCAGGAGGGCGTCGGTGGTGGCGGAGGAGCTCGGGGAGGTCGCGATCTGGCGCGTAGCTGGCTGGCCGGAGCTCCTGGTGCTCACGGACACGGCGGCGGCGAGGCTTCTCCGGCGAGGTCCCGCAGCTCCCAGCTGTTCTAGGCGATGTAGAGGAAGTAGACGAGGCTCCTCGTGCTCCTGGTTCAGCTTGGCGCGCTCCAGATCGAAGGAGAGCAGAGGGGGCCGAGGCTAGGGTTTTGGGGGCATGGTGGTGAGCTTACAAGCGTGGGGAGGAAGAAGGGAGGAAGAGGGGAGGAAGAGGGTGTCCTGGGAGCCTCCTGGATGGATCTGAGGTTGGGGAGAGCTGGGGTGGTTGAGGTGATAAGGGAGAGAGGGGAGAGGCACATAGGGTGGTGGTCACCTTTATGCAAAAGGGAAGGAGGTGGCTCGGGTTAGGGCTAGGGTTTGGAGAGAGGGGGACCAGGGGAGGCACATGCGATGGGATGGTTCCAGGGGGTCAGTGGGGCTGCAGGCGGGATAGGGTGAGAGATGAGTGGTTAGCTAGGGTTAGCTAGAGGATGCTCGGGTTAGGGTTTATGAGAGAGGTGAGATGAGGGGGAGAGGGAGGTGACCATGATCAAGCACATGATCATGGACAACACATGATCAAGCACATGGGTTTTGGTATATGGCAAGACCTACACCAAAGAAACAAGCAAAAGGAATGGTTGGAGGAGAGGGTGAGAGAGGGGGCTTAGGGTTTTTAGCAAGATCAAACAAGACCAAGCAATAGGAGTAGAAAGAGAGATGGTGAGGGATGGAGATGACCCCAAAAGAGAAAAAAAACCTATTAAAACCAAGAGTAAAACAAATGGCTAAAGGTGATGGTACTCTTGCATGGCCCATGCAAATTAATAAATGCCATGTATTATCCTTGTGAAAACAAAATAACAAACATGGCATTATTATTAGGCATTCCCAAGAATTGGAATAAAAGCCAAGCAAAAAGAACTCAAAAGGATGCCCCATGTGGAGTAGATGGAGATGACCACATTTGATTATAATTGGGACTTGGTAGTGTGTATATTCCACTAGATGTTTACTAGTCCCAAAAATATCCCCACATGATAATAACCCCAAAACAATCCATATGGAAGCTAGGGAAAAGGTTCCACTCACAAGGCATGGAAAGGTGGCCATGTGGCTCTCATATACCAATATTGTGAAAACAACATGGTGCATACATGGGAGCATGTGGAGCTAGAATTAGATCCATCCCAACCCACATGAGCTAGAGGCAAAACCAAATAAGATTCAATGCTCATATATGGTGGAATGGTGGAATGATGGGGTGATGACAAGAAAGGTGGTGGAGTCAACAAAAGATATGCCCCCAACTCCACTTGGGCATTTAAACAATATATCAAGAACCAAATACAATTTACAATGCATATGAGAGAAGAACCAAACCAAAAAGGGTTTTAAGTGATGCTCAAATGCAAGGTGGCATGATGACATGAGCATGATATAATGATGATGCAACAATTATGTCTAGGAAGTATTCATTATATTACTAGACCAAGTAGCATTACAGTTGTTAGACAAATGGGATGCTACAACTCTCCCCCACTAAACAGGAATATCGCCCCGAGATTGTAGGAAGAAGAAGAAGACTCAAAGAGGGTAGGATAGTTGGCACGGAGTTCATCTTCACGTTCCCAAGTGGCTTCATCAACAGAATGGTGCGACCACTGCACCTTGCAGAACTTGATGGACTTGTTGCGAGTCCTTCTTTCTGCGATCTCAAGGATTTTTGTGGGGTGTTCTTGATAAGACAGGTCTTCTTGGAGATTGATTAGCTCATAATCCACGGTCCTGCCGGGATCCTTGAAGCACTTCTTGAGTTGAGAGATGTGGAAAACATCATGGACCTTGAGTTTTTCCGGGAGCTCAAGAGCATAAGCAACTTCTCCTCTTCTTCCACGAATTTTGAAAGGACCGATGTATCTAGGAGCCAGCTTTCCTTTGATACCAAAACGGTGTGTGCCTTTCATGGGAGTGACACGAAGGTAAACGAGATCACCAGGGACATACTCCATGTCCGTGTGCTTTCTGTCATAATTGCTCTTCTGGCGACTTTGAGCAATCTTCAGATTTTCAAGAATGATGTGCACCTTATCCTCCGCTTGGGTTACAATGTCAGGGCCAAACCAAATTCTTTCTCCTGCACCTGACCAACCAATCGGAGTTACGCATTCTTGACCATAGAGAGCCTCAAATGGTGTCATCTTCGAGACTTTTCCGAAGTCGTTGTTGTAAGAGAATTCAGCATAAGGAAGACATTCCTCCCACTTCATGCCAAAAGAGATGACGCAAGCACGAAGCATATCCTCCAGAATCTGATTGATCCTTTCAACTTGTCCTTGCGACTGAGGGTGGTAAGCTGTGCTGAAGTTCAATTTTGTTCCCAAAGCATTTTGGAAACTTTCCCAGAACTTGGAAGTGAAGATGCTCCCACGGTCTGAACTGATCTCAAGCGGAACCCCATACAGAGAGACAATTTTGTTGATATAGAGCTCAGCCAACTGAATTCCAGAAATTGTTTCCTTGACGGGGAAGAAGTGAGCCACTTTAGAAAGCCTGTCAATGACAACAAAGATTGCATTGTTGCCCTTCTGCGACCTTGGAAAACCAGTGATGAAGTCCATCTCTACTTTCTCCCATTTCCATTCCGGGGGTTTCAATGGCTGTAGAAGACCGAAAGGTTTCGATGGACTTTCACTCTGCGCACATCACACTCGAGACATACTTGGCACAATATCGTTTCAATCCCGCCACCAATATTGTGTTTTCAAGTCCATGTACATCTTTGTGCTGCTGTGGTGGATAGAAAGAATGTAATCATGCGCCTCCTTGAGAACTTGCTCTCTCAAACCCGGGTAGTTCGGAACAAACATCCGGTGTTCAAAGAAAAGCGTGCCTTGATCATCGACGTGGAAGGACTCATACTTCGGAAGCTGAAGTTTGGAGATGATCTTTTTGGTGTGCGGATCACCAAGCTGACGAGAGCGAACCTTTTCTTCCAAGAGAGGGGTTGCTAGAAGGTTCAGGAGATACCCTTGTTCCACAATTTCAAGGTTGAGCTGACGGAATTCCTCGCACAAGAGAGGCTGTTGTTCTTCCATCATGAGGTTGTTGACATAAGCTTTGCGGCTGAGAGCATCGGCCATGACATTAGCTTTGCCCGGAGTGTAGTTGATGGTCAAATCAAAGTCATTGATTGCTTCAATCCACCTCCTCTGCCGAAGGTTGAGGTCGGGCTGAGTGAAGATATAGTTCAGACTCTTGTGATCAGAAAAGATTTCACAACGGTTGCCCAGCAAGTAATGCCTCCATAGTTTCAAAGCAAAGACAACTGCTGCGAGCTCGAGGTCATGTGTAGGATAGTTGATCTCATGCGTCTTCAACTGTCGAGAGGCATAAGCAACAACTTGTTTTTCTTGCATAAGGACCGCACCCAATCCTTGCAAAGAGGCGTCACAGAATATCTGGAAAGGTTTAGATGTGTCCGGAGGAACCAAGACTGGTGTGGAAGTGAGCTTCTCTTTGAGTGTCTCAAAGCTTGCTTGACATGCCGGAGTCCAAAGGTATTTCTTGCCTTTCTTGAGGAGATCGGTAAGAGGCTTCGCTATCTTCGAAAGTTACGAGCAAGCGGCGGCAATAACTAGCCAAACCAAGGAAACTCCGCACTTCTTTGACATTAACGAGGAAGCCATTCAACAATTGTCTTTCTTGTTTCGGGTTGACGCAATGCCCTTAGCAGAGATGACGTGACCAAGATAGGTTACTTGAGGCAGCCAAAACTCACACTTGGAGAACTTTGCATACAAGCGGTTCTCACGAAGCTTGTTTAGGACACACCGAAGGTGTTCTTCATGTTCTTCCTTTGACTTAGAATAGACTAAGATGTCATCCAGATAGACCACAACGAACTTATCAAGATACTCCATGAAAACCGAGTTCATAAGCCTCGAGAAGGTAGCAGGTGCGTTGGTGAGACCGAAAGACATGACCGTGTACTCATACAGGCCATAGCGGGTGGTGAAAGCTGTTTTAGGAACATCTTCCTTGCGAATCTTGATTTGATGATAACCACTTCTCAAGTCCAGCTTAGAGAATACCACGGCTAGGCGATCGAAGAGATCATTAATCCGGGAAGGGATATTTATTCTTGATGGTTTTAGCATTGAGAGCAGATAGTCAACACAAAGTCTATCGATCCTGTCGCTTCTTCACAAAGATTGTTGGGCTACCCCAAGAAGAGGTATTATGTTGAATGAAACCCAACTTCTCTTGTTCATCAAGTTGTCGTTTGAGTTCACCAACTCAAGGACCCATTTTATAAGGCCGCTTGGAGATAGGAGTCGTTCAGTTCAAGCTCAATTACAAACTCAACCTCACGATCCGGAGGCATACCGCAACTCTTGGGAAAGACATCTGAAACTCACGGACCAGGAACACTCGAATAGCTTCCATAGCATCATCGTTGAGCCGCCAAAGAAAAAGCTGGATAGCGGAGTCGACTTGGAGAAAAGACTATATGGACTTGAGGAATCTTGAGAAACCGGCGTTCAGCACAATCAATCACACTGCATTTCTTGTCAACCAATCCATGCCCAAGATGACATCAATGTCCGAATTGCCCGAACAATTAAGGGCGAGAACGAAGAGCCACAAATCTCAATTTGATTGCCATGGCTGATTTTAGAAGCGCCATCTTTGCTCCAGGAGAAAGGACCATTAACCGCTTGAGGAGAGGATCCAACGCTAACTCATTCTCATTTGCAAACTTGTGAGAAACAAAAGAATGCGATGCACGAATCAAACAAAACTCGTGCGAGGACTCGATTAACGGATAGCATACCCATCACAACTCGGTGCATGCTCGGCAGGCGGCGTTGACACGATTAGCACGAGCAACGATGACCGGGCTTGGTGTTGATGTTGAGAGCCCGAGGTGGTGGTGCACGAACCAAAGGAGAGCTTGCCGCAGATCTTGGAGGTGGTGGAGGAAGAGCTTTGTTTTTCATCAGACAGTTCCAGTACTGATGTCCAGTGTCTCCACACGTGTAACAAGCACCGTGGGACGTGGAGCAACGTAGCTGAGGACTCCGCCAGCGCTCAGGTAGTGGTGGTTGTAGCCCCAGGAGCAATGAGGAAGTTTGGTGGCCTTGGCGTAGCTTCAGCGTGTCTTGGTGGAGCCGGGAGCGACGGTGGGGTGTTAGGAACCCAGACACGACGCTTAGAAGGAGTTGACATAGCTGAAGAGCTTGCTGCATCACGGTTGTGTTTCTTTGACTCCTCAAACACTTGCCTACTTGCTTCTTCCTGCAGAGCTGTATGCTGAAGTTCCAAAAAAGACGTCGGCCTTGCATGTGTGATTGCATATTTAATCAATGCATTGAGCCCTTGCCGGAACCTCTTTTGCTTCTTCTTGTCATCAGAGATCTCATCGCCACCATAACGAGAAAGGTTCATGATGTTCTGATGTAGGTATTGACATTATCATTGCCCTGCGTGAGGTTGAGAAACACTTCCTTCATCCTCTCCATGACAATTTCTGACAGATACTGCTCTTTGAAGGCTCCAGTGAACTGTTCCCAAGTAGGCTGAAAATCGGCGGTTTCCTTCAAGTAATTCTCCCCGAGAGCTGCATCTCCCTTGAAGGTGAGTGGCATACTTTACCCATTCTTGCTCAGAACATCAGGTCATCAAGAGCCTTGACATCTCACGCAACCAATCATCGCATCAAGTGGTTGATCGAAACATCAAATTGGCGTGGGTTGAACTTGAGGAAGCTTTTGATGTCTCCTCGCTTGGGAGGTGGAGGTAGCGAGCAAACTCATTCCTCCGAACACTTTCTTCAAAAGCAGCTGCTGGTTCTCTTGCATTGCTGCCAAGGCATTGGCGATGTTTGACAACGGACCCCATTCAGGTGGTATGTCCTCATCGAGCGTGGTGGTGCCATCCTGTGATTGATATAAAACACAAGTCAGTACTATAATGGAGAATAATAATAATCCAAAATAGTACCAAGATGGAATTAACCAAGATTAAAGGATACAATTTACTAAGATGATATTAAAATATCAACAAAGTTCAAAGCACCTAGAAGATATTAAGCATATCGCACACGATGGAAAAGGTGTGGTACCTGAATATATCAAAGAAAAATTTTCCGCAAATTTCGGCATTAAAATACCAGTAGATGCGCAAAATCACTTAACGAATCAAGATTAGTGACTCTACCAATTCAATATACAAGAGCGAATGATAAGAGTAGTGGTATGGTCGCGACTCCATCCCGCACTCAAATCATTACTCCGCACATGAATAAATAGAACACATATCCTAACCCCTTCTTCTCACGATGAACCTAAAGATTAGTAACTACGGAAACGAACACCCCAAACAAGATAACGTCGGATAACAAAGAGCAAGACAGATCGCGGCGGTATACAACGAATCAGATAGATCGCGTCGGTTTGCAAAAGCCTGTCGGTATGGAATGTACCAACAGTTGATAACCAAAAGGCAGATTGTGATAACAACTTGGATGCAACAGATAGACAAGGAATTACACACACACACACAACCTATGGTACTACGGAAACCCAGAACACGTGAATCCTAGTTTGAACTTTTAAGAAGAGGATTGAAAACGTTACACTTCCTTACCAGAAAAGGGTGGGTGGGTGGGTGGGTAAGAAGAAAAAGTGGAAGCAGTCCTACTCTCGCGTTTTGTTTTTCCCTAGTATACATAAATACCAAAATATTTGCTAGACTGACAACGACCATTTGGCTGAGACCCTGAAGGTCGGGATGGCTCTGATACCAATTGTAACTACCTCGGTGAATTACGCTCCTAGTTACAAGCCTGGATGAGTGGAAATCGTTGAAATAGTACGGTAGGGGCCCAAATGCCACTCACAGGTAGACCTTTCGGCCGTCCCAACCATTTCCAAACATCGGGACAAGAACGGGCGGCGTAATCGGCAGGCGAAGGGATCAACTACATACACAAATGAGTATGTATGCAAGCCACCATACAATAGTACATCAGAGCCATTCCATCTAAAAGAAATAGAAATATTGCAACGCCATACGGCAAGAACCAAATATCCTAGATAGATATAATAGTTTGGGATATCTCCTCATACATCAAACATCAGAGTATCGGTGAGCGGCAAACAAGATCCGAGTACGGATAAGAAGCAAATTGGCATAAGATGCCCCATAAATAAACACATCCCGCCCACAGATCTCACAGATCCCCGTTCCCGGAATCTCTACACCGAATGATCGTTGTCCACATCGTCCGTCTCCTCCACCCAGTATCCATCTTGTGAGTGTACCTGTTCATCTGAATCAAATAATTTATCATGTGAGACCCTAGGGGTACTCAGCAAGTCTTTATGCCTCTAAAGGGGACACAACCTGGGGTGACGCAATTGCAGCAAAAGATAAACCCTAACAGTTCTATAGATACTCGCTAACCATCCGCCTAACCAAAGATAGACGGATGTCCGTGAATTAATGACAACAGTTATAACAGTAATATCAACAGATCCATCCTCCTCCTCGCTTACCAACGAGGAAGCGGACAAACAACCCCCATCCGTTGGCAGTTTTATTATCCATTCCATGAGTGTTGCACTATTTACTAGTCAGTTACTTAGTCAAATTAAAAGCGGTACTTTAGTTATGCTTGTCTATGATCGAGAAACTGTGCTCCAAGTCGTCCATAACCGCGGACACGGCTTTCAGAAAGTTTTACCCTGCAGGGGTGCACAAATAGCAACACACACTCGATCAACCTCGGAAAAACCAAATTAAAACCCAATGAGGCCTTCACGACAAAGAAATCACAGGATTCAGAAATATTTCAGGGGGCCACCCCATTAAGCTACCCGCAACGAAGTTAGCTGACTTCGAGACGGACTCAAGGTTTGCGTCAGTGGCTGTAACGACTGGGAACCCGAAAATGTGACTGGGCTTGTCGATACCGCGAAAACACTCCGCTTACCTAAACAGTACATGTGCTCCTCGCACAATCGTAAATAAAGCAATAAAACATGGCATAAGTACAGGATAGTAAATAAAACCTCAAACTAGTTTGTGGCCCCAAGAAATAAGAATGATTCAAGCTCTGGCTCAGGGGGGTCCCATAATCCTCCCGGATGTGGATAGCGCGAATATTCAAGGAACAGGAATCAAGTACTCGGGGTCCTACGGGACACAAGTGAGCATGAAAAACCAAATAGCAGATATTGCCCACCGGTGCCACTTTCATTAGTTATCCCATTACTACTCAGGTTAAGTTGTTTAGGTACCTCGTTATCCATCAGACACTCACATACCCTACACATGTTGTTCTACGACTCGCATGGCTCAAACAACTCCTGTGGTAATGGCTCATGGGATGGAGGAACAAGCTTCGGTGGGGTTTAAAAGTAAAGGCTATGCAATACTTGGGATTCAATTTAATGCAATCGTGACTCAATGATGCAAGAATAAGATAGAGGCAATAGGTACTATATGTATGCAAGCATGTGGTAGTGCTTTCCTGGCAGCTCAGTTGAAGCGAGAGAAGGATCTGGGTAGTGCTCCTGGGTTTCTTGATATATCCCCTGCTCAGCGTCTATTCGAAGAAGAACCAAACAAACAAGGGCCAACATAAATAAAGTGTACAATCATAGGAATAAAAATGCAACAAGCAAACAATCATGCCATGATGAATGATGCACAATTTGCGTGGCAATAAAGTAGCATGGCATGGGTGAGGTGAGAAACGATAATAAAGCACTTGGTTAAAGTATTTAGGCATGTTTTACTCTCATAAACAGTTTTGATTATTCAATAATTATATGATGCATGCTTCAATTCAGATCAAGGAATGCATAAACAGAAAGGTCTCGTCGAGCTAATCATTATAGACATATCATTTGTTAAATTTGGAGTTATAAATCAAAAGTTATTAATTAAATTGAGAAAAGGGCATTTTGTTGTAATTTAAATTAACTTGAAATTTAAAGTGTTCAAAATATGTTTTGGATATCATATTTGAATTCCTCACATTTTTCTGATTTGAAAACATATATTATTTGTATTATTTGGAATTATGAATTTAAATTTATTTTAAAGTCAAAATTATTAAATAGGGTCAAAGTCAAAGGTTGACTATTTAAATTAATTCTGAAAAATATTTGATTAAAGATTTGAATTAACATTCAAAAACAAAACATATTTCATATAAAGTTTGAATTCAAATTCCAAACCATTTGAAAGTTATGAATTAGTTTAGATTTAAGCAGTTGAAATTTTAATTTGAATTTGAAATAATTTGAAAAGATTTGAATTAAGCAGAAAATAGGAGAAACTTTTTACACTCGAGGCGAGCTAGCCATCACCGACAGAGTGGGGCCAACGCTGACTTCAATGACAACATGTGAAAAGGTCATCACCTGAGGTTAGTCTAGCATGAGAGGATGACAGGTGGGCGGAGGAGCAGCGGGGCCACACGCAATGGCCGGTGGGCGACACGTGGGCAATCCAGGAGTGCGGGTTGAGGAGCTCAGATCTGCGGGGTTGTTTTGCAAAACTAAGAGAGGTCGGGTGGGGCTCTGCGTACCGCGGGTTGAGGCGGGAAAAAGGTCAGGGGCCTCTACGCAAACGGCCATTCTGTCGGAGCTAACTGCTGGCCGATCTGAATCTGGAGAACCCGGAGTTTGGACGATGGCGACCAAACGACGACGGATCTCGCCAAGACGCAAAAACGAAAAATGGAGAGGGTGGTGCGGGCTACAATTTTCGTTCAGAGGGCAACAACTGGGGTGGGCTGCAGTGAGGCTTGACGAGGAACAGAGCAAGTCTGGTGGCTGCGAGGCTGACGCCAGCGCCTGCGGCTGCGGTGATCTGTGGATGAGGTGCTTTCGGCAGGCGGCGACGTTCTACGGCGAGAGGGGGACAGGGACCATGTCTAGGAGGTGCAGGGGCTCACCAGGAGGGCGTCGGTGGTGGCGGAGGAGCTCGGGGCGGTCGCGATCTGGCGCGTAGCTGGCTGGCCGGAGCTCCTGGTGCCCACGGACACGGCGGTGGCGAGGCTTCTCCGGCGAGGTCCCGCAGCTCCCAGCGGTTCTAGGCGATGTAGAGGAAGTAGACGAGGCTCCTCGTGCTCCTGGTTCAGCTTGGCGCGCTCGGATCGAAGGAGGCGGAGGGCCGAGGCTAGGGTTTTGGGGCATGGTGGTGAGCTTACAAGCGTGGGGAGGAAGAAGGGAGGAAGAGGGAGGA
Organism: Avena longiglumis; assembly: GCA_030063025.1. NCBI lineage: Eukaryota > Viridiplantae > Streptophyta > Magnoliopsida > Poales > Poaceae > Avena > Avena longiglumis. The sequence continues at coordinate 152,138,036 of CP125977.1, read as the reverse complement.
AGAGGGTGTCACAGAGCCTCTGGATGGATCTGAGGTTGGGGAGAGCTGGGGTGGTTGAGGTGATAAGGGAGAGAGGGGAGAGGCACATAGGGTGGTGGTCACCTTTATGCAAAAGGGAAGGAGGTGGCTCGGGTTAGGGCTAGGGTTTGGAGAGAGGGGGACCAGGGGAGGCACATGCGATGGGATGGTTCCAGGGGGTCAGGTGGGGCCTGCAGGGCAGGGATAGGGGTGAGAGATGAGTGGTTAGCTAGGGTTAGCTAGAGGATGCTCGGGTTAGGGTTTATGAGAGAGGTGAGATGAGGGGGAGAGGGAGGTGACCATGATCAAGCACATGATCATGGACAACACATGATCAAGCACATGGGTTTTGGTATATGGCAAGACCTACACCAAAGAAACAAGCAAAGAGGAATGGTTGGAGGAGAGGGTGAGAGAGGGGGCTTAGGGTTTTTAGCAAGATCAAACAAGACCAAGCAATAGGAGTAGAAAGAGAGATGGTGGTGAGGGATGGAGATGACCCCAAAAATAGAAAAAAAACCTATTAAAACCAAGAGTAAAACAAATGGCTAAAGGTGATGGTACTCTTGCATGGCCCATGCAAATTAATAAATGCCATGTATTATCCTTGTGAAAACAAAATAACAAACATGGCATTATTATTAGGCATTCCCAAGAATTGGAATAAAAGCCAAGCAAAAAGAACTCAAAAGGATGCCCCATGTGGAGTAGATGGAGATGACCACATTTGATTATAATTGGGACTTGGTAGTGTGTATATTCCACTAGATGTTTACTAGTCCCAAAAATATCCCCACATGATAATAACCCCAAAACAATCCATATGGAAGCTAGGGAAAAGGTTCCACTCACAAGGCATGCAAAGGTGGCCATGTGGCTCTCATATACCAATATTGTGAAAACAACATGGTGCATACATGGGAGCATGTGGAGCTAGAATTGGATCCATCCCAACCCACATGAGCTAGAGGCAAAACCAAATAAGTTGCAATGCTCATATATGGTGGAATGGTGGAATGATGGGGTGATGACAAGAAAGGTGGTGGAGTCAACAAAAGATATGCCCCCAGCTCCACTTGGGCATTTAAACAATATATCAAGAACCAAATACAATTTACAATGCATATGAGAGAAGAACCAAACCAAAAAGGGTTTTATGTGATGCTCAAATGCAAGGTGGCATGATGACATGAGCATGATATAATGATGATGCAACAATTATGTCTAGGAAGTAGTCATTATATTACTAGACCAAGTAGCATTACAGCTGTTAGACAAATGGGATGCTACAAGTACTTAGCGGACAAGAAGGCTGGCACCATCAAAGGTATATTTGATATACATGTTATTGATGTTTTCCTTACTATCCCTCGTTGTAGTTCCTGGGTATTTGATACTGGTTCAGTTGCTAATATTTGTAACTCGAAACAGGAGCTACAAAATAGGCAATGACTGCGAGGATGAGGTGATGATGCTGTTGGCAACGGATCAAGAGTTCATGTGATGGCCGTCAGCACGCTCTCCTTAGTTTTACCTTCGAGATTAGTTTTAAACCTCAATAAATGTTATTATGTGCCTGCGTTGAGCATGAACATTATTTCTGGATCTTGTTTATTGCAAGACGGTTATTCATTTAAATCGGAGAATAATGGTTGTTCTATTTATATGAGTAACATCTTTTATGGTCATGCACCTGTTGTGAATGGTTTATTTCTTCTAAATCTCGAAAGGGATGAAACACACATCCATAACATTGAGGCTAAGAGATGCAAAGTAGATAGTGATAATACTACTTATTTGTGGCACTGTCGTCTAGGTCATATTGGTGTAAAGCGCATGAAGAAACTCCATTCCGATGGACTTTTGGAGTCTCTTGATTTTGAATCATTTGACACATGTGAACCATGCCTCATGGGCAAGATGATCAAAACCCCGTTCTCCGGTATGATGGAGCGAGCAACGAACTTGTTGGAAATCATACATACCGATGTATGCGGACCGATGAGTGTATCGACGCGCGGTGGATATCGCTATTTTCTCACTTTTACTGATGACTTAAGTAAATATGGGTATATCTATTTAATGAAACATAAATCTGAAACATTTGAAAAGTTCAAGGAATTTCAGAATGAAGTGGAGAACCATCGTAACAGAAAGATTAAATTTCTACGATCCGATCGTGGAGGTGAATATTTGAGTTATGATTTTCTCACGCATCTTAAAGCAAGCGGAATCGTTTCGCAACTCACGCCACCCGGAACACCACAGCGCAATGGTGTGTTCGAGCGGAATCGAACCCTATTAGATATGGTCCGATCAATGATGTCTCTTACTGATTTGAGTTATCATTTTGGGGTTATGCATTAGAAACCGCTGCATTCACTTCAAATAGGGCACCATCTAAATCCGTTGAGACGACACCGTATGAACTATGGTTTGGTGCTAAACCTAAGTTGTCGTTTCTTAAAGTTTGGGGATGCGAAGCCTACGTCAAGAAATTGATTTCGAACAAGATCGAACCCAAAGCGGAGAAATGTGTCTTCATAGGATACCCTAAGGAAACTATTGGGTATACCTTCTATCACAGAACCGAAGGCAAAGTGTTTGTCGCAAAGAACGGTTCCTTTCTTGAGAAGGAGTTTCTCTCGAAAGAAGTGAGTGGGAGGAAAGTAGAGCTAGACGAGGTTGTTGAACCTTCTCTTGAACTGGAGAGTAGCGCAGCACCTGAAATCGTTCCAGTGCCGCCTGCACCAACAATAGAGGAAGCTAATGACAAGGATCATGAAGCTTCGAACGATGCTGCTACTGAACGTCACAGGTCGACAAGGTCGCGTGCCCCTCCTGAGTGGTACGGAAACCCTGTCTTGACTATCTTGTTGGTAGAAGACAGTGAACCTATGAACTATGAGGAAGCGATGATGAGCCCAAACTCTGAGAAATGGCTAGAGGCCATGAAATCCGAACTAGGATCCATGAGCGAAAACCAAGTATGGACTTTGGTGGACCCTCCTAGCGACCAAAAGGCCGTTGAGTGCAAATGGATTTTCAAGAAGAAAACGGACGCGGATGGTAATGTTACCGTCTATAAAGCACGGCTTGTCGCGAAAGGTTTTCGACAAGTTCAAGGTGTTGACTACGATGAGACTTTCTCTCCCGTAGCGATGTTTAAGTCCATTCGGATTTTATTAGCAATTGCTGCATTTCATGATTATGAAATATGGCAGATGGATGTCAAGACTGCGTTCCTCAATGGCAACATTGATGAAGAGTTGTGTATGATGCAACCCGAAGGTTTTGTCGATCCTAAGGATGCTGATAAAGTGTGCAAACTTCAGCGTTCCATTTATGGACTGAAGCAAGCATCTCGGAGTTGGAACCTTCGTTTTGATCAAGTGATCAAGAGCTTTGGATTTGTTCCAAATTGCTACGAAGCTTGTATCTACAAGAAAGTGAGTAGGAGCTCGGTGACATTTCTGGTACTATATGTGGATGAAATATTGATTATTGGAAATGACATTAACATGCTTAACGATGTGAAGAGTTATTTGAACAAGTGTTTTTCAATGAAAGACCTAGGTGAAGCTGCTTATATATTGGGCATCAAAATCTATAGAGATAGACAAAGACGCCTAGTAGCTTTAAGCCAGAGTACATACCTAGACAAAGTTCTGAAAAGGTTCAGAATGGATAAGGCAAAGAAAGGTTCAGTGCCTATGTTGTCAGGTAAGATATTGAGCAAGGCTCAGTGTCCAGCTACGGTAAATGATAGGGAAGCTATGAGCAAAGTGCCTTATGCCTCGGCCATAGGTTCTATCATGTATTCCATGCTGTGTACTAGACCGGATGTGTCCAATGCTCTTAGTTTGACGAGCAGATATCAAAGTGATCCAGGAGTGGAACCTTTGGACAGCCGTGAAGAACATCCTAAAGTACCTAAATAGGACTAAAGAAATGTTCTTAGTCTATGGGGTGATGAACATTTCGTCGTAAAGGTTACGTCGACGCTAGTTTCAACACCGACAAGGATGATTCTAAATCTCGACAGGATACGTTTATATTTTGAATGGAGGAGCTGAGTTTGGAGAAGTGCAGGCAAAGCATGATCGCGGGATCTACAGAGAAGCGGAATACATGGCTGCTGCGAAGCGTCAAGTGAAGGAGTTTGGATCAGAACTTCATCATTGAGCTTGGCGTGGTTCCAAGTGCATTGGACCCACTTTGGAGATATTGTGTGACAACACCTGGCCATAACACTCGCTAAGGAACCAAGATATCATCCAAAGACCAAGCATATCAACCGCAAGATTCATATAATCCGAGATTATATAGCAGATGGAGATATGAAGATTAGCAAAGTACATACAGATCTGAATGTCGCAGATCCATTGACTAAACCTCTTCCACGTGTAAAACATGATCAGCACCTCAGTGCCATGGGTGTGAGATTGTTGCCAAATGTAAACTAGATTATTGACTCTAGTGAAAGTGGGAGACTATTGGAATTATGCCCTAGAGGCAATAATAAAGATGTTATTATTATAATTCTTGTTCATGATAATGTTTATATTCCATGCTAGAATTGTATTAAGCGGAAACTTTAATACTTGTGTGGTTTGTGAACAACACCGTGTCCCTAGTACGCCTCTATGGACTAGCTCATTGATTAATGATGGTTAAGGTTTCCTAACCATGGACATGAGTTGTCGATTAATAATGAGATCATATTATTGGGAGAATGATATGATGGACAGACCCAAACTAAGCGAAGCAATTAGATCGTGTCATCGTGTTCATATTTGCGAAGCTTTTCTTATGTCAAATATTGTATTCCTTAGACCATGAGATAATACAACTCCCTGGTATCGGAAGAAAGCTTTGAGGTCATCAAACGTCATCCTATGAGAGGGTGATCATAAAGGTGTCTCTCAGGTGATCGGAAAGTACCTGTTGGGTTGTATGTATCGAGATGGGATTTGTCCCTCCCAAGTCGGAGAGATATACTTCGGGCCCACTCGGTAATCGATATCAACACCGCTTGCAAGCATGTGGTTAAGGAGTTAATCACAAAGTGATATCGGATTACGAGTAAAGTACTTCGTGAGCGAGATTGAACTAGGTATGACGGTACCAACGATCAAATCTCGGGCAAGTAAAATATCGCGAGATGAAGGGAATATATATATGGGATTGATTGAATCCTGGCATCGTGGTTCATCCGATATGATCATCGATGAATGTGTGGGAGTCAATATGGGTTTCCAGACCCCGCTGTTGATTATTGATATAAGATCATGTCTGCATATTCTCGAACCCGAAGGGTCACACACTTAACGTGTCCCGATTCTTGGATATATTAGATAATTGGTTTATGAGTTTTTGTTCGGAGTCTCGGATGGGATTCGGGACATCACGAGAGGTTCTTGAATGGTCCGGAGAATAAGATTCATATAAGGCAGTGTAGTTTTTGGAGTTCGGAATTGTTCCGGGTTAATCGGTATTGTACCAGAAGCTTCTAGAACCTTCCGGAGGGGGACCAACATGGTCCCACCTGTCGGGAGGGGGCATGGGCCTATGAGGGAGCGCCCTGGCCGCATTGGGCCAGGGGCACAAGTTACCATAGGGCCCAGCCGACCAAACAAGGGGAAACCCTAGTTTGGAGCTTCTAGAAGGGGGGGTTTCCTTGCCCCCCACTCCTCCCTCCTTGGCCGCCGGCCTAGGGCTTGGGGGAGGGGTTAGGGCTGGCTCCCACCCCTCTATATATAGAGGGCTGGGGCGCACCACCACCCCCCACACCTTCCCCTCAAGCCTAGTCGCCCTGCTGCCCTCCTCTATCTCTCCCTCCCGACTGCGTGTAGGCGAAGCCCTGCTGCAGAAACTCTCCACCACTTGCACCGCGCCGTCGCGTTGTAGACCCATTCCGTCTCTCCACCATACTTGCTGGACCAAGGAAGGAGGAGACGTCGAGGTGCTGAACGTGTGCATCTCCCGGAGACATCGCCACTTGCGGTGCTAGATCGGATCGGATCGCAAGGAGGAGAAGCGAGTACGACTACATCACCCACGTTCCGAAGAACGTTCCGCTGTGCGAATCTTCAAGGGTATGAAGATCTCATCTAATCCCTCTCGTTGTTTGCATCTCCTAGATTAGATCTTGGCTTCCCTCTGTTCGCATCCGTAGAAAATTTTGATTTACTATGCCGTGAAACCCTTCATCTTCTTGGTGTTTGTCCATGTGAGGTTCTTGAGCTTTTTGCTAGCTCTTCAATAAGCCCAAGTTCACTGAAAATGGAATTTGTATGCATCTTCTATGGCGTTTTTGAGTTTGAAGGTTTTATCGGTTCTTGTTTAGGGAGTATTCTTACCTTTATTCATTTGTTTCTATCCTCCTTTGTTGGGATATGATGTTTCTCTGCAAAATTTTGTAGAGCTTGTTGTCCTCGTCAAAACAAGCCCAAGATCATCGAAATCGGAGTCCGGATGCAAAAGTTATTGCATTTTTTGTGAAGCCTATTTCATCCCGGTTGTGGATCCGGTTCAACCGGCTCCCAGACCGGGTGGTCTGGTGCCAGGACCGGAAAAACGGATTTTTCGGTTTTGCTATTCCGAGTCTATCCGAGACTGCAGTCAGTACCTAATCCCGGTTTTAAGTTCGATTTTCCGGTCCAGAAACTAGACTGTCCGATGTGAGGTCCGGTTCAATCAAACTTTCAACCGATTTCGCACAGATTTCTCCCAACGGACATATTTGATTTCCCCTATAAAAGGAGGTTCTTACCCAATGCGTTTTGAGTGTTCTTGACCGCTAAATTGACCTCCATTGTTGAACCTCTTGAGATTGCTTCCTCCCCCTTCCCTCCTATGATTCTTGCCTCTGTTTGAGGGCTTTGGAAGAGGAGATCTATATCTACAATCCCCACCAATAAATTCCTCCCCTAAGTGAGGGGAACCCATTGGATCTAGATCTTGGAGTCATTTGTTGATTTCCACCATTGTTCTTCCTCTCTAATTCCTCCCTAGCACTTGTTGCTTTGGTGGGATTTGAGAGTGAAGGATTTGAGCACCCTTGGTGTTCTTGCTTTGCATTCTTGCATAAGTGTTGAGCTCTCCATTACGATTTGTTCGAGTGAGAGACTGTGAGCTTGTTACTCTTAGAGGGTGACCTCCTAGTTGTCTTGGTGGTTGGTGCCGCGGTGTCCTCTTCGTGGAAGATTGTGAAGAGACTCGGGCTTCTCCTTTGTGGAGCTTGTGAAGTGGTTGTGGAGCTTGCCATCTCCGGAGTGGAGGAAAAGCTAGCCATAAGGAAAGGGCCTATTCCTTCGTGGGATAGACTCCGAGAAGAAGGTGAGCCTTCGTGGCATTGGGAAATCCTTCGTGGAATCCCATACCTCTCCAACGTGACATACCTTACTTGTAAGGGAACATGGGAATACATCTTCGTCTCCGCGTGCCTCGTTTATATCTATACCCGATCTTACTTTCCTTGTGATAGCCATCGACCTTGAAGTAATTATATCTTGTTTATCACTTGTGGTATATTTATCTTGTGCTATCTTGCTTATCTTAACTTGTTGTTAGTGCACTTAGTTGAGCCTAGTGTATTTAGGTTTTGTGCTTGTAAAATAAACGTTAGTTTGATTCTGCATTCTATTAAGCCAAAACCGTAATAGTTTTGAAATTTCCTATTCACCCCCGCACCTGTAGGCGACATCTCTATCCTTTCACGAGGTGATTTGGATCTTTGTACTATATATCTATATTCTTGACTCTTAAAGTCGTTGTTGTATATATCTGTTATGTGGGTTCCATCAAGGACTATGGTGTAATGATATTACTTCGTTTTCCACCCACACGCAAGTTCCTGGTGGGCACCTTTGAATCGTTTCTATGCGGGTTTGGCGGGAATCGCTAAAACTTGCATAGGGCCGTTCTGAGGATGTTACAGAGTAGTATCAGAGCTCAGCAGTTACAATACCCCACTGGTCTAGCCTATAGGATAACCTAGCTAAAGGCCGTTGTAGAGTGTCAAAACTATTTTGGAAAATCGGTTAGATAGATCTGATTAGGTCAGCTTTTACTCATTACCCCTATTCTATTCTCCTCTTACTTTGTATGATTTGAATCTACCCCTTATCTTTTATTCGAGTCTAGGAATTCTCGTGGTTGGGTTTCCGTCGTACCTTTAGGGTTTCGCGTCCTCCTCTTGTAACGGTGCTTCAACATCTGACCTCATGCTATCTGAGGAATCCCCCTCTATGTACCTTTCAGTGGACCAAAATTTCACTAAATTTTTCTTTGTATCTTCTGGTGTTCTTCGAAGTGACAACATCATCCACATTAGATCTGATATAGAGTATGCATCACTCCTTTGTTTCCGAACATCGCTTGTCGAGATCTTCAATCTGAATTTCGAGACTTGGTTGCATAATTCTCCTATTCATGTGCAGAGTAATGCTTTGGGTGCACGATGGATTGATCACCATCTGACTACTCTTACCATTTGCTCTTGTACATCGAATCGGTGGATCATGCAATTTTACTCCTTCCAAAGAAGTTAGAGGTGGCTTTATCTTTTGAAACCTTTACCTTCATCCTTTGTTTTCCGGAGTGTTCTCTCGACGAACGTGAGCTACGACCCCTTGTTGGTGGTGTCGCTGATTTCAATACATAGAAAGAATCTTTGTTAGTGGTGTCACAAGGGTCTACACGAAGCGAGAAGATTCAGATCGATGACCTTCTTCCTGGTACCATGAGGTGGATCTTGAGGGCGAGATCCATTGTTAGTGGTGTCGAATTGTATCACCCCGGGAAAACCACTACTAGAAAACCGCTCGTTGTTGTGCATCATCATGATCGCATGCTCATGGCATCATGCCACATTGCATTTGAGCATCGTCATGTCATCATGCATTTATTTGCCTAAAACTATTTCCCAAAAGTCTATTTTTGTTTTCTAGATGTTCCCCTCTTTATTCAAATCAAACTCTAGGTATGTCCGGATCTTTTATTTGTCTAAAACCTATTTTCTAATTTTTTGTTAAAAATATTAAATAAAACTATTTTACCTGGGGGAGGCTGCCACCGGCCAGACCCAGCTGGCAGCAGCCTTCTACCCCTAATAAAAATCTAAACCCAAACCCTAGACTACCCAAACCCTAACTCCAACCTAGACCAACACCCCTAACCCTAATTCCCACCACACCCCATCTCCCTACCAACACATCCACTCACATTACATCGTAGAAAATCACTCCACACAACAAACACTGGACAAGCCAACCAACCCTGGCCCAACCCACACCCGGTGCACACCCCACCCACTCACCCGGTAGCCACACACGCTCCAATCCCAACCCGCACCTGGTACATCACCCAGACCCACTCACTATCAACCACCAACCCCGCATCACCACCCACACCCCGTCCTGGTCCCATAGCACCACATCGCGACCCCACGATCCCCATCCTCTCAGATCTCTCCCCGATTCCACCCACTCGCAGCGCCTCCTCCTCCTTTCCCGGTCGCCGGTCCCCTCTTCTCTCTGTCCCAGCCACATCGAGCCCAAGCCTCACTGTCAGGGAACCTCTCCTCCTCTCCACTGGCCTCGTCCGTGTCCTCCCTATATCCTCTATCTCCGGCCGCACTCCCGCCTCGGCTCCCTCCCCATGGAATAAACAACCGTCGGTCGCTCGCGTATGCCGCTGCTCTGTGCACAGCACCAGAGCCGGCTGCCGCATTCCTCTACTTCATTGGTCGGTGCCCTCCCTAAGCTCTCAAAACACGCCACCGGTCGCGTTGGATATCCTCCCTGCGTCATGGAGCCTGAAGTTCCTCTGGTTGCATCAAGCCTCACGCGCCCTTCTTTTTGAGGCATGTTCGTTTTGGTTCCTGTCGAGTGTGCATATGCCACCTCCGCCACATTTCCCCCCGACTCGTGTACCTGATGTTGTGTCCTCTCACTGTTTTCCTGTTTGTCAAGGCGATGCCCTGTGTGATGATGGAGCTCCACCCATGATCCCGACTACCTCGGCTGTGGTGGCCTCCTATTCCCGGCAAGATCTTTGAACTCTTCCGCTGGATGAGACAAGTACGAACCCGAAGGACACTGGATTTGGAACCAAGTTCCCCCTCGATAACCGAAGCCGAAACCCAAGTTCTACTTCCCAGATCTGGCTTCACGGAACCCGAAGACGACAAGACCCCCATGTGCGGCGACATGGATCCGAAGCCCCGATCCAAGAGTACGAGATTGAACCCGAACCCCTCCGAGATGTGAGACCTTTCCCCCAATGTGTGACCCCTTTATCCGAGCCCTATTTTATAAATTAACATATATATGAATTGTTGCATATCAGATTGTACATGCTTGCATACATATTTCGCGGGTCTGGGTTATATAGTCGATCACCTCATAATTAAATATGGAGACCATATGAGGGATTTTCTAGTCATATATTGGCTCCATTTAAATTTGTGTAGTGAATCAGTGTCATATTTGCCTTGTTAATACAACATTTAAATTGTGGGGTATCTAAACTATAACACCCTGGCCTCTCCGGACCGGCAACTGTCACTTCTGCCAGCTTAATAGGATCTCTAGACTAACCCCACTGACCAATACTAGTATTTTCTGCGCACTTTGTGCTCACTCGTGCACATCCGGTACCCACTTCCCGATCGGTCACCCATCCTAGAATTGCTTTAGGCCAAGCATGCTTAACCTTAGAGTTCTTTTCAGATCAGCTTCCGTAAAAGAAGTTGCAACTTGTTGGTATGGGTTTCCTATTAAACCTATTAAGCCATGCGCCAGGGTCTCACATAAACAACATAAACCACCTAATTAATTGCCGGGATCCCGGTTACGCTTAATATTGCCTAATTTCATCGCACCTTTGTCATGTCATGCATCATACATGTATCATGCCCGATCTTCTGCTGCAGTATTAAATAGTGCATCCGGTGTTTCTGCTAGTGCTTTGCTTCTTCACGGATTAGGCTGATGAGTTGATGCGAGTGTCGACCCGATCTTCAGATGAATCTTCGGCACTGTTTCTCAGGTGAGCATTCTACCCCTTTCTACATATTTTCACATTTATAGTCTTTACTTCTTCCTGTTGATCTATTGCTATCCGGTTTGCATTTCTTTAGTTTCCATGCACCATTTATATTCCTTGCAGCTTATATATTGCCTTGGACACCTCCTATTGCTTGTTTTTTGTTAGACAGTCGGCCTTGCGAGTCGTAGTTGCTTTCTCAGGTTCCGCTTCGCGTTGTCGAGTTCCACCGTTGTTGGGTGGTTGGCACCTGCTTAATGGTGGATATGATCATGGTTTTAATTCTAGTTTAATAACTAATATTGAAAGTAGGTAAATAATGCAGAGGCACCGGTGGGTAATAGACAATATAAAAACACACTTGTGTCCACCTAGGACCCGAGTTCTTGACACCTATTCCGAGATCAAGCGCGTTAACCACGGGTGGGGTGTGTGGGCACCTCCATCGATTCAATTTAGTACCTGATTCCAAAGTACTGTTCTAGGGGCCACAAAATAGTTTGGGGCTTTATTACTATCCTATACTTATGCCATGCTTTACTGCTTTATTTGCTATTGCGTGTGGAGCGCCTATAATTTTTAGGAACCCCATGATATGTTTTTGCAGTATTGACAAACCCAGACACACTTTCGGGTTCCCAGTCATTTATAGCCGTCGACACAAACCCTGGGTCCGTCTCGGAGACCATCTGACTTCATTGCGGGTAGCTTAGTGGGTGGCCCCCATGTGCTTGCTTTGGGTCTAGGAAACTTCGTATCTGAAACCCCGTCGACATACCGTTGGGTGTATGTTTTATGATCTTGTACCTACCTGATCTGACAACAAGGGTGTAGGTGCGTGTGGAAACTTTGGTACACCCCTGTTGGGTTACATATTTTCAAAAAGACGTGTCCACGGTTATGGACGACTTAGAGCACAGTTCTCGATCATAGACAACTATAACTAAAGTTTACTGTTATAATATGACTTGTATCCGATATGACTAGTAAGCTGGATAACCACCATGGAATGAATTCCTCGTTTTGTCTCGAGGGGAAATACCAGGATGGGTATAATTGGTGGTAGTATCAGGTTGATTCCGAATAGGTCTTTCTCATCTCTCTGATAGCCGGCAGTTGTCTCGAGTCTCTATAGGTTGTTTAGTGCATGCTTCGTTGCTCCTTCAGTCCACCATACCTATGTAGGCGAGTGATACGTCCAAAACGTATCTACTTTCTCGAACACTTTTGCTATTGTTTTTCCTCTAAACTTGTGTGATTTGGATACAACTAACACGGACTGACGATGTTTTCAGCAGGATTACCTTGGTGTCTTGTTTTTGTGCATAAAATCAACTATCAGGAAAAATCCCGAAAAATATGCCAAAAATTATATTTCACCAAAAGACCCACGGAGCCAGAAGATGAGACGGAGAAGGGGCCTGGGGGGCCCACACCCCTGTCGGGCGCGGGTAGGCCCTGCCCCGCGCCTAGGGGTTTGCAGCCACCCCAGGCACCCCCTCGGCCTCCCTCTGCGCCTATAAGTTGCCTTTCGACCTAAAAACCGAGGGGGGTTTGATAGTTTTCTGAAAAGAGTTCCGCTCCGCCGCCGCCACCAGAAACCAAGATTCGGATCCAAAAACTCCGTTTTGGCACCCTGCCGGGACGATGAATTTGGAGAGGATCATCGTCATCGTCATCACCAACGCATCTCCATCAACCACCGATGTTTCCCTAATCCATGAGTGAGTAATCCCCCGTTGTAGGCTTAGGGATGGTAGGGATTGGATGAGTTCTATCATGTAATCGAATAAGATCTGTTAAGGCATAGTGCCTAGTATCTCTATTAGTGCTATTTGACTTTGTTGCAACTTGTTGTGCTTAATGCTTGTCACTAGGGCCCAAGTGCCATGATCTCAAATCTGAATTTATTATTGAATCATTATGATAGTATTGTTTGTGGTCTTATCTGCAAGTTGTGTACACATATCATTGTCCGGATCCAAAGTCCCCAAAGTGACAATAATTGGGACAACCGGAGGGGATGGCTGTGGTGTGAGGATCACATGTGTTCACGGAGTGTTAATGCTTTGCTCCGGTGCTCTATTAAAAGGAGCACCTTAATTGCCAGTAGTTCCCTAGAGGCCCCGCTGCCACGGGCTGGCTGGACAGAAGATGTTGTGCAAGTTCTCATTGCGAGCACGTATGACTATATATGGAGCACATGCCTAGGATTGTTTAGTACTTGGATGCTTGTTATTATTTATCTGCAATGCCCTAGATCTTGAAGTTACATGTTTAGACTCGTCCATGCAACGCCCGTCCATCCATCCCTATGCCTACCGCACTGTAATCCTACTGTTACTGTTACTGTTACTATTGCTCCTGTTTTGCTGTTTTTGTTACCTTGTTGTTGCTACTATTAAACTGTTGCTACTGATAAACTTCCGTGAGCAAGAACTATTTCCAGGTGCAGCTGAACTAACAACTCAGTTGTTAAGGCTTGCAAGTATTCTTTGGCTCCCCTTGTGTCGAATCAACAAATTGGGTAATACTACCCGCGAAGACTGTTGCGATCCCCTATACTCCTGGGTCATCAAGACTATTTTCTGGCGCCCTTGTCGGGGAGCATAGCTTTATTTGTAAGTTCACTTGGATCTATTATTGTTCAATGCTACTCCTTTTATCGTGAGGAAGTCTCGTGATGGAAAGTGTAATACCTCAAATTTATACGCTAGATTTTTATGTCTATTTAAGAAAAATAAATAAGTCATTAAAGATTTTTTTAAATAGGATTCAAAGGTATGAAGTTAGAAAAAAACAGTAAAGAAAAAATGTGTTTTAATATTGAACTCCCGACCAATTATTTGGAAACCTGTAGTAGCACCCGTATTGATTTTTGTAGCCTTGATAATAAAAGACTGGACACAGTCCTTTTATTCCTATAACTTTAGTAGTAGACAGGCCGGTCTGGGCTTCTTTTTAATTTAGGTTGGACTCATTCTTCGGCCACTGCTTTGTTACGATAGACGAGTTAGATGTTGCTACATCCCTGCCCTAAATCTTTTTTAGTAGACAATTCGCCGTCGTCGCCGTTGCCAACTCGTGAGCTGAGACGTAGATGGTCGCGATTGTTTCCGTCAAGTCGGAAGGTGGACGCCGTGGGGAATCCACTCACAAAAAACGGCGAGGCTGCCAGGTAGGCATCTGCTTGCTCTTTAGTTAGATCGTTACATATTGTTCTTTGCGAATAGTTGCAGCCATTGACGAGAATTTCCTATACTGATTTTGGTTTTGGCTACTTCTGGTCCTATGATTTGCCGTACCTAGTAATTCAAAAAGGTGTCTATCACATCTATTAGTGATCTGGGTTACGATGGGTTCAACTGAATTATTATTTTTTTAGATCGATGGTTCTGTAGCCGTGGGATCCTAGTATGTTTAGAGCACTGTTTCCGTATAGCCTTTTCTGATTCCCTTGTTAATTTCCTGGGTATAATTATTGGTCAGGACATCTAGCAAATTAGATTGATTCTAGTGCCCAGATTTTCTTTACGGTGTGGTTAGCATTCAGTTGTGGCCTGCGGTTATTATTGTCGAATAGGGTGTACAAGTGCAATTTATGTCAGTCTTTGGATGATTGTTTAAATCTTCCCTAATCCAGCTGGATACATACAGTGAGAATACTTGCCTGGATTGTACCTAGTCACCGTCTGTTTTCGTTGCATAAAGAAAATTGTGAGTCGGCTGCATAATGTTTCTTCTTGCACCTACTTATTATCAATGGTAAATTACAGATAATGAAATTAAAATTGGCTTTGATCTGGTCTTAGCTGACAGGGTTATTTGGGTTTCAGATTTACCTCCTCTAGTACTTAGATGTTGTCCCGATGGTTATATCTATGAAAGCCAGTGACAAAGTCTTATGCGTAGAAGCTACGGTATTATATTTATCTTGTATGCTTGCAGCGGTGTTGTGTATTGAGAGTGGTATATGTTTTTATAACAGGTGGTGGTACTTTTGGTTCGGAGTCCTACAACTCACAGTTTGTGCCCCGCGGTTGAGGCAAGTGCATCACAGGATAATACTTTGCATGATTCCATCACTCGAATTTTACTTTCTAGCATTGGTTCCATATTCTGGTTGCTAGATATTGATTATGTGTGGGGAGACAATGTATTTATGATAAAGAACACAGCTGTGTTTGCATTTTTTAAAGCATCATAAAGACAGTGTATAAAGTGGTGTGTCCTACTGAGCTAGGCACTTGAGGTCCCCATAATATGGGCTATCTCCACAAGTTGGAGTGAGTGGATGCCGACAGGTGTCCACTCAAGCGGTACCGGTATACGCAAAAGAAAAGCGAAAGAAAAGAGCATGTAGACATATAGGGCAAGCATTTGCACTCTATCGAGAGTGACAGAATAATTGTTGGATTTGTTTACTATGCTTTGCTCATTATTTCGGTTTGTACTTGCTGAGTATTTCATACTCACCCTTGTTGCTCCACTGTTTTTTTAGGTAATCCTTGAGGACAACATGCATGGGAATTATGGGAGTAGCGCCATCACTTATTCACCTCACGGCCTACATATATCTTGGAATTTTGTCTTTCGAAATAATGGGATATACTTTGTGTTGTTTGTTTAAGGAGTCTATGGAAGTATTAGAAGTATCACTTAAATACTTGTTGATTATCTAGTAGTGCAGAAGGTAGTTGTTGATTGCCTCGTGGCCTAGACATTTTGGTTTTATGTTTGATCTTGTTCTGGTCATATTTGGTGATAGTTTATTTGTGTTTTGGTTTCCTTATAAACCTGTGTGCCGTGGGTGTCTTTATAAACAAAGGAAACTCTGTCGAATTTTTCCTAAAACAGTTTAGTTGTTTCCTATGATAAGTGAATGTGGTAACACTCCGAGAGCTGGATGGCTTTGGGGTGTTACAGTTGGTATCAGAGCGGGCTTTAGGTTCATGGTATGAAAAGTAATGTAATAAAAACCTTAAAATTTGACACACTGGTGCACAAAAGGTTGGGATGGGTCATGCATTGCATTTATGCCTATGTGTCATTATTTGGTATTCATGATGATTATGTTCTAAGTATGTGATTGCTTTTTGATAATGTTGTGTATAGTTATGCCGCCGAGGAGAGGTCGAGCTCGTGTTCATGCTCGTGGTCGCAATCCTCGTGGTCGTGGAGGCCACAATAACCATTTCGGTGAATCAGATCCAGAGGTTGAACAAAGTCAGCATGGGTAAGGTAGCGCAAGCCAAACTGGTAATGACGGTGGACCCGATGGCCAAGGGACGAATCTGAAAAACTGGTTGGAACTGAAGGCTGGCGACTTCCATGGGACTGGGACACCAATGGATGCAGCATCCTTGCTAAGTACCATGGAGAAGTATATGACAGCTATGGATTTACCATCGCACAAGCGAGTTCTCTTTGTGGCCTTCAACCTTAAAGGCCTTGCTGATGATTGGTGGTTAGGAGTCCGTGCCGCTTATCCTGGTGAACTCACCTGGGCTTTTTTTGTGCAACAATTCACTGACAAGTATTATCCTGAAACATTCAAGGAGGAAATGTCAGAAAAACTGAAGACCATTAAGCAAGGCAAGCTATCTATAGATGAGTATGAGGCTGAGTTCAGCAAGATGGTACGATTTGTTGATCATATGAAGCATGACGAGGCAGCAAAGGCGAGAGCATTCTTTAGGGGACTTAATTCTAGATACAAAGAGGTGATGAGTGCGAGACCTGCGAATGATTACTTGTCTATGGTTAAGCAGGCTAGAGGAATGGAGTTGGAAGTTCGACTCACTGCAGTTGAGGAGGGTCGCACAGGAGGTTCTAGTGGCACAGGAGGAGACCAGAAGGGAGGATATCGTGGGGGTAGTGGGTCTACCCAGCGTACTTATTTTAAGAACAAGGGAAGTCACCGTCCTCAACAAACAACAAAGTTCAAGCAAGCGGGATCACAGTCTTCATCGACACCTCGTTCTTCAGCGACTCCACCCATGCGTCTGGTTCCATGGCAGGGAATGATTTGCTTTAAGTGCGGCGAGGGACACCGTACTTCAGAGTGCACCTGGACTGGGGAATGTCACCATTGTGGTCGTCAAGGACACAAGGAGCGCGTGTGCCGGCAGAACCCTCCTTGTGTTATCAAGTGGGAGACGACACCATCTACACCTGGATCTCCTACATTTCAAGGATTTGTTCATATGTTAGCATCTGCTCCTACTTCTACTCCACAGTTTCCACCATCTTGGGCACTGTTGGGGGTGTACCCCCAGGTACCCCAGAGTTGGTGAATTAAGTAAGTCAATAAGATACATATGTAGGAAAATGATATTAAATATGAGTACAAAAGATAAACAGAAAAAGATAAAGGGAAAAAGAGGACCTGGGCCGAATTAGACTCAATTCGGCCTGCTCCCACTACTCCTCCTAGGCCAAACAGCACTAACGGGCCGAATCAAGTAACAGTTCGGCCCACCTTGCACACCTCGTCGCCAGGAGTATCTCACGATCGATCCCCCCGGGTGGGCCGAGGTGGAAAGGATCCGGCCCACCGCGGGTCGTCACCGCTTCACTTTGTCGATCCCGCCAGATCCCCAGCATCCTCGCGTTACGTCGTCCGGGTGGGCCAGATTCGGCCCACCGCGGGACTCCTGCCAGGCTGACCTCCGCTTCTCCCCCAGCAACCCGGATGGGCCAGCACGATGGCCCATCCCGGGGTATCTACGTCCCCCAGCTCCACTCTGCGGGCCGAATCAGACAGAGCCCGGCTGGACCCTGAGAATTAGTTCGGCTGGGCTGATCTGTGATCCGGCTTGGGCCTTGAGTTCCCAGCCGAAGTCGGTTTAGGCCGGAGAATTACCTCTTGCTCGGGAGCATCCAGCCGAGTTATTTCGCCCTATGGCCCCTTTTATTTATCTCCAGATGTATTTCTAACCTTCATAGCTACCCTCCATCAGGCCAGACAAACTTCACAAGAGCGGTGTCAGTCTTGGGACGCCCATGGCTCAGACTGACACATGCTATAAGTAATATGCCAATGGCATCCAAGGAGATGCTAGGGAATATGCCAAGTACCTTCAGAGATGCTAGGGAATATGCCGAGCATCTCCATAAGATGCTGGGAATATGCCAGGGAGATGCCAATCGTGATGAACAAGCCTTGTCCCCTGGGCTCCCCTTTATAAGGAGCACCAGGGGAATCGTTCAAGGGAGGCCCCCGAAGGGCTCCTCCCCTCTCTTCTCACTAGGAGCTCTCCTTCTTCCTCTTCCTCCACTCTCATAGAGAGATCTAGATAGAAGGATAGGAGATACAGCTCAAGGAGCATGATTGTAGCCGCAAGTATGGCAAGATTATAAGAGATTAGATGTATAGAAGGAGGTGTTATCCCCACTTGAGAGCTTCAATCCAATATACATTGTATTTCTCTTTGTTCATACGAGTGCGGTCTTCACTGCATCATCCCTCCCCGGATTCCTCCACGTCCATCGGCCCCAACTTTAGCCTACCCATGGCATATGCCGTGATACCACCACGACATTTGGCGCCCACCGTGGGGCCTCTCTAGTGGCGTTGGTTGGGTTTCCATCCGGACGGGAACATCTTCATCAACTTCTTCCTCGCAGGGCTCATTCAGCCTCACCAAGTCAACAGAGAACAAAGAGTAAGCGCAGAGACCCTCCAAGTATAACTCGTCAAAGCAGGTAAGACTCAGCAAGAAGGACTCAAGCACTACTCCAAGCTTACTGTAAGTACCAAGTAACTCAGCAGGGCAAGTATGAACTAGCAAGACTCACCCAAACACTTCTCCAAGTACCAGGTAACTCAGCCACCTACACTCAACCCGGGGACTAGTCAACTTATCCGTAGAGTCATCTTTAGATTATGAGAGCGCTATGTTGATTTAGATGTGTACTCCAACCATCTTATCTGTTAACTCGGCCATAGATTAAATCAGCTTATTTGTGATTCAGATAGATTTTGAGTCAGTTAGTTTATGTTTTGGATTATCCATTAACTCGGCTCGCCAGCCAGCTTATCAGTTAACTCGGCCATAGGTTGAATCGTCTTATTTGTGATTCAGATAGATTCTGAGTTGGTTTACTCATGTTTTGGTTTACCCTGTAACTCAGCTTCCCAGCAGGCTTATTTATAACTCGGATAGAAGTTGAATCAACTCGTTTATGATACAGGTAGAATTTGGGTCAGTTTACTTATGAGTCGGATAGAGTTTGAGTCAGTTTATTTATGCTTTGAATTGACCTTTAACTCAGCTCAGTAGATTGTCTCTGATTCAGACTAACATTTGATTCAGCTTGCCAGGGTATATTATAATTCGGATTGGTATTCAGACTCGGCGTACTAATCATATCTCTGATTCAGGCCGAAGCTTTATTTAGTTCTCCAGATTGCCAGGTTATGTTATGACTCGGATTGATATCTCACCATCCTGCCAGATTATCCCGTATCTCGGATGACTATTGGCCAGCTTATCATATCTCGAATCTATATCTCATATCTACGTCTCGAGTCAGATCTCTCAGCGGTTAGCCCTATTATCATATCCCAAAGCTTAATCTCGGATCTATATCTCGGATCCATATCAAAGGCAAATTATCGTCATCACGCCAAAATCAAGCTATATCAGGGCGAGTAGTTAACTCGGATTTAGGATGAGTTAACTCGTATTTGAGTCAGGTGACTCAGATTCGGGATGCAAGTCAAAACTGAGTAAAGTAACTCGGATTTAGGATGAGTTAACTCGGATTTGAGTCAGATGACTCAGATTCGGGATGCAAGTCAAAATTGAGTAAAGAAACTCGGATTTAGGATGAGTTAACTCGGATTTGAGTCAGATGACTCAGATTCGGGATGCAAGTCAAAATTGAGTAAAGAAACTCGGATTTAGAATGAGTTAACTCGGATTTGAGTCAGATGACTCAGATTCGGGATGCAAGTCAAAACTGAGTAAAGTAACTCGGATTTAGGATGAGTTAACTCGGATTTGAGTCAGATGACTCAGATTCGGGATGCAAGTCAAAATTGAGTAAAGAAACTCGGATTTAGGATGAGTTAACTCGGATTTGAGTCAGATGACTCAGATTCGGGATGCAAGTCTAAATTGAGTAAAGTAACCCGGATTTAGGATGAGTTAACTCGGATTTGCGTCAGATGACTCAGATTCGGAATGCAAGTCAAAATTGAGTAAAGTAACTCGGATTTAGGATGAGTTAACTCGGATTTGAGTCAGATGACTCAGATTCGGGATGCAAGTCCAAATTGAGTAAAGTAACTCGGATTTAGGATGAGTTAACTCGGATTTGAGTCAGATGACTCAGATTCGGGATGCAAGTCAAAATTGAGTAAAGTAACTCGGATTTAGGATGAGTTAACTCGGATTTGAGTCAGATGACTCAGATTCGGGATGCAAGTCAAAATTGAGTGAAGTAACTCGGATTTGGATAAGTTAACCCGGATTTAATCATGTAAATCGGATTTGAGTCAAATGACTCAGACTTAGGCATAAAGTAAATTTTGAGTAAGGAAACTCGGATTTGGAATCAAATGACTCGGATAAAAAATTACCCAAAGAGGTTAAAAGAGCAGTGCCCAATAAGGCCAGAACTCACCAATTACCCAAGGAGGTTAAAGGAGCAGTGCCCAATAAGGCCAGAACTCACAAATTACCCAATGGGGTTAAAAGAGCAATGCCCAAGAAGGCAAGAACTCAAAACTTACCCGATGGGGTCAAAAGAGCAATGCCCAAGAAGGCAAGTACCCATAACTTACCCGATGAGGTTAAGAGAGCAGTGCCAAAGAGAGCCAAGACTCATAACTTACCCGATGAGGTTAAGTGAGCAGTGCCAAAGAGAGCCAAGACTCATAACTTATCCAAAGAGGTTAAAAGAGCAGTGCCAAAGAGAGCCAAGACTCGTAACTTACCCAATGGGGTTAAAAGACCAAAGCCCAAGAAGGCAAGATCTCATAACTTACCCAATGGGGTTAAAAGAGCAAAGCCCAAGAAGGCAAAAGCTCATAACTTACCCAATGGGGTTAAAAGACCAAAGCCCAAGAAGGCAAGAGCTCATAACTTACCCAATGGGGTTAAAAGAGCAAAGCCCAAGAAGGCAAAAGCTCATAACTTACCCAATGGGGTTAAAAGAGCAAAGCCCAAGAAGGCAAGAGCTCATAACTTACCCAATGGGGTTAAAAGAGCAATGCCCAAAAAGGCAAAAGCTCATAACTTACCCAATGGGGTTAAAAGAGCAAGACCGAATAAGGCCAGAACTCACGACTTACCCGATGAGGTTAAAAGAGCGAAGCCAAAGAAGGCAAGAACTCACAATTTACCCAATGGGGTTAAAAGAGCAATGCCAAAGAAGGCAAGAACTCACAACTTACCCAATGGGGTTAAAAGAGCAATGCCAAAGAAGGCAAGAACTCACAACTTACCCAATGAGGTTAAAAGAACAATGCCAAAGAAGGCAAGAACTCACAACTTACCCAATGAGGTTAAAAGGGCAATGTCCAAGAAGGCAGGAATTCATAACTTACCCCATAAGGTTAAAAGAGCAACGCCCAAGAAGGCAGGAACTCATGACTTACTCAAAGAGGTTAAAATACGAGAGCCCATGAAGGCCAGAAGTCTAGAAACTTACCCAAAGGGGTTATGACGAGTGCCCATGGAAGGCAGAAGTCTGGAAACTTAGCCAAAAAGGGTTATGACCAGAGCCCAAGAAGGCCAGAAGTCGAAAAAACCTGCCCAGAGAGGTTATGAGCAGAGCCCAAGAAGGACAAAGTCACAAAATTGCCCAAAAACATTATGCAACCAAGAGATTATAAGTCGGAACACAACTCTGCGAATATTTAATATGAAGCCTATGCACGACTCTACGAGTCCCACATAGCCTCGGGGACTAATGTCGGGGGTGTACCCCCAGGTACCCCAGAGTTGGTGAATTAAGTAAGTCAATAAGATACATATGTAGGAAAATGATATTAAATATGAGTACAAAAGATAAACAGAAAAAGATAAAGGGAAAAAGAGGACCTGGGCCGAATTAGACTCAATTCGGCATGCTCCCACTACTACTCCTAGGCCAAACAGCACTAACGGGCCGAATCAAGTAACAGTTCGGCCCACCATGACGAACTACCGCCGAACCAGCCGCCAGCGCCCGCTAGAACTCCCCCTCGCTCCCGACAAGCCGCCTCCGCGCCTGCACACCTCGTCGCCAGGAGTATCTCCCGATCGATCCCCCCGGGTGGGCCGAGGTGGGAAGGATCCGGCCCACCGCGGGTCGTCACCGCTTCACTTCGTCGATCCCGCCAACTCTCTCTGTCGCGGATCCCCAAAGATCCTCGCGTTCGTCGCCGGGTGGGCGGTTTGCCCATGGACTCTCGCCAGTGACCTCCGCTTTCAAAGAACCGGATGGGCCAGCACGACGGCCCATCCCGGGGTATCTACGTCCCCCAGCTCCACTCTGCGGGCCGAATCAGACCGAGCCCGGCTGGACCCTGAGAATTAGTTCGGCTGGGCTGATCTGTGATCCGGCTTGGGCCTTGAGTTCCCAGGCCGAGTCAGTTTTAGGCCAGGCCGAATTACCTCTTGCCTGGGAGCATCCAGGCCGAGTTATTTCGCCCTATGGCCCCTTTTATTTATCTCCAGATGTATTTCTAACCTTCATAGCTACCCTCCATCAGGCCAGACAAACTTCACAAGAGCGGTGTCAGTCTTGGGACGCCCATGGCTCAGACTGACACATGCTATAAGGAATATGCCAATGGCATCCAAGGAGATGCTAGGGAATATGCCAAGTACCTTCAGAGATGCTAGGGAATATGCCGAGCATATCCATAAGATGCTGGGAATATGCCAGGGAGATGCCAATCGTGATGAAAAAGCCTTGTCCCCTGGGCTCCCCTTTATAAGGAGCACCAGGGGAATCGTTCAAGGGAGGCCCCCGAAGGGCTCCTCCCCTCTCTGCTCACTAGGAGCTCTCCTTCTTCCTCTTCCTCCACTCTCATAGAGAGATCTAGATAGAAGGATAGGAGATACAGCTCCAGGAGCATGATTGTAGCCGCAAGTATGGCAAGATTATAAGAGATTAGATGTATAGAAGGAGGTGTTATCCCCACTTGAGAGCTTCAATCCAATATACATTGTATTTCTCTTTGTTCATACGAGTGCGGTCTTCACTGCATCATCCCTCCCCGGATTCCTCCACGTCCATCGGCCCCAACTTTAGCCTACCGATGGCATATGCCGTGATACCACCACGACAGGCACCTCCACCTGGTTATGTCTGGAAGGCTGTTCCGATTAGCTTGGTGATTTCTGCACTGCCTTTCTCGATTACCTCCACCCCCACAGCATAGCGTTGGACACCCCTCTGCTCCACCACAACCTGGGGTCTATGCCATGCCGACTACTACTTCTTTGGGATGACCAAATGTCGTGACAGGTACACTTTCAGTTGATTCTCATGACGCAATAATTCTCTTTGATTCTGGAGCTACTTATTCATTTGTCTCACTAGAGTTTGCAAATAAGGCCAATTTATCCCGACAAGAGATTGGACAGTTAGTGGTCGTTAGTTCTCCCAGTGGTCTAATTTCCTCTACCATAGTTTGTCCTGGTTGTGTGATATCTATAGATGATGAAGATTTTGTAGCTAACCTTATGGTTATCCCGCTGAAGCCCTTTGATGTTATTCTTGGCATGGATTGGCTACACCGCTATCGCGTCGTGATATCATGTTTTTGGAAGACCGTCTCACTTCAGGCCCCATCCGGAGAGGAGTTGATCTTTTAGGGAACGGCTCCCCCACATTCTCTATTTGTCCTTGCTAGCTTGTTTCCTGGGCAACGACCAGTCAAGACAGGGTTGCTATGGGCTCTTGCTGAAACATCAAGTACCGCACAGTTAATTGATGCTATTCCAGTGGTACGAGACTATCCATATGTATTCCCTGATGAGTTGCCGGGTATGCCACCAATGAGGGACGTGGAGTTTCGTATTGATCTTAAACCTAGTACTCAACCTATTTGTATGTCTCCTTACCGATTGTCACGACCATTCCAAGAAGAATTGAAGAAGCAGTTGGATGATTTATTATCCAAGGATTTGATCCGACGGAGTGTCTCACCTTGGGCGGCGCCTGTAATGTTTACATCCAAGAGGGATGGTAGTTGGCGGAAATGTGTAGATTACCGTGTTCTTAATGCAGTAACAATAAAGAAAAAATATCCATTGCCCCGCATTGAGGATTTGTTTGATTAGCTAAATGGAGCTAAGGTGTTCTCCAAGATTGATCTTCAGTCTGGCTACAATCAGATTCGTGTTCGAGAACAAGACATTGAGAAGACTGTGTTCGCCACCAAGTATGGGCATTATGAATATAAAGTTATGTCTTTTGGACTAACTAATGCCCCTGCTATATTTATGGAGACAATGAACAGTATGCTATATAGGTTCCTTGATAACTTCGTGGTAGTGTTCATTGATGACATCCTCATATATTCCAAGTCAGAAGAGGAGCATGAGCGTCATCTTAGACTGGTGCTTGAGACTCTAAGGAAGAATAAATTCTATGCAAAGCTAAAGAAGTGTGAGTTTTGGCTTTCAGAAGTGGCTTTTCTAGGTCATGTTATTAACCAGCAGGGTATACTGGTTGATCCTAGTAAGGTATATACAATTATGGATTGGCCGAAACCATCAAATGTCAAGGAAGTGAGGAGTTTCTTGGGCTTGGCGGGTTATTATAGGAAATTTGTGAAGGATTTTTCTATCATCTCCAAGCCGATGACCAAACTAACCCAAAAGGATGTGAAATTCCAATGGACTGATGAATGTGAGAATATATAGATTCTCCAACCTCAAGAATAGTCTGGTGACTGCGCCTGTTCTCACTCTTCCCGAGCCAGGAAGCGCTTCATAGTCTACTCCGATGCTTCTCTAGTTGGACTTGGGTGTGTTCTCATGCAAGACGGCAAAGTTATTGCTTATGCTTCGAGGCAATTGAAAAAGCACGAGCAAAATTATCCTACCCATGATCTAGAGCTTGCAGCTGTGGTGTTTGCACTCAAGATTTAGAGGCATTATCTTTATGGACAATCTTGTGATGTTTTCACTGATCATAAAAGTATCAAATACCTATTCACACATAAGGAGTTGAACCTGAGGCAAAGGCGATGGCTAGAATTGATAAAGGACTATGACCTCACTATCCAGTACAATCCAGGAAAGGCAAATGTGGTTGCAGATGCTCTTAGCCGCAAGTTTGTATCTCCCACTGTGGATTATCTTGTTGCTGATTTTGAACGGATGAACGTGTCATATTGTTTTGCGGGTGTAGCACAAGAGGAAGCACAACTCATCCTTCAGTCAGCTATTCCAGATAGAGTGAGAGAGGCACAACAAAGTGATCGTCTGTTACAGCAAGTGCGAGAGCGCATTCTACAAGGTAGAACCGGAGAGTTTACTATAGGGACCGGGGCGGTTCGGTTTCATGGTTGTTTGTGTGTGCCACAAAATTCTCAGGTGAAGGAGGATATTCTTCGAGAGGCACATCGTACCCCCTACACCGTTCATCCTAGGGATACAAAGATGTATCAGGACCTGAAACAAACTTATTGGTGGAAAAGAATGAAAGTCGACGTGGCCAAGTATGTGTCCTCTTGCGGGGTTTGTCAGCGAGTAAAGGCTGAGCGTAAGCGGCCAGCAGGACTGCTACAATCCTTAGAGGTTCCAGAATGGCCATAGGATGACATTGCCATGGATTTTGTGGTTGGGCTACCTCGTACTCGAAGGGGGAAAGATGCAGTATGGGTGGTCGTGGATCGACTTAACAAAGTTGCTCATTTTATTCCTATCCGCACCACTGACTCTGCAAGTGACTTGGCACCTATATATGTAAGGGAGATATTAAGGTTGCATGGGGCCCCTAAAACAATTACTTCTGATAGTGATGCTAAGTTTGTATCCAAGTTCTGGGAGAGCTTGCAGAGTGCCTTAGGGACGCAACTGAGACTTAGTACGGGGTTTCATCCCCAGACAGATGGCCAGTCAAAGCGTACAATCCAAACACTCGAAGATATGTTGAGGTGTTGCGTCCTATCTTGGCAAGGGAGTTGGGAGGATCACTTACCCCTTGTGGAGTTTGCTTATAATAACAGTTATCAGGCTAGCATACAGATGGCACCTTATGAGCCTTTGTATGGAAGGAAGTGTAGATCTCCACTATGTTGGGATGTCATGGGAGAGAAAGCAGTTCTAGGGCCAGATTGGGTTCAACAAGCTACAGAGAGGGTAGCTGAGATTAGATAACACATGTTGGCAGCACAGAGTCGGAAAAAGAGCTATGCTGATTCCAAGAGGTCGAATGTGGAATTTCAAGTTGGGGAGGAGGTACTCTTAAGGGTGTCACCACTAAAGGTGTCATAAGATTTAATATCAAAGGAAAGCTTAGTCCGCGGTACATTGGACCTTTCTTGATATTGGCATGAGTGGGAAAACTAGCTTACCAACTTGAGTTGCCTGACTCGATGAAAGGTGTGCATAATGTGTTCCATGTCTCTATGCTGTGGAAGCATTTTCGTGATCCAGAACGACAGATAACCATGGAGTCAATTACGATTGAGCAAGATTTAACCTTTGAGGTTCGCCCTGTGAGGATACTGGAGGAGTCCGAGAGAGTGATGCGAAATAGGACTCCAAGGTATGTGAAGATTCTTTGGTCGCAACAAACCGAGTGTGAGGCGACTTGGGAGCTTGAGTCTCGCATACGGGAAAAATATCCAGAGTTATTCACGGCTGGTATGTGACACATGTTAATGTTTTACTTTTATGTTTAGTGTTGCGAGTAGTAAAGCGAGTAAGAATTCGGGGTCGAATTTTGTTTAAATTGGTAAGAATGTAAGACCTCAAATTTATATGCTAGATTTTTATGTCTATTTAAGAAAAATAAATAAGTCATTAAAGATTTTTTTTAATAGGATTCGAAGGTATGAAGTTAGAAAGAAAAAAATAGTAAAGGAAAAAATATGTTTTAATATTTGAACTCCCGACCAATTATTTGGAAACCTGTAGTAGCACCCGTATTGACTTTATGTAGCCTTGATAATAAAGACTGGACACACTCCTTTTATTCCTATAACTTTAGTAGTAGACAGGCCGGTCTGGGCTTCTTTTTAATTCGGGCTGGACTCGTTCTTAGGCCACTGCCCTGTTACGATAGACGAGTTAGATGTTGCTACATCTCTGCCCCAAATCTTTTTTAGTAGACAATTCGCCGCCGCCGTCGTTGCCGACTCGCGAGCTGATACATAGCTGGCTGCGAATGTTTCCGTCAGGTCGGAGGGTGGACGCCGTGGGGAATCCACTCACAAAGAACGACGAGGCTGCTAGGTAGGCATCTGCTTGCTCTTTAGTAGATCATTACCTATTGTTCTTTGCGAATAGTTGCAGCCATTGACGAGAATTTCCTATACTGATTTTGGTTTTGGCTACTTCTGGTCCTATGATTTGCCGTACCTAGTAATTCAAAAAAGTGTCTATCACATCTACTAGTGATCTGGGTTACGATGGGTTCAACTGAATTTTTTTTTAGATCGATGGTTCTGTAGGCGTGGGATCCTAGTCTGTTTAGAGCACTGTCTCCGTATAGCCTATTCTCGTTCCCTTGTTAATTTGCTGGGTATAATTATTGGTCAGGACATCTAGCAAATTAGATTGATTCTAGTGCCCAGATTTTCTTTACGGTGTGGTTAGCATTCAGTTGTGGCCTGTAGTTATTATTTTCGAATAGGGTGTACAAGTGCAATTTCTGTCAGTCTTTGGATGATTGTTTAAATCCTTCCTAATCCAGCTGGATACATACAGTGAGAATATTTGCCTGGATTGTACCTAGTCACCGTATGTTTTCGTTGCCTAAAGACAATTGTGAGTCGGCTGCATAATGTTTCTTCTTGCACCTACTTATTATCAATGGTAAATTACAGATAATGAAAATAAAATTGGCTTTGATCTGGTCTTATCCGACAGGGTTATTTGGGTTTTAGATTTACCTCCTCTAGTACTTAGATGTTGTCCCGGTGGTTATATCTATGAAAGCCAGTGACAAAGTCTTACGCGTAGGAGCTACGGTATTATATTTATCTTGTATGCTTGCAGCGGTGTTGTGTATTGAGAGTGGTATATGTTTTTATAACAGGTGGTGGTAATTTTGGTTCGGAGTCCTACGACTCACAGTTTGTGCCCCGCGGTTGAGGCAAGTGCATGACAGGATAATACTTTGCATGATTCTCTCACTCGAATTTTACTTTCTAGCACTGGTTCCATATTCTGGTTGCTAGATATTGATTATGTGTGGGGAGAAAATGTGTTTATGATAAAGAACACAGCTGCATTTACATTTTTCAAAGCATCATAAAGACAGTGTATAAAGTGGTGTGTCCTACTGAGGTAGGCACTTGAGGTCCCCAAACTGTGGGCTATCTCCACAAGTTGGAGTGAGTGGATGCCGACGGGTGCCCACTCAAGCGGTACCGGTGTACGCAAAAGAAAAGCGAAAGAAAAGAGCATGTAGACATGTAGTGAAAGCATTTGCACCCTATCGAGAGTGACAGAATAATTGTTGGATTTGTTTATTATGCTTTGCTCATTATTTCGGTATGTACTTGTTGAGTATTTCATACTCACCCTTATTGTTCCACTGTTTTTTTAGGTAATCCTTGAGGACAACATGCATGGGAATTATGGGAGTAGCGCCATCACTTATTCACCTCACGGCCTACATATATCTTGGAATTTTGTCTTTCGAAATAATGGGATATACTTTGTGTTGTTCGGTTAAGGAGTCTATGGAAGTATTAGAAGTATCACTTAAATACTTGTTGATTATCTAGTAGTGCAGAAGGTAGTTGTTGATTGCCTCGTGGCCTAAACATTTTGGTTTTATGTTTGATCTTGTTCTGGTCATATTTGGTGATAGTTTATTTGTGTTTTGGTTTCCTTATAACCCTGTTTGTCGTGGGTGTCTTTATAAACAAAGGAAACTCTGTCGAATTTTTCCTAAAACAGTTTAGTTGTTTCCTATGATAAGTGAATGTGGTAACACTCCGAGAGCTGGATGGCTTTAGGGTGTTACAGAAAGTTCCCTATTTTACCATCCACTACAAGAAGAGGTACAGTACTAAACACCTCTGTTGCTCTTGATTAACCGTCTGTTATAAGTAAGCTTGTCACACCACCACCACATATTCATGCTACACACACTACTACTACTGTTGAATCTGAAACTGCTTTTGATGCTCATGATGTTACTTCTACTGTGCTTGATGCGAGTGGTTCATTAGGTCCTTTTCTAGACGCTACTATGGCTAGTCTAGGAAATACCAAAACTCCTAGTGAAGACATTGTTACACTTGTTAGCTCACCTCAGTCTAGTGAGAGTTATGATATTAATGATGGTTACATTGAGTTCACTGATGAATTTGTTGAAGAGTGCCAAAACACTCATGGTACTAGTGCTATTAAGAGTCTCCTTGCTAGACGCACCATTATGCCGAAATTGTCCTATCATCCTAAGTTTGCCACCTCTCCCATAGATATTAAAAATAAAGATTATGATTTCTCTCTTGATTTATCTTATTTAGATATTGTTGAGAAAGAACCTTTTTGTGGGACTGAAAATGAGAGTGTTGTGGCTCATACGAAAAAGCTTTCTACTATGAGTGCTTTGTTCTCTGATGATTTTAAGATGCGCAAGTATTTTGTTAATAAGATCTTCCCTTTTTCACTAAAATAAGAAGTAGGGCTTGGTTTAATAGATTACCTCCTGGTTCCATTGATAGCCCTAATTGCTTGATTGCTTATTTCTTCTATAAATATTTTCCTCCCAGTGCTAGACATGCTGCTTTGCAGAGAATTTTTGATTTTAAACAGGGAGAAGAAGAGAAATTGCTTGAGTCATGGACAAGGTTCCGTGCCTTGATTCATGAACATCCTGGATGTCCATTACCTAAGAATGAGCTTCTTGATATTTATTATAATGGTCTAACTGATGTTTCTATGACCTACCTAGATAGCTTTGCTGATTGTGTTTTCAGGAAAAGAACTCCTACAGATGCTGAAGCATTAATGGCTAAGATAAGCAAGAATTATGATGATTGGACTTCAACTGAGCTAAATACACCTGAGCCTATTACTCCTGAACCAGTTCCAACACCAAAGAAGAGGGGAATTATTGCATTAAATGATGAAGTGATGAAATAAGCTAAGAAATGTCTAAAGGAGAAATGTATTAGAACTGAAGATGTGAAAAATCTACCTCCTATAGAAGAATTATGTAAGCCAATTCCCCACTCATCTACTATTGAGGTACACTCTCTCCACTTTAATGAAGGGGATATTCCCGATGGTAAGCCTCCTGATCAATGTTTAGAGGAACTTGACACATTTATTATTAAACAAGGTAATTTTAATAAACAAGTTCAGAATAATTTATTGGAAAACTCTAGAGCTATCCATGAGTAGAAAGATATTGTGAAAAGAACTTCTAATGATATTAAAATGCTTTGTAAACACTTTCAAATGGTTCAAACCCAACTTGATCAACTTGCTAAGGTACAAAAGGATATGCTAGTCAATGCCTCAGGAAATAAACATGCTTATGGAATTAGAACTAGGAGTGGTATAGCTACTCAAGATCCTTTATGTACTGAAGGACACCCTAAAAGAATTGAGCCGGACTTTCAACAAGGTGAGAGTAGTGGTAGTCCTCGTAAGAGAAAGAAAATGAAACATAAGATAGTTGAGGAACCACTTGAACCTGCTGTAGATCCTAATAGTATGTTTGTCCCTGATGCTGAAACTAAGAGTGGTAATAATAATGATGCTCCTGATAAGGAGGAAGTTGAGTAAGAACCAAAGAAGCGTACTAAGAACACTAGGTACACTAAGGAAGATTTTATTGCTAAGAAACATGGTAGTGAGAGAGAACCTTGGGTGCAGAAACCTATGCCTTTTCTAGGTAAGAAACACAAGTCAAAGGAGGAAGAAACTACAACAAGTTTTGTGAGTGGATGAAACCTTTATTTTTGCAAATTCCTTTGACTGATGCTATTAAATTGCCTCCTTGTTCAAAGTATATGAAGGATATTGTCTCTAATAAAAGGAATATTCCTAATGAGGAGATTTCTACTTTGCTTGCTAATTATTTCTTCAATGGTAAGGTTCCAAAGAAACTTGGTGATCCAGGTATACCAACTATTCCTTTCTCTATTAAGAATAACTATGTTAGAACTGCTTTATGTGATTTGGGAGCTGGAGTTAGTGTTACGCCTTTTTCTCTGTACAAGAGATTTCAGCTAGAAAAGTTGATACCAACTAATATATCTTTGCAAATGGCTGATAAGTCAACTACTATTCCTATTCAACTGGCTCATAATTGCTTGGTTTTAACTGATTTTGTTGTGCATGAGATGTCTGAAGATGATAATATGTCCATTATTCTTGGGAGACATTTTCTTAATACTGCAGGTGTTGTCATTAATTGTAATCAAGGAAAAGTGACATTCAATATTAATGACAAAGAGCATACTGTCTATTTCCCCAAGAAGGTTGCTAAGAGATATTGCCTGAATTCCATTGAAAATATTGAGAGCATCAAGGTTGGATAAATATATTGTCCTATTCCACAAGGAAATTTTGAAACTATCATGATTGGGACCATTGGTATCAAGTTTGAGGTAACATAATCATTTTGTGGAATGCAAAGTTTTGTTTCATATAAGATTATTTTGGTAACAAGACTTGATCAACCTTGTTAACAAAATGATTTTAATGAACAAAATAATGCTTTCAGTGTGGTTGTACTTGCTCATTTTTATCTTTCTCCTTTCTAATCTTTTTGCTCTTAGTCGTGCCTAACTTAAATGCGTTAAATAAAAGTACTTCTTGAAAGATAACCCAATAGTTTTATTTAGTATTGGAAGTTATTACTTCTTTAATAACCTCTCCCTATCCTTTTTGTTTAATTTTGTGCCAAGAATGACCACTAATTAGAAGGAAGTAAGATTTGGGGAGTTGCTGTCCCGAAACAGATTTCTGTCCTCCACCATAAAAATTCGTGAGGAGTCTCTGTAAGTGGGATTGAGCTGAAAATTTACGAATAAATCCCCCAGTATGCTATATAACTTTAGTTAGTTCAACACTTTTTGATTTGAGCAATAGAAGATTTTCGAAAAAATCGGTTTCTACCTGTTGTTCTGTTTTGACAGATTTCTGCCATTATTTGCATTTGCTTCTTATTGATTCCTTTTTGAGTTATCTTTTGGGGAATTGAGCTTTTTGAAAGAGTTGCTATAGTAGCTTATATTTTTAGTGAAAATTTTTGCTGTTCCAAAGCTAAACCCAAAGGTCTATTATCTTTTGAATGCACTAATGTTGCTAATGAAGATTGTGTGAAATTTTGTATGAAGGAAAAATTTCAGGTGTAGAGAGAGAATGATGTAATGAGATGAAAAATGGACAAAAGGTCAAGCTTGGGGGGCACCATGTGTCACCCCAAGAAATATTTAAGAGGTACAAGCGTCAAATCTTGGGGCTGCCCAAGGCATCCCCTTCTTCATCAATAAAAATCTCGGGTCTTTCTAGAAACTTCGTTTTTATTGTTTCATGCACAGTTGTGTTGTTCTTGGAGCGTCTAAGTTTTTGTTTTTGGTTTTATTTTGCTTTGTTTTTGTTTTGTTTGCTTGCTTTGAAAAATCAAAAACACCAAAAATATTTGTTGTTCTTCTTTTGTTTTGTGAGTTCTTTGCAGGGTTCAGCCGTCCTTAGTGGATTTTGGTTTTCATGTTATTATTCAAGTCACATAAGTGAAGGGCAATAATGAAGATTAAGACAACTTGAAGAGTGGTAAGAGGCTGGTAACGAACTATATTTGTTTCATTTTTGTACATATACTCATCATTGTGAGCATGCTTAGTCTGTTCATGGTAAGGAGTGTGTTACTGCTGGATGCTTAGTAGTTCTTGCTTGTCTATGATTAGCTCGAGCTTGCTAATAGTTTGTAGCATGTCATATGAATGTTTGCTTGCATTGTTTTATTCATATTTTGGTATGAAATTGGGGTATCCTTCCCTGGAAGTTTCATGTGAATCAACTTGGCACATGCACACGCATGCATATGACTAATCAATAGTCAGTAAGCCTCGATGATTTATTTTGCCTCAGAGTTCTTGTATCACTTTCATGCCATAATTAGTCATGGTTTGTTGCAAGCATGATTATGACAATTATTGCTCTCTCGTTTGTCGCTCCCTCTCTTTTTCTAGCCTTCACTTGCACTGAGCATGAGCTCTACCTGTGTTTCCAACTCCTCAAAACCAATATTGCCAGCTGTGTCCACCATACCTACATATTAGCATCGTTTGCCATTTTAGTGCATATTTAATATGCCTTGCTTTCTTCCAAAAAAATGTTTGTCTATTTTGAGAAAGTTAGTTAGTAAAGCTCTCATGAACTTGATGGCACACTTTATTTTTTGCGCTTAATAATCTTGAACCATTGTGACTTGTCCATGAAAGTTATATGCTTGCAAATTATATGCTGGGAGTCAGTTAAACCGTGCTGTCGGGGGGAACGCTTTCAACACTTTTTGGATATCCTATCCAGTTGATACTTTGCTTTTTGTTTACGGATGTCGACCATGTGAAATAAAAGGGGAGCTTGTGAGTTCATGGAGTCTATACATTGTGTTAGAGAAACGCCTGGGCCGCTATCCTAAGCCATGCTTAATCATGGTGTAAACTTGCAACATCACCGTAATGAGCATCTATAAAGCATCCTCAATAAAAAGCTATGCATATGGTAAATAAAAAGATTGCTGAGATGCTCATTGTCTGCTTGCCTTGTCATTTTGGTTATGGGAAAGCTCATGTACCATGTGCAAGGGATACCCCGTTGGCGGTTCTCTATGATATGCATGTATTTCCAATGACAAGACTTACAGGTAACCAAAGTTGAGTAGCATGCGGAGCAACCCTCATACTCCAGGGACTTGGGATTTTCAGCCTATGGTCTGTCAAGCATATGATTCAGAGTGGACCTCACTTTCACCTTAACCACATGAAGATGCCTATGATAGGGGCAATGAGAGCTCAAAGCTAATGAGTACCTTCCTTTCAGCATTAGGAAGCCTTTCAAACTTTCCAAAAAACGTTTTCACAACCTTGTTGAGTCACATCTTATTCTATGAGCACCTTCTTGAGAGCATAGTTGTCATTCTTGTGTTTATTCCAAAACTTGGTTAATTATGTCATGACTTTGATGCTTATATCTCTGATATTTTTACCTCTAGTCTTCACTTGAACTTCAGAGGTGCCTTGACATTTATATTAGGCTCTACAAACAAAGGCAAGCGAGATACCACTCTATCATACCTTAGTATGAGCATTGCAATATTGCTTATGTTTATGTTCCATGCTACTTATTATTATTGAGTTGGTTTCTCTTTATAGCTTGCAATGATTATTGAGTAGACTTGGTTGCATACTTCTTATTATGAATGGTTTAAGCATCTACTCCTATGCTGAGAATATATACATCATATGAAGCAAATGTTTTCGTGAAAGTTCTTTTATCGCACTCAGTTTTCAACTGAATTGCTTGAGGACAAGCAATAAGCTGTCACATCCCAAATTTTAGATTTGGTTCTGCATATCATTCATATCATTGCATCATACTCTTCCATGCAAAACCGTCGATTGAAAAGAATCGGCGAAACGCTATTTTCAAAACCCTTTCCTATTTTACTACGAGGCTCCCGCGGGAGGCTTTAGTAGGACTTGCGTTGTCCACCCTTGTATCCTAGTGGTTTCACCCAACCCCTGACCCTAGATTGTTCCCCTCGATTTTACAAAACCGTAGGAGCAAGAATCGCTCGATTCGGAGCTCGTGCGGAAAAGTTACGGTCGTTTTATTAAAAGATAGAAAATCGGCCCGACTTTTCCTTGTCCGTTTCCAACCGCGCGCCGTATCCGCGTAGGACCCCACGAGGGCCCCCACATAAAGGCCGCCATGCTGCCTCGTAAACCGCACCCAAAACCCGCCGCCTCCCTCGATCGCGCGCCTCCTCGGTTCCGTGCCCGCCCGCCTCGCGGTACCCGCCGTCGCGCCTCTCTCTCCTCTCCTCCCGCCAGCGCGCCTCTCCTGGGCGCCCGCCGCCTCGCTCCTGCGCCGCTGCCGCCGCGCGCCCGCGCTTGCCGCGCGCCCGCGCGCGCGCCGCTCTTTGCTGCGCTTCGCTGCCGCGCCGCGCGCGCTCTTGCCACGCGCGGCCGCCGCGCCGCCCCGCCGCCGCCGCAGCGCCTGCATGTCTTCTTCTTCTTGCTGCGTCGCCGCGCCGCGCCCTTGCAGCTTCGCCGCCGCGCCGCCGCTTCGCCCGCGTGCCGCCGCCGCCCGCGTCGTCGCCGCCACCGTCCGTCGTCGCCGGCGTGCTCGCGCCTCGCGTGCCGTCGCCTCGCGCCACCGCGATGAATGTCTTGATCCGCGCGCTGACTGTCTCTCTTCCCGCACAGGAGAAACGCCGTCGTCGGAACCGATCGCCGCCACCGTCCGGAACTCGCCGCCGTTCGCTTCGCCGTTTGTCCCCGGTGAGTCCGCAGCCACCGTTAGATTTCATATCAGCGGTTCAGATCGGTCGTTGACCGGTCAGCTCCAGGCGTTGACTAGTCAGACGCCTAGTCAGCAGCCACGTTGACCAGTCAACTGACACAGTTGACTGGGTCAGTTGACTGGGTAATTACTTTAATCGATTAGTGGACAGATTTCGGTATAAACTTGTAAATTGCGTAGAAATTAAACCGCTGGGCCAAAAATTGTAAATAAAATATATGTAGGTTCAGTAAGTCGTGTAGAATCATGCTGCACCTTTGGTTCAGACTTTTGCAGCAAGATTTAGTACAGTTTAATCATTTGAGTTAATGGCCTTTTTGGAGTAATTAATTCGTAGAAAAAGATCCGTAGCTCCAAAAATCGCATATGATATGTCCCTGAATTCAGTGGAACGAGGGGAATCACATCGTGAATTAAAAAGATAGGCTTACAGTAAAAACTTCTGCAGAAACTGTCTAGTGGCTTTCTGCAGTGTTTTAATTACTCGGGGAGTTTTATAATTCCTTTATGAGTAATTCCAATTGGTACTGTTTCTAATCAACGATGCCTATGCGGTAGAATTTTCCCAAGATTTTACAAACAGTATACTACCGGTAGTGAATTATTTGAGTTCTAGCTCTAGTTTTGAGCATTACTATTTGCATAATAGTTTCCTTGCGCTAAAACTATTTTCCATGCATGCAATCAGTAGTATTATTGAATAGGATTATGTGGTGCAGCTGTAGCACCAATTCACTTTCCTTGCATACCTTCATGCATCATATTTGTTGCATATTCTTGTGAATTGTTTGTTTATGATTGCAATTGTATCGTGTAGATTGTGACGAGTGCAACGCTTGCTCGTGTGTGGATTGTTCTTCCGACCACTACAACCAAGGCAAGTAGATGCTACTTTGTTCATGATATCGTCCTACTATTTTCTATGCATTGTCGTGTATTTTGTAGATGCATGTGTAGGATGATACTATCGCTAGGCTATGTCCTATTATGTGGTAGGACCCTCCTTGTAGATGAACCACCGTTGGTAGATGTGCTTAGCCATGCTATGTTGAACGAGGGCTGGGTTATATCATTGAGACTTGTTTCTAAAAGTATTGGTTTGTGAAAAACTAAAACAACTTAATTAATGAATCTCCTGGGTGTGATGGTATTGATAATTTTTGGTGGTTTCATTGCGGAAAGGCACCTAGGTATAGAGAGAAATTGATTGGCTTATTTATTGTGTAGCTTACGTGTACAACCATGTGCCAATAATGAAATGGACGGTTGGTTGGACTTAGTAGGTTGTGGTAACCCGAACCCGCGTATCCAGAGATGTAGAATTTTGGTAGGTTGGACCGGTGCGCGTCGGGATTGGGGTGCTACTTCCCGAACAGTCTCTTCTTGGACTTATCCCTATCATCACCCAAAATGAGAGTGATGGTACGAGCTGGGCAGGCCAAGTCACATGGGTATAGTGTACTAACCTCTGCAGGGTGTATAAACTAATCGATTAGCCGTGTCCCCGGTTATGGACATCTGAGTTGCTTGATATTGATTCCATGACATGTTTCTCGCTCATTCCAATTTCATAATTGCTTTAATATTGTTGGGTTAACTTAATTGGGATCTTTCCAAAGAAAATAAAAAACTGTTTATGAAAGTAGGACAAATGTATTTGCAAATACAGGCCAGACACAGCTCCACTTGCCAAATATGCATGTAGATGTTAGTACTATTGTCTCCATTACTAGCTCTACTTGCCATACATTCCATGTATTAACCCTTCGGGGATGCTACGTTTCATGTTGCAGGTTATTCCGATTCTGAGTAATCGATATAGGCCACGGTACTCCACTCGGCACTTGTTCACTTGTGGGCAATTTGAAGAATGGAGGACTTACTTTATTTATGTTGCTACCTGAATAATTTGAGCTAGCCTTGGGCTACGCTTTTATTGTAATAATGGTACTCTGGATCTTTGTTATTCATGATACACGGATATTTTGCTATGTTATTCATCTTATTCTATTGTGGGCCAATGAACCGATCCAGGGATTGGCATGTCACATAGAAGCCTCGGTCTTTTCAGAACCGCGGTGTTACAAGATGGTATCAGAGCCCGTGTGTCGACTGTAGGATCGTGACCTAGGATTGGATTAGGAAGCCATAGATTTATTAAAGCCTATATTAACTCTGTCTTTCATCTTATGCCTTTCACCCTCATAAAATTCTTACCATATGCTATTCTCACACTTTCCTCTTTTACTTGATAGATGGGAGAAGTCAGGACTGAGTATGCCACCATGGAGTCACCAAGGCCCTTTGCAAGGCAGTTAGCTCAGCTCTCGCAGTCATTGGGATTTCCACTGCCCATGTTCAAGGGAAGAAGGTTGTACACCTGTGGATATGGAGAGGATGCATGGGAGATCAATACCTTCATATTCAGAGATGTCGCCTTGCCAAATCCAGTGCATTTGATCTACACCAAGACATACTGCAACTGGGGACTTGGAATCAACTTGGCTATACATGAAGCCCTGTCTCGCCAGTGCCATCAAGTCCGACACCTACTGCCAGCAGATTCACCCTACCGTGACTATGGGAGGCGTGATGAAGATGGGCACATTGTGGTTACCCCGGGCGACAGGAACAACATGCCGCCCCGTCGGAGGCACATAGAGGACATGGAAAGGGAGAATGGAGCTCTAGCTTAGAAGGTGATGATGATAAAGGAGATTGCAGATTTTGCTAGCAATGGTATGGTGGTCCAAGGACATGAGATTGACACCTTGCATGAAGCTGTGGGAGTTCTGGAGAATGTCCTGATAGCCAGAGATGCAACCATAGCTCATCTTCATGGTACTGTGCAGGAGAACACCCAGAACATACAACAGTTGCAAGGGACCGTCCAGGAAAGGGATCAAACTATTGAAGCTATGACAGCCCAGATTGCCGCCCTCCAAGCACAGCTGAATCCACCCTCTGATGATGACAATGGAGAAGATGGAAACAATGGGGATGATGATGACAGTGGGAACGATGATGATGATGAGGACGAGGATGATGATGATGGAGACGATGATGGTGGAGGAGATGAAGTTGTTGCAATTGCAGCTGAGAGTGAAGAAGAGGAGGATCCAGAAGAGGTGGAGTTTGAGATCTCAAGTGAGGATTCAGGAGAAATGCACACTCCGTCGCCATGGTTGTACCGCGAGCCGAAGCGTCAACGCATGACAGCAAGGACCTACCGCAACCTCTTCAAGAAGTAGATAGAAGTCCACCAATTAGTCCACGTTAGGCAAATTCGTTAGAATTAGTCTCGATCGATGTGAAGCTTAGTTCGTGTTAGTTTAAGAGTGATTAGTTTCTTATTTGTGTACTCCAATATCCCAGGAATTATTTGTGCGAATTTTATGAAAGAGTTATGGCAAGTTTGGTTAACATCTATGTTATTTTCGCTGTAGTTTTCTGCTGATACAGAAGTACTGCGCGATTTTTCATATTTTTCTGGTAACTGGGAAAAATCTGAAAAAAATTGGGATGATGCTAAACTCTCTGTACTATATGTGCAAAAATCAGCTAAATTTTCTGACGAGTTTAAGTCAGGCGGAAAAATTCGTGAATGCTGCTGGACTGCTCTGGCAGATTGCTGTTTTTCTTGTTTAGTGGATCAACTGTTTGGTTAACCATTGCCAACTCTTGTAAAACTATTTTAGTAGGTATATACTGCTAGGATAACCCCTAGGATGTTGCTGGATCACTTGTTTGTTGATGTGTTGCTTGCTTGTGATTGTCTGCTATTGCTTGTTGTTGATTGATCATAGTGCATGGGTAGAATCCTATTACCGTAGTTGATTCTTTCTAAACTTACCTGTGCTGAACCGCAGATGCCTCCCCGCCGTCAACCCACTGAGTTGGAGCAACTCATGGCAGCTCAGGCACAGCTGACCCAAGTGATGACTCAGTTCATGGCAGCTCAGAACAACAACAATGGAAACAATCAGCCTCAGGGAGATGCTCTCACCAGATTTCTGAGGCTAAGGCCAGCTAAGTTCTCTACTGCAACGGAACCAATGGTTGCTCTCGACTGGTTGCGTTCAGTCAACAAGGATCTGGTAACTGTTGGATGCACTGATGCTGAGAAGGTGAGGTTTGCCGCTCACCTACTGGAGGGACCAGCCGCTTCTTGGTGGGACACATTTCAGATCACCCACCCGCTGGATACCGTGACTTGGGCAATGTTTGAGGAAGGTTTCAGAACCAACCACGTGTCTTCAGGAGTTCTGAGTCTGAAGAGGAAGGAGTTCCGCAACTTGCGCCAAACCAATCGCATCGTGGCCGAGTACATTGAGGAGTTCAACAACCTGTCCCGTTATGCACCTAAGGATGTTGACACTGATGCAAAAAGGAGGGAGAGATTCCTGGATGGCCTCAGTGATGAGCTTTCAGTGCAGCTACTGGTGGTTTACTGCCCCACTTTCCAGGAGATTATGGACAAGGCCAGGATCTTGGAAGGGAAGCACAAACAGGTGGAGAACCACAACAGAAAGAGCAATAATCACCACTCTGGTTCACATCACAAGTCTCGCACTTCATATGATGGATACTCCAAGCATCGAGGAAGTGACCATGGGAGCCATGACCGCCACCACCATGGAGGCGATGGGCATCATCATGACAACCATAGGAGCAACCACCACAGCCACAAGGGAGGACACTCTCACCACTCTGGAGGACACGGTGGGCATGACCGCAACCGTGATCGCAGCTTTGTGAAGAAGGATCTGAGTGAGGTGACGTGCTTCAAGTGTAAACAGAAGGGACACTATGCTGACAACTATCCGGAGAGGAAAGGACTAAAGCCAACCAACAACGAGAAGTCCACAGTGAACCACATGAATGTGGAGGAGATTCCAGATGAGCCTGACCTTGTGATTGGTAAGTTTCCAATCAACACTTACCCTGCACTTATAATTTTCGATACTGGTGCATCGCATTCATTCATATCAAGGGCATTTGTGGATAAGTATAAGTTACCTACTGAGTCTATGAAAAGGTCTATTAGAGTGAGTTCACCTGGAGGAGATATGATAGCTAGCGCGGGATGCCGCGACTTAACTGTGAGGATTGGAACACACAACTTCAGTGCACATTTGGTAGTGTTGGAATCATAGGGGTTAGACGTCATTCTGGGTATGGATTGGATGTCTATGCATGAGGGACACATAGATTGTGCACAGCGAGCTGTTTCACTCAAAACCCCGGATGGTAAGAGGATTAGATTCAAGTCAGTTGTGAGACCGCGAAGGTGTAGGTTGAATTCTCTTAAGGGGGTTAGCATGGATACTGTGCCAGTGATTAGGGATTACCCCGACGTGTTTCCGGAAGAGCTGCCAGGGATGCCACCTGACAGGGATGTAGAGTTTCTTATCGACCTGATGCCGGGAACATGACCAATAGCAAAGAAACCATATAAGATGGATGTGGATGAGCTGAAGGAATTGAAGAAGCAGTTGAAAGAGCAGCTGTAGAAGGGATTCATTCAACCTAGTTCGTCGTCATGGGGTGCGCCTGTTCTATTTGTGGAGAAGAAAGACAGCAGCAAGAGATTAGTGGTGGACTATCACTCGCTGAATGAAGTGACCATCAAGAACAAGTACCCTCTGCCGAACATAAATGATTTGTTTGATCAACTGGAAGGAGCGAAGGTGTTCAGCAAGATTGATCTGCGATCAGGCTACTTTCAATTGAAGATCCGGGAGGAGGACGTACCAAAAACCGCCTTCACCACTAGGTATGGTTTATATGAGTATACGG
Source organism: Avena longiglumis (assembly GCA_030063025.1). Lineage (NCBI taxonomy): Eukaryota > Viridiplantae > Streptophyta > Magnoliopsida > Poales > Poaceae > Avena > Avena longiglumis. The sequence goes on along the minus strand of CP125977.1, from coordinate 152,096,487 downwards.
TTATGTCTTTTGGACTAACGAATGCCCCGGCATACTTCATGACCATGATGAACAAGGTATTTATGGAGTATTTGGACAAGTTCGTGGTGGTGTTTATTGATGACATACTGATATATTTCAAGGATGATGCTGAGCATGAGAAACACCTGCGACTGATTATGGAGAAGCTGAGGGAACACAAGTTGTATGCCAAATTCAGCAAGTGTGAATTCTGGCTTAACACCGTTGGGTTTCTTGGACACGTAGTGTCAGGAGAAGGAGTTGCTGTTGATCCAAGCAAAGTGACTGCAGTAACTGAGTGGGAAGCACCCAAGAATGCAGGAGAGATACGAAGCTTTTTGGGACTTGCTGGTTATTACAAGAGGTTCATTGAAAACTTTTCCAAGATTGCTAAGCCGATGACTGAACTTCTGAAGAAGGAGAGGAAGTTTGAATGGTCAGACGTATGTGAAGCCAGCTTTCAGGAACTGAAGCGTCGACTAGTGACCGCGCCTGTTATGTGTTTACCAGATCTTTAGAAGGATTTCCAAGTATACTGTGATGCTTCTCGACAGGGACTTGGGAGTGTGCTGATGCAATATGGGAGAGTGGTGTCATATGCCTCGCGACAACTTAAGCACCATGAGCGGAATTACCACACACACGACTTGGAGTTAGCGTCAGTGGTTCATGCGCTCAAGGTATGGAGGCATTACTTAATGGGAAAACACTATGATGTGTACACCGACCACAAGAGCCTGAAGTACATATTCACGCAGAAGGAACTGAACATGAGACAAAGGAGATGGTTGGAGCTTATCAAGGACTACGATATGAATCTGCAATATCACCCAGGAAAGGCCAATGTAGTAGCAGATGCTCTGAGCCGGAAGGTGTATGCCAATGGATTGACAATTGGTGAATTGCCTGAGGATTTGTGCAAGCAATTCAAGGACCTTAGACTGGAGGTAGTATCTGAAGGATACTTGCCAACAATGGAAGTCCAACCAACGCTACAGGACAGAATTAGGAAGGCTCAAGTGGAAGACAAAGAGATAGATGAAGTAAAGGAAAATATGAAGGAGGGTCGAGCAAGGGAATTCCGCGAGGATGAGCAAGGTACCCTGTGGTACGGAGATCGCTTGTGCGTTCCCAACGATCCGGAGATAAGGAAGTTGATTCTGCAGGAAGCTCATGACTCGCCGTATTCCATACATCCGGGCAATACGAAGATGTATATGGACCTAAAGGACAGATTCTGGTGGAACAACATGAAGGGAGACATCGCAGAGCATATTGCCCTATGTGATGTATGCAGCCGAGTAAAGGCGGAACACCAGAAGCCAGCAGGACTGCTACAGCCATTGCCCGTGCCGGACTAGAAGTGGGATAGAGTGGGAATGGATTTTATCACAGGATTGCCCAGGACCAGGTCAGGATATGACTCTAATTGGGTAGTGGTCGACCATTTGACCAAGGTATCCCACTTTATACCGGTAAAGACGACCTATACAAGTGCAAAGTTGGCCAAGATTTACATGGACAGGATTGTGTGCCTACACGGAGTTCCCAAGAGTACCGTATCTGATAGAGGCACCCAATTTACCTCACACTTCTGGCGCCAGCTGCACGAGTCGCTTGGCACTAGATTGGAGTTTATACAGTTTCACCCGCAGGTGATGGATGCAGAGAGGGTGAATCAGATTTTGGAAGACATGCTGAGAGCTTGCGCCTTGGCTCATGGTTCTAGTTGGGATGAGAATTTGCCATATGCTGAGTTTTCCTACAACAACAGCTATCAAACCAGCATCAAGACGTCACCGTTCGATGTGCTATATGGGAAACGGTGCCGGACACATTGCTATGGGATGGAGTAGGAGAACGTCAGTTGTTTGGGCCTGATTTGATCAAGGATGCTGAGGAGAAGGTCGCCTTGATTAGGGATGATCAAGGTAGCACAATCAAGCGTAAGAGCTACGCTGACGCCAAGCGCAAGGAAGTGGTGTATGAGATAGGTGATAGAGCATACCTCAGAGTGTCGCCACTTCGTGGAATCAAGAGATTTGGAATTAAGGGTAAGCTGGCACCTCGGTTTATTGGACCGTATCGGGTCTTAGCATGCAAAAGAGAAGTTGCCTATCAGTTGGAGTTGCCAGAGGCTCTATCCGCTGTTCACAATGTGTTCCACGTATCCCAGCTAAAGAAGTGCCATCCAGAGATGGTGGATACACCATTGAGAGACACTGTACCGCTAGAGGAGGTTCAGCTTGAGAACCAATTGACCTATGAGGAGAAACCGGTCAAGATTCTGGAGACAGCAGAGAGGACTACTCGTACCAAGACAATCAGGTTTTGCAAGGTGCAGTGGAGCCACCACACTGAAGAGGAAGCCACTTGGGAGCGTGAGGATGACATCCGAGAGGACTACCCACACCTATTTGCTAGCCGCGCTGAATCTCGAGGATGAGATTCATCTTAAGGGGGTTAGTCTTGTCACATACCAAATTTTAGATTTGGTTCTGCATATCATTCATATCATTGCATCATACTCTTCCATGCAAAACCGTCGATTGAAAAGAATCGGCGAAACGCTCTTTTCAAAACCCTTTCCTATTTTACTACGAGGCTCCCGCGGGAGGCTTTAGTAGGACTTGAATTGTCCACCCTTGTATCCTAGTGGTTTCACCCAACCCCTGACCCTAGATTGTTCCCCTCGATTTTACAAAACCGTAGGAGCAAGAATCGTTTGATTCGGAGCTCGTGCGGAAAAGTTACGGCCGTTTTATTAAAAGATAGAAAATCGGCCCGACTTTTCCGTGTCCGTTTCCAACCGCGCGCCGTATCCGCGTAGGACCCTACGAGGGGGCCCCACATAAAAGGGCAGCCGCCGCCCTGCCTCGTAAACCGCACCCACCGACCCCGCCGCCTCCCCTCGTGATCGCCGCCGCCTTCCTCGGTTCTCGTGCCCCGCCGTCGTCGCAGGTACCCGCCTCTCTCTCTCTCCCTCCTCGCCGCCTCCTGCGCCGCCTTGCAGCCATCGCCGCCGCCCAGCGCACTCCGCCACCATGGCTGCATCTGCGCTTCATGCCGCTGCCGCTGCCATGCACGCCTTGCTACCCACGCCACGCCGCTTGCCTTCGCCGCATACACGCCGCCTCGCGTCGTCGCGCTGCCGCCGTCGCGTGCCGCCTTCGCAGCGCCGCCGCGATGACCATCTTGATCCGCGTGCTGACTGTCTCTCTTCCCGCGCAGGAGAAACGCCGTCGCCGGAACCGATCGCCGCCACCGTCCGGAACTCGTCGCCGTTCGCTTCGCCGTTTGTCCCCGGTGAGTCCGCAGCCACCGTTAGATTTCAGATCAGCGGTTCAGATTGATCGTTGACCGGTCAGCTCCAGGCGTTGACTAGTCAGACACCTAGTTAGCAGCCGCGTTGATCAGTCAACAGACACAGTTGACTGGGTAATTACTTTAATCGATTAGTGGACAAATTTCGGTAGAAACTTGTAAATTGCGTAGAAATTAAACCGCTGGGCCAAAAATTGCAAATAAAATATGTGTAGGTTCAGTAAGTCGTGTAGAATTTTGCTGTACCTTTGGTTCAGACTTTTGCAGCAAGATTTAGTATAGTTTAATCATTTGAGATAATGGCCTTTTTGGAGTAATTAATTCGTAGAAAAAGATCCGTAGCTCCAAAAATCGCGTATGATATGTCCCTGAATTCAGTGGAACGAGGGGAATCTCATCATGAATTAAAAAGATAGGCTTACAGTAAAAACTTCTGCAGAAACTGTCTAGTGGCTTTCTGCAGTGTTTTAATTACTCGGGGAGTTTTATAATTCCTTTTTGAGTAATTCCAATTGGTACTGTTTCTAATCAGCGATGCCTATGCGTTAGAATTTTCCCAAGATTTTACAAACAGTATACTACCGGTAGTGAATTATTTGAGTTCTAGCTCTAGTTTTGAGCATTACTATTTGCATAATAGTTTCCTTGCGCTAAAACTATTTTCCATGCATGCAATCAGTAGTATTATTTAATAGGATTATGTGGTGCATCTGTAGCACCAATTCACTTTCCTTGCATACCTTCATGTATCATATTTGTTGCATATGCTTGTGAATTGTTTGTTTATGATTGCAATTGTATCGTGTAGATTGTGACGAGTGCAACGCTTGCTCGTGTGTGGATTATTCTTCCGACCGCTACAACCAAGGCAAGTAGATGCTACTTTGTTCATGATATCGTCCTACTATTTTCTATGCATTGTCGTGTATTTTGTAGATGCATGTGTAGGATGATACTATCGCTATGCTATGTCCTATTATGTGGTAGGACCCTCCTTGTAGATGAACCACCGTTGGTAGATGTGCTTAGCCATGCTATGTTGAACGAGGGCTAGGTTACATCATTGAGACTTGTTTCTAAAAGTATTGGTTTGTGAAAAACTAAAACAACTTAATCAATGAATCTCCTGGGTGTGATGGTATTGATAATTTTTGGTGGTTTCATTGCGGAAAGGCACCCAGGTATCGAGAGAAATTGATTGGCTTCTTTATTGTGTAGCTTACGTGTACAACCATGTGCCAATAATGAAATGGGCGGTTGGTTGGACTTAGTAGGTTGTGGTAACCCGAACCCGCGTATCCAGAGATGTAGAATTTTGGTAGGTTGGACCGGTGCGCGTCGGGATTGGGGTGCTACTTCCCGAACAGTCTCTTCTTGGACTTCTCCCTATCATCACCCAAAATGAGAGTGATGGTACGAGCTGGGCAGGCCAAGTCACATGGGTATAGTGTACTAACCTCTGCAGGGTGTATAAACTAATCGATTAGCCGTGTCCCCGGTTATGGACATCTGAGTTGCTTGATATTGATTCCATGACATGTTTCTCGCTCATTCCAATTTCATAATTGCTTTAATATTGTTGGGTTAACTTAATTGGGATCTTTTCAAAGAAAATAAAAAACTGTTTATGAAAGTAGGACAAATGTATTTGCAAATGCAAGCCAGACACAGCTCCACTTGCCAAATATGCATGTAGATGTTAGTACTATTGTCTCCATTACTAGCTCTACTTGCCATACATTCCATGTATTAACCCTTCGGGGATGCTACGTTTCATGTTGCAGGTTATTCCGATTCTGAGTAATCGATATAGGCCACGGTACTCCACTCGGCACTTGTTCACTTGTGGGCAATTTGAAGAATGGAGGATTTACTTTATTTATATTGCTACCTGAATAATTTGAGCTAGCCTTGGGCTACGCTTTTATTGTAATAATGGTACTCTGGATCTTTGTTATTCATGATACACGGATATTTTGCTATGTTATTCATCTTATTCTATTGTGGTCCAATGAACCGATCCAGGGATTGGCATGTCACATAGAAGCCTCGGTCTTTTCAGAACCGCGGTGTTACATAAGCTAAGCTTGGGGGAGTTGATACGTCCAAAATGTATCTACTTTCCTGAACACTTTTGATATTGTTTCTCCTCTAAACTTGTGTGATTTGGATACAACTAACACAGACTGAAGTTGTTTTCAACAGAATTACCTTGGTGTCTTGTTTTGTGCAGAAAATCAACTATCAGGAAAATCCCGAAAAATATGCCAAAAATTATATTTCACCAGAAGACCCACGGAGCCAGAAGATGAGACGGAGAAGGGTCCTGGGGGGCCCACACCCCTGCTAGGCGCGGGTGGGCCCTGCCCCGCGCCTAGGGGGTTGCTGCCACCCCAGGTACCCCCTCGGCCTCCCTCTGCGCCGATAAGTTGCCTTTCGACCTAAAAACCGAGGGGGGCGATAGTTTTCCAGAAAGAGTTCCACTCCGCCGTCGCCACCAAAAACCAAGATTCGGATCCAGAAACTCCATTCTGGCACCCTGCCGGGACGGGGAATTTGGAGAGGATCATCGCCATCGTCATCACCAACGCATCGCCATCAACCACCGATGTTTCCCTCATCCGTGAGTGAGTAATCCCCCGTTGTAGGCTTGGGGATGGTAGGGAATGGATGAGTTATATCATGTAATCGAATAAGATCTGTTAGGGCATAGTGCCTAGTATCTCTATTAGTGCTATTTGACTTTGTTGCAACTTGTTGTGCTTAATGCTTGTCACTAGGGCCCGAGTGCCATGATCTCAGATCTGAACTTATTATTGAATCATTATGATAGTATTGTTTGCGGTCTTATCTGCAAGTTGTGTACACATATCATTGTCCGGATCCAAAGGCCCCAAAGTGACAATAATTGGGACAACCAGAGGGGATGGATGTGGTGTGAGGATCACATGTGTTCACGGAGTGTTAATGCTTTGCTCTGGTGCTCTATTAAAAGGAGCACATTAATTGACAGTAGTTCCCTAGAGGCCCCGCTGCCACAGGCTGGCTGGACAGAAGATGTTGTGCAAGTTCTCATTGCGAGCACATATGACTATATATGGAGCACATGCCTAGGAATTAGTACTTGGATGCTTGTTATTATTTATCTGCAATGCCCTAGATCTTGAAGTTACATGTTTAGACTCGTCCATGCAACGCTCGTCCATCCATCCCTATGCCTACCTCACTCGAATCCTACTATTACCGTTACTATTACTATTGCTCTTGTTTTGTTGTTGTTGCCTTGCTGTTGCTATTGATAAACTTCTGTGAGCAAGAACTATTTCCAGGTGCAGCTGAACTGACAACTCAGTTGTTAAGGCTTGCAAGTATTCTTTGGTTCCCCTTGTGTCGAATCAATAAATTGGGTAATACTACCTGCGAAGACTGTTGCGATCCCCTATACTTGGGGGTCATCACACACTCATATATATATATATATATATCATGTTTCGTTGGTTCTTTGTATATCTGTGTTTCGCTTTCTTTTTTCTGCTTTCCCAAAACACAAAAAGACCAAAAATATTTGCGTTGTTTCTCTTGGTTTGTTTCTTTGCTTTTTAGCTTCGGTTTAAAGAAAAATCCAAAAAGATTTTGCTTTTTTTGCTTTTGCTTTGTGTGCTTGCTTTAAAAAATCGAAAACACCAAAAATATTTGTTGTTCTTCTTTGGTTTTGTGAAGTTCTTTGCAGGGTTCAGCAGTCCTCAGTGGAGTTTGGTTCCATGTTATTATTCAAGCCACACAAGTGAAGAGCAATAATGAAGATTAAGACAACTTGAGGTCTGGTAAGAGGCTAGTAACGAACTCTATTTGTTTTCATTTTCGTACATATACTCATAATTGTGGGAATGCTTAGTCTGTTCATGTAAGGTGTATGTTATTTATGGATGCTTAGTAGTTCTTGCTTTCTTATGATTAGCTCCAGCTTGCTAATAGTTTGTAGCATGTCATGTGAATGTTTGCTTGCATTCTTCTATTCATAACTTGGTATGACATTGTGGTATCCTCCTCTGAATGTTTCATGTGAATCGACTTGGAACATGCTCACGCATGCATATGAATTAACAATAGTCAGTAAGCCTCGATGATTTATTTTGCCTCAGAGTTCGTGTATCACTTTCATGCCATAATTAGTCATGTTTTGTTGCAAGCATGATTATGACAGTTGTTGCTCTCTCGTTTGTCGCTCCCTTCCTATTGCTAGCCTTCACTTGCACTGAATATGAGCTCTACTAGTGCATCCAACTCCCCAAAACCAATATTGCCAACAGTGTCCACTATACCTACCTACTAGCATAATTTGCTATTCCATGCATATTTATTATGCCTCGTTTTCTTCCAAATAAAATATTTGCTTGTTTTGAGAAAGTTAGTTAGTAAAGCTCTCACGAAAATGATGGAACACTTTATTCCTTGCACTTAATAAACCTGAACCATTGTGACTGTCCATGAAAGTTATATGCTTGCAAATTATAGGCTGCGAGTTAGCAGAACCATGCTGTCACGGGGAACGCTTTCAACATTGCACCTGTACATTGTACCCAGTTGATATCATGCTCTTTTGTTTACGGATGTCGTCAGTGTGAAATAAAAGGGGAGCTTGTAGTCCATGGATTTATGTATATGTGTTAGAGAAACACCTGGGCCACTAGTCTAAGCCATGCCTAATCATGGTGGAAACTTGCAGCATAACCATAATGAGCAATCTATGAAGCATCCTCAATAGAAAACTATGCAAATAGCAAATAAAAAGATCGCTGAGATGCTCATTCTCTACTTTCCTTGTCATTTTGATTATGGGATAGCTCCTGTATCATGTGCAAGGGGTACCCCGTTGGTGGTTCTCTATGATACACATGTATTTACTATGACAAGAACTTACCGGTAACTAAAGTTGAGTAGCACGAGGAGCGGCCCTCGTATTCAAGGGACATGAGATTTTCAGTTTATGGTCTGTCAAGCATATAACTCATATTGGACCTCACTTTCACCTTAACCATTTAAAGATGCCTATGATAGGGGCAATGAGATCTCAAAGCTAATGAGTACCATACTTTCAGCATTTTGGAAGCCTTTCAAACCTTTCAAAACCTTTTCACTTCCTTGTTGAGTCACCACATATTCTTTGAGCACCTTCTTGAGAGAATAGTTATCATTCTTAGTGTAATGTGCTTGTCTTAAAACTTGGTTAATTATATCATGACTTTGATGCTTGTATCTCTGATATCTTTACTTATAGTCTTCACTTGAACTTCAGAGGTGCCTTGGCATTTATTTTGTGCTCCACGAACAAAGGCAAGCGAGATACCACTCTATCATACCTTATTATGAGCATTGCAATGTTGCTTATGTTTATGTTTCATGCTACTTATTATTATTGAGTTGGAATCTCTTCATAGCTTGCAATGACTATTGAGTAGACTTAGTTGCACACTCCTTATTATGAATTGTCTAAGTATCTACTCATGTGCTGAGAATATTTACATCATATGAAGCAAATGTGTTCGTGAAAGTCTTTTATCGCACTTAGTTTTCAACGGAATTGCTTGAGGACAAGCAATAAGCTAAGCTTGGGGGGAGTTGATACGTCCAAAATGTATCTACTTTCTCGAACATTTTTGCTATTGTTTCTCCTATAAACTTGTGTGACTTGGATACAACTAACACAGACTGACGCTGTTTTCAGCAGAATTACCTTGGTGTCTAGTTTTTGTGCAGAAAATCAACTATCACGAAAAATCCCGGAAAATATGCCAAAAATCCTATTTCACCAGAAGATTCACGGAGCCAGAATACGAGACGGAGTGGAGGCCTGAGGGGCCCACACCCCCTGCCGCGCGGGTGGGCCTAGGTCGCGCCTGGAGGGTGTGTGGCCACCCCAGGCACCCCCTCGGCCTCCATCTTCGCCTATAAGTTGCCTCTTGACCTGAAAACTCAGGGGGGTTCGACGTTTTTCCAGAAAGAGTTCCGCTGCACTGCCACCACTAGAAACCGCGATTTGGAACCAGAAACTCTGTTCTGGCACCCTGCCGGGAAAGGGAATTTGGAGAGGATCATCGCCATCATCATCAACAATGCCTCTCCATCAACCATCCATGTTTCCCCCATCCATGAGTGAGTAATCCCCCGTTGTAGGCTATGGGGATGGTAGGGATTGGACGAGTTCTATCATGTAATCGAATTAAGATTGTTAGGGCATGGTGCCTAGTATCTCTATTAGTGCTATTTGACATTGTTGCAACTTGTTGCGCTTAATGCTTGTCACTAGGGACTGAGTGCCATGACCTCAGATCTGAACTTATTATTGATTCATTATGATAGTATTGTTTATGATCTTATCTATAAGTTGTGCACATATATCATTGTCCGCATCCAAAGGCCCCGAAGTGACAGAAATTGGGATAACTGGAGGGGATGGTTGTGATGTGAGGATCACGTGTGTTCATGGAGTGTTAATGCTTTGCTCTCGTGCTCTATTAAAAGGAGCACCTTAATTTCTAGTAGTTCCCTTGAGGACCCGCTGCAACGGGATGGCAGGACAAAAGATGGTGTGGAAGTTCTCATTGCGAGCATGCATGACTATATATGGAGCACATGCCTATGATTGTTTAGTACTTGGATGTTTTATCTTATTTATCTGAAATTTCCCTAGATCTTGAAGTTACCTGTTTAGTATCATCCATGCAACGCATGTCCATCCATCCCTATGCCTACCGCACTCATATCCTATTGTTTGCTACTACTGTTACTATTGCTCTTGTTCCACTACTGCTGTTACTTTGCTATTGCTACTACAAAACTGTTGTTATTGATAAACTTATGTGAGCAAGAACTATTTCCAGGTGCAGCTGAATTGACAACTCAGTTGTTAAGGCTTATAAGTATTATTTGTCTCCCCTTGTGTCGAATCAATAAATTGGGTAATACTACCCTCGAAGATTGTTATGATCCCCTATACTTGTGGGTCATCAGCGAGAGACGCTGAATTATAGTCTCGCCATGTACTGGCCTCAGTACTAACCGCTCACTTTTTCTTTTTCCCTTTGCTGCCACCCTCTTTTGTTTAGCAGGTTTGAGAATGACGTTGTTAGCAGGGTGACCCTTCTGGCTTGGCCTGGACAGGGTTATGGACACCATTGGTTATTCTTCAGGGCTCCTAGCCCCATTTGGTTCTTATCTGTACTCGGATGCTGTATCGTTTTCAAGGTGATTTGGATCTTTGTACTGTATATCTGTATTCTTGATCCCATTTGCTTCTTATCCCTATGTTGTATCGTTGTTGTATATATCTGTTCTGTGGGTTCCATCGAGGACTATTGTGTAATGATACTACTTTGTTTTCCACCCGCACACAAGTGCCTGGTGGGCACCTTTGAATCGTTTTTATGCGGGTTTGGCGAGTATCGCTAAAACTTGCATAGGGCCAATCTGAGGGTGTTACATCCTTGTTGCTAGTTTTTGCTTATCGGCATGCCCTTCACGTGGGATGACGACTTGCTCTTCTTGCTCCTTCCTGAGATTGGCTTCTTCCCTTGAGCCGATTGTCCCAGCATATGAATCATATAGTTTATATTTATATCCTGCTTCTTCTTCTTGTCTTGTCTTAGAAGGCTCGTGTTCTCTCTTCTGGGCTTCATATTCGATGTTATATTGAGGATCCATTAGGTCCTCTTCTCCATGACTCATTTCTTGAGTCTCTTTTGCCTTGCGGGCTTATTCTTCTTGATACCAAGGTGGTCCTTACAGTTCCCGCATTTCGGTACCACGTCTAGTAACAATGTTAGTAGAAATAGTATTGAAACTTCCTTGGTTTAAAATCAGATTTTGGTTTCAATTATTTGATCACATTGTGTTTTGACCATACTTAGATATCTATCTAAATGTTTTTTAGCATGAACCAAGTCATCAAAGACATTGGTTAGGTCTATTATATTCCTTTCTTGTGTCATAAGATGTTTGTAATTTTTCTCACGGAACCGATTTCGTTGATATCTAAACTTCTGCATGACAAGATTTATTTCATCTTATATTACATAGGTTTGAAGAATGTCAACATTAGTTTCTTTAACAAGTTCCGAGGCTATATATTTTCTTCCATGGACTTTTTAACCTCGGGGATAAGATCTTAGGGTATGTGGATCATACCTTTTCATGGTTCAACATCCTCGGCTGGATTGTATTGTTCATCATTAAAGGATCTTACCTCGAAAAGCTTTACACATTCTGGCAATGTTAAGTTACATATATCTCCCCTATAGATAGGTCAATCATCTCTTTTGTTTCATCATTAAGCCCATTTTTAAAGTATTGGATAATTCAATGATCATGGAAACCATGATTTGGGACTTTCATAACCATTGCATAAAATATGTTCCATTCTTGATAAAAGTTTTCTCCAACTGTCTAGAGAAAGTTTGTTATGCTATTTTTAATTTGCATGATTTTTGTGAATGAACAATATTTATGCATGAGTTCACGGATGCAATCTTCCTAGATTTTTATAGTATGATTAGGTAATGACTGTAACCAAGCAAAAGCATTATATTTTAGTGACCAGCAAAAGAGTTTAAGGAGTACAAAATATATTGGAAGACTTGTTGGTTTAAGGGTAGCACAAAGGTCATAGACCCTTGTCAAGTGGTCACTAGGATCTTCCTCTTGTTTTCCTGTGAAAGCAAATTCTTTCATCATATAAATTAGCTCTCAGGATATATTTCAAATTCCTGGCCTTCAAGTTCAGGACAAAGAATAGGCATCTTCCTTAAGTGCCTGGATGGATCCCCATATTCTCCCAATGGTAGCTGTGGTTCATCCCCTCGGGTGATGGTCAAGTGTGCCATCAATCGAATCAAACTGTTCACGTCTACACTACTTGAGTTAGAATTTTTTTTAATAAACTCTAGGCGTCTCTTAATCGGAACACGATCAATATATGGAGGTAAATAAGTTTTTCCTGATCGAGTGGTAGCTCTGTCTTTAACGGATATCATGAATGGTGTCAACAACTATGTTGTCAAGAAACAAAACTTAGCGCTTAGCTCCCCGGCAAGGACGCCAGAAAAAATCTTGATGGCCTGCAAGTGCACATGTTCATCAGAGAATGTTTTCGTGGAAGTATTAATTCCAGTTTTTATATTGATCCCAATAAGGAGCTTCGGCAAGTGTTTTTAGGAGGCGTTTCTGTCACACTCAAGGTATCACCGGTCTTGAGTGAATTGACTGAAATTGTTTATGGTGGAGGGTTATGAGTAAATATAGAGGAAACTTGCATAGGAAATAAATAAAGAGTAAATTGCATAAAAGTAAAGACGAGAAAGGTGTTTCGAGATCCTACAAGTGAGCAGTTAGGCGCGGAGAGAAACGGTTCATGGTGATAGTGAAAGTGCCAAATAGATAAAGTGGAATAAGTGAGTGTGATATTTCTTTTTTTAAAGTTAGAAGGCAAGCAACCCATATACCGACTACGAGTCATCATGGCCAATTCTTCCTAGTTCCAATGATCCATCTGTCTATTACCACGTCAATTGTCAGCCCATTAATTAAGGTCTTGTGACCAGATCAAGGCTTTCATCTTGATGGTTTCTTGTTGTCCTCGAGTAGTGCTAGCACCTCACTAATATTGGTTGTGTCACTCGTGGGTCACTGATTCGCTAGCTTACAAGTTCATACCTATGAGATCTCTGGATCATGTTACTTGGGACCTTAAATTAGATAACAAGCATTAGGCAAACATAGATAATCATTCTCACAAATTAATAAAAACTACAACAATAAAAAATGGATGAATATAAAGGAGGCACAAAACATCTCACCAATTCCCTACATCTCCCATGCCTATGGGGATTTACTTAGACATGAGAGGAAGATAAATCAAAGGCATAGTTGTATTGCAAATAGAAATCATCTCAAAGTTATCGTAGCAAACCATAATAGTGTTTGGAGATCAAATCGAATACAAACCAAAGGTAGATCAAACTATCAAACCCTAATCTTACAATTGCCAATATCTCTCTCTAAGTAGTGATGGGCATGATGGTGGAGTGTGTGGTTGATAAGTTGGAGATCATCGAGGAACGAGGGGATGTTCTTCTCCACTTCCAGATCTGATCTCTTCTTCCTGGATGAGTTTGTGGCGGTTGTGTTCTCTTTTTTGTCCTCTCCCCTTTACAAACGTTGCTTCTATTGATATAGCGGAGCCGATGGCGTGCAATACGAGCGGGCAGTACGGGTGCGTCCCGACCGTACCACAGGTCGTTACACGCACTGTGCGCCTCCAATGAAAGGGGCTCCAATTGTGGATTTTCTTCTTTAGGTGTAATTAGCTCATAAATGCCATTATATCTTCAATAAATGTTAATTACCTGAAAACCATCACAAGAAACCAAGGATTCTCTAATTGCGACGTTAACGTTAGTGGAAAGGGGTATTCTTCAGGAAAATTCGGCAATAAACAAGAGGAAAATCGATAGTAAAAAGTGATGCAATTTGGAGCTATCACCGTACTATGATGGTTCCCTACATGATCTTATAGAATCGTTACTATCTTCTAAATGAGCCCAAGATCATCAAAATCGGAGTCCAGATGCAAAAGTTGTGGCCATTTTCGTATTTGTGTTTCTGCCAGTTTTCAGAGGGCCGGAGATTTCGAGGTGCGCATCCTAGAGACTCCGTAGGGCCGAAGACTCTGGGAAAGACTCCATGCCTGACTCTGGGGTTTAGCCAGGAGCTTATGTTAATGACTACCCTTGACCTGGATGTTCCAGACAGCCGGAGACTCCGGGGTTCGACCCTGGAGACTCCGGGGTAAGTGCCCAGCAATGGCTATATTTCGTGGTGGAACCTATAAAAGGCCACTTATTCCTCCTTGGGCTGGTTGCTTTCTCTCCCTCTCTCCTCCATTGTTTCTAACTTCAAGATCTTTCAAATACTCTCAATCCCTTCCATATTTCTTGAATCTATTTGGGGGATTTGAAATGGGAGATATAGATCCACAACTCCACCAATCCATCTCTCCTCTATGTGAGGGAAATTGTAACATCCCATTATTAGAGCTTAGAAATAATCTGAGCTGAGGTGTGTGCATTGCATTCATGCATGGAAAATCTGGATAATTTTCGTGCTTTTGAATAAAACTTGTCAAAGTGATTGAAGCTTCTCTTAACTTGATGGAATTGAAGTAGATCATCAAGTTGACTATGATAAGTTTCAATATGACCTTTGCTAAAACCTTATTTTGGGTAAAGGTGATTTGATCTAAGGGTAGATCAAATGTAATAAAACTAAATGACAACACATTATTTAATGATTGATACCTGATATTTTGGAGATCATATCATGGTATGCATTACAACAACTCATAATACCAAGTTAAGTATATAACTCAAGTAATAAGAATTCAATAACCAGATATTGATCTATCTTATTCTTATCCATTCCTACCATGAGCATCATGGTAGTTCCTAAACACTAATTCCTTATCACTTATTGAGTAGGAAGGAACTCAAGTCAAGAACCTTCACCACATATCTTTATTTCCATACTAATTCTTATCATCTCTAATTCTTATCATCTCTATTGAACCGTGTTCTAATATATGTTGATCATCAATGTGGAGTGATCAATCCTTGATCTATCAATTCTAAACCTATAAATTATAGTCCTTATCATAACATTCAAGTCTTTAGAGAAAGAAGTAAGAAGAGGTAAGTAGTAATACTAGTTCTAGATATCATCTATAGGATGGGTGTGTTTGAAGAGAATCTGTAGAGGGAGTGTCCCAACCTTTAAACTATATAAGGTGGTGTCCCCTGTGTTTACAATGCTAGTCCCTGGATCAATAGCTAGCATCCACAGTTAAGATGTAATATCAAGAAACAAAGGTCATAATATAACTTTATAACCAGGAATAACATAATTTTATTACATCTTACATAGCTCATTTGGCTATTACATTACATTGCAGCAGAAATCTATAAGCATGGAGTCCTTCATCTTCAAAGTGCCACAGGCAGACATGTTGGTTGTAGACTTTGTAATCCTAATCAATCAATCTTCACTAAAAACAATCAAACCTGCAACATAACAAGTTACAGCCACAAGGGTCAATACATTTGAATTGTATTGGCAAGTGATACTATGGTAGTATAGTGGAGTCTATTATCTATATGCATTTGGCTAAGTGGAGTTGAGGCTTGCATTGCTCAAAATAGATTTTTCCTTAACATTTTGAAAACACTAAGTTTTTGCTTGACAAAAACATTTTTCTCAATCAAAGATTGAAGATCCTTTAACCCTTGTTCAAACCACAAGTTTTTAACTTAGAAATTTGAATGATGAGATTTTTGATTGCTTCCATGTCTTGATGCTCAAATTGTTCTTTACCAGGGACATGGCTAAGTACTTAGATTTTACACTCTGCAGAGGTGGTGCACTTTCCCCACAAGACTTGGTTTCCCAAGACAAGATCTTTCAGAAGCCTTCCCTTAGACCAAAATGGACGCGCTCCAACCTATCAAACTCTACCACCAACTATCCATATGGCTAAGTTCTTGCAACCTATATGATCTAGGCAGAGCCCATAATGCCAAGTGGTTGCACTTGAAGCTTCTCAACATTTGACATCTCAAATCTCTTTGTTCCTGGGTGGCCATCCACAAGTGAGATACACAAGGTAAACCATAGACATGGGCCTTGTGAACCACTCAACCAAAAACCACCAAGCAATTACCATTCCACCCAGGTGATTCATTAACTTAGTTGTTTTATTAAACAAAAACATAAGTCCTCAGACTTAGAAATTTTCCATAGTGTGAATATATATTCCACCCATGTTTTCTATTAGCTAGGCTAAGCTTGATAGTAGTAGGTATCTTGACTTAGAAATTTCTACTAAGGTTTCATCTACTAGGTTTTTCTATAGCAAGGTTTATACTTAGCAAAAATTCCATGCAAGTTTTACTTGGAGAAAATCACTAATGCATAGTGAAAGTAATGGGACAAAAAGTATGAAGCATCACTTGCCTTTTTGGTAGAGGGTATAAGTTCACTCCTTGTCCTTGCAACAATCACACTCTTCAAGTCACTACAATTCAGTCAAGCAAGGTACAACTCAATCTACCAATCAAGCAAAACATCACATAAAATAATAAAACAAACAACACATGCAAGCATGCAAAAAGGGTTGTTTTATTTGGAAAAGTGGTTCCTAATGGGTCACAAACATTTGGAAGCACCTAATGGTCATTTTGTAAAGTGGCAAAGTCATTTGCAAAAGGTTTGACTTTATAAACCATTTTTAAAACAAAGTATCATTTTATGTGGTGTAGAAATATTTTTACTAAGGCATTAATCTATACGGTTCACCAAATAAGTTTTCAAACCATAAAACTTGGTGTTTGGGGTCAGAGAGTTTAAAACAAAACATTTCCCAAAAGTTTTCTTCCAAAACCATTTTTAATAAATAAATCACATTTTTATTTGACTAGAAATGGTTTTAAATCAAAGAATCATTATTTTGTTTCACCAAATACATTTTTGAAACCACAAAGTGCTTCCTATGGTCAGTAGGTTCAAATCACACCATTTGCCAAAGATTTTATCCCCAAAATCATTTTTGAACAAATGTCACATCCTTAACAAGCATACAAATGTTTCTGCAAAAACAACCATTTTTCCAGAAGCTTTTTACTAAACAAATGGCATGGTTGGATAGGGCTTGTTCCACTGATTCCATTGATATAAAGTTTGTAATTTTTGGACGTGTGGATCAAAAGTTGTGCAATTTACAAAATTGGGAATCTAATAGAAGTTTTCTGTCTTTTAAATCAAACAGAGGCCACGTGGTTGTTCCTGATTCGTCTATACCGTTTCGGTTGGATCGACTGCTCTGGTGCGTTGGATCAAGTCAGATCGTGCGGCACAGATCGCATACCCTTTCGGTTTTAAGTGGTCCTATCTAAGCCTCGGGATCAAGATCCAATGGTCCTAGTCTAATGACCTAGAACTAGCGGCGCTGGACTCTGACGCGCGGCGGCGGCGGCTTGACAGTGGCGTCGCCGGCGTTGTAGGAAGCGAGAAGGAGGGAGAGGGTGCTCACCTGGTTCGTTGAATGATGCTGATGCTCAACATGCTCTCGGGGAAGCAGGGGGCGTACGAGGGTAGTGATAATTTCTCTCCGGAGTTCCTTCTGGCGATGGCGTGCTCTGGTGCTGTCGGAGACGATCCTACAAGGTGCGACAGGACGCGAAACAGGGGACATTAGAAGCGCGAAGGAACGCAGGGTGTAGTGGTGTCCTCTAGAGAAAGGGGGAAAGACGGGGCTTACGGGAAGGGTCACCGGAGTTGATGTAGTTGGGCGGTGGCGCTCAGTCGAGGACGTTGCCGAGCTTGCAGGGCACTCGCGGCCGAGTTGAGGCCACAGAGAGATGCGCCAGGGTCTGGGAAACTTTCCTGCGTGCTCGGATGGGCTAGGGGTGGCGCGAGGTCGCCGGAATCGGCAGGGTAAGTCGTCGGTGGCTGTGAGGTTCGGAGAAGAATCAGGGCGGCCTGGGGGCGTGTTGAGGTGAGGCGACAGAGGGGAACGAGAGAGGAGACGCTGGCTTTTATTACTGCATGGTCACGGCGAGGTTTAAGAGCGACATTAAGGCGTAATCAAGCGAAGAATCAAACGGCAGAACGGTAGCGGCGTCTGGGGGAAGAAAAGGTCGTGGGTGTAGACGATGAACAGAAGGGGTGGGGCATACCTGTCAGCGAGAAAGGAAGTGAGGGGGAGGGGTCCACTTGTCAGTGTCCTCGCGGGTTGCTTCTGCGGTAAAGAAAACGTTTCGGGGGCGAGGGAACAGGTGGGCTGGACTGGGCTGGCATGGGCTTTAGCTGGGCTGAGTTGTCTTGCTCTATTTTTTTCTGTGTGAAACCTTTTTCTTTTTCCAAATCAATTTCTGTTTTGAAATTTCAAACAACATTCATACATTCAAACAATTCAACCAATCACCACATTTGTAATGAGTTTTTGGTTCTGTTTATCAACATAAACCAAACCCCAAAATAAAATAAAATAATTTTTATTCTTTTTAGGATCTATTTAATAATTAAATAAAATAGACCTTAATTATAAATTCAAATAGATTTTGATTTGTTTGATAAAATCTCCTTTTGAAAACTAAATATTTTCAAAACCAAAACAGTAGGTTTTATTTGAAAATACAAAATACTTGGAAAACTTGTTTAAAACAAAATAACATTTTTATTTTAGGTCCCATTAACAATTAAATGAATAGACCTTATTCATTTAACTCAAATAGGATTTGTTTTATTAAAATATTTATTTTGAAATCTAAAATAAAATCAAAACACTTTAGTAGGTTTTATTTGAGAATAAAAAAATACTTGGAAAACTTATTTTAAAATAAATAAATAAGTTTTAGTATTTATTTAAAATGGGAAAAGCCTTTACTTAAATAAAATTGGATATTAAATCCTTATTATTTTATTTAAATAAACCTTTACTATTTTTATCAAAACAAAATGTTTTTATTTCAAAAGCTTGGCCAAGGTTTAATTTGGCTTAATAAAATAATCTTTATTTACAAATCCACCTTTTCTTTTGAAAAACAAAAACCTTTATTAAAAGATCCAAAATAGTAATTTTAAATATTTTGAAGTTTATTGTTTATTTAAATTTTTAAATCCCTTTAGGATTTTATTTGATCCAAATAGGTTTTGAAAGTTCCCAATTGGATTCAAAAAGTTTCTTCTCACCCTGAAAATCAACCAAGTTTTATTTTATTCATTTATTTTTCACATAACAAGATTTGGAAAATCTTGGAATGTGACAGAATCAAAAAAATATGATAATTGATGGAGTTAACTCACTCCTGAATGGATAGAAGAGTTATCTGAAATAAAGATATAGGTGGTAACAAAGAAGATTATAAGGATGAATTCTGAAGATAGTTACCAAGGAGTAATCTTATTGGATCAAGTAGTCATATACAATGAATAATATCTCTTAGTCAAATAGAGATACTAAGAAGATAATTATAATACAATTGTAATGTTGTACTGATGAAGCCATGATCAGCCAACTCGAAACCTAAGCCATAAATGATAAAATGATTATAATGATCATGCTTAAGTCACTAGGAGTGAATGATTATATGATGCATAAGTGACAGTGGTGGGTAGAACATGATTACACCCTAGTATAGATATTATATCCTAGGATAGACAGGGCAAGTCACAATGATATAATGTGAAGTTGGAATATGAGTTACTGGAGGTAAGTAGAAATAAGATAGTACGACCAAGCTCATACTAGAGCAACATTGAGTTATAAAAGTAGTATTATTCCTCCTAGAGAATAGTAAACACTTGAGGTGGAGTAGGAATTGCTATAAACATCTATTGGAGTAATATTAATGATGAATGATAAAGGAAGAGTATGAATGGAGTTAAAAGTAATCACTTGATGAATTGGAGGTCATCACTTGTAGATAAAGTGAAGAAAGTATAACTATGATGAGTATATGAAAAGCTTCAGTGAAAAGCATCTGAGATTTATAAATAATATTACAAAGTAATTCATAAAGGATGAGAATAAGTACTCAAATGGATTTAGATTCATTAGAAGCATTCTAGAAGTGAAAGTTATCTCTATGAAGAGAACATGTAGAGCTTTAGTGTCAAGCTCATTGGAATTATAGATGGATTTAGAAGGAAATTATTGATGAGAGTATAATTATGAATTAGAGATCATCATGTTAACACATGATGATAAATGTGAAACAATAGTATATCTAGGAAAGGAAATCCTTAAGTAAGAATAAAGAATTATGAAGTAGGGAAGGTAGGAATTCCTAAGAAGCTATTAATGAAGACTATGTCAATCCATATCAAAATCCATGTCTATATCATTCCTCTAAAACCTAAACAATTTCCACAAGGTAAATCAATTACCTTTATCATATAAGTAATTCTCATTTTCAACCAGTACATGGTAACTTGTCACTAGGATTCACCCACACTAACTAAGGAATAAACTATTTACGATAAGTGGTAATCCTTGGTTGTTTGAATAGATCAAATAGATTTTCTCCTACTTAGTATCATCAAAGAAAGGTGGATAGATAACGCTAATACTTATGAAGTATGGAAGATAGGAATTCTTGGTAAGCACTCAACCTTAATTCTATAACCAAACTTAATATCTATCTCATATGTTTGATCAATCATCCTATTCCCACAATGGCTTGTAAGAATACTTTTCTATAGCATATCCCTTAAGAACATCTTTGTCACTTCAAAACATTAAAATCCTATGTGCTCATAAACCATAATTATCAACTATTTCTCATAAGTCACTTCAGAAAATAATCCTACCATATTACTATAGATTGATATCTCATCCATTATCACAAACTTGGCAGCTATGTGTCCTTAGCCTTGATCTTTAACCATATTCATTAAAGAAGATAAGTATAATAAATCCCATAACACTTTTGGTAAGTATTTGAAGCTCAAAACCCTGGCTTAATACATGACACTAAATCATCTTGATCACTTAAGTAATTCTTACTACAAATCCTTATATGATAAATTATATCAAGACAATAACCACACTTCATATGATAGTGAACCATTAGTTAAGAAATTATCCATGCTTACTTTGAAAATAAGTAAGATAGTTATGAATAGCATTTTTTAGGAAATTGAGTAAAGGAAAATAAATAAACAACATGGTTATAATAAAAGTCCATGAGAGTAAACTAAGTACATTCCTAGATAATTACCACTCTTTAGCAAATAAATTATATAAAGAAATTTCATATATTTTGATGGATATTGAAATACACCAACAATATTAGGGCAACCAACTAGTATCATGACCTATGAAATGTTTGAAATACTGTACAAAAGTTTTAGTGTTTAAATATATTGAAATCCGAATTGAAAATGAGTTGATAAAATCAGAAACAGAAAATAAAAAAGAATATAAAACGGCTTTTGGCCCGTGGCCCAGTATTTTTGTTTCCTACTTACCACTCACGTGCAGTAGCAGCCGCACTTCGCTCGCTCCGCTACGGCCCAGTACCATCCCGGCCCACTTACCATTTTGTTGCTACTATCATTGTCGTCCACCTCGTGACGCTCCTGAAGTAGATGCTGTCATGCGCGCTGCCGCTCGCCGACATGGAGATCCGTGACGCCGACACCCGGAGGGGATAAGGAGGCCACGACGACATCCCGTGATGTCTCATCCTCATCTCTTCATTCGCTCTCCCACTCGCTCTAGTACTCCCTGTTGTTCCCCTCCTCTGTCCCGGACCCTAGCTACAGAGGCCGATGTATCGTCACCGTTAGAGACCGCCCCAGGGCCAGCCGAGAATGCTCCGAGCTCTGCCATGACGTGCTTCATCTCCACAAGGGAGGAATCGAGCCGACGAGCTCTTAATCAGCCACATCGAACCCATCTTCCTCAAGTCCGAAGGCCACTGCCGCTCACTTCGCCATTGTTCATGACCTCACCTTGCCTCCCCGAGCACTCCATCGTAACCGCGGTGAGCATCTGATTCTCCTAGTGCTTCTCTTGCTTCCTAGAATGGTCCCAGAAATCCTACCGTCATGCGCCACCACTCACCGATATAGGCCACCGTCGTGTAGCCTGCTTCGGTGACCAAATCGAAGAGGCGCAAGCATAGCTAGCTTCGCCTTGCTCCGCTAATTCGAGCTAATCTCGCTCGCGTGCTCTCGCAATCGGTGATGCCGATGACCATCTGTGGGTGGCTGGCGAGATGATGTCATCCATCATACCTGAAGGGGTTTCGCAGCATAGTAAATCAAAAAAATTCTACGGATGTGAACAAGAAAGCCAAGATCTAATCTAGGAGATGCAATCAACGAGATAGATAGATGAGATCTTCATACCCTTGAAGAAATCGCACAGCGGAAATGTTCAACAGAACATGGTTGATGTAGTCGTACTCACCGTCTCCTTCTCACGATCGATCCGATCCTACGCCGCAAGTGGCGGCGCCTCCAAAGATGCACACGTACGGTGCCGCGACGCCTCATCCTTCCTTGGTCCAGCAAGTATGGTGGAGAGATAGATTGGATCTGCATCACGACGGCGTGGTGCTTCTGGTGGAGAGTTTCTACGGCAGGGCTTCGCCTACGCACAGTCGGGGGAGAGAGAGGAAGGGCAGCAGTTGGCGGCTAGGGTTGGAGGAGTAGGAGGGAGGGAGGCTGCACCCCTGCCCTCCTTATATGGGGGGCTGGCCGGCCCCCTTGACCCCTCCTCCAAGCCCTAGGGCGGCGGCCCCAAGGGTGGAGTGGCAGGCAAGTTTCCCCCCTTCCTTCTAGAAGGCTCCCCTAGGGTTTCCCATAGGGCTGGCCGGCTGGGCCTTGGGGCCTTGTGCCCCTGGCCCACCCCTTAGGCCCACACAGGACTCCGACAAGTGGGCCCACGTTGGTCCCACTTCGGAACCTTCTAGAACCTTCTGGTACAATACCGATAAACTCCGAAACGATTCTGAAATCCAAAAACTACTTTCCTTTATATGAATCTTATTCTCCGGACCATTCCAGAACCTCTCGTGATGTCCTGGATCTCATCCGAGACTCCAAACAAAAACTCATAAACCAATCATCCATTCTATCCTAGCGTCGATGCACGTTAAGTGTGTGACCCTACGGGTTCGAGAATATGCAGACATGATCTTCTATCAATAATCAACAGCGGGATCTGGAAACCCATATTGACTCCCACATATTCATCGATGATCATATCGGATGAACCACGATGCCAGGATTCAATTAATCCCATATATGTATTCCCTTCGTCACGCGATATTTTACTTGCCCGAGATTCGATCGTTGGTATCGGCATACCTAGTTCAATCTCGTTCATAGCAAGTACTTTACTCGTTCCGTAATCCGATATCACTTTGTGATTAACTCCTTAACCACGTGCTTGCAAGCGGTGTTGGTATCGATTACCGAGTGGGCCCGAAGTATATCTCTCCGACTCGGGAGGGACAAATTCCATCTCGATACATACAACCCAACAAGTACTTTCCGATCACCTGAGAGACACCTTTATGATCACCCTCACATAGGATGATGTTTGATGACCTCAAAGCTTTCTTACCAGGGAGTTGTATTATCTCATGGTCTAAGGAATACAATACTTGACACAGGAAAAGCTTCGCAAAGATGAACACGATGACATGATCTAATTGCTCTGCTTAATTTGGGTTTGTCCATCATATCATTATCCTAATGATATGATCTCATTATTAACCGACAACTCATGTCTATGGTTAGGAAACCTTAACCATCATTAATCAATGAGCTAGTCCATAGAGGCGTACTAGGGACACGGTGTTGTTCATAAACCACACAAGTATAAAAGTTTCCGCTTAATACAATTCTAGCATGGAATATAAACTTTATCATGAACAAGAATTATAATAATAACATCTTTATTATTGCCTCTAGGGCATAATTCCAACAGTCTCCCACTTGAACTAGAGTCAATAATCTAGTTTACATCTGGCAACAATCTAACACCCATGGCATTAAGGTGTTGATCATGTTTTGCTCGTGGAAGAGGTTTAGTCAACGGATCTGCGACATTCAGATCCGTATGTACTTTGCTAATCTTCAGATATCCATCTGCTATATAATCTCGAATTATATGAAAACGGCGATTGATGTGCTTGGTCTTTGGATGATATCTTGGTTCCTTAGCCAGTGCTATGGCGCCAGTGTTGTCGCACAATATCTCCAGTGGGTCCAAGGCACTTGGAACCACACCAAGCTCAGTGATGAAGTTCCTGATCCAAACTCCTTCACTTGACGCTTCTGAAGCAGCCATGTATTACGCTTCTATTGTAGCTCCCGCGATCACGCTTTTCTTGCATCTTCTCCAGCTCACGGCTCCACCATTCAAAATATAAACGTATCCTGTCTAAGATTTAGAATCATCCGGGTCGGTGTTGAAACTAGCGTCGACGTAACCTTTTATGACGAGCTGCTCATCACCTCCATAGATCAAGAACATTTCTTTAGTCCTATTTAAATACTTTAGGATGTTCTTTACGACTGTCCAGTGTTCCACTCCTGGATCACTTTGGTATCTGCTCGTCAAACTAAGAGCATTGGACACATCCGGTCTAGTACATAGCATGGCATACATGATAGAACCTATGGCCGAGGCATATGGCACTTTGCTCATAGTATCTCTATCGTTTACCATAGCTGGACACTGAGCCTTGGTCAATATCTTACTTGACAACATGGGCAATGAACCTTTCTTTGCTTTATCCATTCTGAACCTTTTCAAAACTTTGTCTAGATATGTACTTTGGCTTAAAGCTATTAGGCGTATTTGTCTATCTCCATAGATTTTGATGCCTAATATATAAGCAGCTTCTCCTAGGTCTTCCATTGAAAAACATTTATTCAAATAACTCTTCACATCGTTAAGCATACCAATGTCATTTCCAATAATCAATATGTCATCCACATATAGTACTAAAAATGTCACCGAGCTCCCACTCATTTTCTTGTAGATACAAGCTTCGTAGCAATTTGGAACAAATCCAAAACTCTTGATCACTTGATCAAAACGAAGGTTCCAACTCCGAGATGCTTGCTTCAGTCCATAAATGGAACGCTGAAGTTTTCACACCTTATTAGCATCCTTAGGATCGACAAAACCTTCGGGCTGCATCATATACAGCTCTTCATCAATGTTGCCATTGAGGAACGCAGTCTTGACATCCATCTGCCATATTTCATAATCATTAAATGCAGCAATTGCTAATAAAATCTGAATGGACTTAAACATCGCTACGGAGAGAAAGTCTCATCGTAGTCAACACCTTGAACTTGCTGAAACCCTTTTGCGACAAGTCGAGCTTTATAGACAGTAACATTACCATCCGCGTCCGTTTTCTTCTTGAAAATCCATTTGCACTCAACGGCCTTACGGTCGCTAGGAGGGTCCACCAAAGTCCATACTTGGTTTTCGCTCATGGATCCCAATTCGGATTTCATGGCCTCTAGCCATTTCTCAGAGTCTGGGCTCATCATTGCTTCCTCATAGTTCGCAGGTTCATTGTTGTCTACCAACAAGACGGTTAAGACAGGGTTGCTGTACCATTCAGGAGTGGCACGTGACCTTGTCGACCTGCGAAGTTTAGTAGTAGCATTGTTCGAAGTTTCATGATCCTCGTCATTAGCTTCCTCTCTTGTTGGTGCAGACGGCACTGGAACAATTTCAGGTGCTGCGCTACTCTCCAACTCGAGAGAAGGTTCAATAACCTCGTCTAGCTCTACCTTCCTCCCACTCACTTCTTTCGAGAGAAACTCCTTCTCAAGAAAGGATCCGTTCTTTGCAACAAACACTTTTCCTTCGGATCTATGGTAGAAGGTATACCCAATTGTTTCCTTAGGGTATCCTATGAAGACGCATTTCTCCGCTTTGGGTTCGAGCTTGTCCGGCATCAACTTCTTGACGTAGGCTTCACATCCCCAAACTTTAAGAAACGACAACTTAGGTTTAGCACCAACCCATAGTTCATACGGTGTCGTCTCAACGAATTTAGATGGTGCCCTATTTAAAGTGAATGCAGCGGTTTCTAATGCATAACCCCAAAATGATAACGGCAAATCTGTAAGAGACATGATTGATTGCACCATATCTAATAGAGTTCGATTCCGGCATTCAGACACACCATTGCGCTGTGGTGTTCTGGGTGGCGTGAGTTGCGAAACGATTCCGCTTGCTTTAAGATGCGTGAGAAAATCATAACTCAAATATTCACCTCCACGATCGGATCGTAGAAATTTAATTTTCCTATTACGATGGTTTTCCACTTCGTTCTGAAATTCTTTGAACTTTTCAAACATTTCAGATTTATGTTTCATTAAATAGATATACCCATATCTACTTAAGTCATCAGTAAAAGTGAGAAAATAGCGATATCCACCGTGCGTCGAAACACTCATTGGTCTGTATACATCGGTATGTATGATTTCCAATAAGTCTGTTGCTCGCTCCATTATTCCGGAGAACGGGGATTTGATCATCTTGCCCATGAGTCACGGCTCGCACGTGTCCAATGATTCAAAAACAAGAGACTCCAAAAGTCCATCAGAATGGAGTTTCTTCATGCGTTTTGCACCAATATGACCTAGAAGGCAGTGCCACAAATAAGTTGGATTATCACTATCTACTTTGCATCTCTTAGCCTCAATTTTATGGATGTGCGTTTCATTGCTTTTGAGATTCAGAAGAAATAAACCACTCACAACAGGTGCATGACCATAAAAGATGTTATTCATATAAATAGAACAACTATTATTCTCTGATTTAAATGAATAACCGTCTTGCAATAAACACGATCCAGATATAATGTTCATGCTCAACGCAGGCACATAATAACACTTATTAAGGTTTAAAACTAATCCCGAAGGTAAACCTAAGGAGAGCGTGTCGACGGCCATCACATCAAATTTTGATATATTGCCAATGCGCATCGTCACCTCATCCCTTGCTAGCCGCCGTCTATTCCGTAGCTCCTATTTCGAGTTACAAATATTAGTAACTGAACCAGTATCATATACCCAGGCACTACAGCGAGCGCTAGTAAGGTAAACATCAATAACATGTATATCAAATATACCTTTAATGGTGCCAGCCTTCTTGTCCGCTAAGTAATTAGGACAGTTGCGCTTCCAGTGACCCTTGTCCTTGCAATAGAAGCACTCAGTGTCTGGCTTAGGTCCAGACTTGAGCTTCTTCTCAGTAGGGGCAACGTGCTTGCCGCTGCCTTTCTTGAAGGATTTCTTTGCACCCTTAGCTAGGGGTCTTGTTTACCATCAACACATGATTATCTTTCTTGATATCCACCTCCGCAGCTTTCAGCTTAGCGAAGAGCTCAGTGATCGTATCAGTGGAACTAATTTGATTGTGAGTAACTACAAAACCTTTGTAGCTAGGAGGGAGTGATTGCAGAACTCTGTCAATCTTGACCTCTTCTGGAATCTTGCAGTCCAGTTGCTCAAGACGTTGAGTATAGCCCGACATCTTAATGGCGTGCTCACTAACGGAACTCCCTTCCTCCATCTTGCAGTTAAAGAACTTCTCAGAGATCTCATATCTCTCAAAACGGGCCTGGGTCTAAAACATGGTTTTCAGTTCCTCAAGTATCTCATACGGCCCGGCGAACTCTTCAAAACGATTTTCAAGTTCCGGTTCCATAGCAAACAACATGGCACTCTTAATCACTCCATAATCATCTTTGCATGACTCATAAACAACCTTTTCATCAGCCGGCACATCAGTAGCAGGGGCGTCACCTAGCGCTTTCTCAAGTACATAGTCCTTTTGTCCGCCAACGAGAATGATTCTCAGATTGCAGAACCAGTTGGTGAATTTAGACCCATTGTTCTTAAGCTTTTCTTTCTCAGCAAAAACATTGAAGTTGAAGTTGGACTTAGCCATTTGATCTACAAAATTTGCAAATACAATTTAGACTATGTTCATGATAACTAGTTCAACTTAATCAAATTACTAGATGAACTCCCACTAAATTCAACATCCCTCAAGTTGTTTAGTGAACACGATCCAAATTCACCACACCTAATCCGATCTTCACGAGAAGAGATGTGGTTTCAATGGTGGACAACAAAGTGTCGATCATATCATGCATATGACTCATGCTTAACCTTTCGGTTTGTGTGTTCCGAGGCCATGTCTATACATGCTAGGCTCGTCAAGTCAAACCCAAGTATTTCCGCGTGTGCAAAACTTGCTTGCACCCGTTGTATGTGAACGTAGAGTTTATAGCACCCGATCATCACGAGGTGCTTGAAAACGACGAACTTTCGCAACGGTGCATACATGGGTAGAACACAATTTTATTTGATCTTTAAGTGAGGAATCATCTTATAATGCTACCGTCGCGATCTTAGCATAATAAGATACATAAAAGGATAAACATCACATGCAAATAATTTTATGTGACATGGTATAGCCAATCTTCGCGCAATGATCTCCATCTTGTGCGCGCCAGCATGATCTCCATCACTCCACCATGATTGCCTCCACCACGAATAGCAACTACAACTATTGCTACTACTTAGCGATAAAGTAAAGCTATTACATGGCGTATAAGAAGTTGACACACAGGTCATACACAATTATAAATACAACCATACGGCTCCTGCTGGTTGTGAACTCATCGACATGCAAGTCGTGAAATATTACAAAACATGATCATTGCATACATCATACACATCATGTCTTGGGCCATCCCATATCACAAAACACTCCCTGCAAAAACAAGTTAGACGCCTCTACTTTGTTGTTGAATGTTTTACGTGGCTTATGGGAGTAACAAGCTAAGAACGATTCTTACCTACGGAAAGCCACAACCGTGATATTATGGTTGCCAACATCCATTGTATATCCCATGAATACTATAGTGAGAGAAACTGGCATCCACCAGCCGCATGTGTGGAACAAGCCACACGTCAAGTGCGGAGCCGGTCTCGCGAATGAGGTCGCGTAAAGTTGGCTTGGACCGATTCGATCTCACTAGGCCACGCCATAAGAAATACACAACTAGAGGTTTGCAACAGAAAATATCAACGCCCGCAACAAGCATGTTGCGTTCTACTCGTGAAACACATCTACGCATAGATCTAGCTCTGATACCATTGAAGGGGTTTCGCAGCATAGTAAATCAAAAAAATTCTACGGATGCGAACAAGAAAGCCAAGATCTAATCTAGGAGATGCAATAAACGAGATAGATAGATGAGATCTTCATACCCTTGAAGAAATCACACAGCAGAAACGTTCAACAGAACATGGTTGATGTAGTCGTACTCGTCGTTCCTCCTCGCGATCCGATCCGATCCTACGCCGCAAGTGGCGGCGCCTCCGAGAGATGCAGACGTACGGTGCCTCGACGTCTCCTCCTTCCTTGGTCCAGCAAGTATGGTGGAGAGATAGATTGGATATGCAGCACGACGACGTGGTGCTTATGGTGGAGAGTTTCTGCGGCAAGGCTTCGCCTACGCGCAGTCGGGAGAGAGAGAGAGAGAGAGAGAGAGAGAGAGAGAGAGAGAGAGAGAGAGAGAGGAAGGGCAACAGTTGGCGGATAGGTTTGGAGGAGTAGGAGGGAGGGAGGCTGCGCCCCTGACCTCCTTATATGGGGGGCTGGCCGGCCCCCTTTGCCCCTCCTCCAAGCCCTAGGGCGGCGGCCCCAAGGGTGGAGTGGGGGGCAAGTTTTCCCCTTCCTTCTAGAAGGCTCCCCTAGGGTTTCCCCTAGGGCTGGCCGGCTGGGCCTTGGGGCCTTGTGCCCCTGGCCCAAAGTGGCCTGGGCACTTGCCCTTAGGCCCACGCAGGCCTCCGACAAGTGGGCCCATGTTGGTCCCACTCCGGAACCTTCTAGAACCTTCCGGTACAATACCGATAAACTCCGAAACGATTCCGAAATCCAAAAACTGCTTTCCTTTATATGAATCTTATTATCCGGACCATTCCGAAACCTCTCGTGATGCCCTGGATCTCATCCGAGACTCCAAACAAAAACTCATAAACCAATCATCCATTCTATCCTAGTGTCGATGCACGTTAAGTGTGTGACCCTACGGGTTCGAGAATATGCAGACATGATATTCATCAATAATCAACAGCGGGATCTAGAAATCCATATTGACTCCCACATATTCATCGATGATCATATCGGATGAACCACGATGCCAGGATTCAATTAACCCCATATATGTATTCCCTTCGTCACGCGATATTTTACTTGCCCGAGATTCGATCGTTGGTATCGGCATACCTAGTTCAATCTCGTTCATAGCAAGTACTTTACTTGTTCCGTAATCTGTTGGGAATATGCCCTAGAGGCAATCATGTATGATGATATTTCCCATTGTATTCATAAAGTTATTAAGTAGTCCTTGTATAAACATCTGATGTGTATCATTGAATATGTGATTCAGTTGTGGAACTATGCATTCATGTTGTTTGTACTAAATATCCTTGGTCATTGAGGTTGTGCTGGACACATAACTTAGACCAATGTGAAAGTTGGCTTGATGACTCGGTTCCACTTGTCATGGGCATGGAGATGCTATTCCAACTTACACAGACTAGGCTAAAGAGTTTAGCGAGTCGGATTGACCCATATTGAGGTACAACGAACTAAGCTGTCATTTGTATATCTCAATCAATGTAATCCTTAGACCTGAGGTTGTTGCATAGTCCGAGTTGAGGATCACCGACTTAGGTTACATCAAACGCTGATCCGTGAATCGGGCGCTTATAAAGGCAGGTTCGGTCGACCGAGAATCAAGCTGCGTGATGTGAATAACCAAGATGGGATTTTGCTCCTCCACTCGGAGAGATATTCTCTGGCCCTCTCGTGAGATATGATTCAGAAAGCATGGCCATGCACGACTCGGTTAAGTGTTAAACGAGGCAATCGACTAAGAGTTAATCGGGTGAATCACTTATCTCGGATCGAGAAGAGAGTCGGATTATTTAAGGGATGACATATATTTGCCTATAGTCTGATAAGGTATATCGTGAGGCAAAAGGACTCGGACGTAAGTCGCATTGGAAAGGCAAGTCGTCATGACTCTTTGGTACTTGGGAATCGACGCTCGCTAGGAGCCGCCGCCGATCGATCGATGAGTCGGACTCTAATCATGTCCAAGTAACCATGAGCTGCGGGTCACACACTTAAGAGGCGGAGCAAGTTCGGATTGGATCCGAATCTGTAATCTGGTTGGGTTGGACCTAAACCAAATTAGGACTGAGTTAGTGAGTTGGACTCACGGTGACTAGTGTTATATGGGATTTAGTGAATGGGTTGCGCAAGCAGAGCCCACGTTCACTCCCTATATATAGTGGAGCACAAGAACCGTAAAGGTTAATCGTTGTTCGCTTAGGTCATTCCATGTGTTGGAAACCCTAGCTCCACAGATCCAGCCGCCAGAACGAACCTAGCGATTCGTCACGGGCGCCTCCTTGTAATGTGGATACCAGCAGAGGTGCGATCGGCACCGTGGACGATCGGATCGTGAGGATCGCCTTGCATCAATCGACGCTTCATCAGTAATCCGCAACCGCGCGTCTAGTGGTAAACCTCGTGGCCTTCTACCTCAGCTAGGTCTTGGGATCACCACGTTAGAGGAAAAGTTTTTGTTTTATCTCTGCGTGGCCCAACATAATTCGATATCACTTTGTGATTAACTCCTTAACCACGTGCTTGCAAGCGGTGTTGATATCGATTACCGAGTGGGCCCGAAGTATATCTCTCCGACTCAGGAGGGACAAATTCCATCTCGATACATACAACCCAACAAGTACTTTCCGATCACCTGAGAGACACCTTTATGATCACCCTCACATAGGATGATGTTTGATGACCTCAAAGCTTTCTTACCAGGGATTTGTATTATCTCATGGTCTAAGGAATACAATACTTGACACAGGAAAAGCTTCGCAAAGATGAACACGATGACACGATCTAATTGCTCTGCTTAATTTGGGTTTGTCCATCATATCATTCTCCTAATGATATGATCTCGTTATTAATCGACAACTCATGTCTATGGTTAGGAAACCTTAACCATCATTAATCAATGAGCTAGTCCATAGAGGCGTACTAGGGACACGGTGTTGTTCATAAACCACACAAGTATCAAAGTTTCCGCTTAATACAATTCTAGCATGGAATATAAACTTTATCATGAACAAGAATTATAATAATAACATCTTTATTATTGCCTCTAGGGCATAATTCCAACAATAACCATGTCATTCCCAGCCCAGTCAGCGATTTTGAGCTGGTCCACTACACGCGTGGTAGCTGACGTGGCCACTGGCCCACTTGTGTGTGACCTAGGGTAGATCCATTCATTGTGTAAAAAGTAATTCGTTATTTAAAATTTAAATTGAACATTATAAATTCAATAACTTTTGTTTTGTAATTCAGAAAAATATGTTTAATACATGAATTTATAAAAAAATAAAATCCACAATTTAACTTTATTATCATACATTATTTTGTTAACTATTTAAATAAATGTTATTTTATAAAGATTTTATAAATAATAAAACTTTGAAAATTCATATTTTAATAATGGTAAATCAGAAAAACATAAATAATATACTTAAATTCTTAGAAAAATAATAACTACAAACTAAAACTATAATTATGTATTATTAATCACTTATTTAAATATTTAATATTTATTAAGTGTTTATAAAGTAATAAATCTTATAAAAATCATATATTATTATTTAAAATTAATAAAAATACATATAATATATAAAAATGATCACAAAAATAATATCTACATGTTAAAATATAACATTCCACTTTTGAAGTAAGTAAAAATTTAATAACCTAATAAATTAAATTCAAACTTATTTCCTTAGTTGATAATTCATAAAAGTATGTATAAAATTGATAATACCTCTAATATTGTCCATTAAAGGTATAAAAAGTATTAGTCTTAAGTACTGATAACATGAAGTAAAAATAGTTAAAAACATCTTAGATATAATTTTATTAAATTATCATTCACCAATAAGTGTATATTATTTTCCAAAAGAATTATTATCAAATATAAAATCCTTAAGAATGATATTTTGACCTAATAAAACCTTTTACCATTCCTTCAACCACAAGTTTATAAACATACTAAAAATTCAAAGATAATTCTTAAGTAAATTAAGTAATGTTGTTTCCTGGTTTACAAATTATAACCACTCATTTATAAGGAAATAAATGATTCTATTCAATCATAATGTTAAGAAACCACTACTCAAATAGAAATAATACCACTCTGAATTAACCTTGAAGAAACATTATGAAGTGAACAAATTATAATACCATCTAATGACCAAGATAGATAAGTCTCAACTACTAGTGTGGTCATTATTCAAATGAAGTAATTTTTTCTTCCTTGGGAACTATAGTTAGTAAGAAACCTAAAAATGTTAACTTAAAGTTTAAATGCTTTTGTTTAGTTAAGTAAACTTTTCTTCAAAAGATATTCTTTTAAGATACACAAAAAGTAATTCTTAAGCATTCCAAAATAAATCTACTTAAGTAACAACCTTCATATAAGGAGTCTTTAGATACCATTCCACACTTGAGTGATTTATTATTGTATACTACTTATTATACTTACATGTTGCTTCACATACACTCACAAGCCTTAATAAGAATCACAAGTGTGAAACTTATCTAAAGGGATAACACATTCCAAAGAAACCAATTCTAGTTCCCAAATCCTAGATCAATGATGTTTACTTCGGGGAATCGAGTTTATCAAATTTCATTACATTACTTGTGCATAATGTCATATTGATTCTTTAAACATTAGACCTTACCGGACCAATGATGCTGATTTAAGATATTGGATCTTCTATTGTCTCGAAGACTGTGAGTGCATAACCTTCCAATCACAAAAGGCAAGTTCACACTTGCTCATGTCCTTTGATTATTTTATATCAAATATTTTAAAAATCCAGTGTTGTCATCACCTGCATTCCAAAAAGTTCATAAACACTATTTTCATAATAATATGATTATGGGTTATTTACCAAGAGGTAATAAACTACTATGAAAGTTCCGGTGGTAAAGTAAAATATTTTCTAGGACTTAACAACCAATGTCGCCAGTGATTCTTGCGTTGTATATTACATGTTAACCATGAGATTTGGAATGGGATGGAGAAGTCAGCTAGATATTCTTCCTTTCGCATGTAGCCGGATGCGTAGGCTGTGGCTGTTATCCTTGTAGCATGCAGTAATTGGTAATTCGTAGAGGATATGCAGCATATGGGTGGGAACCCTCAACGTCCCATGGTAGTTTCGGCATCTGAACGGTCTATACTAACCATTGTTGTAATTCAATATGTGGGCATGGTGTACACCAAGGAGACATGTAGGGTCGCGAAGATGGGCCGTGATTGGCTTGGATCATCTACTGGGTCCCACACCATAGGAAGTGTGGATGGAAAAGATCGCTCGGTTGTGCACAAGTTTTTGATCTATCATGGGTAAAGTAACGCACCTCTGCAAAGTGTAAGAACTGTAACTTGTTACTCTGTGTTCCGAGAAGGAGCTACGAACGCGACAGGAAAGGAATTCCATGAAAGTTTGATACGTCGGAAACGTATCTATAATTTTTGATGCTCCATGCTTGTTTAGTATCTGCTTTGCTTTGCTTTGCTTTGTCTACACTTTGAGGTGTTTTTATATCTTTTCTGGTACTAACCTATTAACAAGTTGCCATAGTGTCAGTTGCCTGTTTTCTTCTGTTTTTGGTTCCACAAAGGTAGAAAATCAATATTCTCGGAATTGGACGGGACAAAAGCCAAAGTCAACATTTTACCGTTGGCGTCACGAAGTCTAGAGGGGAGACGGAGAGGAGAGCCAGGGCCACCACACCCCCCGAAGCGCGGGTGGGCCCTGTCTCGCGCCTGGGTAGGGTGTGGGCCCTCCAGCCGCCTCCCAGCCTCGCCTCTTCGCCTATAATAATCCCCCGGGGAGAAAACCCTAAATAGACACTCATACTTCCAGAAAAAACTCCATAGCGCCACCGCCACCGAAAGGGAGATTCGGGGGGACACAAAGTCTCTGTTCCGGCACCCTGCCGGGACGGGGAAGTGCCCCCGGAGCCATCTCCATCGATCTCCATCGCCATCTTCATCACCGTTGCTGATTCCCATGATGAGGAGGGAGTAGTTCTTCCTCGAGGCTAAGGGCTCTACCGCTAGCTATGTGTTCATATATATCTCTATGCGTGGTCATATTGTGATCATGAGCTTTGTAATCAAGTATATCTACCTTGCTACTCAAGTGCTTCAATAGATCTCTGCTCTCCCCATGTGTGTGAAAGTGACAGCGTGCACGCCATGGTGGCACTTAGGTTTGAGTCTACATAAATAATCTTTGTTCTTTAATCGATGTATGCTTTTCCCCACGTGTGTGAAAGTGACAGCGTGCATACCGTGTGTGGCACTTTGGCTAGATAGAATATTTGTTATGAGTTATATTTGAAGTTGGATGTCTTTATGAAATTGTTGTGTTTGTTAGAACCATCTAGCGCTCAAGGTGACAGTGTGGGGTTATCTAGATTGGGGAAGACAGACTTTGAGGAGTGCTGTTATAGCCCTACCGATGATTAGAGTGTCCAACCGGAGAGTAGTTAAGATTAGTATCATGAAGAGAGGATATTTATATGAGAGAGTGTTCACTAGTGAAAGTATGATCCCTAGGCCTTGTTTCTAAACATTGAAACACCTTTTGCTACTAGATCTGTTGCATGTTTGCTTGCTTTAGTCTTTACCTCACCATCAAGCTATTTTCTGTCACCATTACCACTTGTATTTCACTATCTCTTCGCCGAACTAGTGCACCTATACACCTGACAAGTGTATTGGGTGTGTTGGGGACACAAGAGACTTCTTGTATCTTGATTGAATGATTGCTTGAGAGGGAATACCTTTGACCACTTCCTCCCTGAGTTCGATAAACCTTGGGTAATCCACTTAAGGGAAACTTGCTGCTGTTCTACAAACCTCTGCACTTGGAGGCCCAACAACTGTCTACAAGAATATAAGTGCGTAGACATCAAGCTCTTTTCTGGCGCCATTGCCGGGGAGGTAAGGTAAAAGGTACTCACATCCTCCGTGTGAGTGCTCGAAGTTATTTCCTTTAGATTCTGCAATTTTGTCTTTTTGTTTTTTGTTTTTTATTTTCACTAGTTAGGCTTAATGGAAAACAACAACAAAAATTAGAGATGTATATAGTGTTTATCTTGAGTTAGGACATGAAGTGTTTGAAGAGAAAATTAAAAAACCTATGGAACTTTATTTGCATGCTAATATCAATGTTATTAGTATGAACTCTTTGGACACCATTATTGCTAATGCTATGGAAAAGTCTAAGCTTGGGGAAGCTAGTTTTTATGAAGATGATCTTTTTAGTCCCCTAAGCACGGAGGAGAAAATTTTCTTTGATGGTACTTTACCTCCAATATATGATGATTACAATGATGAGTATGATATTTTCAGCCCACCTACTATTGAGGAGAAAACTTATTGTGATTACAATATGCCTCCTATATTTGATGATTATGGTGATGAGAATAATAGTGATAGCTATTTTGTTGAATTTTCTCCCACTACAAATAAGAATGACTATTCTTATGTGGATAGTAATAATTATTATATGCATGTGGGTCATGATAAGAATGTTTTATGTGATAGTTATATTGTTAATTTTATTCATGTTGCTTCTGAAATTTATTATGAGAGAGGGAAACATGGTCTTATGTATCACAAAAAATATTAAGTTTCCCCTCTTTATGTTGAAAGTCTTGAAGTTGCACTTGTTTTGCTTTCCTATGCTTGTTTCTTTGTGCTTTCATGACTTGTTTATTTACAAGATTCCTATGCATAGGAAGTGGGTTAGACTTAAATGTTTTTTGAATTTGCTTCTTGATTCTCTCTTTTACTTCAATTCATATTTCTTATGTGAGCATCTTCTCAAACTATCAAGCCTAACTTAAAGGCGTTAAAGAAAAGTACTTGTTGGCAAATAACCCAAGAGTTTTCTTGAGTATTGGAAGTTATTACTTCTGTAATAACCTCTCCTTATCCTTTTTGTTTACTTTTTGTGCCAAGAATGACCTCTAATGAGAGGGAAGTAAGATTTGGGGAGTTGCTGCCCCGAAACAGATTTCTGTCCTCCACCATAAAAATTCGTGAGGAGTCTCTGTAAGTCGGATTGAGCTGAAAGTTTACGAATAAATCCCCTAGTATGGTAGATAACTTTCGTTAGTTCAACACTTTTTGATTTGAGAAACATAAGCTCTTCGAAAAAAATAGGTTTCTACCTGCTGGTCTATTTTGGCAGATATCTGCCATTATTTGCATTTGCTTCTTATTGATTCCTTTTTGGAAAATTGAGATTTTTGAAGGAGTTGCTACAGTAGATTGTGTTTTTAGTGAAAGTTTTGTTGTTCTAAAGCTAAACCCAGGGGTCTATTATCTTTTGAATACACTAATGTTGCTAATGAAGATTGTGTGAAGTTTTGTATAAAGGAAAATTTTCAGGTGTAGAGAAAGAATGATGTAATGAGATGAAAAATGGGCAAAAGATCAAGCTTGGGGATGCCACCCGGTGTCACCCCAAGAAATATTCAAGAGGTACAAGCATAAAATCTTGGGGATTCCCAAGGCATCCCCTTTTTCATCAATAAAGATTTCATGTCTTTTTAGACACTTCGTTTTTATTGTTTCATGCACAGTTGTGTTGTTCTTGGAGCGTCTTAGTTTTTGTTTTGGTTTTTGTTTGCTTAGTTTGCTTGAGTAAGTTGGTTGTATCACAACACACTTCTTTTGGAGAGAGACACACTCTGTTTCCATTGCCTAGAACACTCTAGTTTTCATTCTTATTGTTCTGTGAGTGTTCTCTTTTGCTAGCACTGTGTTTAGCCTTTGTTTTCTTGTGCTTTAAGCTTAGAAATTTTTAGTTCTTCTTTGTGGATTTGTGAAACAACCTCATTGATCTTTTTTGATTATTATCTTTGTGAGTTGTTTCAAATAAGTTGTTTGGTGTTGGAAAGAATAGAAAGCTTCATGCTTAAGTGGTACAAAAGGGAGCTTGTTTTGACTTTAACTTAGACTTTATCATGTCATGATAGGTGTTGCTTTGACATTATGCCTAGTGATTATTGTTGTAGCATGACTTGTTCCAAAATATTAGGATTGCTTAATGTGCCTTGAAAGAATCATGCGTTGTTTTAGCATACAAAAGCATAGTATTGTGGTATTCTCCTTTGATGCTTTGCTTGGGTTGACTTGGCACATGCTCACACCATGTTATGACTATGAAAAAGTCACCATAGCCTCTATGATCATTTATTCCTTGACTTGTAGTACCACTCTTTGCTTTGATTAGTAATGCTTTGTTGCACTTCATGATTATGGCCATTATTGCTCTCTTATTTGGTTGCTCCCAGTCTTTTGCTAGCCTCCACTTGTATGGGTAAGTTCTACTCATGCCTCCAACTCCCAAGAAACCAAGTTATTCCAAAGTGTCCACTATAAAATCCTATGCATGGTGTGTTACACCATTCCAAAGTATATTCTTGTTTTCAGCTATCTTCCAATTAAAAACTATTTTTTCATGTGAAAACTTAGTGATTAAAGCCCTCACAAACTTGATGGTACACTTTATATTCTTTGCCCCTAATAAACTTGAACCATTGTGTCTTATATGTTGTATATGCTTGCACTTATATGTTGGAATTAGCAGAACCATGCTGTCACGGGGAACGTTTTCAACATTGCACTTCTACTTTGTACTCAGTTGATATCATGCTCTTTTGTCTATGGATGTCACCGTTGTGAAATAAATAGGGAACTTGTAAGTCCATGGAGTTTGTATTTTGTGTCAGAGAAACGCCTAGGCCGCTAGCCTAAGCCATGCTTAATCATGGTGGAAACTTGCAGCATCACCATAGTGACATCTATGAAGCATTCTTATTATAAAAAAAGAGACACATTGAGAAAAGAGGAAAGAGAGAGAAAAAACACCATATTCCCATGGTAAATAAGAAGATTACTGAGATGCTCATTGTCTGCTTGCCTTGTCATTTTGGTTATGGGATAGCTCCTGTACCATGTGCAAGGGGTACCCCGTTGGCGGTTTTCTATGATATGCAAATACTTACAATGACAAGAACTTGCAGGTGACTGAAGTTGAGTAGCATGAGGTGTGGCCCTCATATTCAAGGGACTTGAGATTGCCAACTTATACTTCGTCAAGCATATACTCCATCTTTGTTCACTTTAACCTTAATCAATTCAAGATGCTTATGATAGGGGCAATGAGTCCTGAAAGCTAACAAGTATCATAATTTTTGGAAGCTCTTTTTAAAACTTGAAATCCCTGCTTCCCTTTTTGAAAGGATTTTCTTCCACCATTATTTGAGTCTCCACCTTCTACCTTTTAGGCACCATTAAGAGATCATAGTTTCCATTCTGTGTGCAGTGTCCCAAAACTTATTGATTGATGCATATTGTGATATTACTTGTTCATGTGCTACTTGTTTCTAGTCACCCTTGTGAACTTTGAAGGTGTCATATGCATCTATTTGCTACTCTATGAGGGACAATATGAATGCCACTATGCCATGTTTTCTGTATGTGAAACAAACAAACATTTTTCCATGCATGTTATTCATGATCTTTGTTTGTATCCTTTCATGTTGCATGCATAGTTACTTTGTCTTATTGTTAGAACTCCATCTTTCATGCACATGTTTAGAGTTCTTTGATCCCAGCTTTCAATGATTGCAAATGGTTTGATCTTGGTTTTGATGGTGCATGTCACCTCAAAAATTATTATTTTATCACTTACCTACTCGAGGACGAGCAGGAGTTAAGCTTGGGGATGCTTGATACGTCAGAAACGTATCTATAATTTGCGATGCTCCATGCTTGTTTAGTATCTACTTTGCTTTGCTTTGTCTACACTTTGAGGTGTTTTTATATCTTTTCTGGAACTAACCTATTAACAAGTTGCCATAGTGCGAGTTGCCTGTTTTCTTCTGTTTTTGGTTCCAGAAAGGCAGAAAATCAATATTCCCGGAATTAGACGGGACAAAAGCCAAAGTCAATATTTTACTGTGGGCATCACGAAGTCCAGAGGGGAGACGGAGAGGCGAGCCAAGGCCACCACACCACCAGGCGCGGGTGGGCCCTGCCCCGCGCCTGGGTAGGGTGTGGGCCCTCCGGCCGCCTCCCAGCCTTGCCTCTTCGCCTATAAGAAGCCCCCGAGGAGAAAACCCTAAATAGTCAATCATACTTCCAGAAAAATCTCCGTAGCGCCGCCGCCACTGAAAGGGAGATTCAGGGGACAGAAAGTCTCTGTTCCGGCACCCTGTTGGGACGGGGAAGTGCCCCCGGAGCCATCTCCATCGATGTCCATCAACATCTTCATCACCGTTGCTGATTCCCATGATGAGGAGGGAGTAGTTCTTCCTCGAGGCTAAGGGCTCTACCGCTAGCTATGTGTTCATATATATCTCTATGCGTGGTCATATTGTGATCATGAGCTTTGTAATCAAGTATATCTACCTTGCTACTCAAGTGCTTCAATAGATCTCTGCTCTCCCCATGTGTGTGAAAGTGACAGCGTGCACGCCATGGTGGCACTTAGGTTTGAGTCTACATAAATAATCTTTGTTCTTTAATCGATGTATGCTTTTCCCCACGTGTGTGAAAGTGACAGCGTGCATACCGTGTGTGGCACTTTGGCTAGATTAAATATTTGTTATGAGTTATATTTGGAGTTGGATGTCTTTATGAAATTGTGGTGTTTGTTAGAACCATCTAGCGCTCAAGGTGACAGTGTGGGGTTATCTAGATTGGGGAAGGCAGACTTTGAGGAGTGCTGTTATAGCCCTACCGATGATTAGAGTGTCCAACCGGAGAGTAGTTAAGAGTAGTATCATGAAGAGAGGATATTTATATGAGAGAGTGTTCACTAGTGAAAGTATGATCCCTAGGCCTTGTTTCTAAACATTGAAACACCTTTTGCTACTAGATCTGTTGCATGTTTGCTTGCTTTAGTCTTTACCTCACCATCAAGCTATTTTCTGTCACTGTTACCACTTGTATTTCACTATCTCTTCGCCGAACTAGTGCACCTATACACCTGACAAGTGTATTGGGTGTGTTGGGGACACAAGAGACTTCTTGTATCTTGATTGAAGGATTGCTTGAGAGGAAATACCTTTGACCACTTACTCCCTGAGTTCGATAAACCTTGGGTAATCCACTTAAGGGAAACTTGCTGTTGTTCTACAAACCTCTCCACTTGGAGGCCCAACAACTGTCTACAAGAATAGAAGTGCGTAGACATCAAAGTTCTGGTAAACCCGTGAAGGCTGGCGGACATAGATTTTCATAATAAAAGCAACCTTTGAAGAAATGTTTATGAAAACCTGCATTTCCTACGACCTATGGTATGTGGTTGTAGATAGTGCATCAAACACTCCTTTTTAGTGAACTTGCTAAGTACGCTCATACTTAACGTATCTTCTTAACCCTTGATAGATTATGAATCCAATAAAGATGATGTCTACATCAACTTATTCTCAAGGGGATCATCACCAAAAGCTCAAGTTCTCAAATAAAGTCAAGGAAGACAATATATACATCAACTAAAGTGAAGACGAAGTTGCTGATTAGATTAGATTTAATATCCAGCCATAGAACCTACTTCTATAGAGTATTGCAATAGCATCAATGCAAGCCAAATAGTTAGATGCTAAGCTTATTAGAATGATAATTATAAGTTGTTATTTGTTGTTCTTCTTTGTAAGAATTTCTTTCTCTCTCTTTAACCTAGAGTGTTCTCTGGATCTTTTGTAAAGAGTCGAGTTGTAACCTATAGGAATGTCTTGGACCTGTTGTGTTTATGTTGTACCACTCTAAGGGATGTAATACTAGTGAACGGTGTTTCATTGGTGTTATGTCAACGACTATAGTACACTACATCATGCAGTGGTATGCTAGGTCACCGCAGAAACATCTTGGGATCTAGATCTTGGGTTTTGTTTTGTGGATTTCCACTTGTGTTCT
The DNA here is from genome assembly GCA_030063025.1 of Avena longiglumis. NCBI lineage: Eukaryota > Viridiplantae > Streptophyta > Magnoliopsida > Poales > Poaceae > Avena > Avena longiglumis. The sequence goes on along the minus strand of CP125977.1, from coordinate 152,054,422 downwards.
TCCTCTCTTATTCCCCCAATAGCTTTTGTAGCTTTGGTAGAATTTGAGAGAGAAGGACTTGCCATTGCATTAGGTGCATTGGTTTGAGTTCTCCTCGGAGGATTTGGTTTGTGAAATCAAGAATCTTGTTACTCTTGGGTTCTTGGAACCCTAAACGGTGTAGCGGCCTTTGTGGTGTGTTCTTGGGGCCTCCAATTAAGTTGTGGATCTCTCTCCAAGTTAGTGTCCTTGGTGGTGATTATTGGGAGCCTCCAATTAAGTTGTGGAGATTAGCCCAATCTTGTATCGGTTTGGTGACCGCCCTCAAGTGTCCCATAGTGGATCAGGTGCTAGCCGTGTGGCGGGTGCTCGGAAGAATAGGGTGAGTCCTCTTGTGGCGTTGGTGGTCTTAGTACTGCCCACTCCTCCAAAGAGACGTACTCCCTTGTAGGGAGGAACTAGGTAAAACACCATTTTCTCCGCGTGCCTCGGTTATCTCTACACCTGATCTCTTTACTTATGAACTTTAATTTGCAATAGGCTTCATGCTTGAAGTCATATATCTTGCTATCACATAGTTGCTCGTTTTGCTTAGCATAAGTTGTTGGTGCACATAGGTGAACCATAGTATTTATAGGTTTTATGCTTAACAAAGTAAACGCTAGTTTTATTTCGCCTTTATTAAGATTATCTCATAAAAGTTTTTAACCACCTATTCATTCCCTCCTCTAGGCGGAATTTGTGCACTTTCAACAATGATGTCTCTATGTGACTAAAACAAAGCTATGGAGTGATGTTAAATGTCACTAAGGATGACACTTCAGTTGAGTTGTGGCACAAGAGTCTTTGGCATATGAGTGATAAGGGCATGTATGCTCTTGCTCGCATGGAGTTCCTCGCTGAGTTGAAAAGTATAACCTTAAAACTTGTGAACATTGTTTTGCTAGAAAACAACATAGGGTTGCATTTTGTACACGCCCACCACATCGCGCAGAGAATGTTCTTGATGTTGTGCACACATGTGTTCTCTCCATGACTAGAAAATACCTCTAAGAGCATTGTACTTTGTGACATTCATTGATGACCATTCCAAAAATATAATTCTATATGTGTTGAAAAACAAGTGATAGGTTCTCAACGTCTTCAAGGAATTTATGCCAAGGTTGAGAGAGAAACTAGCAGGAAATTGAAGTGTGTGAGTTAGCAGTGGTGTTGAACTTTATATTAATTATGTTGTGTACTTTTAGATCATGTTTAAAAGTGTGCTAATCACAAGGTTGGGTTAACCGGTCTTTGTTCCCATTTTTCCAATAGAAAACAGTCATCTCACATCCTCGATAGATATTGCAACAGGTGAAGTGGCCTGGCAGGAACAGGGACGAGAGTGTGGAGACATCGATATGCAGTGTTAGAGTTTGTCAACTGCGAGAAAGAGGCTTAACGATGTGCTTGTGGCTACCTAGATGAAGTGTTGAGTATCTATCTCTAGCAGTTTACACTGTTTATTAGAGTTAGTATAGTTTATCTTAATAATTTACATAAGCCGATACATAATTGGTTTATCCAGTTTGCAATGTTCGATTAGAGGGGTTCAGAGCACCAACATGTGCAACACACACTAGATGGTTTGGGCTCCACAAAATTGTAAAACAATTCTTGGATTTGCATTAAGAATAGAATTTGTACTCCCCTTGATTCAGGTTTATACAAAAAAAAATCCTCTCCCATAACAGCTAGGGTGCAATCTGCATACACTGGCCTCCCGAATTTATCTCTCCTTTACTAGTAGTATCTACTTTTCCTCTGCATAATGAATTATTGTTTTAATGATAGATATAAAACCCTCTTCTTACAATATGGAATGTCTAAAAAATACCTCTGTCCCTATAAACCCGAGCCGAGGGAGTACATGTTACCATCTCGATCATCTCGACTAAGCCAAATGTTCCTTGCCACCAACTAGGACCGTTTTTGAATATTTTTTTCAAAAAGTTAAACAATGTAAAGTTCGACCAGGTTCATAGATAAAAACCATCAACATCGACAATAACAAATTGGTAATGTTAGCTACGTCATGTCATATATTTTTCATATGTTATCAATATAGCTGGTCAAATTTTATGTTTATTGATTTGATTTTTTAAAGATTTCTTTTTAGGAATGGAGGGAGTACTTAGAAGAAAGCAAACGTCTCCCGGTGCACCTTCTCTCCCATTGTCACTTCCATGACTTTTGATTGAGCGCAATGTTGAATGATGACGTGCGAATCCTCCCGTTTTACCGAGGAGTAGAAAAAACAGAGGCCTTTGCAACTTGGGCAAAGGGAAGAGGGTAGAAAGACGGAGGGTTTTGCCGAGTGGTCAGCGTACAAATGATGAAGCGCGACATGTCCCGGCCACTCTCTCTCTCTCTCTCTCTTTGCCCCGGACCCTGTAAACTTGTCAACTTTCTTTTCCTTCCCCTGCCACAGTCTCCTCTCCTGTCCCCCTGGCTGCTGCGTCGCGAGGGGACACGCCACACAGATCTCGGTAACTTGTTCCTCGTCTTGCTTGATCGGTGGAGTGTGAGAAAGCTGTGGCTCCACTCCCCACTCCATCCTTGATCCATCCAGCATTTTACTGCACTAAAAAGCCCGAGGAATTTCGAGCACTGTTCGCGAGTACGCGACACGCCTTTTTACAGTTTGATGAGACAAGAAGGAAAGCTACGTGCTCTTTTTTCACCGGGCCAAGCCGGTCTTCTCTGCAGCGTCTGTCTCCACGACTTGACCCAGGATTTTGCATCGAGCTCAATTCCTTTTGCGACTGCAGCAGTGAGCTTCATTATTATTCGTTTGTAGTAATAAACACAGCGGTATCGTGCACAGATTGTTACTGTGGAAACATTAACGGTACTGACGTTAGGGGGTCTCATCGTGGAGTAGAGAGCGGGAAGCTGCTGTCAAGAAGGTGAAGGCGGCGCCGACGCTCCGACGAAAATTTATATACTCCGTAATAAAAAGGCAGAAGCTATAGCAGCAGCAGCCGAGTATGATGAGATCTCCAATCGCAAAGGCTGCAGCACCTGACGCTGCGCAGCGACCAAAGCAGACGCCTTGTCCCCCGACGCGACGTGCCCTCCTACTACCCCGATCCAATTCCTCTTTACCCCGCCCGCGCCAGGCGCCAAAACAGCCGTCGTCGCCGCACGCTGACGCCATCCACGATCCGGTCGCAGGGCAAAGGCAAGGGAAAGCGCAGGGCAGCCCCCGCGTGTCGGCGCCCAGCCCAAACATATTACTCCCTCTATCCTAGTTTATAAGACTTACGCGTATATTTAGGTCGTCCGCATGAGCTATATAATATAAATTATATAATATAAAAATTATATCATTAGAAAATATAACATTTGAAGTTTCTAATAATATAGTTTTTATCTTACGTACCTCATGCTAAGTTGGTTAATTTATTAATCTAGAAATACGCGTAAGTCTTATAAACCGAGACGGAGGGAGTACTCCCTCTATCTCGCTTTATAGACCTACGCGTATTTCTAGATCGATAAGATAAAAATTATACTATTAAAAACTTCAAATATTATATTTTCTAATGATATAATTTTTATATTATATAATTCATATTATACGACCTATGTATACGCGTAAGTCTTATAAACTGGGATAGAGGTAGTACGCCAGCACTGGCGTAGGTCATTAAAAGTGACGGGCACCGCTCCGGCTGCTGCTGACCCCCCGACTCCTGGGGTTTCCCGCCTCCGCCCTTTTAAACACCCTCCACGCGGCAGTCGAGCACAACGAACGCTTCGCTTCCACTGGCGCCGCTACGACGAACGAGGACGAGTGGAGAACCGATGGCGACGGACGGGGAGTGCTCGGCGCCGGTAGCGTCGCGGAAGGGGACGGCGTCAGTGCGGAGCCACAGCGAGGCGGAGCGCAAGCGGCGGCAGCGCATCAACGCCCACCTCGCCACGCTCCGCACGCTCGTCCCCTCGGCTTCCCGGGTACGTAGTAGTACGTGCGTGACTCCGCCGAGAAGGGTCTCACACTATCATCAGTTCCATTGGCAGGCGCATGTGCTTACACGCTGCTTGTTGGCCACGTTCGTACGTGTAGATGGACAAGGCAGCGTTGCTGGGCGAGGTGGTGCGGCACGTCCGGGAGCTGCGGGGCAGGGCGGACCACGCGACCGAGGGCGTGACCGTCGTCCCCGGGGAGGGCGACGAGGTAGGCGTCGAGGAGGAAGAAAACCACCACTGGCTCCTCCGGCGGCCCGACGACGACGAATCCCGGTGGTGCCGGCGCGTCCGGGCGTGGGTCTGCTGCGCCGACCGCCCTGGGCTCATGTCCGACCTGGGCCGCGCCGTCCGCTCCGTCAGCAGCGCGCGCCCCGTCCGAGCCGAGATCGCCACCGTCGGCGGCAGGACCCGCAGCGTCCTGGAGCTAGACTACGACGTCTGTGACAACGACGTGGCGGCCGCGGCCACGGACAACGACAGGGCGGTGGCGCTCTCCACCCTCCGCGCCGCTCTGCGCACCGTGCTGCTCAACCGACAAGAGCTCCTCGCCGCCGCCGCCGCGGCCGAGGGATACAAGCGGCCGCGCCTCTCGCCGCAGATCGCCGAGCTGCACCGGTCCAGTCTAGTGTAGAGCTCTACTAGCATGCAATGCGAGGCGGCAAACCGGCGGGAACAATGCCGCATCGAGACTACGTTCTACAGTGCCATGCTTACCAGCTGCTTCGTGTTACCACATGCTAAGCAGCTTTTCTACTACGTGTCCTTCCCCCTGCCATACTTGTACTTTCAACCACTCCATATGGTTATATGCATGGTAGGCCTGTCAGGTTTACACTGTGGCGGTAGTTGAATTTTACACATTGCCTCGTGTGCGTGTGCCGTGGTACACTGTTACGTGCGGTGTCTATCGGTAGTTCAGAATAGGTCCAGCCTGAATCGATCGCTGCGAGTACGTTGCTACTGTTTGCAGACCACCGCTACTATTTCGCCTTAATATAGGTCCAGCAACAAACTACTCCAGTACCGCTTATGTGGCCCGTGGACCATATCACAGGCCTACTTTGGCGCAATTCAAACAACTGCTACTTCTCTAAAAGTGGCTTAGATCTAATTTATCAGGACCAGTTCGAACTTTGCTAGGCAAATCAACTTGGAACTCACTGGAAATCTCAAATCATTGACACACCAAGCCTCCGAAAAGCTCAAAGGATTCTCATTTTTTTCTTCAAAAAATACAACAGTTTTATAATTTTGAAAAGAATTGAAGAAGCATTCAAGTAATTAAGTGGTTGCCCCATACTTACAATTGCACTGAAATAAGTGCCAAGCCTTTCACATACTCACATTGTTGCCTTATGACCCCAACTATAGTAGGTTCTAAGCCCATTCGGTAGAAAATGTGTTTCGTGTGATCTAAAGGCCATTCAATGCAACATATTTCGGTACAACTGTACATCGCCACTCGCCAGTATAGGTTCGACCATGCACGAACTATCTTTTGTGTTAAGGTTTCACCATGCACGAACTATCTTTTGTGTTGTAAGGTTCGAACATGCATGAACTATCTTTTGTGTATAATGACTAGGTGTGTTCCTTTCAAGATTCCGGTTTCGGTAGCCTGGTCTTAAAGAAGATTAGGATCGTCAAAACCGTGGTTTCCTTGAAACCAACATTGTTACTCCTCTCTTTTTGAGAAGCAGCAAAGCCTTTGCCTAATAGCCTTTCTGTCCAGATATACAAAGTGTACTTTCTCATAATAAGAACTATTACACCTGGTAGGTTCATATAGACCATCCATTACCGCCCGGGTGGTTGAGATTTATGCATAGTGCAACAATATATGGTATTAGGGAGTACTATCACCAAATATTGGGGAGTACCGCGAGCCATTACCTCCAATCGGATGGTTGAGATTTAAGTGTAGTGCAACAATACATGCTATTATGGTTGAGATTTGGGGGTGTTAGTTTTCAGTCACATTTTGCCAAGCCGAAGTTTGGCAATTTGGTTAGTGTTTGATTTTTGCCGGACTTTAAAGCTGCCATACTTTATTGTCTCTATGGTCCACCTACCATAGAGTAAACTTTTTGCCACACTTTTGTGGATGCCACACTTGCTAAAATTAGGCTTGGCAAAGCGTGGCTAGGAACCAAACAGTCCAAGTGTAGTGCAACAATACATAGTATCAGAGGGAACCATGAAGGTGACTCAACTCGTGTGTTGGGCATGATTCGTCCTATTGCAAGTGTTATGGTAAGATATTCCTTAGAATAAAGGGTCAAATAATATCGTACCCCCTCTGTCCCAGACATCTAAGGTCTAGTCAAAAGTTAACGTTTTCTAAGTTTGACTAAGATTATACATAAAAATATAAGAATTTACAATACCAAATCAATATCAATAGATTTATCATCAAGTATATTTCTTAATGTGTCCATTCCATAATATAGATGTACATATTTTTTCTAAATTTTGATCAATGTTAGTAAGGTTTGACTTTTGACGAGTCATTAGCGCCTTATATATATTTTGGGAGGGAGGGAGTAGTACTCTATTTCACCAAAAGGGTGTACATTGTAACACAAAATTACTTGCAATGTGTAAATTATGTATTCCCTCTAACCCAAATTACTTGACTTAGATTTATCTAGATTCGATTGTATCTAGACATAATTTAATATTATATTTATCTGTATCTTAATAAATTTGAGTCAAGTAATTTGGGTCGGAGGGAGTATTAGTACACCATACATAATAAGAAGGCTGTATCTCAATGAAAAGAAAAGGTGGGACAGATAGCATAGGCAGATACTCCCTTCGTTCAACAATATAAGCCTTTTTATAACAAGCTAAAAAACAGAGAGTACAAATTTGTAGCGGAGTGAATCAAATTAGAGGTAGAGCAGAAGGCCCGAGTGTTGGATTATATTTCTTTGGATGTTGGATATTTGTGCTCACGGCAAGCCTCACGAGCCTGAATATCCATTTCCCCATTAGAGACCAGGCGTCTAAAAGGAAGAAAGCAGCCGCAAAGGTTTTGGCCGGCAATCCAAGTGCATGCCACTGTCAATGTGTACTAGATGGATTGTCAAAGGATCTCCAACCCATAATGTCCTTGCTATTCACATTTCTAGCTCGGCATTTCCACCCGTGACGAGTTCTCGGTGTGTACTAGTAGATGGATTGTCAAAGGATCAGAACAACAAATCAACTGCACCGCCCATCAGCTCAACTACTAAGCAAAGAATTTCCTAACTCCCTGATCTTACATCTCATAAGTACAATGGGTGGTGAACAACTAGACTAGGGACTTCAGGGAGTTCTGCTTCAGAAGCCAACACAGGTCAACTACCGATGAAAACATTGCTCTTACCCATTGATGTCATCTTGGTATAAATAGCCCCAGTATCAAACTCTCTTAGAATCACAAATAGCATCGCAGAGCAAAATAAACATAGCAGCCTCCCTAGCTCACATACATTCACTAACCATGGCTCCTGGTGTCCATCGTTTCCTTGTGCTGCTCCTAGCCTTCACATCCTTCTGTGGCAGCTATGCCGCTCGTCATCTTTTAGACACGGCAGCTGCACCAGAGGCCGCACCAGCTCAGCCTTCCATACCAAAAGTTCCAACCACACTGCCTCCGATGCCTTCAATTCCAGCGGTTCCAATTCCAACCACACTACCTCCAATGCCTTCCATTCCCGCAGTTCCAAAGTTGACAATTCCATCCATTCCTATCCCGAACGCCGCCATGGCACCAGGCACTGTTCCATCTCTTCCAATTCCGGCGATTCCAACCACCATACCAACCATTCCTAATTTGCCTGCTACCATGCCACCAATGTCTTCAATACCAACTACTATTACATCCATTCCGATCACAATACCGACAACAATCCCTACCATTCCTGGATTCCAGATGCCACCTATTCCATTCATGTCCCCACCCCCACAAACCACCAGCCCATGAAGGCAGTCATAGCATGAGACTCCTATTTATGATTGCTAGTCAGGGATTGATTCGTCATACATAGTTATTATCAGTGTGTTTGTAATGTGTGTTCTGTGTTCTGTTACATGGGTGTTCCTGGCTTGCATTTGGTGTGATTGTAAATGCAGCCAGGTGCATCTACTATCATGTTTGTTAATAAAGCATTGTTTGGTTTGCTTAAGTTGCAGCGAAAAATAGGATTTTCATAGTCCTTTCATGAGTGATACTGTGGTGTCAGCTGTGAAGTATGATAACATCTACAATGCTCAGAAGAGAATTCTATCACCAACAATGATCTTCTCTTATTTCATGGAAAGGAAAGATGACAGCATGTATATTAACTAAAGAAACATCAACAAGAGCAGGCACACCAAGGTGCAATTTACCAAGATGTGCTCGCATAGCAAGTGTTAGCTACATATAAGGTTCAGTGTATCTGAACTAATCCCCTATGGTGAGTATTGGACTTATATGAGAAACAACAAACACGAAACACACGCAACAACGCAACACGATACTGCTGGATGTTCGGAACATGAGAACATAAAAGCAAAGGGAAAAAATAAGGCGTCAACCTATAAAATGTGAATGAATATTTATCCATCAACTCGCACTGAAGCAAGAGAAACCAATTTGATGTTAGTGTGGTGATCAATATCATGGATAAATTATCACCATAAAGTCTCATAGCATAACGCAACAATAACACACAATAAAAATGGACAATACTTAAACTTCATTGACTTTAATTTATGATAGATACATCATGTGATGCTACTATATCTATACTGTTGGGGATGAACAATCAACTCCTTAGAGCAGGACTTAACAGTTTATATAGGGCATTCCAGTATGTAGTTGGAATTACAATCAGACTAGGGAGTGAATACTTCTGGTGCCTACATGCCAGATGAACAATCAGCAACAAAGATTCCACAACAGTATAGCAATAAAAATATCATAGCAGAATTAAAGGCTTCAAAGTACATACGATTTCTCATAGCAACAAAAAAAATATCAACACTTACACTAAACAAACTGAAGCTGTACTGGCCAGTGGCCACAAGTTAAGCATAAACTAAACAATCTACCTTATCCCCTCCCTGCCGCTTATAGTAATAGATCAATTTTCCTGCTGCAAGCTGAATTCACTGCACTTCCAAGACTCTCAATTTTTTCATATTCCACTTTGAACATGACGACAACTGTACCATCTTTGCCAGTGTCATAGTCTTGTTTGATATCTTCAGCTTGGAAATGCTGCAGCTGTTCGAAAAGATTCAAATCGGTCATGCTTAGGCTTCAGAAAAATCATAACCATGTTAAAAGAACATGAATAACCCTGACAGTGCTAGCTTATCAGAAGACAGACAAGTAATCACTTGGAATTAAATGTACACACACTCAGCTATAAAATTAACTGAACACATGACAGATCAAACAGTTCAACCTGTGATTTCTCCATTTTGTTGGATGTAAGTATGTAACAACTCAAACTAGACAAACCAAACTTAGGTTTTCCAACAAAACTGTGTCTAGGCAACAGCAGTAAGCTGGCAGACCATAAACGGAACAGGATAAATCACACGTGTTTATAATGGCAGTTCTGTACTTATGCTTTAATTAATCATCTATAAATAAGTATGGCATCTCTGGTACTACTATTTTGCATACGTTTTTTACCTGATGATAGACTGTGCCCAAGAGATCAAATGGTACTTCCATGCCCACATGAGCCTGAAATGAAAAACTCCCACCAAGTGAGAACTATACACACTCCATACTTCACATTATTGCACAAATCATGCAAGAGATGAAAAATAGTTAAGCTTGATCACCTTGGGTTTCACAAGACAAGTAGGAGCATCTTTAAGGCATTCAGAAGCAACCCCACCATAAGCTCTCACCAGCCCACCGGTTCCCAATCTTATGCCTCCAAAATATCTATTTTGCAATGTTTAAATGACCGAATTAATGTAATGAGGTAATGAACTGTGTATCTAACAAAAAGGTGTAGTGGAATGTATGTTAACATCACTTTCCAAATTTTGATTCTACAGTTCACTTAACTTTTACAAAGGTAAAGACTAACAAATTTGCAAATTTATTAGTGAAAATGAAGGGAAGTACTTCAGAAAACAGCTTACCTAATAACAACTACCATGACCATATCAATGCCAGACGAAATGATGGCAGAGTATATTGGCTTTCCAGCTGTGCTTGAAGGTTCACCGTCATCGTTGTAACGGAATTGCTCTCCCACCTAAATACACATGGATGCACGAACAACTCATCATTGATAATCATAGGCATGGCCCATGGATAGCAAGCTTGATAGAGAACTGCGAACCTTGTATGCCCAGCAATTATGGGTGGCACGCGGATCCTTGACCTATAACACAAAATCCATGTAGACCTAGTCAACAGAGTACACGGAAATTCTTGTTTCAGGATGGATAAGTTTGCCAGTTTGATCCCAGAATTACTTGTCACAGATTTCTCTAGATACGCATGTATGCAGAGGCGTTTTAGTGTATAAATACATGTGAATCTAGACAAATCTGCGACATCTAATTCAGGACAGAGGGGGTACATTCATGAGTATAAAAGTGCAAGGTTAAGCCTGCATAGACAACATATAACATGGCAGACGCAATGCATGTAAATCCTAGCCAAGAATCATATCATGTGAAGCAATACACGTTTCACATATATCGTGTGTGAACCCTTAAGCAATCCATCAGTATAACAAGTATAACCTAGTGGAGCGACAAATGGTATATATGGTTCAGGCGGGGAGAACACACTTTTTAAGAGAGTTAAACAACCGAGTTCTCTGATGGAGCATTTGGTTGGGTTACACATCATCGTCTGATGAACCAGGACTACATGAGCCTGCTGCAACCAGAGATTGGGGTTAAGCCCTCGCTGGAAGGTTAATAGCGTGGCAGGGACGAGCACCTCGTTGAGGAAGGACATGGCGGCGCGCTCGTTGGGGACGGAGGCGGCGATTGCGATGAATTTGCTGCGCTTGATCTCGCGCTCGCAGCGGACGCGCCCCACGAGCGTCGTGTAAGGCGAGGGGGACGACGATGTGGAGGAGGATGACGACATGGCGCGTGCGGAGTCGGTGGCCGAGCTTCGGAAGGAGTTGCTCCGGTGGATTGCGGCCGCGGCGCCTGGTCCGGGGAGCAGGAGGGGAATGGAGCGGAGGCGCGGGGCTACGCGCACGGCCGCCATCGCGGGGCGCTGTGGGTGAGTGGAAACCGTGGGTGCGCTTCCGTGTAGCGGCAGGACTCAATCGAGCTGGGCCTTCCGCAGTTGCGAAATGACTGGTGGGCCCATATAGTTTGAGTAGCATAAACAGGCGAGTTAAATCCATCGGTAGTCACTGAACTTGTTTAGCAAAATCAGTTTGGTCATTGTACATCAGAAATACAATTTTACGGTCACTGAATACGAATTAGAGGTTCATCTCGGTCACCGGTGCTGGTACAACGTTGTATTTGTTGATATGGCGAGCTACATGACCCACTGTCAGGGCCTCTAGTTATGTTTCATTTAGCAGAAACGCCCATAGATATTGAACTTCAATCACGCAAAGGTCCTCCTTAATTCCCCACAATAATAATAAAACAATAAAAGGAAAAAGAAATCGCCAAGTTGTCTGCTCCAAAACAGGAAGAGGCCGATGGTGTCACGCTCGACGTCGCCGGAGCACGGCGGTAGCCAGCGCCACCCGGTCAGCCAATCTGGCAGTGTGCTCCTCCATCCCCTTCCGCGTCAAATCCACCCCCTCTCCAACCCGCCGTGTCCCGGTGATGGCTCAGCGCAAATAGCTCCACCAATTCTTCCAAGACGAAGGCGCTAGCGGCAGAGGCGACGAGCGTCGTGCCGGAGCAGAGGAGGAAGAATTTTCCTGGTGCAGCTTCGCCTTGCGTCAGTGGCCTATAGGCATAGACAAGGATGCAGGGGTAGGGACGTGCGACGCCATGAATAGAGGCAGGCGTTCCACGCCTCCGCATCGCGGTCGTGGCTTGTACAACCTCAATAGCACCACCACTACCTCCATCAGAGGCTGCCATGACGAGCACGGTGAGGCCGCAGACATAAACGAAGTTGAACTCCCCGCGCCGGCGCCCGAGCTCCCCTTCCTCCATGGCCGCAGCGTCCCCACAAGACAATGTGCTGGCAGCTCTGCTCGGCCTAGGTAAGTGGAGAGGACGTCCATGAGGCGGATTACGAAGGAATCATGGTGCGTGGCGGTGGGTATGAAGGCCAGGAGGTGATGGTCGGAGGAATCACGATGGGCGGAGGTGGGCTTGATGTCCAGGAGGCGGTGGCCGGAGGAATCACGGTGGACGGCGGTCGTGAGGATGTCTAGTAAGAAAGGACAGTAGCTGCCGGGTGGGGGAGTGGCCACATCGATTAGACTTGTTGTGCCACGACAGCGGCAGCGGCCATGAGCTCACCGGCGAGCTGGCGGGACGGGAGGACTGGTGGAGGCGGAAGGGAGATGGCAACCTTATCTCTTTGCAGTTTTTTCAATTTAACCATGTTGATCTTTAGTATCTAAAAATAGTTCCTATAGACGGTTAGTGCCTGGTAGCAGGGGTCCATCGCAGACTGCCACTTTAGTAAATACAGACGCTGTACCAGCACCAGTGACTACAGATGAACGTCTGACTCGTATTCAGTTAGCGTAAAATTGTATTTTCGATGTACGATGACCGAACTGATTTTGCTAAGCAAATTCAATGACTATTGATGGATTTTACTCTAAACAGGCAGATATTGTCAAAAAAAACAGGCAGATATTGTGGTGGGCTGATTTTGGCCTATGTCTACGCACGGAAATAGCTACTTTTGTATAAACCAAAGCAACATCAATATTCAACAAATTCTAAAAAGAACATGAACATTCAAACACTCCTAAGAGCACCACTTTTTTTTGTCTTAAAACAGGCACCACTTTTTTTGTTTTTGGGCAGGAGAGAAGGTTTTAGGGCGTAAAAAAAATTGTCATAGCAGATGATGCAAAATAGGGCACCCACCATGAGATCCTGCTGCCCATGGCGGGATAAAGTTTCAACGGGCGACTAGGCTGCACCGCATATTTGTTTTAGGGTACAAGCTTTGGTGACCAAAATTTGCATCACTTGGAGACAAAATATAGGGCATGCCCAAAACATTTGCAGCCCCAAATAAGGATAGGACATCTATTGGAGCACTATTTTTGGCCTTCTATGCCCTAAAAGTTAGTTAATTTGCATCATCTTTTAGGAGATGCTCTATGAAGACATGAACATCAACACCATAGGAAAACATCAATACCAAACAACCCAGAAATTAATAAGCTGTGGAACTACAGAATGAGGTAATAAATCTGCGGAAGTCCTCTTATGCAAGTTGAAAGGAACTAAACAGAGAACATTGTTGCCGGGTATAATGACAGCCTTCAAAATGGCCATGTCCGGCACAGCCGATTCAGTTCAAACCAGCTCGGATTTCAGTGCGTCTCATCTACATGTCATGGGACCAACCAGCAACTTTCAGAAACTGAAATTCATTTTTACATACTGAGACACAGCAAATTATTGGTTCTTCAAAGAAAAGGAAAGTTGGGGTGTGTTTCAATATCCCCAGTAATCGTTACGGATTTCATCATCAAACTTCTGCCTGAGCTCAGGATGCTTCTCAAAGTATTCATCGGCTGTCATTGTGCTAATCTTTTTCTGTGCAAAGAAAAAATATGTTAAAAGGGTGACGAAAATATGTTCCAAAACATGAATGCCAATGCAATCTTTTTCCAGATGGACTTCACAGTTCCTGTAAAGATCCTCCTCACCTTCATTTCCTTGAGTTCAGCGATCTCCTTCTCTATCCTCTCAGACTCTTTCAGAGAGATTTGCTCTGCCTCTTTCAGTTCAGCCACCTATACATGAGATATAAATAAAGGTATGAAAAACACACCAATATCTAAAGTGGGTAATGACAGCTTGCAGGTGGAAAAAAGCCCATGATAAAATCAATTTGCGAAGAAAAAGCATAACAACAGCGATAGTTCCTTACTAGAGCATCAAACTTTGGCTTGTATTCAGGAGTCACAGTGTCGACAAACTTGGGGATCTCAATGCCTACAATTATGTTACGTTTATTATCTCAACAAGTAGACTGAGCAAAAAAATATTTATGGCATGTCATCTCAATTGCACCAAAAAAAATAGTTGCACTGTCTAGTTTGGTATTGATGCGACTACCAAATCATTTTAAGAATACCAGACACAAGCAAGTACTGCCTTCTACCAAATGAATATGTAACCCAACAAGCATGTGTCCCATATGGAAGAACCAGGTAACAAGGATTATACAGTGCAGCATAAGGTACATTAATTCAGACTCAGGACCAACTGTAACTTGATCCTTCTTAATAAGTCGGCTGAAACAGTAGCAAGGCAGGGAATAAGCACTTGTGAGCAACATACCAACAAAATGTAGAATAAACCAATCTCAAAAGGAGTTTCAAGGGTATAAATGGGACATCAATCATGAGTATCCTTGTCTAGTAACTGTAATGCATAAAAGCGATAAACCTGACAAAGGTCCACATGCCAACATCAATAATCAACTAACATAAGTATAAATTGAGAAACAAAGATGCATCACATGAGACACACTTTACAGCACCTTCAACTAGATTAATATATAAAAAACAATAGAAGACTAGAAGGAAATGAAAAACTGGTATCAAGTATATCACAGCAAGACAGTCTGTGTTGTCCATCACTTAAAATGTTAAACATTGCTTCAGAGATATAAAAATATGCAAACATCCTCAATGGTACCAGTAACTAACATCGTATGATATCAAATAAAACCCTTGTTCTAAAAATGCAATTTAGGCTTCTAGAATAATGATGCTTACTGTCACAAGCTTCTTTGTACATATCAACCACTTTAGATCCAATCCCTTTTCTGTAGTACTCCCAGTCAATTGGTTGAGGTTCCTTCAATAACACAACAAATATAGTTTACTGACAGCACATTTATCTAGCCTACAAATTTACAACAAGCGAAACAAAACTATAAGTCAGGTGAATGCATGTCTCTGAGGCTATATTGAAACGTCAGGACAGTTTTCAAGATAGAAGCAAGAAAGGTATATGAGTAGAAGCATTTAACATGACAGAGAGTGGTACTTAATCCACCGCATGCTAATCATGTTCCACATGAAGCTTGTTGCCTATTGAGTCACTGAGACATGTCTGTTCGCACTATAAAAGAAAAATACCTCGTGAGGATTCTTCAAGAAGGAAACTGCTTGGTTGTATCTAAAACAAAAAAAAACATCGTTTATCGTGGTCAATAGATCACTATTATGGAAGCGGTTCTCAAATGGCAGCACAAATCCATAAGCTATTCTATTAGTCAGAAGAATGGCATTGACTATATGATGGATCGCCGTGAGGTTTGTCACCAAGAGCTTTAACACAAGCTGACTACACGCAATATATGAGATATAATGACTCTACTGATTATGTATATTTGTGAGCGACAATAAGCACAATCCTAAATAATCAAACTTCAATGCCTTAACAGGTAACAAATGGCAATCCAACAATACATGTTAAAATCCGGCACTCATCTGAAAACGCTATCATAAAAGCTAGTAAACAAAATCAAAATGACCACCGAGCAAAATTGCAGCATAAGATGGCTACATCTCAACCAACAGCCTATCCACGGGCTATTCAATACGCCGAAACGTAACTGAATTACATCAACAGCACACGAGCTACAGAATTACCAACAAACTGGATTTGTTCCATCGACAATTCTTCATGAAATTCCTACACCCAGTAGTATAGAACGGATCGGATCCGACAGTAGGATGGCGAGAAGCCATGGACGAGGGGCGGGCAGATCTGGGAGTCCTAGGTCAAATCGGGAGGGGCGAGAAGGCGACGGGTGGGATACCTGCGAGTACTTGGTCTGGAGCTGGTGGTTGAGGTCCTCGAAAGTGCGGCGGAGGGTGGCGAACTCCTTGCGCGACTCCTCGGAGACGAGCATCTTGGCCATGCCGTCCCAGTCGATCGCCCTCCCAGCTTTCACGGCCACCTCGGCGACCTTCTTCCCGCTCATCTTCGCCGATCTGTGGCCTCAGCACCGTTCCCCTACCTTCTGCCTGTCTCTGTCCGCTCGCTTCGCCGCCACCGCCGCGCTGTACTCGGACCGCACAAGAGAAATAAATTGGGGGTGGGGTCTGGAGGAGAAAGAAGTGTATATTTCGGAACAAACACCCCCTCAACCCCCTCAACTTTAAAGAGAAAATTTTCTTTTAAGGAGAAAGAAGTGTATATTTGACATTGAACAAAATTTTCTTTCCTATTTAAGAGCATCTCCACTCGCCTACCCAGGATGCCGATCCGGACGTCCAAAATCGACTCAGTCGCGTACCGTGGACCTTTCGTTTCCCGGGATTTCGTGTTTGTCCGGCTAACCAGCGCACCTGTGATTCCGCACGCCTAGAACGCTGGACTCAAACGGACGTGGCCAGCCTGTCGGGAGGCGCGCCACTCCCGCCACTTCGCCAAGCTCCCGCCCTTTTCTTTCCCCCTCCCGCCTTTCTTCCCCATTCCCCCACCCCGCCACTCCGCCGAGCTCCCCGCTCGTCATGTCGCCCAAGAGCTTCGTCCAACCCAGATCTATCCTTGGCGAGGGTCCGGCGGAGAAGAAGGCGAGGAAGTCGAGAGCGTCGCCGACCAAGCCGGAGGGCATGTCCTCCGTTGAGTGGGAGAAGAAGGAGCAGGCCAGGAAGATCTCGTCGGCCGAGCGGAAAGACAGGAAGGAGAGGGCGAAGCTCCGGCAACAGCAAGCAAAGGAGGAGAAGGCGATGGTGAAGGCGGTGGCGGAAGAGCAGGCGATGGTGAAGGCGAAGCAGGCGGCGACGCGTTCGGCGTTGATGGTCGCCGCATACCACCACATCGGGAAGCGAGGCGTCGGCCACGCTTGATTCTTGCCGATCTCTCCGAACGGCTTCCAGGAGAGCCAGACGGCTGCTCAGCAGAGGTACTCCTCGTCGCCCGAGTTCGACGGCGGCTTCAACCCCAATGTGATCTTCCCCTGCCCGGCGCCGCGCCCTTCTTCGGCCTTCGGCGTGGACATCAACCTCCCCTACTCCGCCTCTACGGTGTACGCAAGCCCCGCTCTACGCCGCGGACCGCTGCCTTTCGGCGGAAGCTCGGTGCCCTTTTGGCAAGGCCGACGCGCGCAACCTATTCGGCGGAATGTCGGGCGCCCTTCCGGCCGGCATGACGGCCGATGCGTACATGGAGGACCTGATCGCAATAGGCTTGGCGACGAGCCACCCCTCCTTCTTCACGGAAGAGCAGACCCGGGCCGACGCCGAGCACGACATCGAGTCCCAAGACCTAGCCAACACCGACGCCGAGGAGACGCAGGCCGAGCAGACGCAGCCAGACGACGCCGAGGCTGAGGCGAAAGGCAAGAAGGGGAAGAAGAGCCGGGCACTTCGGCGGGCGCTCGGATCAAGTGGACCGTGGCGGAGGACACCTGCCTCGCCGAAGCTTGGAAAACTGTGAGCATGGATCCGATCACCGGTGCTAACCAAAATTCAGACAATTACTGGCGGCGCGTGAAGGAAGCATTCGACGAGCGAAGCATGTGCGACCCAAAGTACCATAAGATCCACATGGAGCGAGGGGAAAAGGCTACTACCAATCATTGGGCGATCATCCAAAGTGCCTGTAGCAAGTGGCACAGCTGCGTGGAAGAGGTCGACCACACACAAGCCAGTGGAGAGAACATGGACAACAAGGTACTCATGAACACTAGCTTTGTCGTGCACTCTCTTCCATTTTGATAAACTTGACACACTTTCATTTTGCAGCTGCGTCGTGCACTTGCTCTGTTTTGAGAGGACATAAAGATGGAGTTCAAGTTCCATCATGTCTTCGAGAAAATCGATCATTGCGAGAAGTGGCGGGACACTCGCCTGAGTCTCTCCAAGAGCAAGGACGGCGTTTACAACCCCGAGGCCCCGGCCGCTGCTGCCAGCGAAGGAAGACCTGAGCTCGGCCAGAAGAAGGCGAAGATGCTCAAGGCCGCCGGACCTCCCGCCGAGCGTCTCCAGCCTTCGATCGAGAAATGCCTCGTTGACACGAGGGCGCAGGCCAAGAAGATGGCTGAGAAGAGCGAGGAGCGCCGGAAGAAGATGATCGAGACACAAGGGGAAAAGGTGGCCCTCATCAAGGCCAACCTCGCCGAGAAGAAAGCCAACCTCGCCGAGAAGAAGGCCAACTACGCCGCCAAGAAGCGCAACACGGACCTCAAGTTCCTCATGGGCGGTGAGGACACGTCGAAGATGAACTCGTCGGTCAAGGTCTGGTACATAGCGCAACGTCAGGCCATCCTGCAGGGCATGATCACGGCTTCTCCTTCCTCTGCGTCGAACGTGCATGCGCCGAACGCTCCCACGTCGAGCTCTGCTTCGACTTCCTCCAACCCGGCGTCTTCACCGGCAAGATGGACGACAACGCCGCGTCGACCACGCCGTAGGAGCCCATCCCCATCAACGACTGAGAGTTGTTTCCACTGTTATGTAATAAAAATCTGTCGCCGAACTTGTGGACGTATCTGTCAAACACCTTGTGGCCGAGCACTCGCCGACAGGAACGATAAAGATTCAAATATATCGCCGTTTTGTGTTCGCCTGGGTACTCGGCCTGGGTACGCGAGTGGGAAACTGGGCATATCCAGGCCGAAAACTTGCGCCGTCCGGTCAAAAAAAAGTTTCGGATTTCAGCCTGGATTAGGCCAACGAGTGGAGATTCTCTAACACCTATTCTTAATTTGTTCCCGTGTATGACACTGCCGCTAGCTCCGTTAGGCTGTTCCGTCATATAAAAATCAGGTTGACCAAAATACCCTCTGCAAGCAACCTATATTGAACTGAAAACCCAATCCCTATCAAACCGTCCCTTCCCATTGTTGTCTTGATTCCCCACCAAAACCTTGTTATATGTTGATCCAAATTCTACAAAGTATAGACCAAATTCTGACGAGTGGAGTGAGGCCCGTCGTCGGAGGTTTGGGCCGAGGGCAACGAGTCTGAAGTTGGCTCACTCCATGTCCAATAGGGACGCCTGTGGGGGGTGCGGGGGCGACAGCCCCCCGCGGTACGGTACGGTACGGATCGTTGAAGACCTAGGTTTCCACCGATATATAAACCCCTTGTAAGCCGCCGGTTGGGATGAGTTGCATCTATGAAATCCCCGGCGTTTGTAAACACTCCTCGATATAGTGAAGTTTTACTGGCTGGCGCCCGTGGTTTTTTCCTCTTTTTGTTGGAGAGGTTTTTCCACGTTAAATCTGTATTCCCTTGCTGTGATTTTATTTTCGTTCTTCGTTATCTTCTTGTCGCAATTGTAACAAACCTAAACCGTCGGCAGTGGTGGAGTGTTGGCTGATAGCGGCGGCGGTGGCGACAACTCGTGAGCTGAGGGAGCAATCCCGGCGACGGAAAGCGACCCAGGCACAGCGGACGGTCGCCAAGGCGGGGCTGGATAAGGAAGCCAAGAGGCACGGCGGCACGAAGAAACGGCGCACAACTGCGGCAGCACGAGCCCGAGAAGAGTCGGCCCCAGCCATGCCGGTGTCATCATCGAGAACGCCGTGAACACCTCCAGCACATGCAAGCCAACACATCGGGACGCCGACATGGATGCGTCCGGACGCAAGCGCGGCAACGGACGCGGCCTGGTCCGGTTCGAGTAGTTGCTCAGGGAAGAGACGGTAAGGAATCGAGGAGATGCGTTTAGACGCCGTGCCTCCGCTTTGGGTTGCCCGTTTCGGCATGAGGGTGACGTCGTGCGCGACAGCCTGAGCGTGATGTCAAGGACACCGTCTAGAAGTCGTTGTAGGACTTGTTGCAGAATGCGCTGGTGTACTTCTCCAGGAAGTTCAAGCTTGACGATGACGAGCTCTGCACATGTCGCAAACTCAACAAGAAACAAAACGATCAGCATACGATCGATCGAACCAAATGGTCAAATGGAAATGCATGTACGCCCAACCCAATCGAACTAGCTCTGCTGCCGGTCAACTACTATGTAGGTGAAGACGCTACTGCTACATGAATTGCCGACCAGAGTGCAGGTACCGGTATACATACAGAAGAAGCGTCAAACTGGTGAACATTGCAACATTTATTGATTTTTTTTATATTATGAACCAGGGGTAAAAAAGTCTTTTCATGTCTCTCTTTAACACAGTTAGTGAACAAAATGTACTAAAGTGTCATATAGGGAACTAAATTTTGAGCAGGTCAAATAGAGAAGAAAATTTTGTCAGATGTCAAATAGAGAACCTCATTTTAAGCCAGTGTCAAATAAAGAATTTTCTCAACTTTAAAGCTCACTTAACCCCACAACTATTTAATATCGGGTAGGGCAGCTGTTTTGTTGACGTGGTGGATCGTTTTATAAAGTTCACTCTAGGATGGGCTCCTGGACACGCTCCTCCAGCAGTTTCAGTCTGGCCGTAGGCAACGCCTCCTCACCGGCCACCTTCCGGCTGGGCCGCTGGTGCATGAACGTGGCGACGAGCGAATCAGGCAATCTGGCATGGCCGAGGCGACGAGCAAACCTGTCGCCATGTCCGTTAAGTTACGTCGGTGCATGCACGTGGCGTGGCCGGCGATCATGCCATCACGTACCTGAACAGAAAGCCGTCATGGAGAACGACGGGTGCCGCAGTAGCAGGGCCTACTCACAGCGCACGTACCAGACCGATTTTGCCGAGATGCACACGTAAAGCAACCAAGCTAGTAGGCAGCTCGATCGTTTCAGCTAGCACGATACCACGCAGGCACACAGCTCGATTTAATTGTAGGGCGTGTCGCTAGATGATGCTGTGTCGATATCGATCTGTACTACAGCCTGCCGGGGAGAGCGGATTTATCACACCTAAGAGGGGTCTCCGGCATCATCTATACTGCAAGTTACTTGGAGATTCGTGCAAAAGTCTTCCAGTCAAAGCCTTAAATTATTTTGCAAGTTAACCCTTTCTCAATATTGAAATCAAACCACTCAGTCCCACCCACCCCGTCCCACCTGCCCCGAGGCCCTGACCTCGTCCACCTCGTCTCCCCAGTCCCCCCACCTCTCCACCTCGTCCCACCTGCCGCCTCTCCCACCCCTCCGCCACCTCGTCTCCCCCCACCTCTCCACCCCATCCCCCACCTCCGGCGACGCCACAGATCCCATGGCCACCCCGAGCTCGACCTCCTCCTCTAGATCCGGCCTCCATGGGCCTAGATCTCTTGGTCCTTTTTTTGGATTGGATCTACACATCTTGATGCAGATCGGGATCCAGCGCTGACAGCCATGGAAGCTACAGATCGATGCAATCCCGAGCTTGCACCCCTCCAGATGCGCCTCCTCCTACACCTCCATGGCTCCATCGCGAGTCCTCCTCATCGCGACCTCCTTCACCGCGTGGCCACGTATCTCCAATCGGTCCTGGAGTGCCCCGATCTCTCTTCCCCTCTCTGTTCTTCATTTCTTCTTTTTGTTTCTATTTTTTACATACTACCCGATTTGGATTTTGACAGATGTGTGTATCAATCTTGTATGACGTGAATGTGAATGTAGATCTGTGTGTGAATTTTTTCTTGTTTTTTTATCTATGGGCTACACCAATGTAGATCTGTGTATGGATTTTTCTTGCTGTTTGTAGCATGGTATGAATCTTCCATGGATCTTTCTGTGATTTAGGTTGATTTTTTTGTATGTATCATGGTATGAATCTTCTCTGACATGGATCTTAGCTAAGAATCATGTATAACACCATTGTGATTCTTCTATGTATTATCAAGTTTTTGATGAATCTTGTATAGATTTGCTGTAGAACTTACAAGATTTGATAATATTTGAAAAAACTATGTGAATCATGTATGATTCTTGGCAGAAAAATATATAGGCATTATAACAATATTCTGTGAATGAAAAATATGAATATCTCTCGAAAAAATTATATAAATATCTTATGAATCTTGTGTCCTCCCACAAGAATCTTGTGTGAATCTTGTGTTGAAAAAATTATATGAAAAACTTGTGTGAAAAATTATTACATAGAAAAACTGTGAAAAACATTCTGTGAAAAAAATAATATGTAAGAAATATTCCATGAATTTTTTTGTGAAACTATATTGTAAACAAGAACGTGAATATGTAATAAAACAAAATTATTGTGAATCTTGTGTGAATCTTGTGTTGAAAAAATTATATGAAAATCTTGTGTGAAAAATTATTACATAGAAAAACTATGAAAAACATTCTGTGAAAAATAATATGTAAGAAATATTCCATGAATTTTTTTTGTGAAACTATGTTGTAACGTGAATATGTAATAAAACAAAATTGCTGTAAATCTTGTGTGAATCTGTTGTGAATCTTGTGTTGAAAAAATTATATGAAAATCTTGTGTGAACAATTATTACATAGAAAAACTGTGAAAAACATTCCGTGAAAAAGAAATATGTAAGAAAAATTCCATGTTTTTTTTATATGTAGGAAATTGTTGATTAAATTATATGAATATCTCTTGGCAGAAACAAGTTTGTAAAACGCTGTGAATCTTGTATGAAACTTCTGAATCTAGGATAAAACAAAGTAAGAGTGTCTAAATATTGTTAAATAAAAAGTACAAAAATTAATATTATCAAATGAGATTGTTGAAAAAACAAATTATGGATATTTCATTTTTAGAATAAAAAAAATGTACATAAATGGTGTTGAATATTCCTGAATTTTGACAAGAAAAATTGAGGTGAAAAATAAACAAACATTATGCAAGATTGTTTGAACAAAGATGTATCTGTGAATCACGTTCTTTCATTGCAGATAGTGACGAAAATGTATAAAACATGAAAAACTGGGGGCTAATAAGCAAAACAACAATAAACTTGAGAAGTAAGATGGGAGGGTTGTTCTGTAAAAATTGTAGCACGAATTTCCAAAAAATAAATGGCAAAGATGATGCCGGGGGCCCCTCCTACGGGGGGAATTGCATTGCCCCCCGCTGGGGTGATGTCCAAGCTCGCCACGACAAGGAACTCAAGCAAAACCACCGTGCAAAACCGCTCTCTACGTCCAATTACTCGGTATTGAATAGTTTTGGGGGTTAAATGAGTTAGTTTAAAGTTGAGAAGGTGATCCGTCCTAGATCCAGAAGTTATGGGGTTATATATACTTCTTTCGTCTGGAGGATGTACGAGTTTGGTTCGAATGGCCCCGAAGAACAAGCCTGTATTTTGATCGGCTCGGTGATAAATTTTGTTCAGACAATGGGTGGGCCGTCTGATAAGCCTACTTCATTCTTATATCTGCCAGCTGTTTTTCTAAAAGTAACAGATCTTTTTGTCGGAAATATCCATAAACCATTGCTAGCTAAATGTCCATGCAGTGCTTAAACCAAAAAAGCTAAATGCCCATGCCTTCGTATGGCTCGCTAATTTTTTTTACCACATATGTCTCATGTATAAACATAAAATGTGGTTTTTCCCTTTGCAGAGTTTTATGCATCCTTAACCAGCCGAGATTGCGTCTATGACGTCTACTACATCACCTTCGTCTGTCATGGTGATTTCTGGTTGTTCTACTGCAAATCTCAATGCGACAATGGAAAAAATATTTCATAGTTAGGCGGCCCACCATCTTAAAGCACCTCAAGCGTGTTGAAGTATGATCCAAATTCATTAAGGACGCTAACTTCTGACGAGCGAAGTGAGGGGTGCGGGGAGAGGGCGAAGCCCCCCCCCCCCCCCGGCGGTACGGATAATTGAAGATCTATATATACCTCTTGTAAGCCGTCTGTTAGGATAAGTTGCGTCTGTGAAATCCCAGTGTTGTGTAAGCACTCTCCGTTATAGTGAAGTTTCGTTGGCTGGCGTCTATAGTTTTTTCCTCTCTTCGTTGGAGAGATTTTTCGACATTAAATCTCTGTCCTTTTACTGTGACTTTATTTTCGTTTTTTATTATCTTCTTGTCACGATCGTAACAAAGCGTATCTCGTCCGACATCACAGTGGTGACGGCGCCCTCCGCCTAGCCACATGCATGCTCGATGTGATGCACATGTTGGAGGAGAAGATCAATTGATCGGACAACTCAATTTTGTGGCCGAGGCTACAATATGGAAATAAATTAAAATATAAAATAAAACGGAAACCATGCATTATGAGTATTTCTTCCAATGGAAAGAGGACAAAGTGACTCGTATTTCTCAAGACTGGGTTTCCCAAAATTACAGGCCTCCATGGCAAGTTGATTGTGCAATTCATAATAATCTAATACTTTATGCACTGTAAATCAAGTATAAGTGCAGCCACGTCCAATTCTGCAAGTATCTGAAGAGTTTGCATATCAAATTCAACTTCCAAGGTGCCCCCATGTATTTAGCTCAAAACGAATTGACCGGCTCAACATGAGACATGCGAAAAAGAAAAGAAAGCAAACCTAAGAGATCTATCAAAAATTCAGAATGACCTCTTAGGTCAATAGCGGGCGGTCGACAGCCAAAAAGCAAGGCCCTCAATGCAGAAAAATCAAACCGAGTCAGTTCGGTGACCGTAACCCACACACAAAACCAGGAACAAACACCAAGAAATGTGTCAACACCCGGATTTTTAATCCTAGATGTTTGTTATGCCATACATCGTAATCTTAGAATTACCATTTTTATGAGACATAACAGATTGGATATCACAGTACATCATCCATTATAAACCATACATAAGGTCTTACCACAAATAAATGATATCATGATCCAGTCTTAGTACAATCAAGCAGCGGAATAATAACGATAACATGGGCGATGCTCCATCTTCATGGTCACAGGCAATGCTGACGATGAGAGATGATTCTAGTGGTCGTAACCTTCCTGCGGTCCATTCTCCTGATAGTCATCTTCATAGCCTGACCACGGGAATAGCCAGGCACAAAGCGATGAGTACTCTTTAAGTACTCACAAACTAAGACTAACAAGTAAAGTGGTTTTGACTAGGAATACTAAGCTCTAGGTTATTTTGCAAAAAAACAGGTTTACCTTAACTGAGTTCAGAAGCAAAGAAAGCTAGTTAAAAAATTTATAACACCTAAGTGGGAACGTAGTTTTTACTTTCCCAACCCTATTTTGGTCAAGTCAAAGTCATGATTTATTTCATAAGTCATTTTGAAAATATCTGACGACGGAATAGTATGGCCGCTCCAACTGTCCATAACCTCTCACGCGGCTATTCGAATAGTTTGACACTCTGCAGAGATTGTACACTTTTACCACAATATTAGATACATCCGTCAAGAACAATCCTGAATTCACCATACTCAGTATGCGGATAATTAATCCTAACCTTTCAATTACACGCCCTAGTATAGGCACCTCTCCTATGAGTTTGGCCTCCCAACTATGACCAACTGTCATCTTGGGAACTGCATAGGTGGTCAATCTTCACGAGGTAGCCTCAGCTCAAACCTCGGCCGCAAGGGAACCCACACTAAGGTATATAAACTTTCAGTCAAGCTCTACCCAAATTCGGGTATTGTTGTTGTACGGTAAAATTGGAATGGTATCGCATCTAGACAACCATCAGTTTTATAAAGGGCTATGGCTCATGCCTCAATATTTTCCTCATCAAAATCATCTGGTGTTCAAGAACACATGTCAAAACATTTCATTAGAATGACTCATCATTCCAAGGTTTTCATAATCATTTTCACCAAGTATTACCATCTAAAGTGATCAAGTTTTATGCTTAGCACTAGCCACTAAAGTTGGGGGTAAACACTAATGAGGGGTGGTAATCAAGTGTGACATATCTAAGTTCAATCTCATGCCTCAGGATGACATCCAGATTTATCTAACTTAGGCCAAGTTTTATGCTCTTTATGCTACCTTTAATATCTTTAAAATCTACAAATCACTAAGTAAACATAACTAAGGAGCTTTGATAAAAAAATAGAGCTTGCAAGTAAAACTGGGATTGGGTATCATCAAGTAGTATAACCAAGGCATGCCTAATGCATTGCATAGGTTATCTAGATTTCACAGTTGCAAGTGTTAGCTTGCATAGGTAACATGCAAGTGGTAGCTTTCCTTGTGCAGTTCAGTGGTTGAAGTTCTCCTCGACTTCCTCTTTGTAGTATCCTCCTTCCTCTTCGTATCCTTGGTCGGTACTAGCGTCTATAAATAAATACGAGGTACACAATCACCAAACAATATTTAACTAATTCTATTTATCACACCAGGGTTCTCACTAGATGATCTAGCATCATCACAAACATCACAAAGATTAAGGCACTAGTTTCATTTATTTTATTTTAGAAAAGTAATTTCTACTCATTGAAAAACTACTTAAGATTTAATATTCTCCAACTAAAACATGGGATCATGTTGACACATGTCATCACCACATATTTCAGTACTTGGAAATGTGATTTAAAGTGGTGTCACAATTTAATAAGGTTTAACATTTTTATTTTTATTAAATAAATTTACTAGAAATGCCTATGGGGCATTCTTTTGTTACTTGTCCATTATTACTGCAAGTAAACCTATATATTTTTATATATTCAGAAAGGTCTTGTCAAAAGTGATTTTTGAGAGTTGGAATCAACTCAAAAGATTTTATGGTTGAATCTTGAAAATGTTTGAATACAGAAAAGTCTCTGAATTGTTATTTTTACTATAGGCGATCTACAATTCCAAATTGTTTGAATCCAACGGGCTTGGATTAAGAATTTTCATAACTTTCTAATAAAATTCGTTTCATGCAATTTGGTTCAGTGAATCCCTCTGAAATGATTTTTGAATATAGAGACAGAACTAAGTTTGAAGCTAAATTGAAAAACCTAAGTTTGAATTACTGGGTCACGCTGAAACGTTAACTGGGCCGGCCCACTACGCACAGCGCGCGGGCGGGTTTAAGTGATTGTCCCCACCAGTCAGTGAGACAGGGGGTGCGAAGGGGTACGGGGTGGTTTGGGCCGTAGGATTAGAAGTGAGATCGACGGCTGAGGTTCATCGTCCACGTCTGAATAGAACGCGGCAAGGTCGAACCCTAGCGCGACCAGTGGGGGTCAGTGGTGGCTCACCGGGGCTCCGGCGATGGTCGACGATGGGGGCGAACGACGAAGTCAACAACAGCGATCCTCCTGGTACCGGTGGCTCCTCCTGGGGTGTCTCCAATCAACGGCGCCCTTCTCCTACAGCAGTGGCAAGCTCCGACAAAATTCTGGCCACCTGGTGCTCGCTGTGCTCTGAGGAAGAGGCGATGTGGTGCTGAATTCGAACGGGGGAGGCCTCTATTTATATTGTGACGACGGGACTGAAGGGTGCGGGATGAGCTTGTCGGGGTCATCTGTACAGCGAGCTAACGTCATGGGCGAAGGTAGGGGACGGTGCGCTTCCTCCCGGCGAAGCTTAATGGCTTGATGGCGAGGCGTGGGGCGGTGCGAATTGGTCGGAACACTTTGATGCTTTGGGCGGCTCCACGGGAATTTTAATGGCGCACAGGTGTTCCTGATCGCGCGGCGGCGAACGGGCATGTCTGGGCGATTCCTGGGGCGGTGGTGATCACGCAGACGAGCGGCGAAGGCGGGGCGCGGTCTGTGCGAGCGTGTCAAGCGCGGCGCTCTGGCGCGCTCTCGGCATGGTCGCAGAGAGACTGGGCGTGGTCGTTCTGAGTGGTCCAGTGGCTGGCAGGGCTCGGGGCCTGGACAAGGGGTGGCGGTGGACGGTGGAGTGCCTGCTAGACAAGGTTGCTAGGCTTGGTTAGGATCCTAGATTGTTGTCGACATTGGGGTGGAAATTTGGGCTCGGCCATGGTCACCATTGATGGAAGTGTCAAGTTTACAGTGAGCTAGGGCTGGTTAAACAAGTTAGATGATCTACTGAGAGTGTAGTGTGAGCTATAGAGGGAACAAGTTAGGCACAAACACTGCTCACTATAGTGTTTGATGTTTAATTGATTTATCTTCATAAGGTGTTTGATGAAATGGCCACAAGAGATTTGAATTTTAATTTTTGGATGAAACTTGGTGGGTGTACTAGTCACATACTAGGTAGTCTATGGTTGCTTGGATTTGTCAAGGTGCACTGGTTTGGTTGGGTTTTAAAAAATGGTGATCTTCACATATGATATAGATTCAATTTTCAAATGTCATTTTAATGGGGTTGCCAAATGTTTATGTGGTTTTGCAAAGTGGACTTGGGTTCACTTTCACTTGGTCTAACAAGGGGTAAAAAGAAATGGAATTGTTTCTGTTTGAAATCTTGGACTAGAAACACTCAAAGTGAGCTAGTTAGCAAGATTGACAAAAATGACCATTTGCTTGTTTTTTTTGCTTTTGAACTTATCTTAATTTGGTTCTACTTGGAAATGATTTAGATGATGTTGTTGCATCCTTAAACCATTCCTTGCCATTCATAACAATCACACAAGTCCAACCATGCATTCATACATTCATCACATACACACATGCATTCATAATGATTTTAATTAACAAAAGTTTTTGTTAACCCTAATTTTGTATGATTGGAATTGATAACCTTGATCAATATTTTTGGGATGTTACAAACCTTCCCTCCTTAAATAAAATCTCGTCCCGAGATTTGAGAAAAAAACTAGGATTTAAATAGATCTGGAAACTCTGTCCTAATGTAATCTTCTCGCTCCCAGGTGGCTTCTTCTTTAGTGTGGTTACTCCATTGAATCTTGAGAAACTTTATACTCTGGGTCTTGGTGGTTCTGAAAGCTTCCTCCAAAATACGGATGGGTACTTCAGGATACGTCAGGTCATCGTTGATCTCTATGATTCGGTGATCAATGTTCTTGAAAACTTCAGTCTTCTTCGAGACTTCTAGGCATTTGCGAAGTAACGATATATGGAACACATTATGCACTGCAGACATCTCCTCTGGTAGTTCCAGCTGATACGATACTTCTCCTCGACGATTCAGAATCTTGAAGGGTCCGATATATCTTGGGGCTAACTTTCCTTTGAGTTGGAAACATTGCATTCCTTTCAAAGGTGACACTTTGAGATACACAAAATCTCTGATATTAAAGGCGAGGTCTCGACGTCTCTTGTCAGCATAACTCTTCTGTCTGGATTGGGCGGTCTTGAGGTTCTCATGGATCTTGTGAACTTTATCTTCTGCTTCTCGTAGGATGTCGGGTCCGAAAATCCGACTCTCTCCTACTTCCGACCAATTCAAAGGGGTACGACACTTCCTTCCGTACATGAATTCAAATGGGGTCATTTTCAAACTAGCTTGATAACTGTTGTTGTATGAAAATTCTGCGAACGGCAGACAATCTTCCCATTTAGATCCATATTCTAACACACATGCTCTCAACATATCTTCGAGTATTTGGTTTACACGCTCTGTTTGTCCATTGGTCTGAGGGTGACAAGCTGTGCTGAAATCTAGTCAGGTTCCTAATCCTTCTTGGACCTTCTTCCAAAATCTCAAGGTACACTGAGTTCCTCGATCCGATACAATGTTCTTGGGGACTCCATGCAAACTGACGATTCTAGCAATGTACAACTCTGCTAGCTTCGAGCTCTGGTAGGTGGTCTTGACTAGTAAGAAATGGGCGACTTTGCACAGTCTATCTACGATGACCCAGATAGAGTCATTTCCCCTACTATATGTAGGCAAATAGGTGATAAAATCCATTCCTACAGAATCCCACTTCCATTCTGGAATTTGCAATGGTTGCAACAGTCCTGCGGGTCTCTGATGTCCCGCCTTGACTCTCTAACAAATATCACACTTGGCTATGTAGCTTCCGATTTCTCTCTTCATCTTATGCCACCAAAATTGCTCCTTCAAATCCTGATACATCTTTGTTCCTCCAGGGTGGATAGAATAAAGAATATCATGGGCCTCTTTCAAAATATCTTGTTTCAACTCTGAGTCTGCTGGCACACAGATACGTCCTTTGTACCACAAAACTCCTTCTTCATCTTCGGTGAATCTGGGTACTTTGCCTGTACTGATGTGACATTTGATTCCGTCGATACTAGCATTTCCTTTCTGCGCCTCCTTAATCTGACTGATCAAAGTGGGTTGAAGTTCTATGCTAGCCAAAAATCCTTCACTTACTAATTCCATTCTGAAATCCTCCATCTCCTTGTGCAAACTTTGTTGCTCCTTCAGAATCATAGATTTCAAGCGACATGGCAATCTACTAAGGGCATTTTCTACCACATTGGCTTTGTCGGGGTGATAGTGGATGTCCATATCATAGTCCTTGATTAACTCTATCCATCTATGTTGCCTCATATTCAGCTCCTTTTGGGTGAAAACATACTTCAGGCTCTTGTGATCGAATAAATCTTACAACGGTTTCCCATAAGGTAATGCCGCCATGTCTTCAGGGCTAGAACTATGACTGCTAGTTCAAGGTCATGGGTAGGATAATTCTGATCATGTTGCTTCAGTTGTCAGATAGATAAGATATAACTTTGCCATCTTGCATAAGCACACATCCTAGACCGATCTTGGATGCATCACAATACACATCGAGAGGCTTCGTGATATCCGGCATGATCAAGATTGGGGCTGAGGTCAATCTCTTCTTGAGTTCTTGAAAACTAGCTTCACATTTGTCCGTACATTCAAACTTCCTATCCTTTTTCAACAATTGGGTCATGGGTCTGGCGATACTCGAGAATCCTTCTACGAACTTGCGGTAATATCCCGCTAATCCGAGAAATGCACGAACTTGGGTTTGAGTGGTTGGGGCTTGCCATTCTTCAACATCCTTAACCTTTGCGGGGTCAATGGCAATTCCTCCGGCTGACACAATATGTCCAAGTAATCATACTTCCTGTAACCAGAATTCACATTTGCTAAACTTGGCATACAACTGATGCTCTCTAAGGGTTCCAAGGATGGTCCTCAGGTGTAGCTCATGTTCTTCTTCTGATTTGGAATATATCAGGATGTCATCGATGAAAACAACGACAAACTTATCTAGGAAGTCCATAAAAATCTTATTCATGAGATTCATGAAATAAGCGGGGGCATTGGTTAATCCAAAAGACATGACAGTGTACTCATACAATCCATATCTGGTGGTAAAGGCAGTCTTTGGAATATCCTCTGCGCAAATCTTGAGTTGATGATAACCACTTATAAGATCAATCTGAGAAAACACTTTGGCACCGGTCAACTGGTCAAACAGGTCTTCTATCTTCGACAGTGGGTACTTGTTCTTGATGGTGACATCATTCAGCTTCCGATAATCCGTACACAAAAGGTTACCTCCATCTTTCTTGTCCACAAACAAGACATGTGATCTCCATGGCGACACACCTGGTTGAATCAGTCCTATCTCCAACATAGCATCCAGAGTCTTCTTTAGCTCCACTAATTCAGACGGGTTCATACTATACGGTCTCTGGGCTATGGGTTCTGTTCCAGGGATTAGTTCAATGATAAACTCGATATCCTGATCTGGGGGCATACCGGGCAAAACATCTGGAAATACATCGGGGTATTCATAGACTATTCCGACTTGGTCAATGGTTGGTTCGGCTAGACTCTTGTTGCACTTGAATTGACGAGGCAAGGTTTCAGATACATGCTCTACTGATATTCCGGTTGTACTGGTCATAGTTATGGCCTTCTTGGCACAACCGATTAATCTTTTATGTTTCGACATCCAATCCATTCCTAGTACTACTTCCAAACCTTTAGTTCCAAGTACTATTAGATTAGCCTAAAAATCTATGCCATGGATTCGGATAGGCACGACCTTGCAAATTTGTCTAGCTTTGGTGGTTGAACCAGGTATTTGAACTATCATAACATGCTTCAGTTTGTTGGTTGAATCTCAGTAGTGCATAGAAATTCTTCGGTAAAAAACGAGTGTGATGCTCTAGAATCAAACAACACTCTTGCAAGTACTGAGTTAACATAAAACATATCCAGCATGACATCTGGCGCTTCTTGGGCTTCTTCAGCATTCATGAGAAACAGACGGCCATTGCGGTTGAGCGAATTCCCTGGGGCGAATCTTCTTCCAGGATGAACACGACGTTTTTGCTAAGCCGGGTTATTCACATTGGGGGCTGTGGCAATCTTCTTGGGGCACTCATTGGAATAGTGACCCTTGGTTCCACATTCATAACAAGTCACCTGAGACTTGTCCTTTGCTGCAACTGGCACGACATTTCTTCCAGTTCTTGGGGCAGTATTGGTGTTGGTGGCGACATTTTTGTTGTTGAACTTGGGCGGTGCATGGTTGAAATTGTTAGAGTTGCCGGGGTTGTTGTGGTTTCCTCCGGGTCTTGGGTTTCCACAGTTGGGATAGGTCGGACGGTTCATCTGAGGTCTATTGTTTCTTGGGGCAAATCCTGTAGACGGGTTGGGGCGATACTTTGGGGTATGGTGGGTTCCTGGTTGATGCATCATTCTACGCTTGCGATTCTCGTTGGCTTGGTTGATATTGCCTTCCATCTGAATGGCAGAATCCACTAAGGCTTCAATGTCAGCAAATGGAATATTGACTAACACTGTCTGCATCTCATCATGCAGACCATTCAAGAATCTCTCCTTCTTCTTGGCTTCTGTATCAATCTCATCCGGTGCATACCTAGCCAATGATAGAAATTTGTCATGGTACTCAACTACTATCATCCACCCTTGCTTCAATTCTCTGAATTCATCTCTCATCCTCTTGATCAAACCCGGTGGCACATGGGTTCTGCTAAACTTGAGCTTGAATTCATCCTAAGTCATCATCTGTCCTCCATTCATGGCGCGAACGATGTTCCACCAAGCTCTTGCATCTCCTGCCAGATAGTGGGTGGCTATAACATCCCAGCATTTAGGAACTAACGAAGGGTAGATTTAGGAATTTGGAATGTTGCATGCATTCATCTGTGAAAATGTGGGTAAATTTTTTGCCAAATAAAACCTAAAGTGATCAAGGTTTCTTTCATACTTTGAGATTAGGTTTAGTCATAAAGTATTATTGGTATAGACTTTGATATGATCTTTGAGGAATTATGTGTTTTGGAAAATGAATTTGAATTTTAAATTTGAGTATTTGAATTATAATTCAAATGAATTAGGAATAAGGTTTGAATCTTGATTTAATTAAGAGTTAATTATTATAACTCAAACTTTATCCAAAGAAAACAATTGAGAATATGAATACTTATTTCATATTTTTATTTCATAAACAAGTTACAAAAAATGTAACTTATTGAAATTATCCACAATCTTCACAATAGCAACAAAATAAAGAATAAGAATATTTCTTCATTGATAATCATATAATCTTTATTCCAAAAGAATAACATGAAGATTACAAAATAATAAAATGAAATTACAAAAGAATAAAGAAGATTACATTAAATATCCTATAAAGAAAACCTAAACTAAAATCTTCATCTTCAAATCTGTACCTGCAAGACAAACACTAATAAAAATATAAAATAAAGGTTAGGGTTAAAATTGTTTTACTCTCAGACATGTCAGTGAGGTGCACTGGACAAGTTTCATCATTGAGAAATTTATAAAAGGGGCAAGTTTCACCAATATGAAAGAATCTATCTTTCATAAATTTTAAGCCAAGAAGTCAAATTGATAGCAAGGAGGGGCAAGTTTCACCAGCCAGGTAAAAGTAATCAAATCAAAGTAACTCTCAAGTCCAAAGCATATCCACAAGTGCACAGCAAGCACATAGGCAGGACACACACCTAAATGCATGTGGTGTGTTGTCAGCTTCACAGCACAACTCAAACACACAAAACCATCAACACAGCCATGGAGAGGCACTAGTTCATCTCTTCACTGCTCACACACACAAGAACAACCAGCTTAGACAACAGCTAAACCAAGCACAACAGCCAGGAACCAAACCAACCAAAGCGCAAGATCTCATCACCAGGATGGTGACATAAGGAGGGGGAAGGATCAGGTGGACAGAAAGACCAAGTCCAGGAGCTAGGAGGAGCAGGATAGCTCAAGGTCAAGCACAGGAAATCAACAAAACAAGATCAACATCATCACCCAACTCCATAATCATCAGTTTTTGTGGTGAGTATCATAAAACCTTCACATGATCTAATCATATTATCTAGACAGAAGCATGTGTTGTTTTATGAAACAAACTCTCAAAAATCACCCAAGTGGGGTGAATCCATCATTGAGAATTTAAACTCTAGAATCAAACAACAAAGTACAAGGATCCAACCAAAACTCAGAACAACATCATTGATTTGGTTGTCAAGCTATATATTTCAATTCAAGCACAAATATAGCTAAGATCTAGTTTCTAGGCACATCCCTAAGATAAGGGTAGCACCTTAGAAGCTAATCTTTTGGATCCATATAATGATCAAGCTTACTATCATTTTTTACAATATTTGATTCAAAAACAATAGCTGGTACCACTACCAGGACAATCTATATGAATCAACTAGATAAGGCCTAAACCCCTAAGCCTCAGACCAACATCATTGGTCTTAGGGATTTCAGAGAAGAACATTTCTATTTATCTTATAAAGCCAAGCTTGTCTTAAGCTTAAACCAACCCAATCAATGGAGTAAAATCAATCTTGTGTGACATGTGTCACAAGAACAACTCTACATGAATCAGGATAAACATTCAATCATCACAGATTCAACCAATCAATCTACTAATCATTTTCCTATCATTACAGGAATCATAATTAGGACATTCCTATGTTTACCTTCACTGTTTGAGATCATTGTGATCTCAAACCACACATTAATTCTCAAGCCAACAACACTAAAACAGTGATTTCATCACACCATATCCATTATCATTAACCAAGAAATGACAGTGGAAAGTTACCAAACCCACTGGCTTTACCAAGCATGGGTTTCAGAACAACTAGGTCATCTGAATCATATGAAATCTAAGCATATAATCATCTAATAAGCCACCAGAACCATTATAGTTCATCTCAAGCGACAAGCCTCAGGCTAATAACCATTTAGCATGTTTACAGACCATCCACACATGATCTAATTCATCCAGTATATGATCAACCACAGGATAAGAAACCTAAATGAAATAAATCATCTTAATCAGGACAAGACAGTAACCAAAGAGGTCACTGCCAACATCCAGCATAAGATGAGTGAACATAGAGAGCACAAGGGGAGAGGAAAAGAACTCACCAAAGGTCCTCGCTGGAGACTAGAAGAGGAAGCAGAGGTGGCCAACGTCCATGGCGGCACGGGGAGCACCCAAGAGGGGGCGCTGCAACCCATATGGCGCCATGACAGTGACCATGACCACGCCTAGAGGAGAGGCGAATCACCTCGACGCACGACGGCAGCGGCAGCGTTAAGATCCATGCCAACCCCCAAACCCTAGAGTTCGGGACGACATCGATCCTTCGCAGGAGAGCCCCATGCTCAAATCCAGATCGATAGAAAGGATGGGCATAGTCGACAAGCTCATTTACTGCACCACGGCAGCGACTAGAACGGCCCATGATGGCGGAAATCACCGGCGGCGATATCACCTTCCACGGGGTCGGGGGCAGAAGAGGGGAGGAGTGAGCTCGAGGGTAAGAGGCAGCGAGGAGGTGCGCCGAGTGGGCCAGAACCCTTCGGGGTGGCTGTTTTAGCTAAGTCTCATGGGCCACTAGGGCTCAATAAGAACAGGTCAGCCAGAAACCTTTAAGGCCTGTTTTATTAAATAGGAAATGACCAAAATACCCCTAAATTTAATTAAATTCAAGAAAATAAAATAAAAGTCCAAAAATTATAAATAAAATATTTTTGGATTCATAATAATCCATACTATCCAAATAAATTAAGAAATAAAATTTTAGACACATAAATTTTATTAGGAATTTTGTAATTTTTATAAGCCTTATGGAATTTTACAAAATTATTGGAAGGTGATAAAATTAATTAAAATTCACTTTCATCATATATTAATATTTTAGTATTTTAGAAAAATACTAAATAAATATTTAATAACATTTTTTGATATTTAAGTGATAATTCAACAAAGAATTATTAAATCAATAAAAGTCAAATAAAATAAAATAATTCATTATATGTTATAAATTTTAAAAATTAATATTTATAAATCCTTTATTATTAAAAAGACTTTTTATAATAATGGGAAGATAGCATATCAAGTTAAATGATGCATTACATTACTTGCATAATCATTTTTGCTTCTTTAAATATTGTCCTTACCGGGCAATAATGATGTTTTTGTAGACATAGAAGCTCAAGGTCCAGTGCAAGCATCAGACTGCACTACCTTGCCATCACAAGGCAAGTTCATCACTTGCTCATGTCCTTTGAAGAGTCTTTATCAAAGTATTTGCAAATTGTGTGTTATCATATATACTATAAAAGAAAGAAAATATTATTTTCACAAATAAAGAAATCATAGATATCATCCTAAGTGATGATATAATGGATCAATAGAACTTAGGGTTCTTTTTGCAACAATGATAATCAATTATGACATCAGTGATTCTAGCACCGTATATTACGCGTTAGCCATGAGATTTGGAATGGGACAGAGAAGTCAGCTGTATCTTCTTCCTCTCGCATGAAGCCGGATGTGCAGGTCGTGGCTGTTATCCTCGTAGCATGCATATTAATTGGTAATTCATAGAGGATATGCAGCATATGGGTGGGAACCCTCATCGTCCCACGATAGTTCTGGCATCTAACGGTTTGTACAAACCATTGCCATAATTCATTATGTGGGCATGGTGTACACCAAGGAGGCATGCGAGGTCGCGAAGGGGGCATTGATTGGCTTGGACCAACTAATGGGCCCCACATCATGGAATTGTGGACGGGAAAGTACGCCCGGTTGTCTAACAAGGAGTTGATCTCTCATGGGTAAAGTAACGCACCTCTGTAGAGTGTAAGAATTGTAACTTGTTACTCCCTGTTCCGGGAAGGAGCTACGAACGCGGAAGGAAAGGAACTCCATGAAAGTTCTGGTCAACCTATGAAGGCTGATGGTCATAGATTTTCATAATAAAATCAATCTTTGCAGAAATATTTACAAAATTGCATAGTGCCAAGGATTTATAATCCGAGGTGGTAGTTAGAGTATCAAACTTCCCACCTTGCATATAATGAACTTGTTGGGTAACGCTGTTACTCATCCTTTCCTTTGATCCCTTGCTTAGACTCTGAGGATCCCGAAGACGTGCCAATGTATGCAGCCAAATGTCAAGAATATGTGTTCTACGAGGAACTTGACCTGTCCGGAGGTGTTGAAGGAGTGGATTACGAAATCCTCTACGGTGTCGATGATAACGAGTCCAACTAAGTATCCCTAGTTAGTAGTAACCAACGGAGCCGAGCAGCATGAACTCTATAGAATAAGCTGCTGAGCTCAACTCCTAATCGGAGTTGCTACTTTTAAATTCCGCTGAAACACTTTATATTTTGGTTTGTAAGTTGAATCTTTTGGAAGTCTTGAACTTCCGGTATTGTAATAATAATAATGTGTGTATATTTGTAATATGGACCCGCAATGTTTCTGTTGTACCACTCTGAGGGATGTGATATGTACAGAACGGTGTTCTGTGGATGTCATGTCAACGAATATAGTGTACTACACATGAAGTGGTATGCTGGGTCACCGTAGTTGGTATCAGAGCAAATTGCTTTGACCTTAGGTTGGAAACCTAGTAAAGGGTATTACCTGTAGGAAAGTTTAGCAACGATAAAGAATTCTCTAAAAGTAATATAATGGGTATTCAAATGAGAATATTCCGTTATATATTTTAGTGCGATAATTCTTTGTTATGATGCAATATATTATTGGATACTAATCAAAATTATTTTTATGATATACAGAGATATGGCACCAAAATTTCCAAAACAGACTTTGGTAAGGAAAGAGGAGACACTTTATGATTATCAAGGATCATTCACTGACCAACTTCGTCAACTTTTAAAGATCTTTAGTTGTGTAGGGGTTCGTAGCATGGAAAACAAAAAATTTCTACCGCATGAACACACAATCAAGATGTAATCTATGATCAAGCCAAGATCTATCTACTAGATTGTAGCAACGAGTCAAAAGAGTACTAACCCTCGAAGATCCAAAGCGGTTAACGAGAGAAGATTCTCGTGGATGATGTAGTCGTACACTTCCGATCTCAAGATCGCGTGGACGATCCTTCCAGCGCTGCGTTCCGGCAGCGCTTCCGCAGTCGGTCACACGTTCGGTACTCGATGAAGACCTTCCTCTCCCTTGTTCCAGCAGGCAGCGGAGGTTGTAGCACTCTCCTTGCGATTCCGGCAGCACGACGGCGTGGTACCGGAAGTAGAGGGGAGATCTCGCAGGGCTTCGCCTTAAGCCGGAGCGAGTATGGTGGACTATGAGAGAGCCTCGGTGATCTAGGGTTTAGACGCACCAAGGAGAGGGAGCTTGGCCGGCGGATAGGGCAAGGGGATTGCCCCAACTCGGCGACTTGGCAAACCCTAGGAGGCGGCGGAGACAATGGTGGAGGCCGGCGGCTAGGGTTTAGGTTTAGAGGAGAGAGGTGTTGTGTACTTGGAGGGCAGCCCGCCTCCTTATATAGGTGGAGGGAGGCGCCAGGAGGGGAGTCCCTCCCAACTCGGATCCCAAGTGGTCCGGTGGAGGGAGGAACCTCCCAAGTAGGTTTCCTACTTCTCCACCTTCCAAAATAGCCATTTGACTTTTCAAATTGGCGTCAATTTTCAAACTAGGATTTGATTAAACCCTTTATTTTGTTCAGCGATGACACCTAGTACATGATGCAATCAATACAACTTGGTATGACACATTCATGTACCCTTCCTCCTGAGTGCCGGACATTCGGAACCTTCTAGAACATTCTGATGAAAACACCTAACCATTCTCCAACCCCGAAACAGGACTTTCCTTATATGAATCTTATTCTCCGGACCATTTCGGATCTCCTCGTGATATCCCGGATCCCATCCGAGACTCCGAACAACATTCGGTCTCTTACTCATCATTCCATAACTACTCAACAACATCGAATCCTTAAGTGTGTCTCCCTACGGTTCGTGAATTATGCGGACATGATCGAGACACTTCTCCGATCAATAACCAATATAGGAATCTGGAAATTCATATGGATCCCAGATATTTTTACGATTACTTTGCGATCGAATGAACCACTTACATACGATACCAATTTCCCTTTATCTCACGATAGTTTACTTATCCGAGGTTATGATCGTTGGTATCTCTGCATACCTAGTTCAACCTCGTTACCGATAAGTACTATTTTCTTGTTCCCGTGATATGTGATCCCTTGTGAGCTAGTCACATGCTTGCAAGCTAATTGGATGACATTCCACCGAGAGGGCCCAGAGTATATCTATCCGTCATATGGATGGACAAATCCCATTCTTGATCCATG
Organism: Avena longiglumis; assembly: GCA_030063025.1. NCBI lineage: Eukaryota > Viridiplantae > Streptophyta > Magnoliopsida > Poales > Poaceae > Avena > Avena longiglumis. Next base: position 152,014,952 of record CP125977.1, on the reverse strand, counting down.
TGCCTCAACCCATACTTTCCAAACACTCAATGCCACCTTTATAGCCACCCAGTTACGGTGTGGTTTTTTATGTCATCAAAGCATCCTTCCGGTGATGGTGATTAACATGATCTCATGGTCGAAGGAATTAGGTTACTATGTATCAGAAAGCTTATAGCAAATGAACTATATTAAATGACTTGATCTTTATGCTACGCTTTAACTATAGGAGTATGTCCATCACATCATTCTCCTAATGATATGACCCTGTTGTTAATAACATCTCTATGTTCATGATCAGGAAACCATGATCATATATTAACCAACAAGCTAGTTTAACAAGAGGCTTTACTAGGGACTCTTTTATGTTTACAAATCACACAAGTATTAATGTTTCATGTTAATACAATTATAGCATGGTATGTAAACATTTATCATAAGTATGAAGATATGATAATAACCACTTTATTATTGCCTCTTGGGCATATCTCCAACAGTCTCCCACTTGCACTAGAGTCAATAATCTAGTTTCAAACCTTTGTGTATTCAACACCTATGGCTTTCGGGTTTTGTATGTACACGATTGCTAGTGGTCAATCGATCTCCGGATCCGACACTTCCGTGTCCGTGTGTAATTGCATGTCTTTGCATCTCTACGCATCACTCATTCTCTAATGAGATGGCTTTGTATAATTTTGGTCCTTTGGTGAGACCTTTAGTTCTTTGGGGTTAAAACATGTTGATAATATTGTCGTACAATATATCTTCATAGTATTATCCCGCTGTGAACTACACCTAGTTTGATAACAAACTACTTGACACAAATGCCCTCTTTAGCTGCTATTATAGCAGTCATATACTTAGCCTTTTGTTGTAGTACCTGTCACAATGTCTTAACTTTGGAACTCATCCAAATCCATTATGGAACTTACTTTCCATTATGTTGTGCCACCCTTAGTTTAGATTGAGATAATCTTAATTTATACTTCGTGACAAAACTAGTATCAATGTAGTACTTTTACAATGAACTAACCCCCACACACCTTCCCCTCAAGCCAGTCGCCCTGCTGCCCTCCTCTCTCTCTCTCCCTCCCGACTGCGTGTAGGCGAAGCCCTGCTGCAGAAATTCTCCACCAATTGCACCGCGCCATCGCATTGTAGATCCAATCCATCTCTCCACCATACTTGTTGGACCAAGGAAGGAGGAGACGTCGAGGTGCTGCACGTTTGTATCTCACGGAGGCACCGCCACTTGTGGTGCTAGATCGGATCGGATCGCGAGGAGGAGAAGCGAGTACGACTACATCACCCATGTTCCATTTAATGTTCATTGTGCGAATCTTCAAGGGTATGAAGATCTAATCCAATATCTCTCGTTGTTTGCATATCCTAGATTAGATCTTGGCTTTCCCTCTGTTCGCATCCGTAGAAAATTTTGATTTACTATGCCGCGAAACCCTTCAATGGTATCAGAGCTAGATCTATGCGTAGATGTGTTTCACGAGTAGAACGCAACATGGTTGTTGCGGGCGTTGATGTTTTCAGTTGCAAGCCTCTTGTTTGTGTTCTTCTTATGACGCGGGATAGTGAGATTGAAGCGGTCCAGGCCAACCTTACGCGACGTCATTCGCGAGACCGGCTCCACACTTGACGTGTGGCTTGTTCCACACATGCGGATGGTGGATGTCAGTTTCTCTCACTATAGTTGTCATGGGATTAACACCGGAGTTTGGCAACCATAATATCACCGTTGTGGCTTTCCATAGGTAAGAATCGTTCTTAGCATCTACTCCCATAAGCCACGTAAAACATGCAACAACAAAGTAGAGGCGTCTAACTTGTTTTGCAGAGTGTTTTCGTGATATGGTATGGCCCAAGATGTGATGTGTATAATGTATGCGATGATCATGTTTTGTAATGTTTCACTTGCATGTCGATGAGTACACAACCGCAGGAGCCATATGGTTGTCTTTATAATTGTGTATGACCTGTGTGTCAACTTCTTATACGCCATGTAATAGTTTCACTTTATCGCTAAGTAGTTAGCAATAGTTGTAGTTGCTATTCGTGGTGGAGGCAATCATGGTGGAGTGATGGAGATCATGCCAAGACGCAAGATGGAGATCATTGAGCGAAGATTGGCTATACCATATCACATAAAGTTATATGCATGTGATGTTTATCCTTTTATGTATCTTATTATGCTTAGATCGCGACAGTAGCATTATAAGATGATTCCTCACTTAAAGATCAAGATAAAAGTGTTCTCCCCAAGTATGCACCGCTATGAAAGTTCGTCGTGTCCAAGCATCACGTGATGATCGGGTGCTATAGACTCACGCCACATACAACGGTGCAAGCCGCTTTTGCACACGCTGAAATACTTGGGTCTAACTTGACGAGCCTAGCATGTACAGACATGGCCTCGGAACACATGAACCAAAAGGTTAAGCATGAGTCATATGAATGATATGATCGACACTTCGTTGTCCACCATTGAAACCACATCTCTTCTCGTGATGATCAGATTAGGTGTGGTGAATTTGGATCATGTTCACTAAATGTCGGGGGGGGGGGGGGACCTCGGGTAGGTCAAAGACGGGGAAAGACAGAGGTACGATCCCCGTCTGGTTTCCGAGTTACAGTCTAGGTTGGCCGAATCATGAATAAGTCGGCCGACATACGGAGGCGAGAGGCCCGTATATGTATATTAAGGCGTTACCCGGCCGAGTTACTGCGTGGGTCGGCCGGGTTAACCTGAGTGATCTTGATGCAGGTAAAGGACAATCCGAGCTATGCAGGGGAGGGCCGAATGATATGAAGCTTGCAGGAGAAGGAGAGGCCTAAAGTCAAACCCTAGCTGCAAGCTAAGGAGAATCTAAGCAGTGCCAAGTGCTACAGACAAAGGCGCAGAGCGACAGAGAGGCGGGAGGAGGTCACGGAGGTGACAGTCCAGAAGACCGAGGCGTACAAGAGGGGCCCTCTGGAACCTTGCCGTCGTTAGAGGGGCGACGGGGAAAGAGGGGCGCCGAACTACTATATTGGGATAGGCATATTCCTCGAATATGCCGCCACGCCACCTAAAGGAACCTGTGGCTCTCCTTTATAAGGAGAGACTTGGACTCGTGGAAGGATCGCTCATTTTGGTACCGTTAGGCTGGTGAGGTTCATCTTTTCTCCTCAGATACAGCCTGTGAGCACTTGTAGCCCAAGAGAAGAGAAATAAAGATCTTTGCCCTAATCTCTTGTGTGTAGAATTAGTTGCATCTTCCTCCCTGCATCCCACTAGCATCCATTGGCCCCATACTTTAGCCTACCCATGGCATCTCGCCGTGCCACCACCATACGCTTGGCGCCCACCGTAAGGCAAGCTAGCTGGAGTTATGATCCGACGGAAACTTCATCAACACGGGCGTTGTTTCTGGCTTGGTCCAGAGATTTGGTCTCTGCGACTATGTCAGCGACAATGCAGGGAGCTTCAAGGGGAAAGCTCCCCCGCGTAATGGTGTCTTCATCAGCCTGGGCGAGCACAAGGTCTACGTCGGCGTCGACATCACCGACATTTACCCTCACCAAGTTGTTGTTGCAGGAGAGCCACCTCTTAACGCAGCAAGCCATCCGTCCAGAGCACGTCCTGCAAGAGGTGTCGAGGTGATGGTCGCTGCCGGAGCGCAAGCTGGAGCAGCAGTAGCCGGGTCAAGCAGAGAACCCGAACAAAGCATAAGGCGCACTCAGTGCATCGCCACAACCCACCGAGGTAATCCCGCCAGTGACCAACCCGACCGAGCTGCAGGACACCACCCCAAAGGCACCAAGAGTAAGAGGGCCACCTCTGGAAAGGCCAGAGAACATTCTTCAGGCAACCATAGAAAACTTGACTACACCTGTAGCGCCGATACTTGATCCGGCAAATGCTCAGGCAGAGTTGGAAGAAACCAGGCAAAGGCCTTGGTAGAGGCCAAGAAAGTATCGGCCTTGCGGGAGTCCTTGAACAGGACCCTGAGAGAGTATGCCAAAGCTAATAAGCTTGATATCGCACCCGAGCGGGTGGACGAATTAAGATTAAGGGGGAAGAACCTCATGGATGATATTAACAAAGAGCATGAAGCTCACAGGGCAGAATCAGGTGATTTGGGCTTGCCGAGGCACTGGCCGAAGAATTCGAGAGCGCAAACGCCGCAACATTGGAATTAGAGGGGTTGACCGGGGAAGCCCGGCTGAAACAGCAAGAAAAAGTGAATGAGCTGGTGCACATCACAAACCAGCAAAATGAGGAAATACTCAGAACAAACCCCATGAGGCTGGGCCTCATGATGGTTCACTCCAGGGCAGCACCTGCCTTATCCGCGGCAGCAGCATCTTCACCCGGAAATAATGCGCAAAGGGACAAAGCAGTAACCTCAGGAAAGAGGAACAAGCAAATTTTTCCATATGATCCGGCAATGGCTGGAAAGGCAAATGAGAACAGAGGCAATGCAAGGCGAGGTAACAGTGGGGAGAGAAACCATGTCCGTGTGGAAAAAGACGGCGGAAGCCGAGGCAATGGAGATCTCGTGTAACACCCTCAGAATCGGACCTATGCAAGTTTGGGCAAAATTCACCAAACCCGCATAGAAACGATTCAAAGGTGCCCACCAGGCACTTTCGTGCGGGTGGAAAACGAAGTAATAACATTACACAACAGTCCTCGATGGGACCCACAGAGAGAGATATATAAATGACTCAAAGAGTCAAGAAGACAGATATAATTTACAAGATCCAAATCACCTTGAAAATGGTAGGGCGTCCACTACGGACAAGAAGCAAATGGGGCTAAGAGCCCCAAGAATAACCAATGGCCCATAACCCTGCCTGTGCCAAGCCGGAAGGGTAACCGCTAACGACGCCGATCTCAAAACCTTAAACAAAAGGTGCCGACAAAGGGCAAAGGAAAAGAAGGAGCCAAGATCGAGGCCAGTACACGGCGAGGCTAGAATTCGGCGGTCCTCGCCTACAAAGGTATGGTGGGCTGAGCGGCAGCGGCAGCATGCACTAAACAATCTACAGAGACTCGATACCACTGGCGGTTATCAGAGGGGGTGAGAATGACCTATCCGGATCCAACCTGAAGCTATCACCAAACAAACCCATCCTGGTGTTTCCCCCTCGAGACCAAACGAGGAAGTCAACCGAGGAACTCACACCGTTGGCAGTTTTACTTATTCGGTTATAGTTGTGACAATTACTAGTCAGGTGTATATAATCATCCTGATAAAGTAAACAGTGGGCACTTTTAGTTAACCATTCCGTTATAGTTGCGGCAATTACTAATCAAATACAGATAGCATGATATAATCCCAAAACCCAGCAGTTGTTGGTACTTTTATTCAGCCATTTCGTTGTAGTTGCAATACTTACTAGTCAGATACAATTGTCGCAAGCGACAACCAAACAAGCAATTGTGGGCAGTATTAATTAGCCATTCCATTATAGTGGAGCTAATTACTAGTCATTATAAGTCAAATTTATAGCAGTAAACTTTAGTTATGCTTGTCTATGATCGAGATACTGTGCTCCAAGTCGTCCATATCCGCGGACACGGCTTTCAGAAAGTTTTTACCCGGCCGGGGTGCACCAATAGCAACACACGCTCGATCAACCTCGGAAAAACCAAATCAAAACCCAACGAGGCTTTCACGACTGAACAATCACAGGATTCAGAAATATTTCAGGGGGCCACCCCTTAGAGTAGAATCCGCAACGGAGTAAGCAAGCTCCGAGACGGCCTCAAGGTTATGGGGACGCGTCAGGAACGATCGGGAACCCGAAAGTGTGGCTGGGCTTGTCGACACCGCTGAATCGTGCCATTATATCCTAACAAGACAAAGGTGCGACTCGCACAATTGTAAATAAAGCAAAGAAGCATGGCATAAGTACAGGATCGTAATAAAACCTCAAACTAGTTTGTGGCCCCAAGAAATAAGACGGAATCAAGCTCGTTCGTGGGGTCCCATATACCTCCCGGATGTGGTTAGCGCAAAATCAAGGAATGTATCAAGTACTCGGGGTCTTACGGACACAAGTGGGCTCGAAACCAAATATTATCTATCACCCACCGATGCCTCGCTTATTCAATTTTAGTTGTTAAACAGAATTTAAAGTGACGATAAGTAAAACTAGAATCATCTCCAACATCAACATGTGGCAATACATCAAGAATCGTGGCATATGACGACACACATCAGCACTTGAGCAAGCAACTACGACGCGCAAGTCCAACTATCTACCAAACAACAGGTAATAGGATGTGTCCAATGCAATATAGGGCTGCACGGTATATCACGGGTACGGAATCTAAAGCATCGCAACACAGATAGCAATAGATCAACAGGAGGGAAGTAAATACTATAAAAGTAAGATAGGTAGAAAGGGGAAGATGCTCGCCTGAAAACATTGTCGAAGATTCAACCGAAGATCGGGGCGAAGCTCACATCAACTCAACGGCCTTATCCGCGAAGAACCAAAACACTAGAAGAAAACACCGGATGCAATATTTAATACACGGCAGAAAATCGGCATGATGCATGCATGATGGATGACATGGCCAAGGTGCGATGCAATTAGGTCATATTAAGTGGAACCGGGGTCCCGACAATTAGTTAGGTGGTTCATGTTATTTATCTACCCCGCAATTTTAAATGTTGTTTAACAAGGCAAAAGATAGCACCGGTTCGCTACACAAATTTAAATGAGGCCGATATGAGACTAGATTTGCCCGCATATGGGCCCCATATTTATTTATGAGGTGAATCGGCATAAGGCCCCCAAACCACGGATATGCATGCGAGATGAATGTCAATTCAATATGCAACAAGTTGTTATTATGTTGTAAAATAGGGTTCGAGGAAAAGGGGTCACACATTAGAGGGGGCTCGACGATCTTGTTAGGGTTCCGGGGTTCGGGGTTCGGGGTCCAGGGTTCGACGGCCTCGACGGGATCGTTCTCGGACTCTGGGGGTTAGGGTCTTGGCGTTCCGGGAAGCCGGACTTGGGGTTTCGCCGCCGATTTCGCTCGGTCGGTGCAGTTCTTGGCGAGCATCGGGTCCGGACTTCGCCCCCGGGAACGGTCTTCAGGGTCTCGACAACTTCGATTCTCTGTGGGCGACCTTGGCACTCGATGTCCGTGAAGTAGTACTTGTCGCCTATCGCCTTCGCTCCATTCGGGTCCTTGTCGGAGTACTTGTCGCCCCTGAAGGAGGGCTTGCTCAGGGTCTCGGCGATCTTGGCGATCGAGGGGGTCGAGGAATCGCACGGTCTTCGATTCCGCGAGGAGATCATGGCGCCGGGGTTTCCGTGATGAAGATCTTGTCGAGGGTTCGGCGCCAAGGTCGCTGGCGAGCCTTGCCTCGAACGTCATAGGACGCCATCGATTCCCCAAAGGCGCATACACGAGCACACGCATACACGCATACACGAGCACACACATACACGAGCACACGATACACGAGCACATCGCAGGCCCATTGTGGCCACGGTGGCGGGCCAGGCGAGGAGCAGGCCGGCCGCACGGAGACGGAGTCCGAGGTGGATGCGCGGGCCGCGACGGGTGCTCGGGACGCAGGTCGACGGACGCGGCAGAGGGGCCCGCTGGGATCCGGCCGGCGAAGCTAGGGCGGGTAGGTGCACGGTGAGGAGGGACGGCCCGCGGGCCGTGACGATTCGCGGGCGCGCCCGCGTTGGTGGTGGCGCGGCGACGGACGGGCGGGCTGCTGGGCGTGAGCGAGGAGGGGGGTCGCGGTGGCGGAACGGGCGGAGGCGGGCGAGGGTCATGGAGCGGAGGTCGCCGCGGGCGCCGGGCGACGCGGGGGCGGCGTCAGCCGCGGGGGTCGATTTAGAGAAGGCGACGCCGCTGGGGCGGCTCGAGGAGGCGGAGGAGAGGGTCGCCGGGCGGCGGGCGCAGCTGGCGCGGAGCTGCCGGGTCGGCCATGGGCGAGGTGGCCTCCGTGTGACGGGGTCTGTCGGGTGAGGTCGAGGGTGGAGGCGCCAGGGACTGGGGCTCATGGAGGAGGTTGGCGGGTGCGGGTGGCGCATGGCGGGCAAGGCCGGGAGGAGAGGCGGTTGCGGAGGCGGCTGGGGGGAGGTCACAAGGCTGAGCCAAGGGAGAGAAAGGGAGGAGAAGAGAAACAGAGACTTGGTGGGGTGGTGGGTCCTGGGAGGCCTGTGGCGAGGAGGGATCGGTGTGGCCGGTAGTGGGGTTCAGATCTTGGGAAGTTGGGGGCGGTTTGGGTTGAACGGGTGAGGAGGGGTTAGGTGGCCATGTGGCAGCTAGGGAGTGGTGGGGGTTTGGGGTTAGATGAGGTGGCGCCTGTGATTGGGTGGGGTGAGGTGGAGGGTAGGAGAGGTAGATTAGCCGGTAGGAAAAGTTTTCGGGGTAGCCTAGGCTGGACCGATATTTCGGGGTCGTCCGCAATGCCTGCTCGACCGCCCGCAAAAATAATTATAATTTTATTTATTACAAACAAGACTTCTGCAAACCGATTTCGGGCAAAACAAAATATTCCGGGGACCCGGGTTTTGGCGTTTGAATAAAATACGGGGCGTTTAGAAAACAAATCGGCTTTGCGAAAAATAGTTTTGGCAAACAATGCAAGATGATGACGATGCAATGCACAAATTCAACGCGATTTTCTAGTAGTGGTTTTGCGGGATGCCACAATTCGACACCACTAACAATGGATCTCGCCCTCGAGATCCGCCTCATGGTACCGGAAGGAAGGTCGGCGATCTGATCCTTCGCGCTTCGTGTAGATCCTCGCGACACCACTAATAAAGGGTTCATCCTCCATCTTGAAATTGGCGACACCACCAACAATGGGTCGTTGTTCCTGATCGTCGAGAGAGCACTCCGGAACAAAAGGTCGAAGGTAGAGGTATCACAAATAAAGCCACCCCTAACTTCCGTTAGAAGAGGGAAAAATTACATGGATCCACCAGTTCGGTGTGCCGAGCGAACAGTAAGAGTCGGGTAGGGTGATCAATCCATCCCGGCCCAAACTATCAACTCTCCACATGGTTAGGGGAATCAGGTAGCTCAACCCTCGAGATTTAGACTGAAGATCTTCATAGGTGGTATCCGGAACAAAGGGATGATGCCAGCAGGAATCGTATGAATGACACAATGATTAGGTTCCGCGATGGTTCCATTGGCATGAACAACACATGCTCAAGGTATACTCCAACTTCACCAATGCTCGTCCTTCTCATATGTTTTTCAACGACACTGATATCCGGCAAGGAACACAGATGGATAAGGAGCTCAAGAACAAAAGATCGGATGAAAGGCACAACAGACAAGTTGTAGATTGATGTTCGTAGCACCTCCGTTACCAAAGGGAGAAAGCGAAGCCCTGAAGGTACGACTGAAACCCAACCACGAGAATTCCTGGACTCGAAGAGAGAGAAGAGAGCAGATTCAAAACACGTCGAGGTCAGAGGGGAATAGCAGAGGGGTAAGGAGTAAAATCAGACCTAGCCAGAACTATCCAACCGATTTTGCAAAATAGTTTTGACACTCTACTTCGGCCGTTAGCTAGGTTATCCTACAGGCTGGACTTGTGGGGTATCGCAACTGCTGAGCTCTGATACCACTGAACACCTCAGAATCGACCTATGCAAGTTTGGGCAAAATTCACCAAACCCGCATAGAAACGATTCAAAGGTGCACCAGCACTTTCGCGGGTGGAAAACGAAGTAATAACATTACACAACAGTCCTCGATGGGACCCACAGAGCATATATATAATGACTCAAAGAGTCAAGAAGATGATATAATTTACAAGATCCAAATCACCTTGAAAATGGTAGGGCGTCCGATCACGGACAAGAAGCAAATGGGGCTAAGAGCCCTCAAGAATAACCAATGGCGCCATAACCCCGCCTGTGCCAAGCCGGAAGGGTAACCCCGCTAACGACGCCGATCTCAAAACCTGCTTAAACAAAAAGGGCAAAGGAAAAAAGAAGGAGCGCCAAGATCGAGGCCAAGACACGCGAGGCTAGAATTCAAGGTCCTCGCCACAAAGGTATGGTGGGTCGAGCGCAGCGCAAAGATGCACTAAACAATCTACAGAGACTCGATACCACTGGCGGTTATCAGAGGGGGTGAGAATGACCTATCCGGATCCAACCTGAAGCTATCACCAAACAAACCCATCCTGGTGTTTCCCCCTCGAGACCAAACGAGGAAGTCAACCGAGGAACTCACACCGTTGGCAGTTTTACTTATTCGGTTATAGTTGTGACAATTACTAGTCAGGTGTATATAATCATCCTGATAAAGTAAACAGTGGGCACTTTTAGTTAACCATTCCGTTATAGTTGCGGCAATTACTAATCAAATACAGATAGCATGATATAATCCCAAAACCCAGCAGTTGTTGGTACTTTTATTCAGCCATTTCTAGAAGTTGCAATACTTACTAGTCGATACAATTGTCGCAAGCGACAACCAAACAAGCAATTGGCAGTATTAATTAGCCATTCCATTATAGTGGAGCTAATTACTAGTCATTATAAGTCAAATTTATAGCAAGAACTTTAGTTATGCTTGTCTATGATCGAGATATCAGGCTCCAAGTCGCCCATATCCGCGACACGGCTTTGAAAGTTTTACCCGCCGGGTGCACCAATAGCAACACACGCCGATCAACCTCGAAACCAAATCAAAACCAACGAGGCTTTCACGATCGAACAATCACAGGATTCGAAATATTTCAGGGGCCACCCCTTAGAGTAGAATCCGCAACGGAGTAAGCAAGCTCCGAGACGGCCTCAAGGTTATGGGGACGGCTGTGAACGACTGGGAACCCGAAAGTGTGGCTGGGCTTGTCGACACCGCGGAATCGTGCCATTATATCCTAAACAGTACAGTGTGCAGTACCTCGCACAATTGTAAATAAAGCAGTAAAGCATGGCATAAGTACAGGATCGTAATAAAACCTCAAACTAGTTTGTGGCCCCAAGAAATAAGACGGAATCAAGCTCTGGTTCAGGGGGGTCCCATATACCTCCCGGATGTGGTTAGCGCGCAAAATCAAGGAACAGGTATCAAGTACTCGGGGTCTTACGGGACACAAGTGGGCGTTCGGAAACCAAATATTATCTATCACCCACCGATGCCTCTGCTTATTCAATTTTAGTTGTTAAACAGAATTTAAAGTGACGATAAGTAAAACTAGAATCATCTCCAACATCAACATGTGGCAATACATCAGCAACTGTGGCATATGACGACACACATCAGCACTTGAGCAAGCAACTACGACGCGCAAGTCCAACTATCTACCAAACAACAGGTAATAGGATGTGTCCAATGCAATATAGGGCTGCACGGTATATCACGGGTACGGAATCTAAAGCATCGCAACACAGATAGCAATAGATCAACAGGAGGGAAGTAAATACTATAAAAGTAAGATAGGTAGAAAGGGGAAGATGCTCGCCTGAAAACATTGTCGAAGATTCAACCGAAGATCGCTAAGCTCACATCAACTCAACGGCCTTATCCGCGAAGAACCAAAACACTAGAAGAAAACACCGGATGCAATATTTAATACACGGCAGAAAATCGGCATGATGCATGCATGATGGATGACATGGCCAAGGTGCGATGCAATTAGGTCATATTAAGTGGAACCGGGGTCCCGACAATTAGTTAGGTGGTTCATGTTATTTATCTACCCCGCAATTTTAAATGTTGTTTAACAAGGCAAAAGATAGCACCGGTTCGCTACACAAATTTAAATGAGGCCGATATGAGACTAGATTTGCCCGCATATGGGCCCCATATTTATTTATGAGGTGAATCGGCATAAGGCCCCCAAACCACGGATATGCATGCAAGATGAATGTCAATTCAATATGCAACAAGTTGTTATTATGTTGTAAAATAGGGTTCGAGGAAAAGGGGTCACACATTAGAGGGGGCTCGACGATCTTGTTAGGGTTCCGGGGTTCGGGGTCCAGGGTTCGACGGCCTCGACGGGATCGTTCTCGGACTCTGGGGGTTAGGGTCTTGCGTTCGAAGCCGGACTTGGGGTTTCGGGTCGCCGATTTCGCTCGGGTGTGCAGTTCTTGGCGAGCATCGGGTCCGGACTTCCCGAACGGGTCTTCGTGGTCTCGACAACTTCGATTCTCTGTGGCGACCTTGGCACTCGATGTCCGTGAAGTAGTACTTGTCGCCCTATCGCCTTGGGTTCGCCCATTCGGGTCCTTGTCGAGTACTTGTCGTCCCCAAGGAGGGCTTGCGTCTAGGGTCTCGCGATCTTGGCGATCGAGGGGGTCGAGGAATCGCACGGTCTTCGGATTCCGCGAGGAGATCATGGCGTCGGGGTTTCCGTGATGAAGATCTTGTCGAGGGTTGGCGCCAAGGTCGTTGCGGCTGGGTTGCCTCGAACGGTCATAGGGACGCCATCGATTCCCAAAGCGCGCGATACACGAGCACGCATACACGAGCACACGACACGAGCACACACATACACGAGCACACGCATACACGAGCACGCACGCAGCGGGCCTGAGGCCACGGTGGCGGCCAGCGAGGCGAGCAGGCGGGCCGCACGGAGACGGAGTCCGGAGGGTGGATGCGGGCGGCGACGGGTGCTCGGCGACGAGGTCGACGGACGCGGCAGAGGGCCCGGCGCGGGATCTGGCCGGGCGTAGCTAGGCGGGTAGGTGCACGGTGAGGGACGGCTCGGGCGGCCGCGGACGATCTGCGCGGCGTCGCTCCGGCGGTTGGTGGCGGTGGCGGCCGGCGACGGACCGGCGGGCTGCTGGCGTGGAAGCGAGGAGGGGTCGTCGCGGTGGCGAACGGCGGGCGGCGGAGGGCCGCGGAGCGGAGGTCGCTGGGCGCCGGCGACGCTGCGGCGGGCACGCTGGGTCGGGTCCGCGAGAGAAGGCGGACGCTGGGCGGGCTCGAGGAGGCGGAGAGGGTCTGCCGGCGGCGGGCGCAGCTGGCGAGGCGCGGGGTCGGCCAGGCGCAGGTGGCCTCCGGTGACGGGGGGGGCGGGGTGCTGTCGGTGAGGTCGAGAGGGTGGAGGCGCTTGGGGACTGGGGCTCGCGGAGGGAGGTTGGCGGGGTGCGGTGGCGTGGCCGGCGGCGAGCGCGGCGGCGCGCCGGGGAGGAGAGGCGAAGCGGTCGGTGGGAGGGCGCGCTGCGCGGGGGCAGGGGAGGCTGCGCGCGAGCCAAGGGAGAGAAAGGGAGGGGAGAAGAGAAACAGGAGACTTGGTGGGGGTGGTGGGTCCCGCTGGGAGGGCCCAGGTGGCAGAGGAGGGGATCGGTGTGGCCGGGGTAGTGGGGGGGGTTCGGTACTGGGGAAGTTGGGGCTGGCGGTTTGGGTTGAACGGGTGAGGGAGGGGTTAGGTGGCCATGTGGCAGCTAGGGAGTGGTGGGGGGTTTGGGGTTAGATGAGGTGGCGTCCAGGGATTGGGTGGGGTGAGGTGGAGGGTAGGAGAGGGTAGATTAGCTGGTAGGAAAAGTTTTCTGGGGTAGCCTAGGCTGGACCGATATTATTTCTGGGGCGGTCGTCCGGGTAAATTGGCCCGTTCGACTGCCCCGCAAAAATAATTATAATTTTTATTTATTACAAACAAGACTTCTGCAAACCGATTTCGGGCAAAACAAAATATTCCGGGGACCCGGGTTTTGGCGTTTGAATAAAATACGGGGCGTTTAGAAAACAAATCGGCTTTGCGAAAAATAGTTTTGGCAAACAATGCAAGATGATGACGATGCAATGCACAAATTCAACGCGATTTTCTAGTAGTGGTTTTGCGGGATGCCACATCTCGGCAGAAGAGAACCCGCGAGAGGTAATCATGAAAACGAGACCCCTGCCGAAGTAAGGAGAGAGCTACCGCTCAACCCACAGCCAAGGCATGAACCTCGGCAGGAAAGAGAAGCGAGACCAGCTCGCCATAATCAAGTGAATGAGAGGTACAATGATGGTTATTCCGAGATGGAATATGCGATCCATGGTGGAAATAACCACTATGGGATGCGTGATGTAATTGCATGCAGAGATTTGCCATCAAATGATGCAAGAGTGAAGCTGGACCGGCTATACCGGTCAGAGTTGTTGGAAGAACAGGGTCCACCAGGTCCGACTTGTTTTGGACCACGGATCATGGGCGAACCACCCGTGCCGAACTTTCAGCTAGCGAGAGGCACAAAACCATACAATGGGAGTACCAAGCCACAAGACTGGTTGATTGACTATGCCACTGCTGTGAAGATAGCGGGTGGGAACTTAAGATGGGCAGTACGGTATGTCCCACAAATGTTGGAAGGACCGGCTAGGGTATGGCTGAATAATCTACCAGCGGGCAGTATCAACTGTTGGTTAGATTTTGAAGAAATGTTCGTCAGCAACTTTACCAGCACATACAAGAGGCCAAACAGGCCGCAACAGTTAGCCATGTGCAAGCAGAGGCCGAATGAAACAGATAGAGAGTTTTTAACTCGATGGTGCAACCTGAGAAACTCATGTGAAGGGGTTATAGAATCGCAAGCAATAGCTTGGTTCGCGCAAGGCTGCCGTTATGGCAGCGTGTTGTGGCAACGCCTGCAAAGAGATATGCCGACCACACTGGCAGAAACTATCAGAATAGCAGACTCCTATGCATTAGGGGACCCAACGCAACGAATTAATGTCAGCAGATCATCGCGAGCAACAGGACCATTATGCAAGAGAATTGGCCGGGTCATCCAGGCGCAGTGATTTCAGAGGAAGAAGAAGAGAGGAAAGGCCGGATTATAGATATAATTCGGCCCAAGTGGCAGCGGTAGCACAAGATCAGCCGAGTCATGGAGCAACTCAACGGCAGAAGAATGGACCTCAGCAGTGGACACCAAAGAATGAAGGAAAAAGGCAGTGGACCCCAGAACAAAAGAAGCAGTGGCAGGAGAGGCCGAAATACACGTTCGAATCCATGTTAGATCAGCCGTGCAAATTTCACACATCAAACCCATCCAGACCAGCCAATCATACGACCCGCCAATGTGCATGGATGAAAAATGCAATGGGGAACCCCGCAGGAGTTCAGGCGCCCCATCAAGTACATCGAAAGATCAATCGCAAATTGATCGGAGCAAATACCAAGAATCGATGTTACCGCCTCCTCCCCCGAGGTACGATAACTCGGATCGGAGGGATGCAGTACATCAAGTAATGAACCAAGTCCAGGATGGAAGGACGAATCCGGCAAATATCGGGCAAATGATTACAGAGAACATCATCGGTCTTATTGCGTGTTCACAACGGAACAAGACAAGCAGTGTGCAGCGCCGGCATATGGAAGTAAATGCGATTATGCCAAGTACCAAGATATGTGCCATGGTCCGATCAGAGGTGACCGGAGCATAAAGGACCACCCCAAAATAATGCCGAGTCCAGATCATATGCACTCGTGTTGGATCCGGCATTCGCTGGACCAAGCATCAACGTGAAATTTTCAAAAGTACTCATTGACAATGGAAGCAGATCAACATCATGTACAAAGATACCATGCATAAACTCGAATATCGCGAACATGCTGCAATCCACGAGAACCACTTTCCATGGGATAGTGCCGGGGCTTTCATGCGATCCCATCGGTAAAGTACGAGTGAACGTGTTATTCGGTACGAGATAATCGCAGCGTAGAACTTAGAATTTGAAGTGGTAGATCTGGAAAGTTGTTATCATGTTCTACTCGGACTGACCTGGCCAAATTCATGAGCACCATCATGTAGGTTATCTCAAGATGAAGCTACCGGACCACAAGGAGTAATAACAATTGAGGGGATTACAAGAAATCAATGGAGTGTGCTTCACCGGGTCAAATTTGGCGAATCATTGGTTATAGCAAGAGAAAAGAGAAGGATTCAAGAAGTAGCAGCCTCGCTCACGCAAGGAACATGAACATGCCGGCGCTGGCCAACCCACATGGCAGTGTCTCTTTTCAGCCGACTAAAGAAACGAAGAAATTTCAGATCGATGAGCAATTCCCAGAGCGTACTGTTACTATTGGTGCAGGCCTGGACGCTAAATAGGAAAGCGAGCTCACCAACTTCCTCCGTGAGAATCGGGACATATTTGCATGGTCAACTCAAGATCTGCAAGGTGTTCCGAGGGAGTTGGCTGAGCACTCTTTGAACGTAAGGCCAGGAGCAAGACCGGTGAAGCAACCTCTCCGCCGCTTCGCCGAAGACAGGAGAAAAATAATAGGAGATGAAATAGCTCGGCTCCTCGCGGCCGGGTTCATCATGGAGGTGCTATACCCGGATTGGTTATCGAATCCGGTGCTAGTAGAAAAGAAGAAAGATGATCCCAATGTAGCCATTGTATGGCGAATGTGTATCGATTACACCAACCTGAACAAGGCGTGTCCAAAAGATCCTTTTTCGTTACCTAGAATAGACCAAGTCATTGACTCGACCGCTGGTTGTGAGCTATTATCATTTGTAGACGCGTATTCTGATTTCCACCAGATACCGTTAAATCCGGCCGATCAAATAAAGACTGCATTTATTACCCCGTACGGGGCTTATTGTTATCGCACAATGCCATTCGGCCTGCGAAATGCAGGAGCGACATATCAGAGATGCATGCAAAAATGCCTGCATGATCAGATAGGAAAAAATGTACAAGTATATGTAGATGACGTGGTCATCAAAACCAAGGAAAGCAAAACATTACTAGAAGATATACGGCAGACTTTTGCGAACCTGAGAAGGTTCCGAATGAAGCTTAATCCAGAAAAATGCACATTTGGCGTGCCGGCAGGAAAATTACTCGGTTTTCTTGTATCTAGCCGAGGTATCGAGGCTAATCCAACAAAGATAAAAGCAGTAGAAAGAATGGAATTGCCAAAATGTTTAAATGATGTACAAAAATTCACGGGCTGTCTGGCCTCGCTTAGTCGATTTGTATGTCGGCTAGGAGAGAAGGCACTACCACTCTATCAGCTGATGAAGTAGTCAGATAAATTCATTTGGACTCCACAAGCAGACATCGCATTTCGTGAGTTGAAAAAGATGTTGGTTACAGCACCCATTTTGGCTTCTCCATTATCAAAAGAGCCTATGTTACTCTATGTAGCGGCTACCAACAGAGTAGTGAGTACTGTAGTCGTAGTGGAACGACTTGAAGATGGTAAGTCGATTTCCGGTGTATTATCTAAGTGAGGTGTTATCCACTTCAAAGCAGAATTACCCGCATTATCAGAAGATGGCTTATGGAGTATATATGTCGGCGAAAAAGCTTAAACATTACTTCGAAGAGCATCCCATCAAAGTAATCTGTGAGGCACCCATAGCCGACATGTTGAGCAACAAAGGCGCAAGTGGCCGAATAGCAAAATGGGAAATCGAGTTATCACCATACGCTCCACAATTTGATAGAAGAGATGCAATCAAATCTCAGGCGGTCGCCGACTTTCTCGTGGACTGGGCCGAGGTGCAGTATGAGCCACCATTGCCAGATCCAAATTACTGGACTATGCATTTCGATGGTTCAAAACTAAGGAATGGTTTGGGGGCGGGAATAGTGTTAACCTCGCCTAAAAGAGACCAACTGAAATATGTATTACAAATACATTTTGCTGCGTCCAACAATGTAGCCGAATATGAAGCGCTAGTTCATGGACTGAAAGTAGCAAAAGAAATTGGCATACGCCGAATCTTATGCTATGGTGACTCGGATCTAGTAGTACAGCAAGTATCAGGCAGTTGGGACGCATTAGATGCTAATATGGCTTTATACAGGTTTCACGTGCAAAATATCAGTGGATACTTTGAAGGATGTGAATTTCACCACATACCTCGGGCAGAAAATGATGCCGCAGACACATTGTCAAAATTAGGATCAACCCGACAATCAATTCCTCCGGGTATTGCCCTGGAGCACCTCAGGAAACCATCAATAATACCATCACCAGAATCCGAATCTATCTTTATCCCGACAAATTCCGCAGAAGATAACACGCCGATGGAAGTAGATCCGCAGTATAACTCGGAACCCCCCAAGAGGAGGACAGCCGAGGTAAGTGCAATCATGGGAAAAGCCGAGATATGTATGTCGGCAGAAAACATGGAAATAGACAGTGAGATCACATCAGAAAAAGTCACACCGTTATGGACGCAACCCATATTTTCTTACCTAAAAGACTCGATGTTGCCGAGTAATGAGGTATTAGCTAGACAAACTGTAAGGAGAGCAAAATCTTATACAATCATAAACAATGAGATATATAAAAGGAGCGTCACAAACGTGTTGCAGAAGTGTGTAAGTTCGGCAGAAGGTCAGGAGATCCTTCTAGACATACACCAAGGAGAATGTGGGCACCATGCCTCATCTCGTGCCTTAGTAGCCAAAGCATTCAGGCATGGATTTTATTGGCTGACGGCATTGAAAGAAGAAAAAGAATTAGTTAAGAAATGCAATGGATGTCAGAGATACGCAACCAAAATACACATGCCATCGGCCGAGTTAAAAACAATACCCATCACTTGGCCATTTTCTGTATGGGGTTTAGATATGGTGGGACCATTCAAGCAAGACGAGGAGGAATGACCCACATGTTGGTTATGGTGGACAAGTTCACAAAATGGATTGAAGTGAAACCAATAAAAAGTGCGATGGGTCCACGGTGAAATTTCTTAAGGATATTATCTTAAGATATGGGTATCCGCATGATATTATAGATAATGGCACAAACTTTGCGAGAAGGCTTTCGCGATTTTGCCGAGAAGCACATAAGACTAGATATTGCCTCGTGGCTCACCCAAAGATCCAATGGGCAAGTGGAAAGGTCTAATGGACTGGTGTTATCGTGAATAAAACCACGACTTGTCGAACCATTGCAAAGGTCGGCAGGATGTTGGATTGAGGAACTCCCAGCATCTTGTGGAGCCTCGGGACTACTCCAAATAGATCAACAGGTTATACACCATTCTTCACGGTATACGGGCGAGGCCGTACTTCCACCGACATAATATATGACTCGCCAAGAGTTACTCAATACAACCTCGGAGATAAACGAGATAGCTCGGCAAGATGTCAGACCTGCTAGAAGAAGCCGGAGAGTTGACATTGTCACGATCAGCTATTTATCGCCAGAACTGCGACGATATCACAGCAAGAAGGTGAATCCAAGAGTATTCAAAGAAGGAGATTTAGTCCTCCGATCGGTGCAACGTACGGCATGCACAAGTTGTCACCTCCATGGGAGGACCATTCATTGTGAGCAAAGCGTTGCACAACGACGCCTATTATCTAGTCAGCCTTTCGGTCCCGGAAAGAACAAGGCAGACAAAGCCGGCGAAGAAACGAAGCGTCCATGGAATGTAGCTTTACTTCGACCATTTTACTCATAGCATTGTATCTCAAGGTCAAGATCCAATGATGTATTGAACCTCGGCACCCAGAGCAGTGACTCGGGGACTGCCATATGTTATCTCAATTTCATGTTATGCATTTGAACCTCGGCACCCAGAGCAGTGACTCGGGGACTGCCATATGTTATCTCAATTTCATGTTATGTATTTGAACCTCGGCGCCCAGAGCAGTGACTCGGGGACTGCTGTATGTTATCTCAATTTCATGTTATGTATTTGAACCTCGGCATCCAAAGCAGCGACTCGGGAACTGCCACATGCTGCTTCAGTTTTATGTTGAGCGCACCCGTATTAGTTTTATAATTTCTGAAATTTGGTTTACATATTGAAGTTCGGCGCGATAAACAATGATTCAGGGATTGCCATATATTCTCCCAAGGTAGTAGTCAACCGCCGTTCAGAACACCACTCATGAAAAAACGGAGGCAAGGATAAATCCTAAAATCGAAATCGCAGCCACCAAAGCAAGAATTGACAAACACCAACTTAACCAAATGGTAACAGCTACAAGCGTATATGTCACAACGGTACACATAAAAGAAATTCAAGTCATACATACTGGACAAATTTTTACAGACATCATACGCCCGACATGCCAGGGATAAGAAATAACTCAAGCATTGTTCGCAGGGAGGCTGACTTGGTGTGGTTTGGGCACTCCGGCGTAGGAGGAACTTCAACCGAGGTTGCCTCACTCCAGAGAACCAAGTGCAACTTCAGCGAAGCTCGAGGCTGCTCAGAGCATCCGCTATGCGCTTGAGTGCCCGTACTTTGGAGGAGGACCGCATCGCCGCCGCTATCCGAGCTTGAACTAGAGCTTTCAGATGTGGCCGAATTATCCTCACCCTCTCCTTGCTCAGCCGAATTGTCATCCGAGGCATCTTCAACTATGACCTACTCATCCGGGTTTGGAAGAAAACTCGGCCCTTCATTCCAGGTATGTACGTCGGCATACTCGACGAGTTGGAAGGCGCGAGCTTGCCGAAGAGCGACGAAGGTGGGGTCTTCAACCCAACGAGAACCAGTGCGTAGATTTCTCAGGATGTCTAGAGAAATGTCTTCGTACCATGACATGATGACAGTAAGGGCCATATCAGCGCCAGCACGCCCGGCTGATTCCCTCCAGAGACTCAGTTGACTCTCAGATGCCATGAGTCTTTTTACTAGTAATTCGACCTCGTTAATATCAGGAGTACCATATGTATTCGGCCAAAGAACGTGGTAAGCTCGGATGGATGCTTGCACCAAGTCCCGACCCATAATTTTCATTGGGCCAACTGCAGCACCAACAGCAACCAGGAAATCCTCCATTGAATACTCCGAGTCAGCGGCAACAGAAACACCTCGGCGCATGCGAGCTGCAAGAACCGCTTTAGAACTCACAGGCTTGGCTTCGGGAAAATGATCTGCGCAAAGCATGAACGTGTCAGGTGGTAGCGGGAACAAAAAAGAAAAATATAATTCGGCTGTGTTAAGTAGCTTACGATGAATGTAACTCATCATTATCTGAAGGTCTTTGGCCCAATCAACCTTGCTCTTCTCAAAACGAGCAATTTCCTCGCTCAACCCCTGAGTTTTTAGTTCGGCAGCCTCGAGGAGTTCTTTGTTCTTCTGCAGCTCCAAAGCCAGCCGATTCTTCTCCTCGGAAAATTCTTGGTCGACCTTTTCCAGTTCGGATTTCTGAGAGAGCTTAAGGGTATCCACCTCGGCTCGCAGGCGAGTTATTTCATCATCTTTTTCTTGTAATTGCGCCGAATGAATAGCGTTTTGCTCTAAAAAATGCAGCATCACGTCAGGCATGGGCATGCAATCTTGATGCGATGCTGCAAAGGTTTGCAACTCGGCTTTACCAGAGCCAAACGCAATAAGGAAACTTAGCATACATGTTAAAAGGGAAAGGGTGTAAAATAAAAGGGAAACTAACCTTCCAAGCTCTTAACTTTCTTCTCAAGGCGAATGTTGAGATTATTAATGTTACATGTTTACCAAGAACGTTGAAAATAAAAGGGAAAGTAAGCCGGCATCTCGCGGACAAATAAATAAGAACGTTGAAAATAACGAAAAGGAACCATCGACGTACCAGCCTTCTTTACCACCGGAAGGATTTTCTCATACTTTTCTTCTAGCTTACGGTGCGAAAAAAGCAACCTCTGGAATTCGGCAGTCCTCCGATCATGTGCAACCTGAGCAATGGGGAAAAACGATAAATCGATATTCAAAGCTAAATCAGATCCGAGTCAAGCAGGACTTAACTCGGATCTAGGTGGCTGGATATTCAAAGCTAAAATCAGATCCGAGTCAAGCAGGACTTAACTCGGATCTAGGTGGCTGGATATTCAAAGATAAAATCAGATCCGAGTCAAGCAAACTTAACTCGGATCTAGGTGGCTGGATATTCAAAGCTAAATCAGATCCGAGTCAAGCAGGACTTAACTCGGATCTAGGTGGCTGGATATTCAAAGCTAAATCAGATCTGAATCAAGCAGAACTTAATTCGGATCTAGGTGGCTAGATATTCAAAGCTAAAGCAAATCCGAATCAAGCAAAACTTAACTCAGATCTAGATGGCCGGATTTCCGAACCCTAGAAATAAATTTAAATTAAGTCAAAGATCATTAAACTTCCAAGCATATAACAAGTTATTTCCTTGCAAGTTTTGGGGACTAGAGCATATAGTAACATCTGGGGACTAATTTAAAACTCAGAGAAACATCAATTACCTCATTCATCTTGTTAGTATCAAGGATGAACTTGGCAGCATGGTCAAAACGGCCGCTGATGTCGGAAAGCTGAAAGGGCTGGTTGATAGGATTACCCTCAAACTTATCAGCGGCGTTCCAATTATTGGCGTACTACACCAGCGCGCCGAGGCTGTTCCCACTAGCTGTCTGAGTTAAGACCTTACCCCGGACAGGTTGTGCAACCACTGCGGCCACAGGGCTCTTATGAAGAGCAAGCTGGGTGCTGGCAGCCGAGGCAACGGAGGCTTTGGTAGGCGCAGTTCCCTTACGCAGCACGTCGGCGATACTCGGCTGAGAAGAGCCGACAAGACCTTTCTGAGAAGAGGAAGTCTTGGCGGCAACAGCTTTTCTCACCTTAGAGGAGGCATCAGTAGGAAGTGACACCTCGGAAGTGGGGACGTCGTCTTTAGGAGCAAAGGGTTACTGATCAGAAGGCGCCGAGATAACGACCTTTTCCGAGGCCGGAGTGGCTGAGAAACCGCCGGTAGATAGAGGCTTAGTAGCGGCCGGGAACCATAGAAGGGCAACGGATTCGACGAAAACCTCGGAGGGCCGAGGAATCAATGTCAACAAGGGGTTTTGAGCACGCGACGAGGAGGCGACGATTCGGAGCTGGAGGAGAGGCAAGACGAGTGGACTGGGAATCCTGTATCATCGACGGCGGAGGAGACTGCCGAATCGGGCGCTAGTCATGCTAGGACCGCTGGCTTAACGTAAAGCGAGCTTTGCAAAAATAAGAAAGAAAAAGTGTCGATGAAAAATGAAAGAGAGAAACAAGAAATACAAGTAAAAGGAGCTTACCCGGCAACCCCAGGCATAATCTTGCGCCTGGGAGGATTCGGAGCGGATTTATTCGTTCGTTTCTTGGGGACCGCTTCCGAGGCACTAGCAGGAGCCCCACGTTTCCCCGAGGTAACAGGGGGTCGAGAAGCAATAGGCTCGGCGTCGTGAACCTGACCGGCCGGATTAGCTGGGAAAGTAGAAGCCGGAAATGCATAAGAAATAGGCATTGCGGCAACTACCTCAAGAATTTGGACCTCGTCCGAATCACCTTCCTCCTCTTGCGCCGAAGTCTTGCCACGAGCTCGAGCCGGGGCAGGATCCGACTTAGGGACGAACTCCTCGGAGTCCGGCTCACCAGTATCCAGGGTGCTCCGGTCTGCGGGCCACGGAAGCAACAAAACTTCAGCGTCCTCATTCTTCTGCTCTGCGAACCTCTGCAAGACGAGGACAAAGAAAGTTAGCGGAATCCGTTACGAAAACAATGGAATAGCAGAGCGTTATTGATTAAGCTTACCTCGGGAGGCGGGTGATCGCGGGTGAACGGTTTCAATCCCCAAGCCCAATCCTCAGGCATCTCCGTCTTGAAGATAGTTCGGACGCGCTTGTGGATAAGGTAATTGTCCAGCTCCACAGTCGAGACTCGGTTAGGGTCGAGGGGACCACTCATGTAGCACAGCTTGTGAGTCCGCTTTTGGAATGGGCAGATCCGGCTACTAATGAAAGTAGCCATCAGGTCTTCGCCGCATAACCCGGCGCGGATCAGCTCTTTAAGCCGAATCTCAAAAGCCTCGGCCAAGGCATGAGTTTTCCTCGGGTTGTAGAGCCAGTTCACTTTAGAAGGCGGACCAATTGAGAAGGCAGGGAGCCGAAACTTGTCCTCTGTCCCCCTATTCTTGACGTAAAAGAAGGATTTGTGCCACTTCTTGCACGACTCTAACCCGGCCCCACATTGAGTAAGCGATTTCTCGGAGGGGTGCAGAGATTTGTCAGGGATTACATTAGAACGAATATGGAAGAACTTCGACCAGACGTGCACTGACGGCCATAGGCCAAAGTATCCCTCCGAAGCGGAGATAAAAGCAGAAAGAGAAGCAATGGCGTTCGCAGGAAGATGATGCGGCTGAAGGCCGAAGTAGTCGAGAAACTCTCTAGCAAAATCGCTAAGAGGGAGACCGAACCCACGCGTGAACTGCGACATAAAAACCACATACTCACCCTCCTTCACATCCGGAGAGGACTCGCTGCCGGGTAAGCGATAGGAGACGTCGGCGGGAATCCTCCGAGTTCGGATAAGCCACTCAATCTCGCGGCGCATAACGGAAGAACCTTGCCACGAGCCTCGCTCGGGCCCAGAGCCAGCGTCATCATCCTCAACCAGAGCACCACTAAAGGAGCTAGACATGGGTGGTTCGCCGGAGAGTTCGACGGAAGAAGAGCTGGCGGCGGAGGGGAGTTTAGAGCTACGAGGCCCTGTCGTGATTTTACACGGAAGCGACGGAGGAGGAGCAGGGGAACCGCCGCACGAACACGATATCAAAACGGAGAAATCTACGGTAAAACCTAGGCAATGCGACCGAAAAGGACTCACCGGCGACGGCCCCGAAGCTGGTGAGCGCAGGCGAGGCGAGCAGAACGACGCGGCGGAGTCCTCGCCGTCGGAAGCTCTGATGAGCGCACGGCGGCGGAGCTACGAGAAGGCGCGCAGGCGAGAGGAAGGAGGAGGGCAGAGACGAACGAGAAGGGGAAAAGTAAATCCCCAAACACCGTGCCCCTCTTTATAGTCGAGCCACGAACAAGGTAGTGGGATCATGGCTGTAGCAGTTGACCATGTAGATCGTGGGTGCGGCACGAACGCACGACGATAAGTGGAGACACACCAACGGCCACACGGGAACGAAGAAGGTTGCGATCCCCCAGGGAAACGGCACGCGAGGCGTCGCAGCGGCGGCGCAGCAGGTATAGGGTTAACTGTAGCCTGTCAGTAAATACTGTAGAGGAACCAAAAAACTATAAAAACAATGATGGGAGTGACACGTAGGACGAGGCGTACGAGAGAAGGAACAAGGATACCCCGGACGAGAAAAAGGTAACTCGGAAACAAGATCTTGAAGAATATGATGAAGCTGATACGACCCGGCCGAAGCTATCGACAGGGCCACACCAGCTTCGGGGACTAATGTCGGGGGGTTGACCTCGGGTAGGTCAAAGACGGGGAAAGACAGAGGTACGATCCCCGTCTGGTTTCCGAGTTACAGTCTAGGTCGGCCGAATCATGAATAAGTCGGCCGACATACGGAGGCGAGAGGCCCGTATATGTATATTAAGGCGTTACCCGGCCGAGTTACTGCGTGGGTCGACCGGGTTAACCTGAGTGATCTTGATGCAGGTAAAGGACAATCCGAGCTATGTAGGGGAGGGCCGAATGATATGAAGCTTGCAGGAGAAGGAGAGGCCTGAAGTCAAACCCTAGCTGCAAGCTAAGGAGAATCTAAGCAGTGCCAAGCGCTACGGACAAAGGCGCAGAGCGACAGAGAGGTAGGAGGAGGTCACGGAGGTGACAGTCCAGAAGACCGAGGCATACAAGTGGGGCCCTCTGGAACCTTGCCGTCGTTAGAGGGGCGACGGGGAAAGAGGGGCGCCGAACTACTATATTGGGATAGGCATATTCCTCGAATATGCTGGCCACGTCATCCCTAAAGGAACCCAGGGCTCTCCTTTATAAGGAGATACTTGGACTCAGGGAAGGGGATCGACTCATTTTGGTACCGTTAGGCTGGTGAGGTTCATCTTTTCTCCCTGTATACAGCTCAGGGAGCACTTGTAGCCCAAGAGAAGAGAAATAAAGATCTTTGCCCTAATCTCTTGTGTGTAGAATTAGTTGCATCTTCCCTCCCCAGATCCCACTAGCATCCATTGGCCCCATACTTTAGCCTACCCATGGCATCTGCCGTGCCACCACCACGACACTAAACAACTTGAGGGATGTTGAATTTAGTGGGAGTTCATCTAGTAATTTGATTAAGTTGAACTATTTATCATGAACATAGTCTAAATTGTACTTGCAAATACTGTAGATCACATGGCTAAGTCCAACTTCAACGTTTTTGCTGAGATAGAAAAGCTTAGAAACAATGGGTCTAACTTCACCAAATGGTTCCGCATTCTGAGAATCATTCTCGCTGGCGGACAAAAGGACTATGTCCTTGAGAAAGCGCTAGGTGACGCCCCTGCTATAGATGCGCCGGCTGATGAGAAAGCTGTTTATCAATCGCGCAAGGATGATTATGATTTGATTAAGATCGCCATGTTGTATGCTATGGAATCGGATCTTCAAAATCGTTTTGAGGAGTTCGCCGGGCCCTTTGAGATTCTTGAGGAGCTGAAAACTATGTTTCAGACTCAGGCCCATTTTGAGAGATATGAGATCTCTAAGAAATTCTTTAACTACAAGATGGAGGAAGGGAGTTTCGTTAGTGAGCACGCCATTAAGATGTCGGGCTACACTCAACGCCTTGAGCAACTGGACTACAAGATTCCAGAGGAGCTCAAGATTGACAGAGTTCTGCAGTCACTCCCTCCTAGATACAAAAGTTTTGTAGTTGCTCACAATCAGATTGGTTCCACTGATATGATCACTGAGCTCTTCGCTAAGATGAAAGTAGCGGAGGTGGACATCAAAAAGAATAATCATGTGTTGATGGTCAACAAGCCCCCCACCTTCAAGAAAGGTAAGGGTGCAAAGAAGCCCTTCAATAAAGGCGAAGCAAGCGTTGCCCTCGCGAGAAGAAGCTCAAGTCCGTCCTAAGGGACAATCGAGTGCTTCTATTGCAAGGACAAGGGTCACTAGAAGCTTAACTGTCCAAGTACTTAGCGACAAGAAGGTGCACCATCAAAGGTATATTTGATATACATGTTATTGATGTTTTCCTTACTAGCCCTCGTTAAAGGTTCGGGTATTTGATACCGGTTCAGTTGCTAATATTTGTAACTCAAACAGAGCTACTGGAATAGACGGCCACTTGCGAAGGATGAGGTGACGATGCTGGCAACGGATCAAGAGTTGATGTGATGGCCGGCACGCTCTCCTTAGTTTTACCTTGGATTAGTTTTAAACCTTAATAAGTGTTATTATGTGCTTGCGTTGAGCATGAACATTATTTCTGGATCTTGTTTATTGCAAGATGGTTATTCATTTAAATCGGAGAATAATGGTTGTTCTATTTATATGAGTAACATCTTTTATGGTCATGCACCTATTGTGAATGGTTTATTTCTTCTAAATCTCGAAAGGGATGAAACACACATCCATAACATTGAGGCTAAGAGATGCAAAGTAGATAGTGATAATACTACTTATTTGTGGCACTGTCGTCTAGGTCATATTGGTGTAAAGCGCATGAAGAAACTCCATTCTTATGGACTTTTGGAGTCTCTTGATTTTGAATCATTTGACACATGCGAACCATGCCTCATGGGCAAGATGATCAAAACCCCGTTCTCCGGTATGATGGAGCGAGCAACGGACTTGTTGGAAATCATACATACCGATGTATGTGGACCGATGAGTGTTTCGACGTGCGGTGGATATCGCTATTTTCTCACTTTTACCGATGACTTAAGTAGATATGGGTATATCTATTTAATGAAACATAAATCTGAACCGTTTGAAAAGTTCAAAGAATTTCAGAATGAAGTGGAGAACCATCAATGTAAAGATTAAGTTTCTACGATCCGATCGTGTAGGTGAATATTTGAGTTATGATTTTCTCACGCATCTTAAAGCAAGTGGAATCGTTTCACAACTCACGCCACCCGGAACACCACAGCGCAATGGTGTGTCTGAACGCCGGAACCGAACCCTATTAGATATGGTCCGATCGATGATGTATCTTACTGATTTGCCGTTATCATTTTGGGGTTATGCATTAGAAACCGCTGCATTCACTTTAAATAGGGCACCATCTAAATCCGTTGAGACGACACCGTATGAACTGTGGTTTGGTGCTAAACCTAAGTTGTTGTTTCTCAAAGTTTGGGGATGCGAAGATTACGTCAAGAAGTTGATGCCGGACAAGCTCGAACCCAAAGCGGAGAAATGCGTCTTCATAGGATACCCTAAGGAAACTATTGGGTATACCTTCTATCACAGAACCGAAGGCAAAGTGTTTGTCGCAAAGAACGGTTCCTTTCTTGAGAAGGAGTTTCTCTCGAAAGAAGTGAGTGGAGGAAAGTGGAGCTAGACGAGGTTATTGAACCTTCTCTTGAATTGGAGAGTAGCGCAGCACCTGAAATTGTTCCAAGGTCTGCACCAACAATAGAGGAAGCTAATGACAAGGATCATGAAGCTCGGACGATGTCGCATCGAACGTCGCAGTCGACAAGGTCGCGTGACCCTCCTAAGTGGTACCAAGAATCTGCCTGACTGTCTTGTTAGTAGAAGACAGTGAACCTACGAACTATGAGGAAGCGATGATGAGCCGGACTCGAGAAATGGCTAGAAGCCATGAAATCCGAATTGGGATCCATGAGCGAAAACCAAGTATGGACTTTGGTGGACCCTCCTAGCGACCGAAAGGCCGTTTAGTGCAAATGGATTTTCAAGAAGAAAATGGACGCGGATGGTAATGTTACCGTCTATAAAGCACGGCTTGTCGCAAAAGGTTTTCGACAAGTTCAAGGTATTGACTACGATGAGACTTTCTCTACCGTAGCGATGTTTAAGTCCATTCGGATTTTATTAGCAATTGCTGCGTTTCATGATTATGAAATATGGCAGATGGATGTCAAGACTGCGTTCCTCAATGGCAACATTTATGAAAATTTGTATATGATGCAACCCGAAGGTTTTGTCGATCCTAAGGATGCTGATAAAGTATGCAAACTTCAGCGTTCCATTTATGGACTGAAGCAAGCATCTCGGAGTTGGAACCTTCGTTTTGATCAAGTGATCAAGAGCTTTGGATTTGTTCCAAATTGCTACGAAGCTTGTATCTACAAGAAAGTGAGTGGGAGCTCGGTGACGTTTCTGGTACTATATGTGGATGACATATTGATTATTGGAAATGACATCAACATGCTTAATGATGTGAAGAGTTATTTGAACAAGTGTTTTTCAATGAAAGACCTAGGTGAAGCGCTTATATATTGGGCATCAAAATCTATAGAGATAGACAAAGACGCCTGATAGTTTTAAGCCAAAGTACATACCTAGACAAAGTTCTGAAAAGGTTCAGAATGGATAAGGCAAAGAAAGGTTAAGTGCCTATGTTGTCAGGTAAGATATTGAGCAAGGCTCAGTGTCCAGCTACGGTAAAGGATAGGGAAGCTATGAGCAAAGTGCCTTATGCCTCGGCCATAGGTTCCATCATGTATGCCATGCTTGTGTACTAGACCGATGTGTCCAATGCTCTTAGTTTGACGAGCATGTATCAAAGTGATCCAGAGGAACCGACAGCCGTGAAGAGCATCCTAAAGTACCTAAATAGGACTAAAGAAATGTTCTTAGTCTATGGGGGTGATGAACTCGTCGTAAAAGGTTACGTCGACGCTAGTTTTGACAATCGACAAGGATGATTCTAAATCTCGACAGGATACGTGTATATTTTGAATGGAGGAGCTGAGTCGGAGAAGCTGCAAGCAAAGCATGATCGCGGGATCTACAGAGAAGCGGAATACATGGCCGCAGAAGGCCAAGTGAAGGAGTTTGGATCAGGAACTTCATCACTGAGCTTGGCGTGGTTCCAAGTGCATTGGACCCACTGGAGATATTGTGTGACAACACTGGCGCCATAACACTCACTAAGGAACCAAGATATCATCCAAAGACCAAGCATATCAACCGCAAGTTTCATATAATCCGAGATTATATAGCAGATGGAGATCTGAAGATTAGCAAAGTACATACAGATCTGAATGTCGCAAATCCATTGACTAACCCTCTTCCACGTGTAAAACATGATCAGCACCTCAGTGCCATGGGTGTGAGATTGTTGCCAAATGTAAACTAGATTATTGACTCTAGTGCAAGTGGGAGACTATTGGAATTATGCCCTAGAGGCAATAATAAAGATGTTATTATTATAATTCTTGTTCATGATAATGTTTATATTCCATGCTAGAATTGTATTAAGCGGAAACTTTAATACTTGTGTGGTTTGTGAACAACACCGTGTCCCTAGTACGCCTCTATGGACTAGCTCATTGATTAATGATGGTTAAGGTTTCCTAACCATGGACATGAGTTGTCAATTAATAATGAGATCATATCATTGGGAGAATGATGTGATGGAATGCACAAACTAAGCGAAGCAATTAGATCGTGTTCATCTTTGCGAAGCTTTTCTTATGTCAAATATTGTATTCCTTAGACCATGAGATAATACAACTCCCTGGTATCGGAAGAAAGCTTTGAGGTCATCAAACGTCATCCTATGAGAGGGTGATCATAAAGGTGTCTCTCAAGTGATCGGAAAGTATCTTGGGTTGTATGTATCGAGATGGGATTTGTCCTCCCAAGTCGGAGAGATATACTTGGGCCCACTCGGTGATCGATATCAACACCGCTTGCAAGCATGTTAAGGAGTTAATCACAAAGTGATATCGGATTACGGAACGAGTAAAGTACTTGCTGTGAACGAGATTGAACTAGGTATGACGGTACCGACGATCAAATCTCGGGCAAGTAAAATATCGCGAGACGAAGGGAATATATATGGGATTGATTGAATCCTGGAATCATGGTTCATCCGATATGATCATCGATGAATGTGTGGGAGTCAATATGGGTTTCTGCACCCATTGTTGATTATTGATAGAAGATCATGTCTGCATATTCTCGAACCCGCAGGGTCACACACTTAACGTGTCTCGACGCTAGGATAGATTGGATAATTGGTTTATGAGTTTTTGTTCGGAGTCTCGGATGGGATCCGGGACATCACGAGAGGTTCCGGAGTAGTCCGGAGAATAAGATTCATATAAGGCAGTGCAGTTTTTGGAGTTCGGAATTGTTTCGGGTCAATCGGTATTGTACCGGAAGCTTCTAGAACCTTCCGGAAGGGGACCAACGTGGCCCCACCTTATGGGAGGGGGCATGGGCCTATGAGGGAGTGCCCTGGCCGCATTGGGCCAGGGGCACAAGGCCCTATAGGTCCCAACCGGCCAAGAGGGATAAAACCCTAATTTGGACCTTCTAGAAGGGGGGGGGGTTCCTTGCCCCCCACTCTTCCTCCTTGGACGCCGGCCATGGCTTGAGGGAGGGTATAGGGTTGCCGCCCCACCCCTCTATATAAAGAGGTCTGGGGGCGCACCACCCCCCACACCTTCCCCTCAAGCCAGTCGCCCTGCTGCCCTCCTCTCTCTCTCTCCATTGCGTGTAGCGAAGCCTTGCAGAAATTCTCCACCAATTGCACCGCGCCGTCGCGTTGTAGATCCAACCCATCTCTCCACCATACTTGTTGGACCAAGGAAGGAGGAGACGTCAAGGTGTTGCACGTGTGCATCTCACGGAGGCACCGCCACTTGTGGTGCTAGATCGGATCGGATCGCGAGGAGGAGAAACGAATACGACTACATCACCCACGCCCGATTTAACGCTCATCGGCGAATCTTCAAGGGTATGAAAATCTAATCCAATCTCTCTCGTTGTTTGCATCTCCTAGATTAGATCTTGGCTTTCCCTCTGTTCGCATCCGTAGAAAATTTTGATTTACTATGCCGCGAAACCCTTCAAAAGCATCCTTCCGGTGATGGTGATTAACATGATCTCATGGTCGAAGGAATTAGGTTACTATGTATCAGAAATCTTATAGCAAATGAACTATATTAAATGACTTGATCTTTATGCTACGCTTTAACTATAGGAGTATGTCCATCACATCATTCTCCTAATGATATGACCCTGTTGTTAATAACATCTCTATGTTCATGATCAGGAAACCATGATCATATATTAACCAACAAGCTAGTTTAACAAGAGGCTTTACTAGGGACTCTTTTATGTTTACAAATCACTCAAGTATTAATGTTTCCTGTTAATACAATTATAGCATGGTATGTAAACATTTATCATAAGTATGAAGATATGATAATAACCACTTTATTATTGCCTCTTGGGCATATCTCCAACAAGTTGTCCAACTAGAATTCCAGTGAACACTATTACTTACCTTGATGGTCGGATGTTATCCAAGTATCGTGTGAGTATCCAACTTCCAGAGGAGCTTGGATTATATCACGATTTACCTATAGGAGAAGGTAGGAGTCATTTAGCAACATATCATGTTGTTGTTGTGGAGGCGATAGCTAATATCCGGGAACAGAAAACCAAGGAGTTAGAAGGTAGCACATTTTTTGTGATACCCCATGATTCCGTAGACTCGGAGCCTATACCGGATCATCTTACTTTGATTAAGAAGCATCCTAAGTTAGCTTCCAAGTTTGTGGATAGATACCGGACACTCGTTGCGTCTTTTTATAAGACACATCAAGTGATTGTCGAAGATAAAAATGACATGTTAGAGGATCTAACTGATCCGGAAGGAGGAAGCAGTTAGCATTCCAGTTAGAAAATGAAGCAAGTAGTAGTGCCACACTTATCTTTAAGGATATACCTATAGATTCTGAATCTTTTATACCATATCCTTATTCACCAAGATCTGAACCTATAAATGATCCGACTATGGATAGGAGGTATGCGGTACCACAGGGCTCAGAGGATGGTTCTGACTCAGAACTTCCTATTGAGAATTTGGATGGTTGGAGAATGGGATCATATGATGGATCTCATGAACACCAGATGTCCACAGATGGTTCTAACAGAAATGTTGGGCAATCTAGTTGGATGGGTGCAAGGATGAACCCTAATAACAGTAGTAGAAATACCATGTCAATAGATAATCAGGATGAGGAAGAAGATCCTGAGGAGGGAGTGTTTGAATCATCAACATTTTCTCAAAACCCAGGGATTATACATTATCCAGTGTTTAACTATCTTGCCCAAGGGAGCACCTGGGAAGCAGCAGGATCTGCATATCCTGTTGACAACTCAAGGAATGAAGATCAGGAGATGCAGGCTGGAGATAATGTTGAATATGTTTCTGAAGACTTTTCAGCTGAGCTGGAGGGAGTCAATGCGCTCAGGTTGAGTAATGACTCAAGTCCTGACACTTCAGATACAGAGTATGTTCCTTCTGGAAGACCATTTGTTCCACAAACTATGCGACGAACAACACATCATCACGGTTGGACATCAGGCGTGTATGATGAGCATGGTTACTACTAGAAGGAGGCAACTAGTTAGTGATATCAAATACCGTGTATTGTACTCCAAGTAATAAGGTAGTGAGATGAATACGGTAGTTTTGTGATTATACCTATATGGTATATGTTGTAAGAAATTTGTATCATTATGATATTATGTAAAATATGTGAAATGAATATTTGGATTTTTTTGGATCTTCATTGTGTGACTAGTTCTGTGAGTAAAGTCGAGCTCAGAACACATGTGCATGATTTAATTATGAGTATTCGCTTTATGTTGCAGGACTAGAGGGTCATGGATACGGGTGTAGAAATGGAAACTGAGCAGCAGCGGATGGAGCGAGAGACAAGGAGAAGGCCGATGCAGATGCAGCAAATCAAGGAGCATTACCACCACCACCAATGAGGCCGTTAATGGAGCAGAATTTTATGCAATGCATGCAAATGATGCAAGATACCCAGAACAAGTTCATGGAAGAGCTGCTGGGACGAGCAAATCAGAGGGCACCTGAAGGTGGAGGAGTGAGTCTATCTGATTTCCAGAATGCAAGACCATTACCTTTTGCATCAGCTCCTGAACCAATGGATGCAGAAGATTGGCTAGCAGATACTGAAAGAAAGATGAATACTGTAGGTTGCAATGATGAGGAGAAATTGAGGTATGTAACTCATCTTCTGACTGGACCTGCAGCATCATGGTGGGAAAATCAGTTGGTCATGCAACAACCATGAAGGAAGTTTACCTGGGAAGAGTTCAAGCAGAGATTCCGTGAATATCATGTTCCGGAAAGTGTTATGGAGTTGAAGCGGAGAGAATTTGAGGAGCTTCAGCAAGGATATACTAGTGTTATGAAGTACATCCGGGAGTTTAGTCAACTGTCTCGCTATGCTGAGGAGGATGTCAACACTGAAGAGAAGCGGAAGAAGCGTTTCCTGCGTGGATTAAATACATTTGTGAAGATGCAGCTAAGGTTATCCAATAAGCAAACCTATCAGCAGTTGTTGGATGCAACCATTACTTTTGAAGATGATTATAAGAATGTTCAAGAGTATAGGAGGAATAGAGACAAAAAGCAAACCAAGAGGATTCAGGCAAGCAAACCTAAACCTAACCTAGAGTTCAAACCTCGGAACAGGAATTATGGCAACAATAACAATAACAATAACAAGGGCAGTGGTGGAAATCAATCCAATCCGAGAAGGAATGTTATTTGTAACAATTGTGGAATTCTAGGGCATTTCCAGAGGGAATGCAAAAAGCCTGTACTGATCTGTTATGGTTGTGGTCAGAAGGGAAATATCAAGCCAGATTGTCCGAGCAAACCACCTGGAGGTTGGCCTACCAAGGGAGGAGGACAAGCCAGTGGAGGAAATGTACAGCCCAATAAAGGAGTAAATAATGTCAAGAACAACAATGGCAAAAGGAACCAACCTACCGGGAAACTGAATTGTGCAACCCTAGAGGAGGTGGATAATTTGGAGCATGCAGTGATAGGTATGCTCAATATCCTTACCAATCCCGGCAAAGTTCTATTTGATACTGGTGCAACTACTTCATTCATTTCTGAAGAATTTTGTGATAAGTTCGGGATTAGAAGGGCAACATTAGAAAGTCCTATGACCGTAGTTACGGCATGAGGGAATGTGATTGTATGCCACATAAAACAAGATCAGGTTATCTCGATCTGTGGTTGTACATATTTCGCAGACCTTTATGTGATTCCTTTGAAGGGAATTGCAGTAGTACTAGGAATGGATTGGATGATGGAACACAGAGCTCAGATAAATTGTGAGGAGAAAACTGTCTCAATTAAAACTCCAAGTGGAGCAATGATAGTTTACCAAGCAGATAAGCACAGTCATATCATGGTGGGTCTGCAGTTGAACTCAATGAAAGAGGTCAAATTGGAAGAGATTCCTATAGTAAATGAATTTCAAGATGTTTTTCTAGCAGAGCTACCGGGAATGCCACCATACCGGGAGATAGAATTCACTATTGATCTAATTCCTGGCACAACACCAATAGCTCAAGCACCATATAAAATGGGACCCAAAGAGTTAAAAGAACTCAAGGAGCAAATTGATGAGTTAGCTAGAAAAGGATTTATTCAGGAAAGTGTATCTCCATGGGGAACACCAGTAATCTTTGTGGATAAGAGAGATGGTGGAAGAAGAATATGTGGAGATTATAGAAACTTAAACAATGTTACTATCAAGAATAAGTATCATTTACCAAGAATTCAAGATTTATTTGGTGAAGTGAAAGGGGTTGGAGTGTTTTCAAAGATCGATTTAAGATCTGGATACCATCAAATAAAAATCAAACTGGAAGATGTTCCAAAGACAACATTTGTCTCAAGATATGGACACCATGAGTATCTGGTGGTACCATTTGGTTTGACCAATGCACCGGCAATATTCATGAATCTGATGAACAAGATCTTTATGACATATTTGGACAAGTTTGTCATAGTCTTTATTGATGATATTCTGATATATTCCAAGGATAAGGAAGAGCATGCTGATCATTTGAGAATAGCATTGCGGACTTTAAGAGAACACAAACTTTATGCTAAGTTCGGTAAGTGTGAATTTTGGCTAGATGAGGTAGAATTCCTTGGTCATGTGATCAGTAAGGATGGAATTGCTGTGAATCCATACAAAGTTCAGTCAGTACTAGAGTGGACTGCACCAACCAATGTGAAGCAAATTCGAGGTTTCTTAGGAATGGCTGGTTATTATCGGAGATTCATTGAAGGTTTCTCCAAAATATCTGGACCAATGACCAAATTATTAAGTAAGAATACACCATTCAAGTGGGATGAGAAATGTGAAGCAAGTTTTCAAGAGTTGAAGACTAGATTAACCACAGCTCCAATCTTAGCAGTTCCTGAAACAGGGAAGGACTTCACAGTATACTGTGATGCATCTAAAGAAGGTTTGGGTTGTGTATTAATGCAAGATTGGAAAGTGATTGCTTATGGTTCAAGACAACTGAAACCACATGAAGAAAACTATCCAACTCATGATTTAGAGTTAGCAGCAGTAGTTTTTGCGCTGAAAGGATGGAGGCATTTTCTGTATAGAGCCAGATGTGAGTTATACACTGACCATAAAAGTCTCAAATATTTCTTCACACAAAAGGAATTGAATATGAGACAGAAGCGTTGGTTGTAACTAATCAAGGATTATGATTTAACAATCAACTACACCCCAGGGAAAGCAAATGTTGTAGCGGATGCTTTAAGCAGAAAGAGTGCAGATATTCAGCCTAGCAATAGGGAGCTACCAAAGGAGTTACAAATGGACTTGGAAAGATTAGAACTTCAATTCATTAGAACAGAGGTTCTTGGAGGATTAGCTAATATGCAGGTAGTTGCAGAGCAGGACAGTGATCTTAAGCAAGAATTTTTTAGACATCAAGCAGAAGATCCTTTTATTGCTGAGGAAATTCGGAGAATATCTCAAGGGAAAAAAATCAGTTTTTCGCCTTGGGGATTATGAGTCTTTATGGTTTCAAGACCTTCTATGTGTTCCAGATGTGACTGAGATTAGAGATGTCATACTCAGAGAAGCACATGAAACACCATATTCTATACATCCTGGGAGTACTAAGATGTATATGGATTTGAAAGAACTATTCTGGTGGAATAACATGAAAAGAGATATTGCTAAATATGTATCTGAATGTCATACTTGCCAAAGGGTGAAAGCAGAACATCAAAGTCCAGCAGGACCATTACAACCCTTGGAAATTCCTGAATGGAAGTGGGAGGAAATAGGTATGGACTTCATCATAGGATTCCCATGACACCAAAAAGGAAGGATATGATATGGGTAATTGTGGACATACTCACTAAGAGTGCACATTTTATTCCAGTGAATCAAAAAGATAATGTTGAGAAGTTAGTTGAAGTATATGTTAAAGAGATAGTAAGTAAACATGGAGTACCCAAAAAGATCGTAACTGATAGGGGATCAGTGTTTACTTCCGCATTTTGGAAGCAATTGCATGAAGCACTTGGTTCAAAGTTAGATTTTATCACAACATATCATCCTAAGACAGGAGGTCAAACTAAAAGAACAAATCAAATACTAGAAGACATGCTAAGAGCTTGTGCACTAGATTTTGGAGGAACATGGGAAGATCATCTATCATTGGCAGAATTTTCTTATAATAATAGCTATCAGAGTAGTCTGAAGGCATCTCCATATCAGGTTCTGTATGGAAGGAAGTGTAGATCACCCATATGTTGGTATGAGGCTAGAAGCAGCAAAGAATTTCCGCCATATTATATCAAGGAAAGACAAGATATCATTGATAAGATCAGGGATAGACTGAAAATAGCCCAGAGTAGGCAGAAAAGTTACGCGGATCAAAGTCGAAGATCATGGCATCCAGAAGTGGGAGATATGGTATATTTGAAAGTAAGTCCAATGAAAGGGGTGTGTTCGGAGTTAAATGAAAATTGAGTCCAAGATACATCAGACCATTCAAGATATTGAGTCAGAACAGAACTATAGCTTATACTTTAGAGTTACCATGCAGATTGGCTCAAGTGCATAATGTTTTCCATGTGTGACAACTTCGTAAATGTTTGAAAGTTCCAGATGATGCAATCACACATCAGGAAATAGAACTACAAGCAGACTTGACTTATATTGAAAATCCATGTAAGATTCTGGAAGAAAACTGGAAAAGATTGAGGATCAGAGCAATCAAATATTGCAAGGTACAGTGGGAACATCACCTTGAAAGGGAAGCCACGTGGGAGAAAGAAGAGGATTTAAGAAAAGCCTATCCAGAACTATTCAGGTACATCTCCGCAAACTTCGGGACGAAGTTTAATTTATGGGGGGAAGTCTATAACATCCCAACATTTAGGAACTAACGAAGGGTAGATTTAGGAATTTGGAATGTTGCATGCATTCATTTGTGAAAATGTGGGTAAAATTTTCACCAAATAAAAACCTAAAGTGATCAAGGTTTCCTTCATACTTTGAGATTAGGTTTAGTCTTAAAGGATGATTGCTATAGACTTTGATATGATCTTTGAGGAATTATGTGTTTTGGAAAATGAATTTGAATTTTAAATTTGAGTATTTGAATTATAATTCAAATGAATTAGGAATAAGGTTTGAATCTTGATTTAATGAAGAGTTAATTATTATAACTCAAACTTTATCCAAAGAAAACAATTGAGAATATGAATACTTATTTCATATTTTCATTTCATAAACAAGTTACAAAAAATGTAACTTATTGAAATTATCCACAAACTTCACAATAGCAACAAAATAAAGAATAAGAATATTTCTTCATTGATAATCATATAATCTTTATTCCAAAAGATTAACATGAAGATTACAAAATAATAAAATGAAAATTACAAAATAATAAAGAAGATTACATTAACTATCCTATAAAGAAAACCTAAACTAAAATCTTCATCTTCAAATCTGTACCTACAAGACAAACACTAATAAAAAAACTAAAGGTTAGGGTTAAAATTGTTTTAGTCTCAGACATGTCAGTGAGGTGCACTGAACAAGTTTCATCATTGAGAAATTTATAAAAGGGGCAAGTTTCACCAATATGAAAGAATCTATCATTCATAAATTTTAAGCCAAGAAGTCAAATTGACAGCAAGGAGGGGCAAGTTTCACCAGCCAGGTAAAAGTAATCAAGTCCAAAGCATATCCACAAGTGCACAGCAAGCACACAGGCAGGACACACACCTAAATGCATGTGGTGTGCTGTCAGCTTCACAACACAGATCAAACACACAAAACCATCAGCACAGCCATGGAGAGGAACTAGTTCATCTTTTCACTGCTCACACACACAAGAACAGCCAGCTTAGACAGCAGCTAAACCAAGCACAATATCCAACAACCAAACAAACCAAAGCCCAAGATCTCATCACCAGGTGGTGACATAAGGAGGGGGAAGGATCAGGTGGACAACAAGACCAAGTCCAGGAGCTAGGAGGAGCAGGCTAGCTCAAGGTCAAGCACAGGAACTCAACAAAACAAGATCACATCATCACCCAACTCCATAATCATCAGTTTTTGTGGTGAGTATCATAAAACCTTCACATGATCTAATCATATTATCTAGACATAAGCATGTGTTGTTTTATGAAACAAACTCTCAGAAAGCACCCAAGTGGGGTGAATCCATCATTGAGAATTTAAACTCTAGAAGCAAACAACAAAGTACAAGGATCCAACTAAAACTCAGAACAACATCATTGATTTGGTTGTCAAGCTATATATTTCAATTCAAGCACAAATATAGCTAAGATCTAGTTTCTAGGCACATCCCTAAGATAAGGGTAGCACCTTAGAATCTAATCTTTTGGATCCATATAATGATCAAGCCTACTATCATTTTTTCCAAGCTTTGATTCAAAAACAATAGCTAGTACCACTACCAGGACTATCTATATGAATCAACTAGATAAGGCATAAACCCCTAAGCCTCAGACCAACATCATTGGTCTTAGGGATTTCAGATAAGAACATTTCTATTTATCTTATAAATCCAAGCTTGTCTTAAGCTTAAACCAACCCAATCAATGGAGTAAAATCAATCTTGTGTGACATCTAATGATGGTGTCACAAGAACAACTCTACATGAATCAGGATAAACATTCAATCATCACAGATTCAACCAATCAATCTACTAATCATTTTCCTGTCATTACAGGAATCATAATTAGGACATTCCTATGTTTATCTTCACTGTTTGAGATCATTGTGATCTCAAACCACACATTAATTCTCAAGCTAACATCACTAAAACAATGATTTCATCACACCATATCCATTATCATTAACCAAGAAATGACAGTGGAAAGTTACCAAACCCACTAGCTTTACCAATCATTGGTTTCAGAATAACTAGGTCATCTGAATCATATGAAATCTAAGCATATAATCATCTAATAAGCCACCAGAACCATTATAGTTCATCTCAAGCAACAAGCCTCATGCTAATAACCATTTAGAATGTTTACATACCATCCACACATGATCTAATTCATCCAGTATATGATCAACCACAGGATAAGAACCCTAAATGAAATAAATCATCTTAATCAGGAGAAGACAGTAACCAGAGAGGTCACCGCAAACATCCAACATAAGATGAGCGAACACAGAGAGCACAAGGGGAGAGGAAAAGAACTCACCAAAGGTCCTCGCTGGAGACTAGAAGAGGAAGCAGAGGTGGCCGATGACCATGGCGGCACGGGGAGCACCCCAGAGGGGGCGCTGCAACCCATACGGCGCCACAGTGGCAACCATGACCATGCCTAGAGGCGAGGCGAATCACCTCGACGCACGACGGCAGCGTCAGCGCTAAGATCCACGCCAACCCCCAAACCCTAGGGTTCGGGACGACATCGATCCGTCGCAGGAGAGCCCCATGCTCAAATCCAGATGGATAAAAAGGATGGGCGTAGTCGACAACCTCATACTGCACCACGACGGCGACCAGAACGACCCATGACGACGGGAATCACCGGCGACGATATCTCCGACCACGGGGTCGGGGGTAGAAGGGGAGAGAAGTGAGCTCGAGGGTAAGAGGCAGCGAGGAGGTGGGCCGAGTGGGCCAGAACCCTTCGGGGTGGCTGTTTTAGCAAAGTCTCATGGGACGCCAAGGCCCAATAAGAACATGCCAGCCTAGAAACCTTTAAGGCCTGTTTTATTAAATAGGAAAAGACAAAAATACCCCTAAACTTAATTAAATTCTAGACAATAAAATAAAAGTCCAAAAATTATAAATAAAATATTTTTGGATTCATAATAATCCATACTATCCAAATAAATTAAGAAATAAAATTTTAGACACATAAATTTTATTAGGAATTTTGTAATTTTTATAATCCTTATGGAATTTTACAAAATTATTGAAAGGTGATATAATTAATTAAAATTCACTTTCATCATATATTAATATTGTACTATTTTATAAAAATACTAAATAAATATTTAATAATAATTTTTGATATTTAAGTGATAATTCATAAAAGAATTATTAAATCAATACAAGTCAAATAAAAGGAAAACAAAATAATTCATTATATGTTATAAAATATTTAAAAGTAATATTTATAAATCCTTTATTATTAAAAAGACTTTTTATAATAATGGGATGATAGCATATCAAGTTAAATGATGCATTACATTACTTGCATAATCATTTTTGCTTCTTTAAATATTGTCCTTACCGGGCAATAATGATGTTTTTGTAGACATAGAAGCTCAAGGTTCAATGCAAGCATCAGACTTCACTACCTTGCCATCACAAGGCAAGTTCATCACTTGCTCATGTCCTTTAAAGAGTCTTTATCAAAGTATTTGCAAATTGTGTGTTATCATATATACTAAAAAAGAAATAAAATATTATTTTCACAAATAAAGAAATCATAGATATTATCCTAAGTGATGATATAATGGAGCAATACAACTTAGGGTTATTTTTGCAACAATGATAATCAAGTAGGGACTTAATAACCCCTGACATTAGTGATTCTAGCGCCGTATATTACGCGTTAGCCATGAGATTTGGAATGGGACAGAGAAGTCAGCTGTATCTTCTTCCTCTCGCATGAAGCTGGATGTGCAGGTCGTGGCTGTTATCCTCGTAGCGTGCATATTAATTGGTAATTCGTAGAGGATATGCAGCATATGGGTGGGAACCCTCATCATCCCACGATAGTTCTGGCATCTAACGGTTTGTACAAACCATTGCCGTAATTCATTATGTGGGCATGGTGTACACCAACGAGGCATGCGAGGTCGTGAAGGGGGCAGTGATTGGATTGGACCAACTACTGGGTCCCACATCATGGAATTGTGGACGGGAAAGTACGCCCTGTTGTGCAACAAGGAGTTGATCTCTCATGGGTAAAGTAACGCACCTCTGCAGAGTGTAAGAATTGTAACTTGTTACTACCTATTCCGGTAAGGAGCTACGAACGCGGCAGGAAAGGAACTCCATGAAAGTTCTGGTGAACCTGTGAAGGCTGATGGTCATAGATTTTCATAATAAAATCAATATTTGCAGAAAGATTTACAAAATTGCATAGTGCCAAGGATTTATAATCTAAGGTGGCAGTTAGAGCATCAAACTTCCCACCTTGCATATAATGAACTTGTTGGGTAACGTTGTTACTCATCCTTTCCTTTGATCCCTTGCTTAGACTCTGAGGATCCCGAAGACGTGCCAATATATGCAGCCAAAGGTCAAGAAGATGTGTTCTACAAGGAACCTGACCTATCCGGAGGTGTTGAAGAAGTGGATTACGAAATCCTCTACGGTGTCGATGATAACGAGTCCAACTAAGTATCCCTAGTTAGTAGTAACCAACAGAGCCGAGAAGCATGAACTCTATAGAATAAGCTGCTGAGCTCAACTCATAATCGGAGTTGCTACTTTTCAATTGCGCTGAAAAACTTTATATTTTGGTTTATAAGTTGAATCTTTTGGAAGTCTTGAACTTCCGGTATTGTAATAATAATAATATGTGTATATTTGTAATATGGACCCACAATGTTTCTGTTGTACCACTCTGAGGGATGTGATATGTACAGAACGGTGTTCTGTGGATGTCATGTCAACGACTAT
Organism: Avena longiglumis; assembly: GCA_030063025.1. Classification (NCBI taxonomy): domain Eukaryota; kingdom Viridiplantae; phylum Streptophyta; class Magnoliopsida; order Poales; family Poaceae; genus Avena; species Avena longiglumis. The sequence continues at coordinate 151,972,139 of CP125977.1, read as the reverse complement.
AGTGTACTACACATGCAGTGGTATGCTAGGTCACCGCAGTGGCAAACAGTAATTTCTTGTTGGCTTCCACTCCTACAACTTATAAGTTGTTCTCCATGGTTTGCAGCCAATCATCTGAACCTAGGGGCTCTTCAGACTTAGTAAATATGGGTGGATTGGTGTTCTGAAAGTTCTTGAGCTTGGATCCATGGTTGTCCTGATTTCCATGGCCTTGGTTGTTGTTGGCCATCTGGGCTATGTGTTGAAGGGTGGCTAAGTTTGCTTGACGTTCAACTCTTTCAGCTTCGCGGTCCGAAACCAACATTTGCAAGATTTGCAACATTGGGTCCGAGGATGAACTGCTTCCTCCGCGAGGCATCTGAAGATTGAGATAGATCATGAGAAAAGAGGGAAATTTTCTAAGGTTCAGGGTTTTGTTTTGGGAAAATACTAGATCATGAGATCCTTTATTTGTTGTAAGACCTTATGTATGGTTTGTAATGGATGATGTACTGTGATATCCAATCTGCTATGTCTCGCAAAAATGGTAATCCTGAGATTGCGATGTATGGCATAACAGGCATCTAGGATTAAAAATCTGGGTGTTGACAAGTTGGTATCAGAGACAAGTTTACCTTAAATGTGTTCAAAAGCAAAGAAAGATAGTTGAAAGTTTTATAACACCTAAGTGGGAACTTAGTTTTCACTTTCACAACCCTGTTTTCGTCAAGTCAAAGTCATGATTCATTTCACAAGTCATTTTGAAAACATCTGACGAATAAAGATGGCTAATGCAATTGTCCATAATCATGACGCGACTATTCGAATAGTTTGACACTACGCAGAGATTGTACACTTTCACCACAACATTAGATACATCCGTCAGGAACAATCCTGAATTCACCATACTTAGTATGCGGATAATCAATCATAACCTTTCAATTACACGCCCTAGTATAGGCACCTCTCCTATGAGTTTGGCCTCCCAACCATGACCAACTATCATCTTGGGTACTACATAGGTGGAAAATCTTCATAAGGTAGCCTCAGCTCAGACCTTGGACGCAAGGGAATCCATACTAAGGTATATAAATTTCCAGTCAAGCCCTACCCAATTTTAGGGTATTGTGGTTGTACGATAAAATTGGAATGGTATGGCATCCAGACAACCATCAGTTTTATAAAGGGCTAAGGCTCATGCCTCAACATTTTCATCATCAAAATCATCTAGTGTTCAAGAACACATGTCAAAACATTTCATTAGAATGACTCATCATCCAAGGTTTTCATAATCATTTTCACCAAGTATTCCCATCTAAAGTGATCAAGTTTTATTCTTAGCACTAGCCACTAAAGTTGGGGGTAAACACTAATGAGGGGTGGTAATCAAGTGTGACTTATCTAAGTTCAATCTCATGCCTCAGGATGACATCCAGATTTATCTAACTTAGGCCAAGTTTTATGCTCTTTATGCTACCTTTAATATCTTTCAAAAATCTACAAATCACTAAGTAAACATAACTAAGGAGCTTTGATAAAGAAATAAAATAATAGAGCTTGCAAGTAAAACTGGGATTCGGTATCATCAAGTAGTATAACCAAGGCATGCCTAATGCATTGCATATGTTATATAGATTTCACAGTTGTAAGTGTTAGCTTGCATAGGTAACATGCAAGTGGTAGCTTGCCTTGTGTAGTTCAGTGGTTGAAGTTCTCCTCGGTTTCCTCTTCGTAGTATCCTCCTTCCTCTTCGTATCCTTGGTCGGTACTAACGTCTATAAATAAATACGAGGTACACAATCACCAAACAAAACTTAACTAATTATATTTATCACACCAGGGTTTTCACTAGATGATCTAGCATCATCACAAACATCACAAAGATTAAGGCACTAGTTTCATTTATTTTATTTTAGAAAAGTAATTTATACTCATTGAAAAACTACTTAAGATTTATTATTCTCCAACTAAAACATGGGATCATGTTGACACATGTCATCACCATATATTTTAGTACTTGGGAATGTGATTTAAAGTGGTGTCACAATTTAATAAGGTTTATCCTTTTTATTTTAATTAAATAAAGTGACTAAAAATGCCTATGGGGCATTCTTTTATTACTTGTCCATTATTACTGCAAGTAAACCTAGATATTTTTATATATTCAGAAAGGTCTTGTCAAAAGTGATTTTTGAGAGTTGGAATCAACTCAAAAGCTTTTATGGTTGAATTTTGAAAATTGTTTGAATGCAGAAAAGTCTCTGCCATGTTATTTTTACTATAGGTGATCTACAATTCCAAATGGTTTGAATCCAATGGGCTTGGATTAAGAATTTCCATAAACTTCTAACAAAATTAGTTTCATGCATTTTGGTTCAGTGAATCCCTTTGAAATAATTTTTGAATATAGAGACAGAACTAAGTTTGAAACTAAATTGAAAAACCTAAGTTTGAATTCTTGGGTACAGAGGCGTTAGCGGGCCACTACGCATACTGTGTGGCAGGTTTAAGTGATTGTCCCCACCAGTCAGTGAGACAGGAGGGTGCGAAGGGGTACGGGGTGGTTTGGGCCGTAGGATTAGAAGTAACATCGATGACTGAGGTTCGTCGTCCATGTCTGAACAGAACGTAGCGAGGTCGAACCCTAGCGCGGCCGGTGGGGGTCAGTGGTGGCTCACCGGGGCTCCGACAATGGTCAGCGATGGGGGCGAACGACGAAGTCGACGACGGCGATCCTCCTGGTACCGTTGGCTCCTCTTGTGGCGGCTCCAATCAACGACGCCCCTTCTCCTCCAGCAGCGGCAAGCTCCGGCGAAATTCCGGCCACCTGGTGCTCGCCTTGCTCCAGGGAAGAGGTGGGGTGGTTCTGAGAGAGGTGAGTGGAATAGTGTGCTGAATTCGAATGGGGGAGGCCTCTATTTATAATGTAACGAGGGGACGAAGGGTGCGGGCTGAGCTTGTCGGGGTCGTCTGCACAGCGAGCTAACGGCATGGGCAAAGGTAGGGGACGGTGCGCTGCCTCCTGGCGAAGCTCAATGGCTTGATGGCGAGGCGTGGGGCGTATTGGTCGGAAAACTTCGACGCTCTAGGCGGCTCCTGTTGGAGATATGCCCTAGAGGCAATAATAAATGTAGTTATTATTATATCTTTGTGTTTATGATAAATGTTTACATTCATGCTATAACAGTATTAACAAGGAAACATTAATACTTGTGTGATTTGTAAACTAAATTAGAGTCCCTAGTAAAGCCTCTTCATAATACTAGCTTGTTGGTTAATGGATGATTGTGGTTTCCCTATGATGAACATTGAGATGTTATTAACAACAAGATCATATCATTAGGATAATGGTATGATGGACATACTCCTATAGATAAGCGTAGCATAAATATCAAGTCATTTTAATAGTTCAATTGCTATAAGCTTTCTGATACATAGTAACCTAATTCCTTCGACCATGAGATCATGCTTATAACCATCACCGGAAGGATGCTTTGATGACATCAAACACCACACCATAACTGGGTGGCTATAAAGGTGGCATTCAGTGTTCGGAAAGTATGGGTTGAGACACATAAATCAAGAGTGGGATTTGTCCATCCATATGACGGATAAATATACTCTGGGCCCTCTCGGTGGAATGTCATCCAATTATCTTGCAAGCATGTGACTGGCTCACAAGGGATCACATACCACGGGAACGAGAAAAGAGTACTTATCAGTAAAAAGGTTGAACTAGGTATGCAGAGATACCGACGATCAAAACCTCGGATAAGTAAACTATCGTGAGACAAACGGAAATTGGTATCGTATGTGAGTGGTTCATTCGATCGCAAAGTAATCGTATAAATATGTGGGAGCCATATGAATTTCTAGATTCCTCTATTGGTTATTGATCGGAGAAGTGTCTCGATCATGTCCGCATAATTCACGAACCGTAGGGAGACACACTTAAGGATTCGATGCTGTTGAGTAGTTATAGAATGATGAGTAAGAGACCGAATGTTGTTCGGAGTCTCGGATGGGATCCGGGATATCACGGGGAGATCCGGAATGGTCCGGAGAATAAGATTCATATAGGTAAAGTCCTGTTTTAGAGTTGGGGAATGATTCCGTTTTTTTCACCAGGAATGTTCTAGAAGGGTCCGGAAGGTCCGGCACTCCGGAGGAGAAGGGTACATGAATGTGTCATAACAAAATGGGATGGTTGCATCATGTACTAGGTAACATGGCTGGGCAAAATAAAGGGAGAAATCAAACCCTAGTTTGAAAGTCAAACGCCAATTTGAAAAAGTCAAACGTCAAGTTTGCTTGGTGGAGGGAGAGTAGGAAACCTACTTGGGGAGGAGTTCCTCTCCCTCCACCCGCCGGCCAAGGAGGCCGACTTGGGGGAGGAATCCCTCCTCCCAAGCCGCACCCTCCCACCTATAAAAGGAGGGGCAGGGCTGCCCCTCTTCCCTACACCTCTCACACCCCAAAACCCTAACCCTAGCCGTCGGCCTCCTGCAAGTCACCGCCGCCCTAGGTTTTCCCCTAGCCGTCGGCCAAGCTCTGCTCCTTGGTGCCCTCTAAACCGTAGATCGCCAAGGCCTCTCTCATAGTCCACCATACTCGCTCCGGCTTAAGTCGAAGCCCTGCGAGATCTCCCCTCTACTTCCGGTACCATGCCGTCGTGCTGCCAGAATCGCGAGGAGAGTGCTACAACCTCCGCTTCCTGCTGGAACAAGGGAGAGGAAGGTCTTCATCGAGTACCCAACATGTGACCGACTGCTGAAGCGCTGCCGGAATGCAGAGCCAGAAGGATCGTCTACGTGATCTTGAGATCGGCAAGAGTACGACTACATCACCCACGAGAATCTGCTCTCGTTAACCACTTTGGAATCTTCGAGGGTGAGTTCCTCTATCGACTCGTTGCTACAATCTAGTAGATAGATCTTGGCTTGTTTGTTTGCATGCGGTAGAATTTTTTTGTTTTCCATGCTACGAACCCCTACAGTGGTATCAGAGTCGTGTCTATATGTAGATCTGTTGCATGAGTAGAACACAATGGTCATTATGGGTGGTGGTGCTTTTATTATCAATTGATTCTTGTGTACTTTGCATCTTGCGGTATGATGGGATGAAGCGACCTGGGCTAACCTTACATGACATCGTTCATGAGACATGCTCCATGCTCAACACGCAACTTGTATTGCATAAGTGGCTTTGCGGGTGTCTGTCTCTCCCATCATAGTATAAATCCAATTTACAACGAGCACTTGATAGTTCAAGCATCAACGTTGTGGTTCTTGTTCGTAAGTTAGAGCGACACTTATTGAAAGCCCCAAACCACGTAAAATATGCAAAGAAAATTAGAGGCGTCTAACTTTGTTTTGCAGGGGTGTGATGTGATGTGATATGGCCATGATTGTGATTATATTTGATGTATGCAATGTTCCTTATTGTAAGTTGGCAACCGGCAGGAGCCATATGGTTGCTTTTTAAAAATTCTGTTAAGACCCGCGTGTCTATTCAAAGTAGTTGTAATAGTTGAAGCTGGTGGACGACAACCATGGAACGGCGTCACTGACCTTGATGCAATGCCAGTGATGATGGAGATCATGTTCGTGCTTGAATATGGCGATCGGAAGCACAAAGAAGAAAGGACATATCATATCACATATTATGAATTGCATGTGATGTTAATCCTTTATGCATCTTGTATTGCTTAGTTAACGACGGTAGCATTATAAGATGATCCCTCAAGCACACAAATTTCAAGTTTTAAAGTATTCATCCTTAGTAAGCACCGTTGCTAAAGCTCGTTGTTTCGAAGCTCCACGTGATGATCGGGTGTGCTAGATTCTGCGAGTGTATACAACATGAGCAAGCCAGATTTGCTCATGCAGAAGCTAAGGTTTGATCTTGACGAGCCTAGCATGTACAAACATGGTCTCGGAACACGGATCACCAAAAGGTAAAGCATGAGTCATATAGTAGATATGATGAACATGTTGATTGTTCGCCATTGAAGCTACATCAAATCTCGTGATGATCGGTTTTGATGTGGTGGATTTGGTTCGTGTGATCACTAAAACAATGTGAGGGATATTGTTTTGAGTGGGAGTTCACCTAGATTAATTTAACTATTAATTAGAACTCAATTTGTCATAAACTTAGTCTAAACTATTGCAAATATGTTGTAGATCAATGGCAGCCCCTACCATCAATTTTAATGCGTTCCTAGAGAAAGAAAAGTTGAAAAACAATGGAAGCAACTTGGATTGGTTCCGCAATTTGAGGATTGTCCTCAATCTGGTAGTTTGACCTATGTCTTTGGATGCACATTTGGGTGACCGCTTCATTGTTGCTATCGATGATGTAAAGAATGTTCTCCTCGCTCGGAAGAATCGGTACTCCAGATTCGGTGTGCTATCGTGTATTGTTTGGAATCGGAGCTTCAGAAAGGTTTGAGAACCATGACCCACGTGATATTGTCCGTGAACTCAAAATGATATTTGAGGCTCACGCGGTAGTTGAGTTATGAGGCTTCGAAAAGTTCTTTAACGCAAGATGGAAGAGGGCAGCTCAGTCGATGAGCATGTGCTTAAGATGTGCAGGCATAAACAAACTCCAAAGTTTGGGTATAGTGATTCCTAATTCTTTGGGGATTAACCGTGTCCTCCAATCACTACCACCAAGTTACAAGAACTTTGTGATGAACTACAGTATGCAAAACATGGACAAGACGTTGCCAGAACTCTTCTCCATGTTGAAATCTGCAGAAGTGGAGATCAAGAAAGAGCACCAAGTGTTGATGGTCAATAAGACCACCAAATTCAAGAAAGGCAAGTCTAAGCAAAAGGGAAACTTCAAGAAGGGCGGTAAGAAAGTTGCCGCACCAGCGAAGAAGACCAGGGCTGGACCTAAGCACGATCCGAGTGCTTTCTTGCAAGGAGAAGGTCCTTTGAGCGGAATTGCCCAAAGTACTTGGAGGATTTGAAGAACGGCAACATCAAGAAGAAAGGTATATCCGATATACATGTTATTGATGTGTATCTCACTAGTACTCGTAGTAGTGCCTGGGTATTTGATACTGGTTCGGTTGCTCATATTTGTAACTCGAAACAGGTGCCGCAGAATAAACAGAAGCTAGCGAATAACGAGGTGACGATGCGCGTTGGAAATGGATCAAAGGTTGATGTGATCGCGGTCGACACGCTACCTCTTCATCTACCATCAGGATTAGTTTTATACTTAAATAATAGTTATTTGGTGCCTGCGTTGAGCATGAACATTATATCGGGATCTTGTTTATTGCGAGACGGTTACTTGTTTAAGTCCGAGAATAATGGTTGTTCGATTTATATGAGTAATATGTTTTATGCACATGCACCTTTGATAGATGGTCTATTCTTATTGAATCTCGATTGTAGTAATATACACATAAATAACATTGAGGCTAAACGTTTGAAATTGAGCGATAACTCGACCTATATGTGGCACTGACATCTTGGTAATATCGGAGTGAAGCGTATGAAGAAACTCTATTCCGATGGACTTCTTGAATCACTTGATTTCGAATCACTTGAATGATGCGAAGCATGTCTGATGGGTAAAATGACTAAGACTCCATTTTCTCGTATGATGGAGCGAGCTATAGACTTATTGGAAATCATACATACCGATGTGTGTGGACCATTGAGTGTAGCATCGCGCGGTGGTTATCGTTATGTTCTTACCTTCAAAGATGACTTGAGTAGATATGGGTATATCTATTTCATGAAACATAAGTCCGAAACTTTCAAGAAGTTTAAGGAGTTTCAAAGTGAGGTAGAGAATCAAAGTAACAAGAAGATTAAATTTCCACGTTCTGATCTTGGACGTGAATATCTAAGTTACGAGTTTGGCGAGCATTTGAAGAAATGCGGAATACTTTCACAATTGACACCGCCGGGAACACCACAGCGTAATGGTGTGTCCGAACATCGTAATCGAACTCTCTTAGATATGGTTCATTCTATGATGTCACTTACTGATTTACCGCTATCGTTTTGGGGTTATACATTAGAAACAGCCGCATTCACTTTAAATAGGACACCATCTAAATCCGTTGAAACGACACCGTATGAATTATGGTTTGGGAAGAAACCTAAATTGTCGTTCCTTAAAGTTTGGGGTTGCGAATCCTATGTAAAGAAGTTATAGCCGGACAAGCTTGAACCCAAAGTGGAAAAATGCATCTTCATAGGATACCCGAAGGAAACTATTGGGTATACCTTCTATCACAGATCCGAGGGCAAGATCTTCGTTGCTAAGAATGGATCCTTTCTAGAGAAGGAATTTCTCTCGAAAGAAGTGACTGGAAGGAAAGTAGAACTCGACGAGGTTGTTGAACCTTCTCTCGAAATTGCGAGTAGCGCAGCACCAGAAGTAGTTCATGTGGCGCATACACACCAATAAGAGAGGAAGCTAATGATGATGATCATGAAACTTCGGTTGAAGTTGCTACAGAGCCTCGCAGGTCAACAAGAACTCGTACCACTCCTGATTGGTATGATCCCGTTATGAGTGTCATGTCGGTGGACAACACCGATGACCCTGCGACATATGAGGAAGCGATGATGAGCCCAGATTCCAATAAATGGCAAGAAGCCATGAAATCCGAGATTGGATCCATGTACGAAAACCAAGTATGGACTTTGGTGGACTTATCGGATGGTAGAAAACATCGAGAACAAATGGATTTTCAAGAAGAAAACAGATGCTGATGGAAATGTTACTGTCTATAAAGCTCGACTTGTCGCAAAAGGGTTTCGACAAATTCAAGGAGTTGACTACTATGAGACTTTCTCACCAGTAGCGAAGCTAAAGTCTGTGAGGATTATGTTAGCAATCGCTGCATATTATTATTATGAGATATGGCAGATGGATGTCAAAACAGCGGTCCTCAATGGAGACATTGATGAAGAGTTGTATATAATGCAACCCAAAGGTTTTGTCGATCCTAAAGATGCTAACAAGGTGTGCAAACTTCAACGATCCATATATGTATTGAAGCAAGCATCCCAAAGTTGGAATCAACGTTTTGATAAGGTAATCAAAAGCTTTGGTTTTATACAAACTTATGGAGAAGCTTGTATTTACAAGAAAGTGAGTGGGAGCTCTGTAGCATTCTTAATACTATATGTAGATGACATATTGTTGATTGGGAATGATGTAGAACTTCTTAATAGTGTCAAGGATTATTTGAATAATAGTTTTTCAATGAAAGATCTTGGCGAAGCAACTTACATATTAGGCATAAAGATTTATAGAGATAGATCGAGACGCCTAATATCATTATCACAAAGTACATATTTGGACAAAGTTATAAAGAGGTTTGTAATGGAAGATAGCAAGAAAGGGTTCTTGCCCATGTTGCCCAATACGACCTTGAGTAAAACTCAAAGTTCAGCAACGGCAGAAGATAGAGAAAGGATGAGTAAGACTCCCTATGCCTCAGCCATAGGATCTCTAATGTATGCCATGCTATGTACTAGACCCGAAATTGCATATGTTGTTAGTTTGACTAGCAGATATCAAAGTGATCCAGGAATGGATCATTGGACAGCGGTCAAAAACATCCTTAAGTACTTGAGAAGAACTAAGGATATGGTTCTTTCTTATGGAGGTGATGAACAGCTCGTTGTTAATGGTTACACCGATGCTAGTTGGAACACCGATCCAGACGATTCTAAATCTCAATCTGGATACGTATTTACTTTGAGTGGTGCAACAGTTAGCTAGAGGAGTGCAAAGCAAAGCGTTGTGGCGAGATCTTCAACTGAATCGGAATACATAGCTGCTGAGGAGGCTTCACAAGAAGCGATATGGATGAAGGAGTTCATTACAGAGCTCGGTGTGGTTCCAAGTGCGCTGGACCCAATGTCTATCTACTATGATAACATGGGCGCCATAGCCAATGCGCAAGAACCTAGGTCACACAAGAAGCTGAAGCACATCAAGCTACGTTTTCACGCTATTCAAGAACATGTCCAAGATGGTGACATGTCCAGATCTGAATGTGGTGGATCCGTTGACTAAACCTCTCCCGAGGGCAAAACATGACCAACACCAAACTGCCATGGGTGTTCGGTATATTACCATGTAATCTATATTAGTTGACTCTAGTGCAAGTGGGAGACTGTTGGAGATATGCCCTAGAGGCAATAATAATTGTAGTTATTATTATATCTTTGTGTTTATGATAAATGTTTACATTCATGCTATAACAGTATTAACAAGGAAACATTAATACTTGTGTGATTTGTAAACTAAATTAGAGTCCCTAGTAAAGCCTCTTCATAATACTAGCTTGTTGGTTAATAGATGATTGTGGTTTCCCTATAATGAACATTGAGATGTTATTAACAACAAGACCATATCATTAGGAGAATGGTATGATGGACATACTCCTATAGATAAGCGTAGCATAAAGATCAAGTCATTTTAATAGTTCAAGTGCTATAAGCTTTCTGATACATAGTAACCTAATTCCATCGACCATGAGATCATGCTTATCACCATCATCGGAAGGATGCTTTGATGACATAAAACAACACACCGTAACTGGGTGGCCATAAAGGTGGCATTGAGTGTTCGGAAAGTATGGGTTGAGACACATGAATCAAGAGTGGGATTTGTCCATCCATATGATGGATAGATATACTCTGGGCCCTCTCGGTGGAATGTCATCCAATTATCTTGCAAGCATGTGACTGGCTCACAAGGGATCACATACCACGGGAACGATAAAAGAGTACTTATCAGTAACAAGGTTGAACTAGGTATGCAGAGATACCGACGATCAAAACCTCGGATAAGTAAACTATCGTGAGACAAAGAGAAATTGGTATCGTATGTGAGTGGTTCATTCGATCAAAAAGTAATCGTAGAAATATGTGGGAGCCATATGAATTTCCAGATTCCTCTATTGGTTATTGATTGGAGAAGTGTCTCGATCATGTCCGCATAATTCACGAACCGTAGGGAGACACACTTAAGGATTCAATGTTGTTGAGTAGTTATGGAATGATGAGTAAGATACCGAATGTTGTTCGGAGTCTCGGATGAGATCCGGGATATCACGATGAGATCCGGAATGGTCCGGAGAATAAGATTCATATAAGGAAAGCCCTGTTTCGGAGTTGGGGAATGATTCCGGTGTTTTCACCAGGAATGTTCTAGAAGGGTCCGAAAGGTCCGGCACTCCGGAGGAGAAGGGTACATGCATGTGTCATAACAATATGGGATGGTTGCATCATGTACTAGGTAACATGGCTGGGCAAAATAATCTCGCAAGCGCAGCGCCGCTCCCATCCTCTCCCCGTATCGACCCGCATCGGCCGCCTGCTCCATGGCAACCACCACCTCCATAGTCTCCGCCCTCAACGCCTGTGAGCGAGGCGGCACCACCCGTCCACGGCCCCGACGTAGGTGCAGAACCTGAGCTCGCTTCCCGGCGTTCGCTGCAGATCCTGCCTCTCTCCTCAGCGCTCACATCCACGCTGACGAATCGCTTGTGTATCGCGGCTTCCAGCCATAACAACACTGGAGTATCCCTCAAGTGCCTCGCCATGCTCATTCGATTCCATCCCCTACATCTCCACCTCACCATCTCGTGCGCAGGAAGTCATGAGTGCATGACGCTCTGCCGCGGGGATACATCGTCGAGGTAGGACTGATATGTAGCTGGTGGAAGTAGATGACGGAGGTGGGTCAGCCAGGCCAACAAGGCTTTAATCCGGCCAAAAACACTGGGGTCGTTGGCTGCTTCTACCACTCACCGGAACCCTCTAGATCCAAGAACAACACAATTCGGGAAGGAGGTAACAAGAACTGAACTAGATCCCAATGTGTCCATTTTTTTTGCAAATTTCGGACACTAAATCCATGTATTTCTTGTTCTCTGCAGTTGTGAAATCGATTTTCTCCTCTAGGAAGCATTGTCCACCATATGTACTTAGCACAACTAACATGTAAATGAAGCACGACACCAAGGAAATATGTTCAAGATTGGTCGTGCATCTACAGAAGTGGAACAAGCACATGCAAGAAGCTTGCCATCGTTGGAAAGTAGCTTGAGGGCCGTACAAAGGAAGCACCACTACCACAGGCTGGACGCATGCCCCAATAGGAGTGAAGCGTGACTATCATCGGTGGAAGCATGTCTTCACCATCACATGTTGTGTTTGATTATGGTTACAGGGCTCAAAATCGAGACCTCGATGCCATTTTTTATATGCAATTACCGGTCTTATAAAATATGTGAATCATCGAGAGTGGCGAGATGCATAGAAGCATTGTGATGTTGTAGGAAAAAAGTACTAATCATTTGTAAAGAATGTGATCTAAAATTAATATGTTTTGTCCATGAAAGCAAATCTCCATTCCTCAAGAACAAACATTCATCTCTTTAGAAGTACATCCCCATTCAACTGAAACATGTACAATCACGACAATGAAAATAAAAAAATTTATTGCTGGAAAATATATTCATGTTGTGTTGGAACCACAAGTTTGGTCAATGGAAGGGGTACTAATATGATGCTTCTGAATTTTTTTTTGCTTCTCTGACCATGAAAGCACAATTTTGATCGCTACATTATAACTTGGCTCATTTGATCAAGGAGAGAATTCTTTATCTTACTGAAGCAACTTTCAATCACGTGGGAAGCAAACTCTAATAAAACTGGAAACAAATTTGCTTGGCTAATAAGCAACATGAAATTAACTAGATTAAATAATGTATTTAAAATGCTGAAATGATTTTTTAAAAATCAAAAAATTGGAAGTAATAATTACAAACAAATTCTAGTTAATTAGTGTTAGCAAATTAGATTGGACGTAATTTGGGGAGTAGTTTTAGGAAGCATGTAAACTGGCATCCCACGCATGTGCTTTAGCGAGCCATAATCATGTGGTTCAGAACAAACGAATCCTACGGTGCAATTGTAGTCCGATGGAAAGCTAGAAATCGGCATCCGATTCCTAGCTTCTCGCACGACAACAGTTAATGGCTTCATTCTAGGTTGACAAAAAGGCACCAGGGTCTTTCACAATCCAACTTGTCTTAACATGTTATCATAAGAGCAATAGTTATTGGATTCTTTCTTTTCTACGGGTTTTTGGTATTATGGGGATTTTTTATGGGTGTGACATGTACCCTTGACGAATCCACGGGGGTGGGTGGAGAACGGTTCGGCTTCACGTGGCAGCAATGCGAGCACGTTCTGCATGGCGAGACACGTCTTGCACACGCGCTCATGTTGGCTCAAGTGATGTGTGTCACTTGTTCCTTATGTCCCTTGAGTATGACTGTCTAGCATGGGTCTAGTCACTATCTCATGAATTAAACTAGCAGTTCATAAGTTCTTCACGATTATGGGTACTTAAATCCATCCCTAGCTACTATAAATTATAGTTTATCAGTACATTCCTAACTATAAAGCAAATAGCAGATTATAATTATAGACCGGGGGATAGTTCATTAATGGCAATCAAGGGGAAGGTCAACCTTCTTGTTCTTCCTTCTTATTCCTTCTTCCTTCATCATCTTTTTGAATTCTTCTCAGTCGTGTACTTCATTTATGTGCGATCACATTGCCTGATCCCACTCGCTTCTCTTGTTCTTCCAAGCTTTGATGTCATTGTGCTCGAGACTATGGACAATCTCAACATCATCAGGAGTTACGTTGCCTCGTATGGGAAATGCTCATCAAGACCCCACCCTAGGATCTAGTTATGAAGGTTGTAACATGTAAGAACAAGCTTAATTTGAGTAGGAAAGTGTGGAATGGCTTTTGGTCTAGGACTTTGAATCTATTTTCCAATGCAGTAAATGCCTTCTCGATGGCGACTCTCGGGCTAGGATGTCTAAGATTGAACAACTCATCCGTAGTTTGTGGTCTGTTCCATGGAGAGAACTTGTTTAGACGATACCTGGTTTTTCTAAAGGGTGGTAGAATCCTAGGTCGACAAGCATATCCAGCATCTCCTAGGTAGAACTTACCACAAATTCCATCAGATCTAAACATGTTGTAAGCAAGAATGCTTTTGTCATAGGTTGATCATTTCCAACTAGCTAGCACATATGTGAACCTCGTATCGAAATCAACAGGAGCAAGCACATTCTAGATCGTCTAGTGCTTCTTTCCTCTATATGTTATGATTGTGCTCTAGCGATCACATGAGTATCATTGGTTGCGGCAATACAATTCTATAATGACAAGAACAAATAAACAGTCATGATTTTGCGCATTGTTGTATTGTCACAAAAAGAAATGACAATATTTGTGCTTACCCTGAAATATGAAAACCATATGCGGTTGTTTGTATCTTGCTCGGTACCACAACCATGACAGATATGCTTGTGAGATATCGACAGGAAAGGCTGGCACGTCACGCGCATATCCATACAGTGCACAGAATCAGCTATAGCTACAGTAGTACAGTTTGGAACCTGCAAATTTATGAGTCAAATATATATGTCGAGTTGGATTGGCGTGCTTCCGAGGTGTCACCACTGTAGATTGGCATCGGATAGTATAAATGAACCCACGGGCAAACCAAGATGTTAAACCCTAATAACAAGAATAGCTAAGCCATTACGCAGAAGTCATTAGATAGAATACCCAGTTAAGAAGGAGCACTAAGCCATTACGAGCTTTTACAAGAAGCAGATCGACATGACGAGTGCAGCATGGTGACAGGATCGCTGCGTGCTATTCATTCGGCGGCCGTGGGCGTGGTTTGCTTGCCGCCGGCGCACGTGCCACATGAGACTGACCCGCGTATAAGGACACGGCTGGCTGAGCCGCCGCAGCCATGCCGTGCGGCTGCAACCGGCTCGCCTGATGCGGCTCCAGTTGGAGACCATGGTGTTTGTCGGCTTCGCCGCTCCCGGAGACGGACGCTGGCGCGTCGACGTCGTCTGCGGAGAGGCGGTGGAAGGTGGGGTCGGTGAACGTGGCGGCCACGAGCACCACGGTGGTGGCCGCCACGAGCGGCCCAGCCACGGCGCCTCCGAGGATCTGGCCGTGAGGGCCGGCCAGCGACACCGTGAGGCCCCCGAGGGCGCGGGGCACCGCCGCGGACACGGAAGGAGGGAGGTAGGTGGCCGATACGGAGAGGATCTCGTGCCGGCCGCGGAAGACTATCGCGGCGCCGGCTTCGGCGGCGTTAGGGGAGGGGTGACGGAGCGACACGTCGGCGACCGCGCCCGTGCCGGCGAGCACGCAGACCCCGAGGCCGCGGCGGCGCGCGAACCCCGCCAGAGCGCCGCTGATGTCGCCGCCGCCAGGGATCTCCAGGATGTACGGCCGCATGGCGGCCGCCGCCGGCTCCGCCTCCGGTATGCTGGACACCGCGTGCTGCTGCTTCGGCTTGTTCTTGGACCCCGGCGGACGCCCCCGCGCCCGCTTCTTCCCCGTCTCATTGATGCTCGACCCGCCGCCACCTCTCCCCGTGCCCGCCGGTGGGTTTCTCGCGTCCTCCGCGCCGTCACGGCTGTTCACCTCGCCGGAGAAGCACTCCGCCGGGTTCCTCTGCAGCTGCTGCCGTTGATCAGCAGCGTACAGCTTCTCCCGGTCCATGTTTCGCCGTGTGCAGTGCTGCGGCGAATGTATAAAACTGCAGGCGGAATGGGCAAAGGTCGGAATGGAAGGGAGACAACAGTTAGGCTAGTGGCGAACTAGCATACGCGATCTTGATTTCCGTTGGCCTAGTTGGAAGAAGATCTGTTTGGACCTTTTGGGTGGGCGGCATGGAGGAATAGGGGCGAGACACTGCAGGAGAACAGGACTCACTGGATCCGGCCGGAGCGAAAGGAACGCGCGCGCCCCCCTGCTTTTTAACCTTTCATCTTTTGTCCATTGATTGACGGTATCCTTCTTTTGCCCGAGCTACGCGATCTTGATTCCTGACAAGCATCATGTTGTTGTTGTTGGAAGCTCCTGCCTGTGTTTATCGTCGAGGTGATTTTTTAGTTGCTTTGGTGTGAAATGTTATTACTGGTCAAAAGCGCGCGCGCGCACGGAGCAATCCATTCGACCTCGCCCGGCCACCAACCCACACCGGTCGCGGCCGCACCCTTTGACGGCACGCCAAGACATGCACGCACTGGCACGGGCACGGGCACGGCGACCGCGCTTGCTTCGGTTGCCGGCCGGCTGCCGCGAGTGCCCACCGAAAGCGCCCCACGCTGCCCGCCTGCCCCGTTCGACGGGCTCTTTCAGCTCTGTGCACATATGCGATGCATCAGCATGATGCGGCTCGAGACGCCGGGCCTGATAAACGTACGTACTCAGTAGGTTCACAGTAAATTGTACTCCCTCTGTTTTAAAATATATAAGATGTTTTAGGTTTGTGAATCAAATATATCTAGACTACTTTTAGTATATAGGTTCACTCATGTTTGGAGTGAATCTACACACTAAAATAAGTCTAAATACATTCTTTTCATAAACCTAAAACATCTTATATTTTGAAAAAGAGGGAGTATAAGTAAATGAGCTATGCGCCGTGGTTTGTCTGATCTTCTTTGTGCAAAGGTCATCCAGAGCCACCCACTCATTCAAACTCTTGGCTGACACATTTGGCCAACGATCTTATCCAATCTCTTGGTCCTAGCCATGACTGCTTTGTCCATGCATGGAGTTACATACAGGACAAAGAATCCAAAGCGCTGCTTGGCAGGTTGTACTTGCAGGCATGCATGCATGATGGCATTTCATCCTTGTGTACGCGGCCAGACAGGCACAAGACCAACAAAGTCCAGACGCGGTTCATGCCTACCGCGCTTTTTCTCTTTAATATGATGATGAAAGTTGCTCTACTGCAATGGGAGGAATCTGTTCTTCATAAAAAAAAGGGAGGAATCCGGATGAGGGAAACTGTATCTTTACTTCTTTACTACTATTAAATAAGCGAACATTTTTCTTTCCTAGAAACACCCGGTACATGCAACCAGACTGATTAGTACCAACAGATTGTCCAACTCAAACAGATCTAACCGCTAAGATTAGTCTGAGCGAATGACCTGGGTGCACTTAGCGATTAATTTCAACGAACCGTGTTCCGACGGGCAGAGGAAAGTCAGTACCCGAGGCAACAACAGAAAATAACTCCCTACCAGGAAACAGATCACGATCGCTCCCCTGCTAATTTTCCTCCGCCCGCTGATGGCGCTAATAATCTCCGAGAAAATCACATCAGACTTTGGCTAGCACCCACACACTGCCAGGGGCACAGGAGGTCTGTCGTTGTTCCCCGCTCCCCGGGTTGCAGGACCCGACGCCGCCGTCGTCATTTTCTCGCACGGTTGGGGACGCGCCGCCGTCTCCCATTATCCCCGCGATAGGGACAGAGTCGCCTCCATCATTCCTGCATGCGGCTAGAGATGGAGACTCGCAGCTATTCCTCTACGCAGCCGAGGGATAGCGTCGCTATCTCCGTCGTTTATCCATGGGGCTAGAGACGCAGATGCTGCAGCTTTTCGTTCGCATGGTCGGGGCCGATGAAGACGTCGCCGTCCTTCTTACCCTGTAGTCGGGGATTATACAGACGCTGTCGTCTTTCCTCTAAGCCGTCAAGGACACAAACGCCTCCATGGGATTGTCAGTCTGAACCTTTGTGGGTCTCGGTAATGCTGCATGCTATCTTCGTCCAGATGCTAGAGGTGAGGAACATCAATAGAGAGTATGGTTATCTAAAATTGTTCGGTAAGCTTTACTATCAGCACTTGTGGTGGGAGTAGTAGTACAGACCAAATTCTAATTTTTTAATCATTTTGACTTCTCAGATTTATAGAATTAGTTCATTGTGCAATCTTCTATCTCTAGGGAGTAGTGTTACAGAAACTAAGATGAAAAGCTTGGAGCAGTCGGACAAGTTCTTTTGTATTGGATATCCTATACAACTGGTATAATAGTGCAGTACAACAATGTGTTATTGCAAGTTACTCAGAAGCTATCTTTTCTTATTAAGAGTGTAGAAAATTATAGTTGCAAGCTCTAAGTACTTGATAACAGAAGTGTGTAACTTGTCCTCTCCTATAGCTCTATTTCTCTATTGCATTAAAAATTGATTTGTTTTCTTCAATTTGATTGAATGAACTTTGATTTCACAGGGTGCAAAGGAGAAGCATTTTCTTTACAACAATGTTGCTAATGGGCAGAATGGTATAGATGTTGACAAATAAGGGCCTTCTCTATATTATAGTTCTACATTCATCTGAAGACCCACCCTTGTCTCTACAATAGTCTGGAGGTTGCATATGCTAGAGTGAATGTGTAGGTTCGGCTACAATGGCCACTACAGTAGAAGTGCAGAGCATGTGGTTGTGGGAGCATTTTGTTTCTGTACTGACACAACTAGGTGGAGGAGGAGAAGATGGTTGACGAGTAAGAAGGAATCAGGCTGACGAAAGAGCATAAGTGCCTTCTTCATTGGAAAATGATGATCATTAGAAAGAGATGAAAGTGTACTTATGCTCTTAATTAATTCTTTTGTTTTCCCATCATGGTAAAACCCAAATTTTGATGCCTTCCCTTTTAATATTTTCATGTCATTGGTGATTGACTCATGGCTATTCTTGATCTGGTGTATTTATTTGAACTATTATTTTTTGGTGTGTAGGTATAATAATTTAGCAGAAGAAGTACAAACGTGAATAACAGTTTTTAAATGCGGAGCAGCTAGCTATTGTCCATGGTATCACTATCAACCCTCCAAGTGTTTGAGGTTATGCTTGAATCTTTTCAATTCAAACTTTGTGCTCCCCACTATCCACTCTTATTAGAATGAACTATATTATTTTACGATCTTTTCAATTTAATCTTTTCCCCACCCTCCACTGTTATTAGAATGAATTAGAATATTTTATGAGTCCAGTAGTGATCACTTTAAAAGATGCTGCATATATATATAAGTATAGAAAGCATTATTTTGCAACGTTTTGTGTGGATAAGAAATTGACAACTAATGATCTTGAAATAAAAGGTTGTCCTATTTATCCTATTCTTATTAAGATATTACTTCTAGATTTAATTTAATTTTCTCTATGTTGACTTTCTCAACTGAATTTGTGATTACAGTTGCAAGTACTTCCTAAGTAATATATACAACACCACTAAGTTGGGAACATGGCCTTCTTTTAGAAGCTTTTATTTAGTTTACGGCCTCGCCTACTGACTGCATTCTTTTTTGAACATTTATCCTAAATGTATACATCTTGCTCTTGATTTTGTTGTCTTCTCTTGCACTCACTCGGTCTAGATAGTTAATATTTATCTTGCTTTATTGTTTTGAAGTTGTTGATCTATATTAGCACCTACTAGGCAAACGAAATAGAATATGATATAGTTGATGAAGAAATTAAGCTAAACTCTAATGGCCCTTCCATGCAAATAAAGAAGACTACCGTAACCCCATTTTCCAAGAGCTAGAAAAAAACAAATAAATCAGAAATATTGGTATGTCGGTTGTTGACAGTAAAAGATGAAGCGTAAACATGCATTAAATTAAGGACACACGAATGTGTGGTAATGGCCTAGAAATTGATGAATTGCATCTTTAGACGTTAGGCTGCCGGACATAAGCATCCATAGACCATATACTGATCTAAAGAACTTTTTGTTACTCCTCTGACTCATATTACATATTTCACAATGGGGTGTTTCTTAGCACGTTTTCATAGAAGTAATTAAAATTTGAAAAACAACAATGATAATGCATTGTTTTTAGATGGTGTTTCTTAGTGGTGTTGTATTTAATGATTTTAGTCTCGGTGTATGTGTGTGATTGGTCTAGCCAAGTTTTTTGCCTATGATACCGTGCAAGAGGTGTAGCTTAGCTAAGGTACAACAACATATTCTTTCTTATACTGTGCTAAAAAACACCCATTGTGAACGGCCTTAGTTGACTTGAATTTGTCAAAATTTAGATGAACCTATATACTAAATAGTGTCTAGATTTATACTAATCTAGACAAAAATTTAAAGTCAACTAATATGGGTCGTACTGATTTTTCTCTTGTTATGCTGAGTAGCATTCATCTATAGATGCATATAATGTATTTTAAATTTAGTCTCATAACTTTAAGAGTTTTTTATAAGGAAAACGTGTGTTGCACGGGCATACTTACTAGTCTCTCAAAATGTTCGTTTATTATCCTGCCACAAGTGTTGCCTTGACTGAGAGATGAGTGAGGCACTTCCAAGGCGGCGGATAAAACCCATCTAGGTCCCTTCCTTCCCTAGGCAATGTCACCGGTTCGTCCGGTCTCCAACACCCCTAGGGCTTTGGAGGCGTGGCGGAGCACGTGCACCTCGTCGGTGGGAGGTCTTCATTTTGTGTTTTGACTGTTTTTAGGATTTGTTTATGACATTGAAGAAAAATGATGGGGCTTCCCCGGGGATCTCATCGTCCGGGTCGAACGGCTTTCTGTCATGGACACAACTGCAGTGGGCCCAGCAACCTAATTGAAAGGATAGAGATATTGTCTAGAGGGGTGAATAGCCAATTTCAAAACTATTACGATTTTGGCTTAAAAAAACAGAATTAAACTAATGTTTATTTTATAAGCACAAAACCTAAATACACTAGGCTCAACTAAGTACACCAACAATAAGTTAAGCTAAACAAGATAACACAAGATATATATATATATATATATAACATTTATTCTAAAAGTGTGGGTTCACAGGGGTAGGTGCATGTATGTGTTGTGAGCGTCTTCGATTGTACTGTATTTTTCAAAGAAGAAAAAACTGTTGTAGATATTAATCTACACTAGAAATATCCCGAACTAAATCCCACCAAAGAAAATGAAAAACTCCCTCCCGACCAGGTTCGGTTACGACCTTCCCCTATTTTTTGCGCGTCCCTTGCCCCCAATCCGACGACCTCCTACCCCGCCGACGGTGCCCCTCCTGTGCCGGAAAAGCCCATCTCCCCTCTCGCGCGTGCCGCCATACCTCCCGCGCCGAGCCGCCCTCCCACACCCCCACGGCAGCGACGCCCCTCCCCTTCACCCCAAGCGGCCGGCCTACCTCCCTCGCCAGCACCGGTCAAGGGCTCTAGCGCGCCGCGTCCTTTCCCTGTCGCTGCGTAGGGGCAACGGAGTGCGGCCTCCGTCTCCCGCCGATGGACAAAAGATCATGTGCACATTACAATCAACGTGGAGAACGTGTTGGCTGCGGATCTGAGCTTGGGACCGAAGATCTTTCATCTCAGGGTCGCCCTGGAGCATTCCAAAGGCTGGAAGATCCCCAAAACGCTGACCAGCGTCCATGCCTACACCGAGGTACGCCCGACGCCTCGAGCAGATTACTGAATTAGAAATAATGGTTGCATCATCGCTTCCAGATTATTGAATTACGGAAACATTGATCCTTCTTTTGTCACAGGCTCTCTTCAGCCGTGAGTCTTTCGTGAAGAACAAGCCAGCCAAGGAGCACCTTATCGCCGGGTGGGCGCCAAAGGTGAACCCGTAAACTCCTCCTGCTGCTCATAAGACCATCCACTATGTGATGGGATATGGGTAGGCTACACTAGCACAAATCAAAGAAAAATCTACCGCGTAAACCAGGAATACAGTTGTCATAGATCACGAGATTACCACTAGACGCGCAGTTGTAGAATTGATGAAGCGCGTCGAGGCAGTGCAGACGTTTCACGTCTCCTCCTTGTCCTCGTCCCAAGAGAAGCTCCCCTTGCGCGGCTCGTCCAAGTGCTACAGATGCAGCGCCTCCGAGGTATCCACACGTACAGGGTGGAAGCGTCAGACGCCGGATTGCTAGGTCCGCGCGCGCGACACAGGCATGAGGAGTGGCGGCTGGCTGGAATGGTCTAGGGTCTAACCCTGGTCAGCTCGCCCCACCCTCTCTTATATAGGCGTCCCTAGTGGGCTTCTACATTAGCAGCCCATTAGTAGCCTAAGACTGGTTTAATTCGGATCTAATCCTCATTAGGCTTCCAGCCCCTTAAGTGTGTGACCCTATAGGTTCATATACGTGTAGACATGACACGAATACACTTATTCTGTCAATAGTTGGTAGCGTCCTCTAGCAAGACGTGCCAACTCCTATACAAATATCATATCGGACGAACCATCACAAGGTTTAGTACATGCCTTTACCTTTGCCTCACGATATTTGGTCTAGCTCCAAGCTGACCTCTCTTTCTCGATACCATAACTCGGAATCCCTTTACTAGGTTAAATCTTAACCTTACGTAGCACGGCCATGCATTTCTGGATCCGATCACTCGAGGGGCCCAGAGATATCTCTCTCAAGTAGAGAGGGGCAAATCCCATCTAGATTTACCATGCCTTGCAGCATGTTTCAGGACAAACCCGAAAGCTACCTTTATAACTACCCAGTTACGGTGCATCGTTTGATAGCCCCAAAGTAGGTCGATCGACATCTCAAGTACATGCGACAATTTCAGGTCTAAGGACAAAACATACACGATGTGTAGAGAGAGAGCTGCAACTAATTGCCAGTCTCAAGTTGGGTCAGTCCAACCCCATGTTCATAACATGTGTCCACATCATTGGTTTGACATCTCCATGTCTATGACTTGCGAAACATAGTCATCAACCAATCGATGTGCTAGTATAATATTCACGTGTGTCCTCACATGAACTCCGACTAGGGACAACTATTAAATAACCATACAAGTAAGGATTTTCACAAACAATTCACATAATTGCCAATCAATACAAGTTGCCTGATATGGATATTCAAGGAACATTATAATAACTCATGGATACATAAGGAATATAATCATCTCTATGATTGCCTCTAGGGCATATTTTCTTCACTATGTATACCTAAGAGTTAAATCCATCGTAGGTACCTGTACTTGCTTAGCAAGTTCAATACAGTCACTGTACATCAGAAATACGAGTTTACGGTAATTAAACTTGCGCGAGAGCATCACGAGAGGTCACTGGACGAGGCGTAGCTCTGTATTAGAGAATTTGGTCCCACTGACAGATAAATAGACAAAAATGTTTGGAGAAGGAAGAAGTTCAGAGGTGGTTCTTGCAAAATCCCCTACCTGGTACTAACCCCTGGTCTGAGTGGACCCGTTCAGTCCGACCGTGCCGTACCCCTGCCCGCGTCGTTCCCCTCTCCTTAACCTAAATCGGCGGCTTCGCCGCAGTAGAGTGGCCACCGCCACAGGAAGGGACCACCGCCGACCAAGGGAACTTCTCCGCCATGTCCAGCGCAAGCTCATCCCGCTGTGCACTCCTCCGCGCTGCTCCTCCATTTACCCTCATCGGTTGCCCCGATTGCGGCCGTACGGTGAAGCAGGCGAGGTCGGGGACGTCAGATCACCCAGGATGGATCTACTACAAGTGCAAAAATCATGGGGTAAGCTTTTCTGCTGTTAGGATTTAGCTTGAGCTCGATTTAGCTTGCATTTTGTTTCAGTTGTTCTTCTCTGTAGTCTGGGTGCAATTTCTGGCACTGGGAGCTCGAGTACGTCAGCTATTTGATCGAGAACAATCACATTCGAGGGGATGTTTGCATTGAAGCTTATGGCTGGGCATAAGAAAGAAGATAAGAACTTGATCTTAGGAAGCAGGAGGCAAGAGTTACACGTGTGCAAGGCCAGGAGAAGCAATTGATCCTGATTTTGCTGGAAGTCGGGCAATTCAATCTTCTTCTGAAGATTGCAGTTGGTGTCATGTGTGTGCTTTGTGCTATGGTTGTTGTTCTTCTGGTGAAGTAGTGAGGTCTGATGGTGATAGTGTAGTGGATGCTATCATAGTGTGGGGGTATGATAGGCTAGTACTGATGTATGGTGCACTGTAATGATCTAGTGATGCTTTTGTTGTTGTATCTGAACCTGATGAATGTGATGCATTTTGGCATAATGTATGTGACCTAAAGTAATGGAGTAAAATGTACTATGTAATGGAGTAAAATGTATGTGACCTGAAATAATGTTATATCCATGTTTTATATTGATTTTTAGGGATTTATCAATGATCCCCTTTGTTTTGCCTATAACCCAGCAAGGCAGAAAACCCTTGTTTTTAATATTTTTGATGTTTTAGGACCTAAATGAAGTCAAATGGACCTGCACTTTTGGGAATGCCAATATTTATCCACGAAAAGCATCTAGGGCACAAGGATCTCACAAGGAGGGCTAGGAGGGCCAAATGAGCCTGTGTGGCGCGCCCAACCCAGGTGGGAGCGCCACCCATGCCTGTTTCCTCCTCGGTTGTTTGATCGCCTCGATTCTTTCGCCCACAAAGTTCCCTATATAAGGTCCCCTAGGGAGTCCTTGAGACGAAAGACACCAGAGACGAAAACACCACCAAAGAGAGTCGGATCCAGCAAAGATTGGAGGGGGGACTCCACTGGATCCACCTTTGGAGAGATCTTCACCCTCTCCAACATCTCCAGCATCATCACCATGATAAAGAGGAAGTACTCCACCTCTAGGCTATGGGTTTGTGGCAGTAGCTTAATCTATTGTAACATCCCAAAAATATTAAACATGGATCATCAAACTCTAATCATCAAATTTAGGGTTAACAAAAACTTTCCTACCTAAAAATATAAAAGCACTCATATGTATGTGTATTCAAAATTAGGATTTTTTTTGAATTGCCATGGTTCCGTGTTTCTTTTCTTGTAATATGATTCTTAGGTGAAATAAACATCATCTAAATCATGCCCAAACTTTTCCCAAAGACAAACAACTCAAAATGAACAAATGAAGTGAATGGTCACTTTGGACAAATTAACTCTCATGCCTACTTTGGCTATTCCAAGCACTCAAAACCTAACAGAAACAATTGTGGATCTTTGCACCCCTTGTTAGTACTCATAATGAGGTACCAAGGCCCACTTTGTGATCTTCCAAAAACATTCAAATGCTAAGTTTAAATGACAGTTTAAAATTGAATCTATCTCATATGGGAAGATCCCACTATTTCAAAAACCACTCAAACAAGCTCAATTTTCAAAACCCAAGCACCCACAGAGTCTCCAGCACATGCCTAGCACACCCACCAAAAATATTTTCAAAATTCAAAAAGAAGTTTCTTGCGGCCATTTCATCAAACACTTGGCAGGCAAATTTAAACCAAATCAAATTCACAGTTTTTAATAGTGTTTTGGCCTAACTTGTTCCCTCTCTAGCTCACAAAAACCATCTAGTAGATCATCTAGATGAATTGGAAACCCCTAGCCTCACTGTAAACTGGCCATTGTCATCAATGTTGAACAAGCCGAGCGCACTTCGCCGGCCAACTTGGTCGCCGCCGCAGCAGACCGCCTCACCCTCTCTAGACATGTCTGAGAGCTAGCCAGCACTTCACCACCACCCACTGACCCCTCCCCGAGCCAAGGCAAGCCGTGGACCACCGAGCACACCCCGCACCAAGACGCAGCGTGCACGCCGCCTCGACCGTGCCTTTCGCCCCACGACCCAAGGAACACACCAGACATCCCCGTTCGCCACCCAATGCCTCACAGCCACCGCTCGCCGTCGAAGATGCCGCCTCTCCCGCGCAGAGCACCACACGTTCCCGACCGATTGCCACCTCCCCTAAGCGCGCATTCAAGTTCTAGAGCATCGCCAGGAGACCGCGCGTCGATCGCCACCCTCAGCCATGCCTCTAGCAGCCTGTAGCCATGTCGCCACCGTCGCCTGCCCATCCCTCTTGGTCTCGCCATCGA
The DNA here is from genome assembly GCA_030063025.1 of Avena longiglumis. Classification (NCBI taxonomy): domain Eukaryota; kingdom Viridiplantae; phylum Streptophyta; class Magnoliopsida; order Poales; family Poaceae; genus Avena; species Avena longiglumis. Next base: position 151,946,436 of record CP125977.1, on the reverse strand, counting down.
GCCTATAAAAGGAAGCCACCCCCAGCCGTTTGAAGCACACCATTCCACTCCCCTCACCTCATTGATCGTTCCACCCTCTAGCCGGAGCACGAGGAGCAGCAGCTCGCCGGAATTACACGGGAGCAGGCCACCTCTGGAGGAGAAGGGCGCCGCTGATTTCGACCACCCCCGGAGCTGCCTCGACCGTCCCTGAGCTCACCGTCGACCACTCGTTCGTTTGCCCGCATCGTCATCGTTGCTGGAGACCTGGTATTTCCCCTATGCACCCCCACTGAGCTGCTAGGGTTCGATATCGCCGGTGACAAGTTCATCGTCAACGACGATCCCCAGCCGTCGATCTCCCTTCTAATCCAACGACCCACATAGCCCTGCATCGCGTTATGAGCCGGTGGTAGACCCACTGTCGGTGAGCCCACATGGAGTGACACTGGGCCGGCCCATTAACCTCTCCAGCGCGACCCAACCGTTTGAATTTTTATTTTTTTTATTTTAATTCAAACACAATTCTATACATAGATTCAAAAATCAACCCATCTCGATTCAGTGAACCAAAATGCATGAAACTAATTTTGTTAGAAAGGTACTGAAATGCTTAATCCAAGCCTGTTGGACTCAAATCATTTGGATCTGTAGATCAACCTTGGTAAAAATAACAAGTCAGAATCTTTTCTGCATTCAAACTTTTTCAAAATTCAACCATAAGAGCTTTTAAGTTGATTCCAACTCTCAAAAATCACATTTGATCATACCTCTCAGAATATGTAAAACATATGGGTTTACTTACAGAAATAATGTTCAAGTAATAAAAGAATGCCACATAGGCATTTCTAGTCACTTTAGTTATTTAAAATAAAAAGGTAAAACCTTATTAAATTGTGACACCAATTTAAATCACATTCCCATGTACTGAAATATTTGGTGATGACATGTGTCAACATGATCCCATGTTTGAGTTGGAGAATATTAAATCTTAAGTAGTTTTTCAATGAGTAGAAATTACTTTTCTCAAATTAAAATAACTAAGACAAATGCTTTAATCTTGTAATGTTAAGTGAGGATGCTAGATCATCTATAGTGCACCTTTGTTTGATGATTGAAAATAGTTAAGTATTGTTTGGTGATTGTGTACCTCGATTTATTTATAGACACTAGTATCGACCAAGGATACGAGGAGGAAGGAGGATACTACGAGGAAGAAGACAAGGAGAACTTCAACAACTGCTCTGCACAAGGCAAGCCTTACTAACCAAGTGACCTATGCAAGTTAACACTTCCAACCTAGCAAGCTTATACCACTTGATAAACTATCCTAGTTTTACTTACAAGCTTTCTACTTTATTTCTTTATCAAAGCTTTTCTTAGATTTTACTTAAGTGCCTTGTACATTCTAGAAAGATAATTGAAGGTTGCATAAAGAGCATTAAATTTGGCCTAAGTAGATAATCTTGATGTCATCCTAAGGCATGGGATTGAACTTAATTAATATCCACTTGTTTACCACCCCTCATTAGTACTTACCCCCACTTGTACATGCTAGTGCTAAGCATAAAACTTGATAAACTTTAGATCGGAATACTTGGTGAAAATGGTTATGAAAACCTTGGAATGATGAATCATTCTACTGAAATGTTTTGACATGTGTTTCCGAACACCAGATGGTTTTGATGATGAAAATGTTGAGGCATGAGCCTTAGCCCTTGATAAAACTGATCGTTGTCTGGATGCGATACCATTCCAATTTTACCGTACAACCACAATACCCGAAAATTGGGTAGGTCTTGACTGGAAACTTATATACCTTAGTATGGGTTCCCTCGCGACCAAGGTCTGAGATGAGGCTACCTTGATGAAGATTGTCCACCTGTGCAGTACCCAAGATGACAGTTGGTCATGGTTGGGAGGCCAAACTCACAGGAGAGGTGCCTAGGGCGTGTAATGGAAAGTTTAGGATTGATTATCCGCATCCTGAGTATGGTGAATGCAGGATTTGTTCCTGACGGATGTATCGAATGTTGTGGTGAAAGTGTACAATCTCTGCAGAGTGTCAAACTATTCGAATTGCCGCGTCCGCGGTTATGGACAGTTGGAGTGGCCATACTGCTCCCCCGTCAGATGTTTTCAAAATGACTTGTGAAATGAATTGATACTTTGACTTGAACACAACAGGGTTGTGATATTAAATTCAATTTCCCACTTAGGTGTTATAAAACTTCAACTAGCCTTCTTTGCTTCTGAACTGAGTAGAGGTAAATATGGCTTTTGCAAAACAACCTTAGAGCTTAGTGTCCTACTACAAAACCCCCTTAACTTGTTAGTATTAGTTTGCGAGTACTTAAATAGTACTCATGGCTTTGTACCTGGCTATTCCTGTGGCCAGACTATGAAGAGGAGTATCAGGATGATGGACCATAGGAAGGTTACGACAACTAGGATCATCCCCCATCGTCAGCATTCCCTGTGACCCCGAAGATGGAGCTTCGCCTACGCTATCTTTACTATTACGTTATTCCGCTGCTTGAGTTGTATTAAGAACTAGATCATGAGATCCTTATTTGTGTAAGACCTTATGTATGGTTTGTAATGGATGATGTACTGTGATATCCAAATCTATTATGTCACGCAAAAATGGTAATCCTGGGATTGCGATGTATGGCATAACAGGCATCTGGGATTAAAAATCCGGGTGTTGACGAGTTGGTATCAGAGCCATCCTGACCATAGGAGACCCTAGTTAGACTGGACGTTTGAATCAAAAACTTAGTTTCAAAACCAAAGGAAGTGAGTATTTACGAAAAACTTATTCTCATTCTTATCACTTGGATTCTTTAATAAAAATTCATGTTCCTAAAAAACTCTTACGAAATACCTAAAATTTGACACACTTGAGCACTCTACTAACTTACTCATCCTATATTCTTATAGATGGACGTGAAGTACAACAAGTTTTATCAGTTGGGGAATGGAGGAGACCTCATCTTTGAGCGTGACTTGGACCAGCTTTCGGAACTTCTGGAGCGTCCGCATCCCGAGTTATTCGGAGCGCAGCTCAATGATCAGGAAGGAGAAAATCTGCAGTGGCTAGTTGTTGCAAGTCTCAGAGGGAAGATTGAACCTCCCACCGTGGAGAATCGATTCACCTTAAGAGAACAACTGTCTTGATGGATCGAGCCATCTGCGTAAAGCTCTTGCCCATCTGTGTGGGCAGAGTATCAACCAGATCAAGGGTACCCGATTTGAGTTCTACCCAAGGCGTGATGTTATGGAACAACCACTGGAGGCCCCATACCACCATGAGCTGAAGAGTCAATTGGACCACCTCAGCTTCATGATGTACGACCGTCAGAAGGAGTTGGACAATGCCTGTGCCTACTCCAACCACAAGTCCGCCATCGCCCAGAAGAAGGATCAGACCTTCGCCATGCTAGTGAAGGATCGAAAGTCTCGTCGCCGTCAGCTCGACAAGAAGGAGCGCATCATTTCCCGTCTTTGCCACCGGATCACGAATTTGGAGGAGACCATCCACGAGAGAGACATGCAGTTGGAGGAAAGGGAGAATGCCGGAGAAGACCTTCATGGAGATCCCTACTCCTATCTCAGCAATGACGATGACTTTCTGGAGGATCAGGCCATGGACTTTTTCACCGATGAGGAGGATTTCGCCTTCATCGATGACGATGATGATGATGAGGATGATGAGTACACCGACTCCGAGGAGTAGTAGCACTTGAGCACTAGCGTAGTGAATTGTATTCGGTCCCATTGTATCGTAGTTTCCAGAATGGTTCTTAAAACCATCTGTTTCCCTTTGTTGTGGTGTGTGTTGTATCGTGTGCTATGAATGAATGAATGAAAACAAGTTGCTAGAAAATCAGAGTCAAAACTTTAAAAACTTTTCAAAGTCCCTAAACCTTAGAAATTCCCCTCTTTTCTCATGATCTATCTCAATCTTGGATGCCTCATGGAGGAAGTGGTTCATCCCCGGACCCGATGTTGCAGATCCTGCAAATGTTGGTTTCTGACCGTGAAGCTGAAAGAGCAGAACGTCAAGCCAACTTAGCCAGCCTTCAACACATAGCTCAGATAGCCAACAACAATCAAGGCCAAGGAAATCAGGACAACCATGGATCTAAGCTCAAGAATTTCCAGAACACCAACCCACCCGTTTTCACTAAGTCAGAAGAGCCCCTAGATGCAGATGATTGGCTACAAACCATGGAAAACAACCCGGAAGTCGCCAGAGTGGAAGCTAACGAGAAATTTCTGTTCGCCACCCACTATCTAGTCGGAGATGCAAGAGCATGGTGGAACAATGTTCGTGCAATGACCGGAGGACAGATGATGACCTGGGAGGAATTCAAGGTCAAGTTCAGCATAACCCATGTGCCACCGGGTTTGATCAAGAGGATGAGAGATGAATTCAGATAACTGAAGCAAGGAAGGATGACCGTAGTGGAATACCGTGACAAATTCTTGTCATTAGCTAGGTATTCCCCGGATGAGATCGACACTGAAGCCAAGAAGAAAGAGAGATTCCTGAATGGTTTGGATGATGAGATGTAGACGGTGTTGGTCAATATCCCCTTTGCTGATATTGAAGCCCTCGTCGACTCTGCCATTCAGATGGAAGGAAAGATCAACCAAGCCAATGAGAACCGCAAGCGCCGCATGATGCATCAGCCAGGAACCCATCATACCCCAAAGTATCACCCCAACCCATCTCCAGGATTTGCCCCGAGAACCAATAGACCCCCGATGAACCGTCCGACCTATCCCAACCGTGGAAACCCAAGGCCTAGAGGAAATCACAACAACCCCGGCAACTCTGGAAATTTCAACCGTGCACCACCCAAGTTCAACAACAACAATGCCACCACCAACACCAACACTTCCCCGAGGACTGGAAGCAATGATGTGCCTGTTGCAGCAAAGGACAAGTCGCAAGTGACTTGTTAAGACTGTGGAAATAAGGGTCACTATTCCAATGAGTGCCCCAAGAAGAATGCCGCAACCGCCAATGCAAATGCCCCAGCTCAGCAACAGTGTCGTGTTCAGCCTGGAAGAAGGTTTGCCCTAGGGAACTCGTTCAACCGCAACGGCCGTCTTTTTCTCATGCATGCTGAAGAAGCCCAGGAAGCGATGGATGTCGTGCTGGGTATGTTTTCTGTTAATTCAGTACTTGCAAGAGTGTTGTTTGATTCTGGTGCATCACACTCATTTGTCACCAAAGAATTTGCATGCACTAGTAAGATTCAACCAACAAACTGAAGCATGTTATGATTGTTCAAATCCCCGGTTCAACCACCAAAGCTAGGCAAATTTGCAAAGCCGCCCCTATCCGAATCCATGGCATAGATTTTTATGCTAATCTGATAGTACTCGGAACTAAAGGTTTGGAAGTAGTACTAGGAATGGATTAGATGTCCAAACATAAAGGATTAATTGACTGTGCCAAGAAAGCCATCACCATGACCAAGGTACTGAGTATCGATCGAGCATGTATCTGAAACCTTACCTCTCCAATTCAAGTGCAACAAGAGTATAGCCCAACCTATCATTGACCTAGTCCGAATAGTCTGTGAATACCCCGGTGTATTTCCAGATGTTTTGCCCGGTATGCCCCCAGATCGAGATATCGAGCTTATCATTAAACTAATCCCTGGAACAAGACCCATATCCCAAAGACCATATAGTATGAACCCGTCTGAACTAGCAGAACTGAAGAAGCAACTGGATGCCATGTTGGAAATTGGATTGATTCAACCAAGTGCGTCACCATGTATATCACCTGTCTTGTTTGTGGACAAGAAGGATGGAGGTAACTGTTTGTGTACAAATTACCGGAAGTTGAATGATGTCACTATCAAGAACAAATAACCGATGCCCAAGATAGAAGATTTGTTTGATCAGTTGACTGGTGCCAAAGTGTTTTCTAAGATTGATCTTAGAACTGGCTATCATCAACTCAAGGTTCGCGCAGAGGATATTCCCAATACTGCCTTTACCACCAGATATGGATTATCTGAGTATCTTGTCATGTCTTTTGGATTAACTAATGCCCCCGCTTATTTCATGAATCTCATGAATAAGATTTTTATGGACTTCCTGGATAAGTTTGTCGTTGTTTTCATCCATGACATTATAATTTATTCCAAGTCAGAAGAAGAACATGAGCTACACCTAAGGACCATTCTTGGAACCCTTAGAGAGCATCAGTTGTATGCCAAGTTTAGCAAATGTGAATTCTGGTTACAGGAGGTAGGATTCCTCGGACATATCGTATCAGCCGGAGGAATTGCCGTTGACCCTGCAAAGGTGAAAGATGTCGAAGATTGGCAAGCCCCAACCACTCAAACCCAAGTTCGTGCATTTCTCGGATTGGCGGGATACTATCGCAAGTTCGTAGAAGGGTTCTCGAGTATCGCCAGACCCATGACCCAATTGCTGAAGAAGGACAAGAAGTTTGAATGGACAAATGTGAAGCGAGTTTTCAAGAAATCAAGAGAAGATTGATTTCAGCCCCAATCTTAATCATGCCGGATATCACGAAGCCCTTTGACGTGTATTGTGATGCAACCAAGATCAGTATCGGAGGTGTGCTAATGCAAGAAGGAAAAGTTATATCTTATCTATCTCAAGAACTGAAGCAACATGAACAGAACTACCCAACCCATGACCTCGAGCTCGCAGCCGTAGTGCTAGCCCTGAAGACATGGAGGCATTACCGATGGGAAACCGTTGTGAGATTTATTCGGATCACAAGAGCCTGAAGTATATATCCAGTCAGAAGGAGCTGAATATGAGATATAGTAGATGCATTGAGATAATCAAGGATTACGACCTGGACATTCACTATCACCCCGGTAAAGCCAATGTGGTAGAAGATGCCCTTAGCATATTGCCGTGCCACTTGAACTCCATGATTTTGAAGGAGCAACCAAGTTTGCACAAAGAGATAGAATATTTCCGAATGGAATTAGTGAGTGAAGGATTTTTGGCTAGCATAGAACTTCAACCCACTTTGATCAGCCAGATCAAAGAGGCGCAGAAAGGAAATGCTAGTATCGACGGAATCAAGTGTCGTATCGGTACAGGCAAAGTACCCGGATTCACCAAAGACGAAGAAGGAGTTCTGTGGTACAAAGGACGTCTTTGTGTTCCAGCAGATTCAGAGTTGAAAGAAGTTATTCTGAAGGAAGCTCATGATACTCTTTATTCTATCCACCCCGGAGGAACGAAGATGTATTAGGATTTGAAGGAACAATTTTGGTGGCATAAGATGAAGAGAGAAATCGGAAGCTATATCGCCAAGTGTGATATATGTTAGAGAGTCAAGGCGGGACATCAAAGACCCGCTGGATTGTTGCAACTGCTACAGATTCCGGAATGGAAATGGGATTCCGTTGGAATGGACTTTATCACCGGATTGCCTACTTCTAGTAGGGGAAATGACTCTATTTGGGTCATAGTGGACAGATTGTCCAAAGTCGCCCATTTCTTACCAGTCAAGACCACATATCAGAGTTCGAAGCTAGCGGAGTTATACATCACTAGAATCGTCAGTTTGCACGGAGTCCCCAAGAACATCGTATCAGATCGAGGAACTCAGTTTACCTCGAGATTCTGGAAGAAAGTCCAAGAAGGTTTAGGAACCCGACTAGATTTCAGCACAACTTATCACCCTCAGACCGACGGACAAACGGAGCGAGTAAATCAAATACTCGAAGATATGTTGAGAGCATGTGTGTTAGAGTATGGATCTAAATGGGAAGACTTCATGCTCGCAGAATTTTCATACAACAACAGTTATCAAGCTAGTTTGCAAATGGCCCCATTTGAATTCATGTATGGAAGGAAGTGTCGCACCCCTTTGAACTGGTTGGAAGTAGGAGAGAGTCAGATTTACATCCTACGAGAAGCAGAAGAGAAAGTTCACAAGATTCGTGAGCACCTCAAGATAGCCCAGTCAAGACAGAAGAGTTACGCCGACAAGAGACGTCGAGACCTTGCTTTCAATATCGGAGAATTTGTTTATCTGAAAGTGTCGCCATTCAAAGGAATGCAATGTTTCCAACTGAAAGGAAAGTTAGTCCCCAGATATATCGGCCCCTTCAAGGTTCTGAACCATCGAGGAGAAGTGTCATATCAATTGGAACTGCCAGAAGAGATGTCAGCCGTGCACAGTGTGTTCCATATCTCATTACTTCGCAAATGCCTTGAAGTTCCGGAGAAGACTGGAGTTTTCAAGAATATTAATCACCGGACCATAGAAATTAATGATGACCTGACCTATACCGAAGTACCCATCCGTATTTTGGAAGAAGCTTTCAGAACTACCAGAACCAGGAGCATCAGGTTTCTCAAGATTTAGTGGAGCAACCACACAGAAGAAGAAGCTACCTGGGAGCGCGAAGACCACATCAGGACGTAGTTCCCAGATCTCTTCAAATCCTAGGTAATCTTTTTTATCCTTCTTCAAATCTCGGGACGAGATTTTGTTTAAGGGGGGAAGGTTTGTAACATCCCAAAAATATTAAACATGGATCATCAAACTCTAATCATCAAATTTAGGGTTAACAAAAACTTTCCTATCTAAAAATATAAAAGCACTCATATGTATGTGTATTCAAAATTAGGATTCTTTTGAATTGCCATGGTTCTGTGTTTCTTTGCTTGTAATATGATTCTTAGGTGAAATAAACATCATCTAAATCATGCCCAAACTTTTACCAAAGACAAACAACTCAAAATGAACAAATGAAGTGAATGGTCACTTTGGCCAAATTAACTCTCATGCCTACTTTGGCTATTCCAAGCACTCAAAACCTAACAGAAACAACTGTGGATATTTGCACCCCTTGTTAGTAATCATAATGAGGTACCAAGTCCCACTTTGTGATCTTCCAAAAACATTCAAATGCTAAGTTTAAATGACAGTTTAAAATTGAATCTATCTCATATGGGAAGATCCCACTATTTCAAAAACCACTCAACCAAGCTCAATTTTCAAAACCCAAGCGCCCACAGAGTCTCCAGCACATGCCTAGCACACCCACCAAAAATCTTTTCAAAATTCAAAAAGATGTTTCTTGCGGCCATTTCATCAAACACTTGGCAGGCAAATTTAAACCAAATCAAATTCACAGTTTTTAATAGTGTTTTGGCCTAACTTGTTCCCTCTCTAGCTCACAAAAACCATCTAGTAGATCATCTAGATGAATTGGAAACCCCTAGCCTCACTGTAAACTGGCCATTGTCATCAATGTTGAACAAGCCGAGCGCACTTCGCCGGCCAACTTGGTCGCCGCCGCAGCAGACCGCCTCCCCCTCTCTAGACATGTCTGAGAGCTAGCCAGCACTTCACCACCACCCACTGTCCCCTCCCCGAGCCAAGGCAAGTCGTGGACCACCGAGCACACCCCGCGCCCAGTGCCACTGCGACATGCCGAGCACGCCCCAGAGAGCCGCACCCGGCACGCGTGCACACGCCGCCCCTCGACCGAAGCCCGTGCCCACTACTTCGCCACGACCCAAGGAACACACCAGACATCCCCGTTCGCCACCCAATGCCTCACAGCCACCGCTCGCCGTCGAAGATGCCGCCTCTCCCGCGCAGAGCACCACACGTTCCCGACCGATTGCCACCTCCCCTAAGCGCGCATTCAAGTTCTAGAGCATCGCCAGGAGACCGCGCGTCGATCGCCACCCTCAGCCATGCCTCTAGCAGCCTGTAGCCATGTCGCCACCGTCGCCTGCCCATCCCTCTTGGTCTCGCCATCGAGCCTATAAAAGGAAGCCACCCACCGCTTGAAGCACACCATTCCACCCCTCACCTCATTGATCGTTCCACCCTCTAGCCGAGCACGAGGAGCAGCTCGCCGGAATTACACGGGAGCAGGCCACCTCTGGAGGAGAAGGGCGCCGCTGATTTCGACCACCCCCGGAGCTGCCTCGACCGTCCCTGAGCTCACTGTCGACCACTCGTTCGTTTGCCCGCATCGTCATCGTTGCTGGAGACCTGGTATTTCCCCTATGCACCCCCACTGAGCTGCTAGGGTTCGAGATCGCCGGTGACAAGTTCATCGTCAACGACGATCCCCAGCCGTCGATCTCCCTTCTAATCCAACGACCCACATAGCCCTGTACCGCTTCGCGCGTTATGAGCCGCTGACTGGTAGACCCTGTCACCGAGCTCACAGCATGGAGTGACACCGGCCCATTAACCTCTCCCGCGCGACCCAACCGTTTGAATTTTTATTTTTTTATTTTAATTCAAACACAATTCTATACATAGATTCAAAAATCAACCCATCTCGATTCAGTGAACCAAAATGCATGAAACTAATTTTGTTAGAAAGGTACTGAAATGCTTAATCCAAGCCTGTTGGACTCAAATCATTTGGATCTGTAGATCAACCTTGGTAAAAATAACAAGTCAGAATCTTTTCTGCATTCAAACTTTTTCAAAATTCAACCATAAGAGCTTTTAAGTTGATTCCAACTCTCAAAAATCACATTTGATCATACCTCTCAGAATATGTAAAAACATATGGGTTTACTTACAGAAATAATGTTCAAGTAATAAAAGAATGCCACATAGGCATTTCTAGTCACTTTAGTTATTTAAAATAAAAAGGTAAAACCTTATTAAATTGTGACACCAATTTAAATCACATTCCCATGTACTGAAATATTTGGTGATGACATGTGTCAACATGATCCCATGTTTGAGTTGGAGAATATTAAATCTTAAGTAGTTTTTCAATGAGTAGAAATTACTTTTCTCAAATTAAAATAACTAAGACAAATGCTTTAATCTTGTAATGTTAAGTGAGGATGCTAGATCATCTATAGTGCACCTTTGTTTGATGATTGAAAATAGTTAAGTATTGTTTGGTGATTGTGTACCTCGTATTTATTTATAGACACTAGTATCGACCAAGGATACGAGGAGGAAGGAGGATACTACGAGGAAGAAGACAAGGAGAACTTCAACAACTGCTCTGCACAAGGCAAGCCTTACTAACCAAGTGACCTATGCAAGTTAACACTTCCAACCTAGCAAGCTTATACCACTTGATAAACTATCCTAGTTTTACTTACAAGCTTTCTACTTTATTTCTTTATCAAAGCTTTTCTTAGATTTTACTTAAGTGCCTTGTACATTCTAGAAAGATAATTGAAGGTTGCATAAAGAGCATTAAATTTGGCCTAAGTAGATAATCTTGATGTCATCCTAAGGCATGGGATTGAACTTAATTAATATCCACTTGTTTACCACCCCTCATTAGTACTTACCCCCACTTGTACATGCTAGTGCTAAGCATAAAACTTGATAAACTTTAGATCGGAATACTTGGTGAAAATGGTTATGAAAACCTTGGAATGATGAATCATTCTACTGAAATGTTTTGACATGTGTTTCCGAACACCAGATGGTTTTGATGATGAAAATGTTGAGGCATGAGCCTTAGCCCTTGATAAAACTGATCGTTGTCTGGATGCGATACCATTCCAATTTTACCGTACAACCACAATACCCGAAAATTGGGTAGGTCTTGACTGGAAACTTATATACCTTAGTATGGGTTCCCTCGCGACCAAGGTCTGAGATGAGGCTACCTTGATGAAGATTGTCCACCTGTGCAGTACCCAAGATGACAGTTGGTCATGGTTGGGAGGCCAAACTCACAGGAGAGGTGCCTATGCTAGGGCGTGTAATGGAAAGTTTAGGATTGATTATCCGCATCCTGAGTATGGTGAATGCAGGATTTGTTCCTGACGGATGTATCGAATGTTGTGGTGAAAGTGTACAATCTCTGCAGAGTGTCAAACTATTCGAATTGCCGCGTCCGCGGTTATGGACAGTTGGAGTGGCCATACTGTTCCCCCGTCAGATGTTTTCAAAATGACTTGTGAAATGAATTGATACTTTGACTTGAACACAACAGGGTTGTGATATTAAATTCAAGTTCCCACTTAGGTGTTATAAAACTTCAACTAGCCTTCTTTGCTTCTGAACTGAGTAGAGATAAATCTGGCTTTTGCAAAACAACCTTAGAGCTTAGTGTCCTACTACAAAACCCCCTTAACTTGTTAGTATTAGTTTGCGAGTACTTAAAGAGTACTCATGGCTTTGTACCTGGCTATTCCTGTGGCCAGACTATGAAGAGGAGTATCAGGATGATGAACCATAGGAAGGTTACGACAACTAGGATCATCCCCCATCGCAAGATTCTGTGACCCGAAGATGGAGCTTCGCCTACGCTATCTTTACTATTACGTTATTCCGCTGCTTGAGTTGTATTAAGAACTAGATCATGAGATCCTTATTTGTGTAAGACCTTATGTATGGTTTGTAATGGATGATGTACTGTGATATCCAAATCTATTATGTCACGCAAAAATGGTAATCCTGGGATTGCGATGTATGGCATAACAGGCATCTGGGATTAAAAATCCGGGTGTTGACGAGTTGGTATCAGAGCCATCCTGACCATAGGAGACCCTAGTTAGACTGGACGTTTGAATCAAAAACTTAGTTTCAAAACCAAAGGAAGTGAGTATTTACGAAAAACTTATTCTCATTCTTATCACTTGGATTCTTTAATAAAAATTCATGTTCCTAAAAAACTCTTACGAAATACCTAAAATTTGACACACTTGAGCACTCTACTAACTTACTCATCCTATATTCTTATAGATGGACGTGAAGTACAACAAGTTTTATCAGTTGGGGAATGGAGGAGACCTCATCTTTGAGCGTGACTTGGACCAGCTTTCGGAACTTCTGGAGCGTCCGCATCCCGAGTTATTCGGAGCGCAGCTCAATGATCAGGAAGGAGAAAATCTGCAGTGGCTAGTTGTTGCAAGTCTCAGAGGGAAGATTGAACCTCCCACCGTGGAGGGAATCCAGTTCACCTTAAGAGAGAACAACTGTCTTGATGGACTGGCCAGGGCCATGCAGAAAGCTCTTGCCCATCTGTGTGGGCAGAGTATCAACCAGATCAAGGGTACCCGATTTGAGTTCTACCCAAGGCGTGATGTTATGGAACATCCACTGGAGGCCCCATACCACCATGAGCTGAAGAGTCAATTGGACCACCTCAGCTTCATGATGTACGACCGTCAGAAGGAGTTGGACAATTCCCGTGCCTACTCCAACCACAAGTCCGTCATCGCCCAGAAGAAGGATCAGACCTTCGCCATGCTAGTGAAGGATCGAAAGTCTCGTCGCCGTCAGCTCGACAAGAAGGAGCGCATCATTTCCCGTCTTTTCCACCGGATCACGAATTTGGAGGAGACCATCCACGAGAGAGACATGCAGTTGGAGGAAAGGGAGAATGCCGGAGAAGACCTTCATGGAGATCCCTACTCCTATCTCAGCGATGATGATGACTTTCTGGAGGATCAGGCCATGGACTTATTCACCGATGAGGAGGATTTCGCCTTCATCGATGACGATGATGATGATGAGGATGATGAGTACACCGACTCCGAGGAGTAGTAGCACTTGAGCACTAGCGTAGTGAATTGTATTCGGTCCCATTGTATCGTAGTTTCCAGAATGGTTCTTAAAACCATCTGTTTCCCTTTGTTGTGGTGTGTGTTGTATCGTGTGCTATGAATGAATGAATGAAAACAAGTTGCTAGAAAATCAGAGTCAAAACTTTAAAAACTTTTCAAAGTCCCTAAACCTTAGAAATTCCCCTCTTTTCTCATGATCTATCTCAATCTTCAGATGCCTCGCGGAGGAAGTGGTTCATCCCCGGACCCGATGTTGCAGATCCTGCAAATGTTGGTTTCTAACCGTGAAGCTGAAAGAGCAGAACGTCAAGCCAACTTAGCCAGCCTTCAACACATAGCTCAGATAGCCAACAACAATCAAGGCCAAGGAAATCAGGACAACCATGGATCTAAGCTCAAGAATTTCCAGAACACCAACCCACCCATTTTCACTAAGTCAGAAGAGCCCCTAGATGCAGATGATTGGCTACAAACCATGGAAAACAACCCGGAAGTCGCCAGAGTGGAAGCTAACGAGAAATTTCTGTTCGCCACCCACTATCTAGTCGGAGATGCAAGAGCATGGTGGAACAATGTTCGTGCAATGACCGGAGGACAGATGATGACCTGGGAGGAATTCAAGGTCAAGTTCAGCACAACCCATGTGCCACCGGGTTTGATCAAGAGGATGAGAGATGAATTCAGAGAACCGAAGCAAGGAAGGATGACCGTAGTGGAATACCGTGACAAATTCTTGTCATTAGCTAGGTATGCCCCGGATGAGATCGACACTGAAGCCAAGAAGAAAGAGAGATTCCTGAATGGTTTGCATGATGAGATGTAGACGGTGTTGGTCAATATCCCCTTTGCTGATATTGAAGCCCTCGTCGACTCTGCCATTCAAATGGAAGGAAAGATCAACCAAGCCAATGAGAACCGCAAGCGCCGCATGATGCATCAGCCAGGAACCCATCATACCCCAAAGTATCACCCCAACCCATCTCCAGGATTTGCCCCGAGAACCAATAGACCCCCGATGAACCGTCCGACCTATCCCAACCGTGGCAACCCAAGTCCTAGAGGAAATCACAACAACCCCGGCAACTCGGGAAATTTCAACCGTGCACCACCCAAGTTCAACAACAACAATGCCACCACCAACACCAACACTTCCCCGAGGACTAGAAGCAATGCTGTGCCTGTTGCAGCAAAGGACAAGTCGCAAGTGACTTGTTATGACTGTGGAAATAAGGGTCACTATTCCAATGAGTGTCCCAAGAAGAATGCCGCAACCGCCAATGCAAATGCCCCAAAGAATAAGGTGTCGTGTTCAGCCTGGAAGAAGGTTTGCCCCAGGGAACTCGTTCAACCGCAACGGCCGTCTTTTTCTCATGCATGCTGAAGAAGCCCAGGAAGCGCCGGATGTCGTGCTGGGTATGTTTTCTGTTAATTCAGTACTTGCAAGAGTGTTGTTTGATTCTGGTGCATCGCACTCATTTGTCACCAAAGAATTTTCATGCACTAGTAAGATTCAACCAACAAACTGAAGCATGTTATGATTGTTCAAATCCCCGGTTCAACCACCAAAGCTAGTCAAATTTGCAAAGCCGCCCCTATCCGAATCCATGGCATAGATTTTTATGCTAATCTGATAGTACTCGGAACTAAAGGTTTGGAAGTAGTACTAGGAATGGATTAGATGTCCAAACATAAAGGATTAATTGACTGTGCCAAGAAAGCCATCACCATGACCAGTGCAGCTAGAGTATCAGTCGAGCATGTATCTGAAACCTTACCTCTCCAATTCAAGTGCAACAAGAGTATAGCCCAACCTACCATTGACCTAGTCCGAATAGTCTGTGAATACCCCGGTGTATTTCCAGATGTTTTGCCCGGTATGCCCCCAGATCGAGATATCGAGCTTATCATTAAACTAATCCCTGGAACAAGACCCATATCCCAAAGACCATATAGTATGAACCCGTCTGAACTAGCAGAACTGAAGAAGCAACTGGATGCCATGTTGGAAATTGGATTGATTCAACCAAGTGCGTCACCATGTATATCACCTGTCTTGTTTGTGGACAAGAAGGATGGAGGTAACTGTTTGTGTACAAATTACCGGAAGTTGAATGATGTCACTATCAAGAACAAATAACCGATGCCCAAGATAGAAGATTTGTTTGATCAGTTGACTGGTGCCAAAGTGTTTTCTAAGATTGATCTTAGAACTGGATATCATCAACTCAAGGTTCGCGCAGAGGATATTCCCAATACTGCCTTTACCACCAGATATGGATTATACGAGTATACTGTCATGTCTTTTGGATTAACTAATGCCCCCGCTTATTTCATGAATCTCATGAATAAGATTTTTATGGACTTCCTGGATAAGTTTGTCGTTGTTTTCATCCATGACATTATAATTTATTCCAAGTCAGAAGAAGAACATGAGCTACACCTAAGGACCATTCTTGGAACCCTTAGAGAGCATCAGTTGTATGCCAAGTTTAGCAAATGTGAATTCTGGTTACAGGAGGTAGGATTCCTCGGACATATCATATCAGCCGGAGGAATTGCCGTTGACCCTGCAAAGGTGAAAGATGTCGAAGATTGGCAAGCCCCAACCACTCAAACCCAAGTTCGTGCATTTCTCGGATTGGCGGGATACTATCGCAAGTTCTTAGAAGGGTTCTCGAGTATCGCCAGACCCATGACCCAATTGCTGAAGAAGGACAAGAAGTTTGAATGGACAAATGTGAAGCGAGTTTTCAAGAAATCAAGAGAAGATTGATTTCAGCCCCAATCTTAATCATGCCGGATATCACGAAGCCCTTTGACGTGTATTGTGACGCAACCAAGATCAGTATCGGAGGTGTGCTAATGCAAGAAGGAAAAGTTATATCTTATCTATCTCAAGAACTGAAGCAACATGAACAGAACTACCCAACCCATGACCTCGAGCTCGCAGCCGTAGTGCTAGCCCTGAAGACATGGAGGCATTACCGATGGGAAACCGTTGTGAGATTTATTCGGATCACAAGAGCCTGAAGTATATATCCAGTCAGAAGGAGCTGAATATGAGATATAGTAGATGCATTGAGATAATCAAGGATTACGACCTGGACATTCACTATCACCCCGGTAAAGCCAATGTGGTAGAAGATGCCCTTAGCATATTGCCGTGCCACTTGAACTCCATGATTTTGAAGGAGCAACCAAGTTTGCACAAAGAGATAGAATATTTCCGAATGGAATTAGTGAGTGAAGGATTTTTGGCTAGCATAGAACTTCAACCCACTTTGATCACCCGATCAAAGAGGCAGAAAGGAAATGCTAGTATCGACGAATCAAGTGTCGTGTCGGTGCAGGCAAAGTACCGGATTCACCAAAGACGAAGAAGGAGTTACGTGGTACAAAGGACGTTTGTGTTCCAAATGATTCGAGTTGAAAGAAGTTATTCAAGGAAGCTCATGATACTCTTTATTCTATCCACCGAGGAAAAGATGTATTAGGATTTGAAGGAACAATTTTGGTGGCATAAGATGAAGAGAGAAATCGGAAGCTATATCGCCAAGTGTGATATATGTTAGAGAGTCAAGGCGGGACATCAAAGACCCGCTGGATTGTTGCAACCTTTCTGATTCGAATGGAAATGGGATTCCGTTGGAATGGACTTTATCACCGGATTGCCTACTTCTAGTAGGGAAATGACTCTATTTGGGTCATAGTGGATGATTGTCCAAAGTCGCCCATTTCTTACCATCAAGACCATATCGAGTTGAAGCTAGCGGAGTTATACATCACTAGAATCGTCAGTTTGCACGGAGTCCCCAAGAACATCGTATCAGATCGAGGAACTCAGTTTACCTCGAGATTCTGGAAGAAAGTCCAAGAAGGTTTAGGAACCCGACTAGATTTCAGCACAACTTATCACCCTCTCTAGCCTTGTCTGAGAGCTCTCCAGCACTTCACCGCCACCCACTGTCCCCTCCCCGAGCCAAGGCAAGCCGTGGACCACCAAGAACACCCTGCGCCCAGTTCCACTGTGACATGCCGAGCACACCCCAGAGCACCGCACCCGGCACGCGTGCAGACGCCATCCCTCGACCGCAGCCCGTGCCCACCGCTTCGCCACGACCCAAGGAACACGCCAGACATCCCCGTTTGCCGCCCAATGCCTCACATCCACCGCTCGCCGTCGAAGATGCCGCCTCTGCCGCGCAGAGCACCGCACGTTCCCGACCGATTGCCACCTCTCCTAAGTGCACATTCAAGTTCTAGAGCATCGCCAGGAGACCGCGTGTCGATCGCCACCCTCAGCCATGCCGCTAGCAGCCCGTAGCCATGTCACCACCGTCGCCTGCCCTCCCTCTCGGTCTCGCCGTCGAGCCTATAAAAGGAAGCCACCCCCAGCCGTTTGAAGCACACCATTCCACTCCCCTCACCTCACTGATTGTTCCACCCTCTAGCCTGAGCACAGGGAGCAGCAGCTTGCCAGATTGCACCGGAGCAGGCCACCTCTGGAGGAGAAGGGTGCCGCTGATTTCGACCACCCCTAGAGCTGCCTCAACTGTCCCTGAGCTCTCCGTCGACCACTCGTTCGTTTGCCCGCATCGCCATCGTAGCTGGAGCCCTGGTATGCCCCCTATGCAACCCCACTGAGCCGCTAGGGTTCGAGCTCGCCGATAACAAGTTCATCGTCGACGATGATCCCCAGCCGTCGATCTCCCTTCTAATCCAACTACCCACATAGCCCCGTACATCTTCGCGCGTTATGAGCCGCTGACTGGTAGACCCCTTGTCACCTAAGCCCCGTGCTGCGAAGTGATACTCGGCCGGTCCATTAACCTCTCCCGCACGACCCAACCGTTTGAATTTAGATTTTTCTATTTTAATTCAAACACAGTTCTGTACATAGATACAAAAATCAACCCAGCTCGATTCAGTGAACCCTAATGCATGAAACTAATTTTGTTAGAAAGGTACTGAAATGCCTAATCCAAGCCCGTTGGATTCAAATCATTTGGATCTGTAGATCAACCTTGGTAAAAATAACAAGTCAGAAGCTTTTCTGCATTCAAATGTTTTTCAAAATTCAACCATAAGAGCTTTTAAGTTGATTCCAACTCTCAAAAATCACATTTGATCATACCTTTTAGAATATGTAAAAACATATGGGTTTACTTACAGAAATAATGTTCAAGTAATAAAAGAATGCCACAAAGGCATTTCTAGTCACTTTAGTTATTTAAAATAAAAAGGTTAAACCTTATTAAATTGTGACACCACTTTAAATCACATTCACATGTACTAAAATATGTGGTGATGACATGTGTCAACATGATCCCATGTTTGAGTTGGAGAATATTAAATCTTAAGTAGTTTTTCAATGAGTAGAAATTACTTTTCCCAAATTAAAATAACTAAGACAAATGCTTTAATCTTGTAATGTTAAGTGATGATGCTAGATCATCTATAGTGCACCTTTGTGTGATGATTGAAAATAGTTAGTATTGTTTGGTGATTGTGTACCTCGTATTTATTTATAGACGCTAGTACCGACCAAGGATACGAGGAGGAAGGAAGATACTACGAGGAAGAAGCCGAGGAGAACTTCAACCACTGCTCTGCACAAGGCAAGCCTTACTAACCAAGTGACCTATGCAAGTTAACACTTGCAACCTAGCAAGCTTATACCACTTGATAAACCATCCTAGTTTTACTTACAAGCTTTCTACTTTATTTCTTTATCAAAGCTTTTCTTAGAGTTTACTTATGTGACTTGTAGATTCTAGAAAGATAATTGAAGGTTGCATAAAGAGCATTAAATTTGGCCTAAGTAGATAATCTTGATGTCATGCTAAGGCATGGGATTGAACTTAATTAATCTCCACTTGTTTACCACCCCTCATTAGTACTTACCCCACTTGTAGATGCTAGTGCTAAGCATAAAACTTGATCAACTTTAGATGGGAATACTTGGTGAAAATGGTTATGAAAACCTTGGAATGATGAGTCATTCTACTGAAATGTTTTCACATGTGTTTCTGAACACCAGATGATTTTGATGATGAAAATGTTGAGGCATGAGCCTTAGCCCTTGATAAAAACTGATGGTTGTCTAGATGCGATACCATTCCAATTTTACTGTACAACCACAATACCCGAAAATTGGGTAGAGCTTGACTGGAAAATTATATACCTTAGTATGGGTTCCCTCGCGGCCAAGGTCTGAGCTGAGGCTACCTTGTGAAGATTGTCCACCTGTGCAGTACCCAAGATGACAGTTGGTCATGGTTGGGAGGCCAAACTCACAGGAGAGGTGCCTATACTAGGGCGTGTAATGGAAAGGTTAGGATTGATTATCCACATACTGAGTATGGTGAATTCAGGATTTGTTCCCGACGGATGTATCAAATGTTGTGGTGAAAGTGTACAATCTCTGCAGAGTGTCAAACTATTCGAATAGCCGTGTCCGCGGTTATGGACAGTTGGAGTGGCCATATTGTTCCCCCGTCAGATGTTTTCAAAATGACTTGTGAAATGAATTGAGACTTTGACTTGACCACAACAGGGTTGTGATATTAAATTCAAGTTCCCACTTAGGTGTTATAAAATTTCAACTAGCTTACTTTGCTTCTGAACTGAGTAGAGGTAAATATGGCTTTTGCAAAACAACATTAGAGCTTAGTGTCCTACTACAAAAACCCCCTTAACTTGTTAGTATTAGTTTGCGAGTACTTAAAGAGTACTCATGGCTTTGTCCCTGGCTATTCCCGTGGCCAGACTATGAAGAGGAGTATCGGGATGATGGACCGCAGGAAGGTTACGACAACTAGGATAATCTCCCATCGTCAGCATTGCCTGTGACCCCGAAGATGGAGCTTCGCCTACGCTATCTTTACTATTACGTTATTCCGCTACTTGAGTTGTATTAAGAACTGGATCATGAGATTCTTATTTATGTAAGACCTTATGTATGGTTTGTAATGGATGATGTACTGTGATATCCAAATCTATTATGTCTCGCAAAAATGGTAATCCTGGGATTGCGATGTATGGCATAACAGGCATCTGGGATTAAAAATCCGGGTGTTGACATCTATTTATCTCTTGTTCTTCATAGATCTAGTATCATATGAGCTTCCCTACATGATTATGGTCATATTTGTAATTCCTATGTGGTGGATTTTTGTTCAGTGATTTGATATTTGAGATTGGAATCTATTTTGTGCAAGATGTTTTGATAGATGCATATCATGTTGTTATCGCCATATTTTGGCCAAAGGAGGAGATGGGCCGTAATCAAGATGGGCTTGGAAGATACGTATATACGATGTGTTGTTGGATCGGCCTTGTGCGTGGATTTGGGCTAAGTTTCCCGTGTATCTATGTATCGTAGTAGGTTCCGTTTCAGTTTAGGTAAAGATAGAGTTGTAGAGTTATTCCAAAGATAGAAAGTCTCCGGACTATAAATATGTACCTAGGGTTATCAAGAAAAGGAGGACAATCACGTTCACAACAAACACAATCTCAAGTATCGCCACCCCTTGTTTCTAGGGTTTCTTTCGGGTAAGTGTCATGCTGCCTAGATCGCATCTTGCGATCTAGGCAGTATTTTGCTTATGCGTTATTTGGTGTTACTCGTACTGAAGCCTTGTTGATGGCGAGTAATACTATTATCATAGATTTGTTTAGGTTAGCATCGGTACTTTTCGCTATGATTGTTGAAGTTATGCTACCTCTAGTTACCTCGCTACCTTTGCACCTTTTCCCAAGTGCAAGGGTAGCATCTTGCTTGATCTTTATTTAGCTGATTCGATCCGTTATGGTTATGCCTTGTTCTCCAAGGTTTAGTTTGATATCCACGTAGTCAGGCCTTGTAAACGGGTTGAAGGATCCAGTAGTACGTAAGGACGTGGTTTGCTAGTTCGAGAGGAGTTGTTCCGGTAATTGATTTTACGTCGATTGTTAGGCCTCCTCTAGGGTTAGTTTTCTATCATCTTTTGTATCTACCAGGCTCAATCACGTGCAGGATGTTCCAATTACGTGGTGAAAACATTAACTGTCGTAGATCGATTTAACTTGTAATGATGAAGCAAAACCCCATGTTATTGTAGATTTAATGCAGAACCATGGGACAATCGGCTTTAGGAGCTGATTCACAGGGAAACCTGGGAGCCGGTCACGGCTCGAATGTTACGTATACTTGTTTACCATGCAGGAAATCAATCGAAGCAATCCTTCACCTTCCTGACCAGGTATAGGTGGCATCTCGAACCAAGCCGGACGTGTGCCGGAGTTTTTGCGGGCCGTTGCCCGAGGGACCAGGGCCCACCAGTTAGCCTGGAGCCTCCGGCTCTTCGTGTTGCTCGTCGCTGCTCGCCGTGGGTTTTGACAGGCAACACATTCGCACGCCCGTGGACGATCAACAAGATCTGCATCAACATCCGACGAGATGGGGGATGCACGACCACGTCTGACGAGCTGCCTGAGGAGCACAAGGCGAAGTATGATGACATCAAAGCTCTCTTCGAAGCCAATCTCATCGGCTCTTTTGAGAGGACCCGTAAGCATGGCATCAGGTGGAAAGGTTTCTCACCTGAAGGTGCTCTTGATGAGGTGGATCTGTCATTCCTTGAGGAGCGCACTGAGCTCTGCGACAGAAGTCAACTACATGGTGGCTCATTCTCTTCACCGCCATTCGAGAGCCCGTGAACGCTTTCGAGCGGATCGCAGTCGCGTAGTTCAGGAGATCATGAAACATCGATACTCTGCCGGGCCTACTGGGACTCACTAGGGAGAAAGACCGCTCCAGACCAGGCCACCGCTGCCATTCACACTTGCAGCTCCGAGCCACCGTGGGCAGCGGCGACGTCGTCTACAAGGTCGAGGCGACCAGTGCGAGTTCCTGTTTGAGCCACCTAAGAAATCCCACATGGATATGTGTGCACGCGTCGGACTGCAATAACGACACGCACCAACCAGATTGCAACCGCAGGGATTTCTGCAGGATTTCTGGGCGGGTTTCAGAAGTTTCGGAGCAGCGATGTGCGGGATGGACGCCGACAAACAAGCGTGGCTAGCCAAGTATGCCACTAGAACGAGTCATGAGAATCTAGCCCTACAGCTTAAACAATTGGAGCAAATCCGTACCATCTTGAGAGACCAGTTAAACCGTGCAAGAGAAGGACAATCGGCTATTCAAAGCCGTATTAACGAAGTTTGATCTCGATCCCACCGCCTCCCAAGTATCGGCTCCCGAGTTCTCAAGGTTTAGCGGATCAGAAGGATCGAGCTCGATCGAGCACGTGAGCCGATACCTGGCACAGTTAGGCATGATTTCAGCATCGGATCAGTTGCGTGTAAGGTTCTTTGCGCAATCTCTGACAGGACCAGCTTTTGGGTGGTACACCTCGCCACCGATTCGATTCAGACTGAAGCAACCGGAAGAGCAGTTCCACATTCAAGATTATCATTGAGGCTACCGAGGCTGGCATTGCGGACTGGCACAAAAGCAGAAGCGAGGAGAAACCGCCGAGTACATCCAGCGCCAGATCGCAAGAACCGATGTTACTCAGCTCGTTTAACTGAGAAAGAAGCAGTCGAGCTAGCAGTGTTGGGTCTCTCAGCACCCATCAAGGATCTGGCTTTCCAAGTAGAGTACAACTCATTGGCGCACATGGCCCAGAAACTGACAATGTATGAACAGCGCCACACTGAGTTGTACCAAGACAAGTTCAAACGTCCGATAGGCCTGGTCGATACAGAAGAAGATGATCCTACACAAGACCAGGAGGTGGCCGTGGCTGAATGGGCTCGGGGGGCAGATCCTGTATCCTGCAAATGGGTGAAGCAGCAGGGGCCTGCAAAAGGGTTCGACTTCGATGTTAGCAAAGCTGAGCAGATATTTGATTTACTACTGAAAGAAAAGCAGCTGAAGTTACCCGAAGGCCACAAAATCCCTACGGCTCAGGAGATGAACGGGAGACCATACTGCAAGTGGCATCACTCGTTCACCCACACCACCAATGACTGCAAAGAGCTACGTCGCCAGATCCAAACAGCAATAGAGCAAGGCCGTTCGATCTGGGACGATTCGCCATGAAAGTAGACACAAACCCATTTCGGCGTCAACATGGTAGAACACCACTCCACAAGGCGTCACTGGATTTCTCGTTCGATGTTAATATGGCAGGATCTGGGTACCACCATGGCACACACAAGGAGGAAGGCGGTCGCTCTCGGGGCAAAGAAAGAAAGGAGGCTGGTCCACGCGACCGGCCCAGCCACAATGACAGGCGGTATTTAACAGAGGAACAGGTGAGGAGAGTGCGATATCAGAAGCCACATTCCACGCATCTCCTTAACAAGTATGAGCGTCAGTATGACCAACGTCGCCGGTGCGATGGAGACGATGAAGGATATGAGCACCTCGCTAGGGGACCGTCAAAAGAAAAGGAAGGCGCATACAAACATTGGGATTGTCCTTTCTTCAAGTATTGCTGGGATGCGGGAATGAGCCGATTGCCTACAATCGATAACTGCCCAGAATGTGGACAGCAGAGGGAGGACACGGGCCGCAGTGTTCAAGCGTCTAGGGCCTCTCCCACCTCGAGCCGTCTGAGGAGTCGCTCGCCGAGCAAAAGGTCTCGAAGATCCAAGGGATGACAAAGAAGAAGACAGATATCACCGTCCAAGGTGGTGTCCCGACGGACTCAGACACACCCAAAAGCGTAGAGTGCAGCGGCTGCGTAACTTGGAGGAAGCCGAAGCGCAGTATCTCCACGCTTTAAAGAAAGCACGACCCGATCTGGCCGTTAAAATTAGGCAGACCTTGGAAACGGAAGACCGCCCGAAAAGGAAAGAGTGGCGCCCCAAACCGGTAAAAGCCGATGCAAAGACATCGGCTAGCACAAACATGGTGTTCGTGCTTCTGTCAGAGTTCTGCGCTCCAAGAACCAGCGAGCTACCAGTGGCACAGTTTGACTGCGGCCCACGGCCGGTTATCTTTGAAAAGCCACGTGAGAAGGGCTACAAGCATCTGAAAGCCCTGTACCTACGAGGTTACATCAATGGGCAACCTGTCAGCAAGATGTTGGTGGACACCGGAGCGGCGGTCAATATAATGCCATACTCCATGCTACGGCGTTTGGGACGCTCCACTGCAGATCTGATCAAAACCAACGTCACATTAAGCGACTTCAACGGCCAAACTTCAGAAACGCAAGGCGTACTGAACGTGGATCCCGTAGCGGAAAAACCATCCCTACGTCATTCTTCGTCGTTGACAGCAAAAGCACCTACGCTGTCTTGCTAGGGAGAGATTGGATTCACGCTAACTGCTGCATTCCATCCACGATGCACCAGTGCCTAATACAGTGGGATGGAGATGAGGTGGAGGTCATTCATGCAGATGATTCTATCGAGATCTCCATAGCTGGCATTAACGTCTGGGAAGCAGAAGACCAAGAGCCGATCTCTGGAATCAGTCTAGATGGCTGTGAGCGCATTGAAGCTACAAAAAACGGGGTGAGGCTGGTCTTATCCACTGGCCTGACAGAGTAGCAAAGCCCACGATCGTACGTGGTACGGCCGATCCCTGCGATCGGCCACAAAAAATAAAAAGCAGCAATCTTACGACAAGCAGATCATGTAGTCGTAGCAGGGAGATTCCCTGCCATTGTAAAACAATAAGGTGTAAACCGTCATTGACGAATGCAATCAAAAAGGGGGCCGATTCAGGCAATCGGCCCAAATTATTTTTGTTATCCTCACCTACTATTTGCCCTGTGTTTAGCATCGATTTGACAGGTGACGGAAAGCTAGGATATGGGTTTACATCCGCTGATGAACTAGAAGAGATCGACATCGGTCCTGGGGATAAGCCACGACCAACATTTATCAGCAAAAAGCTAGATCCGAGTCTGCGGGGTCCGATGATAGCTCTGTTGAAAGAATATCCAGACTGCTTTGCCTGGGACTATACAGAGATGCCTGGGTTAGACAGGAGCATCATTGAGCATCGACTCCCACTTAAAAAAGGATTTCGGCCATTCCAGCAGCGAGCACGACAGATGAAGGCCGAAATTCTGGAAGAAGTCAAGAAAGAGGTCGAGAAAATGTTGACAGCCAAGTTAATCAGGCCATGCAAGTATGCTGAGTGGATTTCTAGTATCGTACCTGTAGAGAAAAAGGATGGCCGCTGGCGTGTTGCAATAGATTTTCGGGATCTCAACAGAGCTACTCCAAAGGATGAGTATCCGATGCCGGTAGCAGAGACGTTAATCAACGCAGCGGCTGGTCATAAGATCTTGAGCTTCATGGATGGCAATGCCGGCTACAACCAAATTTTTATGGCTCCAGAAGACATACACAAGACTGCATTCAGAGTCCCAGGTTTGGTGGGGTTGTTTGAATATGTAGTCATGACATTTGGAATGAAGAATGCCGGCGCCACGTACCAAAGAGCCATGAATTACATTTTCCATGATCTGATCGGCAAGCTGGTGGAAATTTACATCGATGACGTGGTGGTCAAGTCTGCTTCAGTACAAGGACACTTGGACGATCTGCAACGTGTCCTGGACCGAACAAGAAAATTCGGGCTACGGATGAATCCAAAGAAGTGTGCCTTCGGGGTGACGGCCGGTCAGTTCTTGGGTTTCTTGGTCCATGAACGCGGAATTGAGATCGGCCTGAAAAGTCAGGAGGCAGTGCGAACAATGAAACCACCTACCACGAAGAAAGAACTGCAGTCTCTCATCGGCAAGATCAACTTCGTCAGAAGATTCATCTCCAATCTGTTAGGAAGAATAGAGCCGTTCATGGGACTGGTGAAAATTAAATCTGACGAGGAATTCACCGGGGCGAACAACAACGAGCCTTCGACGAGATCAAAGAATATCGACAAGCCGCCAGTGTTGGTTCCGCCACCGGACAGAACATCGTTCTACATTTACTTGTCGATGTCGACACGCCCATCGCCTCGGTGGTGGTGCAAGTTTATGATGGTGGAGCGAGTCGTGTTTTACATAAGCGTAAGAATGCTTTGGATGCGGAGACAAGGTATCCCGATATCGATAAGTTGTGCCTCTGCTTTTTCACCGCACTAAGCTGCGTCACATCTTGCTATCGCCGGAGATTGTCATCATATGCAAATCGACGTCATAAAGCACATTGTCGGCTCCTATGTTGAAAGGCCGATCGGGCAAATGGATGTTTGCATTATCGGAGTTTGACATCCGTATCAACCCGCCAAAGCGATTAAGGACATGCATTGGCCGACCTTATCGCTGAAAGGATCAACACTAATATAGCAAAGACCGCCTATATACGAGCGTGGGCTATGTTTTTCGACGGATCGGTTTGTGACGATGGGTGCGGCATCGGCATGCTACTCGTGTCGCCCCGGGGGGCAACATTTTCCTTCTCAATCAGGTTATCTGCCCCTCGCACCAACAACGTCGCTGAGTACGAGGCGATACGCAAGGGAATGGAGTTGCTCATCGAAGCTGGAGCAGAAGCAGTGGAAATTTTTTGAGACTCCAAGTTGGTGATTTCCCAACTCACGGAGGAATACAAGTGTGAGAGCGAGTCCCTCTTCCCATTATGGCTGCACTGCCGTGAGTTGATGGCACAGTTCCGGTACATAAACTTCACCTGGATCCCGCGATCGCAGAATACTGAGGCGAATGATCTTGCACAAATGGCTTCAGGCTACAAGGACGTAGCAGAGGGAGCCGATGTTCGTGCAGCCTCCGGAAGCAGATGAGAGCCGATATCTTCAATTACTTGAAGGATTCGGCTCGGGGGGCACCTAAAAGGATAAGATACAAGGCCATGAAGTATGTGCTTATCGGGGACGACATGTTTTACAGGACTCTGGAGGGGTTATTGCTCAAATGTCTGGGGACAGCCGAGGCCAATCGGCTCCTACATGAGGTACACGAAGGCGCCTGTGGAACTCACCAATCGGCTCACAAGATGAAATGGTTGATCAGGCGATCAGGGTTTTATTGGCCCACCATGCTTGAGGACTGCTTCAAGTACTACAAAGGGTGTCAAGCATGTCAGAAATTTGGGAAAATTCAGATGGTACCCGCGTCAGCAATGAATCCCATCATCAAGCCTTGGCCATTCCGAGGTTGGGGCATGGATATGATCGGCAAGATCAATCCTCCATCAAGCAAAGGCCACATGTGGATTTTGGCCATCGATTATTTCACTAAATGGGTGGAGGCTGTCCCGATGAAGTCAGTGAACTCAAAGGATGTTATCAATTTTGTGAAAGAACATGTCATCCATAGATTCGGGATTCCCCAAACTATCACGACCGATGGAGGTTCGGTCTTCATTTCTCAAGAGTTTAGAAAGTTCTGTGAGGACACGGGGATTAAGCTGATTAGATCCTCTCCATACTATGCTCAAGCAAATGGGCAAGGTGAAGCGTCCAACCAGAGCCTCATCAAGCTGATCAAGAGAAAAGTCGATGAGCACCCTAGGCGTTGGCACGAGGTTCTGTCAGAAGCTTTATGGGCTTATCGCATGTCATGCCACGGTGCGATAAAAACCTCGCCGTACCATCTGGTCTATGGACAAGAAGCCATATTGCCCTGGGAAATTATGGCTGGATCGAGACGTGTCACTTTTCAGGACAATCTAACAACTGAAGAATACGCAACCCTGATGAGTGACAGTGTTGAGGATTTAACCGAGCTCAGGCTGTGGTCGCTTGAGAAAATCAAAGAGAACAAGGCCAAGGTAGCTCGTGCATATAACAAGAAAGTAAGACCAAAGGAGTTCCACGTTGGTGATCTGGTATGGGAAGCTGTGTTGCCATTAGGGACTAAGGATGCAACATATGGTAAATGGTCTCCAAATTGGCACGGGCCGTACAGGGTCGATCAAGTTTTAAGAGGAAACGCATACATGCTTGAGGAGCTGGACGGCGTAAAATTCCCAGTAGCGGTCAACGGTCAACATCTCAAGAAATATTTCCCAAGCATGTGGGATGATGGACAGTAAAATATGGGGGCCGATACATGAAATCGGCCAAGTAAAAAGCACGTGAGACGATGGACAGTGAAATGTGGGGGCCGATACATGAAATCGGCCAAATAAAAAACAAAAATATATAGCCGATGCACAGTCATCGACTCTAGAGGTTCAAACTGTTACAAGCAGATGCCAGTTTACATGAACGAACTACTGAAGAAATGCCTCGAAGGCGTGGAGGGCGTCAGCACGGACACGATCCACTTCGGCGATCTCGGCTTCGTCATCTTCGTCCTTGCCCGTCACTAGCTGCTTGTTCAGGGCACGTATTTCTGCCAGATCGGTCTTCATTTGAGCTCTGAGGCTTGCTGCTTCGTCTTGGGAGCGGGCGATGGATTCTTCCTTGTCGCGAATGAGCTGTTTAGTTGCCCGGACCTTCTCTTCAAGATCTTCCAACTCCCTTTTCAAGGATGCGAGCTCGGCGGTACTGACAGAGGTGTCAGTCTTGGTATCTAGAGACGCCTTTTTCTCGTTGAGCTGCTGGCATCTGTCTGTGATATTGGCCTTCAGTGGAAGTTCGGCGCGACGCAGACTGATCCTCTCACGAGCTAACTTCACCCTTTGCCCGTAGAAAGACAGAGTTACAACTGGACAAAGCTTCACCTGCAATGCTACTGGGAGTTGGTCTTTTATTTCAGCCAGAACGCTCTTCACCTCCTCAGAACCCTCGATCAACTCTTCGATCGGGGAGGACAGCAGGGCTTTAAGACGCTGAAATTGAGGTGGAACAGCCCTGGCTCGTGGTTCATCATCAGCAACAGAGGGAGTTGGTTCGATGGATTCAGGGTCGAACGTCAGCATACCCGAAATATCACAACTCTGGCAGCCCCAAAAGGCGTCAGTATGCGTCCAAACGTGTAAGGATGAGCCGAAAAGAAGCTAACTTACCTCTCCGAAGATCGAGGGGATAGCAGATGAGGAGGCGATCGGTTTGTTTGTGGTTGCTGGGGGCTTGGCCGAAGTAGTAGCCGTTTCATCTGCACCTTCGGGGATTGCTAGATCTGGCTTGGCTAAAGGCATCGGCACTGCCCCAGCTTTCCCACTAGAAACGTCAGTCGTCTGCATGGAAGGTGTTTAGCCGATGTAAATGATGATGAATCGGCAGATAAAAGAAGTAAGTGGTAAGAGCATGAAGGGGATGATTTTCGAAACCTCCTGGCTCGACGAAGAAGCCTGCAGTCCTTTGCGAGATCTCTTGGGACCCACAGCTGGCCCCGCCTCGACTGGTGCTCGGGTGAGGTTCAGAACCGACCTTTTCCGAAGCCGATGGTGATGAATCCTGGCTCGGTGTGATGGTCCTCTCGAATCGATGGGCCCAGTTCTCCTCGATTGGTCCGAGTGTTCTCGCTGGAGGTGTCTTCGACGAAGCTTTGAAAAAGGAGAACCAGTGAGCACGAGCATGTCTGCAAGGATGGAAGAATTAGAAGGATCGACCAAGGCATGGATCACCCTACATGCGAGCTTTCTGGAGAAGGGCTCCGGCGCCTCAAGGTCTTCCTGGCAGCTACCTTCCTCGCCATCGTTCTTGTTTTGGTTGGAACTCGAGGGGCAGCTGACTTAGAGGTTGGAACTCGCCAAAAGGGGGAAGTTTGGGATGTGGTTTTGAAAATACAGCTGAGCCCATAGCTGAATGAACCACCAAGGGCCACCTGTTTTGACTGCTATGCCAGAGAACAGCTTGACAGACATCAGCTGGAGATATCGATAGACCTCTCCAAGGAACAGTTTGCCGATGTCAAGTTGAGTGCCTTTGGCCAGTTCGTGGGCTAAGGAGAGATAATTCTTGGTGGGAGCAAGGGAAGGGCCACAGAATATGAAATGTTCCAGCCAGAAGTTGAGAAAGGCTGTGTGTTCTTTCTCTGAGACAGGGCCCTTTGTTTTCATATGGCGTTGGAGGTAGGCACCCCAGTTCGTGCAGTCTGTTTTAGAAGACAGTTTGTAGGGGACCTTGGTCAGTTTAAAAGCAGAGGGGCTGGGTGATGTGACATCCAGACCAGTAATCATTACCACGTCTAACAGAGTTGGTGACATGGGGCCATGACCGAACATAAAGCAGTTCAGGGCGTCAGACCAGAAGTAGCCGATGGTTTTTAGGAGGTTCTCATGTTTCTCAAGAGGAGACAATGATAGATGCAAGGCATCGGCTATTCCTGTGGTTTCCCATTGGGATTGGTAAGCTCTAGCTACTCTGCTGAACCAAGAGACCCAATGTTCGGGGGGATTAGGCCAGGCTCGCAAGCAGTCGGCCCAAGAGTTTAAATCTAGATCCCGCTTCTGAACGGGATTCATTTGCTTCGCAAGAAATCGATGGGCAGGACTAGAATCTGTACGAGGGCCAAGGCAGAGAGAACTTGGGAGAGAAGGATGCGGCAGTAGAATGTCTGAAACCTAAAAATTTAATGGTGGAAGAAGACATTAATTCAGGTATTCGCCATTAATTCTGATCGCGTTCATACTACGAGGAGTAGGCGTACCTTCAGACCGGAGACCTCTGGGTTGGTGTTGGACGATTCCGCCATCTGGTTTGCCGGCGGAGATGGATCTATGCAGTTGAGGATCGAAGGTTCTTGTCGCTGTGAGCTCAATCTAGTTGGTGGGTAATTGGAGATCTGGGTCGCCCTTTTTGAAGAGGTACGCAGGTTACCGTTTGAAACTGAAAAGTGGCCGTTTAGATTTGCCTAAGTATGCGACCAAGTTTTGACCTTGTCAATGTTTTTTGGGAAAGCCGATGCGTTGCCATCGGCTCTTTGAGATTTGACTTGTTTGACTGTATGAACGCAGTGTGGTGAAGGCCGGTACAGTACTATCGGCTTCTGGAGCATCGACCTATTTTGACTATCGGCAAAATTGGGTCGAAAAAGCAATATTCAAGTTGGGAAAGTAATCTTCATTCATTCAAAAGCTGACTGCTTACAAAAGGCTGATTGATTACAAAAGGGAACCTACTACTACTACTACTATTACTAGGTTCCTAATCTAGAGGCCGAGGTCGTCGCCGCTGTCTTCACCGCCGTCTTGTTCGCTGTCGCCGGCCAGCGCTGCTTTCGGGCCGCCGAAGAAGCGGGGCCTCCTCATCCTCGTCGTCGTCTTCGGTGTCCTTGCTGGACCCGGCGCGGAAGCGCTTCACCGGTGGATACTCATCGAGGAGGTGTCCTCCGATTCCTCCTCGTCGGAGGACTCGACGCCCCGTGACCATCGCTGCTCTTCGCCTCCAGTTCCCCGTCGGCGAGGAACTGCAGGCCCTCCTCGCCGTCAGTCATGGACGCGTCGTCCTCCGACCAAACGGCGAAATCCCAATCCCTCTCGTCCCACCATTGTGGGGCGAGAGTCTCATACGCCGCCGTGGGAGGGTGCTCCGGCGTCGCCTCCCGGTCACTAATGTTGTTGGAAGACTGGGAGGAACGGGCGGAAGAAGAGGAGGCCATGGCGGAGGAAGAGGGTTTTTTCGGTGGAGGAAGAGGGTTTTTTAGCTGCTGAAGGAAGATGGGGACTGCGAACTGCTCAGATGAATTTAAATAAGGAATAGTGGAGGCGGTTCAATGCCATAGCGGTTTCCCAGAATGTGCTGCCAAAATCGTCAAATCCTGCACTGCGAAGGAGTTGAGAAGACAGGGCATCATGATGAGGGGGTGGCATGACGATTCTGCTTTGCAACGCGTAACCCGATGTGAAAATAAAAAAAAGGAGAAGGGAAGAAAAAACATCAACAGAGTGGTTTTGGAATTATTATTGCCAAAACCAGGGGGGCATGTGTTATCGCCATATTTTGGCCAAAGGAGGAGATGGGCCGTAATCAAGATGGGCTTGGAAGATACGTATATACGATGTGTTGTTGGATCGGCCTTGTGCGTGGATTTGGGCTAAGTTTCCCGTGTATCTATGTATCGTAGTAGGTTCCGTTTCAGTTTAGGTAAAGATAGAGTTGTAGAGTTATTCCAAAGATAGAAAGTCTCCGGACTATAAATATGTACCTAGGGTTATCAAGAAAAGGAGGACAATCACGTTCACAACAAACACAATCTCGGCGCATCGCCACCCCTTGTTTCTAGGGTTTCTTTCGGGTAAGTGTCATGCTGCCTAGATCGCATCTTGCGATCTAGGCAGTATTTTGCTTATACGTTATTTGGTGTTACTCGTACTGAAGCCTTGTTGATGGCGAGTAATACTATTATCATAGATTTGTTTAGGTTAGCATCGGTACTTTTCGCTATGATTGTTGAAGTTATGCTACCTCTAGTTACCTCGCTACCTTTGCACGTTTTCCCAAGTGCAAGGGTAGCATCTTGCTTGATCTTTATTTAGCTGATTTGATCCGTTATGGTTATGCCTTGTTCTCCAAGGTTTAGTTTGATATCCACGTAGTCAGGCCTTGTAAACGGGTTGAAGGATCCAGTAGTACGTAAGGACGTGGTTTGCTAGTTCGAGAGGAGTTGTTCCGGTAATTGATTTTACGTCGATTGTTAGGCCTCCTCTAGGGTTAGTTTTCTATCATCTTTTGTATCTACCAGGCTCAATCACGTGCAGGATGTTCCAATTACATGGTGAAAACATTAACTGTCGTAGATCGATTTAACTTGTAATGATGAAGCAAAACCCCATGTTATTGTAGATTTAATGCAGAACCATGGGACAATCGGCTTTAGGAGCCGATTCACAGGGAAACCTGGGAGCCGGTCACGGCTCGAATTTTACGTATACTTGTTTACCATGCAGGAAATCAATCGAAGCAATCCTTCACCTTCCTGACCAGGTATAGGTCAGGTGGCACGCCCTCGAACCAAGCCAGGACGTGTGCCGGAGTTTTTTGCGGGCCGTTGCCCGAGGGACCAGGGCCCACCAGCAGTTCTGGGAGCCTCCCGGCTCTTCGTCTTGCTCGTCGCTGCTCGCCGGTGGGTTTTGACAGGCAACACATGTACCCCGTTCTTAATTGCTATTTTGATCCAACTTTTATGCAAGAACTCGTATGTGGAGAAGTGCGTGTTAGATGGAGTAGAATGGTGGGAGAGATTGAATTGTGACACATAATATTCAAGATCTACTTTGGTTTTTACCTTTCTTTTGCTGTCTCACTATTGATAAAGTGAAATCATGTGCTATAGTTATTATGTGACAATGTGATAACCTTTTTAGATCAAGGTAGCATAGTTGCATTTCAAATATCATATAATATTTCTTAAATCTATACTTTGATTTGTTCTTAATTCAAGATTGCATAGAGATTTCCCTTTCTTGAGGAGTATAAGAGAGATGTATTCCATCTCTATGTTAGAATGTGATGCCCATATTAATTCTTTTATCAAGCACATATAGAATTTCCATAAATCTTTATCATTGATGAATTGTTTTGTGATCACTACAACTTAAAAAGAGAGTAGAAAAGTGAACCCATGAACCACGGTCCGATTTTTATTATAAGAAACACATTTCCATTGCGTCTACTATCCTTTTTATTTTCTGCAATTTATTATTTCGAAAATAGAAAAAATACTTTCCCTACTTGCAATCACTCATAAAAACCCCACAACAACTCTACTATCTTCCATATCATCTAGTTTGCATTACTTTACTTTATTTACTTTTATTTGTTGGGGTTCGATGCAGAAAATCAAAAAATTTACTACGTGGCAAACCCCGAAAGCCCAAGATAGTAATACAGTAACGGGAGGAGTTACAATATTTTTCCTTTGAAGACCGAATGCGGTTAACGTACCGCGAGGAACATGGATGAAGAAGACGCCCTAACACTGACCTCAAGGTCACGATGTCCTGTGGCTCCACGACAATTCCTAGCATCGAAAGAACGGTGTCGCCAGAGGGAGTCACACACGTATGATGCTTGATGACGACCATGCTTCTCTATGATCCAGCCGAGATTGTGAAAGTAGATCTCCCGACTCCGAATCCTGCAGCACGACGGCACTCCGCGGTGAATAAATCCTTGCTTGCACATCCTAGACAAGGGGGCAACAGTCGCAAGAGAGATAAGAGATAGGCAACACATGCCTTTTATTTATTTCCAGGTGGAAATTGGTGTGTTTTAGTCCACCCATGGGCACCTCATCATATAGGCGGAGGGAGGGAGTACCTCCACCTTAGGGTTCCCATGTGGGACTAAACAAAAAAAGAAAAAGGGGAAAAATCTGGTACCAGCCGGGTGGGCCGCCTGCCCACCCGCGCCAGGCCAAATACAACAAGGTGGTGGCATGTAGCAGCCAGGCGGAGGTGGCAGCGGAAGTGGCGGGCGGGAGCGCCGGCCTCGCAGCCAACACCTTCAGATCTCCCCATAACTTTTCTGGTCTCTCTCTTCTTACTTCTTCAGTGATTCAAACTAGCCATTAACGATCTCCAAGCTTCGTCAAGCCCTTAAACATGCTACCCAATATTTCGGGAATACTACAAACATGGCCAAGACTCCTCTCTGACCAAGGATCAACAGTGGGACCTGGATGCCCATAATGACCACGTGTGTACTCAACGAAATTTGTCGTTGAACTGTAAACACTATGACTTATTCCTTTTGTATCTGTGATACTGTATTGTCTGAGGTTTTGATCAAGTGACATCTCCATGTCAGTGTTCAATCTCGTTACCGACAATACCTTCTTTACTCGATCTGATAAGTGATGTCCCCATGACCTAGTCACACGCTGCACAGCTTATGGATATAAATTATCCGAGTAGGCCTAGAGTATCTTCTGTCACGCGGATGTACAAATCTCGCTCTTGATGCAGTCTCCTCAACCTGTTCCTCTAGATACCGAACAACATCGTCATGATCACCATTTCACTGAGTGACGTTAAGTGCCATCAAAGTAACCTCGCGAGACAGTGATTTGATATGGTCTCATGGTCTAAGTAAAGAGTCACTATGTTTCCTAATCATCATAACCTGAACTCTGTGACATGATCGTGATACGATGCTATAGATATGGTATCACCATCTCATTCTCCAATGAAATGACCTCATTATCAATTAGGGGCCGAGGCACCAACATGATTAGGAAACCTTTGATCATCCATTGACTAATGAACCAGTGACTAGAGGTTCACTAGGAACTACTGGTTGTTTGTATATCACACGTGTATTGATGTTTCCTTATCAATATAGTTATAGCATGATATAAAACTTAATCATAAAATTTATGAAATATGTCATCTTTATATTTGACTCTAGGGCATATTTCCTTCGGCCTCCCACTTGCACTACTGAAAGGATACATATGTCGCCTAGAGGGGGGTGAATAGGCGATTAAAACTTTTCCGACAGTGGCTCAACAAAGGCGGAATTAAACTAATGTTTACTTTGTTACGCACAAAACCTAGAAAAATCTAGGGTTCACCTATGTGCACCAACAACTTATGCTAAGCAAGACAAACAACTATGTGATAGCAAGATATATACTTCAAGCACGAAGGCTATCGAGTTTTACGGGATCGATCCACACTTCCACTATCGGTGCACTTGTCGGTGGCAAACCGGAACCTCTCACAAGGTTGGGGCACTTCTCCACAACTTAATTGGAGGCTCTCAACAAACACCACCAAGGCCACAACTTGCAACACCAACAAACCATCTAGGGTTCCAAGAACCCAAGAGTAAAAAGCTCCTCAACTTTCACTCACCAAATCCTCCGGGGAGAACTCAAACCGATGCACCAAATGCAATGGCAAGAACACAAGTAGTGCTCACATCCTTCTCTCCCAAATTCCACCAAAGCTACAAAAGCTTGTGGGGGAATAAGAGAGGAATAACAATGGAGGAAATCCACAAAAGACTCCAAGATCTAGATCCCAAGATGTTCCCCTCACTTAGAGGATAGATGGATTGGTGGGATTGTAGATCTAGATCTCCTTTTTCAAATCCCAAAAGTATATGCAAGAATCAAGGGAGGGATTTAAGGGGGAGAAAGCTCAAGAGGGTCAAGAATGGAGGAGAAAGCCTGTAAAACTCGAGCAGGGACATTGGGGAAGAAGGGCCCCTTTTTATAGGACCACAGATTTCTGACCGTTTTCTGCCCGTTGGGGAAAAGTTAGACCAGAGATTCCGGTCTACACCGGAGATTCTGGCCCAACCTCCGGACTAGACTCCGGACCACCTATCAGACTGTCCCAGGCTGAATTCTGGAGACCCCTCTGGGGACTCCAGGGGACACTTCGGACCATACCGGAGACTCTGGAACAAATAAGAGGCAAACTTCAAATGGCAATATCTAGAGTTTGGAAACTCCGATTGACCCGAAACCAATTTTTTTGGAAAGAGGACAACAAGAGTTACCCAAAAAAATATTGGATACCACCAAGAGAGAACATTTCATGTATTATAATGTGATATACCTCTCTTGGTGAGAAACCGGAAAAACCTCAAAGATCAAAAAAGCAATATGATATAAAAAGTAAAACCGTTTTTGATGAACTAGAGATTGTTATGAATATTACCACAAGCTCTAGAACCTCACATGGATAAGATCCAAATAACAACCAAGAAAGGATGATGCTAAGTATGCAAAGGTTTGAGCTATCTCTGAAAGATATGATCGAGTTACTCACTTGAGAGCCCCTCTTGATAGTACGGTTATCTATCCTATAAACCTTTCTCCCCAACTAACACCACGAGACCGGTAAGAAGGAAACCCTATCAAGATCATACCTTTGCCTTGCGCATATTCCACTTGATTATGATGTAGACGGTCTTGTCCTTCTCAAGATGGAACACCTTTCTTGATTGCTCTTGTACTCACTTGCTTGATGAAGACTTGCAAGTTACTCCCCCATACAACATGGGGAAACCTTTACTTTGACCTTGTCTTGATCGATCCATGATCACCGAGGATGGCAAGCTTTAAGCATGAGATCTTCTATATATTGCACATCTTTAGCTTGCACATCATTTCTTCTTTTCTTCATTATGTTGATGCCTTGAAGGTACACCAGAGATATTACTCCATCTTATTCTTCAAGACATACTTGCCATAGGTTTAACTCTCACATGACCAATCTATGGACCATTCTTTGAACACCTTGGTCACCACATGATCCTCTTCACTTCTTCTCCAAACCTTGAAGCCAACATATGGTTTAAGCATTGCCTATGGACAATTCCTACAATTACAACTCGATACAAGCATTAGTCCATAGAGATTTCATTAATTACCAAAACCACACATGGGGGCCCACATGTTCTTTCAATCTCCCCCATTTTGGTAATTGATGAAAATCCATTTGAGAGGATTTATATAAGGAATTTAACAAATAAAATGGTAGCACCAATATCAAATACTACACAAGTATGTGATATTGGTACCATCACCATATATAGAGCAAACTCCACACAATCTATGCATGTGTGATGAACTTGAATTTCATTGCATATATTGCCAATCATTATCATTGGTGGAGTTTCCTCTATATATTTACCACATGCTAAGCAACAACAAAGATGCAATAGCATGAAAAGCAAATGCTTAGAAACAAACTCAAAGCATAAACCATTTCCCTTAAACCCTCTAAAACTTCTCCCCCATTGGCATCGATTGCCGAAATGGGTGACAAGTTCTAGAAGGTCAATATAGTGATAGATCCCCAGAGGTGTGCATTCGCACATATCCAATGATGAATACTTGTGAGGAAGTAGAACTATATCGAGGACCCAAATATTTCCAATAGAAATGAAATAAAAGACGCATCAACAAATGATGTAAGCAATCACAAGATCCAGCAAACCAATTGAAAACAACAAATGAGTCCAAATGGAAAGAGCAAGATATTATGATAAGACCAAAAGAGTGTTTTAAATGACAAGTAGAGAAGCTACCCAAGATTTGTGCACAATTTAACATAAATGCATTAGAATACATAATGCTCAAATATTGAATCCTTGCTCCCCCATAAGCATTTAAAACACAACAAATGAAATATCAAATAAATGATTAAAATAAATAGAGAATCTCCCCAAGATTTGTGCATACTTTAGAATTCAATAAAAAAATGCACAAATATGGAATCCTCACTCCCCCATAAACATTTAAGGCACAATAAATGAGAAATAACACAAATGAGCATTATTAAATGAATTAGATGAGCTCCCCAAAAATAATGCACCAATTATGATAATTGCATTTGCAAACAAGGTGCATAATCATGGAATCCTCACTCATCCAACTTCATTTAACAAGACAAGGCATAAGAGACCAAATATGATAAGCACAAGGTGATACTATAAATAAAATTAGAAAGCTCCCCAATGGTATGTGCAACATTAGGTTTTTGTATGTGAATACAATGTGCACAACATGGAATCCTCACTTCCTCTATTTTACTTATAAAACAACTTTGTGCAAATGAGCATATACGAAGATATAAAATTTGCAAGAAACACATGGTTGAGTAATAGGTAAGAGACAACATACTAGCGGGCTCAACCACAAGGATGTGTGAGATGCATGATAAAGCATATTATAAGACTAGTACAAGGATGATCATTGCGTATCCACATAGTCTTCAAAAAATGATATTGCTTAGTATGACCATACAACACACATGAAACAAGGAAGATATCAAGAAAAAATAGAGTAACCTCTTGCATGTGTATAAGTTTCTAAGTAGACAATCTTGCAAAGATATTGATCCACAAAGAAACGTGTACACACAAAGTAGATACTTAAAATAAATAGAGCAAGATATCCAAAAATGAAGTCATGACAATACCAATAAGATTTTTCTTGAAAGCATGGCCAAAGGCTCAAATATCTTATTGTACATCGATGAGATTCAACAACCAACACACCTCATACATTACAACTATCACCAAGGGAAAAGGATAAAGTTGGAATATATGGAGAAAGGCAACAAGTATCATAGGGAGAAATCAACTAGCAAAATCTCACTATTGCGCATGAGAGAAGTTGGGGAAAAGATAGGCAATAAAATTGCTAGATTGGCATATTTGGGATTGGTGGATCATATGCATGATTTTGTATAGTCCCAATTATATGCACTCATCTCAATTTATGCACATGTACAATAGAGAGTTCTTTTAATTGTCACATCCCAAAATTTTCCAAATTTTGGAATGTGAAAAATAAATAAACAAAATAAATAATTGTTGAAATTTAGGGTGAAAAGAAACTTTTTGTTTCTAAATGGAAACATTAAAACCCATCTTGAACAAACTTTGAATAATGTTTGAATCCAACTAAATTCAAATCAAGAGGAATGCATTCTTTAGAAATGCATCTTGAAATTTAAAACATTTGGAAAATAAACCCAAACCCTAAAACCCTAATGGAAGAAAAACATTTCCAATCTATCTCTAAGACTATGGATTTGATCCATATAAAAATTGGTCAACCAACATTTATAAATGATCAATGATGACAAATAGAAATATTATCAAACTATAGAAATTGGTTTCACTTAATTTGGAACCATAGATAAAATCTTATGAATTTAATAAGATAAGGAAATTGAATTTCCAAAGCTAATAAAGCACCTATCGAAAATCCATACCAAATGGTGAGAAAATAATCCTAAAGGTATTTAGAAGGATAAATAAATATTAAATAAGATTTTACAAATTGGAATCACCAACTTTGGATCTATAAATAAAAAGATATGGATTTTATAAGTTAAAGAAAGAAATATTAAATGAGGATTATTTAAAGACCAAATTAAATCTTGGCCTAATCCATAAGCAAAAGGAATGAATATAATCCAAATCCAAATAAAATAAAAGGATAAAGAATTTTCCAAATAAAATAAAAGGATAAAGAATTTTCCAAATAAAATAAAATGGCCTTAACCAAATTCTATTCCATTGGATTAAGACAAAAATCCCTAATAAAGAATGATTAATTAAATCATGGGAGAATAATATTTGAAATTTACCCAAGTGGAATAAAAGTTATTTAATTTACTTAAATAGGATCAAAGAAATCTTC
Source organism: Avena longiglumis (assembly GCA_030063025.1). Taxonomy (NCBI): domain Eukaryota; kingdom Viridiplantae; phylum Streptophyta; class Magnoliopsida; order Poales; family Poaceae; genus Avena; species Avena longiglumis. The sequence goes on along the minus strand of CP125977.1, from coordinate 151,905,937 downwards.
TAAATAAAATTTATGGAATTAAAACCATATTTGATTTTATTGGAATAAAGACAAATACCCAACTTAAATGATTAATAAATCATATTAAAAATATTCCAAATAATTCAAGGGAGTTATTTGACACCCTAATAAATAAATAAAACCTACTGAAAAGATTTGGAAAGATTTAGATTTCAAATGGAGTTTGAAAACATTATTAAATCTTATTTGAATTAATACAAGGGCCTATTTTAAATAATTAATATACCCTAAAAAGAATAAATATATTACTCTAAATTTGACTTTAGAATGTATTATTAATCAGTATTAAAATCTACACAAAGTTTGGTTGAAGTTTGAATTCAAATGGGTGTTTGAAATGATTAAACAAAAATCAAACAGATAAATAGAAAAAGAAAAGGAAAAACAAATCTGTACAAAAAAAATGAAATGAACCCGGCCCAGCTAACCCCAGCCCACTAAGCCTAGTTAGCCCATCTCCCCCTCCCGCAGGAAAACGTTTCGCACCACTGATTAAACCCACACACCCACTGACCGCCTGACCCCACGCGCACCCTCTCTCCTTCGCTGACGATGCAGGCCCACGCCACGCAAGCATCGTCCTCACTCGCCGCTGACCACGCCCTCCCCGGCCGTTTAGTGCCGATTGATTGCCGGCGTAAATTCGCAGTAAACGCCGCGATTAAACAGCCCCGCAACCTCGCCCTCATAAGCGCCTCTCTTCCCTCTACTTTTCCCCTCGGACGCCAACTCCTCACCGCCACCAGGTTGCTCGAATCGCAAGCCCGAACCCCACTGTCTCCGACGAGCTCACGTTCAAATTCCGGCCACCACCGCCAGCCCCACTGCCTCCAGAGCACACGAGCTTACTCGCCAGCATCTCCTGCACCTGCCAGTGCCTTCCCCTCGTTCGCACGTGCCCCCTAGCGTCGACAACGTCAACACCAGAACACCACCGTCTCCTGCTCCAACTCCGGCGAACCCTACGGGTAGTTTCTGACCGCGCCCCTTCCTCTCTTTGATGCTCGCACCTTTGTCTCTTCTTTGCACTTCTAACACCAACCTCCTTTGGTTTTTCCGTCATCTGTAGCCTCACCCTCGATGATGAACAGAGGCGCCAGACGTCGACTACAACTACGGCGAGGAATCGCCAGCAGCCCTGTGCGCCCCTTTAGCTACAACGACCACCTCGAGCTTCAGCACGACAAGGCGAACCCAGTGGGCATATTCTCCCCTCCCGCGCTTCCTATTCTGTCGGCAACGCCATCGCCAGAGCCGCGCCGCCGCCGACCACCGTCGTCGCACCGCCAGTTCTTGGCAAAGCATTAGGAGCTGTCCGATCTAGATCCGAGTGATGCGATAGATTGACTTAACGAAGAGGTATGAGAGCATCTGTGCCGTGCATTGTTAAGTAGATCCTACGGTCCACGTTGCCTGATCCAAGCGAAACGGTATGGACCAATCAGAACCATCCATGTGGCTTGAGTTTTGTTTTAAAAACAGAAAAGGTTCTATTAGAGGTTAGAGTTTGAAAAATTCATAACTTTTGATCCACACGTCCAAATTTTGCAAATTTTATATCAATGGAATCAGAAAGACAAGTACTTTCCAACCATGCACTTAGTTTAATAAATTTCTTATATTAAAATGGTTGTTTTGCAGAAACTTGTGTAGGCATATTTTGAATATAAAATTCATTCTAAAATTATTTTTGTGATAAAATCTTTGGAAAATGGATTGTTTTGAACCTACTGACCATATAAACCAACTTGTGGATTCAAAAACATATTTTGTGAGGCAAAAGAATGAATCTTTGATTTAGAACATTTCTAGTCAAATAAAAATAATGTTATTATATTAAAAATGCTTTTTGAGAAAAAACCCTTTGGGAATTTTTTTTGATTTAAACTCTCTGACCCCAAACACCAAGTTTTAGAATTAAAAATGTATTTGGTGAACCCTATAAAGATTTTTGCTTTGCTAAAGGCATTTTCAACCACATAAAATATTGATTTGGTTTAAAAATGGTTTATAGGTAAAATCTTTTACAAATAGTTTTGCCACTTTTATAAAATGACCAATAGGTGTTTTAGAATGTTTAGAACCTATTAGAAACCACTTTTCCTAATAAAACAATCTTTTTCATGCTTGCATGCATTGCCTTGTTTCTATTATTTTATGTGTTGTTTGCTTGAATGGTAGATTGAATTCTTGCTTGCTTGATTGATTGAATTGTAGTGGAATTTGAAGAGTGTGATCATTGCAAGATCAAGGAGTGAACTTATATTCTCTACCAAAAAGGCAAGCGATGCTTCATACTTTCTCCCATTATTTTCACTATGCATTAGTGATATTTCTAAGTAGGACTTGCATGGAATTTTTGCTAAGTATAAACTATGCCATGGGAAATCCTAGTAGATGAAACCTTAGTAGAAATTTGCTAAGTTAAGATTCCTACTACTATCATGATTAGCTTAGCTAGTGGAAAACAAGGGTGGAATATATTCATACTATGGAATATTTCTAAGTCAAGGACTTGTGTTTTGTTTAATAAAACAACTAAGTGAATGAATCACCTGGGTGGAATGGAAGGAATGGTTTGTGTTGAGTGGTTACACAAGGCCCATTTCTATGGTTTACCTTGCGTATCTCACTTGTGGATGGCCACCCAGGAACAAAGAGATTTGAGATGTCAAATGTTGAGAAGCTTCAAGTGCAACCACTTGGCATTATGGGCTCTGCCTGGATCATATAGGTTGCAATAACTTAGCCAAATGGACAGTTGGTGGTAGGGGATGATAGGTTGGAACGCGTCCATTCTGGTCTAAGGGAAGGCTTCTGAAAGATCTTGTCTTGGTGAAACCAAGTCTTGTGGGGAAAGTGCACCACCTTGCAGAGTGAAAAATCTAAGTACTTAGCCATGTCCCTGGCAAAGGACAATTTGAGCATCAAGACATGGAAGCTATCAAGAATCTCCTCATCCCAATTTCTAAGTTAAAATTGTGTGGTTGAACAAGGGTTGAAGGATCACCAATTTCTATTGGGAGATGCCTTGGGTGATTTTGACAAGAAAAAGCTTAGTGTTTTCAAATGATAAGGAAAAACTATTTTGAGCAAAGAAAGCCTAAGCTCCACCTATCCAAATGCATATAGATGATAGATCCCACTATACTACCATAGTATCACTTGCCAATACAATTCAAATGTATTGACTCTTGTGGCTGTAACTTATTATGTTGTAGGTTTGTTTGATGTTAGTGAAGTGTGTTGATTAGGATTACAAGTATATAACCAACATGATTGCCCGTGGCACTTTGAAGATGAAGGACCCCATGCTATAGTTATTTCTGCTACATTGTAATGAGATAGCTAAATGAGCTATGTAAGATGTAATAAATTATTTTATTCCTGGTTATAAAGTTGTATTATGACCTTTGTTTCTTGATATTACATCTTAACTGTGGATGCTAGTTATTGATCCAGGGACTAGCATTGTAAACATAGGGATCCTTACCTTTATAAAGGGAGGGATCTTACATTAATACCATTGCTAGAAATACAACAATGAATACAATAACAAGAATTCATGCCAAGATGCAACCTACAAAAGGTTGGAAGTACGATAAATATGCATGAGCAAGAGATACTTGTTACCGAGATATAATTGGTAGGATGTAGAGGATAGGAATTCGTTGATCATCCTATATCTTGAATCAAATTTCCTTGTAAGCACTACTTCTTCAAAATTGAGATACAAGCATCCAATATATCTCCAATGTACCTAAAACACACTTAAGTACAAAATGGTCCCCAAACATATTGGATCCAAAGTAGTTAGTGCAACTAAAATACATAGGGGAGACTCCACATAAATATGTGCATATTGATATGAAATTGAATTTCATGCACAACTTAGCCGATGGGATTTGGTGGAGTTTCTCCTATATATTGGATCAAAGAAAGCAAGCAAGCCATAATATAAACATATAGTAAACATGCATGCATAAAGCTTTCAAGAACCAAAAAGGAGATACAATTTGAACAAAAACACCAAGTAAATCGAGATTGCACACACAAGAGTGTGACATGACAAACGATGTACAAATTGTATCAAAGAACCAATTCAACACATGAAAGATCACAAGTTCAACAAATGAACTAGGCAGAATCCAAAGGGCAAAACATATATAAGAACACAAATGCTCAAGTATTTATCTCATTCTAAAAATGGACAAAACATGAAACAAGGAATGAGACAAAACAACTCCCAAAAGAGCAAGGTTCCAACAAGAAACCAAACTCCCCAAACTTTTCATGATTGCACAAAATACCAAAACGAAAAGATTGAGCTTCCAAGCACATAAAACATGATATGGAACAAAACAGGAAGCATAAAAGGATTTTTCTATATAATATAGGAGAGATCACTCATAAGTAGTACATTATATAGAAATTTTCTTTTGAATGCAAAATGCACACAAATGAGATCATCACTACTACCTACATTTAATAAAACACAAGAGGATCCCAATATAATAAGAAGATCCAAAAGTAGCAAGGAATACATGGGAGCACACAAAACATTTACTTGGCCAAATATAGGACAATATTAAGCAAAGGCCAAAGTGAATATGATCAATAAATTCTACCATAACTTGAGTACTCATTGTCCAAGGACAAGAAATATTGGGAATAAATTTCCCAAGGTAGATTGCATGGATATCCAAGATCATAGTCACAACAAGAAGCATATAACAAAATATAAGAATTAAGCATGATACTTCAAACAAGATTCTTGGTAGCTTCCAATAGTCACACAATCACTAGTGATTAGAGTAACTTGAAGCAAATGGTTTCCATGCGGATATATATATCTAAATATGAGGAAACACATACCAAGAAGCACTCTCACATACAAGATCCAAAATATGAGCAATAAATACATTCAAGCAAATTGGAACTTGTATGAGCAAATGTGTCACATAGGAGCTAGATAATTATCAATATCAATTCTAAGTGACACAACCTCGAATGTTCACATTTTCTAGGATTGTAATATGCACTAAGCATATGACTCCCCCATAATGTGATACTACCATAAAACCAATCCGAGGCAAAAAGATACAAATAGAGATAATTAATGGACATTATAAGACTTAATTTTCTCATGAGAATTATACCACATAGAGACTAGACAATAATCCAATATATATACTAGGTGGTATTCCTCATGTACACACATTTTTAGGATTGTGGAATGCCCAAGCATAACACTCCCCCAAAATGGGATAATCCATTAATCTCTCACAAGAGCCAAATAAGATACCAAATATAACCAAGTAAGGCTCAAACACAAGAAACACACATACATGGTGTGCCACCTAATCATACACAAATCTGCTTGATACCTCAAGATAATTAAGTGGAAAGCACAACATGTACAAAAGCATGGAAGATACAAAATCAACACATGCACAAGGGGCGAGTAACTTTCAATGAAATGAGTTAAGCAAAGTAGATACTAAACAAGCATGGAACATCAAAAATTATAGATACGTTTCTGATGTATCACATAAAAGAACATGTATAGATTATGTTAAGTATTTGTTATGGTTTCAATTTAGAATCCTATGTCACAACATATTAGATGTATGAAAATCCTATCCTTCATTAAATCATAGTTTTCATACTTAATGATCTTTCCTAACCCCTCTGAATTATTTAGGACTCTTTCTAAATTAATTCACATTTTGAACCATTCAGAGTCTCTTTTAGGAATCCATTCTAACATAATTCCATAGGACATATCTTCATCTCCCAGATTTCAATGTCGTATGCTCCATATATCAACATTTATTAATTTATTGGCTTTTTGGTCCTCATTCATAACGTGTCACTCTCACATATGAATACTATCAAGATCCCACTCAAAATATGTCAAGCCTTATGAAAATGTGTCATGCACATATTAATCCAGGAAGACTCCCTAGCTCCCACTCAACTTTATTCATTTCGCATATACTTTCTTGACATTTCGAACAATTCGAAATCTCTTGATCAATTATCAATTCTAGACTTTCATTTACAAGTTTTATAAAATCCATTAGACATTCAACACACTTAATCAAATTCATTCGAGTTTGCTCAAGACACTCCTTGACGAATCATGTTTTGTATTTTAAGACTCCCACTTATTTCTTATAACCTTGCGGCCCTTTAGAAATACCAAGTAACTATTTTACTTGACGAGATTCGGTAACAATTTTACTTTCTAATCTCAAGCGAAGTATTAATTCCATTATTTCTTGTAACTTTAGTTTAACCATCATTCCTTGTAGTTGTAGGCATGTCTTGTTCCAATAACTTGACAATCAATTCACATTTATCTCTACACCCGGTGCAGGGCATATTTGTGAATCCTACTACTTTATGTAAAAACATTACTAAAAAACTACAATGATCGCTATCATTGTTTTATTTTCTTATAACATGAAGAGTTGCGTCCTAGAACATATTCCACTCACGCTTCTCATCATTCCGATGGATGGTCGCAGACCTTCATCATGCTCTTACTTTGATTTCATTAACACCATTATCGAGAAACACACTTTCTCGAGAATGCACCAAACATTTGGCAATACTAGCTTTGCCCTTCTTTGGTTCTTGTTATGAAAATTTGTCTTACAAGTTTCCAAGGACTTATTCGTTAATACTTTGGTTTTATCACATAAACCCAAAAGCTTCCACGAATTCTAGACTCCTTGCTTTATTCTAGGTGAGTCCATTCAATGGTCTTTACTAATGCCACTAAGTACTATTTGGTTTATTTCCAGATGTATTTTCCATACAATGTTGATTAGGAATTTTACAAATGTTCATGCATTATTGATACGTCGGAAACATATCTATAATTTTTGATGCTCCATGCTTGTTTTATATCATTTGTCTTATGTTTTGTATATACTTTGAGGTATTTTTATACACTTTCTGATAATAACCCATTGACAAGATGCCACAGTGCCAGTTGCCTGTTTTCTTCTGTTTGTGGTTCCATAAAAGGCAGAAAATCAATATTCTCGGAATTGGACGGGACAAAATCCAAACTCATTATTTTTCCTGGAGCAACACGGAACCACGAAGCAGAGGTGGACAAGGACACCAAGGTGGATGCACCCCCTAGGCGCAGGACAGCCCTGGTGGTGTCCACAGGGGGTGTGGGCCCCCTGGCCCTCCACCGACCTTGCCTCCTTCGCCTATAAGAAGCCTCCGACCCAAAAACCCTAAATCATCCAGAAGAAATCCACGAAAACCTCCATAGCGCCGCCGCCACCAAAGGGGAGATTCGGGGGATAGAAAGTCTCTGTTTCCGCACCCTGCCGGGACGGGGAAGTGCCCCCGGAGACATCTCCATCGATCTCCACCACCATCTCCATCACTGTTGCCGATTCCCATGATGAGGAGGGAGTAGTTCTTCCTCGAGGCTAAGGGCTCTACCGGTAGCTATGTGTTCATCTCTCTCTCTATGCATGATCTTGTTGTGGTCATGAGCTTTGTAATCAGTAGATCTACCTTGCTACTCAAGTGCTTCAATAGATCTCTGCTCTCCCCATGTGTATGAAAGTGACAGCGTGCACGCCATGGTGGCACTTAGGCTAGAGTCTACATAAATACTCATCGTGCTTTAATATATCTATGCTTTTCCCCACGTGTGTGAAAGTGACAGCGTGCACACCGTGTGTGGTACTTAATCTAGGTTATATATATATTTATCATGAGTATATTTTGAGTTTGTTATCTATATGAAATTGTGGTGTTTGTTAGAACCATCTAACGCTCAAGGTGATAGTGTGGGGTTATCTAGATTGGGAAAGCGGACTTTAAGGAGTGCTGTTATAGCCCTACCATGTATTAGAGTGTCCAACCGGAGAGTAGTTAAGAGTAGTATCATGAAGAGAATATATTTATATGAGAGAGTGTTCATTAGTGAAAGTATGATCCCTAGGCCTTATTTCTAATCATTGAAACACCGTTTGCATCTAGATCCGTTGCATGTTTGCTTGCTTCCTTTTTATTTAAGTTTGCACTCACACAGGTTACCCCACGTCAACAAGTCAGAAGCTATTTTCTGGCACTGTTACCGCTTGTATTTCATTATCTCTTTAGCGAACTAGTGCACCTATACACCTGACAAGTGTATTAGGTGTGTTGGGGACACAAGAGACTTCTTGTATCTTGATTGCACGGTTGCTTGAGAGGGAAGACCTTTGACCACTTCCTCCCTGAGTCCGATAAACCTTGGGTGATCCACTTAAGGGAAACTTGTTGCTGTTCTACAAACCTCTGCACTTGGAGGCCCAACAACTGTCTATAATAATAGAAGTGCGTAGACATCAAGCTCTTTTCTGGCGCCGTTGCTGGGGAGGAAAGGTAAAAGGTACTCACATCCTCTGGTGTGAGTTCTCAAAGTTATTTCCTTTAGATTCTGCAATTTTGTCTTTTTGTTTCTTGTTTTCACTAGTTAGGCTTAATTGAAAACAACAACAAAATTAGAGAGCTTTATAGTATCTATCTTGAGCTAGGACATGAAGTGTTTGAAGATAAAATTAAAAAACATATGGAGATTTATTTGCATGCTAATAGCAATGTTATTAGTATGAATTATTTGGACACCATTATTGCTAATGCTATGGAAACATCTAAGCTTGGGGAAGCTAGTTTTGATGAAAATGATCTTTTTAGTTCCCCAGCTTTGGAAGATTGCTATTCAATTGTTTATGATGATACCAAACCTCCAAAATATGATGATTACAATGATGAGTATGATATTTTCAGTCCACCTACTATCGGGGAGACAATTAATTGTGATTACAATATGCCTCCTATATTTGATGATTATGGTGATGAGAATAATAGTGATAGCTATTTTGTTGAATTTGCTCCCACTATAATTAATAAGAATGACTATGCTTATGTGGAGAGTAATAATCATTTTATGCATGTGGATCATGATAAGAATGTTTTATATGATAGTTATATTGTTAATTTTATTCATGATGCTACTTAAAGTAATTATGAGAGAGGGAAACATGGTGTTATGTATCTCAACAATATTAAGTTTCCCCTCTTTATGTTGAAAATGTTGAAGTTATACTTGTTTTGTTTTCCTATGCTTGTTGCTTTGTGTTTTCATGACTTGTTTCTTTACAATATTCCTATGCATAGGAATTGGGTTAGAATTAAATGTGTTTTGAATTTGCTTCTTGATGCTCTCTTTTGCTTCAATTCATATTTCTTATGTGAGCATCTTCTCAAACTATCAAGCCTAACTTAAAGGCGTTAAAGAAAAGTACTTGTTGGGAGATAACCCAAGATTTTTCTTGAGTCTTGGAAGTTATTATTTCAGTACTGACTTCTCCTTATCCTTTTTATTTTATTTTTGTGCCAAGAATAACCTCTAATGAGAGGAAAGGAAGATTTAGGGAGTTGCTGTCCCGAAACAGATTTTTGTGCCGCACCATAAAAATTAGTGAGGAATCTATGTAAGTCGTATTGATCTGATATTTTACGAATAAATCCCCCAGTATGTTATCTAACTTTTGTTAGTTCAACACTTTTTGATTTGAGCAATATAAGATCTTCGAAAAAATCGGTTTCTACCTGCTAGTCTGTTTTGACAGATTTCTGCCATTATTTGCATTTGTCTCCTATCGATTTCTTTTTGGGTTCTGTTTGGGAAATTGAACTTTTTGAAGGAATTGCTAGAGTAGCTTGTGTATTTAATGAAAGTTTTTTGTTTTGAAACTAAACCCAAAGGTCTATTATCTTTTGAATACACTAATGTTGCTAATGAAGATTGTGTGAAGTTTTGTATGAAGGAAAATTTTCAAGTGTAGAGAGAGAATGATGTAATGAGATGAAGAAAGGACAAAATCTCAAGCTTGGGGATGCCACCCCGTGTCACCCCAATAAATATTCAAGAGGTACAAGAATCAAAGCTTGGGGATGCCCAAGGCATCCCCTTCTTCATCAATAAAAATCTCAGGTCTTTCTAGACACTTTGTTTTTATTGTTTCATGCACAGTTGTGTTGTTCTTGGAGCGTCTTAGTTTTTTTGGTTTTCGTTTGCTTAGTTTGCTTGAATAAATCTAGTTGATCCCAACACAATTATTTTGGAGAGAGACACACTCTGTTTTTATTGCCTAGAACACTCTAGTTTTCACTCTTATTGTCTTGTGAGTGTTATCTTTTGCTAGCACTGTGTTTAGCCTTAGTTTTACTATACTTTCAGCTTAGAACTTTTTAGTTCTTTGTGGATTTGTGAGACATGCTAACTGATCTTTATTGATTATCATCTTTGTGAGTTGTTTCAAATAAGTTGATTGGTGTTGGAAAAGAGTAGAAAGTTTCATGCTTAAAGTGGTACAAAAGGGAGCTTGCTTTGACTGTGGCTTAGACTTTATCATGTCATGCTAGATGTTGTTTTGACATTATGCTTAGTGATTATTGCTGTAGCATGAATTGTTCCAAACAAATAGGATTTCTTAATGTGCCTTGAAGGAATTTGCATTGTTTTAGCATACAAAAGCATAGTATTGTGGTATTCTCCTTTGATGCTTTGTTTGGGTTGACTTGGCACATGATCACATCATGTTATGACTATGAACAATTCACCATAGCCTCTATGATCATTTAGTCCTTGACTTGTAGTACCACTCTATGCTTTGATTAGTAATGTTTTGTCGCTCTACATGATTATGGCCATTATTGCTCTCTTAGTTGGTTGCTCCCAGTCTTTTGCTAGCCTCCACTTGTATGAGTAAGCTCTACGCATGCTTCCAAATGTAAAGGTCCCAACCTAATAAGGTAGAGATCCCTGTGTTTACAATGCTAGTCCCTGGATCAATAGCTAGCATCGATAGTTTAAGATGTAATATCAAGAAGCAAAGGTCATAATACAACTTTATAACCATGAATAAAATAATTCATTACATCTTACATAGCTCATTTGGCTATCTCATTATAATGCAGCAGAAATATCTATAAAGCATGGAGTCCTTCATCCTTAAAGTGCCACAAGCAATCATGTTGGTTGTAGACTTGTAATCCTATTCAACACACTTCACTAACATCAAACAAACCTGCAACATAATAAGTTACAACCACAAGGGTCAATACATTTGAATTATATTGGCAAATTTCACTACTATGTGGAAATAAGTTGGAACATATCAATATATGCATATTTGGATAAGTAGGGTTTAGGCTCATTTGAAGAAAGCAATATGGTTTTATCCTATCTTTTCAAAATAGTTTTGATCTTTGAACAATCTTTCTGAACTCCTTGGCAAACTCCAAGTGCTTCTAATCCCTTATTGACACCATCAAGTTTTACTTTGAGAAATTGGAATGTCGAGATCTTCCATAGCTTCAGGACTTAGCTGCTCAGACTTGTCCGTTACCGAGGACACGGCTAAGTACTTAGAATTTGATGTTCTGCAGAAGTTGTACACTTTAACCACATGACACAATCTCGTCTTGACGCCACCAGTGGCCGCTGGATAAGTACACACCAAATGGAGTACCGACAGATCGAGAATGTGACAAAGTCTTTCCATAGAAGTCCTCCCAAGACATAATGCTAGCATGTCTACCAGGTACCAATGTAAGGATATGTTTCCAATACACAATTCTAGTTAACCCTAATAGGTGCCAATGCAAGGGTCTTCCACTATGTAATTGACTAAGCCAGTGCCCATTTAGCATGTGGCTGTACACGGAAGCCACTGTACGAGAAACATGTTCAATCTCTAAGTCCCTGGGTGGTTTTCTTCTAGTGCACACACGAAAAATATAGCCATATATACATGGTTCCCTTCGTTGCCACCTTATCCACAATTGAGTATCCACATTCCACCCAGGTGATTCATTGAGTACTTGTTTTATTATATAAAACATATATTTTTCCAACACTGCATATAATCATAACATGGTATTCCACCCCAAGTCTATAGCAGGGCTAAGCACACTACCACTATGATGTTTTCACTAAGGAAGATATAAAGGATATCCTAATAGGACATAGCATAGCATAGTAACATAGTAGCCCTATCATGCATACTACAAAAATTCCACTAAGTGTATTGAAAATAGTAGGACATGGATGATAGTGCCACTTGCCTTTTTGGTAGATAAATTAGATTCACTCCTTGATCTTGCTATAGTCACACTCTTCAAAGTTCACTACAATTCAATCAAGAAAGCAAATATTCAAACTGGCGTTCAAACAATTCATCACATAAAATAAAGAAACAAAACAATGCATGCAAGCATGAAAAAGATTGTTTTATTTGGAAAGGTGGTTTCTAATAGGCTATAAACATTTTAAAACACCTATTGGTCTTTTATAAAAGTGGCAAAACCATTTAAAATTAAGTTAGTGAAGATATGCCATTTAAATCATTTTTGTTTTTCTAGAAATGATTTTAAAACAAAGTAATTATTTATAGTGTTTGCCAAATATATTTTTAAACACAAATTTTAGTGTTTATGGTCAAAGTTTTTTAAAAAAATCCATTTCCAAAAGGTTTCACTCAAAAATCATTTTGAAATCAAGCACCATTTTTATTTTACTAGAAAATCTTTTATTCAAAGGAATAATTCCTTAGTGTCACAAAATATATTTTTAAATCCAAAAGTTGGTTTTTATGTTCAGTAGGTTCAAAACAAATCATTTGCAAAAGATTTTACCCTAAAATCATTTTTAGAATAATTTTTTATATTCAAAATAGGCCTAATAATGTTTCTGCAAAAACAACTATTTTTCCAGAAACAAAATAATAAACTAATGGCATGGTTGCAAAGTTTGCATTTTTGTGATTCCATTGATATAAAATTTGCAAAATTTTGACGTGTATATCTAAAGTTATGAAATTTTCAAATCTAAACATCTAATAGTTCTATTTCTGTTTTTTAAAACAGGAGCTGGGCCACATGTCTCAATATTACTAGCGCGTACCGGTTCGTGTGGATCACTCATCTATAGCCGTTGGATCTAAATTGATCTGTGCGGCTCGGATGAAATCGTACCCATTCGGTTAAGTTCTAATCCTAATCCTTCGATCAAGATCCAACGAACCACAACAACCTGACCATGGACTGGCAGCGTTGGGCAATGGCGAGTGGCGGCGCGCTCTATTCGTGGTGGTTTCGGATATTCCAGGAAGCTAGAGAGAGGGGGAAGAGGCTTATAGTGTTCGCCGTGACGTGGGGATGCTCGTCGTTGTCGTTGAAGGCCGAGGGGCGCTCGGAGTCACTGCCAATTGCTCGTCGGAGTTCACTACGGCGTCGGGCACGCACTGGTCTTGACGGAGGCGAGGATACAAGTCATAAGAAGATGATTGGAGAGGGGCATTAGATGCGGGAGAGAGTGGAGAATACGTGAGAATCATCGAGAGGGAGAGGCGAGGTCAGAGTTACCGGGGAAGGGTCGCCGGAGTTGAGGTAGACACCATCAACACTCAGTCATTGACGAAGGCGAGTCTGTGGGGCGCGCGTGGATGAACAGATACTACCGGTAGGTGCAGGAGACGCTCGCGAGCAAGCTCGAAGAAACCAGTGGCAGTGGGTGTGACTGTGCTCGCCGGAATCGGCGGAGGAGCTTGTCGGAGTCAGTGGCGTTGCCGCGAGCAATTCAGGCAGCCCTGGGTAGAGAGGGTGTGGTGTCTGGGGGAAAATGAGGAGGACGGTGAGGCGATTTATCGTGCGTGGTCACAGTCGAGTATTACTTGCGCATTGATGCGAATTCATGCTGCGGAATCAAGGCAGAAATAGCGAGATGCGAGGGGGGGGGAACGGTCGCGTGAGGTTCATGACGATGAGGTGGCTGGTGGGTCCCTTTCCTCAGTGAGGTGCGGGTTTAAGTGTGGGGTCGGAGCGTCAGTTGCTGTGCGGGTTAATTCGTGAGTAAGAAAAATGATTCTAGGGAGAAGAGGTGGGATGCGCTGGGCCGGGAGTTGGGCCAGGGAAAGTTAGGTTTGGTGGGCTGCTTCTTTTCTTATTTTTTTCTCCATGTTTTGTTTTCTTTTTGTGTTTTCATTTTTCTGTTCTCATTTTGTTCAAATAATTCAAACACCCATTTTATTTCAAATCTTTTTCAATCTTTCAGTAAGTTTTTATACTGTTTATTAATGCATTTTGAAGTCCATTTTAGAATAATTCTTTTATTCTCTTATGGTTTATTATTTATTTAAAATAGACATTTGTCTTTGTTTTAAATAAGATTTAAATATGGTTCTAATCCATATTATTTATTCAAATAATTCTCTTGGCAATTTCCATTATTTTTCCCATGATTTAATTAATCATTTACCTTAAGGATTTTGTCCCCATTTAAATATAATTAGAATATGGTTTAATCCCATATACTTTTATTTGAATATTATTTATACCTTTATTTTATTTGGATGATATTTATTCCATTTGCTTATGGATTTGGCCAAGATTTAATTTGGCTTTTAAATATTCCTTATTTATTTCTTTCTTTCTTTGCCTTATAAAATCCATATATTTTTATTTAAAGATCCAAAATTGGTGATTCCAATTTGTATAATTTTATTTAATATTTGTTTATCTTTTTTAATCCTTTTAGGATTATTTTGCTCAAGATTTGGCATGGATTTAGATAGGAGCTTTATTAGCCTTGGAAATTATTTTCTTTTATCTTATTATATTCATATGTTTTTTCCATAGTTCCATTGAATGAAACCAATTTCTATGGTTTTATAATATTTTTATTTATCATTTTTGATCATTTATAAATGTCTGTTGACAAATTTTTATATGGAACAAATCCATAGTCTTAGAGAGATCTTGGAAATGATTTTCTTTCATTAGGAATTTAGGGTTTTGGTTTATTTTCCCAAGTTTAAATTTCAAGATACATTCATTAATGAATGCATTTCACTAGGTTGAAATTTTTTTGAATTTCCTTTTATTCAAATTTTGTTCAAGAAGGGTTTTGATGTTTCCATTTAGAAGAAAAAAGTTTCTTTTCACCCTCAATTTCAACAATTATTTCTTTTGTTTATTTATTTTTCACATTTCAAAATTTGGAAAATTTTGGGATGTGACACCAACTCCCAAGAAACCAAGTTATTCCAAAGGGTCCACTATAAACTCCTATGCATGGTGTGTTACACCATTCCAAGTATATTATTGTTTTCATCTATCTTCCAATTAAAAAGTATTTTGTTATATGAAAACTTAGTGATTAAAGCCCTCACAAACTTGATGTCACATTTTATATTCTTTGCCCCTAATAAACTTGAACCATTGTGTCATCTTTGTTGTATATGCTTTAACTTATATGTTGGAATTAGTAGAACCGTGTTGTCATGGGGAACGTTTTCAACATTGCACTTGTACTTTTTACACAGTTGATATCATGCTCTTTTGTAGATGGATGTCACCGGTATGAAACAAATAGGGAGCTTGTAAGTCCATGGAGTTATGTATTTTGTGTTAGAGAAACGCCTGGGCCGCTAGCCTAAGCCATGCCTAATCATGGTGGAAACTTGCAGCATCACCATAATGATCTATCTATGATGCATCCTCAATAAAAAGTTATGCACATAGTAAATAAAAAGATCACTGAGATGCTCATTGTCTACTTGCCATTTTGGTTATGGGATAGCTCATGTACCATGTGCAAGGGGTACCTCGTTGGCGGTTCTCTATGATACGCATGTACTTACTATGACAAGAACTTATAGGTGACTGAAGTTGAGTAGCATGAGGTGTGGCCCTCGTATTCAAGGGACTTGAGATTGCCAACTTATACTTTGTCAAGCATATACTCCATAGTTTGTTCACTTTAACCTTAATCACTTCAAGATGCTTATGATAGGGGCAATGAGAGCTGAAAGCTAACAAGTACCATAATTTTTGGATTTTGAAACTTGAAATCCCTGCTTCCCATTATTAAGGGCCTTTCTTCCATTATTATATTGAGTCTTCACCTTCTATCCTTAGGCACCAATTAAGAGAGCACAATTGCCATTCTTAGTTCTATGTGCATTGTCCCAAAACTTATTGATTGATGCATATTGTTGATATTACTTGTTCTTGTGCTATTTGTATCTAGTCACTCTTATGAACTTTGAAGGTGTCCTATGCATCTATTTGCTACTCCATGAGGGACAAGTTGAATGCCATTATGCCATGTTTTTTGTATGTGAAACAAACAAACGTTTTTCAATGCATGTTATTCATGATCTTTGTTTGCAGCCTTTCATTTTGCATGCATAGTTACTTTGTCTTAATGTTAGAACTCCATCTTTCATGCACATGTTTAGAGTTCTTTGATCCCAGCTTTCAATGCTTGCTAATGGTTTGATCTTGATTGTGATGGTGCATGTCACCTCAAAAATTATTATTTTTACCACTTACCTACTCGAGGACGAACAGGAGTTAAGCTTAGGGATGCTTGATACGTCGAAAACGTATCTATAATTTTTGATGCTCCATGCTTGTTTTATATCATTTGTCTTATGTTTTGTCTACACTATGAGGTATTTTTATACACTTTCTGGTACTAACCCATTAACAAGATGCCACAATGCTAGTTGCCTGTTTTCTTTTGTTTTTGGTTCCAGAAAAGGCGCGGGCCATCCCTAGTGGCGCCCACAGGGGCCTCCACCGACCTTGACTCCTTCGCCTATAAGAAGCCTCTGACCCAAAAACCCTAAATCATCCAGAAGAAATCGACGAAAACCTCCATAGTGCCGCCGCCACCGAAGGGGAGATTCGGGGGATAGAAAGTCTCTGTTCCGGCACCCTGCCGGGACGGGGAAGTGCCCCCGGAGACATCTCCATCGATCTCCACCACCGTCTCCATCGTTGTTGCTGATTCCCATGATGAGGAGGGAGTAGTTCTTCCTCGAGGCTAAGGGCTCTATCGGTAGATATTGTTGGGCCACGCGGAGATAAAATAAAATTTTCCTCTAACGTGGTGATCCCAAGATCTAGCTGAGGTAGAAGGCCACGAGGTTTACCACTAGACACGCAGTTGCGGATTACTGATGAAGCGCGTTAGTTGATGCAGTGCAGTCCTAACGATCCGATCGTCCTGGTGCTGATCGCACAGCACCTCTGCTGGTATCCACACGTACAAGGAGGCCGTGGCGAATCGCTAGGTTAATTCTGTGGCGGGGACTCTTGTGGAGCTAGGGTTTCCAACACATGGAATGACCTAACCGAACAACGATTCACCTTTACGGGTTCTTGTGCTCCATTATATATAGTGAGTGAACGTGGGCTCTGCTCGCGCGACCCATTCACTAAAGCCCATATAACACTAGTCACCGTGAGTCCAACTCACTAACTCAGTCCTAATCCGGTTTAGGTCCAACCCAACCAGATTATATGTTCAGATCCAATCCGAACTTGCTCCCGCTCTTAAGTGTGTGACCCCACAGGCCCATGGCTACTTGGACACGATTGGAGTCCGACTCACAATCGATCAGTCGATAGCGGCTCCTAGCAGAACGTGCCGACTCCCAAGTACCAAAGAGTCATGACGACTTGCCTTTCCAATGCGACTTACGTCCGAGTCCCTTTTGCCTCACGATATACCTTGTCAGACTATAGGCGAATATATGTCATCCCTTAAATAGTCCGACTCTCTTCTCGATCCGAGATAAGTGATTCACCCGACTAACTCTTAGTCGATCGTCTCGTTAATACTTAACCGATTCGTGCATGGCCATGCTTTCGAATCATATCTCACGAGAGGGCCCAGAATATCTCTCCGAGTGGAGGGCAAAATCCCATCTTGGTTATTCACATCACGCAGCTTGATTCTCGATCGACCCGAACCTGCCTTTATAAGCCCGATTCACGGATCAGCGTTGTGAACCTAAGTCGGTGATCCTCAACTCGGACTATGCAACAACCTCAGGTCTAAGGATTACATTGATTGAGATATACAAATGACAGCTTAGTTCGTTGTACCTCAATGTGGGTCAATCCGACTCGCTAAACTCTTTAGCCTAGTCTGTGTAAGTTGGAATAGCATCTCCATGCCCATGACAAGTGGAACCGAGTCATCAAGACAACTTTCACATTGGTCTAAGTTGTGTGTCCAGCACAACCTCAATGACCAAGGATATTTAGTACAAACAACATGAATGCATAGTTCCACAACTGAATCACATATTCAATGATACACATCAGATGTTTATACAAGGACTACTTAATAACTTTATGAATACAATGGGAAATCTCATCATACATGATTTCCTCTAGGGCATATTCCCAACAGTCTCCCACTTGCACTAGAGTCAATCTTCCGACATCACATGTCTAAGCATCTAATTCCCATGGCTCTCAGGTGCGCCTGATGCTTCGGCTGGGGTAACGGCTTTGTCAACGGATCCGCAATATTTGCATCCGTGTGTACCTTGCATAACTTGATATCACCCTGATCCACGAACTGGCGAATTAGGTGGTACCGCATGAGTATGTGCTTGTTCTTCTGGTGTTGTCTAGGTTCCTTGGCTTGTGCAATAGCACCATGGTTGTCACAATACACGTCCAACGGATTGGACGAGCCCTGAAACACACCAAGATCCATGAGGAAATTCCTCATCCAAACAGCTTCCTTTGCTGCCTCCGAGGCGGCAATATACTCAGCCTCTGTTGTAGACGTAGACACAGTCTCTTGCTTGGAACTTTTCCAGCTCACAACACCTCCGTTTATAATAAACACGTATCCGGATTGCGAGCGAGAATCATCAGAGTCGGTGAGATAACTCGCATCCGTGTAACCCTTTACACTAAGTTCATCTTCACCACCATAAACCAAGAACATATCCTTAGTCCTTCTCAAGTACTTTAGGATATTTTTAGCCGCTGTCCAGTGGATCTCTCCAGGATCAGCCTGGTATCTGCTCACAACACTTAGAGCATAGGAAACATCCGGCCTAGTACAAATCATGGCGTACATGATGGATCCAATCAGAAGCATATGGAATCGCACTCATCCTACTTCGCTCATCAGTTGTCGAAGGACATTGAGTCTTGCTAAGTTTTACACCATGGGACATCGGTAAGAACCCCTTCTTAGACGATTCCATGTTGAACTTTTTCAACACTTTGTCCAAATAAGTACTCTGACTCAATCCAATGAGCCTCCTTGATCTATCTCTATAGATCCGGATTCCGAGGATGTATGTTGCCTCACCCAAGTCTTTCATTGAGAAACTCCTTTCCAATGAATCCTTGGTTTCTTGCAACATCTGGACATCATTTCCAATCAGTAATATGTCATCCACATATAAGATTAGAAAATTTACTTTGTTCCCACTAAACTTCTTGTACAAACAAGAATCATGATCACACTTGATGAAGCCAAACGATTTGACTACCTCATCAAAGCGAATATTCCAACTCCGGGATGCTTGCTTCAACCCATAAATGGATTTCTGAAGTTTGCACACCTTGTCAGCATTAGCCGGATCGACAAAACCCTCGGGCTGTATCATATACACGTCCTTGGTTAAATTTCCGTTAAGGAAAGCCGTTTTGACATCCATCTGCCATATCTCATAAACGAAATAGGCCGCTATAGCTAACATGATCCGAACTGATTTAAGCATCGCTACGGGCGAGAAAGTCTCGTCGTAATCAACTCCTTGAACTTGTCGGAACCCCTTCGCGACAAGGCGTGCTTTATAGATTGAAACATTTTCATCCATATCAGTTTTCTTCTTAAAGACCCATTTGCACTCGACGGGTCTTGCACCGTCTGGCAGATCAACCAAGTTCCAAACTTGATTTTCATCCATGGACTTTATCTCGGATCTCATGGCTCCAAGCCATGACTCGGAATCAGATCCCACCATCGCTTCCAAATAATTTGCCGGCTCATCACTGTCTAACAGTAACACATCACGAACACTTCGTAATCTTGCCGATCTTCGTAGTACAAGTGCTGCTGCCGGCTCAGCTACCACGACTGGCTCAACCTCCAAGGTTTTTGCCGACTCGCTACTAGCCGGTTCCTCTTGAATTTCTTCGAGTTGCACCGTGCTCCCACTTACTCCCCAACTGAGAAACTCTTCCTCAAGGAAGACACCGTTCCGAGCGACAAACACTTTGCCCTCTTCTCGGTTGTAGAAGTAGTAACCCAAGGTTTCCCTCGGATACCCCACGAAAATACATTTATCCGACTTGGCCGTAAGCTTGTCCGACTGAAGTCGCTTGACAAAAGCTTCACAACCCCAAATCTTAAGAAAAGACAAACTCGGCTTTTTTGCCTGTCCACATCTCATGAGGTGTCTTCTCTACCGATTTTGATGGTACTTTGTTTAGTGTGAACGCCGCTGTTTCTAGACAATAACCCCAAAATGATAAAGGCATATCTGTCCGACTCATCATTGATCATACCATGTCCAACAAGGTCCGATTCCGCCTTTCCGAAACACCATTCCTTTGTGGCGTTCCTGGCGGAGTAAGTTGAGGAACTATTCCACAACTTTTCAGATGGTCATCAAACTCATGGCTCATGTACTCGCCTCCTCGGTCCGACCGAAGAAACTTTATTTTCTTGCCGAGTTGATTCTGTGCTTCATTCCGGAATTCTTTGAACTTTTCAAAGGCTTCCGACTTATGTTTCATTAAGTAGATATATCCATACATACTCAAATCATCGGTGAAGGTAATGAAGTACTCATAACCACCCCTGGCTGTCGTGCTCATTGGTCCACATACATCACTATGTACTAGTCCCAACAAGTCGGACGCCCTTTCGCAACTCTTTGCAAAAGGTGTCTTGGCCATTTTGCCGAGTAGGCAAGATTCGCATGTCTCGAACGACTCCAAGTCGAACGAAGTTAGGAGTCCATCATCATGGAGCTTCTTCATGCATTTCCAACTTATATGACCAAGCGGTGCCAAAAGTAAGTCATATTCAGATTATTTGGTTTCAACCTTTTAACATTTATGTTATAAACCGACTCACCATCAAGATTCAAAATAAATAACCCGTCCTGGACGGGTGCAAATCCGTGAAACATATCATTCAAATACAAAGAACAACCATTATTCTTGATATTCGACTCATAGCCTTGCCTCATCAAACATGAAGCAGAAATAATGTTTCGTTGAGCCTTTGGAACATAATAACAATTATTTAGTTCCATAATGAATCCGGAAGGTAAATGAAGTTGCATCGTGCCGACTTCCAACGCAGCAACTCTTGCTTTGTTGCCGACTCGAATATCAACCTCGCCTCTTGCTACGCTCCTAGTTCTTACCAGTGAATAACTGATCCGGTATCATATACCCAAGAACTATTAGGTGCATCAGCAAAATATATGTCTATAACATTGCAAACAAGTGTACCTGAGTCGGAAGTCATACCTCCACTCTTGGCTTTATCGGCCAAGTACTTGCTGCAGTTCCTCTTCCAATGGCCATCCGCCTTGCAGTAGAAGCAAGTGGATCCGGCTGAAGGAGATGGCTTAGTCCCTGAGGAAGCGCTTGGGACAGGGTCCTGAGCCTGCTTTCCTCCTGACTTAGCCTTCTTCTTAGTCCAAGAACTCTTCTTGAACTCTGCCTTATTCTGCACCATCAACACTTGACTGGTGCCCTTCTTGAGATCCGCTCACTGCTTGAGCATCCCATGCAATTCGGTGAGCTTCTTATCCATACCATGCATGTGGTAGTTCAAATGAACTGCCCATATGAACTAGGAAGAGAGTTGATTATATCCGTAGCGAACTCTTCGCTTATGGGGTAGCCAAGCCTCTCAAGCGACTGCATGTAACCAACCATTTTGATCACTTGCGGACTCAGTGGTTCACCATCCTTAAGCTTGCAACTCATCAAAGCACGAGACTTGATACCTCTCGGTCTTCGCTTTGAGCACGGAACATACTTTTGAGGCTTTCGATCATATCGTAGGCCTCAACATGCTCGAACTGCTTTTGCAAGTCAGGTTCCATGTGAGCAAGCATAAGACAGCTAATATCCGTGGACTCATCTTTAGCCCGACGGTAGGCATTGGTGGCTGCGATCGCATTCTCATTCGGCTCATCCGGAAGTGGGTTGTCTAGGACATGGTCCTTCTTTTCTTGTTTGAGAACAATTCTCGATTTCGATACCGGTTGGTAAAATTAGTGTCGTTCAGTTTATCTTTCTCAAGAATGGTTCTCAACGTAAAACCGGATATCTGAGAGTGACTGCTACTTGGTGCCATGATCTACAACAGAAAATATGCAAAAACACTTAAGACATGTATTCATAAAAGAGCAAGCATATTAAACATTTTAATATTTTATGCTCCCACTAGAACCAACACCCCTCCGATGGTTACTTAGTGATTCAGGATCCTAAATAAGCAAGTCGGCTAGTGAGCTTTAGCATCACCGCTAGCCGCCAAGTGATCTAGGTAGACAACTCCTTGTCAATCGCATCTCATGCGACTCCTGTTGGACGGGTGGCATCACATGCCCCGGCTCCCATCCGACCTTTCCCCGAGTCCCACAACCGTTGTGGTAGACCCGTCTAGCTTACCAAGTGTTTCTGCAGTAAGAGTCCGACTCGAACCCACCTAGTCGGAAAGAATTGGCAGCACCTCAATTTTATGAGCCCACTACCAAAAATGTCCGACTTGTGATGGTGCAAACACTGGCGGGAAAACCGACTAGACCTTCTTTGAGGGATTAAATTTTACCGACTATCTAATAGAGGTAAAACTGAGACATAACAATAACACAAAATAAAGCAATTATAATGTGAAATGGTATGGCTCTCTTCATGGCGATCTCCATCTCCACAAAGCCTGTAATCCGACCCGTGCCAACTCTTGTCACTTGCCGTCTTACTCCATGTCGCCGACATGTACAATGCCTTGCATGCCTTCCGGGTTCTCCAAACAGCTACACTAGCTTAGTAAAATAAATTACATAGAGAATCCGACACGCAGGTCGTCATACAATAAAATGACAGCACCTAGGCTCCAGCCGGCTGACAAAAACCGTGATTCGCAGATCACGTATGGATTACACACATACATCACATGCACATGAACCATACCATTCACAACTTCATGCAAAAACAAGTTATGCATAGATACAATATCTACCGGCGTTGTGAAACTCGCAACGACATCTAAGGCGCTACGATAGGGCGAAGCCGACAGTCCCGCTATCTCATAGATCTAATCTCATAGATCGAATCAACTTCATACAAAACCGATCTATCTCATAGATCGACCACCAAAACAGCACATAGATATCATCTATAGCCTACCGCATATCACATATGCGAGATCTCGAGCCTAAAACCAGAAGCTATCGCTCTGATACCACTGTTGGGCCACGCGGAGATAAAATAAAATTTTCCTCTAACGTGGTGATCCCAAGATATAGCTGAGGTAGAAGGCCACGAGGTTTACCACTAGACGCGCAGTTGCGGATTACTGATGAAGCGCGTCAGTTGATGCAGTGCAGTCCTAACGATCCGATCGTCCTGGTGCTGATCGCACATCACCTTTGCTGGTATCCACACGTACAAGGAGGAGCGGCGAATGGCTAGGTTCGTTCTGTGGCGGGACTGTCAATGGAGCTAGGGTTTCCAACACATGGAATGACCTAACCAAACAACGATTCACCTTTCTGGGTTACTGTGCTCCACTATATATAGGGAGTGAACATGGGCTCTGCTCGCGCGACCCATTCACTAAAGCCCATATAACACTAGTCACCGTGAGTCCAACTCACTAACTCAGTCCTAATCCGGTTTAGGTCCAACCCAACCAGATTATATGTTCAGATCCAATCCGAACTCGCTCCCGCTCTTAAGTGTGTGACCCCACAGGCTCATGGCTACTTGGACACGATTGGAGTCCGACTCACAATCGATCAGTCGGTAGCGGCTCCTAGCAGAACGTGCCGACTCCCAAGTACCAAAGAGTCATGACGACTTGCCTTTCCAATGCGACTTACGTCCGAGTCCCTTTTGCCTCACGATATACCTTGTCAGACTATAGGCGAATATATGCCATCCCTTAAATAGTCCGACTCTCTTCTCGATCCGAGATAAGTGATTCACCGAGTCGTGCATGGCCATGCTTTCCGAATCATATCTCACGAGAGGGCCCAGAGAATATCTCTCCGAGTGGAGGGGCAAAATCCCATCTTGGTTATTCACATCACGCAGCTTGATTCTCAGTCGAACCGCCTTTATAAGCGCACGATTCACGGATCAGCGTTTGATGTAACCTAAGTCGGTGATCCTCAACTCGGACTATGCAACAACCTCAGGTCTAAGGATTACATTGATTGAGATATACAAATGACAGCTTAGTTCGTTGTACCTCAATATGGGTCAATCCGACTCGCTAAACTCTTTAGCCTAGTCTGTGTAAGTTGGAATAGCATCTCCATGCCCATGACAAGTGGAACCGAGTCATCAAGCCAACTTTCACATTGGTCTAAGTTGTGTGTCCAGCACAACCTCAATGACCAAGGATATTTAGTACAAACAACATGAATGCATAGTTCCACAACTGAATCACATATTCAATGATACACATCAGATGTTTATACAAGGACTACTTAATAACTTTATGAATACAATGGGAAATCTCATCATACATGATTGCCTCTAGGGCATATTGCCAACAGATATGTGTTCATCTCTCTCTATGCATGATCTTGTTGTGGTCATGAGCTTTGTAATCAGTAGATCTACCTTTCTACTCAAGTGCTTCAATAGATCTCTGCTCTCCCCATGTGTGTGAAAGTGACATAGTGCACGCCATGGTGGCACTTAGGCTAGAGTCTACATAAATACTCATCGTTCTTTAATAGATCTATACTTTTCCCCACGTGTGTGAAAGTGACAGCGTGCACACCATGTGTGGCTCTTAAGCTAGGTTATATATATATATTTATCATGAGTATATTTTGAGTTGGTTATCTCTATGAAATTGTGGTGTTTGTTAGAACCATCTAGCTCTCAAGGTGACAGTGTGGGGTTATCTAGATTGGGGAAGGCGGACTTTGAGGAGTGTTGTTATAGCCCTACCATGGATTAGAGTGTCCAACCGGAGAGTAGTATCATGAAGAGAATATATTTATATGAGAGAGTGTTCACTAGTGAAAGTATGATCCCTAGGCCTTGTTTCTAAGAGCATCTCCACTCGCCTACCCAGGAGGCCGATCCAGACGCCGAAATTACGCCCGGGCGCCAAAAATCGGCCCAGTCGCGTACCCAGGGACCTCTTTTCAGCCGAATTTGGGCCAACTTTGGTCCGGACTACCCAGGCCGAACCTAGGATCCCGGATACGCCCTGGGGACGCCGGACGAAGTGAATTCGGTGAGTGGACCAGCCTGTCAGCGACAGAAGCCGACTCGCCGCCATCCTTCCCGCCGTTTTCCTTTTCCCGCCCTCGCAGCTACACCCCTCCCGCCATTCTTTCGGCCTATAAAAGCCGTACATCTCGCCGTCTCGCCATGGGAAGCCCGGCTGCCCCGCGAGGCGCGCTATATGGCGCCGCCGGACACTCGTCTCCCCATAGGCTGGAAACTCAGCGCCGACGGGATCCCTGTTCCGCCGGTGCCGGACGGAGAGGACCTCGCCGGAGAGATCCAAGCGGCTATCACTGCCATGCAAGACCCAGAACTCGCCGGAGAGATCCAGGACGCTATCGCCGCCATGCAAGACCCAGATCTCGCCGAGGATCAGGGCAACCTGGTCTTCTGGAGGAAGTTTTTTGCTGACAGGCGCCTCGAGGAACTCGCCCGACACGACAGACCACCGGGCTCGCTCCCGCCGCCGCGTAACAATGCGGCTTACCGCCGCCGCTGGTGGAGCGTTCTAGGGCGGACTCTCGCCGGAGTCATGGCGCACATCGAGGCCGGCAACCACCCCCGCCTCGGCCTGTAGTTGCGGCGTTCGGTGTCGACCACGACGGCGGCCTTTTTCTAGTTATGAAATCCGATGTACTATGTGCCCCCTTGCCTACTTTAATGAAATTCCGCCTATATTCGCCCATATTTCGCTGAGTTTAACTGAATTTAGCCGAACTTGGGAACTCGGCCTGGATGCTGAGGTGAAATTGGTCGTACCGAGCAGGCCGATTCGGCGAAAATTGGTCCGGTTTTCGGCCTGGGTTCGCCCAACGAGTGGAGATGCTCTAAGCATTGAAACACCATTTGCATCTAGATCTATTGCATGTTTGCTTTCTTCCTTCTTTATTTCAGTTTGCACTCACACACGTTACCTCACGTCAACAACAAGTCAGAAGCTATTTTTTGGCACCGTTAACACTTGTATTTCACTATCTCTTTGCCGAACTAGTGCACCTATACACCTGACAAGTGTATTGGGTGTGTTGGGGACACATGAGACTTCTTATATCTTGATTGCAGGGTTGCTTGAGAGGGAATACCTTTGACCACTTCCTCCCTGAGTTCGATAAACCTTGGGTGATCCACTTAAGGGAAACTTGCTGCGTTCTACAAACCTCTGCACCTGGAGGCCCAACAACTGTCTACAAGAATAGAAGTGCGTAGACATCAATTATCAATCAGTTTCTTAATTTGAATAATTCAAACATAATCGAAAATAACATAGGAACATAATAGAAATCATTCATAAAAGCAGAACAACTGACTTGTTACAAACTTATATGAATAACCGTCTCACAAAATTAAGACACACTATAAAAGGTTCATATTCCACCGATTACAATAATTATTCATATAAACTATATGATAAATCTTGAGGGAGAGTGTATTTGGCCATCATCGTCATGCTTTCCATCAACACACAACGTCACCTCCTCTCTCGCAAGCAACTCTCATGTAGAAGGACATATTTTCATAAAACAGAACAAGTATCAGATACTTCGATACTGCAACAAGTGTTTGCAAGATTATAACATTTATAAACTTTTGTATATCATATATACCTTCATTGTCGATGACTTCTCCAGCAATAGGCTCAACTTTCACACTTCTCAAGCGTGATATGAAATCGTGGAAATTGTATTTTTTTCACGTCACCTCTCTTGATGCATCCCTCGGCATACTCCTTGTAGATGAGGGGTAGGGATCGTAGAAGTTCCCCATTGGCAAAGGCATCATCCATCCAATGGTCCACAAAGTAAACCATCCTCATATAAGCATCATGCATGTGTATCAAGTGGCTTTCCAGGAAGGTATTCTCCCCATTGGTATTGCAAGGAAATATCCAACCAACTCATGCCTCCACAGACGCACTTGGTCTTCGAACTGTGATCTTAGCAGATCCACCATCTCATTTGGGTCAAGATCATAACCATGAGTGGCTTCAGCTCATCAACCATCCCATAGACCATAACCAAGTGGATGAATAGTAACATGTCACGACGAAAATAGTGGTATATCCGCTGTTGTCGGGTCTCCATGCCATCCTTTGGCGGCTCCAAATCCATACCATATCGTATATAGTCTACCACATCATGCTCGACAAGGAGAGAGTTCAGACGCACTAGCCAATTGATGGATGTAAAATATATCCATCCACGTCTACATTTAAACAAGATATTATTCATATATTTGATTAAATATCTCTCTAAAACCTTCCAGTAATGCCTAGTGATCAAAGTGGTATGCAATCCTTTCATTCTATTTTTTCCTGCATAGATAATGACGTATGATGATGGGAATCACTACATAAATGCCAAAGATACGAGAGTTCCAACACGTCAAAGAAACCAAGAGCCATGAAGTTAATACTGAAGCTTTAACGATCAACTATACAACAGGAATTTTATGTCAGACATATAGTTTCGGCCATATAGTTGGCATCGACTTCATTAGGTCAAACAGAACAACTTTCGTGAAGGAAGGCATATATAAAGAGGCTTTGGGCGATGGGAAACAGAGCCTCTCTTTCGACCACAACTCTCCCTGCCACCAGAAGCCATCACGCCAGAGGAATAGATCTAGATCTAAACCTCTAAACCCTTCTCCACCACCATATCCATCTTCCACCACTTGTAATAGTAGATCTCTTATCCAATTGGTGACATTGTAAGACTATTTTCTATCAACCTTATGATCTCTATTACAATGTTTATGATTGTCGATTTCATCTCTATGTGTGAGTAATTCTCCTTGGGATAAGGGCTTCGGCCTAGCCATGTAGCTCTTTATGCATGTTATTTATCATAGATGGGATCATGTATTAGTTTGTATGAGATGATGATTGTAGTATCCTCTCTTGCCTCAATCTAAGGACTTGTCAGGTACCCAAGACCCTGAGGATTGATCTAGGTAAAAGGAGTGTGAGTAATAACTGATCTGCAGGATAGGAACCCCAGTGACAGGAAGGGTAGTACGGCTGTATGTAAGGAATTCACTTGGGATTATCGGTGACATCACTATGCATATCATTAGTTCTCTTTCTTCTATGGATGAGACTAGTAGGTTATTGCTATAAGCGGTTGCGGAGGCGATAACAATTATGGATGCACTTCCCACATATAATTATCTTGCTCTAACGATTACATGCATACTTTATTATTATCTATTATTCCCATAAGATGTTTGGCACAGCTACTGGTGAAAACAAAAGACCCTAGGCCCTCTCTCTCTCTCTCCATCATCAACAACAACAAAAAGATCACAAACTCTTGGTCCGGTGAAAATGCAATAGGAATTCGAAAACTCTTGAAGGTCCGTTTAAGTAATATCACTTTGCTTTCTGCTTCCCGAGGATTCGATAAACCTAGGTCTACTAGGGAAAAGATCTATACTACATCCATAATCCTGATCGAAGGTATCATAAATATAGGAAGTTGGACCCATCTAACTTGAGTTTCTCGGCAATTACCACTCATCAATATTGAAATAGGCTTTGCGGTCGGCCATGATCAACATTTAAAGTTTGCAAAGGTTTCTAGACTAAGTTTATGAAAATATGAGTTCAAATAACTCCACTGGAAACATTATCCCTAAAAAATGTCTTAGTGATTACACGATCCTTATTCACTACATCACCCCCGATTGCCACGTCCGGCAATATAGTTGCAAAGGTGGATGCTTCACGTCGATCACATTATCCATGTGACTCGTGCTCGATCTTTCGATCATCTTGTGTTCCGAGGCCATGTCTGTACATGCTAGGCTCGCCAACTCTAACACGTGTGTATTGCAGTGTAACCTTTCTTACAACCACTGTATGTGAACGTAGGTATGTATGACACCCGATCAGGACAGCCTGCCTCATACCGAAGAACTTTCTTGGTGGTGCACACACAAGGGGAACACTATCATTGGAATTAAGTTGTTTAGGGATCATATTATTGATTCTACCATCGAGTATCTAATACTAAGCACACAATAAGATACACACAACAATCATACATCGAATGTAAGTGCGATGCGATATGGTCTTCGCACTGTGATCTTCATCTTGGCGCCTCGGATCTGGTGCCAGGGGAACGATGCCTCGGGTCCGGTGCCAAGCAGTCGCCTCCTCTGGGTCTTGTGTCATGGCCCTAGTGCCTCTGACTTCTTAGTGTACCATCATGACGATGATCGTTACTAGTACTACTTAGAAATACAAAGTAAACTACTTTACCTTGACTATAGCCATATCACATCACAACGCCCCTGCAAAACAAAGTTAGATGCCTCTACTTTATCTTTTGCAAGTTTTACGTGGTTGTATGGGCTTTAGCACAAGAACCGTTTATTACCTATGAACTTCAACCACAACGCCGATTAAATGATTGTCTCTACCAACCCCATGTCGGGGCCCTTCTTTATAAATGCTATATCAACTATATAAAGAGAGACATACACCCGCTAGCCACTTATACGGAACACGTCGTATATCGAGCGTGAAGCCAGTCTCGCGTAAGAGTACGCGTAAGGTCGGTTCAGGCCGCTTCATCAATCAATACCACGATATAAATTAGTACACGTGGGAGGGTAAAAAATCATAAAGTCAACGCCAAAATGTCACAACTCATGTGTTCTACCCGTACTAGCATTACTACACATAGATCGGCTCTGATACAACTATTGGGGTTTGGTGGAGAAAATAAAAAAAATTACTACACGGCAAGCCCCGGAATCCCAAGAAATATATACTAGTAATGCAGTAAAGGGAGGGGATACGGTATTCATACCTTTGAAAACCGAACGCGATTAACATACCGCGAGGAATGTGGATGAAAAAGACGCCCGAAAGGCCATGTATGCCCCCATGTGTGGTTTTGGTAATTAATGACAATCTCTATGGACTAATGTGTAAATTGAGTTTCTCTTGTAGGTTTGTCCTTTGGCATCGCTTGGGCCATGTGTTGGTCTCAAGGTTGAAAGATGAAGAAATGTCCAAGGGCTTTGTGCCCATTGGAATCATGAAGAAAGAGCATGAGTTGCATCAAGATGGATGAACCTCAAGGAGGGATGAAGAAGGGAAAGCTCAAGATGTGCCATCTATAGAAGATCTCATGCTTTAAGCTTTCCATCCTCGTGATCATGGAGTGATGAATACAAAGTTCAAAGAAGGGCTTTCCTCATGGAGTATGGGGGAGCAATTTGCAAGTCTTCATCTTTATCAAGCAAGAGGAAACAAGAAAGGTGTTCCCACTCTAGAAGATAAAGATGGTCTACATCAAATTCAAGTGGAATGCTCAAGGCAAAGGTATGTTATTGATAGGGCTTATCTTTTGCTGGTCTCGTGTTATTAGCTAGGAGGCCGGGTTTAGGATAGATAGCCATACTATCAAGAGGGGCTCTCAAGCGAGTTTCTCATTTGCATCATTAGGAGAGACCTAAAAGCTTTGCAGGCATAGCATCATATTTCTTGGTTCTTATTTGGTTCTTGTCCATGAGAGGATCTAGATCTTATGTTCATCATCATAACAAGCTCTAGTTCATCATCTAAGGATTTCCCTTGCATATCTTATTGCGGTTTTTGATCTTGCGAGTTTTCCGGCTCCACACCTTGGGAGATACATCATCATAACAACCTTTTTGTTGGA
Source organism: Avena longiglumis (assembly GCA_030063025.1). Taxonomy (NCBI): domain Eukaryota; kingdom Viridiplantae; phylum Streptophyta; class Magnoliopsida; order Poales; family Poaceae; genus Avena; species Avena longiglumis. Next base: position 151,874,888 of record CP125977.1, on the reverse strand, counting down.
TTATATTTGTCGTTATCTTTCCAACAAAATTGGTTTCATCTCATTTTGAGTTCGGATGCGAAAGTTATTGCAGTTTTGGTTTCTGGAATTTCCCTGACCGGAAGTTTTAGCTACCCACCAGAAGTTCCGCTAGGGCATTTTGCTGCCAGAAGTTCTGGTTCTTCTTCCGCTCACGTTCTATATCCTCTCTGTCTGGTTTGTTGTATTTGATAGAATTTGTGTCAGAAGTTTCGGCGGTAATACCGCCCCTGCCGGAAGTTCCGGCCAGGGACCGGAAGTACCGCTCAGGCATCAATGCTGTCGGTAGTACCTGGTGAATTTCCAGCTCTTGTTCCGTCCACGTACTGTAACCTCTCTATTTTGTTTGATCTATTTGACGGAACTTTAGTCGGAATTTGCACTGGTAGTTCTGCTCCCACTGGAAGTTCTGGCCAGTCTCGTGTTTTCAGTCTTTCGCATCGCAGTTTTCTGACCGTTGGCTAAGTGCCACCGGAAGTTCCGGCCTCCCACCAGAAGTTCTGGTCAGGGTCATGAATGCCCATAACGGGCAGATCTGGGAGCCCTTTAAAAGGGTCTCCTCTTCCCCTTCGTGGGTACTTGCTCTTTTCTTGGTTCTTGGCTTTCTCTCTCTCCTCCATTGTTGACCTTGAAGAGATTGTTCCTCTCCCTTTCCCCTCCTATGATTCTTGCATATTTTTGAGGGATTTGAGAGAGGAGATCTAGATCTACAATCCCCCCAAGCCAAATCCCTTCTTTGTGAAGGAATCATTGGGATCTAAATCTTGGAGAGTCTTGTATTCTCCTCTTGTGTTCTTCCTCTCTTATTCCCCCAATATCTTTTGTATCTTTGGTGGAATTTGAGAGAGAAGGACTTGCCTCTTGCATTTGTTGCATAGGTTTGAGTTCTCCTTGGAGATTCGGCGAGTACAAGCCTGTGGGCTTGTTACTCTTGGGTTCTTGCAACCCTATACGATTGTGTGGTTGGATTGTTGACCTTTTGTGGTCTTGTTGACCTTTTGTGGTCTTGTAGCCTTTTGTGGCTTTGTTGGCCTTTTTTGGCATTGTAGCCTTTTGTGGCTTTTTTGTTGGGAGCCTCCAATTGAGTTGTGGAACCCAATCTTGTACGGGTTCGGTGATGTAACATCCCTAAAATCATGTTTCAAAACTCATGCATATCATCCATGCATCCATGATCATGTAGAGTTTCATTTCAAAAATCAATTAAAAAACAGGAGCATATGAGCTCATTATTTTACGTGATCTGCATTAAATCAAATGCTACTCTCCATGAGAGATTGTTGTTCATGAATCAAACCTTGTTACTCTCAGATTGTTTTGCTTGGTTGCTAGAGTATAAACCAAAGTTTACAAAACAAATATGGATTTGAAACAAAATTCAAAACTTCATCAAACCAAGTGCAATGTCACTGTTTATTTTATTTGATCAAAAGAACCAAGCTTGTACAGTGAGACCACATGTTTCTATGCCCAGAAATATGAATGTTGCACTCTACAAAAATCCTGAAAAGGTTTGAATTCAAATATCTTTTGAAAACATTTGAAAATGATTCCTGAAAATGCAATCAGAAAAAGAAAAAAGATTAAGGAAAAGGAAAAAGGCTGGCGCCAGGCTTTTGGCCCAACAGCGAAATCAGCCCAGCAACCAGCCCACCCGGGTTCCCCCCTCTCCCTTTGTTTCTCACCCCACGCGCGTGTACCCACTCGCTAAAGACTGGGCCCTCACTGCTGCGTCACCCTTCGTCCTCAATCAACGCCGACGACCACCTCGCCGCTGCCGTTTCCCCGCACTGATGCTGCGCTTAAATTGCATTGATTCAGCGAGTGATTTCCGCCCCCGCTCTGGCTACTTAAACCCCTCCCCCTCGCGACCTTTTCCCCCAACAAAGCTTGCTAGAAGCGCCACCAGGCTGCCCGCGATTTGACTTGCACCGCCGCTGCACATACGCACTCCGACGGGCGATTCCGGTGAGCACCGCACGCCCCTCTGTCTATGGTTCATACTGGCTTGCTCTACATCTCCGTGCGCATATACCGACACTTTCCGTTTGCTCGCGCATGGCCTGTAGCCTCGGCAACGTCAACGACTGAGCTTCGCCGCTTCTGCCCGAACTCCGGCGACCTTTTCCCCGTAAGTCCCAGCCTCCCCTCGCCCTCTGTTTGATACGCGTAAGATCCCCAGCTCCCTGCGCATCTCACTGTACCCTCCCCTTGTCTTAGCACGGCCCAGAACGTCGCCAACGTCGACGAACAGAAGCCACAGCCGCCAGGGACTACTCCGACGAGCAATCCGCGACGACTCCGAGCGCCCCTTCGCCAACCAAGGACACGTCGAGCCTCTCCTCGTCACTGCGGTTCTGGTGAGCATCCTCCCACCTCCCCGGGCGACCTAGTTCGGCTCGCCACTGTCGGGCGCGCCGCTTGTCGCCCGCCCGGCCGCCACTTGTTGGTCAAGTGCTGAGCGCCGTTAGATTTAGATCTAGTGGTCACGATAGATCTTAGGCGAAGCGGTATGATTCAATCAGAGCCACGCGATTAAGTTAGATCCAGTGGCTCAGAAGCGTGATCCGGCGCGAAGCGGTACCAGCCAGTAAGATAGCGCCGTGTGGCATGTTCCTCGTTTTAAATTTCTGTTTTGAATCTATTAGATGTTTGATTTTGTTTTAATCATAACTTTTGATTCCCACGTCCAAATTTGATGAATTTTATATAAATGGAATCAGGAGAGAAATCCCTTTCCATATATGCAATGTGTTTAATGTTTTGTTTCTGTTAAAATGGTTATTTTTACAGAAACATGTGTAGGCCTATTTTGTGTATATAAATTATTTTAGAAATGTTTTAATGTTCAAATAAAGTTTGTTTGGCAAGTTTTGAACTTGTTTATGAATCAGTACTGTGCACTTGCCATGTTTGGTATAGAAAATCATCACATATCATATTGCATGCATTCATATATTTTTGCTTGTATATTTTTTATTTTGTGATTTGGTGTTATCATTTTATGTGTAGATTTTGGTGCAAATAGTGATTGTGATTGTGAGGATTGTATCTACTCTCCAAACTACCAAGGCAAGTGGTGCTTCATGATTTTATTCCTATTTTTTTTTTCCAAATATGCATTAGAAATATTTTTGCTAGACTTGCATAGATAAATTTTGGTCTTTATATGCTATGCTTGGGATATCCTAGTAGTTGTAGAATTGCTAGAAATTTCTAAGTTAAGATGTTTATCTATGCCATGCTTAGCCTAGCTAGTAGCAACCAAGGGTGGTGAAATATTCATGCTATGATAAAATATTTCTAAGTCTTTGGACTTGTGTTTTTCTTAATAAAACAACTAAGTGAATGAAACACCTAGGTGGAATGGAAGGAATGGTTTATGTTGAGTGGTTACACAAGGCCCATTTCTATGGTTTACCTTGTGTATCTCAATTGTGGAAAGCCACCCAGGAACAAAGGGATTTGAGAGGCCAAATGTTAAGAAGCTTCTAGTGCAACCACTTGGCAATATGGGCTCTGCCTGGATCACATAGGTTGCAATAACTTAGCCATTTGGACAGTTGGTGGTAGTGGGATGATAGGTTGGAACGTGTCCATTTGGTCTAAGGGAAGGCTTCTGAAAGGTCCTGTCTTGGTGAAAATCAAGTCTTGTGGGGAAAGTGCACAACCTCTGCAGATGGAAGAATCTAAGTACTTAGCCATGTCCCTGGTATTGGACAATTTGAGCATCAAGACATGGAAGCTATCAAGAATCTCCTCATCCCAATTTCTAAGTAAAACTTGTGGTTGAACAAGGGTGAAGGACCCCAATGTCTATTGGTGGTTCCTTGGGAAAAGTTTTTGACAAAGAAAAACTTAGTGTTTTCAACTGATAGGCAAAACCTATTTTGAGCAAAGCAAGCCTAAGCTACACTTAGCCAAAATTCATATAGAATATAGTCCACCAATATTCTACTAAGGTTTCACTTGACAATACTATTCCAATGTATTGACCCACTGTGGCTGTAACTTGTGATGTTGCAGGATATTCTGATGATGATTAGGAGTCATGAGTCTACACTCAACATGCTTGCCTGTGGCACATGAAGATGAAGACTTATGTATCTTATTATACATTTGAAATCTTGTATTAGGCATGTGGCCATGGAGTTGTAAAAGACTATGTTGTCTCTGGAATGATATGTAATAATGACCTTTGTTTCTGTGTACTTCATCTTAAACTGTGGATGCTAGCATTGATCCGGGGACTAGCATTGCAATCACAGGGATCCTTTCCTTTACAAAGGAGGGATCTTACAGATGGTATCAGAGCACTGTGTTGCATGTAGGATTATGACCCTAGGATTGGAAACCACTAAGGAAAATTTTTCAACAACTTCCACACTTGTCTTTTCTTCTCATAAACTTTTCTAATCTTCTTTATCATCTCTATTTGTAGATGAACTCCATCAACGAAGCCGTGAAGAAGGTACCACTCATGACTATGACTTTGGAATGTGAGACAGAGTTCCCCAAGGCTCTTAAGGACCTCATGGTTGCCATGGGAATACATGGTGCAACTGTGTACAAAGGTTTTCCTATGATGGATGAAGGAGTTGAGTACTGGTGGGTGCAACTTCACTTGTATAAAAACAAGGAAGACAACCACAAGGACTCAGGATTCTGCATGGTCACCAACACAATGATGCACAGCACATTCTTTGATTCAGCAAGGGATGCAGCTTGGAGGGCCATCAAAGAACTTGGTGATAGAATCAAGTGCAGAATGCTTAACACCCAGAATGATCTTAGGGAAGAAAAGAAACATACCCAAGAGCTAGAGGCTACCAATCAAAGTTGAAGGAAAGACATCATAGACTTAGCAATGGAGTCTTGTGATCTAGACAAACAGATTGCCTCTAGGGATGCCCTGTTAGCCAACTTGGAAAGTGAGATGGGATTGTAAAGTACCACATTAGTTGGACCACCACACTTATCATTTTATTTTCCAAAATGCTGTTTAAAATAAATTGAACCTTGGTTGTTTGTAATGGATCCATGGATGCCATGACTTGTGTGTTTTGATTTCCAAAGTTATGAATGTGATGCCTTGTCCTGTGATTTGCCTTAAATTGTGTTGATTCTAACTTTTCCTATCTTATTAAATAGATGCCTAATGTTACCATCAGCACTGCTGAAGAGTTCCAGGGAACTCGTTTTGGCCCTCGTATTATTGAGCTCACTAGTTTGCTCAATCTCCCTCTTCCTACCATCATGGTGCTTCCCCTCACCAAGTTTGAGAGGAAAGACCTTTGGGGCTTCAAGGTCAATCAGCCCGAACGCCAGACTGAGCCTACCACAGAGGCAATCATCTTCAAGCTCATGCACGATGACAAGGAGAGAGGCCTTGAGGTAGTCATGCAGGACTTGATTGGACATCTGTTAGGGAGACACTCCCGACATGTTAGAGGTACTCACTTCCACACCTTCGGTAGACGTGATGAGGATGGTGAGGCCATTGACTTAGAGGACACTTCGAGGGAGACAGCAGAGCCGATTCGCCTATACCTCCAGGACTTAGAGGTTCTTCTTAGGCACGTGGACACTGATAGGACCAACGTCATGCTCAGCAATGAAGAACTCCAGGTGTAGCTTCGTGAGAAGGACAAGCTCTTCGCGGAGAAGGATGAGATAGTCAAGGAGATGGAGGCCAAGTTCGAGAGTCAGGACAGAAAGTTCAAGAGTCAAGAGAAGCGAGTCCAAGATAGGAACAATAGGATTCGAGACATGACTGCAGAACTGGAGGCCAAGGACTTCGAGATCGAGCATCAGCAGACAGTGATTGAGAGGCTTCGTTCTCAGAAGAGGGCTCTCAAAGCCAAAGTATAGACCTTGACCACCAATGTCGAGGAATACAAGACCGCTATGGAGAATGCAGGTCTTACCTTTGTTGAGGAGGAGGTTGATGCCGAGGAGTAGTGATGACTACTCATTTATCATTTATTTATCATGCTTTTTATTGAGTCGCAATGACCATCCAACATGTGGATGGCTTGCTATTGGTGTGTTTACTTCGCAAACTTGTTATCCTGGTTGTTGAACTTTTATTATTGTGATGCATGTTTGGTGATTATTTATGTGATGTATTGTGCATGTGAGAATCTATGGGTATCTCATTCTTATCCTTATTGAAAACCACAGATGCCTCCCCGAAGTGCCAATCCCAACCCCAACAACAACAACATCACTCCTGAGATGCAGCAAATGATGACAGCTCATACTCAGTTGATGCAAATGATGACTACGTTCATCCAGAATTAGAACAACAACAACAATAACAACAACAACAACAATCAGAACAACCCACCGGGTTTTGACATGCTTACCAGGTTCTTGAGACTAAGGCCAGCAAAGTTCTCAGGAACTACTGATCCTATGGTGGCCAATGATTGGCTACGCTCTGTGAACAAGGACTTGCAACAGCTTGGTCATCTTGATGAGGAGAAAGTCAAATTTGCAGCTCACTTGTTGGAAGGACCAGCAGCCACTTGGTGGGATAACTTCCAAATCACCACTCCCATTGAGGATGTGACATGGGCTATCTTTGAAGATGGTTTCCGTACTGCTCACATCTCATCCGGAGTGATGAGTTTGAAGAACGAGTTCCATAACCTAAAGCAGCGCCACCGCAGCGTGGCTGAATATAATGAAGAGTTCAACAATCTGGCGCATTATGCACCGGATGAAGTTGACACTGATGCTAAGAGGAAGGAAAAGTTCCTTGAAGGGTTGAATGATGAACTGAACCTGCAGTTGGCTGTGGCCTATGTTCCCACATACCAGTCTCTTTGTGACAAGGCTGCTATTTTGGAGAGCAAAATGAAACAAGTGGAAAGTAGGAAGAGAAAGCACTCTGACAAGCACAGCTCGGGATCGTCTCACAAACGTTCCCATTATGATGACAGTGGGAGTTCTAGATCCCACAAGCATGGAAAATTCAACAAGCACCACAACCGCAACCGTCATCATGACAACAAGAGTCACTGTAGTCATGACAATGACAAGTACAAAAATCACAAGGGTGGATATAAGAGCCACCACAGTGGAAGTGGCAGTGGAAGCCAGCCTGTCAAGAAGGATATTAGTCAGGTTGAGTGTTTCAAGTGCAAGAAGATGGGGCATTATGCAAATGAATGCCCAGAAAAGAAAGTTGAAGGACCCAACAAGCCCAACCTTTTCAAAAGGGACAAGTGAACCACATCAATGTGGAGGAAATTTATGAGGAACCTGATGTTGTTGCTAGTAAGTTCAAACTCAATTCTGTTCCAGCATTTGTTCTCTTTGATACTGGTGCATCTCATTCATTCATATCAAGAGCATTTGTTGAAAGAAATGAACTACCGGTAGAAACTATTGGGTGTCCTATAAAAGTAAGTTCTCCTGGCGGAGAAATGATAGTGAATTCAGGATGTCATGATTTAGTCATAGAGTTTGGGAAGTATAAGTCTCCCGTTAACTTGATAATCCTAAACTCCCAAGGATTGGATGTTATTTTGGGAATGGACTAGATGACTAAGCACAAGGGAGTGATAGATTGTGCAAATCCTACTGTCTCACTCACAACTCCAGAAAACAAAAGAATCAGATTCAAGACCAACTTTGAGACAAAAAGGAATAAGCTAAATTCTCTTAAGGGGGTTAGCATGGACAGTGTGCCAATTGTGAGTGAATATCCAGATGTGTTTTCAAAAGAATTACCGGGAATGCCACCTGATAGAGATGTGGAGTTTCTTATTGATTTGCTACCAGGATCTGGACCAATAGCAAAAAGACCGTACAAGATGTCAGTTGATGAGTTGATAGAACTCAAGAAGCAGCTGAGAACAGTTGCAGAAAGGTTTTATCCAACCAAGTTCCTCATCTTGGGGAGCACCTGTTTTGTTTGTGGAAAAGAAAGATAGAAGTCAAAGGTTATGCATAGACTATCGTTCACTCAATGAGGTGACTATCAAAAACAAATACCCTTTGCCTAGAATCAATGACTTGTTTGATCAGCTAGAAGGAGCTTGTGTGTTCTCAAAGATTGATCTCCGGTCAGGTTATTTTCAGCTTAAGATAAGGGAACAAGACATACCTAAGACAGCTTTCACCACAAGGTATGGATTGTATGAGTATACCGTGATGCCATTTGGTTTGACCAATGCACCAGCATACTTCATGAATATGATGAACAAGGTGTTCATGGAATTCCTTGACATGTTTGTTGTCGTTTTCATCGATGACATTTTAATCTACTCCAAGAACAAAGATGAGCATGAGGGACATCTACGTTTGATACTTGAGAAGCTTAGAGATCATAAACTGTATGCCAAATTCAGCAAGTGTGAATTTTGGTTGAATTAAGTTGGTTTTCTTGGACACGTTGTGTCAGGAGATGGTGTAGCAGTTGATCCTGCTAAAGTTTCAGCTGTAACTGAATGGGAATCTCCCAAGTCAGTGAAAGAGGTTCATAGTTTCCTTGGCTTAGCAGGTTACTACAGAAGGTTCATTGAGAATTTCTCTAAGGTAGCTAAGCCTATGACAGAATTGCTAAAGAAAGACAAGAAATTTGCTTGGTCAGAAGGTTGTGAACTCAGCTTTCAAGAATTGAAGAAGAGACTAGTGATAGCACCAGTCTTATGTCTGCCAGATTTGGAGAAGGATTTCCAAGTGTATTGCGATGCATCTCATCATGGATTAGGTGCAGTACTTATGCAAGAAGGGAAAGTTGTGGCTTATGCCTCGAGACAACTCAAAACTCATGAAGTAAACTACCCTACTCATGATTTAGAGTTAGCCTCTGTTGTCCATGCACTCAAAAGATGGAGACATTATCTTTTGGGAAAGCGATGTGAAGTGTTCACAGATCACAAGAGTTTGAAGTATATCTTCATCCAGAAGGAAATTAACATGAGACAAAGAAGATGGCTAGAACTCATCAAGGACTATGACTTGAGTTTGCAATACCACCCCGGTAAAGCAAATGTTGTAGCTGATTCTCTAAGCCGTAAGGTTTTTGTGAATGGTCTTACTAAGGGAGAATTGCTAGATGATCTGTGTGCCCAATTTAGAGACCTCAGATTGGAGATTGTGCCTGAAGGACATCTCATGACCTTGGATGTTCAACCTACATTGTTGGACAAGATCAAAGAAGCCCAGAAGACTGATAAGGAAATTGAGGAGATTAAGGAAAAGATTGGTAAGGGAAAATCCAAAGGATTCCATGAAGATGAACAAGGTACTTTATGGCATGGAAAACGTATCTGTGTTCCACAAGATCCGGAGCTTCGGAAACTGATTTTACAAGAAGCACACAACTCACCGTATTCCATTCATCCGGGTAACACCAAAATGTACATGGATATGAAGGAAAGATTTTGATGGAATAATCTCAAGAAAGACATCGCCGAACATATTGCTTTGTGTGATGTATGTATTAGAGTGAAAGCGGAACATCAGAAACTAGCAAGATTGCTTCAACCACTGCCTATTCCTGATTGGAAGTGGGATAAGATTGGTATGGATTTCATTACAGGATTGCCAAGGACCCGGTTAGGATATGATTCTATTTGGGTTGTAGTGGATCGCCTAACTAAAGTGTCTCATTTCATACCCGTGAAGACAACCTATACAAGTGCTAAGTTAGCCAAGATTTATATGAGTAGAATTGTGTGTCTACATGGAGTACCGAAGAGTATTGTGTCTGATAGGGGAACTCAATTCACTTCTCATTTTTGGAGACAATTACATGAGTCATTGGGAACGAGGTTGGAATTCAGCACCGCATTTCATCCTCAAATTGATGGACAAACAGAAAGGACTAATCAGATTCTTGAAGATATGTTGAGAGCATGTGCCCTAGACTATGGAGCCAGTTGGGATGAAAGTCTGCCTTACGCAGAATTCTCTTATAATAATAGCTATCAAGCCAGTATTGAGATTGCACCGTTTGAGTTTCTATATGGGAGTAAGTGTACCACCCCATTGCTATGGAATGGTGTGGGAGAAAGAAGTTTGGTCGGACCAGAACTAATCAAAGAAGATGAGGAGAAAGTAAAGCTGGTTAAGGACAGATTGAAGATAGCACAGTCCTGGCAGAAGAGCTACGCGGATCCTAAGCGTAGAGAAGTCACCTATGAAGTAGGTGATAGAGCTTATCTTAGAGTGTCACCACTCCGTGGAGTGAAAAGATTTGGTGTCAAAGGTAAATTAGCCACAAGATATGTTGGGCCATTCAAGATTCTGAGTCGTAAAGGAGAAGTTGCTTATGAGATTGAATTGCCAGAATCTTTGTCAGCAGTTCATAATGTGTTTCATGTGAGTCAGCTTAAGAAATGTCATCCAGAAATGGAAGAAACTTCTTTGAAGGATACTATACCTTTGGAAGAGGTCCAATTGGAAAGTGATCTCACTTATGAAGATAAACCTATCAAGATTCTTGAGACTGCAGAAAGAGTTACTCGGACTAAGACTATCAAGTTCTGCAAAGTTCAATCGAACCATCATTCCGAAGAGGAAGCAACATGGGAAAGAGAAGATGATCTTCGGAAAGACCACCCTCACCTATTTGCTAGCCAATCCGAATCTCGAGGGCGAGATTCACCTTAAGGGGGTTAGAGGTGACCGCCCTCAAGTGTCCCATAGTGGAGCGAGTGCCCGCCTTTTGAGGTGCGCACTCGGGAGAATAGGGTGAGCCTTTTGTGGCGGCGGTGAGTTGCGTGCTTCCGCATCCGGGGTGAGGCCTTGTGTGGCATTGGGTGTGCATCGAGCCACCACACCTCAAGGTGATCCATTTGTGGCGTTCGAAGAGCATTGCACCATCGCACCTCTCCAATGGAGACGTAGCTTCTTTGGAAGTGAACTTCAGGAAACAAATCTTCGTCTCCGCGTCTATCAGTTATCTCTCAACCGAGCCCTTTACTTATGCACTTTACTTTGTGATAGCCATCGTGCTTGAAGTATTTATATCTTGCTATCACCTTATTGCTTGTATTGCTTAGCATAGGTTGTTGGTGCACTTAGGTGAACCTAGTGGTTAGGTTTTATGCTCAATAATTTAAACGTTAGTTTTATTCCGCATTTATTTGAGCATTAACCATTATTTTTTAAAGCCTATTCATCCCCCCCCCCTCTAGGCGATGTCCTTTGCACTTTCAATTGGTATCAGAGTGAGGTCTCTCGCTTCTAGGCTTCACCGCCTCAAGAGTAAAGATGTCTCCTAGGGGTTTAGTGCACTCTCACACATTTACTTTTGTTGGCACTCATTATGATGGTGGCTACGACGCAGCAAGACCACGACAGAGAGGTGACACGTGTTTTTTTGCCCAGGTTCGAGACCCTCGTGAGGAGGTAAAGCCCCTACTCCTGCTTTGTTGTATTGCTCGCTTGCTTTGTGAGGGTAGAATGGAGGTTGAAAGTCTAGGTTTTAGATCGCTGGGGATCGATCCATTCTAAGGTAGGAGGAGGGTCTCTTGTATAGGGCAGTGTCGGGCCTCTTCCCCCAGACTTTGAGGGGAAGGGCGTCCACAATGACGCTCCTTGAGATCCATGTCTAGGAGGCTACTTTTCATGGACTTGGTCCATCTCGCCGTGCTCCACTTCGTCCTCCTGTAACCCGTCCTTCGTAGACATCGTTTGTCTTCATACGGTGCTATCTGCTTTTTCCCTCTTTCACCAAAACAACAATGGAAGGAGTGTTCCACCATGAGATCGCCTGTCCTTTCCCTGCAATAAAGGGGAGAGGACTAAGGATTCCTTTACCGAGGTAGATGGTCGCTACAGGGCCACTGTGATCCCTGTCGGGCCATGTCTCATGCTTGGCTCGATGAAGTTACCGTCCTGCCATCGACGCGCCCCGAGTTATCCGAGGCTTGAGGGCATGGCGGGGTGTAGTGGCAGGATCCTTTGGGAGGCATTCCCTCCGGAGGTTCATTACCTCGCGAGGCGGGTGAAACAACATGTGGGCCCCCATGTGTGGTTTTGGTAATTAATGACAATCTTTATGGCTAATGTGTGTATTAAGATGCACTTGTAGGATTTGTCCATTGGCATCGCTTGGAGCATGTGTTGTCTTCAAGGTCGATGAAATGAGAAGAAGATGTGTTATGGAAGCTCAAAATGCGCCATCTATAGTAGATCTCATGTTTGATGCTTTCATCCTCGGTGATCATGGATTGATGATGAGGAATCAAGAAAGGCGTTCCATCTTGAGAAGGTCAAGTTCGTCTACATGGAGCCCAAGTGGAATGCTCAAGGCAAAGGTATAATCTTGATAGGTTTTCCCTTTTGCCGGTCTCATGTTGTGTGTGGGAGACCGGGTTTAGGATAGATAACCATACTATCAAGACGGGCTCTCGAATGAGTAACTCGATCACATCATTCGGAGAGAGCTCAAACCTTTGCATGCTTGCATCATTGTATTTGATTGTTATTTGGTCTTATCCATGTGAGGATATAGAGCTTGTGTTAATCTCCATAACAAGCTCTTGTTCATCAATATCGAATCTCCCCTTTATATCTTGTTGCGAGTTTGTTTTTGGAGGTTTTCCAGATTCTGACCAAGTGAGGTATCACACTATAAAATATATGAAGTATTCTCACTTTGTGGTATCCCATATTTTATAGGGTAGGTCTTGTTGTCCTCTTTCCAACATAATTGGAATCAGGTCAGTCGGAGTTACCAATCAAAAGTTATCGTAGTTTGTATTTGCCCCGTATTTAATTTGCAAAAGAAAAAAACAATACAATTTCTGGTGAGTTGGCGGTACTACCGCTCGCGGTACCATCCAGTCCAGTGCGCACGGTACTGCCTCACCCGATTGTGAATACCGGTACTACCGGACCGGCTCGGTAGTACCGCCCGGGTGGGCAAGTACTACCGGCCGGCCCAGGCTTCCCAGCTCGCTTGCCTTGCTTATCTGCCGCGTCGCCAGCGCGCTAGCTCCGCATGCTGCCTCGCTGGGCCGCCCCGCGTAGCCGCCGCCACTGCTCCCGCACGCCTAGCTGATTGCTCGCGCGCGCAACCATTGCTGGTCCCGCTCGCTCGCGCATGATGGTGCGTTGACCCGCACCCGGCCCCGCATTCGCTTGCGCTCGTGTCACCCTCTTGCCTTGCCACCGGGCCACGCGTCTTTGCCTGATCCCAGCGCCTCATTGGGCCCAGCGTCGCTGCGCTTAACGCCCGCCGCCTCGCTTGTCGGCACCGCCGCCGCCGCTGACCGTCAACCGCTTTGAGCGCTTTGCCTAGTTTGGGTCCGGTAGTACCTGGCCGGTTCGTTTAGGAAAAACGCGCTAACAGGCAGAATTTGTCCTGCCCTTTAAATAGCTTTGTCCCTTTAGCTTTTGGACTGCTTCTTCCTTCTCTATTTGTCCAAGCTTTGCCCCATTTGATCTACATTTTGAAGCTTGATTAATCTCTTCCCTTCCAATGATTCTTGCCCATATTTGAGAGGAAGAGAGGGGAGATCTAGATCCATGTTTTGACCAAACCAAAACATCTCTTTGTGAGTTTATCTTTGGGATCTAGATTTTGGGGTATTTTTTGTTCCTCCTTGATTCCTCCTCTCTTGTTCCCCCAATAGCTTTAGTAGATTTGTTGGAACTTGAGAGTGAGGGATTGGAGCACCTTTGTGGTGTTCTTGCCATTTGCATTTGGTGCATCGGTTTGAGTTCTCCCCGGAGAATTTGGCGAGTGAAAGTTGAGAAGCTTTTTAATCTTGGGTTCTTGGAACCCTAGACGATTTGTTGTGTTGTAGGTTTGTGGATTACTTGGGGCCTCCAATTAAGTTGTGGAGATTTCCCCAAGCTTGTTTGTTGGGAGCCTCCAATTAAGTTGTGGAGAAGTGCCCCAACCTTGTGTGAGTTTCTGGATTGCCACCGACAAGTGCACCGATAGTGTAAGTATGGATCGATCCCATTGGGGTGAGATTCATAGGAGAATAAGGGAGGCCTTTTGTGGTTTGATACGACCCCCTCTCCTAACGAGACGTACTCCATGTTTGCAGGAACTCGGAAAAATATCATTGTCCTTGTGTGCCTCGGTTATCTCTATACCCGAGCTCTTTACTTATGCACTTTACATTGTGTTATCCTTCATGCTTGAAGTAATATATATCTTGTTATAATATTGTTGCTTGTATTGATTAGCATAAGTTGTTGGTGCACATAGGTGAACCCTAGTTGTTCTAGGTTTTGTGCTTGACAAAGTAAACACTAGTTTAATTCCGCCTTTGTTGAGCCACTCTCAGAAAAGTTTTTAACCGCCTCTTCACCCCCTCTAGGCGGCATATATATCCTTTCAGCGGGTTCCTCGCAATACCTGCATGGTTGGGCCACCCCTGGAGGCGTTGCTCCCTCACAAGGGTGGCGGTATCTCCGACGCGGGGCTCGTCCATCATGGGGACGTGGCATCCCGGTTGCCATGGCCCTGACAGTAGCACCCGGGCGCTTGGCGTGCACATTTCCCCTTGTGGGCTCGAAGGGGAAAGCGTCCCTTGACAGTGGACGGGCTCTCATGCTCGATCGGTCAATATGGACCCGACATGCTTGAATCTTGGATGTGAATCCCAACCGGTAGCATGCACTCGTCCATAGATTCAGAGCGCACTGTTCCTACTCCGAGAGTTGTTCCCATGATCCTACGGCGCGTGGGGCCTAGCGGTTAATACCGCATGCGTGGCATCATGATTTGTCTTTTCAACTGGCCTGGTTAAATTGGGGAGCGGGGAAGGAATCTTTTCACTTCTGTGCCATTGTTCTCCTTCTTCTTTCCTTGCACTTCAGTGCCGAAGCATTGCCCCCTTCATGGCGTACCCATGCCTTCCGCTCATTGAGGCTGGCGAGGGCTTGTCGGTCAAGGCGCAGGTCGTCTCGACTCCGGCCAGAATAAAGGAGGCCCCGCTGGTGAAGCTCGGCCGCGGGCGTCCACGCGGAAGCGGCCGAGGGAGATGCGGTGGCCATGGTACAGCCCTTTCCGTGGTTGCGCTCGCGGAGGCGGAGGCGTCCGTTGGAGAAGCTTCCGCTAGGCGCAGGCGCGACCGTCCCCGCAGTAGCGGCTGAGGTCGCCGTGGGGGTGAGGTGGTAGATCCGATACCGAACAGGGACCCTCCTCACCTATCGCCGATATCCCCCCTCCTGTGGTGATCGAGGTAGAGGACGACCACGTGCCTCCCCGGGTGAAGGACTTCATCGTTATCCTCGAGAACTCCGACTGGTTTGGCCGCATCAGGCTCCCCTCACGCTTCACCCTTGGAGTCATAGAGAGCCTCCCTGAGGAGGTGGAGCTACGACACTACGGGGGCCTCGGGAAATGGAGGGTGAGTGTCGAGACCCTTCTGCCTGACGAGATGTACCTCTTCCGTGGTTGGAGCCGCTTCCTCATCGCCCACCACATTTGTCGTGACTCCGTGTTGCGCTTTCTCTACACCGGTGCGGTAAAATTCTCTGTTATGGTGTTTGACACCCTCCTATGTTGGGTCGCCTACCCGCCAACCCTCTGAAGGCATTAGGGAAGGCCTGCATGCCAGCAGGTCGTGGGCCTTTTTCTAGCGTAGATGTTGGGTGCTTCGTCCTCTAGCCCTCTTTCTCGAAGACATGGCTTGTATGGGAGATTATTATGTGGACCTACAATACATATTCATGCTCGGTTTCCTTCTTCTGCATGTACATTGTGATGCCTGGAGTTCAGTTGTATGTGGTCGTGGCATAGTGCCTGCTTGACGAAGCCGATGGTGGCGGCCTGCGCCTTCTTTCCGCAGGGACAGTCCTCTTGATCCTTAGAGCATGCATGCTGAAGGACCGGGGATCCTGGGGCGGTGTCCATGCAAGGCGACATTATAGGAATACCGCTTGAGGGGGTGGCTCCTAAAGACGATGCTTGCAGGATGCCGCTGGCAGGGATCCTTTTGGCCGATGGTCCGGACTACCGTGCAGCAGGATCCTTTTGGTTAGGCTCGCGAGGCTCCTTCGTGCCTCAGGAGGGTAACCCCTGTCCTTCTAGGGAACAACCTAGGACCTTGGACCTTAGGTTGCCCCGGTTGTTTGCCGCTGCTTACGGGCGCGACATACTAGAGGGTCTTCTCGGGGAGAGACCTTGTTGCGTACCCTCGTGGAGGGATCTGCCGCCGATCTCCATGGTCTGCATCCTTGAGAAAGGCAACACCAAAATCGCGAGTTTTATGCATAGCGATATTTCTTGGTTATGTGGGAGAAGAAGATATCCGCCCTCTGAGGGGAGGGGAGCGAGCCTTGATGTGTCATCCTCTATGCAAGTCCACGGTTGGGGTTGCCTCCTGAGCAACTCAACAGGTCTTCCGAGTACTATAGGGCTAGCACCTGCTAGCATATGCGGCGGCCCGAGGGTGGTTCTCTCGAGCCGTGAGTAGCGATTATGACGCGACGGAACTCTGCCTCACGTGCCTTTCCTGGGTACCTCCTGAGAGGATGACCGTAACATGTGAGTGCGTGCTGCTGGAGTCCTGAAAACCACTTATGTGAAGTTTTGCAAGCGCTAGGAACCGTAGGTGAGGTAACTTACCGCTGACTGGGCCTATAAGTTCAGAGCTCACGTTCCACGGGAGAGGGTGTCTCTAGGGTCACCCCGTGAGCCTCTCGAGAAGAAAGTCGTAGGACTTAATGCTTCTCCCGCCAGCCCCTGTACCAAAGGGTTTTGTGGGTTTCACACGAGTTTTTTTTATAAATTTCAGGAACTATGGGTGAGGTGACTTGTAGCCTAACCCAGTCCGTGAGTTCAGAGATCGACACTTTAGGTCCTGAGAGCTCGGTTTGTGGAGGAATAGGGCCTCATGAGCCATCGCTTAAAGAGGTGTTTTTCAAATATCAGGAACCGTGGGTGAGGTGACTCATCGCTAGACCCGGTCCATGAGTTCAGAGCTTGACACTTTAGGTCCCGAGAGAGCTCAGGTTGCGGAGGAATAGGGCCTCATGAGTCGTCCCTAATTTTTTCTTTTTAAGTTCCAGAAGAGTGGGTGAGGTAACTCATAGCCGGACCCAGTCCGTAAGTTCAGAGCTCACACTTTAGGTCTTGGATAGGCTAACGGAGGGCAATGTTCCCTCACAAGCCGCCCCATAGACCTTACCGGGAGAGGGCCGTAGGTGCTAGGGCTAGGGCTCAACACATGTGCTGCGTGAGGGACACAAGCACCAGAGGCCATAGGTGAGGTAACTTATGGCCGGAACAATTCCATAAGTTCAGAGCTCGACACTTTAGGCTCTAATGATGCCGGGGAGTGACCAGTGATAGGCACCATGCCCAGCCCCACGCTCGCGTGGTGTATGTGAGTGAACTCAGTTAGCTGCGGTTTTTAGAGAAGTCCTTTTCGAGGGAAAAGCCAAATGGCAAGACGCGCACGAAGCACAAGATCCAAAAAACTGCTGAGAGTTCAAGCTTATTACAACACCGTTGTGGCTCGCACGAGGTCATACTGAAGATAAGACCGGAAGGGATGGGAGTTTCTCGAGGGTCACTAATGGCCTGCAAGTGCACATGTTCATCAGAGAATGTTTTCGCGGAAGTATTAATTCCAGTTTTTATATCAATCCCAACAAGGAGCTTCAGCAAGTGCTTTGTAGGCGTCATTTATGTCACACCCAAGGTGTCACAAGTCTTGAGTGAATTGACTACAATTTTTTATGGTGGAGGATTGTGAGTAAAATATAGAGGAAACTTGCATAGGAAGTAAATAAGGCGTAAATTTCATAAAAGTAAAGACTGGAAATGAGTATGGAGTTCCTGCAGATAAGAAATTAGGCATGGAGAGAAACGGTTCATGGTGATAGTGAACATGCCAAATGGATAAATCGGAATGAGTAATTGTGATATTTATTATTTGTAAATGAGTAGGAAAGCAACCCATATACCGACTAGGAGTCCTCATGGCCAATTCTTCCTAGTCTCAGTGATTTGTCTATCTGTTACCACTGCAATGGTAAGCACATCATTTAAGGTCTTGCGACCAGATCAAGGCTTTAATCTTGATTGTTCCTTGTTTTCCATGAGTGATGCTAACTCCTCATTGATATCGGCCGTGTCACTCGGGGGTCGCTGATTTGCTAGCACATAAGTTCATACCTATGATATCTTTAGATCATGTTACCTGGGCCCCTAAATTAGATAACAAGCATTAGGCAAACATAGATAATCATTCTTATGGATTAATAATCAGTACAAAAATCACAAATGGATGGATAAAGCGGAGGCATGACACATCTCACCAATTCCCTACATCTTCCACGCCTATGGGGATTTACTCAGACATGAGAGGGAGACAAATCAAAGGCATAATTATATTGCAAACAGGAATCATTGGAAAGTCATTGTAGAAAAGCACAATAGTACTTGAAGATCAAATCAAATACAAACCAAAGGTAGATCAAAGTATCAAACCCTAATCTTACAATTGCCAATGTCTCTCTCTCTAAATAATGATGGGGGTGATGATGGAGTGTATGTTGGAGAGGTGGAGATCGTCGAGGAACGAGGGGATGTTCTTCTCCTCTTCCAGATCTGATCTCTTCTCTCTGATGAGTTTTGTGGTGGCCGTGTTCTCTATTTCGTTGTACCCCCTTCATGAAAGTTGCTTCTATTGATATAGCGAAGCCTCTAGCAGGTAGTATGGGCAGGCAGTACAGGCGCGTCCCAACCCTATCGTTGGTCGTTACGCACACTACACACCTCCAATGAAAGGGGATCCAATTGGGGATTTGCTTATTTTGGTGTAATTAGATTATAAATGCCATTGGATCTTCAATAAATGTTTATTACCTGAAAACCATCACAACAAATCAAGGATTTGCTAATTGTGACATTAACATTAGTGGAAAAGGAAATCTTTAGTGAAATCTGACAATAAACAAGAGGAAAATCAATTGAAAAAGTCATGAAATTGGGAGCTATCAATATCCCCAAGTTAACTGTTACTCGCCCTCGAGTGACAAAGATACAATGAATAATAGCGAAGAATTTAATCAAGTCAAAAAAGGCTTACAAGTTCTAGGTTGTATCATATTCCATTGTCTCAAATCCTGCAACCTTGATCATGAGCATATCATATTTGAACAGTTACACTTAAGTTCGATCCATAGATGCAATAACTTGATAGCTAATAATTATTAAAGACCCAAATGAGATTGTCAAAAATTTGGCTGGGCTTGTAGATCAATTTTTCTTCAGCTCCCCTCTTTTTATGAGAGTAAAATGTTTTTAAGCGAGATCGCTTTGTGTCAAATTTAAGGGTGCACAAGTAGATGTCAAAAGAAGTATAATCTCAGAGCTTTTTCTTTAACACCCAATTCGATAATCGCGGCTATCAAACACCTTTTAGTTTCGTTGTTTTTCAAGAACTCTAATTATTTATTTTAGGTGGTGAGGTGATGCCAAAGCTCTAGCAAAGTACAGAATATTTTCAGCACACATCTTTTTTTCTCCTTTTCAAGGATTAATGATTTTTTGCTTTTTATAAAATTCTTACACAACCTTTTGAGAATACTAATACTTTTGCCCATATAGCGACACATATGCCACTCATGTCATAAACTAATAGCCGAAATACGGGTTATACCATAGATTATTCGTAAGCCAGCGGAGTTGTTAGCATCCCAAAGGTGTCTATGAGAAACATAGAAATGTTTCTTCTCTCTATATTTTAGCAGGGTAAAATATATTTTAGCATCTCCCTCTCCCACCATAAAATTTTCATTCTATCAAACAATTCTTCTTTAGAAGGTGTCATCAAGTCAACGATCAGTATGTGGGGTTGAGTACTACTAAGATTAAGCCCTTAAGACAAAAACATGGCACCAAAATTGTCGATGGACACTTTTTTCTCAAAACTTTTTGATTTTAATCCAAATGGTTGTTTTTAAAACTAATACCAATTGTCGCAAGTCTTAAACAAAGTAGTTACAAAAATATTTGAGCTCAAGCCTTAAAAGATAACTAGTGTGGCATCCCGCAAAACCACTACTAGAAAATCTCATTGTTTTTGTGCATTGCATCAGCATGACCGCATGCTCATGTCATCATGCCACATTGCATTTGATCATCGTCATCATCTTGCATTTGCTTGTATAAAACTATTTGCGGAAAAACCGGTTCATGTTTTCTAAACGCCCCGTCTTTGTTCAAACACCAAAACCCCGGGTCTCCGGATTATTTTGTTTTGTCTGCTATCGGTTTGCAAACGGTCCGTTGAAAGCGAATAAAAATATTAAATTATTTTAGTGGGGCAGTCGAACGGGCCGAGTCGACCCGAACGACCACCCCCAGAATAATCGGTCCACCCAAAAATCCTAAAGCTACCCAACCTAATCTACCCACTCAACCAGCCACATCACCCCCACCTATCCCAGGCTGCCACATCATCTTGGCCATCCCCCCCTCCAACCAAAATCTGCCACCTCACCCAGCCCCAAACTACCCACCCCACTTCCCAGCACACACACACACTGGCCTAGACAAAGAGCTCCCCTATGACGCGCGGGACCTGCTCCCTCCACTCACCTATTTGGCCCCACCCCGACCCATGAGACCACACCCACTGGCGCTCCATCTCCCGGATCCCACCTTCCTAGACCAACCTCCCCCTGTCCCCCAGACCCGCGTGGACCCCACCACGCGCGGCCCCCACCACTGCTCTATCCCGCACCCCTCTTCCTCCTCACGCACGCACACCTCGGTCGCCTCCTTCCGCCACCAACCTCGCCGCGACGCCCCTCCTCCCCTCTCCCTTCGCCGAACCTCCTCCTCCCGCCACATGGCCTTCCTCCTCCAAAGGCTTGGCCTTGCAGCTCAACCTCCCGCCACCGCCGTCGCCTCGCTGTCACAGCCGCCTCAAGCTCCTCCCCTCCAGCGTGGCCGCCTCCGCCTCCTCGGCTCCCGCTCTGCCCGGCCTCCTCCACCCGAGCCGCCGCCGAGCCGGGCCACCGCCTCGCCATCAACCACCTCCGCCCGCCCGGCCGAGGCCGCCCGGCCACGCCTTCTCCGAGCCCCCGCCGCCTCGCGTCGCCTCGGTCCCCCCACCAACCACCTCGCCGGCAGCGCCGCCCCGCGAGCTCCAGCCTCCTCCGCGCGTCCCCGCCGCCGGAGCTCCCCCGCCTCTGCTCCTTCCCCTCGGCCTCTCCCTGCGGCACCGAGCCCGTCCGCTCTGCCGCCGGCCCGTCCCCCTCGGTCCCGCGGTTGCCTCTCCCCTCTGCGGCCTCGTCGGGCCTCCACATCGCTGCCGTCGGCCAGGCGTCCTCGCCGACGACCGCCTCGCGCCGCCGCCTGCAGGAGCTGTCCCCGAGCGCCCGTCCGCGACCACCTCGGCCCGCCTCCTTGTCGCGGCGTGTCAACGCCGGACGACCTCGCCGTCAACGCCTCTGGCCCCGTCTGTCCGTCTCGCGCCCAAGTCCTCTGTCGTCTGCAACCAGGCCGACGCCAGCGACCACCCCTACAAGCTCGTGACGCCACCATGTTTCCTCCTGCACATCGCCACCTCCTGGGAGCTCCACCTCGACCTCGCTGTGCCGGTATCCGCAACGTGTTGTAGGCCTCGACAAGATCGACTTGGATCAAGAAAACTCCGACGGGTCCCCGGTACCGAGCCCAAGTTCGCCATCGACATCGAAGACGGAACGCTAAGACCCGTTCCCGGTTCCGAAGACCGATCCCGGCGCCGATCCCGAACCCCTCGCCAAGATCTTCTCCGAAACCCCGAAGAACGCCCCGCCGAGGCCGAACCCCAAGATCTGCCTCACGGGACCGAACCCCGGAAACCCTGATGCTTTCGACACGGATGCCATGATCTTCGTCACGGACGCCGAGACCCCGGACCCGAAGACCACACGTGCGACAAGTTCTCCTTCCCAGAAGCATTTGACGCTCGTGCAACAAGATCTACTCCGCAATCCGAGAACGTTTCCGTCGAACCCTGAACCCCAGATCCGGACCCCGAGACCGAACCCCGAACCCCGGAACCAAGATCGCCGAACCCTAAAGTGTGACCCTTATCCGAGAACCCTATTTTATAAATTGTCAACTATATAAATTGTTGCATATTTAATCGCCATACTTGCATGCATCCTTGTCTGTGGTTTGGGGGCCTTATGCCGATTCACCTAATAAATAAATATGGGGCCCATATGCGGGCAAATCTAGCCTTATATTGGCCTCATTTAAACTTGTGTAGCAAACCGGTGCCATCTTTTGTCTTGCTAATGCAACATTTAATTTGCGGGGTAGATAAATAACTTGAACCATTTAATTAATTGTCGGAACCCCGGTTCCGCTTAATATGGCCTAATTGCATCGCACCTTTGCCATGTCATGCATCATGCCCGATCTTTTGCCGTAGTATTAAATAGTGCATCCGGTGTTTCTTCTAGTGTTTTGCTTCTTCGCGGATAAGGCCGTGTGTTGATGTGAGCTTCGCCCCGATCTTCGGTTGAACCTTCGACAATGTTTTTAGGCGAGCATCTCCCCCTTTCTACCTATCTTACTTTTATAGTATTTATTCCCTCCTGTTGATCTATTGCTATCTGTGTTGCGATGCTCTAGTTTTCGTACCCATGATATCCCTTGCAGCCTCATATTTGCCTTGGACACACCCTATTACCTGTTGTTTGATAGATAGTTGGACTTGCGCGTCGTAGTCGCTTGCTCAAGTGCTGTTGCGTATCGTCAAGGGCCACAGTTGTTGGAGCCTTGCCGCATGTTGATGTTGGAGATGATCATGGCTTTAATTATCGTTCACTTTAATTACTGTTTAACAACTAAAATTGAAGTAAGTAAGCAGAGGCATCGGTGGGTGATAGATAATATTTGGTTTCCGAACGCCCACTTGTGTCCCGTAGGACCCCGAGTACTTGATACTTGTTCCTTGATTTATCGCGCTATCCACATCCGGGAGGTATATGGGACCCCCCTGAGCCAGAGCTTGATTCAGTCTTATTTCTTGGGGCCACAAACTAGTTTGAGGTTTTATTTACTATCCTGTACTTATGCCATGCTACTTCTGTATTTACGATTGTGCGAGGAGCACACTGTACTGTTTAGGTAAGCGGAGTGTTTTCGCGGTATCGACAAGCCCAGTCACACTTTCGGGTTCCCGATGCTGTACCATCGACGCAAACCTTGAGTCCGTCTCGAGTCACCGACTCGCTATGGTCTACTCAATGGGGTGGCCCCCTGAAATATTTCTGAATCCTGTGATTGCTTTGTCGTGAAGGCCTCGTTGGGTTTTGATTTGGTTTTTCCGAGGTTGATCGAGTGTGTGTTGATATTTGTGCACCCCGGCCGGGTAAAACTTTCTGAAAGCCGTGTCCGCGGTTATGGACGACTTGGAGCATAGTATCTCGATCATAGACAACAATAACTAAAGTTTAATTGCTATAAATTTGACTCTATAATGACTAGTAATCAGCTTCACTATAATGGAATGGCTAAATAATACTGCCCACAATTGCTTGCTTTGTGTGTCGCTTGCGACCATTGTATCTGACTAGTAAGTATTGCAACTACAACGGAATGGCTACATAAAGGTACCAACAACTGCTGGGTTTTGGGTTATCTCATGTTAATTGTATCTGACTAGTAAGTGACGCCACTACAACGGAATGATTAACTAAAACGGCCCACTGCTTACTTTATCAGGGTGATTCTCTAAACCTGACTAGTAATTGCTGCAACGATAATTGAATAAATAAAACTGCCAACTGTGTGAGTTCCGCGGTTGACTTCCTCGATTGGTCTCGAGGGGGAATACCAGGATGGGATTGTTTGGTGTTAGTATCAGTCTGGTTCCGGATAGGTATTTCTTACCCCTCTCTGTTAGCCGCCAGTTATACCGAGTCTCTATAGGTTGTTTAGTGCATCTTACCGCCGCTTCACCATACCTATGTAGGCGAGGACCGAATTCTAGTCTCGCTGTGTCGGCCTCGATCGACGCTCCTCTTTTCCTTTGCCCTTTGTCGGCACCCCTTTTGTTTAAGCAGGTTTTGAGATCGACGTCGTTAGGTGGTTACCCTTCCGGCTTGGCTCGGGGTTATGGACGCCATTGGTTATTCTTCAGGGCTCTTAGCCCCATTTGCATCTTGTCCGTA
Organism: Avena longiglumis; assembly: GCA_030063025.1. NCBI lineage: Eukaryota > Viridiplantae > Streptophyta > Magnoliopsida > Poales > Poaceae > Avena > Avena longiglumis. The sequence goes on along the minus strand of CP125977.1, from coordinate 151,850,753 downwards.
GTCGGACGCTCCATCTTTTCAAGGTGATTTGGATCTTTGTACCGTATATCTGTATTCTTGACTCATGGAGTCGTGTTGTATATATCTGTTCTGTGGGTCCCATCGAGGACTGTTGTGTAATGTTATTACTTCGTTTTCCACCCGCACGAAAGTGCCTGGTGGGCACCTTTGAATCGTTTCTATGCGGGTTTGGCGAGTTTCGCTAAAGCTTGCATAGGGCCGATTCTGAGGGTGTTACAACTAGTTACGACACAGAGTAAGACTCAAGTGCAACTGAACAAACATAAAATGTTCACGATTAAACTTATAGGAAGAGGGAAACCAAGAATGTGATACCTCCTCTTCCTTGCTTGCCCCTTGCTTGAGCCGACTCATTTTGTTTATATTTATAGCTGAATCACTAGGGACGAATAACATGTAGAAGAATTAGCGAGAGCTGATGCAGTGCTAAGTTGATGTAGGAGCGCTTAGTTGGGAACCCCAAGAGCAAGGTGTGAAACAGCACAACAGCAAGTTTTCCCTCTGTAAGAAACCCAGGTTATCGAACCAGTAGGAGGAACGAAACGTCACACAGGTGTTGCAAGCAACACGAAGACCTGCACAACACAAACTCAAGACTTTGCCCCAACTAACAGTGAGGTTGTCAATCTCATCGGTTTGCTGTAACAAAGGATTAAATGTATTGTGTGGAAGGTAATGGTTTGCAGCAAGTAAACAAGTAACAAAGGAAGATGTATCAATGGTAAAGATTGGACCAGGGTCCATAGTTCACTAGAGGTGCTATCCTTAGATAAACAACATGGCATGAAGGGTAAACAAATTACAGTAGGGCAATTGACAGGAACTGAGCAAGGCATAACAATGCAATTACTAGTCAGAAAGATCCTATGAGATTCGATTGGGCAATACAAAAAGATACATAGACCGCCATCCAACTGCATCTATGACTAGAAGTCCACCTTCAGGTTATCATCCGAACCGCCTCCAGTATTAAGTTGCAAGCAATAGACAACTGCTTTAAGCAAAGTGTGTAAGGTAAACAGTCCACATGTTCCATGAACAAGAGACCGTTGTTTTCTCCCTAGTAGCAACAACACATCTACAACCGAAGAGATTTCTATAACTTCCCATGGAAACTAGAGGCATGAACCCACTATCGAGCATAAATACCCCCTCTTGGAGTCACTATCAACTACTCGGCCAAGATAGCTACTAAGAACGGAGAGCATGCAAGATCACAAACAACACAAACATGATAGAATCATAAAGACAAAACCATTAATCAAACCAACATAATAATCTATATATCCATTGGATCCCCGCAAACACAACATGCATGATTACAAATAGATTAGATCTTGATCATGAATGGAGCTCACAAGATCTATACATGAAAGCACAAGCAGGAGATACAACCATCTAGCTACTACATGGACCCATAGTCCAAGGTGTAACTACTCACGCATCATACCGGAGAGAAGGCCTCCGGGATGATCTCCCCTCTGGCAGGGTGCCGGGAAGAACTTTAGATACCCCTCGATCTAGGGACGACGGTGGCGGCGGCTACAGAAGGTTTCGTGGAATATTGAACAGGTCCTTAGGGTTTCTGCATCGGGGGATTCTTATAGGCGAAGGGGGAGGCCGAGGCGGTGGCCAGGTGCCCCACACCCTGCCTAGGCACGGGCAGGGCCCACCCGCGGCTAGGGGGTGTGGCTGCCCTGGCACGCCTCTCCGTCTCCCATCTGGACTTATTGTTCCCCACGAAAAGTTATTGACTTTGACGTTTGTCCCGTCCAATTCCGAGAATATTTCCTTACTAGATTTTTTGGAACCAAAAAACATCAGAAAACAAGCAACTGGCACTGTGGCAACTTGTTAATAGGTTAGTACCAGAAAACATGTAAAAATCACCTCAAAGTGTAGACAAAGCAAAACAAAGTAGATACTAAACAAGCATGGAGCATCAAAAATTATAGATATGTTTCCCACGTATCAAGCAATCCCCAAGCTTAACTCCTGCTCGTCCTCGAGTAGGTAAGTGATAAAAAGCATAATTTTTTAGGTGACATGCACCCTCACAATAAAGATCTAACCATTTGCAAGCATTGTAAGTTGGGATCAAAGAACTCTAGACATGTGCATGAAAGATGGAATTCTAACAATAGGACATAGTAACTATGCATGCAACATGAAAGGCTACAAACAAAGATCATGAATATCATGCATTGAAAAACATTTGTTTGTTTCACATACAGAAAACATAGCATAGTGGCAAACAGCTTGTCCCTCATAGAGTAGCAAATAGATGCATATGACACCTTCAAAGTTCACAAGGGTGACTAGAAACAAATAGCACAAGAACAAGTGATATCACAATATGCATCAATCAATAAGTTTTGGGACACTGCACACAGAATGACAGCTATGCTCTCTTAATGGTGCCTAAAGGTAGAAGGTGGAGACTCAATAGTGGTGGAAGAAAGGCCTTTTATAAAGGAAGCAGGGATTTGTTATGGTACTTGTTAGCTTTCAGCCCTCATTGCCCCTATCATAAGCATCTTGAAGTGATTAAGGTTAAATTGAACAAATATGGAGTATATGCTTGACGAAGTATAAGTTGGCAATCTCAAGTCCCTTGAATATGAGGGCCACACCTCATGCTACTCAACTTCAATCACCAGTAAGTTCTTGTCATTGTAAGTATTTGCATATCATAGAGAACCGCCAATGGGGTACCCCTTGCACATGGTACAGGAGCTTTCCCATAACCAAAATGACAAGGCAAGCAGACAATGAGCATCTTAGCTATCTTTTTATTTACCATATGCATAGCTTTTTATTGAGGATGCTTCATAGATAGCTCACTATGGTGATGCTGCAAGTTTCCACCATGATTAGGCATGTCTTAGGCTAGCGGCCTGTCACATCCCAAAATTCTCCTAATTTTTGGAATGTGAAATAAATAAATAAGATTGATTGATTGTTTGACTTTGTTGAAAATTCTCAAAGAGAAGAAACTTTTTGAATAGAAATTCCTCTCAACCATGAATTCAAAATCTTATATTCTTTTGTTAAGACCTAAGTAGCCATATAGGCAAAAGGGCATGGATTGATTATGGATTGTAGAATTGGTGTGCAAGATTTCAAAATGAAAATCATGAAGCATTCATAAGCATTTCATCCATGCAAAGTTCTCATAAACTGAATCCAAATCCTGGTATATAAATCCTATAGTTGATTCGCCCAAATGTTCCAAAAAGGAAATTAAATTGACTTTATAAAACCCATTGTTGCTAAGACAACGATTATTGCTAAATTATAGCCTTAAAATATCCAATTAATATTACAAAATTTTAGAAACAAAATTGAGCTCATTTGGAGCTAGTATGAAAAAGTTATGAAACAAATACAAACACATAAAGATATAAATAAAATGAAATATACAAGGATTTATAAACCCACTACTTCAAAACTAGTAAAAAGATTACAAATTTAATCCTATAATAATCTATTCGATTTTAGAAAAATTTAGAAACAAGAATCATGTCATTTGGAGTTCGTATGCAAAAGATATAAGGAAAACAAGTAAATAGAAAAAGAAAAAGAAAAAAAAAGAAGAAAAAAAAAGAAAAAAAACTGAACGGGCCGGCCCACTCGGTCCGACCGGACCGAGCCCGCCAGCAGGCCACGCGCTGTGGGACGGTCGAGCTGCTCCGAAAAACGTGCAAAATCTGTTTTGTTAGATATATCTCTACTCAAACTCTTGTAACTTTTTATCTACAACTCCAAATCGACTTCCGTTTGTTTCTACTTGTTCTCTACTCCTAGGCCTATCTCTAAACCATCTCAAACCTCCATATAAACTCGCGGAGGCATAGCTGTACGAGTTTCTCTCCTCGAAATCCCGAATCTACATCTGGCCGAATCTTGTTTCGCTTTTTAACCCATCTAGACTTCGTTTTCTTTCGGTCAACAAAAGAAAGTTGTAGGATCGTCGAAATCTTTCAATCCCGACAAACCTCACCTCTTTTAATCTACCACAGGAGAATTTCATATCGCAATATTTCAGATCTTACGGTGTAAATCCAAGATGTACTCGCTCGTTTCTTCAAATCCAAATTCCTTTGGTGAGAAGGTAGGAATAATGATTCCCCACAACTTTCATGTTCTGAGTTTTCGATTTGACCTACGGATTTGTCTCTAACACAGATCTATTTCTTGTCTATTACGAGCCAAAATCGGGTCAATCTCTTCTTCTAGCCACCGGATCCTATCCAGACGGTCGAGATCCAATCAAACCGGTGCGTGCCATGTCGTCATCCCGGTCATCTTCATCATCAACGCCACGTCAACGTAAGGTCAACATCTAGTCCCAGTCAGCATGCAAAGTCAACCTGTCCAGTCAGCGGAATATTCCCTGGAATATTCCGTTCGAATTTAAATTTGCATATTATAGATCTAACTTGTAAAATTCATTAGAAATTCATACCATGTCCAAAAATTGCGTATAATATATCAAATTGAAGATAATTTCACGTAGAATCATCTTATTGGAATAGATCCAACTTTTACTGTACGTGGTTACTGCAGTAATTTAATCAGTTTTAATGGTCTTTTAGGTTAATAAATTCATAAGAAATTATCTGTAACTCTGAAAAATATGAACAATATATCAAATTGAAGCTACTGTAATGTACATTAACAATATCTGGTTGGATCTAGCCTTTGACGAATATTTAACCCGTCGCAATTTAATTAGTTTTAATGGCTTTATAAATCATTAAATTCATTAAAAATTAATTGCTTGTCACAAAAATATAAATGATATACCGTTGGAAAGCTGGTTCCATGTAGATCCTCAATATGCAATTAGTTCAGCCTTTTACTGTAAGGTTTTGCCGTGAATATTTAAATGGTTTAATGGCTTATTTAGAGTAATAAATTCATAAGAAAATAAATACTATTCAGAAAATTACAAATAATATGTTCCTGAAATTACAATTCCGTGGAGATTACAGATATAATTTTAGTTTGATTTTTAGACAACAGAAACTATATGAATCATTTAAAACCATTAAACACTATTTAAATCATACAAAAAGATCTATAACTCCGATTAGGGTGAATCCAAGTGCTATGGTTTTGTATTGACAATAGCTATACAGAGAAATTGCATGACAAATTATTTGGTACTGTTAAAACAGAAATTCATACAGAAATATTTAAACCCATTGAAATAGTGTTTTAATCATAAGAAAATTTCTATAACTCCTTTTTAGGTGATTCAAATTGCCACTGTCTCTAAATTGCATTACCTATCCAGTAGCATCTAGTTCACAATTTAATACGACATAAACATATTTAGTTCAATTAAAGTGGTATACACCATATTAAATCGATATAACTTTAGTAATAAAAGCTTTAGTGCATTAAATGACTTTCCACATGCATCATGTAATCTAACTATGTTCAGAACACTAAATGCAACCATTGTGACTCATTAAATCATCATGCATGCATTTGTTCATCATTGTTTTCTTGTAATGTTGCACTGTTGTATGTTTGCAATGTTTTGGATGGTGTTTGTTGTGTTTGCTTCAAACGCTAGATTGCGAGGAGTGCAACGTGTGCGATTGCAACTACTATGATTGCAAGTATTGTGGTTATGACGAGTGCAACCATTATATATATGAGGATTGTGAGGATTATCTAATCGACTACATCTACAACAAAGGCAAGTGGTGCTATCTTGGTCATAAATGTCCTACTGTTTTCCTATGCATTGTAGATGTTTTTGTAGAATTGCATATGTAGGAATTGATGTGTATATGCTATGCTATGACCCATACTATTCCCTAGTATTCCTTGTTTATGAGCCATCGTATTGGTAGATTGCTTAGCTATGCTATCTAGACGAGGAAGGGAATCACATCATGGAAATTTATATGTTTTGAAAAGATTATGTTTTGCTAAATGACAAACCAACATGTTTTAATGAACCACCTGGGCGGAATGGCATTGATTGGGTCATCGAGTGTGGATTTTGGTGGGGAATGCTGCCCAGGACACTGAGAAAGGATTGGTTTCTTTGTTTGGAAGCTTTCGTGTGCAACCATGTGCCAATAATGAAATGGGCGGTTGGTTGAACTCGAGGTCAGGGTAACTCGAACCCGTATCCAGAGATGTAGATATTGTAGGTTGGACCGTCTTGGCGTCGGGATTGGGGAGCTACTTCGAACGGTTCCTTCTTGGACTTCTCCCTATCATCACCCAATATGAGAGTGGTGGTACGAGCTGGCCAAGTCACATGGGTAAGTGTACTAACCCTGCAGGTGTATAAACTAAGTACTGGCCGTGTCCCCGTTATGGACAATTTGAGCGACTGACATCGATGCTATGATATTTCTCACTCATCCCAATTTCTTAATTACTAAAACTTGATGGATGAACATGGGTTTAGGAGCACAAAGTCGAACTGTCTTGTATCTACATGGGTTTATCTGGTATGTCCTTAGAAGATTGTTTTGAAGAAAGAAAAGTATTTTGAAAGTAGGGAAAAGTTGTATTGCTTTATGCAAATAAGCTGAACTCCACTTGGCCAAATAAGCATGTAGTTGATAGATCTGTTGTTAACCACTTTAGCCTACTTGCCATACATTCAATGTATTGACCATTCGTCGCAACGCTTTCATGTTGCGGGTTATATCGTATCTCGAGTGATCGTTCATAGGTCGCGAGACTCCACTCAACAATTGTTACTTTGTGGCACATTTGGAGGATGGAGATCTACCTTGTATTCGTTTTCCGCTGTGTACTTGAATAAATAATGTAAATTCTAGATCATATTCGTTGTATTTATGATGCACAGTTATATTTGGTATCATTTGTACTGTGTGTGCCAGTGAACCGATCCAGGGATTGGCACTATACACATGAACTCAGCCTTATCAGGCGAGGGTGTTACAAGATGGTATCAGAGCTGTGTGTTGACTGTAGGATCGTGACCTTAGAAATGGATTAGCAATAAAAGACCTTTATTAGGAGAACTATCATATTTTCTACGTATTGGATGTTCTTATATTCCTTGTCTATCTTTTCTATAACCTCTTCTTGTTCAAAATTTATAGTTGTCCATTCTTATGATATCTATATGAGAGTTTTGCTAGCTTAAAAAGTGCTTTATTGGAAACTATCAATCATGGAATTAGAATGTGCAATGAAAACCAATTGAGCCAAGTGAATCCTTGAGAAGTGACCTAGTCAATTTCTTTTAAGGGTGGTAGCATCCTAATGGATCCCAAACCTTTCTTTCTTTCTAGCCTTCCCAAATCTCGGGACGAGATTTCTTTTAAGGGTGGTAGTCTCACATCCCAAAATTCTCCTAATTTTGGAATGTGAAATAAATAAATAAGATTGATTGATTGTTTGACTTTGTTGAAAATTCTCAAAGAGAAGAAACTTTTTGAATAGAAATTCCTCTCAACCATGAATTCAAAATCTTATATTCTTTTGTTAAGACCTAAGTAGCCATATAGGCAAAAGGGCATGGATTGATTATGGATTGTAGAATTGGTGTGCAATATTTCAAAATGAAAATCATGAAGCATTCATAAGCATTTCATCCATGCAAAGTTCTCATAAACTGAATCCAAATCCTGGTATATAAATCCTATAGTTGATTCGCCCAAATGTTCCAAAAGGAAATTAAATTGACTTTATAAAACCCATTGTTGCTAAGACAACGATTATTGCTAAATTATAGCCTAAAAATATCCAATTAATATTACAAAATTTTAGAAACAAAATTGAGCTCATTTGGAGCTAGTATGAAAAAGTTATGAAACAAATACAAACACATAAAGATATAAATAAAATGAAATATACAAGGATTTATAAACCCACTACTTCAAAACTAGTAAAAAGATTACAAATTTAATCCTATAATAATCTATTCGATTTTAGAAAAATTTAGAAACAAGAATCATGTCATTTGGAGTTCGTATGCAAAAGATATAAGGAAAACAAGTAAATAGAAAAAAAAAGAAAAAAAGAAAAAAAAGAAAAAAAAAATTGAACGGGCCGGCCCACTCGGTCCGACCGGACCGAGCCAGCCAGCAGGCCACGCGCTGTGGGACGGTCGAGCTGCTCCGAAAAACGTGCAAAATCTGTTTTGTTAGATATATCTCTACTCAAACTCTTGTAACTTTTTATCTACAACTCCAAATCGACTTCCGTTTGTTTCTACTTGTTCTCTACTCCTAGGCCTATCTCTAAACCATCTCAAACCTCCATATAAACTCGCGGAGGCATAGCTGTACGAGTTTCTCTCCTCGAAATCCCGAATCTACATCTGGCCGAATCTTGTTTCGCTTTTTAACCCATCTAGACTTCGTCGTTTGCTTTCGGTCAAAACACGAAAGTTGTAGGGATCGTCGAAATCTTTCAATCCCGACAAACCTCACCTCTTTTAATCTACCACAGCCGGAGAATTTCGTATCGCAATATTTCAGATCTTACGGTGTAAATCCAAGATGTACTCGTGCTCGTTTCTTCAAATCCAAATTCCTTTGGTGAGAAGGTAGGAATAATGATTCCCCACAACTTTCATGTTCTGAGTTTTTCGATTTGACCTACGGATTTGTCTCTCTAACACAGATCTATTTCTTGTCTATTCTGAGCCAAAATCGGGTCAATCTCTTCTTCTAGCCACCGGATCCTATCCAGACGGTCGAGATCCAATCAAACCGGTGCGTGCCATGTCGTCATCCCGGTCATCTTCATCATCAACGCCACGTCAACGTAAGGTCAACATCTAGTCCCAGTCAGCATGCAAAGTCAACCTGTCCAGTCAGCGGAATATTCCCTGGAATATTCCGTTCGAATTTAAATTTGCATATTATAGATCTAACTTGTAAAATTCATTAGAAATTCATACCATGTCCAAAAATTGCGTATAATATATCAAATTGAAGACAATTTCACATAGAATCATCTTATTGGAATAGATCCAACTTTTACTGTACGTGGTTACTGCAGTAATTTAATTAGTTTTAATGGTCTTTTAGGTTAATAAATTCATAAGAAATTATCTGTAACTCTGAAAAATATGAACAATATATCAAATTGAAGCTACTGTAATGTACATTAACAATATCTGGTTGGATCTAGCCTTTGACGAATATTTAACCCGTCGCAATTTAATTAGTTTTAATGGCTTTATAAATCATTAAATTCATTAAAAATTAATTGCTTGTCACAAAAATATAAATGATATACCGTTGGAAAGCTGGTTCCATGTAGATCCTCAATATGCAATTAGTTCAGCCTTTTACTGTAAGGTTTTGCCGTGAATATTTAAATGGTTTAATGGCTTATTTAGAGTAATAAATTCATAAGAAAATAAATACTATTCAGAAAATTACAAATAATATGTTCCTGAAATTACAATTCCGTGGAGATTACAGATATAATTTTAGTTTGATTTTTAGACAACAGAAACTATATGAATCATTTAAAACCATTAAACACTATTTAAATCATACAAAAAGATCTATAACTCCGATTAGGGTGAATCCAAGTGCTATGGTTTTGTATTGACAATAGCTATACAGAGAAATTGCATGACAAATTATTTGGTACTGTTAAAACAGAAATTCATACAGAAATATTTAAACCCATTGAAATAGTGTTTTAATCATAAGAAAATTTCTATAACTCCTTTTTAGGTGATTCAAATTGCCACTGTCTCTAAATTGCATTACCTATCCAGTAGCATCTAGTTCACAATTTAATATGACATAAACATATTTAGTTCAATTAAAGTGGTATACACCATATTAAATCGATATAACTTTAGTAATAAAAGCTTTAGTGCATTAAATGACTTTCCACATGCATCATGTAATCTAACTATGTTCAGAACACTAAATGCAACCATTGTGACTCATTAAATCATCATGCATGCATTTGTTCATCATTGTTTTCTTGTAATGTTGCACTGTTGTATGTTTGCAATGTTTTGAATGGTGTTTGTTGTGTTTGCTTCAAACGCTAGATTGCGAGGAGTGCAACGTGTGCGATTGCAACTACTATGATTGCAAGTATTGTGGTTATGACGAGTGCAACCATTATATATATGAGGATTGTGAGGATTATCTAATCGACTACATCTACAACAAAGGCAAGTGGTGCTATCTTGGTCATAAATGTCCTACTGTTTTCCTATGCATTGTAGATGTTTTGTAGAATTGCATATGTAGGAATTGATGTGTATATGCTATGCTATGACCCATACTATTCCCTAGTATTCCTTGTTTATGAGCCATCGTATTGGTAGATTGCTTAGCTATGCTATCTAGACGAGGAAGGGAATCACATCATGGAAATTTATATGTTTTGAAAAGATTATGTTTTGCTAAATGACAAACCAACATGTTTTAATGAACCACACAGGAATGGCATTGATTGGGTCATCGAGTGTGGATTTTGGTGGGGAATGCCGCCCAGGACACTGAGAAAGGATTGGTTTCTTTGTTTGGAAGCTTTCGTGTGCAACCATGTGCCAATAATGAAATGGGCGGTTGGTTGAACTCAGTAGGTTGTGGTAACTCGAACCCGCGTATCCGAGAGATGTAGATATTGTAGGTTGGACGGAAGGCGTCGGGATTGGGGAGCTACTTCGAACGGTTCCTTCTTGGACTTCTCCCTATCATCACCCAATATGAGAGTGGTGGTACGAAATTGGGCCAAGTCACATGGGTAAGTGTACTAACCCTGCAGGTGTATAAACTAAGTACTTCCGTGTCCCGGTTATGGACAATTTGAGCGACTGACATCGATGCTATGATATTTCTCACTCATCCCAATTTCTTAATTACTAAAACTTGATGGATGAACATGGGTTTAGGAGCATCTGAAGCTGAACTGTCTTGTATCTACATGGGTTTATCTTTGGTATGTCCTTAGAAGATTGTTTTGAAGAAAGAAAAGTATTTTGAAAGTAGGGAAAAGTTGTATTGCTTTATGCAAATAAGCCTGAACTCCACTTGGCCAAATAAGCATGTAGTTGATAGATCTGTTGTTAACCACTTTAGCCTACTTGCCATACATTCAATGTATTGACCATTCGTGGCTGCAACGTTTCATGTTGCAGGTTATATCGTATCTGAGTGATCGTTCATAGGTCGCGAGACTCCACTCAACAATTGTTCGCCTGTGGCACATTTGGAGGATGGAGATCTACCTTGTATTCGTTTTCCGCTGTGTACTTGAATAAATAATGTAAATTCTAGATCATATTCGTTGTATTTATGATGCACAGTTATATTTGGTATCATTTGTACTGTGTGTGCCAGTGAACCGATCCAGGGATTGGCACTATACACATGAACTCAGCCTTATCAGGCGAGGGTGTTACACGGCCCAGGCGTTTCTCTAACACATAATACAAACTCCATGTACTTACATGTTCCCTTTTAATTTCACACCGGTGACATCCATAGACAAAAGAGCATGATATCAACTGAGTACAAAGTACAAGTGCAATGTTGAAAACTTTCCCCGTGACAGCATGGTTCTACTAATTCCAACGTATAAGTGCAAGCATATACAACATAGATGACACAATGGTTCAAGTTTATTAGGGTCAAAGAATATAAAGTGCTCCATCAAGTTCGTGAGGGCTTTAATCACTAAGTTTTCACATAACAAAATAGTTTTTAATTGCAAGATAGCTGAAAACAAAAATATACCCAGAATGGTGTAACACACCATGGATAGGATTTTATAGTGGACACTTTGGAATAACTTGGTTTCTTGGGAGTTGGAAGCATGAGTATAACTTACTCATACAAGTGGAGGCTAGCAAAAGACTGGGAGCAACCAACTAAGAGAGCAATAATGGCCATAATCATGTAGAGCAATAAAGAATTTCTAATCAAAGCATAGAATGGTACTACAAGGCAAAGACTAAATGATCATAGAGGCTATGGTGACTTGTTCATAGTCATAACATGGTGTGAGCATGTGCCAAGTCAACCCAAACAAAGCATCAAAGTACAATACCACAATACTATGATTTTGTATGCTAAAAGAACGCATAATTTCTTCAAGGCACACTAAGAAATCCCAATTGTTTGAAACAAGACATGCTACATCAATAATCACTAAGCATAAGGTCAAAACAACACCTAGCATGTCATGCTAAAGTCTAAGTCACAGTCAATGCAAGCTCTTCTTGCACTTTCAAGCAAGAACTTACTACTTCTTTCCAACACCAAGCAACTTATTTGCAAAATAACACAACGAGAACAGGGGTCCAAACTACTTTATTCAAGCAAACTAAACAACCTAAGCAAAGCAAACAAAAACTAAGACGCTCCAAGAACAACACAACTTGTGCATGAAACAATAAAAACGAAGTGTCTAGACAGACCTGAGCTTTTTATTGATGAAGAAGGGGATGCCTTGGGCATCCCCAAGCTTTGACGCTTGTACCTCTTGGATATTTCTTGGGGTGACACCGGGGTGGCATCCCCAATCTTGAGATTTTCTCCATTATTCATCTCATTGTATCATTCTCTCTCTACACCTGAAATTTTTCCTTCATACAAAACTTCACACAATCTTCATTAGCAACATTAGTTTATTCAAAAGATATTAGACCTCTGGCAAAGCTTTGGAACAAGGATTTTCACTAAAAACACAAGCTACTGTAGTAAATCCTTCAAAAATCTCAATTCACCTAAAGAGAACTCAAAAAGGAATCAATAAGAAGCAAATGCAAATAATGGCAGAAATCTGCCAAAACAGACCAGCAGGTAGAAACCGATTTTTTCGAACATCTTCTGTTGCTCAAATCAAAAGTGTTGAACTAACGAAAGTTAGCTAACATAATGGGGGATTTATTCGTAAATGTTGAGATCAATCCGAGTTACAGAGACTCCTCACGAATGTTTTTGGTGGAGGACAGAAATCTGTTATGGGACAGCAACTCCCTAAATCTTACTTCCCTCTCATTAGAGGTCATTCTTGGCACAAAAAGCAAACAAAAAGGATAAGGAGAGGTCATTACAGAAGTAATAACTTCCAAGACTCAAGGAAACTCTTGGGTTATCTCCCAACAAGTACTTTTCTTTAACGCCTTTAAGTTAGGCACGAGAAGCTTGAGAAGATGCTCACATAAGAAATATGAATTGAAGTCAAAGAGAGCATCAAGAAGAAAATTGAAAACACATTTAAGTCTAACCCTCTTCCTATGCATCGGAATCTTGTACACAAATAAATTCACAAAGAACAAAGTGACAAGCATCGGAAGATAAAACAAGAGTAACTTCAAAACTTTCCGAACATAGACAGGTGTTTCAGTACCATGAAAAATTCTACAACCATACTTTCTTCTCTCATAATAATTTTCAGTAGCACCATGAATAAACTCAACAATATAGATATCACATAAATCATGCTTTTCATGATCTACAAACACATAATTTCTATCAGGCTCAAAAATAGTGGGATTAAAACCTTCACAGGTTTACCAAAGTAGATATTTCAAAAGGATCCACAGGAACATAGCATTCATCCTCCTTTGGTAAGCATGGGGGACAATCAAATAATATAAAAGGTAAAGAGTGACTCTCATTAGAAGGTAGGCATGGGTAGATCCATTCTTCCTCCTTTTGTTCATCACTCTCCTACTCTTTTTCATCTAATGAGCTTCCAGTTTCAACAATTTCTTCTTCCATAGGCTCCTGCAAGGCATTAGTCTCTTAAAAATGTGGAAAGCATCTATTAAAATATTCAAGAATATAGCTATTTTCTTCCCTGTAATTATCAAAGCAAAATTTAAGTATCTCCAAAACCTCATGTTCATAACGTGCATCATCAGTATTTTCAAGCAAAATGGCAAGTTCAAATGCACCCTTGAAGGCAATAAATTCTTCAATTTGTTCCACATCATCAAAATCATAATTTCCTTTAACATAAGAAGATATGGTAACATTATCATTATACTCACATTGAAAGGGTAGGTGTTTATACCTCATGCAGCAACAAGCTCTATCAAAGCAATAATTAACATTATAAGTAGAGCACACGTCTCTAGCAATAGTATTCAACTTATGAATTTGTTCCCATAAGTGTTTCCCTTTTTGTGACAAATGGTGTTCCTTATAATAATACTTTTGTTATTCCGTGAACCCACCTTGCCAATAAGAACTAGTTTCAAAGAAACCATCCATTGATAGAAAGCATTACCAAGCAAGGCAATAACAGACCAGCAACCAGAGTGGGAACTAATTTTTTTGTGTTTTTGAATAAAGAAAGCAAGCCAAACTAAACTAATTTTTTTGCAGATTTTTAAAAGAGGAAAACAAAACCAAGCAAAATAAACTAAGCAAACTAAAAACAAAGTAAAGGGAAAGGAATGGAGGACTCCCCTTGTGAAGATGTCCTTAGCCTCCCCGGCAACGGCGCCAGAAAAGCTTGATGCAACGCTGAGTTGATGTAGGAGCGCTTAGTTGGGAACCCCAAGAGCAAGGTGTGAAGCAGCACAGCAGCAAGTTTCCCTCAGTAAGAAACTGAGGTTATCGAACCATTAGGAGGAAGGAAACGTCACACAGGTGTTGCAAGCAACGCAGAGACCTGCACAACACAAACTCAAGACTTTGCCCCAACTAACAGTGAGGTTGTCAATCTCACCGGTTTGCTGTAACAAAGGATTAAACGTATTGTGTGGAAGGTAATGGTTTGCAGCAAGTAAACAAGTAACAGTGGAAGATGTATGAATGGTAAAGATTGGACCGGGGTCCATAGTTCACTAGAGGTGCTCTCTTTAGATAAACAACATGGCATGAAGGGTAAACAAATTACAGCAGGGCAATTGACAGGAACTGAGCAAGGCATAACAATGTAATTACTAGTCAGAAAGATCCTATGAGATTCGATTGGGAAATACAACAAGATACATAGACCGCCATCCAACTGCATCTATGACTAGAAGTCCACCTTCAGGTTATCATCTGAACCGCCTCCAGTATTAAGTTGCAAGCAACAGACAAATGCTTTAAGCAAATTGTGTAAGGTAAACAGTCCACATGTTCCATGAACAAGAGACTGTTGTTTTCTCCCTAGTAGCAACAACACATCTACAACCGAAGAGATTTATGTCACTTCCCTTGGAAACTAGAGGCATGAACCCACTATCGAGCATAAATACCCCCTCTTGGAGTCACTAGCAACTACTCGGCCAAGATAGCTACTAACAATGGAGAGCATGCAAGATCACAAACAACACAGACATGATAGAATCATAAAGACAAAACCATTAATCAAACCAACATAATAATCTCAATATCCATCAGATCCCCGCAAACACAACATGTATGATTACAAATAGATTAGATCTTGGTCATGAACGGAGCTCACAAGATCTATACATGAAAGCACAAGGAAGAGATACAACCATCTAGATACTACATGGACCCATAGTCCAAGGTGGAACTACTCACGCATCATACCGGTTAGAAGGCCTCCGGGATGATCTCCCATCTAACAGGGTACCGGGAAGAACTTTAGATCCCCCCGATCTAGGGAAGACTGTGGCAGCGGCTACAGAAGGTTTCATGGAATATTGATCGGGTCCTTAGGGTTTCTGCATCTGGGGCTTCTTATAGGCGAAGGGGGAGGCCGAGGCGGTGGCCAGGGGCCCCACACCCTGCCTAGGTGCGGGGCAGGGCCCACCTTCGCCTAGGAGGGGTGTGGATGCCCTGTCACGCCTCTCTGTCTCCCCTCTGGACTTATTGTTCCCCACGGAAAGTTATTGACTTTGATGTTTGTCCCATCCAATTCCGAGAATATTTCCTTACTAGCTTTTCTAGAACCAAAAACAGCAGAAAACAGGCAACTGGCACTGTGGCAACTTGTTAATAGGTTAGTACTAGAAAACATGTAAAAAGCACCTCAAAGTGTAGACAAAGCAAAGCAAAGTAGATACTAAACAAGCATGGATCATCAAAAATTATAGATACGTTTCCGACGTATCAAGAGCAGAGAGAAATTTGCACAAGTGAAGATAAAAGTTAGTCTAATTGTTTTTTTTATTTTGTTTTATCAATGCAGCACTGAAAATAAACATGCAAAGAGAATGAAAATAAATCAAAATAAAAATAAAAATGGATAATGTAAAAGGTGGGAGGAGTTCATCCTCCCCAAGCTTAGGCTCTTAGCCTATCTGAATCAATAGTTACCACCATCTCCGGGTGGCGGCTATTGGTACGGGAAGTTTGGGTAGTGGTTCGAAAAACCAGTCATAAAGGAGGTGAAATTTTGAGTGAGATCAACTATGTTGGAATTCGCGTCATGCAATGTATTTTTGATGTTGTCGATGCGATGTACCACCTTATCAAAATCACTCCTTGGGACATAGTTAAATCCCGGTTGTGGAGGCATACCTTCCTGCTGCTGATGGAAAGGATGATTGTGGTGTTGTTGGCCATAGTTGTCCTAGCCTCATGTGTTCCACTCCTCTCCTCCTTGCCCTTGCTATTGTTGGCCCGCTGCTGCATCTTCCCATTTGCGATGACCTCCTGGAAGTGCAATCCTCCCTGAGAGGATCAATGCCTACTGGAACTCCTCGTATGGGATGACCCTACTTTGTTTACCTGACAAACTAAAAGCTTAGACAAAAGGAAGAAAAACTTGGTAGAGTTCACTGTTAGGCTCAAAATTAAACTGATAAGCCCGAAGGGATCATTGGGGTCTATAGATCCCCATGAGTCTGGTGCTAGCCATGTGAGTATCATCCAGTGTCTTACTGCCAGCTATGGCCCTTTCCTATGGCATGACAAAGCCACTTGTGTAGGCGATCTGAGTGATCAAACCTCCACAGCGGATCTCCCAAGTGGAAGTAGCACGTTGGCGCCGAAAGTGCTGGATAAGTAAAGCACCCAAGTTTACCTTATGCTCCATCTCGGGATGCAGGGCCATATGTATTACGCGCATTTCGGAACCTGCCATTGCCTGTTGGGGATATGCTATATGGGTATCCTCATAGCATGTCTCTTATCCAGATAACCCGGGTGGCCCACAGTTGATAGCATGGCCCATGGCCTGCTGGGCGGCCTAGTTAGATGGATCCAGAAGGGAGGCCCATGCCGGATAAAGGAAGGGTATGGTGGAGTCACTAGACCTGGAGCCTTGGAGTACAAGACACGCTAGACTAGTAACAGACGGTGTAGGACTCTGTAACCTGTCCGGCTAGGACTTTTCCCTGTAACCCTAGGACCTGGCGACTATATAAGTCGGGCCTATGGGAGCCTTTTGTTGGGAATATGCCCTAGAGGCAATCATGTATGATGAGATTTCCCATTGTATTCATAAAGTTATTAAGTAGTCCTTGTATAAACATCTGATGTGTATCATTGAATATGTGATTCAGTTGTGGAACTATGCATTCATGTTGTTTGTACTAAATATCCTTGGTCATTGAGGTTGTGCTGGACACACAACTTAGACCAATGTGAAAGTTGGCTTGATGACTCGGTTCCACTTGTCATGGGCATGGAGATGCTATTCCAACTTACACAGACTAGGCTAAAGAGTTTAGCGAGTCGGATTGACCCATATTGAGGTACAACGAACTAAGCTGTCATTTGTAATCTCGAGCCTAAAACCAGAAGCTGTGATCGAAGATCAAAGAGTTTGATCGAATCGGAACGATGGTCGGAATCCATGTTCGGATCGTAGATGAGATCTACGTTTTCGGAAAAATCGTCGGGCGCTGTTCGGATCGTAGATGAGATCAAAGAGTTTGATCGAATCGGAACGATGGTCGGAATCCATGTTCGGACCGCCGGCTTCGCCCTGTCGTAGCGCCTTAGATGTCATTGCGAGTTTCACAACGCCAGTAGATATTGTATCTATGCATAACTTGTTTTTGCAGGAAGTTGTGAATGGTATGGTTCATGTGCATGTGATGTATGTGTGTAATCCATACGTGATCTGCGAATCACGGTTTTTGTCAGCCGGCTGGAGCCTAGGTGCTGTCATTTTATTTTATAGCGACCTGCGTGTCGGATTCTCTATGTAATTTACTTTACTAAGCTAGTGTAGCTGTTTGAGAACCCAGAAGGCTGCAAGGCATTGTACATGTCGGCGACATGGAGTAAGACGGCAAGTGACAAGAGTTGGCACGAGTCGGATTACAAGCTTTGTGGAGATGGAGATCGCCATGAAGAGAGCCATACCATTTCACATTATAATTGATTTATTTTGTGTTATTGTTATGTCTCAGTTTTACCTCTATTAGATAGTCGGTAAAATTTAATCCCTCAAAGAAGGTCTAGTCGGTTTTCCATGATGTTTGCACCATCACAAGTCGACATTTTTGGTAGTGGGCTCATAAAATTGAGGTGCTGCCAATTCTTTCCGACTAGGTGGGTTCGAGTCGGACTCTTCTGCGAAACACTTGGTAAGCTAGACGGGTCTATCACAACAGTTGTGGGACTCGGGAAAGGTCGGATGGGAGCGGGCATGTGATGCCACCCGTCAACAGAGTCGCATGAGATGCGATTGACAAGGAGTTGTCTACCTAGATCACTTGGCTAGCGGTGATGCTAAAGCTCACTAGCCGACTTGCTTATTTAGGATCTGAATCACTAAGTAACCATCGGAGGGGTGTTGGTTCTAGTGGGAGCATAAAATATTAAAATGTTTAATATGCTTGCTCTTTTATGAATACATGTCTTAAGTGTTTTTGCATATTTTCTGTTGTAGATCATGGCACCAAGTAGCAGTCATTCTCGGATATCCGGTTTTGCGTTGAGAACCATTCTTGAGAAAGATAAACTGAGCGACACTAATTTTACCAATCGGTATCGAAATCGAGAATTGTTCTCAAACAAGAAAAGAAGGACCATGTCCTAGACAACCCACTTCGGATGAGCCGAATGAGAATGCATCGTCAGCCACCAATGCCTACCGTCGGGCTAAAGATGAGTCCACGGATATTAGGCCTTATGCTTGCTCACATGGAACCGGACTTGAAAAAGTTCGAGCATGTTGAGGCCTACAATATGATCGAAAGCCTCAAAAGTATGTTCGAGCTCAAAGTAAGACCGAGAGGTATCAAGTCTCGGGGCTTTGCTGAGTTGCAAGCTTAAGGATGGTGATACACTGAGTCGCATGTGATCAAAATGGTTGGTTACGTGTAGTCTGGAGGCTTGGCTACCCCATAAGCGAAGAGTTCGCTACGGATATAATTCTGAACTCTCTTCCTAGTGCATATGGGTAGTTCATTTGAACTACCACATGCATGGTATGGATAAGAAGCTCACCGAATTGCATGGGATGCTCAAGCGGTGAGGCGGATCTCAAGAAGGGCACCAGTCAAGTGTTGATGGTGCAGAATAAGGCTAAGTTCAAGAAGAGTTCTTGGACTAAGAAGAAGGCTAAGTCAGGAGGAAAGCAGGCTCAGGACCCTGTCCCAAGCGCTTCCTCAGGGACTAAGCCTTCTCCTTCAGCCGGATCCACTTGCTTCTACTGCAAGGCGGATGGCCATTGGAAGAGGAACTGCAGCAAGTACTTGGCCGACAAAGCCAAGAGTGGAGGTATGACTTTCGACTCAGGTACACTTGTTTGCAATGTTATAAACATATATCTTGCTGATGCACCTAATAGTTCTTGGGTATATGATACCGGATCAGTTATTCACATCTGCAACTCGTTGCGAGGTGGTAAGAACTAGGAGCGTAGCAAGAGGCGAGGTTGATATTCGAGTCGGCAACAAAGCAAGAGTTGCTGCGTTGGAAGTCGACGATGCAACTTCATTTACCTTCGGATTCATTATGGAACTAAATAATTGTTATTATGTTCGATGCTTAGTCGAAACATTATTTACGCTTCATGTTTGATGAGGCAAGGCTATGAGTCGAATATCAAGAATAATGGTTGTTCTTTGTATTTGAATGATATGTTTCATGGCTTTGCACCCGTCCGTGACGGGTTATTTATTTTGAATCTTGATGGTGAGTCGGTTTATAACATAAATGTTAAAGGTTGAAACCAAATGATCTGAATATGACTTACTTTTGGCAATCGGCTTGGTCATATAAGTTGGAAACGCATGAAGAAGCTCCATGATGATGGACTCCTAACCCGTTCGACTTAGAGTCGCTCGAGACATGCGAATCTTGCCTACTCGGCAAAATGACCAAGACACCTTTGCAAAGAGTTGCGAAAGGCGTCCGACTTGTTGGGACTAGTACATAGTGATGTATGTGGACCAATGAGCACGACAGCGGGGTGGTTATGAGTACTTCATTACCTTCAGCGATGATTTGAGTAGGTATGGATATATCTACTTAATGAAACATAAGTCGGAAGCCTTTGAAAAGTTCAAAGAATTCGAATGAAGCACAAAATCAACTCGGCAAGAAAATAAAGTTTCTTGATCGGACCGAGGAGGCGAGTACATGAGCCATGAGTTTGATGACCATCCGAAAAGTTGTGGAATAGTTCCTCAACTTACTCCTCGAACGCATACAAAGGAATGGTGTTTGGAAAGGCGGAATCGGACCTTGTTGGACATGGTACGATCAATGATGAGTCAGACAGATCTGCCTTTATCATTTTGGGGTTATTGTCTAGAAGCAGTGGCGTTCACACTAAACAAAGTACCATCAAAATCGGTAGAAGACACGCATGAGATGTGGACAGCAAAAGCCGAGTTTGTCTTTTCTTAAGATTTGGGGTTGTGAAGCTTTTGTCAGCGACTTGATCGGACAAGCTTACGGCCAAGTCGGATAAATGTATTTTAATTGGGATATCCGAGGGAAACCTTGGGTTACTACTTCTACAACCGAGAAGAGGGCAAAGTGTTTGTCGCTCGGAACGGTGTCTTCCTTGAGAAAGAGTTTCTCAGTCGGGGAGTAAGTGGGAGCACGGTGAAAATCGAAGAAATTAGAGAGGAATCGGCTAATAGCGAATCGGCTAATAGCGAATCGGCAAAAACCTTGGAGGTTGAGCCGATCGTGGCAGCTGAGCCGACAGCAGCACCTGTACTACGAAGATCGGCAAGATTACGAAGTGTTCGTGATGTGTTACTGTTAGACAGTAATGAGCCGGCAAATTATTCGGAAGCGATGGTGGGATCTGATTCCGAGTCATGGCTTGGAGCCATGAGATCCGAGATAAAGTCCATGGATGAAAATCAAGTTTGGAACTTGGTTGATCTGCCAGACGGTGCAAGACCCGTCGAGTGCAAATGGGTCTTTAAGAAGAAAACTGATATGGATGGAAATGTTTCAATCTATAAAGCACGCCTTGTCACGAAGGGGTTCCGACAAGTTCAAGGAGTTGATTACGACGAGACTTTCTCGCCCGTAGCAATGCTTAAATCAGTTCGGATCATGTTAGCTATAGCGGCCTATTTCGACTATGAGATATGGCAGATGGATGTCAAAACGGCTTTCCATAACGGAAATTTAACCGAGGACGTGTATATGATACAGCCCGAGGGTTTTGTCGATCCGGTTAATGCTGACAAGGTATGCAAACTTCAGAAATCCATTTATGGGTTGAAGCAAGCATCTCGGAGTTGGAATATTCGCTTTGATGAGGTAGTCAAATCGTTTGGCTTCATCAAGAGTGATCATGATTCTTGTTTATACAAGAAGTTTAGTGGGAACAAAGTAAATTTTCTAATCTTATATGTGGATGACATATTACTGATTGGAAATGATGTCCAGATGTTGCAAGAAACCAAGGAATCATTGGAAAGGAGTTTCTCAATGAAAGACTTGGGTGAGGCAACATACATCCTCGGAATCCGGATCTATAGAGATGGATCAAGGAGGCTCATTGGATTGAGTCAGAGTACTTATTTGGACAAAGTGTTGAAAAGTTCAACATGGAATCGTCTAAGAAGGGTTCTTACCGATGTCCCATGGTGTAAAACTTAGCAAGACTCGGTGTCCTTCGACAAGCGATGGCGAAGTCGGATGAGTGCGATTCCATATGCTTCTGATCGGATCCATCATATGCGCCATGATTTGTACTAGGCGGATGTTTCCTATGCTCTAAGTGTTGTGGCGGATACCAGGCTGATCCTGGAGAGATCCACTGGACAGCGGCTAAAAATATCCTAAAGTACTTGAGAAGGACTAAGGATATGTTCTTGGTTTATGGTGGTGAAGATGAACTTAGTGTAAAGGGTTACACAGATGCAAGTTATCTCACCGACTCTGATGATTCTCGTTCATAATCCGGATCGTGTTTATTATAAGCGGAGGTCTTGTGAGCTGGAAAAGTTCCAAGCAAGAGGCGTGTATGCGTCTACAGAATTTGAGTATATTCTGCCTCGGAGGCGACAAAGGAAGCTGTTTGGATGAGTAATTTCCTCATGGATCTTGTTGTGGTTCAGGGCTCGTCCAATCCGTTGGACGTGTATTGTGACAACAATGGTGCTATTGCACAAGCCAAGGAACCTAGACAACACGGAAGAACAAGCACATACTCATGCGGTACCACCTAATTCGCGGTTCGTGGATCGGTGATATCAAGTTATGCAAGGTACACACGGATGCAAATATTGCGGATCCGTTGACAAAACCGTTACCCCACGAAGCATGAGGCGCACTTGAAACCATGGGCATTAGATGCCTAGACATGTGATGTCGGAAGATTGACTCTAGTGCAAGTGGGAGACTATTGGGAATATGCCTAGAGGCAATCATGTATGATGAGATTTCCCATTGTATTCATAAAGTTATTAAGTAGTCCTTGTATAAACATCCGATGTGCATCATTGAATATGTGATTCAGTTGTGGAACTATGCATTCATGTTGTTTGTACTAAATATCCTTGGTCATTGAGGTTGTGCTGGACACACAACTTAGACCAATGTGAAAGTTGGCTTGATGACTCGGTTCCACTTGTCATGGGCATGGAGATGCTATTCCAACTTACACAGACTAGGCTAAAGAGTTTAGCGAGTCGGATTGACCCATATTGAGGTACAACGAACTAAGCTGTCATTTGTACCTGAGGTTGTTGCATAGTCCGAGTTGAGGATCACCGACTTAGGTTCTGTCAAACGTTGATCCGTAACTGGGCAGTTATAAAGGCAGGGTTCGGGTCAACTGAGAATCAAGCTGCGTGATGTGAATAACTAAGATGGGATTTTGCCCCTCCACTCGGAGAGATATTCTCTGGGCCCTCTCGTGAGATATGATTCGGAAAGCATGGCCATGCACGACTCGGTTAAGTGTTAACCGAGGCGATCGACTAAGAGTTAGTCGGGTGAATCACTTATCTCGGATCGAGAAGAGAGTCAGACTATTTAAGGGATGACATATATTGCCTATAGTCGACAAGGTATATCGTGAGGCAAAAGGGACTCGGGACGTAAGTCGCATTGGAAAGACAAGTCGTCATGACTCTTTGGTACTTGGGAATCGGCACGTTACGCTAGGAGCCGATCGATTGATCGATGTGAGTCGGACTCTAATCGTGTCCAAGTAACCATGAGCCTGCGGGTCACACACTTAAGTGCGAGCAAGTTCGGATTGGATCTGAACATATAATATGGTTGGGTTGGACCTAAACCGGATTAGGGCCGAGTTAGTGAGTTGGACTCACGGTGACTAGTGTTATATGGGCTTTAGTGAATGGGTGGCGATGATCCCACGTTCACTACCTATATATAGTGGAGCACGAACCCGAAAGGTTAATCGTTGTTCGGATAGGTCATTCCATGTGTTGAAACCCTAGCTCCACAGCAGTCCGGCCGCCGTAACGAACCTAGCGATTCGCGCGGTGCTCCTCCTTATGCGTGTGGATACCAGGAGGTGTCTGCGATCAGCACCGGGGATCGGATCGTGAGGACTGCTTTGCATCAAGCGGCGCTTCATCAGTAATCCGCAACCGCGCGTCTAGTGGTAAACCTCGTGGCCTTCTACCTCAGCTAGGTCTTGGGATCACCACGTTAGAGGAAAAGTCTTTGTTTTATCTCTGCGTGGCCCAACACCTTTAGGGCACAACTTCACATAACCTCGCAAAGCGAACCTATCTTTGTAACTCGGTGTATTGCCATTATAGTGATCTATAGCAGGACTAGGATTTCGCCACCGTTGTGGGATCTAAACATGGGTAAGCTGTTTTAACTCGTACCCGTCAACCATCCCTCTTCCCCCACATCTATAACACGCAATGTGAGGACCCCTCCATGGCGTACTCGTCGGCAATACCACGACAGTTGGCGCCCACCATGGGGCAAGAGGCGCTTCAGGCTCTTCAGAGGGCGAGGACCAAGATCTTCGTGGGAATCGGCGAAACAGTAGCCATCGGTCATGTTCTCTTCTCCGGCAACGTTCCGATCTTCCCTCCTGACGAGTTCTAGATCCCGGCGAAGACGAACCCTACGCGGTGTTTGATCGTTCCTATCAGAGATATCCACCTCTTCATCGGTGAAACCGACTTGGGAACTAGTTCCCTGGGAGTCGGAGGACCATCAAGACCCGCACGGACCGCCTACGGGCAGGATACGTTTGCGGAAGGGTCGATTTCACATCTCTCTTTGGAGTTTGCCAGCAAAGATCGGAAAAATTCAAGACCCGCACGGACCGCCTACGGGCAGGATATGTTCGCGGAAGGATCGATGTCGGATCTTTCTTTGGAGTTTGCCGACAAAGATCGGAAAAATTCAAGGCCCACCCAAACCACCCTTGTGCAGGACATAAAGGTGGAAGATCACTGCAAGTCGGCCGGCTTCGTCCGTGCGTCTGGACAGCAGAGATCCAAGTTTGTCAGCGTGGTTACCATCTTCAATCTGGCGCATTGCATTCAGAGAGAGGGTGAAACCCCTGCGATTACCTTGCCAGGTGGCTCCGTATATGGGTCGACCTGGAACATTACCCCAATGATGATGCTATGTATCACTTTGTGGAAGGACTGGACCAGGGAACGCTTCTTCGGCACTCCCTAAGGTGGCATCAAGCTTCAGGACGCCTCACCTTCGAAAGCATGGTGAACGCCGTCAATAGCTACGCGGAGGCCAAGGGGGCAGCTCATTGGCGGAGCGCCGCCGCCTCAGCAACTGCCACCACCGCCTCCGGCCGCCATCGCTGCAGTTGCACCACCACCTCTAGTCATCGTCGCTTCTATTGCACTTCCCCCCCCCCCCCCCCCGTCATCGAGGAAGCCCTAGCACGCTCCGACTCTGTGATTGATGCGCTATACGCTGACTTCAGTGCAGTTTCAGAGGAGATAGACTTCAGTCCAGAAGATCTAGACTTCGCCATGCAGGAGATGGAAGAGGATTACACGCGCGACGAGCAAGCCAACAATGCCGTCATGTCTCGAGAGGTGTTCGTCACCATTGGGACGACGATGGATGAAGATCAACCAGAACGAGCTCCGCCTATAGCTCTGGACAAAGGGAAGGGAACACCTATTGCTGCTGATAATGATCGCGCAAAGGTCATGCCCCCTCCGCCTAAACCAGTGCAACAACCGCAGGAACTCGGCACCGGTCCGAGCAATAATAGCACCACAAACTTGCCACCTCCGACATCTATGTCTGATGCTTCCCAACTTACTCCAGCTGATAGAGTGATGTACGACAATCTCCTCGTCGAGCCACTGACCGTAGCTCATATCCGGAACGTGACCCAGCTTGACGAGAAGCGTCAGCATCTGCTGGAGGAAGCGCAGGCCATCGCGGAGCAAGGCGCTAAGCTGGATCGAGATCTGGTCAACGCGAAGAAATCCATAGAGAAAGCTAGAGCAATGGAGGCCAAGTACAATACTCTGCTGCAGCAGCAGAAGGCTAAGAAAGCTCCGGCTCGCGTCATCAACGATCCTGGTGTACGGCGAAACCGAGGATGGGCTCCCCCAAAGCCGGCAAAAGCCAAGCCATACATTAACAATGAAGGCAGGCAGGTGATGCGCACTCCTCTCCTCAACCTCGCCGTTGCCAAGACCCTTCTGGAGCAGGATAGATCGCTCGAGGCGGTGGACCAGGTCTATGACCTAGTGGCCAAGGCGGTAAAACAACAGGAAAAGGCTGTAGGGGTTCGTAGCATGGAAAACAAAAAAATTCTATCGCATACAAACAAACAAGCCAAGATCTATCTACTAGATTGTAGCAACGAGTCGATGGAATAACTTACCCTCGAAGATTCCAAAGTGTTTAACGAGAGCCGATTCTCGTGGGTGATGTAGTCGTACTCTTTCCGATCTCAAGATCGTGTAGACGATCCTTCCGGCTGAGTTCCGCAGCGCTTCATGATCGGTCACCGTTCGGTACTCGACGAAGACCTTCCTCTCCCTTGTTCCAAAGAAGCGGAGGTTGTAGCACTCTCGCGATTCGGCAAGACAACTGCGTGGTACCGAAGTAGAGGGAGATCCCGCAAGGCTTAAGCCGAGTATGGTGGAGTATGAGAGAGAGCTATTAGTGGTCTAGGGATTAGACACACCAATTATAAGGCTCTAAACCGCAGGCTAAATCAATTAGAAGCTCTAAACCAAAACGGCTCTAAACCGGAGATTAGAGGATAGGAACTTGTGTGTCTAGAGGAGGCCCTGCCCTCCTTTTATAGGTGGGAGGGGCGGCCAGGGAGAGTCCCTCCCAAGTCAGCCTTGGGTTGGCCCGGCTTGGAGGACTCCTCTCCCAAGTCGGTTCCAACCACCTCTTGCTTGTTTCCACAGGTTCCTGTTTCCCACAGTTTCTGTTTTCCACAGTTTCTGTTTTAGCCGTTTGACTTTCAAACTGCAGTTTGACTTTTCAGTTTTGGAACAGCAAGAACACTCGGTACATGATGCAATCATTAAATGACACATTCATGTACCTCCCGGAGTCTTGGACAATCCGAACCTTCTAGAACATTCCGATGAAAACACGGAATCATTCCCGAACTCAAACGGGACTTTCCTTATATGAATCTTATTCTGGACCATTCGGATCACCTCGTGATATCCGGATCCCATCCGAGACTCGAACAACATTCGGTCTCTTTATCATAATACCATAACTACTCAAACAACGTCGAATCCTTAAGTGTGTCTCCCTACGGTTCGTGAATTATGTGGACATGATCGAGACACTTCTCGAACAATAACCAATAGAGGAATCTGAAATTCATATGGCTCCACATATTTCTCGATTACTTTGCGATCGAATGAACCACTTACATACGATACCAATTTCCCTTTGTCTCGCGATAGTTTACTTATCCGAGGTTATGATCGTCGGTATCTCTGCATACCTAGTTCAACCTCGTTACGATAAGTACTCTTTTCTCGTTCGTGATATGTGATCCCTTGAGCGGTCACATGCTTGCAAGCTAATTGGATGACATTCCACCGAGAGGGCCCAGAGTATATCTATCCGTCATATGGATGGACAAATCCCACTCTTGATCCATGTGTTTCAACCAATACTTTCCGAACACTCAATGCCACCTTTATAGCCACCCAGTTACGGTGTGGTGTTTGATGTCATCAAAGCATCCATCCGGTAAAGGTGATATGCATGATCTCATGGTCGAAGGAATTAGGTTACAATGTATCATAAAGCATATAGCAATTGAACTATTGAAATGACTTGATCTTTATGCTACGCTTATCTATAGGAGTATGTCCATCACATCATTCTCCTAATGATATGATCCTGTTGTTAATAACATCTCTATGTTCATGATCAGGAAACCATGATCATATATTAACCAACAAGCTAGTTTAACAAGAGGCTTTACTAGGGACTCTTATTTTAGTTTACAAATCACACAAGTATTAATGTTTCCGGTTAATACAATTATAGCATCGTATGTAAACATTTATCATAAGTGTGAAGATATGATAATAACCACTTTATTATTGCCTCTTGGGCATATCTCCAACAGTATCCCACTTGCACTAGAGTCAATAATCTAGTTTCAAACCTTTGTGTATTCAACACCTATGGCTTTCCGGTGTTGTATGTACACGATTGCTAGTGGTCAACTAATCTCCGGATCTGACACTTCCAGGTCCGTGTGTAATTGCATGTCTTTGCGTCTCTACGCATCACTCATTCTCTAATGAGATGGCTTTTTATAAATTTGGTCTTTCGGTGTGACCTTTAGTTCTTTGGGGTTAAAACATGTTGATAATATTGTCGCACAATATATCTTCATAGTATTATCCCTCTGTGAACTACACCTAGTTTGATAACAAACTACTTGACACAAATGCCCTCTTCTTTGCTATAATAGCAGTCATATACTTAGCCTTTTGTTGTAGTATCTCACAATGTCTTAACTTTGGAACTCATCCAAATCCATTATGGAACTTACTTTCCATTATATTGTGCCACCCTTAGTTTAGATTGAGATAAACTTAATTTGTATTTTGTGACAAAACTAGTATCAATGTAGTACTTTTACAATGAACTAACCATCTATTTGTCACTTCTACAAATATTATACTCTTAGTTCTTCCAAAAGATCATAAGAATATCCTTACTATTGTCCAATGATCATCTTACGAATCATTCTGGTATATGCTCACAACATTTAGAGCATAGGACATATCTGGATTTGTACATATCACAGTATGATTGATATAAATACTCTTTGTGATTTCATACATCAAGTATCAATCTATACTTGATTATTTGTTTCACTTTACCAAATGTCAATACACTTGAATATATCATCAACATTTGAACTCTTTCAATCCTTTCTGTGCGACAAGAACCTTTCTTGTAGTTTCCATATTGAACTCATTTAATATCTCGTCTATGTACTTCTACCACAACCATATTAGCGTCTATTGATGCCAAATATTTGGGTTTTGCCTAAGTCTTTCATCGGGATGAAATTCTTAATATGTGTTAATAAAAGATACATTATTTCCAATCAACAATATGTCTTCCACATAATGTATTAGAAACATGTCTTAGCGCTCCCACTTAATTTCTTGCAAATGCAAGCATCTCCATCGTCTCTGATGAACTTTTAAACTCCTTTAACAGTTTCATCACAGTGAAGATTCCAACTCCGCGATGCTCACTTTAACCATTGAAGTTTGCATATGCTTTTAGCATCCTTTTGAATTAACAAAACCCTATGGACCGTGTTATGCACATGTCCTATGTAACGATTCTATTAGAAGAACTTGTTTTGTTTATTCAACTACCATATAACAAATTATATGTAGTGGTTGCTACATTAATCCGTCTAGACTAAATATCACTATGAAAGATCAAATCTTGTCATAGTCAACCTTTGAACATTTTGTGAACTCTTTCCCAACATGTCGACTATTTTATAGATGTAAAACATCCATGTCTATTTATTTATAGATCCAGACACAACTGTAAGGTCTTACACCTTTCTCGAGGGTCCTTCAAGTTCAAAACTTGATTTCTCGTGTATGGAACTATCACGGATTTTATGGCTTCAAGCCATGTGATGAGTCGGGCTCATCATCGCTTCTTTGCACGTAGTCGGATCATTATTGTCAAATAATGATTTAACTCTCAAATCTTGGTATTTGATTGTTCATCCGACCTACTTGTTTCAATAGGAACTTGGATCTCCGTGACCACAACCTTTGAGGTACGTGAGCCATGAGCATTGTTTGCTAACTCCGGAACACTTCTCGGTGTTGCGCATCTTTGCACATATAGCTAAGGTTCTTTTAACCTTATCAAAGTTCTATTGTCCTCCCACTTTTCTTTTCACGAAAAATTCCTTCCCAAAGAAACTTGACGTTCTAAGCGACAAATACTTTTGTCTCTGGTGTTATGGAGGAATACTTAACAAAGACAGGTTCATCCAACTTTGGTTGCAAACATCTTTCTTATGCATAGCATACCAATGTTTAAGAAAGGACAACTTGGGTTTTATCCCAAACCATAACATATGGTGTCATTTCAAAAAAATTATGATGGAGCTCTTTTCAGTGGAAAAACGGTAATCTCTAAAGCTTTTAATCTTTAAAATATAATGGCAGTTTTATGAATTACACCTTCGATCTTACCATGTCAAACAAGGTTTAATTACATATCTCGAACGCTCCATACCCTTATGGTGTTTCGGGAAATGCAAATCCACGGAACGATTCCTTAAATCTTAGGTATTATGCTAAACTCTATAACTCAAATATCTTCCTTTATGATCTTTATCATAAACTGTTTATATTCTTGTTACAATGATTTTGCACTTCATCTTGAAAGTCTTTGAACTTTTCAAATGTTTCATACTTCATCCTTATTAAGTAAATATTCATATATTCACTCAAATTTTCGGAGAAAGCATATGAAGTTGAAATCCATCGCTCTTGACTACACATAATGGATTTCGTACAACAATATGTACAAGTTCCAATAAGCTAGTCATTCATTCCCTTTTGGCCCAAAGTTTTAATTATCTCTAGGAAAGCTTCACAAGCGTCATTTGATCAAAAATCAAAAGACTCCAAAATTCCATCCACATGGAGTTTCTTCATGTTTTCTTTCCAATATAATTTAAACGGCGATGTCACTTCCTAAGTGATCTTTCAATCAATTTGTCTTTCGACATTTTTAGCACTAGTTTTATGGATGTGATTTCTCCAACGAGATTTGTGAATCATCCATCTTTTATGGATTACGGCAATTATTTTGAACAACCCTTTTGTTCTCATAATACCTGATAAAACAAATCTTGAAGGCAAGCTTTGATGTTTTAACGAGCAACACAATAACCCTTTATTTGTTCTTGATGAACATCATCACATATTCTTTTGCTAGTTACTTAGGCCATTGTAGTTCATGAATTGTGTTGTTTCGTATGACGATTCACACCAACAAATTCAGTATCAAATACTTAAGAACCACATTGTTTAATAAGCAAAGAATATATCCATAACATGTATATCATCTATATACTTAAACTGAACAATTCTAGTCTTTTCTTTTCTGCCATATATTTATGAGATTCTCTTTCAGTATTTCCTTTTCTGTTTGAAAGAATCTATCAATATCAATAGTGGAGTCATACATATGACACATAGTCCAAAACATGTATAGTTAAATACCAATGTCTTTGGACTTGCACTTTGAAGTAGATCACCATCATCAAATGTTTGGTGTTCTTTCAAATTCCTTTATTTAGTAATCTTCTTGGTGTAGTAAACATTTTACCTACATCAAATATTCACCCTCATTATGGATTTATCCATGATCAAGCTATTTTTAGCTTGTAACGGTGAATAGCAAGTATAATGTTGCTCTCCAAAACCTTTTGGAGGATTAGGACAACTAGTGTCTCCAACCTTTTGCAAATTCTCATCAAATATGACTTTTGCCATATTATACTCTATCATGTTGCAACCAAAACTTCGTTTCAGATATCACAATATCTTCCACACATCATGGTTTCTGAAACAACTCTTTCAGATCCTAGATAACCTTGATACTAAGAGAATCCTTTGAATATCAAGAATCATGGAGACAAACATGATACTTATATACTAACACTTGGAATTGTTACTCTTGATTTAATACTAATTATTAAACTTCATGGAGTAACCGGAACTTACTGAAAGTTTGCAATAGGACTTTTAAACTTTAGATTAACACTTCAAAACAATACGATACCAGTTCGTAAAGTAACTAACCAGAATTCTATTGTTCTATCATCTCAATTATAACTAAGCGCAAGGTGGTAAACGGATGCCAATGACTACAACAACTATGCAAATTCACTTTGATTTAGTTTATGATAAATTGAGTTCTATTTAATAATTAAATTAATCCAGGTGAACTCCCACTCAAAACAATATCCCTCACATTGTTTTAGTGATCACACGAACCAAATCCACCACATCAAAACCGATCATCACGAGAGTTGATATAGCTTCAATGGCGAACAATCAACATGTTCATCATATCTACTATATGACTCATGCTCTACCTTTCGGTAATCCGTGTTCCTGAGGCCATGTCTGTACATGCTAGGCTCGTCAAGATCAAACCTTAGTTTCCGCATCAGCAAATCTGGCTTGCTCACATTGTATACACTTGTAGAATCTAACACACCCTATCATCACGTGGTGCTTCGAAACAACAAGCTTTAGCAACGGTGCTAAATAAGGGTGAACACTTTGTGACTTGAAATTCATGTGCATGAGGGATCATCTTATAATGCTACCGTCGTCTACTAAGCAATACAAGATGCATAAAGGATTAACATCACATGCAATTCATAATATGTGATATGATATGGCCTTTCTTCTTTGTGCTTCCGATCTCCATCTTCTAGCACGAACATGATCTCCATCATCACCGACATTGCATCAAGGTCAATGATGCTTCTCCATGGTTGTCGTCCACCGGCTTCAACTATTACAACTACTTTGAATAGACACGCGGGTCTTAACATAAATTAAAGACAACCATATGGCTCCTGCCGGTTGCCAACTTACAATAAGGAACATTGCATACATCAAATATAATCACAATCATGGCCATATCACATCACTGCACACCCCTGCAAAACAAAGTTAGACGCCTCTACTTTCTTTGCATGTTTTACGTGGTTTGGGGCTGTTAATAAGTGTCGTTCTAACTTACGAACAAGAACCACAACATTGATACTAGTATTGTTAATCACCCGTTGTAAATTGGATCTTAACTATGCTAGGAGAAACAGGCACCCGCAAAGCCACTTATGCAATACAAGTTGCATGTCAAGCGTGGAGCAAGTCTCATGAACGATGTCATGTAAGGTTAGCCCGGGCCACTTCATCCCAACATACCGCAAGATGCAAAGTACACAAAAAGCAATCGACAATAAAAGCATCAACGCCCACAATGACCATTGTGTTCTACTCGTGCAACAGATCTACATATAGACACGGCTCTGATACCACTGTAGGGGTTCGTAGCATGGAAAGCAAAAATTTTCTATCGCATACAAACAAACAAGCCAAGATATATCTACTAGATTGTAGCAACGAGTCGATGGAATAACTTACCCTCGAAGATTCCAAAGTGTTTAACGAGAGCGGATTCTCGTGGGTGATGTAGTCGTACTCTTTCCGATCTCAAGATCGTGTAGACGATCCTTCCGCTGCGTTCGCAGCGCTTCATTGATCGGTCACTGCGTTCGGTACTGACGAAGACCTTCCTCTCCTTGTTCCAACAGGCAATGGAGGTTGTAGCACTCTCCTCGCGATTCCGGCTGACTGGCGTGCAGGAAGTAGAGGGGAGATCCCGCAGGGCTTCGCCTTAAGCCGGAGCGAGTATGGTGGAGTATGAGAGAGAGATATTAGTGGTCTAGGGATTAGACACACCAATTAGAAGGCTCTAAACCACAGGCTAAAGCAATTAGAATCTCTAAACCAAAACGGCTCTAAACCGGAGATTAGAGGATAGGAACTTGTGTGTCTAGAGGAGGAGGCCCTGCCCCTCCTTTTATAGGTGGGAGGGGCGGCCAAGGGAGGAGTCCCTCCCCAAGTCGGCCTTGGTTGGCGCGCCGGCTTGGAGGGACTCCTCCCCCAAGTCGGTTCCAACCACCTCTTGCTTGTTTCCCACAGTTTCCTGTTTCCCACAGTTTCCTGTTTTCCACAGTTTCCTGTTTTAACCGTTTGACTTTCAAACTGGAAGTTTGACTTTTCAGTTTTGGAACAGCAAGAACACTCAGTACATGATGCAATCATTAAATGACACATTCATGTACCCTGCCCCCCCCCCTCCCGCGGAGTGCCGGACAATCCGGAACCTTCTAGAACATTCCCGATGAAAACACCGGGAATCATTCCCGAACTCCGAAACGGGACTTTCCTTATATGAATCTTATTCTCCGGACCATTCCGGATCACCTCGTGATATCCCAGATCCCATCCGAGACTCCGAACAACATTCGGTCTCTTTCTCATTGTTGGGAATATGCCCTAGAGGCAATCATGTATGATGAGATTTCCCATTGTATTCATAAAGTTATTAAGTAGTCCTTGTATAAACATCTGATGTGTCTCATTGAATATGTGATTCAGTTGTGCAACTATGCATTCATGTTGTTTGTACTAAATATCCTTGGTCATTGAGGTTGTGCTGGACACACAACTTAGACCAATGTGAAAGTTGGCTTGATGACTCGGTTCCACTTGTCATGGGCATGGAGATGCTATTCCAACTTACACAGACTAGGCTAAAGAGTTTAGCGAGTCGGATTGACCCATATTGAGGTACAACGAACTAAGTTGTCATTTGTATATCTCAATCAATGTAATCCTTAGACCTGAGGTTGTTGCATAGTCCGAGTTGAGGATCACCGACTTAGGTTACATCAAGCTGATCCGTGGCGGCGGTTATAAAGCGAGGTTGGTCGAGAATCAAGCTGCGTGATGTGAATAACTAAGATGGGATTTTGCCCCTCCACTCGGAGAGATATTCTCTGGGCCCTCTCGTGAGATATTATTCGGAAAGCATGGTCATGCACGACTCGGTTAAGTGTTAACCGAGGCGATCGGCTAAGTGTTAGTCGGGTGAATCACTTATCTCGGATCGAGAGAGTCGGACTATTTAAGGGATGACATATATTCGCCTATAGTCGACAAGGTATATCGTGAGGCAAAAGGACTCGGGCGTAAGTCGCATTGAAAAGGCAAGTCGTCATGACTCTTTGGTACTTGGGAATCGGCATGTTCTTCTAGGAGCCGATGCCGATTGATCGATTGTGAGTTGGACTCTAATCGTGTCCAAGTAACCATGAGCCTGCGGGGTCACACACTTAAGAGCGGGAGCAAGTTCGGATTGGATCCGAATCATGTCTGGTTGGGTTGGACCTAAACCAGATTAGGATGAGTTAGTGAGTTGGACTCACGGTGACTAGTTTTATATGGGCTTTAGTGAATGGGTCATGGCGAAGCCCACGTTCACTCCCTATATATAGTGGAGCACGGTAACCCGGAAAAGTTTAATCGTTGTTCGGTTAGGTCATTCCATGTGTTGGAAACCCTAGCTCCACAGCGATCCGGCCGCCGTGTGAACCTAGCGATTCGGCCGGTGCTCCTCCTTATGCGTGTGGATACCGGAGGTGATGTACGATCAAGCACCGGGCGATCGGATCGTGAGGACCTTGCATCAAGCGGCGCTTCATCGATGTAATCCGCAATGGCGTCTAGTGGTAAACCTCGTGGCCTTCTACCTCAGCTAGGTCTTGGGATCACCACGTTAGAGGAAAAGTTTTTGTTTTATCTCTGCGTGGCCCAACAGTGGTATCAGAGCAATAGCTTCTGGTTTTAGGCTCGAGATCTCGCATATGTGATATGCGGTAGGCTATAGATGAGATCTATGTCCTGTTTTGGTGGTCGATCTATGAGATAGATCGGTTTTGTATGAAGTTGATTGGATCAACTATACTCGGGGGTGGTAGATCTGAATTCCGTGATCATACTGCTGAGGTCGTGGAACGACATACCCCTACCGGTCGGCTTCCGCCATCGGGGTAGACTGTGACACGTAAATCCAGAAGCGGTGATCGAAGATCAAAAAGTTTGATCGAATCGGAACGATGGTCGGAATCCATGTTCGGATCGTAGATGAGATCTACGTTTTCGGAAAAATCGTCGGGCGCTTCCTTCGATCCCGCCCGCTATCCGGCTAGCGGGACCGCCGGCTTCGCCCTGTCGTAGCGCCTTAGATGTCGTTGCGAGTTTCACAACGCCGGTAGATATTGTATCTATGCATAACTTGTTTTTGCAGGAAGTTGTGAATGGTATGGTTCATGTGCATGTGATGTATGTGTGTAATCCATACATGATCTGCGAATCACGGTTTTGTCGACCATTTGGAGCCTAGGTCTTGTCATTTTATTGTATAACGACCTGCGTGTCGGATTCTCTATGTAATTTACTTTACTAAGCTAGTGTAGCTGTTTGAGAACCGGAAGGCATGCAAGGCGTTGTACATGTCGGCGACATGGAGTAAGGCGGCAAGTGACAAGAGTTGGCACGAGTCGGATTCTGAGCTTTGTGGAGATGGAGATCGCCATGAAGAGAGCCATACCATTTCACATTATAATTGATTTATTTTGTGTTATTGTTATGTCTCAGTTTTACCTCTATTAGATAGGCGGTAAAATTTAATCCCTCAAAGAAGGTCTAGTCGGATTTCCATTGGTGTTTGCACCATCACAAGTCGGACATTTTTGGTAGTGGGCTCATAAAATTGAGGTGCTGCCAATTCTTTCCGACTAGGTGGGTTCAGTCGGACTCTTCTGCGAAACACTTGGTAAGCTAGGCGGGTCTATCACAACAGTTGTGGGACTCGGGAAAGGTTGGATGGGGCCGGGCATGTGATGCCACCCGTCCAGCGAGTCGCATGAGATGCGATTGACAAGGAGTTGTCTACCTAGATCACTTGGCGGCTAGCGGTGATGCTAAAGCTCACTAGCCGACTTGCTTATTTAGGATCTGAATCACTAAGTAACCATCGGAGGGTGTTGGTTCTAGTGGGAGCATAAAATATTAAAATGTTTAATATGCTTGCTCTTTTATGAATACATGTCTTAAGTGTTTTGCATATTTTACATTGTAGATCATGGCACCAAGTAGCAGTCACTCTCGGATATCCGGTTTTGCGTTGAGAACCATTCTTGAGAAAGATAAACTGAGCGACACTAATTTTACAAACTGGTATCGAAATCGAGAATTGTTCTCAAACAAGAAAAGAAGGACCATGTCCTAGACAACCCACTTCGGATGAGCGAATGAGAATGCATTGTCGCGACCACCAATGCCTACCGTCGGGCTAAAGATGAGTCCACGGATATTAGCCGTCTTATGCTTGCTCACATGGAACCGGACTTGCAAAAGCAGTTCGAGCATGTTGAGGCCTACGATATGATCGAAAGCCTCAAAAATATGTTCGAGCTCGGTAAGAGGCGAGAGGTATCAAGTCTCTCGGGCTTTCTTTGAGTTGCAAGCTTAAGGATGGTGATCCACTAAGTCCGCATGTGATCAAAATGGTTGGTTACGTGCAGTCTCTGGAAAGACTTGGCTACCCCATAAGCGAAGAGTTCGCTACGGATATAATTCTGAACTCTCTTCCTAGTGCATATGGGCAGTTCATTTGAACTACCACATGCATGGTATGGATAAAGCTCCTGAATTGCATGGGATGCTCAAGCGGATCTCAAGAAGGGCACCGGTCAAGTGTTGATGGTGCGAGAATAAGGCTAAGTTCAAGAAGAGTTCTTGGACTAAGAAGAAGGCTAAGTCGGAGGAAAGCGCTCGGGACCTGTCCCAAGCGCTTCCTCGGGGACTAAGTCATCTCCTTCATCCGGATCCACTTGCTTCTTGCAAGGCGGATGGCCCTTTGGAAGAGGCTGCAGCAAGTACTTGGCCGACAAAGCCAAGAGTGGAGGTATGACTTCGACTCGGTACACTTGTTTGCAATGTTATAGACATATATCTTCTGATGCACCTAATAGGTCTTGGGTATATGATCTGGATCGATTATTCACATCGCAACTCGTTGCGAGGGGTAAGAACTAGGAGGCGTAGCAAGAGGCGAGGTTGATATTCGAGTCGGCAACAAAGCAAGAGTTGCTGCGTTGGAAGTCGACGCGATGCAACTTCATTTACCTTCGGATTCATTATGGAACTAAATAATTGTTATTATGTTCCGATTGCTCGATCGAAACATTATTTACGCTTCATGTTTGATGAGGCAAGGCTATGAGTCGAATATCAAGAATAATGGTTGTTCTTTGTATTTGAATGATATGTTTCACGGCTTTGCACCCGTCGGGACGGGTTATTTATTTTGAATCTTGATGGTGAGTCGGTTTATAACATAAATGTTAAAAGGTTGAAACCAAATGATCTGAATATGACTTACTTTTGGCTTTGTCGGCTTGGTCATATAAGTTGGAAAGCATGAAGAAGCTCCATGATGATGGACTCTAACCCGTTCGACTTGGAGTCGTTCGAGACATCGAATCTTGCCTACTCGGCAAAATGACCAAGACACCTTTTGCAAAGAGTTGCGAAAGGCGTCCGACTTGTTGGGACTAGTACATAGTGATGTATGTGGACCAATGAGCACGACGGCCGAGGGTGGTTATGAGTACTTCATTACCTTCAGCGATGATTTGAGTAGGTATGGATATATCTACATAATGAAACATAAGTCGGAAGCCTTTGAAAAGTTCAAAGAATTCGAGAATGAAGCTGAGAATCAACTCGGCAAGAAAATAAAGTTTCTTGATTAGGACCGAGGAGGCGAGTACATGAGCCATGAGTTTGATGACCATCGAAAAGTTGTGGAATAGTTCCTCAACTTACTCCGCCAGAACGCATACAAAGGAATGGTATTTCGTAAAGGCGGAATCGGACCTTGTTGGACATGGTACGATCAATGATGAGTCAGACAGATCTGCCTTTATCATTTTGGGGTTATTGTCTAGAAAGCATGGCGTTCACACTAAACAAAGTACCATCACAATCGGTAGAAGACCGCATGAGATGTGGACAGCAAAAAGCGAGTTTGTCTTTTCTTAAGATTTGGGGTTGTGAAGCTTTTGTCAAGCGACTTGATCGGACAAGCTTACGCCAAGTCGGATAAATGTATTTTCGTGGGGTATCCGAGAAACCTTGGGTTACTACTTCTACAACCGAGAAGAGGGCAAAGTGTTTGTCGCTCGGGCGGTGTCTTCCTTGAGAAAGAGTTTCTCGGTCGGGGAGTAAGTGGGAGCGGTGCAACTCGAAGAAATTCGAGAGGAATCGGCTAATAGCGAATCGGCAAAAACCTTGGAGGTTGAGCCGATCGTGGCGAATGAGCCGATAGCAACACACGTACTACGAAGATCGGCAAGATTACGAAGTGTTCGTGATGTGTTCTTGTTAGGCGGTGATGAGCCGCAAATTATTCGGAAGCGATGGTGGGATCGATTCGACTCATGGCTTGGAGCCATGAGATCCGAGATAAAGTCCATGGATGAAAATCAAGTTTGGAACTTGGTTGATGCGCAGACGGTGCAAGACCCGTCCGGTGCAAATGGGTCTTTAAGAAGAAAGCGATATGGATGGAAATGTTTCAATCTATAAAACGCCTTGTCGCGAAGGGGTTCCGACAAGTTCAAGGAGTTGATTCTGACGAGACTTTCGCCCCGTAGCGATGCTTAA
Source organism: Avena longiglumis (assembly GCA_030063025.1). Classification (NCBI taxonomy): domain Eukaryota; kingdom Viridiplantae; phylum Streptophyta; class Magnoliopsida; order Poales; family Poaceae; genus Avena; species Avena longiglumis. The sequence continues at coordinate 151,811,599 of CP125977.1, read as the reverse complement.
ATCAGTTCGGATCATGTTAGATATAGCGGCCTATTTCGACTATGAGATATGGCGGATGGATGTCAAACGGCTTTCCTTAACGGAAATTTAACCGAGGGCGTGTATGATACAGCCCGAGGGTTTTGTTGATCCGTCTAATGCTGACAAGGTATGCAAACTTCAGAAATCCATTTATGGGTTGAAGCAAGCATCTCGGAGTTGGAATATTCGCTTTGATGAGGTAGTCAAATCGTTTGGCTTCATCAAGAGTGATCATGATTCTTGTTTGTACAAGAAGTTTAGTGGGAACAAAGTAAATTTTCTAATCTTATATGTGGATGACATATTACTGATTGGAAATGATGTCCAGATGTTGCAAGAAACCAAGGAATCATTGGAAAGGAGTTTATCAATGAAAGACTTGGGTGAGGCAACATACATCCTCGGAATCCGGATCTATAGAGATAGATCAAGGAGGCTCATTGGATTGAGTCAGAGTACTTATTTGGACAAAGTGTTGAAAAAGTTCAACATGGAATCGTCTAAGAAGGGGTTCTTACCGATGTCCCATGGTGTAAAACTTAGCAAGACTCAGTGTCCTTCGACAAGCGATGGCGAAGTCGGATGAGTGCGATTCCATATGCTTCTGATTGGATCCATCATGTACGCCATGATTTGTACTAGGCGGATGTTTCCTATGCTCTAAGTGTTGTGGCGAGATACCAGGCTGATCTGGAGAGATCCTTTGGGCGGCTAACTAAAAATATCCTAAAGTACTTGAGAAGGACTAAGGATATGTTCTTGGTTTATGGTGGTGAAGATGAACTTAGTGTAAAGGGTTACACGGATGCGAGTTATCTCACCGACTCGATGATTCTCGCCGCATAATCCGGATCGTGTTTATTATAAGCGGAGGTCTTTGTGAGCTGGAAAAGTTCCAAGCAAGAGGCGTATGCTGCGTCTACATGAGGTGAGTATATTCTTGCCTCGGAGGCAAAGGAAGCTGTTTGGATGAGGAATTTCCTCATGGATCTTGGTGTGGTTCGAGCTCGTCCAATCCGTTGGGCGTGTATTGTGACAACAATGGTGCTATTGCACTAGCCAAGGAACCTAGACAACACCAGAAGAACAAGCACATACTCATGCGGTACCACACGATTCGCCGATTCGTGGATCGGGTGATATCAAGTTATGCAAGGTACACGGATGCAAATATTGCGGATCCGTTGACAAAGCCGTTACCCCAGAAGCATGAGGCGCACACGAAACCATGGGCATTAGATGCTTAGACATGTGATGTGGAAGATTGACTCTAGTGCAAGTGGGAGCTGTTGGGAATATGCCCTAGAGGCAATCATGTATGATGAGATTTCCCATTGTATTCATAAAGTTATTAAGTAGTCCTTGTATAAACATCTGACGTGTATCATTGAATATGTGATTCAGTTGTGGAACTATGCATTCATGTTGTTTGTACTAAATATCCTTGGTCATTGAGGTTGTCTTTGGACACACAACTTAGACCAATGTGAAAGTTGGCTTGATGACTCGGTTCCACTTGTCATGGGCATGGAGATGCTATTCCAACTTACAGACTAGGCTAAAGAGTTTAGCGAGTCGTATTGACCCATATTGAGGTACAACGAACTAAGTTGTCATTTGTATATCTCAATCAATGTAATCCTTAGATCTGAGGTTGTTGCATAGTCCGAGTTGAGGATCACCGCCTTAGGTTACATCAAACGCTGATCCAATGGCGGGGCGATTATAAAGGCGGGGTTGGTCGTGAGAATCAAGCTGCGTGATGTGAATAACTAAGATGGGATTTTGCCCTCCACTCGGAGAGATATTCTCTGGGACCTCTCGTGAGATATGATTCGGAAAGCATGGCCATGCGACTCGGTTAAGTGTTAGCAGAGGCGATCGGCTAAGTGTTAGTCGGGTGAATCACTTATCTCGGATCGAGAAGAGTCGGACTATTTAAGGGATGACATATATTCGCCTATAGTCGACAAGGTATATCGTGAGGCAAAAGGACTCGGGGCGTAAGTCGCATTGAGAAGGCAAGTCGTCATGACTCTTTGGTACTTGGGAATCGGCATGTTACGCTAGGGAGCCGATCGATTGATCGATTGTGAGTTGGACTCTAATCGTGTCCAAGTAACCATGAGCCTCTTGGTCACACACTTAAGAGCGGGAGCAAGTTGGATTGGATCCGAATCATGTCTGGTTGGGTTGGACCTAAACCAGATTAGGATGAGATTAGTGAGTTGGACTCACGGTGACTAGTTTTATATGGGCTTTAGTGAATGGGTCGTGGCGAGCCCACGTTCACTCCTATATATAGTGGAGCACGATAACGAGAAAAGGTTAATCGTTGTTCGGTTAGGTCATTCCATGTGTTGGAAACCCTAGCTCCACAGCAGTCCAGCCGCCGTAACGAACCTAGCAGTTCGCCGCCGGTGCTCCTCCTTGTACGTGTGGATACCAGCAGAGGTGTTGTACGATCAGCACCAGGACGATCGGATCGTGAGGACTGCACTGCATCAACTAACGCGCTTCATCAGTAATCCGCAACCACGCGTCTAGTGGTAAACCTCGTGGCCTTCTACCTTAGCTAGGTCTTGGGATCACCACGTTAGAGGAAAAGTTTTTGTTTTATCTCTGCGTGGCCCAACACTCATAATACCATAACTACTCAAACAACGTCGAATCCTTAAGTGTGTCTCCCTACGGTTCGTGAATTATGCGGACATGATCGAGACACTTCTCCGAACAATAAATAATAGAGGAATCTGGAAATTCATATGGCTCCCATATATTTCTACGATTACTTTGCGATCGAATGAACTACTTACATACGATACCAATTTCCCTTTGTCTCACGATAGTTTACTTATCCGAGGTTATGATCGTCGGTATCTCTGCATACCTAGTTCAACCTCGTTACCGATAAGTACTCTTTTCTCGTTCCCGTGATATGTGATCCCTTGTGAGCCAGTCACATGCTTGCAAGCTAATTGGATGACATTCCACCGAGAGGGCCCAGAGTATATCTATCCGTCATATGGATGGACAAATCCCACTCTTGATCCATGTGTTTCAACCAATACTTTCTGAACACTCAATGCCACCTTTATAGCCACCCGATTCACGGTGTGGTGTTTGATGTCATCAAAGCATCCATCCGGTAAAGGTGATATGCATGATCTCATGGTCGAAGGAATTAGGTTACTATGTATCAGAAAGCATATAGCAATTGAACTATTGAAATGACTTGATCTTTATGCTACGCTTATCTATAGGAGTATGTCCATCACATCATTCTCCTAATGATATGATCCTGTTGTTAATAACATCTCTATGTTCATGATCAGGAAACCATGATCATATATTAACCAACAAGCAAGTTTAACAAGAGGCTTTACTAGGGACTCTTATTTTAGTTTACAAATCACACAAGTATTAATGTTTCCGGTTAATACAATTATAGCATGGTATGTAAACATTTATCATAAGTGTGAAGATATGATAATAACCACTTTATTATTGCCTCTTGGGCATATCTCCAACAAAGGCCACCTCTCAGAGGCTTGAGTCTGACCCAACGCTTTGCCAGTCTAGCCAGTGTAAGCCGCCAAGGGACAGATCTCCTCTTGATGTCGGTCCCAAACGGGTTCATCAGAACGAAGATGGAGGGATGCGTGCAACAGGAAGGATGCTATCCCCATATCCTCCAACCATGGAGAAAAGGCCCAACCTCGTCGCCCATCGCCACCGCCCCGCTCTCCCCGACATCACGAAGACCGCAAGGATCACCGCCGTACATATGCCCCCGCCAAGGCAGGGCGGCATCGTCATCCGCGACAACGCGGAGCAGACTCGTCATGACGGAGAGTGCAACTAGGGACACAAGAGTAGGTCGCCCCATGACCCTCCGCGTCCGACAAGCAATCGCGACAGGCGTGAGGTGTCGCAGGAGGGTAATAGCAAGAAGGCTAACCCACCGCCACCACTGCCTTCGTCGCCACCTAGCAGTCACCATGGCGGAGTAGGCCCGCGTCATTCACGTAGCCCATCCCCTGTTGACAAGAAGAAAAGAAACCCGGAGCCATACGATGCACGTTCGCGGATCGATAAGATCCACGAGGCCCGACAAGGACCATACCTGGGACCACGTTGGTTTGGACCTCCGATACGATCCGCAACTTACCCCAAAGGTTTCCGGATTGACAAGACCATCAAACCCTACAATGGCACCGCTAAGCCAGCTACATGGTTGTAGGATTACGACAATGCGGTAGAGATTGCCGGGGGTAACCCCAATGTTGTCGTCAAGTACCTCCCATTGGTGTTGGCGGGCACAGCCCGTCAATGGATTGATGACTTACCAGAGAAATCCATCTGCAATTGGTTGGACATGCAAGAAGCGTTCACCAAGAACTTCGATGCGTACAAGCGTCCCCTTTGCATTGGCGATCTACAACGGTGCGTGCAAGAGAAAGATGAGACATCTCGCACCTACCTCTCCCGCTGGCTGGATATGAAAAATTCCTGCGCAGGAGTGCACGCTCAGACCGCCATGGCCGCCTTCATCAATGGGTTGGAAAGGGGCACGTTGCTCCGACATAAGCTGAAACGCTTGTAGGACAATCACCAGCTTGACTTGAACCAGATGATTTAGTTGGCTAGTGAGTTCGCAGCTGCCGACGACGATGCTCGCGGATCTCGTCCGTCAACGGCCGTTCCAACTCAAGCTCGAAGGAACAGCAGCACAAAGCGGAAAACCGCTCCAGAAGAAAAGAAAACTCCTGACATGGTCGCCATGACCTTTGCAGGACGAGGTGATGGCGGACAACGTGGCCGACGGGGAGCTCGTCGTGGGCAGCAGCGAGGAAGTGAAACTACCTCGGCAGTGCTCCACGTTCCCCAAACCTATGAAGAGTACCGCGATATACCGTGCCTCGTAGCATGTCTCTTATCCGGATAACCCGGGTTATCCTCGACGTCAACGTCAAGGCCACCCATACCAATCGACACTGAAAGTTTGTCAACAACCTCAAGGAGGACCCAGAGTCCGGCTACAAGCGAAGTCGGAAGAACAGACCGCGAGGCAAGGGCAAGGGGAAGAAGAAGGAGGAGGAGTCCAAGGATTCAAGTGACATGGACGAGGATGTTGACCCCAAGCACGCCGCCAAGAGGGACGGCAAAGGCATTAAATCCTTCGAGAAGAAGGCGGCAGTTTTCCACACTTTCCTTGGAACCCCCACCGTCCAACAACAGAAAACCTCTATGAGGATACTGATGGCTACTCTACCCCCAGTTCCCCAGTTCCTGCGCTGGTCGGAGGTTCCAATTACTTGGGACAGGAAGGATCACCCAGACCTTATCCCTACGGAGAACCAATACGCCATGGTCATCAACCCTTTGATTGACGGCAATGAGTTCACCAAATGTATGGTGGATAGTGGAAGCAGCATCAACATCATGTACCTGGATACACTGCAGAAGATGAACTTGACGGAGGCAAACCTAAGGCGGACCAACACCATCTTCCACGGCGTAGTTCCTGGTCGGGAGGCTCGGTCCCTTGGGTGCATCACACTTCAGGTTGCCTTTGGCGATGTTAATAATTACCGCCAAGAGCGCATGACCTTTGAGGTGGTCCCCTTCAAGAGCGTGTACCACGTCATGTTCGGCCGCGACATATTCCACACCTTCATGTCCAAGCCATGCTTCGTCTACAACAAACTCAAGATACCCGGACCAAACGGTGTCATCATCGTATCCGGAAGCTTTGACAAAGCTAGGGACTTCGAGATTAGTGAAGCAATCTACGCGGAAGCTGTCTTCTACAACGAAGAATTTAAAGAGATCCAGAGCAGGGTTGATACCTCAGAGATGCCTGCATCAAAGAAACAGATTTCCGACTCCGCTCCAGCATTCAAGGCCGCCATCGAGACCAAGCCGGTGGAACTTGTGGTAGGCGATGCCTCCAAGACCACCGCCATTGGGACGAACCTGGATCCCAAATAGGAAAGCGCGCTCGTCGAGTTCCTCCGTGAGAACAGGGACATCTTTGCCTGGCAACCTGCCGACATGAAAGGTGTACCTAGGGAACTTGCCGAGCACAGCTTAAACATTGATCCAAAATGCAAACCAGTGAAGCAACCTCTATGATGCTTTGGATATGAGAAGAGACGCGCCATAGGCAAAGAGATAGCTAGGTTACTTAAGGCTAGTTTTATCCGAGAAGTCCTTCACACCCAATGGGTGGCCAATCCTGTACTTGTCCCCAAAAAGGGAACCAAAGAATTAAGAATGTGCGTTGATTACACCGGCTTGAACAAAGCATGCCCCAAAGATCCGTTTGCTTTATGTCGCATTGACCAAGTCATTAACTCGATGGCTGTTTCGGAACTTTTGTGTTTTCTTGATGCATACTCAGGATACCACCAGATCAAGATGAGGAAGTCGGACCAATTGGCCACTTAGTTCACTACTCCATACGACACGTTTTGCTATGTTACGATGCTCTTTGGGCTAAAAAACGCATGTGCTACGTACTAGCGGACAATGCAACATTGCCTACACGATCAAATTGGTCAGAACGTTCACGCCTATGTGGATGATATAGCGATGATGTCTAAAAAGTCATATGACTTAATCTCTGACTTGAAACAAACCTTTGATAATCTCTGGAAATACAACATGATGCTTAACCCTAACAAGTGCGTCTTCGGGGCTCCAGCCGACAAACTATTGGGCTTCATCGTTTCCCAGCGTGGAATCGAGGTCAACCCGGAGAAAATCAAGTCCATCTTAAACATAAACCATTCGACATGCCTAAAGGAAATTCAACGACTAACAGGTTGTGTTGCAGTAGTTAGTCGGTTCTTCAGCCAACTTGGAGAGAAGGCTCGCTGTTGCATAATTCTTTGAAAGCGGACAAATTCACGTGGATGGGTGAAGCAGATGCAGCATTGAAGCAGCTCAAGGATATTCTTTCCTCAGCACCCATCCCTGCAGCACCCGAGCCTGGAGAGCCCATGTTAATTTACATGGCGGCCACCAACCGGGTAATCAGCAGCGTCGTCGTGGTAGAGCGGAAGGAACCAGGCTATGAGCATGGAGTTCAACGACCAGTTTACTATGTAAGCGAGGTCTTGACGGAATCCAAGCAGCGTTACCCGCACTACCAGAAGATACCTTATGGAGTATTCCTTGCTTCTCGGAAGCCGAGGCATTACTTTCAGGAGCACCCTATCACAGTGGTGAGCATGAAGGGAATATGCCCTGAGAGGCAATAATAAAGTGTTTATTATGTGTATTCCAAGTATACGATAGATGTTTATTTTGCATGCTATAATTGTTTTAATACGGAAATGTTAATACATGTGTGTTTAATAAACAAACAGAAAGTTCCAAGTTATGCCTCTCTCATAAACTAGCTCGTTGATTAACAAGATGATCAAGGTTTCCTGATCATGGACATTGGATGTTGTTAATAACGGGATCACAACATTAGTGTAATGGTGCGATGAACATTCATCCGAAGTATAGAATTACGATCAAAGTCATTGAGTTTATATTGCTATAACAACTTACGAAGTGATCCTAATCCTTAGACCATGAGATCATGTCAATCACTAACACCGGAAGAGTTTCTTGATAACATCAAACGTCACACCGTAACAGGGTGATTATAAAGATGGATTCAGAACTAATAAAGTGTTATGTTGAGGCTCATGATAGAGAGTGGAATTTGTTCATCCCGATGACGGATAGATATACTCTGGGCCCTCTCGGTGATATCACATTGATTAGCTTGCAAGCAAGTGATTTGATCACTAGAATGTTATATCAGAAGGCGAAAAAGAGTGCATGTCGATAGCGAGATCAAACTAGGTATGGAGATACCGATGATCGAATCTCGGACATGTAATATATCGTGAAACAAAGGGATTAAGATACTAGCGTAAAAGGTTCCGATGATCACAAGAAAGTCATCGTTGAATGTGTGGGAGTCGATGGGTCTCAGATCCGCTTCGATTATTGATCCGAGAGGGTCTCGATCATGTCCGCATTATTCACGAACCGTAGGGTGACACACTTAAGAGACACCGACATCCAATTGGAGCAAAAGTTTCATGCCGAAAGAATGAACAAGCACGGAATTTATTTCACTAGAATCAAAGCACAGGTTTTGGGTGAAATTGCATAAAGTGGTTATGAATGTGAAATAGAATTATAGCAAGGGTTATTTGTGAATGTTTGTCATTAAAGTAATTGACAAAATTCTGAATAAAATAAAAGAGTTTTATTTAATGAGAGTTTGCATTAAATTTGGTGGAAATTTAATGGGAATTTGAGTGGACTTTTGAGTGGAGGAATTTAAAGGAGATTTGTGAGTGGAGTGTCCACCCACATGAAGAGAGGAGGGCAAGGGGCAGCCCCCATGCGCCACCCCTTGGGGTTCCCCCCTCCTCCTATAAAGGAGCCCCCTCACTTGTCTCTCACCCTCCTCGTGAAGGATCTCTCTCCCTCTAGAATTTATCCCCATGGTCTCGGACTAGCGAGATACATGTTCCCGGTGGATATTCGGCAAGAAAGAGTTGTGCTTCATTGCATCATTTGGGCGGAGGTTGCTCGGTGCCTCGAACGTGTGTGCGAGCACGGATGCGCTGCTGATTTGCGGCGCTAGGACTTCCTCTCGATCTTGAGATCGGCAAGAGATCGTCTACATCAACCACGAGTTGAACTCGTTAAGCTTTGTAGGTCTTCAAGGGTATGTTCTCTACGGATATACATCCGCCCGTTGTTTGTATCTAGTAGATAGATCCTGGTATATAGTTCACATCGTAGGAAAATTTTTGTTTTCTATGCTGCAAACCCTACAGTGGTATCAGAGCCGGATCTATGCGTAGATACTTTACACGGGTAGTACACATATGAGTATGTGGGCGATGATGATCATGTTGTTGCTCCTTTGTTGTAATTTTGGATATTGGTGGCATAGTGGGATGAAGTGGCCCGGACAAACTTTACATGTCCTCGCACATGAGACCTGTTCCACGCTTGACATGCAACTAGTTTGCATAAGTGGCTAGCGGGTGTCTGTCTCTCCTACTATAGTCAATATCTATTTTGCAAGCGAGTTGTCAACAATTTGATTATCCTCGTTGTGGTTCATGTTCGTAGGTAAGAACGGTTCTATCTTGAAAGCCCTAAGCCACGTAAAACTTGCAATGGATAAATTAGAGGCGTCTAGTTTAGATTGTTGCTGGGCTAGTGTTATGATATGGTAGTGTTGTAAGTAGAAGTATGAGATGATACTCTTACAACACACATAGCGTGTAAAATCCATAGACCTTTGATTTACACATATAGGTATGATAGTGATCATACCACGATGCACATGATAGAGATCATCTGCGGGAACCATATAATTTCACTAATAAACATATGATGTTTGATAGCATCTTATATTGCTTGTTTAGCACTTTGTTAGCATAATAAGATGATCCCTCATTTAAATATCAAGATAAGAATGTGTTCTTCCTTTAGTATGCACCGATTATGTTTTCGTCACTCCAAGACATCACGTGATGATCGGGTGTTCTTGGATCCACGACCATATTTCGGGTGTAAAAGCGATTACACGCGAATACTAAGGTTCTAACTTGGCGATCCTAGCATGTACAGACATGGCCTCGGAACACGGACCGAAAGGTTAAGCATGAGTCATATAGTTGATATGATGCCCATTTGATGCTCGCCTTTGAAGCTATACCGACTCACGTGATGATCGGACTTGGTGTAGTGGATTTGGTTCATGTAATCACCAAAAAGGCACGAGGGAGGTCGTTTTTGAGTGGAGTTCATTCGTAATATAGATTAGTTGAACTCAATCTATCATACACTTAGTCTAAACTTTACAAATTCTGTTGTAGATGGCACCACCTGCTTTTAATTTCAATGTGTTCATGGAGAAAGAGAAACTAGCAACGAACGGTATCAACTTTACCGAATGGGCCATGAATTTGAGGATTCTCCTCTCTGCTGCACAAAAGCAATATGTGCTAGAAGCGCCGTTAGGCCCCCCACCTTTTGATGATGCCCCTGACGAGGAGAAGAATGTCTATCAGACTCGTCAGGAGGACCACAACTTAGTTCATTGCGGCATATTTTATGGGCTAGAGCCGGAACTTCGAAAGCGTTTCGAAAACGGCAATGCATTTGATACAATGGGTGAGTTGAAAATGATTTTCGACACACATGCTGCATGAGAGAGCTGGCAACGCTTGTAAAAGTTCTTTATGCATGATGGAAGAGCACGCTCGTTAGTGAGCATGTACTCAAGATGTCGGGTTCTGCCGATAAGCTTGTGTCCTTGGGAATATCGATTCCCATTGACTTAGGCATCCATCGTGTTCTGCAGTCTCGCCACCTAGCTATAAGAGCTTCGTGATGAACTATAATATGCAAGGCATGAAGAAGTCTCCCGAGCTTACATCAATGCTTAAAAAGCTGCGAAGTGGAGATCAAAAGGAACATCAAGTGTTGATGATCAATAGGAACACTGGTTTCAAGAAAGACAAGAAGGGAAAAGCGGAAGGGAAGTAAGGCGGCAAGCACTTTGTTGCTGAAAAGAAACCCGAGTTGGACCTAAGTCGATTCGAGTGCTACTATTGTAAGGGGCATCGAAGCGCCCCAAGTATCTGGCGGACAAGAAGGCCGACAAGGCAAACAAAGGTATATATGATATACATGTTATTGATGTGTACTTGACTAGTGCTCGCAGTAGCACACGGGTATTTGATACCGGTTCGATTGCTAATATTTGTAACTCGAATCAATTTGCGGAACAAGCGACCGCTAGCAAGGGGTGGTCAAGATGCGTGTCGGCAATGGATCAAGCGTTGATGTGATCGCCGTCGAACTCGCCTCTCCACTTACCGTCGGGATTAGTTATAAACTTGAATAAATGTTATCTGGTGCACCTTGAGCATGAACATTGTATCTGGATCGTGTTTGATGCGAAGTGGTTATTCATTTAAATCCGAGAACAATGGTTGTTCCATTTATATGAATGAAATCTTTTATGGTCATGCACAGATGATGAATGGTTTATTTCTATTAGATCTCGATGATAATGTTACACATATTCATAATGTTGATGCTAAAAGGATTAAACTTAATGATGATATATCCGCATATATGTGGCACTGCCGTCTAGGTCATATTGGCGTTAAACGCATGAAGAAGCTCCATTCGGATGGAATTTTGGAATCACTTGATTATGAATCATTTGATACATGTGAGCCATGCCTTATGGGCAAGATGACTAGAATGCCGTTTTCCGGTTCAATGGAACGGGCGACAGATTTATTGGAAATCATACATTCTGATGTATGTGGTCCAATGAGTGTGTCGGCGCGAGGTGGATATCGTTATTTTGTTACTTATTCAATGGAACGGTTCATGGTGATAGTGAACATGCCAAATCGATAAAGAGGAATGAGTAATTGTGATATTTATTATTTGTAAGTGAGTAGGCAAGCAACCCATATACCGACTAGGAGTCCTCATGGCAAATTCTTCCTAGTCTCAATGATCCGTCTGTCTGTTACCACATCAATGGTCAACACATCATTTAAGGTCTTGCGACCAAATCAAGGCTTTAATCTTGATGGTTCCTTGTTGTCCTCGAGTGATGCTAACTCCTCATTGATATCAGCCGTGTCACTCGGGGTCACCAATTCGCTAGCACACAAGTTTATATCTATGATATCTTTAGATCATGTTACCTGGGCCCTTAAATTAGATAACAAGCATTAGGCAAACATAGATAATCATTCTCAAATATTAATAATCACTACAACAATCACAAATGTATGGATAAAAAGGAGGCACGACACATCTCACTAATTCCCTACATCTCCCATTCCTATGGGGATTTACTCGGACATGAGAGGGAGACAAATCAAAGGCATAATTGTATTGCAAACGGAAATCATCGGAAAGTTATTGTAGAAAACCACAATAGTACTCGAAGATCAAATCAAATACAAACCAAAGGTAGATCAAAGTATCAAACCCTAATCTTTCAATTGCCAATGTCTCTATGTATATCTAAATGATGATTGGGGTGATGATGGAGTGTATGTTGGAGAGGTGGAGATCATCGAGGAACGAGGGGATTCTCTTCTCCTCTTCCAGATATGATCTCTTCTCTCTGATGAGTTTAGCGGCGGTCGTGTTCTCTTTTTTGTCGTCCCCCCTTCATGAAAGTTGCTTATATTGATATAGCGGAGCCGCTGGAAGTTCGTACAGGCGGGCGGTACGGGCATGTCCTAACCGTACTGTTGGTCGTTACGCGCACTGCACGCCTCCAATGAAAGGGGCTCCAATTGGGGATTTGCTTCTTTTGGTGTAATTAGCTCATAAATGCCATTAGATCTTCAATAAATGTTTATTACCTGAAAACCATCACAAGAAAACAAGGATTCGCTAATCACGACATTAACATTAGTGTAAAAGGCAATCTTTAGTGAAATCTGGCAATAAACAAGAGGAAAATCAATTGAAAAAGTCATGAAATTGGGAGCTATCAGTCACCTTCAAAAATTTGTGGAGTTAGGTGTGTTTCTTGGAGAGGCTTGTCCACCTTCCCGCAGTCGTGAGCTCCTGCTCGGACGGTAGCCTAAGTGTTGATGACCCACGAGTATAGGGGGTGTATCTTAGCACTTTCGATAAATAGGAGTGTCGATACCAACGAGGAGCAGAAGGTGTTGACTAGTGGTTTGGAGCAGGAAATCTCTGTAAATACTTAGCAAATGGATTTTTAGGGGTTTTTGATAAAGCAAGGAAATAAAGAGCAAGTAAATAAAGACAGCAAATAACTGCAGCAAGTGGCCCAATCCTTTCTTAGCAAAGGACAAGCCAGTGGTAATACTTATGAGGACCAAACGTTCTCGGGGACACATGGAAATACTGTCAAGTGCTTTCTTTTCATATAGCTGATTAATCTTCTTTGGTTTTATAAGTGTTGTGTGTGTGAACCTGTGCTAATGTACTGACCTTACTAGGACTAATACAACTTGTGATTAAACCCCTTGCAAGCATCCGCAACTACAAGAAATGAATTAAGATAAAAACCTAACCATAGCCTTAAACTCTGAGATCCTACACTCCCTTGTGCAAAGGTTTCCTAACGGGGGTTCAGGTTTCTGTCACTCCGGTAACCCCACAATTAGTAGCCAAAAACACAATGCATTCCCCTAGGCCCATAAATGGTGAAGTATCATGTAGTCGACGTTCACATGACACCACTAGAAGAATAGCACCACAACTTAAATATTAAACCATTGAATAATACCTCAACACAATTCCACTACTAACAACATGACTTCTCCCATGTCCTCAAGAACTAAACGAACTACTCATGAGACATCATATGGATCAAGATCAGAGATGATATGATGATGAATAATAATCTAAACATAAACAATAATTCAATGGTTCCACTCACAAGCATCAACTACAAGAGTAATCAACACTGGGAAAGTTTGCCCTAAGAACTATACAAGATTCAACACAATTGTTACAACGGGATGGAGTGGTGATGATGGTGCTAGTGGAGATGGTGTTGTGGATGATGATGATCCCGATGAAGTCTAGCTTGATGATGGTGTTGATGGCGACGATCTCCCCTCTCCGGGAAGGAATTTCTCCGGCAGAAATCTGTCTGCCGGAGAGCTCTTTCTCTCTCTATAGTTTCCACCCCGCAGAGGCGGCGGAATCTTTCTGTTGTTGCTCCCCGAACTTTAGGGTTTCGGTGGAAGATATAGGCAAAGGGGCGGAGCAGGAGGCGGGCCAGGGTGGCCACACCCCCTGGTGGCGCGACTTAGGGTGGCCCACGCCTGGGGGTGTGGGCCCCCTGTGGCCCAACTCTTCCTCCCCTTCTACCTTCCTTCGTCTTCTGGAAAAATATAATTTTCCATATATTTTCTGGTATTTTTCTGATCTTCGCGAAATTGCATCAAAATACCGCTTTTTCCATCAGAATCCTGACTCTAGCAGTTCATCCTCCAAGAATCATCCAACATGCAAAAATAGATGAAATGACATAAGTATCACCTCTTAATATGAAAGATATCAATGAATAGGAGCAAATTATGATATAGAATAGTGATGCAAAATGGACATATCAACTCCCCCCAAGCTTAGACCTCGCTTGTCCCCTAGCGAAAACTGAGCTCAGTAAACATGTCCACAGGTTTATGGAGTGAAGTGTCGATAAAAATAATACGGACAAGAAGCATCACACTTACCAATACACAACTCATAATAGAAAGCAACTCACCATTATATAACTTAACTTGCAACGAGTATGGGAGTCACAATAAAGATGCATGAAGACAAACCATAATTGGTAATGGCAAACTTTGTTCTTGGTTAGAGAACAGTTGACAAACAGTTTTCAAGCAAAGTTTTTGTAAAGAAGTTTATAAAACGAGTACTCTTTGCTCAAATATAAAAGGCTTTTCACAATGATGGCTTTCAAATTAATACTCATTCAAATAAGAGTTTTGTGCAAAACTAGGAAGATAAGGAACATGATTGAATAAATCATCATATGAATGATTGAAACACAACAACTCAAATGCTTGCTGGATATGGAGAGGAATATGTTTACTGACTCAACTTAGAAGTAAAATAAAGGCCCTTTGATGAGGGAAGTAGGGATTTCAAGTTCATAAAGAGCTTCCAAAAGATTATGGTACTTACTAGCTTTGAGCTCTCATTGCCCCTATCATAAGCATCTTGAGGTGATTAAGGTGAAAGTGAACAAAGATGGAGTATATGCTTAACGAAATATAAGTTGGCAATCTCATGTACCTTGAGTACGAGGGCTGCTCCTCATGCTACTTAACTTTAATTACCGGTAAGTTCTTGTCATAGTAAGTACATGTGTATAATAGAGAACCGCCAATGGGGTACCCCTTGCACATGATACAGGAGCTATCCCATATCAAAATGACAAGCCAAGTAGACAATGAGCATCTCAACAATCTTCTTATTTACCATTGGAAAATGGTGTTTTTTCTCTCTTTCCTCTTTTCTCATCCTTTTTTTCTTTTTCTCAATCTCTCTCTTTTTTATAATAAGAATGCTTCATAGATTGCTCACTATGGTGATGCTGCAAGTTTCCACCATGATTAGGCATGGCTTAGGCTAGCGGCCCAAGGGTTTCTATAACACATATACATAACTCCATGGACTTACAAGCTCCCCTTTTATTTCACACTGACGACATCCATAAACAAAAGAGCATGATATCAATGGGGTAGTTATTTACAGGTGTTGAAAGCGTTCCCCGTGACAACACGGTTCTGCTAATCCCAACTTATAGGTGCAAGCATATACAACATAGGTGACACAATGGTTCAAGTTTATTAAGGGAAAGAAAATAAGGTGTGCCATCAAGTTCGTGAGAGCTTTACTAACTAGTTTTCACATAACAAAAGAATTTTTAATTTGAAAGATAGATCAAGCTTGAGAATTTACTTGGAATACCAATGATGCTAATAGGTAGATATGGTGGACACATGTGTCATAAGTTTTGGTTTAAAGGATTAGATGCACGAGAAGTATTCCCTCTCAGTACAGATTTTTGGCTAGCAAGGCTGGGTAGCAAGCAAAAGAGTTGAAGGAAACAAGCAAACATACAAGTGATAAAGCCAACCATGCAATCTTTCTTGAAGACACAAAAGATCTTAAATAAAGAATACTAAGCTTATGAGCCAATCAAGAAAGAAGGAAAACAATATAGAATACATGTAAGTGATTTTCTCTTTTCCTTTCAAACCTCAAAAAGTGTTGCTACTGACCAGAGCTCGGTTTGCCAAAACCAATTAAGATTTACTTGATGCTCCAAAAGTGACACCAATTCTAATCAACAAGATCAATCATGTAATAGAGATTGCAAACTAAAATAAGAAGTGAAAAAATAAAAGATGAAATTTCTTATTAATATTACATAAAGGCACTCACACCAAGGGATACATAGATAACCAACTAAAGGAGAGATACTTCCACAATGTAAAGCATCCTATATAATAACTTCTATATTCAAGATATGAATCTACTAAAAATATTAAAAAATGAAAGATAATGATGTGATACCGGGGCACTCCCGCAAGCTTGGAACAAACCAAGGGGATGCCAAAACCTGATGACGAATTACTCCTTTGTGGTGGTGGTGTTCCCTTGATAAGATTTTCAATCAGCTTCCTCAAATATTCAATCTCGAAGGTTAGAGTATGAATCAACTCCGAATTGTGCTCAATGAAGTTCATGATCATGTCGGACCGAGAATCCCAGTCCTTGTTATTCTTTCCCCACTCTTCCTCCTTAGAGTGTTCCCTGCATGGTTAGAATTAGGCATATCCCAACTAGAGGGCAACTTCCCTTTGGGAAACTTTTGGAATTGCTGCTCAAGTATAAGAGTATGGAAGGGGTTCTTGGCACATGGAGGAAGTGACCGTGGAGCGAGTTAATGACGCGGAGGTTTCCCTCCTGTAGACATCCGTGCTATCCTCCTGAGCTTGATAGGGTTTTCCACCAATCCAATTCTTGCGACGGTAGCGCAGGTGTTCGGATGCTTGTCTTCCTTCACTTCTTCTTCATCCTCAACCAAGATCTCCTCGTCCTTAGGGTCTTGAAGATCATCTTCCACGGGCTTCTTTCCCTTGTCATTGGCGGAGACCATGGTGCCTCTAAATTTGAGAATATTTCCTGACAAAAACATATCGAAACGAAAACACGACGAGAACACGATATACGAACCTCGGGGGATCCGGGGGGATATATATTACGAATTTTTATGACATAAGTAAGGTACAGGGCGAAAACGGGACGAAGACGGGCTCCGAGGTGGTCTCACCCCCTGGTGGCGCGGCCAGGTGGGGCCGCGCCACTAGTGGGTGTGGCCCACCCGGGCTCCGTTTCCTCCTCTTTTTCGTCTCGTAACCTTCCATATGGAATAAAAATAGCAAAAATATAAAGAAAAAGGTTTTCGGGAACCTTTGATTTCCAGCACTTTTACCTATTCGGAAACGGAAATTGCAGATCCCTTCTCTCCAACACTTGAAAGTTCCTTTCATACAAAGCCTCACACAATCTTCATTAGCAACATTAGTGTATGCAAAAAACAATAAACCTTTGGGTTCAAACTTCAACTGAAATCCATCCAAGCAAAATCTACTGTAGCAACTCTGTTGAAAATCCCAAAAAGAATCTGAAAGGAAATCAATATGAGAGGCAAATGCAAATGATGGCAGAAATCTGTTAAAACAGACCAGAGGGTAAAGATTGATTTTTTCAAAAAACTTCTGTTGCTCAAATAAAAAAGTGCAAAACTAATGAAAGTTGGATAACAACTTGGGGCACAAGCACAGAAAATTACAGCTCCATCCTAAATACTGAGATCTTTCACGAATTTTTACAATGCAGCACAAAAATCTGTCCCAGGACAGCAACTTTTCACAACTCCTCTACTTCTCAAAAGAGGTTGATCTTGACACAAAAACCAAACAAAAGGATAAGGAGCGGTTATTACAGAGGTAATAACTTCCAAGACTCAAAGAAACAAAAGACCCAAAGCAAACTGAAAAGGGTTGTATCCCAAAAGTTCTTTCTTTATAGCCATTAAGATGGGCATGATAATTTCAAAGATGCTCACATGGGAGATATAGATTTGAAGTGAAAGAGAGCATCAAGAAGCAAATATCCAACACATTTGAGTCTAACCCACTTCCTATGAAAGAGGGTTTCATGAGAAAAGAAATTATTGAAACAAAAGGACACTAGCATAGGAAGACAAAACAAGTGCAACTTCAAAGCTTTCAACATAAAGCGGGGAAACTTAATATTATTGAGATGCATAAAACCACGTTTCCCTCTCTCATAATAACTTTCAGTAACACTTTGAATAAAGTTTACAATATAACTATCACAAGAAACAACTTTATCATCAGAATGAGCATACTTACAATCATCAAAAAGAGGTCTAAGGTCATAAACTGGATCAATAGAAGCAAGTTGTTCAACCTCAAAATCCTCATTAGGCAAATTATTTTCATAAGGAGCTTTAGCAAATTTGGAAAAGTTAAACTTATAGTATTCTCCATCAAACTTAGTTAAACATTTCTCCTTCTTACAATCTATAATAGCTCCACAAGTGTTCAAGAAAGGTCTACCAAAAATGATAGGACAAGTTTTACTAGCTGCTGAACCAAGCACTAGAAAATCAGCAGGATACTTAATCTTACCACAAAGGACTTCCACATCTCTTATAATACCAATAGGGCAAATGGTTTCCTTATTAGCAAGTTGAATAACCACATCAATGTCCTCAAGTTCACAAGGACCAATTTCATGCATAATTTCTATGTAAAGCTCATAAGGAATAGCACTAGAACTAGCACCAATATCACATAAACCATAATAGCAATGATCACCAATTCTAACAGAAAGCACAGGGACACTATTTTTCCTAGATTTACTAGGATGAGAGACAATATTAGAAGCGTCTTCACAGAAGACAATGTGCTCATCTTCTATATTTTTAGTGACAAGATCTTTCACAATAGCTATTACAGGTTTAATGTTTATTTGCTCATCGGGTTCCACGGTTTACTTTGTAATTTTTCTAACCACATTAGCCATAATATAATGTTCCTTTACCTTGACAGGGAAAGGCATTTTCTCAATATAAGGTCTAGGAAAAATAGGATCAACAGTACAAACTTGAGTGTTTCTAACAGGAACACGATTAACAATATCTTTATAAGGAGCATGGTACTTGTCCCACTTCTTTTTAGGAATTTCTGTATAAGAGGCAAAGGCCTTAAAACAATTGGCAATACTTTGAGAATCAATACCATACTCAGTACTAATATCATGAAAGTCATCAGTTCCCATAAAATATTTAACGCATTCATAATCATAATTTATACCTGACTTTCTTCCTTTGTCATTCTCCCATGCTTTAGTGTTTTCTTGAATACGGTCCATAAGATCCCGTTTAGCTTCTTCTTTCATATGTGTGAATGATCCAGCACAAGAAGCATCTAATAAATATTTATCATGAAGAGAAAGCCTTCCATAAAAGTTATTGATAATAATATTATAAGGGAGTTCATGAATAGGACATGTAAGCATTAGTAACTTCAATCTCTCCCAAGCCTGGGTTGTACTCTCTCCATCACGAGGCCAAAATTTATAAATTTGATTCATATCCTTATGAATCTCACCGGGAGGATAGAATTTAGAGTAAAAGAGAGGTATTATTTCTTCCCATTCCATGGATTGTCCATTCTTCAGCAGCTTATACCATTCTTCAGCTCTTCCTATCAATGATATAGAGAGTAACTTCTTCTTAACCTGTTCAGTTGTGATACCTGCACACTTAAACAACCCGCATAATTCATGGATAAAAAGCAAGTGATCACCAGGATGGACAGATCCATCCCCAAAATAATAATTATCCATAACATGATCAACAATTCTTGTAGGTATCTTAAAAATATCTATCTCAACAGGTGGCGGTTCATCTACTACCCTAACAGTGGTAGTAGTTTTTCCAAATAGGAAATCAAGTGGGTTATCCATATTGGAAACAAAGTGACAAACAGAAATAAAAAAGCAATACTCACATAAGAAGTTTCCTTTACCAGTTCCACTCTTCAATAGCGCTTCACTCCCCGGCAACGGCACCAGACAATAGTCTTGATGACCCACAAGTATAGGGGGTGTATCGTAGTACTTTCGATAAATAGGAGTGTTGTTCCTAACGAGGAGCAGAAGTTGTTGATTAGTGGTTTGGAGCAGGAAATCAATGTAAATACTTAGCAAACGGATTTTTAGTGGTTTTTGATAAAGCAAGGAAATAAAGAGCAAGCAAATAAAGACAGCAAATAACTGCAGCAAGTGGCTGATGTCTACGCACTTATATTCTTGTAGATAGTTGTTGGGCCTCCAAGTGTAGAGGTTTGTAGAACAGTAGCAAGTTTCCCTTAAGTGGATTACCCAAGGTTTTATCGAACTCAAGGAGGAAGTGGTCAAAGGTATCCCTCTCAATCAACCATGCAATCAAGATACAAGAAGTCTCTTGTGTCCCCAACACACCCAATACACTTGTCAGGTGTATAGGTGCACTAGTTCGGCGAAGAGATAGTGAAATACAAGTGGTAATGGTGCCAAAAAAGAGCTTGACGGTGAGGTAAATACTAAAGGCAAAAATAAGGAAGAAAGCAAACATGTAACAGGTCTAGATGCAAACGGTGTTTCAATGTTTAGAAACAAGGCCTAGGGATCATACTTTCACTAGTGAACACTCTCTCATATAAATATCATGTCTTTATGATACTACTCTTAACTACTCTCCGGTTGGACACTCTAATCCATGGTAGGGCTATAACAACACTCCTCAAAGTCTGCCATCCCCAATCTAGATAACCCCACACAGTCACCTTGAGCACTAGATGGTTCCAACAAACACCACAATTTCATAGAGACATCCAACTCCAAATATAACTCATAACAAATATATATGTAACCTAGCTTAAGTGCCACACACGGTGTGCACGTTGTCACTTTCACACACGTGGGGAAAAGCATAGATCTATTAAAGCACGATGAGTATTTATGTAGACTCTAGCCTAAGTGCCACCATGGCGTGCATGCTGTCACTTTCACACACATGGGGAGAGCAGAGATCTATTGAAGCACTTGAGTAACAGAGTAGATCTACTTGATTACAAAGCTCATGACCACCACAAGATCATGCATAGAGAGAGATATGAACACATAGCTACCGGTAGAGCCCTTAGCCACGAGGAAGAACTACTCCCTCCTCATCATGGGAATCAGCAACGGTGATAAAGATGGTGATGGAGATCGATGGAAATGGCTCTGGGGGCACTTCCCGTCCCGGCAGGGTGCCGGAACAGAGACTTTCTGTCCCCCGAATCTCCCCTTCGGTGGTGGCGGTACTACGGAGGTTTTCATGGATTTCTTCTGGATGATTTAGGGTTTTCTCCCCCGGGGCTTCTTATAGGTGCAGGAGGCAAGGTCGGTGGAGGTCCAGGGGTCCCACGCCCCCTATTGGCGCCACCAGGGTTGGCCCGCGCCTAGGGGGTGCGGCCACCCTGGTGTCCTCCTCCAACTCTGCTTTGTGGTTCTGTGTTGCTCCGGGAAAAATAATGACTTTGGCTTTTGTCCCGTCCAATTCCGAGAATATTATTTTTCTGCCTTTCCTGGAATCAAAAACAGAAGAAAACAGGCAACTGGCACTGTGGCATCTTGTTAATAGGTTAGTTCTAGAAAGTGTATAAAAATACCTCAAAGTGTAGACAAAACATAGCAAAGTTGATACAAAACAAGCATGGAACATAAAAATTATAGATACGTTTTTGACGTATCAAGCGTCCCCAAGCTTAACTCCTGCTCGTCCTCGAGTAGGTAAGTGATAAAATAATAATTTTTGAGCATGCACCATCAAAACCAAGATCAAACCATTTGCAAACATTGAAAGCTGGGATCAAAGAAGTCTAAACATAAGCATGAAAGATGGAGTTCTAACAGTAAGACAAAGTAACTATGCATGCAACATGAAAGGCTACAAACAAAGATCATGAATAATATGCATTGAAAAACGTTTGTTTGTTTCACATACAGAAAACATGGCATAGTGGCATTCAGCTTGTCCCTCATGGAGTATCAAATAGATTCATAGGACACCTTCAAAGTTCATAAGAGTGACTAGATACAAATAGCACAAGAACAAGTAATATCAACAACATGCATCAATTAATAAGTTTTGGGGAAATGCACATAGAACTAAGAATGGCAACTATGCTCTCTTAATTGGTGCCTAAGGATAGAAGGTGAAGACTCAATATAATAGTGGAAGAAAGGCCCTTCATAAAGGGAAGCAGGGATTTCAAGTTCCAAAAAGAGCCTCCAAAAATTATGGTACGGTTAGCTTTCAGCTCTCATTGCCCCTATGATAAGCATCTTGAAGTGATTAAGGTTAAAGTGAACAAACTATGGAGTATATGCTTGACAAAATATAAGTTGGCAATCTCAAGTCCCTTGAATATGAGGGCCACACCTCATGCTACTCAACTTCAGTCACCTATAAGTTCTTGTCATTGTAAGTATTTGCATATCATAGAGAACCGCCAACGGGGTACCCCTTGCACATGGTACAGGATCTTTCCCATAACCAAAATGACAAGGCAAGCAGACAATGAGCATCTCAGCTATCTTTTTATTTACCATATGCATAGATTTTTATTGAGGATGCTTCATAGATAGCTCACTATGGTGATGCTACAAGTTTCCACCATGATTAGGCATCGCTTAGGCTAGCGGCCCAGGCGTTTCTCTAACACATAATACAAACTCCATGGACTTACAAGTTCCCTCTTTATTTCACACCGGTGACATCCATAGACAAAAGAGCATGATATCAACTGAGTACAAAGTACAAGTGCAATGTTGAAAACGTTCCCCGTGACAGCACGGTTCTTCTAATTCCAACGTATAAGTGCAAGCATATACAACATAGATGACACAATGGTTCATGTTTATTAAGGACAAAGAATATAAAGTGCGCCATCAAGTTCGTGAGGCCTTTAATCACTAAGTTTTCACATAACAAAATAGTTTTTAATTGGAAGATAGCTGAAAACAAGAATATACTCAGAATGGTGTAACACACCATGGATAGGAGTTTATGGTGGAAACTTTGGAATAACTTGGTTTCTTGGGAGTTGTAAGCATGAGTAGAACTTACTCATACAAGTGGAGGCTAGCAAAAGACTGGGAGCAACCAACTAAGAGAGCAATAATGGCCATAATCATGCAGAGCGATAAAACATTACTAATAAAAGCATAGAGTGGTACTACAAGTCAAGGACTAAATGATCATAGAGGCTACAGTGACTTGTTCATAGTCATAACATGGTGTGAGCATGTGCCAAGTCAACCCACACAAAGCATCAAAGGAGAATACCACAATACTATGCTTTTGTATGCTAGAACAACGCATGATTCTTTCAAGGCACATTAAGCAATCCTAATTGTTTGGAACAAGTCATGCTACAACAATAATCACTAAGCATAAGGCCAAAGCAAAATATATCATGAAATGATAAAGTCTAAACCACAATAAAAGCAAGCTCCCTTTGTATCACTAAGCAAGTACTTCCTACTCTTTTCCAACACCAACCAACTTATTTGAAACAACTCACAAAGATAATCATCAATAAAGATCAGTGAGAATGTCTCACAAATCCACAAGGAAGAACTAAAAAGTTCTAGGCTGAAAGCATAAGAAAACTAAGGCTAAACACAGTGCTAGCAAAAGAGAACACTCACAAAACAATAAGAATGAAAACTAGAGTGTTCTAGGCAATGAAAACAGAGTGTGTCTCTCTCCAAAATAAGTGTGGTGTGGTCCAACCAACTTATTCAATAAAACTAAGGAAACGAAAACTAAGACGCTCCAAGAACAACACAACAGTGCTTGAAACAATAAAAACGAAGTGTCTAGAAAGACCTGAGATTTTTATTGATGAAGAAGGGGATGCCTTGGGCATATCCAAGCTTTTATGCTTGTGACTCTTGAATATTTTTTGGGGTTACACGGGGTGGCATACCTAAGCTTGAGATTTTTTCCATTCTTCATCTCATTACATCATTCTTTCTCTACACGTGAAAATTTTCCTTCATACAAAACTTCACACAATATTCATTAGCAACATTAGTGTATTCAAAAGATAATAAACCTTTGGGTTTTGGTTTTGAAACAGCAAAACTTTCACTAAAAACACAAGCTACTATAGCAATTTCCTCAAAAAGCTCATTTTTTCCAAAAAGAACCCAAAAAGGAATCATTAAGAAGAAAATGCAAATAATGGCAGAAATCTGTCAAAACTGAACAGCAGGTAGAAACCAATTTTTTAAAAGACCTTCTGTTGATCAAATAAAAAAGTGTTTAACTAACAAAAGTTAGCTAACATACTGGGGGATTTATTCACAAAATATCAGCTCAAACAGACTAACAGAGATTCCTCACGAATTTTTACGGTGGAGCACAAAAATATGTTTCAGGACAGCAACTCCCCAAATCTTACTTCCCTCTCATTAGAGGTTATTCTTGGCACAAAAAGGATAACGAGAGGTTATTACTGAAGTAATAACTTCCAAGACTCAAGTAAACTCTTGGGTTATCTCCCAACAAGT
Organism: Avena longiglumis; assembly: GCA_030063025.1. Taxonomy (NCBI): domain Eukaryota; kingdom Viridiplantae; phylum Streptophyta; class Magnoliopsida; order Poales; family Poaceae; genus Avena; species Avena longiglumis. Next base: position 151,787,299 of record CP125977.1, on the reverse strand, counting down.
ACTTTTCTTTAACGCATTTTAGTTAGGCATGATAGTTTGAGAAGATGCTCACATAAGAAATGTGAATTGAAGTGAAAGAGAGCATCAAGAAGCAAATTCAAAACACATTTAAGTCTAACCCACTTCATATGCATAGGAATCTTGTAAAGAAACAAGTCATGAAATCACAAAGCAACAAACATAGGAAAGCAAAACAAGTGCAACTTCAAGATTTTTAACATAAAGAGGGGAAACTTAATATTGTTGAGATGCATAAGACCATGTTTTCCTCTCTCATAATAACTTTCAGTAGCATCATGGATAAAATTAATAATATAAAAATCACATAAAACATTCTTGAGCCACATGCATAAAATAATTATTACTCTCCACACAAGCATAGTCATTGTTATTAATTGTAGTGGGAGCAAATTCAACAAAATAGCTATCATTACTATTCTCATCACCATAGTCATCAAATATAGGAGGCAGATTGTAATCACAATAAATTTTCTCCTCAATAGTAGGTGGACTGAAAATATCATATTCATCACTGTAATCATCATATATTGGAGGTTTGGTATCATCATAAGCAATACAATAGCTATCTTCCAAAGCTGGGGAACTAAAAAGATCATTTTCATAAAAACTAGCTTCCCCAAGCTTAGACTTTTCCATAGCATTAGCAATAATGGTGTCCAAAGAATTCATATTAATAACATTGCTATTAGCATGTAAATAAAGCTCCATAGGTTTTTAAATTTTCTCTTCAAACACTTCATGTCCTAACTCAAGATAAATACTATAAAGCTCTCTAATTTTTTTTTGTTTTCCATTAAGCCTAACTAGTGAAAAAATAAACAAAAAGAAAAAATTGTAGAACCTAAAGGAAATAACTTCGATCACTCATACCAGAGGATGTGAGTACCTTTTACCTTACCTCCTCGGCAACGGCGCTAGAAAATAGCTTTCTGGCTTGCTATTGCCGTGGGGTAACGTGTGTGAGTGCATTTTACCTTTCCTCCCCGGCAATGGCGCCAAAAAATAGCTTGATGTCTACGCACTTCTATTCTTGTAGACAGTTGTTGGGCCTCCAAGTGCAGAGGTTTGTAGAACAGCAGAAAGTTTCCCTTAAGTGGATTACCCAAGGTTTTATCGAACTCAGGGAGGAAGTGGTCAAAGGTATCCCTCTCAAGCAACCCTGCAATCAAGATACAAGAAGTCTCTTGTGTCCCCAACACACCCAATACACTTGTCAGGTGTATAGGTGCACTAGTTTGGCGTAGTGAAAAACAAGTGGTAACGGTGCCAGAAAATAGCTTGACGGTGAGGTAAAGACTAAAGGCAAAAATAAGGAAACAAGCAAACATGTAACAGATCTAGATGCAAAAGGTGTTTCAATGTTTAGAAACAAGGCCTAGGGGTCATACTTTCACTAGTGAACACTCTCTCATATAAATATCCACTCTTTATGATACTACTCTTAACTACTCTCCGGTTGGACACTCTAATCCATGGTAGGGCTATAACAGCACTCCTCAAAGTCCGCCTTCCCCAATCTAGATAACCCCACACTGTCACCTTGAGCACTAGATGGTTCCAACAAACACCACAATTTCATAGAGACATCCAACTCCAAATATAACTCATAACAAATATATATGTAACCTAGCTTAAGTGCCACACACGGTGTGCATGCTGTCACTTTCACACACGTGGGTAAAAGCATAGATCTATTAAAGCACGATGAGTATTTATGTAGACTCTAGCCTAAGTGCCACCATGGCGTGCACGTTGTCACTTTCACACGCATGGGGAGAGCAGAGATCTATTGAAGCACTTGAGTAACAGAGTAGATCTACTTGATTACAAAGCTCATGACCACCACAAGATCATGCATATAGAGAGAGATGAACACATAGCTACCGGTAGAGCCCTTAGCCACGAGGAAGAACTACTCCCTGCTTATCATGGGAATCATCAACGGTGATGAAGATGGCGATGGAGATCGGTGGAAATGGCTATGGGGGCACTTCCCCGTCCCGGCAGGGTGCCAGAACAGAGACTTTATGTCCCCCGAATCTCCTCATCGGTGGTGGCGGCACTACAAAGGTTTTCGTGGATTTCTTTTGGATGATTTAGGGTTTTCTCCCCGGGGGCTTCTTATAGGTTTAGGAGGCAAGGTCAATGGAGTGCCAGGGGGCCCACACCCCCTGTAGACGCCACCAGGGCTGGCCCGCGCCTAGGGGGTGCAGCGCGGTGTCCTCCTCCAACTCTGCTCCGTGGTTCCGTGTTGCTTCGGGAAAATAATGACTTTGGCTTTTGTCCTATCCAATTCTGAGAATATTAATTTTCTGCCTTTTCTGGAACCAAAAACAGAATAAAACAGGCAACTGGCATTGTGGCATCTTGTTAATAGGTTAGTTCCAGAAAGTGTATAAAAATACCTCAAAGTGTAGACAGAACATAGAAAAGTTGATACAAAACAAGCATGGAACATAAAAAATTATAGATACGTTTCCGACGTATCATTGGCCCAATCCTTTCTTAGTGAAGGACAAGCCGATGGTAATACTTATGAGAACCAAATGTTCTTGAGGACAGATGGGAATAATGTCAAGTGCTTTCATTTCATATAGCTGATTAATCTTCTTTGGTTTTATAAGTATTGTGTGGGTGAACCTGTGCTAATGTACAAACCTTACTAGTACTAATACAACTTGTGATTAAACCCCTTGCAAGCATCCGCAAATACAAGAAAGTAATTAAGATAAAAACCTAACTACGGCCTTAAACTCTGAGATCCTACACTCCCTTGTGCAAAGGTTTCCTAACGGGGGTTTAGGTTTCTATCACTCCGGCAACCCCACAATTAGTAGCCAAAAACACAATGCATTCGTCTAGGCCCATCAATGGTGAAGTATCATGTAGTCAACATTCACATGACATCACTAGAAGAATAGCACCACAAATTAAATATTAAACCATTGAATAATACCTCAATACAATTCCACTACTAACAACATGACTTCTCCCATGTCCTAAAGAACTAAACGAACTACTCACGAGACATCATATGGATCAATATCAGAGATGGTATGATGATGAATAACAATCTGAACATAAACAATAATTCAATGGTTCCACTCACAAGCATCAACTACAAGAGTAATCAACACCGGGAAAGTTTCCCCTAATAACTATGCAAGATTCAACACAATTGTTACAGCGGGATGGAGTGGTGATGATGGTGCTGGTGGATATGGTGGTGTGGATGATGATGATGATCCCGATGAATTCTAACTTGATGACGGTGTTGATGGCGACGATCTCCCCTCTTCGGGAAGGAATTTCCCCGGCAGAAATATGTCTGCTGGAGAGTTCTTTCTCTCTTTGTAGTTTCCGCCCTGCAGAGGCGACAGAATCTTTCTGCGGTCACTCCTCGAACTTTAGGATTTTGGGAGGAATATATAGGAGAAGGGGTGGAGCAGGAGGCAGGCCAGGGTGTCCACACCCCCTGGTGGCGCGACCCAGGGTGGCCTGCACCTGGGGGTGTGGGCCCCCTGTGGCCCAACTGCGCCTCCCCTTCTAGCTTCCTTCGTCTTCTGAAAAAATATAATCTTCCATATATTTTCTGGTATTTTTCTGATCTTCGCGAAATTGCATCAAACGCCGCTTTTTCCATCAGAATCCTGACTCCAGCAGTTCATCCTCCAAAAATCATCCAACATGCAAAAATAGATGAAATGACATAAGTATCACCTCTTAATATGAAAGATATCAATGAATAACAGCAAATTATGATATAGAATAGTGATGCAAAATGGACGTATCAGCTTCCCTCAGGGGGATATCGGTGTTTCTCGCATGCTGGGTATAGTCCATCGAGAAGTCAGTAGCCCCGGGTCAAGGTAGTTCTCAGGAGCCTCTTCAGCGCTCACGCGGGGTGGGGACGGCGCTTGGCCCCTTTTGAAGGCTCGGGTGCCGACCGCGCCCTGCCCCTCGCGAGGCAGGAACAGTACGACTGATGTCCTCTTGAATAGGGCGTTTTCCTGGGCCGCCATCTGCCTCCTCCTTGTGGATCCCCCAATGTAATCCAGGTCCTCAGGGTAAGTGGTGGCCGTTGCTTTGTAGGCATGCTCGAGAGAGCGTAGGGCCTCCACTTCATCACAACAGACCGTGATGATTTCGCTGCTGCCTCCAAGCATCTGGAGGGTGTTGTAGGCGTGGTGAGTGGCCGCCATGAACTTGGCCAGAGCTGGGTAGCCGAGGATGACCTTGTACGAGATCTCAATGTGGGCCATGTCGAAGTCGATGAGCTCAGCGCGGTAGTTGTCGCGCGTCCCGAACGGGATGGAGAGGTGCACATGCCCGATGTGTATGGTGGTCATGTTGGTCACTATAGATAACGGCATGGTCGGCATCAACCTGTCATATGGCACCCGGAGCTGGGCAAACATCTCGGTGGAGATCACGTCCAGGCCTGCGCCTCCATCAATGAGGGTCTTTGCGACCTCAACGTTGTTGATGCTGGGGGTGCATATCAGGGGAGAGTTCCCACGGGCCTGGTGGAGACGGGGTGGTCACGAGCGTCGAAGGTGATGGGGTACTAAGACCACTTGAGCTTCGGGTACAAGACTCCTGGCCTGACAGCGACAACCTCGTCAGTGACGGTTAGCCACTAGGGCATGGGAACCACCAAGGATGCAGGCGACGGCCCCTTGCGGAACCTGGTATCCCCTAGGGTCCTCGGCTGCGGAGGGAGCTGTTGCACGGTGTTGGCCTGATGGCCCACCTGGGACGTGTCATGGCCCCGGAATTGTTGTTCCAGCGCTTGCCTCCATGGTTGCCACCCCTCGCGCCACCATGCTCACCACCGGATCTGCCCCTTCGCTGGTTGTTGTGCATGTCGCGGAGCTTCTTGAGCTCATAAAGGTCGTTGGTGGGGTGTTCGCTCCTCTTGTGGAAGTGACAATACACGTTGTTGTACCATTCCCCTTCGTTGTGTTCCTCGCGAGGACTCATTTGGTCGGGTTCTGCGGCTAGGATGATGGAGGTCTTGCACTTTGAGTCCTTGTCCTTGCTCTTGGATGAGATCGAGGCCTTGGGGGTGATCTCTGCCTCGGTGAGGCCAAACATCCGCCCAGCCTCTGCCTTGGCGCACTTTTCAGCCATGACAAAGCGCTCGACAACCGTGGTAATGTTCTCACCCCGGATGCCGATCTTCTCCCTCATCTTGATGTACTTGATGCCCTCGGAGAAGGCGGTGATGACGTTGGAGTCCGATATCTTAGGGGTCTTATTGCAGACTCGGTTGAACCTCTGCAGGAACTTGAAGAGGGTCTTTCTAGGTTACTAGCACACCTGGTTGAGGTATGTGAGTGGGCTTTCATAGCTCCCCTTTAAGTTTATGATGAAGAGGGAGCTAAGCTCGTCCCACGAGTCGATGGATTCCTCCCGAAGATTCATCAACCAAGTGATTGAAAGAACATGTGTGCCCCCATGTGTGGTTTTGGTAATTAATGACAATGTTTTATGGACTTATGTTTGCATTGAGTTTTACTTGTAGGATTTGTCCATAGACAATGCTTGAACCATATGGTGGCTTCAAGGTTGGAATAAGAATAAAGTGAAGAAGATCAAGTGTTGATCAAGGTTTCTTAAGATGATCTCAAGTGTATCGTTCCATCCTTATGGTGATCATGGATATGTGAAGATATGCCTAAAAGAGAGGCTCTTCCATAGTGGAGTATGGGGGAGTATCTTCACCAAGATAGTGCAATCAAGAAAGGTGCTCCATCCTGAGGTGTGGAATATACAAGGCAAAGGTTTGATATTGATAGGGTTTCTTTCTCACTGGTCTCCCGGTGTTAGTTGGAGAGACCGGTTTATAGGATAGATAACCGTACTATCAAGAGGGGCTCTCAAGTGAGTAACTTGATCATATCCCTCGGTGAGAGCTCAAACCTTTGCATACTTGGCATCATATTTCTTGGTTCTTATTTGGTTCTTATCCATGAGAGGATTTAGATATTGTGTCAATCTCTATGACAAGCTTAAGTTCATCGAAAACGGATTTCATATGCATTCTCTATTGTGTTTTCGATATTGGAGGTTTTACCGGTTTGTCTTTTATAGATAGGTTAAACCTTTCATAATTTGTTTCTATCCTACCTTCCTGGACTATGATGGTTCCCTGCATGATCTTGTATAGCTTGTTACTATCTTCGAAACGAGCCCAAGATCATCAAAATCGGAGTCCGAATGAAAAAGTTATGATGGTTTCAGTTTTGCTGTTCCTGCCAGTTTTCAGGGGGGGCGGATTATCCGGCCATGGGGGCGGATTATCCGGCCCAATTTTTGGAAAACGGCTAAGGACTTTGAGGTGTGGCTCCCAGTAATGGGGGCGGATTTTTTGGTCCTTCGGGGGCGGATTATCCGCCCCAAATATACGCCCCTATACGGAGAGTCGCGTCGCGAAGTCCTTAGCCATTGTTTTGGCCCGGGGAACCCGGAGTATCCGGGGGAGGGCGGATTATCCGGCCTGGAAGTTCCCAAACGGTCATATTTCGTTGGGGAGTGGTATAAATAGACCCCTTCTTCCTCCTTAGGCTGGTTGCTTGCATTCTCTCTCTCCTCCATTGTTTTGACCTTCAAGAGCTTGCAAATACTCTCAATCCCTCCCATATTTCTTGAATCTTTTGGGGGGATTTGAAAGGGGAGATCTAGATCTACAACTCCACCAATCCATCTCTCCTCTATGTGAGGGGAACATATTGGGATCTAGATCTTGGGGTTTCTTTTGTGGATTTCCTCGTGTGTTCTTCCTCTCTTATTCTCCCACTAGCTTTTGTAGCTTTTGTGAAATTTGGGAGAGAAGGACTTGAGCACTTCCTATGTTATTGCCATTGCATTTGGTGCATAGGTTTGAGTTCTCCTCGGAGGATTTGGTGAGTGAAAGTTGAGAAGGTTTTTACTCTTGGGCTCTTGGAACCCTAGACGGTTTGTTAGTGTTGCAGGTTGTGGCCTTGGTGGCGTTTGTTGGGAGCCTCCGATAGGAGAAGTGCCCCAACCTTGCGAGAGGTTCCGGTTGCCACCGACAAGTGGACCGATATTGGAAGTGTGGATCGATCCCGTTAGGGTGAGATTCACCGGAGAATAAGGGAGGCCTTTTGTGGCGTAGGTGGTTTGATACCACCCCCTCTCCAACGAGACGTACTCTCTTTATGGGAGGAACTCGGTAATAAATCATCGTCTCCGCGTGCCTCGGTTATCTCTATACCCGAGCTATTTACTTATGCACTTTACTTTGTGATAGCCTTCGTGCTTGATTTCTTATATCTAGTTATCACATAGTTGCATGTTTTGCTTAGCATAAGTTGTTGGTGCACATAGGTGAACCATAGTTTATATAGATTTTGTGCTTGACAAAGTAAACTCTAGTTTTATTCTGCCTTTGTTAAGCCCATCTCGTAAAAGTTTTAAACCGCCTATTCACCCCCCCCCCTCTAGGCGGCATCTGTATCCTTTTCAATTGGTATGAGAGCCCGGTCTCTCATTTTAGGCTTCACCGCCTTGAGAGTAAAGATGTCGGCTAGGGGATTAGTGCACAATGACATGTTCTTATTCGATGGCACAAATTATGATATATGGAAAACTCGTATGCTTATTCATTTTCGGGACATGGACCCAAATTTGGAGCGTATTGTAGATATAGGTTTTTCTCCTCCTATGGATTTCAAAAATCTATCTTGTGAGGATGAGAAAAACTTATATCTCGATGCTCAAGCTTCTAATGTGCTTGTTAATGCTTTGAGCTATGTAGTTACCTCTTCAATCATTCCTTTTTGGAGCGCTCATGAGTTATGGACAAAACTTCAAGATAAATATGTTGTGTCCAATATTGTTGAGGATGATTGTGTTGCTTCCACTTCCGGTCAATATGAGTTCTCATCTTCTACCACTTCACCAACATGTGAATTTTCACAAGGTAATGATATGGTGAGTGGTGATAGAAATTACAATTTGGATAGTGTGCTTACTATTTATAATCCATCATCTCTATCTAGTTGCAATGATCTATCTTTGGACTTTAACACTTCTAGCACTACAAACTTCTTACATGCTTGTGTTAATAGTCCTTGCATATCATGTAGAAATGACTTGAATAAATCTCATGATGACATGCTTGTGTTTTCTTGTTGCCATGATAAAAATGCTTCCATTTCCTCTAGTGCTTGTGTTGCTAACCATGTAGAGGAAACCGAAGATTCTATGGGCCAAGACAAGGTTTTGAATGAAGCCACAAATGCAATCTCATCTTCACCTTCTTCTGGTACCCACCTATGCCTTATGGCTAGGGATTCAAAGATAACTCCTACTTTGGAACCCATTACCTCTTGTGATGAGGAGGATGTGGATAATGTGGAAGAATGATATTGATGATTTATATGAAAAGGGTGAGATTGTTTATCGTGCCCTTGTTAAGAATAATATTGCTTGCTCTAACTTTGTTGAAATCTTGGACTTTGCTATTAAGAGCAAAGAACATATTGATAAGTTAGAAGCACAAATTGAGGAGCAAGAGAACATAATTGATGAAAAGTTTGCGCTTGAGCGTGAGTATGCTAATGAAATTTCTCAACTAAAGGACTCCCTTGAAGAAGAACAAACCACCAAAGAATCTCTTGAGGAGACTTTTACTCTAGAATTATCTAGATTAAAGGAATACCATGATAGAGAACTTGCGGTGGCAAACTCCTTCAAGATTAAAAATGATGAACTTGACGTTGCTTATGCTAAACTTGTTGAGGATTTTAAGCACCTCGAAAATGGCTTTCGGGTCGTTAAGAGGGAGCTCATCAAACTCACCGAGTCGCATGAGCAACTTAAAGCTTCATACTCAAAAGAGTTTGCCAAGTTGCCCTCACCTCTTGCTAATAGTGATGATGCTTGTGCTACTAACTCTATTTCTTGTGAAGCATCTATTTTGAATGAGAATGTTGATCTAAAGGATCAACTTGCGTTGCTAACTAGAAACTATGGGAAATTAGAAGAAAGTCATGTTAAGCTCTCGAGCTCGCATGAGGATCTTCTAGTCTCCCATGGTAGGCTAAAGTTAGATCATGAGGCCATCGTGTCAAAGGTAACATCTAGTGGACATCATGTGTACATTAGCACTATATCTATTCCAAATGTTATATTTCCATGTTCCAGTCCTTGCAATTCATCCTCTCACAACCATGCTATATCTCGTGATTAATTACATTCCGTGCCTTGTTGCTCTAACAATGTAGCATCTACTTCCTATAGTACTTTTGTTGAAACTAACCATGTAGAGTAAATCAAAGAGCTCAAGGATCAAGTCACTTCTTTGAAGAATGACTTGAAAAAGGGTCATCAAGGGAAGGCCGCACTCGACAAAATCTTGAGTGTGCAAAAATCCCCCAATGATAAGAGTGGGCTTGGATTCAACTCCAATGTCAAGAACAAGTCCACTATCAAGTTGAAGCATAAGGGAAACAATAAAAATGGCCAAGTTCAAGTCAAGAATCCGGCCAACATTGTTTGCTTCAAGTGCAAGGAAGAAGGGCACCATGTTAGATCTTGCCCATTGAAGAAAAAGCCTCTTAGTGTGAAGAAACAAGGGAAGAGGCCTCAAACCCCACCTCAAGTCATTTACGGGCCTCTTCCTAAGAGGACTACTCGAGCTCTTCCTCGAGTTGTGGTTTCACCTAAGAAGAAAGATGGCAAGATAAGAACTTGCTACATATGTCGTGAGAAGGGGCACATTTCTTCCTCATGCACTATTGGTATCTCCTCATCCAATCCTATCATTATTGATGATGCTTATTCTCTTTGTAAGGATGAGGTTGGCAATGTGTTTGCCAAATTTGTTGGTGCCCAATGTGGTGTGAAGAAAAGAAACATTTGGGTGGCCAAGCCTATTGTTACTAACTTCTTAGGACCCAACTTGGTTGGGGACCATCTAGCTAAAACTTGATCAATAGGTGTTGGTTGGAAGGAATTGGAGACTTGGTTACATTATGAAGAATTGAGGGATCTTCATCTAGTTTAATTGTCAAGTCAAGTCATGTGGATTATATTGCCTCTACTATATATCCAATGTTCCTCCTTGCGGTAACATATGCTTAACTCATTACATTAAAAGTTACTCGCCCCCTTGTGCATGTGTTGGTTTTGTATCTTCCATGCTCTTGTACATGTTGTGATTTCCACTTAATTATCTTGAGGAATCAAGCATATTTTTATGTATGATTAGGTGGCACACCATGTATGTGTGTTTCTTATGATTGAGCCTTTCTTGGTTATATTTGGTATCTTATTTGGCTCTTGTGAGAGATTAATGGACTATCCCATTTTGGGGGAGTGTTATGCTCGGGCATTCCACAATCCTAAAAATGTGTGTACATGAGAAATTTAAGTTCTATAATGTCCATTAATTATATCTATTTCGATCTGTTGCCTCGTGTTGGTTTTATGGTAGTATCACATTATGGGGGAGTCATATGCTTAGTGCATATTACAATCCTAAAAAATGTGAATATTCGAGGTTGTGTCACTTAGAATTGATATGGATAATTATCTAGCGCCTATGTGACACATTTGCTCTTACAAGTTCCAATTTGCTTGAATGTATTTATTGATCATATTTTGGATCTTGTATATGAGAGTGTTTCTTGGTATGTGTTTCCTCATATTTAGATCTCTATATCATCATGGAAACCATATGCTTCAAGTTAATCTAATCACTAGTGATTGTGTGACTATTGGAAGCTACCAAGAATCTTGTTCGAAGTATCATGCTTAATTCTTATATTTTGTTATATGCTTCTTGTTGTGACTATGATCTTGGATATCCATGCAAGCTACCTTGGGAAAAAATTTCCCAATATTTCTTGTCCTTGGACAATGAGTACTCAATTTATGGTAGAATTTATTGATCATATTCACTTTGGCCTTTGTTTAATTTTATCCTATCTTTGGCCAAGAAAATGTTTTGTGTTGTCTCCCAAGCCTTCCTTGCTTCTTTTGGATCTTCTTATTTTATTGATGTCCTCTTGTGTTTTACTTATTGTAGGTAGTAGTGATGATCCCATTTGTGTGCATTTTGCATTCAAAATAAAATTCTATATAATGTACTACTTATGGGTGAGCTCTCTTATATTATCTAGAACAATATTTTTATGCTTACTTGTTTGATCCATATCGGGTTTTATGTGCTTGGAAGTTTGACCTATTCATTTTGGAATTTTGTGCCATCATGAAAAGTTTGGAGAGTTTGGTTTACTTGTTGGAACCTTACTCTTTTTGGGAGTTGGTTTTGTCCTTTTATGTGATTTATTGTATATATTCCTTGTGTGTGCTTGTTTTGTTATGGGCATATGTCTTTGTGATGTTATCCATTTAGAAACATACACACATATGTGAAGATAATGTTAGTTGGTTTTTAATCCTTGGAGACCACCTTTCTATTCCTTTTGATTCTTTGGTGGCTTCCAAATTTAATTGTCTATGGGTTCTTGTTCCGATTGTTTGCATCTTTGGGCACTCATATTTGTTCTCTCATGCCTTGTATTGTTAAATGAACTTGGATGAGTGAGGATTCCATGATTATGCACCTTGTTCCCAAATGCAATTATCATAATTGGTGCATTATCTTTGGGGAGCTCATCTAATTCATTTAATAATGCTCATTTATCTTATGTCTCATTTATTGTGCCTTAAATGTTTATGGGGGAGTGAGGATTCCATATGTGTGCATTTTTGTATTGAAATACACCGATTTTAAAGTATGCACAAATCTTGGGGAGCTTCTCAATTTTATTTAAGCATTTATTTGATATTTCATGTGTTGTGTTTTAAATTCTTATGGGGGAACAAGGATTCCATATTTGTGCATTATGTATTCCAATGCATTTAGTTTAAAATTATGCACAAATATTGGGGAGCTTCTCTATTTGTTATTTAAAATACTCTTTTGCTCATATCATAATATCTTGTAGTTTCCATTTGGACTCATTTGTTGTTTTCAAATTGGTTTGTCGGATCTTGTGATTGCTTGCGTCTTTTATTTTATTCCTTTGGAAATCTTCGGATCCTCGATATAGTTCTACTCCCTCCCAAGTATTCATCATTGTATATGTGCGAAGACACACCTTTGGAGGAATTATTACTATATTGGTCGTCTAGAACTATTCACCCATTTTGGCAATCGATGCCAATGGGGGAGATGTTTTGGAGGGTTTAAGGGAAGTTTGTTCTTAAGCATTTGCCTCTCATGCTCTTGCATCTTTGTTGTTGCTTTGCCTGTTGAATATTTAGAGGAAACTCCACCAACGGTAATGGTTCATCACACACGCATATATTGTGGGGGAGCTTGCTCTATATATTATGGGCGTACCAACATCACATACTTGTGTAGTATTTGATGTTGGCGCAACCATTTTTTTCATTAAGTTGATTATATAAACCCTCTCAAAGGATTGTCATCAATTACCAAAATGGGGGAGATTGAAATAACATGTGTGCCCCCATGTGTGGTTTTGGTAATTAATGACAATGTTTTATGGACTTATGTTTGCATTGAGTTTTACTTGTAGGATTTGTCCATAGACAATGCTTGAACCATATGGTGGCTTCAAGGTTGGAATAAGAATAAAGTGAAGAAGATCAAGTGTTGATCAAGGTTTCTTAAGATGATCTCAAGTGTATCGTTCCATCCTTATGGCGATCATGGATATGTGAAGATATGCCTAAAAGAGAGGCTCTTCCATAGTGGAGTATGGGGGAGTATCTTCACCAAGCTAGTGCAATCAAGAAAGGTGCTCCATCCTGAGGTGTGGAATATACAAGGCAAAGGTTTGATATTGATAGGGTTTCTTTCTCACTGGTCTCGCGGTGTTAGTTGGAGAGACCGGTTTATAGGATAGATAACCGTACTATCAAGAGGGGCTCTCAAGTGAGTAACTTGATCATATCCCTCGGTGAGAGCTCAAACCTTTGCATACTTGGCATCATATTTCTTGGTTCTTATTTGGTTCTTATCCATGAGAGTATTTAGATATTGTGTCAATCTCTATGACAAGCTTAAGTTCATCGAAAACGGATTTCATATGCATTCTCTATTGTGTTTTCGATATTGGAGGTTTTACCGGTTTGTCTTTTATAGATAGGTTAAACCTTTCATCATTTGGTTCTATACTCCCTTGCTGGACTATGATGGTTCCCTGCATGATCTTGTAGAGCTCGTTACTATCTTCGAAACGAGCCCAAGATCATCAAAATCGGAGTCCGAATGAAAAAGTTATGATGGTTTCAGTTTTGTTGTTCCTGCCAGTTTTCAGGGGGGCGGATTATCCGGCCATGGGGGCGGATTATCCGGCCCAATTTTTGGAAAACGGCTAAGGACTTTGAGGTGTGGCTCCCAGTAATGGGGGCGGATTTTCTGGTCCTTCGGGGCGGATTATCCGCCCCTATACGGAGAGTCGCGCCGCGAAGTCCTTAGACATTTTTTTGGCCCGGGGAACCCGGAGTATCCGGGGGAGGGGCGGATTATCCGGCCTAGAAGGTCCCAAACGGTCATATTTCGTTGGGGACTGGTATAAATAGACCCCTTCTTCCTCCTTAGGCTGGTTGCTTGCATTCTCTCTCTCCTCCATTGTTTTGACCTTCAAGAGCTTGCAAATACTCTCAATCCCTCCCATATTTCTTGAATCTTTTGGGGGGATTTGAAAGGGGAGATCTAGATCTACAACTCCACCAATCCATCTCTCCTCTATGTGAGGGGAACATATTGGGATCTAGATCTTGGGGTTTCTTTTGTGGATTTCCTCGTGTGTTCTTCCTCTCTTATTCTCCCACTAGCTTTTGTAGCTTTTGTGGAATTTGGGAGAGAAGGACTTGAGCACTTCCTATGTTCTTGCCATTACATTTGGTGCATAGGTTTGAGTTCTCCTCGGAGGATTTGGTGAGTGAAAGTTGAGAAGCTTTTTACTCTTGGGTTCTTGGAACCCTAGACGGTTTGTTAGTGTTGCAGGTTGTGGCCTTGGTGGCGTTTGTTGGGAGCCTCCGATTAAGTTGTGGAGAAGTGCCCCAACCTTGTGAGAGGTTTCGGTTGCCACCGACAAGTGCACCGATATTGGAAGTGTGGGTCGATCCCGTTGGGGTGAGATTCACCGGAGAATAAGGGAGGCCTTTTGTGGCGTAGGTGGTTTGATACCACCCCCTCTCCAACGAGACGTACTCTCTTTATGGGAGGAACTCGGTAATAAATCATCGTCTCCGCGTGCATCGGTTATCTCTATACCCGAGCTATTTACTTATGCACTTTACTTTGTCATAGCCTTCGTGCTTGATTTCTTATATCTAGCTATCACATAGTTGCCTGTTTTGCTTAGCATAAGTTGTTGGTGCACATAGGTGAACCGTCGTTTATATAAGTTTTGTGCTTGACAAAGTAAACGCTAGTTTTATTCCGCCTTTGTTAAGCCCATCTCGTAAAAGTTTTAAACCGCCTATTCACCCCCCCCCCCTCTAGGAGGCATCTGTATCCTTTTCAGTGATGTTTGTCTCCTTCAGACACAGGGAAAGCTAGTTCTCCATGATGCGTTCGTCGCCTCCTATGGCCTCGATGCTTGTGGTGTAGAGCTGCAGGAACTCACACGGTTGGTCGTCCCATATAGCGCGCATGCATCTCTGGACGGAACTTGTGCAGCCAGACCACATGGCGAAGCCCTTTTGTGAGGGCGAGACAGCTGTTAGCCTACACCGCCTTGCCGTTGGCGAGGGTCGTGCAGTTCTACTAACCTGCGACGGTGATTTCCTTGGGAAGGCGGTCTTCGTGCCCGTGCGGCGGCGCCACGACCGCGGGGGGCAAGACAATCTGGCAGCTAATGGCCACCGGTGGGGTCACCTGGTCGGGCTTGGGGGCCCTGTCGTGGCGTTGGGCTAGCTGCGAGCCCCCATCCCCCGGTGCCTGGTACTCCCCCTAAGCCTCCTGCTCCCACGGGGAGAGCATGGCAATGTCGAGGAGCTCGGCGATCAGGTCACACCACCTCTCCTTGCCTGGTTTGGCCAGTGGGTGATCCAGGAGCTCCTGAACCATGCGCTTGGCGGCCTCGGGCATGAGACGCTCATCGTGGACGCGCGAGGACGCCGTGCGGGAGAGCGAGGTGGCACCGCGCGAAGAGGACGGGGATTCCCAGGACGGGCGGTAGGTAGAGCCCCCGTCGTCCTTGGACCACGGGTCCTGCTCGGAGGGGGGCACCGCGGAGTCGGATCAGTCTGGGCCTTGCTCGTCGTGCAATAAGTGCACGCTCACCGTGGGTCTCGAAGCGAGTCGACATGTGGCCGAGGTTTGTGAAGGTCTTGAAAGCGTGCCTCAGCCCCCTACCTGACGCGCCAAATGTCGGAGATTTGTCCCGTGAAGGAACTAGGGTCCAACGATCCCTTGGTTTGCGAGGGGGCTGAACACGCGTTCTCAAGGAGCCTCGGCGATGGTGGTGACGGCAGAGCAAGAGCACGACAGAGAGGTGACACGGGTTTTTTTACCCAGGTTCGGGACCCTCGTGAGGAGGTAAAGCCCCTACTCCTACTTTGTTATATTGCTTTCTTGCTTCGCGAGAGTACAATGGAGGTTGCAAGTCTAGGGTTTAGATCGTTGGGGATCGATCCATTCTAAGGTAGAAGGAGGGTATCTTATATAGGGCGGCGTCGGGCCTCTTCCCCCAGCCTTTGAGGGTAAGGGTGTCCACAGTGCCGCTCCTCGAGATCCCGGTCTACGAGGCTACTTTTCGTGAACTTGGTCCAGCTCGTTGTGCTCCACTCCGTTCTCTTGTAAAGCGGCCTTCGTCAACGTCGCTTGTCTTCATACGGTGCTCTCTGCTTTTTCCCTATTTCACCAAAATGGCAGTGGAAGGAGTCTTCCACCATGATATCGCATGTCCTTTCCCTACAATAAAGGGGGCGGACTGAGGCTTCCTTTACCGAGGTAGCTGGTCGCTGTAGCGCCACTATGATCCCTATCGGTCCATGACTCACGCTTGGCTCGATGAAAGTTACCGTCCTGCCCTCAATGTGCCCCGAGGTATTCGAGGCTCGAGGGCATGGAGGGGTGTAGTGGAAGGCTCCTTCGGGAGGCGTTCCCTCTGGAGGTTCATTCCCTCGCGAGGTGGGTGCCTTGCGATACCTGCACGGTTGGGCCATCCCTGGAGGCGTTGCTCCCTCGCGAGGGTGGCGGTATCTCTAACGTGGGGCTCGTCCATTGTGGGGATGTGGCACCCCAGTCGCCGGGGCCCCGGCATCATTCACGCAATTCCGATAAGTGGTTCAAAAACCGTATAGAAAATACGGTTCATAGATGTACTATAGAGGTAAGTTTGGTAGCATTTATGAAAAGTTCAGTTCCGTTTATTAAGAAAGTTCAGGAGTGATTGTAGATTATAAATCTATAACCGGTTATAGAATAGTCGGGCTATATATATATATATATATATATATATATATATATATATATATATATATAGGGATACTCAACCGGCTAGCTATGCATGCTCATCCTACCGTAGGATAAATAATAAGCACATAAACAGATTAACAGAATGTAATCTAGACTCAAAGAAGAATTAGCAGATGTTGTATCGAAAGCACGTCGTCGATTAGTGGTGGAAATGACAATAGTCATCCACATGGATGAGTATTTGTCACAACTTTGTAATTTACCATGTCATTTGTCCTTTTCTTTTCACACATCAAGGTGATACATACAATATATAACAACAACCATCCACATGGAGGAGTCTTTCCCACGCCTTTGTTATTTACTATGACATCTGTCTTTTCTTTTTCATACATCACGGTGATACATGAAATATAACGCACTTCTACACAATTTTTTTGCTCGCGTGTTTTTATTCATCCAGCATGAATTCATCTTGGCGGTAGGCAGCTTGCAAGTTCTTGTATTTTTTGTGTTGTGTTTGGCAAATCTTTTCTTAACGTGGGATATATGATCTCTACAACCATCCCTCTATCTGAAGTTGGTTTTTCTCTGTTCAGCTTGTGCCGACGGACCGAAGCACGATGAGTAGCGGGAATGTTGCATGGGTCTTCGGGAAGTTACAAACACCGAAGGAAAATGCGCCGAGAGCATCCGAAGAGGGAGCGTCACAAGAGCTTTTCGTGTTTTTGTCGATGGTTTTGGAAAATAATTATGATCATTTCAGACATGTTCACCCCACCCCATCCCATCGCAATCATGCGCATAACACATGACACCAAGTTCGTACTCCCTCCGATCTATAATGAGTGTCACGGTTTTGAACTACAACCGTGACACTTATTATGGATCAGAGATAGTACAAGATATAGAAGAATATAAGTTGCTGCATTTTAAATGTTGGTGTCACGTCTATTTGAATTTTCGGCTTAAAAAATGTGCCAAACCTTTTTTTTTCCATACCATGTAAACAAATACCCTTGTCCAATATTGTCTAGTTTAATAATATTTTCACACACCCCTAACAAACTCAAATATGTTCCCCTCCCCCACCCCATCACAAGCAGGCATTTACGGTGCGACATAGACCAAACTAGCTCCGCCATGCAAGCATGGTAGTAGAGCACCACAAGAGATCAAGCATGCACATAAGGGTCCAACATAGAACACTTGCGCTCCGCCCGCGACGACTAACACAAGGCCGTTCCCCTGCCACCTCCACAACTCATCACACTATTATTTTTCTTAAAAAATACCTTTTTACCAAGCTAGCTTTACTGTAACTTTTTTGCTACAACTTCAACATGCGCAAACCAAAAATAGATAATTAGGATTTTTAATAAACAATATACTACTATCATGCTTTTTAGAATGATGCGAATGCTGTCAAACAAATGCTAAGACCAACAAAATGTGTTGTCACCTGTTTAACTCACCGAACAAAAATATACTATCATGATTGGGGTTACATCGATGTTGGCATTTCCATGGTGCACCAAGTTGTGTGCCGCAGACCGATCGACGTGCACATAGCTATGAACCGGCCAGCGATACTGAATAGTGATAGCACATGTCAAGCTACTATCCCCCAATAAAACATGAACGATGCATATTGATTTTTACCAGTCCGCCAAGAACTCATCAAGCCATGAAAATACCTGAATCATAAACATGTATTTTTTATCCCGTCTATTTAATTGAGCAGGCCTGATTTTTTGGAGGTATTCTTAATCGGTACATACATTCAAGATGAGGTATTTTTTGTTAAATCTGCCCAAATTTAAAAACTTTAATTAAATCTGATCTCTAGTCAAAACTAATTTGGAATCTGATTCTGGAATCGGCGCCACTTTTAAATAAAGCCAAAGTTGTACAACTCGGCGCCAACACATCGAAATACCGAATCAAAGAAGGTCGGCTCCATTTAAGGCACGTCGGCTCCATGTTAAACGGCGTCAACCTTGCTAGATTATCCTTGTTGTCACATGTTGACACCAACATGTATAACTTTGGCTCCATTTAAAATAGCGCCGACCCTAGGGATCAGATTTCGAATTAGTTTTGGAGGGGTTAAATTTGGTTAAAGTTTTGCAAAAAGTTCAGATTTGGCAAAAAAAAAAGAATACCAAGATGAGCGTAATCGACAAGGGGGCAACTGGGCAAGGAGCAACTTTAAATAAATTATCCCACCTTAGACTGCATTTTGTATGTGCATGCGTATCAAGGCATGCACCGACTGGAATTTCTTGCATCTCTACAAACTGCCCTTTTTCCATATTTCCATTGCAACGAGATAATAACAGGAGCTACATTATTGTTTCTCTACAACCCAAACCCCCTCAATATCAATAAAATGTTTGGGCGGTCCTTTCCCTAGCCGACGATCTTCTCAACAAGACACTGCCCCTGGCTTCTCCAGGGTCATGCTCGCTACCACCTAACTGCCTATATTGTTCTGCTAACTTACTACTGGACTGTTGTTTACTCCGGTCAGTGTACGACAAGGATGAGCTTCCTGCACCGTCGAACCAATCCCCTCGGCTACCCTCAAACCTTTGATCAGCAAACCCATCAGCACTATCCTGGCCTGATGAGCTGGTGCCCAAGGTAGATCTCGACCGGGAATAGCCTCCTGTGAAGTCGACTTCCTCATGTGCTGCTGTCGAAGAGCCTCCTCCTAGGTACATTTGATCTGAGGTCCCAAAAATGTACTGTTCATACTCATCGGTGCTGGTTGAATTCCTTGTGCTTTCGCTGCTGTCTGTGCTAACCGTGCTGTGTGAACCAGCATCCGAGTTGCTGAACAGCGATGAACTCTCGCTTGGACTTGGAGATTCCGCTGGTGGGTATGGTGGCTCCCCAGATTCGTCAAATCGATCTGTATGCAACTGGCCACTTGGATGTCTGTTCAAGGAACCTCTTTTCGATGGTGCCTGTCCGATGTTTGGCTTATGCTTGCCTTTCTTTACATATGCTGGGTCTTGAGCCAGCATTGCTTGTCGCACAGAGTTTGGAGCCCTTGGTGAACACCTGATACAGTTAACGCAAGATTTAGATATGTTCAGATTAAAAAAAAGATTTAGATATGTCCAGGACATGGAACACATATGAATTGCTACTAGTATCTATTCAGAAAAGAGGAGTGCTGGTGTTCACCTTGCATAGAGCAGCATGTAAGCACACTTCGACGTGACAGTTTCCAGAGATACAGGTTTGACCTGCAAACAGAAAATGCCAGCTATTTAGAATAGAAGATTGCCATATCTGATTCATATAGACAATAACCCATAGGAGAAGGTAGCTTCATGCTAGAGGAACACCAATGAGGTGGTACTGTTGCTTATTTCAAACAACTAAAACAAAATATGGAAACAGGTTTACCAAAAGGATTTAGGTCTAATATGTTGAGTTTGAAGAAAAGATTATTCTTAACAAATGGGCAAGTATAGCACCTAGCCACCTGTCCAGAAAGGGAAGTATACCTGACTGTCATCTGTCTTGTACCACTTCCCATGAGTGTCTTTGACATAACATACGTAATGACCAGAAAAGGCAGCATTCATAACATCATGATGGACAACCACTCCATATAGGCTGTAAACAGGAGAATTGTCGTCACTTGTGCTCATGTAAGAAGATAAGTTCAGGGTTTCTGGGAATCTGATGGCTTTGCTTATCTTCCCAAACTTGCCAGACTGTACACAAAAGAAAAAACTGATTAGTGGATCTCAACTATTAAGGCTCACTTAATCAAAACTAAAACACATAAAACTACAACTCCCAAAAAAAAGTGAAATACATTCATTTTAGAGTTTGCCAACATAAAAGAGAGCTATGCAAGCGCCCTTGGACATATGCCATATTGACAGTTCTCTTTCAAGGAAAATAAACAGGTTGGTACTTTATAAGGTACCTGATATCTTTTCAATGCAATTGTCAGGACATTTGGGGCTTCTGATATTGTCAACTTCTTCTTAGCACGCTCATAGGATTTGCATCTGACATTACAGGGCAGAGAGTATTAGCATTAGGAAAGCCATCTCAAAGTTGTCAGTCAAACTTTTCAAGTAAATCAGTGACCTGGTGCAATTCACCAGAGCAACAAGCAGTCTACATTGAGAAACCTCAACATGCCATGGTCTCACACACCATCTTAGGTAGTCAAAGCAAGAGGCATAAAAATGACACAACCAACATATTCCACAAAAAATATTCATACGATCTCTATAGCAAGTTGAAACTGTTATTAGCATACGACTTGGTTATCTTACAACGTATGTGTTGTTTTCCTACTCTTGGCCGGTTCTCGCGAACTTTATAACATACGTATCATTCGTTTTATTTTCCATTCAATTATGTTTCTGTTGTTCAAGTCCGACTGTGTGGTAATGTTTGCATACAATGATAGATCAAGTACTGTAATCTACTGATCAAACATGACCAATGCAATGAACACAAATATGGCACAGAATAAACAGGTACAGAAAGCTGAAGACAACCAAGTAACCAAACCTGCTGCATTGATATCTATTATCTCCATCCATGACTTCTGTAGATGTAAACCGCTGAAGCGCTTCTTCAAGCGAACTGATGTCCCCATCTATTTCAACAGTAAGATCCAACATACGCTCATATTGCTCAGAACTAACATGACACCTTGTGCATTTTATCTAGGAAAGAAACAGAAACAGAGTGAAACAATCAATAGGAATATACTGAAAGCAATTTCAGGTTACTGAATTTTTTTTTGAACGATAGAAATAACAAAATCTAAGCTGTGCTGTAAATAAACCTTAGATCGCAGATAACCCCCGAATATTAATTGTACAAGCGTGGTTTCTTCAGCTAAACGATGAGCACCACCTGTTCTGGCTTCCTTCATGCATACAGATTGCATAGCATCAATTGAGTGCCTGTAAACATATCAGGTAGCATGGTACCATTAAAAACTACTCCTACAAAGAAGGCATGCCGAAGTAATTAACAAATATTTTTACTTAAGACAAGGCCATTCACAATACTAAACATAGTAACATACCCAAAGAGACTATTGTTAGACAACATTTCATGGATAAGAATGTTTATCAACCTGGTTGGAACAATGAATTCCAAACAACTATACTCAGTGACGACTTCAACTAACCTTCGGTTTAACAGGAAAAAAATGACAATTATAGAAGTTGAACAAGATTAGGAGAAACAGGTTCAACAAATTGAGCCCTAAATGCCTCAAAAGAATTGAGCCTACAAGGATATATCATCTATGGTTATACAGTAGCCTATCCACCACCAGTGAAGTCGGGCAGATCAGATGGACACTTTATCCTTCTACAGACGCCATAACTGGTCATTCAAGGTATAACATGGATTGATTCAACTTAAGAGCTAAAATTACTACGGAAACCTCTGCATGATATAGTAATAAATGGTCTCTTACCGGAGGAATTCATGAGCATCTTCTTGTTTACCAGGACCAAAGCTACTTCCAATCTCGTGCAAATGGGACAGTATCCCAGTTGGTGACAAAGCAGTCTTACCCTGCTTGCCCTCCACAATAAGTTTTTCAAACTCACACATGAAACACCATTCCCTTTTGGAGCCTGCAAAACACAAGATTATTATTCAAGGAAGTGCAATATGGAGAGAAAATGCTGTAAGAAACAGATTAGTGGAAACTTACAATTTTTGGAATGAAAACCTCCCAGGAGATATGATGTAAGTGGCCGAGTAAACATCAAGCACTGAAGAACAGCATTTGCATAGCAACTGCAGAAAATTAAAGGACAGGTTAGACAGGGTGAGACAGAACAACACACCCAACAGTATCTCAACTACTACCACGACATTGTGTTTAACATAATATGTTCTATGTAATGGTAACTGGTAATTCACTGACAGCAGGACAAAAATGTTGCAGAGAAAAACTATCATGCTACACAAAACTATCAGAGCATGCTAGACCAATAAAGCTAGACCATATTTGTCAGATCGCTTCATATATCACTTCTTTAGCAGCGGGTTATTATGTTGTGTCAACAAAATAATGATGGCCCCTAGGGGAACAAACCAAGAAAAGATCTACTCGTATGTCGACCAGACTCCAACAGAAGTAAAATGCAAAGCTGCAAACAGATTATAAAGCTAGAGATGCCCAAACAAAGGAGTTGGATAAACTTGAAGAAATGCAATACATGCCAATTAATCTTCCAACACATGTTACTTTTCAAAAAGAGTAATTTAATATTTACCTGTTGCCAAGGTTATGAAGACCAAAAGGCTGCAATTCAACCTTTTCATAGAGCTTGATGAAAAGATCATAAGGAAAAAGTGTCTGAAAAGTTAGAAGTTAGCAAATAAAGTAAGAAAATAGATGACTAACTAAGCAGAGATACTCGGTTCAATTACCAATTCTGATGGATAGTGCCTCACAACTTTTGGTACTGTTTGTTGTCTGACCATTTTCTTCAGAGATGTTGCAAGGCTATTTGCTGCTGAACCTGCTCTATCTGATGGATTATCAGACCTTTTCGGTGGAACAGATGTCACAGAACGGCCACCTTGAATAGACGAAACTTTATCAGCAGCTAAGACAGATGGCACAAATTTTGAGCTTTCAATGTTGTTTGTACCAGTAGCTTTTATTTTGCACTGGTCAACTTCAACACGAAGGGAAGTCCTATAACTTCTGGGTGCTGGTTCAGCAGTTACAGCAGCTTCAGAGTTGTTCTTATCTGAAGGTGTTCTAGTATGTGTGACCGAAGAGCGATCCTCACTAACATCACCATCCTGAGTGTTACCATGTTCCTTGGAATGAACTGATAGATCTTCATTGATGAAACTGCTAAGGCCACTCATCTTTGGCGCAGAAGCTTGAGATTTATGAACGAATATCCCATCCAAGTCCTTCGTGTAAGAGCCATTTTCAACAAAATTTGTAGGTTTGATATTTGATTCTGTCCTTTTGCTGTCAAAGGATGTTACTTGAGGGGTACTTTGTTTAAGTTTGACAACACTGTCAGAATTGCCATTGTCAGGAACCTCTGTGGTAGCAGATACCTCTTCGAAAGGTGTATCTTTCGTTTTATCATTTAAGCTCATCGCAGTATGGTTTGCGCCAGGATTATCAGAACCAATGGCAACTGGTATGTTGATTTCATCCGATGGTTGTACACCAGCAACCACATTCTCTTGAGAAACTCTCCCCTGTTCAGTGATTCCTTCTGTTGCAACAGAAAATGCAGCACCATCATCTGGCCTAGCATTAGCACTTGGTGGATGGCATTCATCTTTGTGGCCTTGTCTCCAGTGGGCTATCTGGCATTTGAAGGAACTGCAATGAACAAGAGGTAATCCGATCAGGATAATCAAGTGTCAACTTGTCTGTATCAACATACTGTTAAGTTCACAAAAAAAGACAAATTGTGTATAAAAAGGTTCAGAACAGGATGAAACCTATACTCAAGACCATTACTTCAAATAATAAGCGTACCAACAAATAAGTAGACGAAAATGCCTAAGTTCTCATGTTTAAGAATGTGACTTAAAACAACCATCCTTTACTTCCAACTGAAGTGGCTCAGTATATCGTCCAACAGAGGGGCTAATAAAGCTAATACATTGCCACGTGCTACTTTGACAGCTATGCTGCTGCTCACAAAACAATGAGTGCAGGTATTATTGTAGCACAACTTGTTAGCTGGTGCATTTACTCACTACCAAACATCGTATGTGGAGGCACCGGCGAATTTTTTACAAGTACAATGCAATCTCCGTACATGCAAAGACGCCCATGCAAAGAACCAGTAATCAAGCCTCATACAAGGAATCAAACATGCGTGCTAATTTTGCCACGCATGGGCTAATTACATCTACCGCTGCTGCCTACAGGTGGCTTAATCCTCCTAGACCTTTGCACTTTGTGACGGGATAAATCTTGCAACAGATCAATGCTAGTAATGCCCATGGCAACAGGACATTGTGACATTCAAATAGTGCAGTGCTCGTCTAGAAACATGTGATTCGTTAAAGGATAGTAAATACCATTATTCAGGTCGTGGCATATGTTGTCTAATAAAAAAAGGCAACAGGCTGTCTGGAATTGACAGGAAGATAACTTGGGAATCGGGGATACAAAGCAAATGTTCAAGTTTACAAGGAAAGGCACAACCCCTCCAATGGAAAGAACATAACTGAGCCACTAGAACCCTAGCGGCCTTCCAGATGACTGTCATAATAATAGATTAATGGCTGACAAATTCAAGAGCAAGTTCTATGGAGCTAGAGCTTCTAGAGAGATACTAAACGGAGGATTGACAATAGCCCTAACTCAGCAGTCATGTTCGGTGCACACAAAATTGGGGCAAAAAACATATCTTCTCGATCTACTAGCCTACAACATGTTACAAACCCAAAATTTCTACAAGAATACAAGGCATTCCCACTCCGAATTGTACGAATCGTAGATTATCTTCCCCCAATTTCCCAATCAACCCACTGAGATTGCACGAACTGCGAAGGGGATTAGGAAGAGGGTTTGAGCCCACTCACCAGTACTTGACGGCCTTGCACTGCTTGCACCTGAAGGTGGTCGGCCTGAAGCACACCGCGCAGACCCCGGCCGCCGCCGCCGGTGGCGGCACCGGCGCTGGCGCCTCCGCGACCTCCTCCTCCTCCTGCGCTGGAGAAAACACCGGCTGCGGCGCCCACATCGGCGCTTCCGGCACCTCGGCCGCGTGCACCACTCCCGGGAAGAGCTCGGAGTAGTACGCGAGCACCGACTCCCGCTCCGCCAGCTCAGACTCCTCCGCCGCGAGCCGCGCGAGGCGCCGAACCTCATCCCTCCGCGACGCGGCGCGGCGCAGGCTCCGGCTCACCAGCAGCGCCAACAAGGGCACGACGAACATCAGCACCGCCAGCGCGGCGGCCACGGCCGACGACCCCGCCGCCTCCGCCATTGGCCCTCGCTCCCTCTCAGTCCACGCCTCTCCCGCCGCCTCCTCCTCTCCAGCGCATAGATCTGTCCCGAACGCCGGATCCGCGGCCCGATTTCACGCCCGCCCGACCAAATCCGGCGGGGATTAGGGCTCGGAGATTTTCCAATTTTCTCCCCCTTTCCTTCCTCCCGTCCGGGGCTCTGTGTCTTGGTCTTTGGAAGTGACGGAGAGGCGGCAGCAACCAGGGGGGAGGAGAAGGAAGGAGCCGGCGGTATCCGTTTCCACCTCGGCACTCGAGGAATAATACGTTACGCCTTCCTTCGGGGGAGGGGGGGCGAGATAACGGCACGGTGACGGTACGAGGTGGAAGACAAGAAAGGAATGGGTTCCCCACGAGGTACCGTGTGTTGGGCCTCGGTACCCGCTCGCGGTCGCGCGCGCCTACGGGCCGTCCGATGGCCTCGACGGGCACACCGACGCCGTCCGATGGGACGCGGGGATCGCGTGTGGTACCCCCACCTTGTGTACCAGGGTACCGACTCGGAACGTGGCTTTGCCCTCTGCGCGGTGCGGGAGAGAGAGAGGGGAAACGCGGGAAACTATTTTTAGCAGGGAGTAGGTGTTTTCCTGGGCTACTATTACGCGCCAATTATGATTAGGCCCCACAGTCTGACGAATCCGTGTTCACCTTTACTACCTATAGGTTATTACGCGGAAATATTTTCGAACAAAAGGCCACGTCATTTTCTCACCGCAAATATCTACCTTTGGAAAGTATACTTTACGTGCTCGATGATTCAGATACACCGATTGCATCCACCGCCGTGTTCCAAAGGCAATTGATGACTTTTATTCGGTTTGTCGAGATCTGATTTTTTTTCCACATTAATCGCCTTGATTCTCCATGAAGAAATCTTCATTTATGGTTTGATAGTACAATAGGGTTTGGGGAATATGGCAATGTTTTGCTCAAAGGAAATGGTTCGGCTTGACTGACGCAAAGGAGACCGTCTATTTTTTTAATAAATGCTTCGATTTTTATGATATTATTAGTACTACTAATGTATTTGCTTGTTTAATGACAATGATTGCCTTCGATTCTCATCGACTGGATGCCACTGGGACCATTTAAAGAAGTACCATTTCGATTTCCTTCAAAATAGGGTTTTGGGGATTAGTGGCAATACTTTGTCCTAAGAGAATGGTTCAATTTGACTGACACAAAAGAGGTTGTCTATTTGTCCAATAAATATTTTGATTTCTTTAACAAGGTACGATACTTCGAACTCTTAACAAAGTTTCGGTTTGCATCGAGGGTTTGTTGGATATCTGTGACAGTTAGGATTAGAAATAACTATTGTATTAATCACTACATAATTGACCAACATTTAAGAATAAAATGGATTCTGTTTACTACATAGAATCATAAAATGTATAATTCAACTTGGAATTTTCGATGCTAAATCAAATCCAGCTAACACACCATCAAAGGTTGGTAGCCAAAACATGGTAATAAACATCAAGTCTAATCCTTTAAACACCACAAATATCAGTTCAAATTTTTACCATTGATAATGATAGTGGCCACAATCTCGTTACAATGTATGTCATATACACACCAAGTGGAATATGTGTATGTGGCCCATGGTAACAAATGAATCGTTTCACGATCTCACAGTAATCACACTTCCGAGAATTACAAGGGCCTTTATTTGTTCGGTAGGGACTCGGGCTAACAAGTTTGGATCAAGATGATGATGAGGTTCTCTCGGAATTTATTCATGATGTGATCACAAAAACGTACAAGACTATTACTGATGGATCTCAGTCGGATTTATAGATGCAACTGATAAGAGTAAATGAATCTAGGGTTTATGGATATGGAGACTATGAATGTCGGGGCTTCAACTTGGGCATGAATGCATCTACCCTCTAGGTAGAATGATCTTTGGTGTGTTTTATATGCACTGGTGAGTCTCCGTGTTGCACATAAGTTGTTGAGATGTCTTACATGTTATGTTGATCTTGTAACCTTACTTTGGTGTGTGTCTAGTTCAGGAGTCTTCATGGAACATGACAAGTTAGGCCGTGAAGCTTCTAGATGTGAGCTTTTTTGGTCGTGGATATCGTGGATGTTGTGGGCTTGTGGTGCATGAACATATACCGTAGAAAATGTTCGGTTTCGCCGATGCAAAAGGAAACAATCTATTTTTTAACAAATGTTTAGATATAATACTTCCTACTCTCATGAAAGTTTCTCTTTGCATTGAGGATTAGTTGGATATATGCTACAATGAGGATTCCAATTAACTATTGTATTCAATCGCTTCATAATTGATCAACATGTAAGAAATTAAATGTATTTTGTTTACTACATAAAATCATAATGCATAATTTGATTTTCAATTTTCAAATCTAAGCCAAATCCAACTAACACCGTCAAAGGTTGGTAGCCAAATCATGGTAATAAAACATCAAGTCTTATACTTTGAACACCACAAATCTCACCTCAAATTTCTACACTTGATAATGGTAGTTGTCATATGTCATATACAAGCCGAGTGTGTACCTTAGTTCACAAGGAAAAAATTAAAGGACAAGAAAGATGATTATTTGTCGTACCTATATAGGAAAAGGATTTCCGCACATGAGAAAGAAGGTTGTCGAGTTTACTCGTTATGTATATAAAAGGAGGAACCCAAAGGCCCCACAAGAGATCGAGTTCTTTACATACACTAATGCACACGCCTCTCACAAAAACCGATAATTATCTAGAGCAACACATCTAGTTTATTCCTCAAAGATAAGTCGAATTACTCGTCGTGTTCATCTTGTAATCATTTGAAACAAATCCAACTTAAAACACGAGTATGGTTACAATCCACAAGGGGTCCGAACCAGTGTAAAATCCATGTCTCGAAGTGACTAATGACCTGACCGTATCTCCCCGAACAAACAACTCACATACTATCATCATACGCTTTTAAGGCCCTGATATTTTAATCAACAATGATAAAGCTAAAATCAGGTATGCACACAATCGACGAGGCTACATAAATCGGTGTGGAGTCTAAGTGGTCATCCGATTATGTTCTCACGTTAACCATCATTCTAACAATTGTTTGTTAATCCAATAGCTTGCCGACTACATATCGACTCTACACTCGCATAGTCCAATATTGAAGGCCAAAGAGGGCAACAATCTTTTCTCTTATCCGAAGACAGATGGATGTTAGTGTCAATATGAAGGTTCAATGTGTTAAGTGGAAATTTGTTGAATGTTCTTTAAGATGGCATGGGGACTCATCCACATACCAAAAACTAGTGGTGTCGGTGGGTCAATACATAACAGAGATGGAAGAACGGAAAGAGATATCATGGTTAGGATGTCCCCGAAAGATGGCGACATATCTTATGATGTTAAGAACTTGGGCAATGATAGGAACGATTACATACATGCTCGTACATGTCTATACCTATTTCCTAATTGACGTATTTTTGTTAAATTTCAATTGAATGAGAATTTTTGAAATCCCGAATGCTCGTACATGTCTATACATATTTCTTAATTGACGTATTTTTGTTAAATTTCAATTGAATGGGAATTTTTTAAGTCCCGATCCATTTGGTAAAGTGCAACTTAACTTTAGTAAAAAGCGCAACCCACACTTTTAGAAAAACTCAAGTGCACATTACTTTTCGGTAAACTGAAGTTCGAACGTTTTCAAATATGTTCAAACTTAAAAAAAACTCAATTGTAACCTCATGCAAGTGAAAAAAAAATCTTAATTATAATCTCAAAGGAAACTACGAAAATCTCAATTGCAGCAGCTTGCAACGTAAAAAAAATCTCTGTTGTAACCCTATTTGTAGCTGGAAAATCTCCATTGCAATTGACACTAACATCCAACTGTCTCCGGATAAGAGAAAAGATTGTTGCCCTCTTTGGCCTTTGGCCTTCGGTATTGGACGATGCGACTGTAGAGTCGATATGGAAAAACTCCATTGCAATCCTACTTAGAGCTTATATGGAAAAACTCCATTGCAATCCTACTTAGAGCTTATAGGACGTAGGAATCATATGGGAATCCACCGGCCGGTTCTCGAGTAGAACCAGCTCTATGGACTAAAAAACAATAAGACCTATGTTCTGATTTGTTGGAGAGCAAATGGTATATTTTCTCCGTCCGTAAATAAGTGTACATCTAGCTTTTGCTTAAGTCAAAGATAACCAAATTTGACCAACTTTATAGAAAAATATAAAAACATATATTATATCAAATTGACATATTATAAAACTAGATTAAAAATAAATCTAATAGTATCAATTTAGTGTCATAAATGTTAATACGTTGTCCTAAAAAGTTAGTCAAACATAGTAAAATTTAACTTAAAACAGGACTAAAAGTACACTTAGTTGCAGAGGGAGGGAGTATCTGTCTCATATTTCCAGCCTCGTGCGTCCTTGCCATCGATCCCAACATTTCTCCACCTGAGCGCGAGAAAAGTCACGCATGTGAAGTCATTTCTCGATGGCTGTTTCAAAAAAAAAAGAGTCATTTCTCAATGGCAGTTCGATGAACACAAGCAAATTTCCAACAAACAGTCAAAACACGGGCGCACGGGGAGCACAGACGTGCTAACCAAGCGACAGTTTTCCTTATAACTTCACCGGTCGAGTCCGAGATTCTCCAAACTCCCACAAGCCCAAATGCGACTTTCCCCGGCACACGCCAGCCGCACGGGGCGCGACGGTACGGACGCGACACCAGCTCGTCCACGCCCACGCGTACCGCTGCCCCCACACGTACGCCGGCCCCGTCGCGCGTCTCCAGCGACAAAGTGCCCCGCCGAAGTACGTCGATGTTTCCCGGAGGCAGCCAGCCAGCCAGCAAGCGGACGGACGGTGCGAGCCGACGCGACACCACGTCGGCGCCGCAGGTCTGAAGCAATGGAAAGCGAAAGGGCGCGCCCTCTACACGGCTCTCGCGGCACCGACCACCTACCTACGCCCGTCGAGTGTTGACGCCTTGGTATGGGACTGTCCCCTGAACGATAGAAACGACGACGGTCGGTGGGATAGCTCTGCCTGATTCTTGTCTAGATCGGCGCATACACAGTACCTGATCAATTTTATAATAATACTGGATTCTGATTCGGCTAATAATACTTATAAATCAAGTACTCAACCACACGTCAACATGTGAGTAGTAAAAGAAAGCATTTTATGTTCCAGACTTCGACATTTCGATGCAAGTTAATTAGCGGTGACGGTCGTCGACTAGTCTGGTAGTACCTTTCAGCGTAGAAGGACTTCCGGCCTCCGGCGCCTCTTGCTTAATCAGACATTCAGCTGCCTGGCCACACGAGTTCCACACGGCACCGGCGAGCAAAAGAAAAAGGGGAGTGCACGTACGGCCGCACGTACGTGACGAGTTAGTCGTCTCGTCTCTCGTCGTTTTGGCAAGATGCGTAGCTGCTTGATTAGCTTGCTGATGTCGTAGATGTCAATCGGTTGATGCGACCTCGAACAACCACACGTACTCGATGTGGTGTACCTCAAAAAGAAAAAAAACGTACTCGATGTGGTGGTAAGGGCTGACAAACTAAGCCAGCAGGTGTCGAGCATGCTTCATCTAGGATTAGAAGAGTTTCCCTGATCTCTTTGTTAGCCGGGGTAAAAACGGAATAGACTTTCTAAAACCATACATCGATCAGTCCCACCGAAAGGTTTTCTAGTCTGATTTTGACTACCAAGGCTTCCTGTGATCGCTCCATGGATGGTAGATCTTGCATCAATGGTTGGCATCTCCTCATCAAGCCCCAAAAAATCTTGCCAATTCCTAAGCAACACATGAAGACGCCGGTCCGCACATGCAAAAAAAAAATTGAAGATACAACCATCATGTTCGCTAAGTTTTGTCCTTATAATTTTATTTTTTATTTTTTAAAGGGCCCAATATTTGGCTGCCGAACGCGACCCAACCCAATCTATGGGTGTGTTTGGTAGCTCGGGTGGGCTATCTCACTTCATACATGCTGAGTCTAGCTATGTCAACTGCATAGAAGTGCTATTATAGTGTGGTGTTTGGCAGGTCGTGTTAGCTGAGCTATGTCCTGTTGAGATTGTGTTTGGTGTCACAGTATGACATGAACTAGGCTAGATATTATTAAACAACAATTTAGTCCGTAGATAAGAACATAAAAAGCAATCAAGCCCCTGGAAGTCGGGCTTCGGCGTCGTCGCAGCCACGCGCTGCTCGCCGCCGGCGAGAGAGCCCCCTCCA
The DNA here is from genome assembly GCA_030063025.1 of Avena longiglumis. NCBI lineage: Eukaryota > Viridiplantae > Streptophyta > Magnoliopsida > Poales > Poaceae > Avena > Avena longiglumis. The sequence continues at coordinate 151,755,581 of CP125977.1, read as the reverse complement.
CGTGTTGCCTCGCCACCACGAGCCGCCGCCAGGACCCCAAGACGCCAGAATATGTGTGGTGGACGAGGTCGTCACGCGCCGCTGCTCCCCTCTGCTGCTTCGCGTGCTGCTGCCACACGTTGCTGCTGTCGGGCGCCGCGAGCCGCCGCGACGAGCCTCTGCTGCCCGAGGTAGAGCTCGGGGGAGGGGGACGGAGGGAGGCTGGGCAGTGGACGAAAGAGGCGAGGCCGTCACTATAAGGTTCTCAACCTTTAATAAGGTAGAGATCCCTGTGTTTACAATGCTAGTCCCTGGATCAATAGCTAGCATCCACAGTTAAGATGTAATATCAAGATACAAATGTCATAATACAACTTTATAACCAGGAATAAAATAATTTATTACATCTTACATAGCTCATTTGGATATCTCATTACAATGCAGCAGAATATAGCAATAGCATGGGGTCCTTCATCTTCAAAGTGCCACAGGCAAACATGTTGTTTGTAGACTTGTAATCATATTCAACAAACTTCACTAACAGCAAACAAACCTGCAACATAATAAGTTGCAGCCACAAGGGTCAATACATTTGAATTGTATTGGCAAGTTTTACTACTATGTAAAATAAGTGGATACTATCATTTACATGCATATTTGGCTAAGTAGGGTTTAGGCTCTTTTGCAGAAAGCAATATAGTTTTATCCTATCTTTTGAAAAATAGTTTTGATCTTTTGTCAAATCTTTCTGAACTTCTTGGAAAACTCCAAGTGCTTCAAATCCCTTGTTGTCACCATCAAGTTTTACTTTGAGAAATTAGAATGTCGAGATCTTCCATAGCTTCAGGCCTTAGTTGCTCAGTATTGTCCATAACCGGGGACACGGCTAAGTACTTAGAATTTGATCTTCTGCAGAAGTTGTACAATTTATCCACATGACACAATCTCATCTTGATGCCACCAGTGGCCGCTGGATAAGTACTCACCAAGATGGAGTACTGGCAGATTGAGAATGTGACAAAGTCTTTCCATAGAAGTCCTCCCAATACACAATGCTAGCTTGTCATCCACGCACCAATGTAGGGTTTCAAGTTCCCATACACAATTCTAGTTAACCTGAAGATGCCAATGCATGGGTCTTCCACTATGTAGTTGACTAAGCCAAAGCCCATTTAGCATGTGGCTGTACACGGAAGCCACTGTACGAGAAACATGTTCAATCTCTAAGTCCCTGGGTGGTTTTCTTCTAGTGCACATACAAAAAGAGAACATGGTTCCTTTTGTTGCCACTTTGTCCAATCTTGAGTATCCTTGTCCACCCAGGTGGTTCATTGAGTACTTGTTTTATTATATAAAACATATATCTTTTCAACTCTTCATATAATCATAACATGTGTCCCATCCCAAATATATAGCTGGGCTAAGCATACTACAACTACAATGTTTCCACTAAGGGAGATATAAGGGTATCCTATTAGGATTTAGCATAGCATAAAATATAGTAGTTCTTATCATGCATGTTTCAAAAATCCACTAAGTGTAATAAAAATAGTAGGACTTGGATGATAGTGTCACTTGCCTTTTTAGTAGAGAATGTTGGTTCACTTCTTGATCTTGCTAATATCACACTCTTATAACTCCACTACAATACAATCAAACAAACACAAATTCAACTAGCATTACAACCAATTTATCACACATAAAATAATAGAAACAAGGTCATGCATGCAAGCATGCAAAAGATAGTTTTATTTGCAAAAGTAGTTTCTACTAGGCTCTAAACATTATAAAGTTCAAAGTGGTCATTTTCTAAAGTGGTAAAACCATTTGCAAAAGGTTTTATCTATAAACCATTTTTAAATCAAATTAATATTTTATGTGGTTGAAAATGCTTTTAGTAAAGCAATATTCTTTAAAGAGTTCACCAAATATATTTTAATTCTCAAAACTTGGTGTTTAGGGTCAGAAGGTTTGAATCAAATCATTTCCCAAAGGTTTTACTCAAAAATCATTTCTAAATCATAATCAATATTTTTATTTGACTAGAAATGAGCTAATTCAAATATTTATTTCCTAACTTCACAAAATACATTTTTAAATCCATAAGTTGGTTCCTAGGGTCAGTAGGTTCAGAACAATCTATTTTGCAAAAATTTCACATTAAAATTATACCTAGAACAATTTTTATATTCATAATAAGCCTACACAAGTTTCTGCAATTTCAACCACTTTTACAGAAGCAAATCATTAAACAAAACGCATGGTTGCAAATTACTTGTTCTACTGATTCTATTGATATAAAATTTGCAAAATTTGGACGTGTAGATTTAAAGTTATGAGTTTTACAAGTTTGCATATCAATCAGATTCAAAATTCTGTTTTAAACTAAACCATGTCCACGTGGCGCGTTTCTATTGGACGGTACCGCTTCGTGCGGATTGAGCAATACTGGCCGTAGGATTTCATTTAAAACGCATGGCTCAGATTGACGCATACCCCTTTGCCTAGATCTATTCCTAGCCAGACGATTCGCATCGCACGGCTCACAGCTACTGGACATAAACTGGCGGCGCACGCTCGGGCAGGAGGTTTCCGGCGAAACTAGGAAGCGAGGGAGAGGGGAAAGACCATTACCGAACTCGCCGTGACGTGCTGAAGCTCAAGGTGGCTTTGGCTTGGCGAGGGGCGCACCAGAGAGGCGACGATTGCTCGCCGGAGTTGCTGCAAGCGGCGGGTGTCTCTGGAGGTCGTCGAGGGCGAGGCTGCAGATCGTGCCGAGGCAAAACAAAGATGTGGTTAGACGCGTACGAGTGTGGGGAGTATGAGAGCATCACTAAGAGGGCTCAGGGCGGTCTGGGCTTACCAAGGGGAGTCGCCGGAGAAACGGCCGAAGACGGTGGCGCTCTGATGTGGACGAAGCCGAGCTTATAGAGCGCGCGGGAGCGAGCTGGGGCTATGGGCAAACGCGCAAGGGACTGGAGAGAAAGCTTGCGTGCTCGGGGAGTGGAGAGGCGACGGGGTGCGGCCGGAATTGCTCGGAGACGTCGTCGGAGCAGCGGCGGTGCAAAGCTGATTCGAGGCAGCCTGGGGGCAGAGATGGTGGGGCGAGCGAGGGGAATGAGAGAGAAGACGTGGGCGCTTATGTATGCGTGGTCGGGGCGAGAATAACGCAGGCAGTAACGCGAATTGATCGCCGGAGTTAAAGGCAGAAACAGCGAGGAGGAACGGTTGGCGCGGGTTGAAGACGATGTGATGGCGCTGTGGGGGCCTGTCTGTTAGCGAGGTGGAGGAAGTGTGAGATGGGGCCACCTGTCTGCGTCTCTGCGGGTCCTTTTCCGAGTGAAAAACATTTCGCTGAGAGGGGGAGACAGTTGGGCTGCGAGTTGGGCTGCTGGGCCTGTTGGGTTGGGTTGAGTCTGTTTCACTTTTTTTATACAGATTGCTTTTTCTTTTTCCATTTGATTTTCTGTTTTGATTTTCAAACAACAATTTAAATCAAACCACCACCAAACTTTGTATTTATTTTAATTCTGATTAACAACACAAATCAAAGTCCAAAACAAAATAATTTTTATTCTTTTTTTAGGATCCATTAATAATTAAATAATTAGACCTTAGTCATTAATTCAAATAAGATTTTATTTATTTTAAAAATTCTATTTGAAATCCAAATAATACCAAAATCATTTCAGTAGGTTTTATTTGAATAAATAAAACACTTGGAAATCTTATTTAAAATAAATTAACAAGTTTTAGTGTTTATTTAAAATGGAAAAGCCTTTACTTAAATAAAATTGGATATTAATAAATCCTCATTATTTTATTTAAATAAACCTTTACTCTTTTTATCAAATAGAAATATTTTATTTCAAAAGCTTGGCCAATATTTAATTTGGCTCTATAAAATAATCCTTATCTATAATTCTACCTTTGCTTTTGAAAATCAAATCTTTTTATTGCAAGATCCAAAAATAGTGATTCCGATTATTAAAACTTTATTTATCTTTTTAAATCCCTTTAAGATTTATTTGATCAAAATAGGTTTGGATGTTTCCAATTGGAATCAAAAGTTTCTTTTCACCCTAAATTTCAACAAAATTTTATTTTGTTTATTTATTTTTCACATTTCAAAATTTGGAAAATTTTGGGATGTGACGATCCTGTCATTTGCTCATTGCTTCTTCGCATGCCACACATCGATGTTCAAGGCGCCAAGGCCACCGTCACGCCGTGCGTGCCTCTGCTCGAGGTAGAGCACGGAGGGCGGAGGGGAGGCGGTTGACGGAGAGATGAGGCCTCATGAGGAGGGATGAATGAAGAGCTCGAGACGTGGGGGGCGGTGACCCCTGGTGGGCCTCGCGGGATTTTTCTGGTTGGACTCAGCCAGGCTGGGTGGAGAAGCTCGATTTGAGGTTCCCAAGCGGGCACTGTTGAGGGCCTATTTTCGTATCATGTGGGCATTGCTCAACTGAGACAAGCCGAGCTAACAAACGTAAAAGATTGGGATGAGGTAGGAATTTCTAGATCCAACCGAGCAACCAAACACACCCTATGTGTACCCTTGGATAATCTTTACATTAGAGCTAGGAAGTTTCAAGCCCCAGTCCGGTTCTCTCCAGTGTAGCCATTCCCTGATTCCGGCCCACATGATTTTTGTTAAGCGTTGCCCCTCAATTTGATAAAAAAATTGAAACAAGCTCGCGCCCAGCTTTATAAATAAAGCAACATCCATACAATATTCAGTACAAACCAACGATAAAGAGGTCCATACCAACACAACACGCAGCGGACACAGGGCCATGCCTAGCACAAACACAAACGCACACACCCCCATATACAAGAACCAACTTCCTCCATGAGGAAGCACTCATCGGCCAGACGATGTAGCAAGTCGGCGGGCCATCGCTATCAGGTGCTCCATTATCACGTCCAACCGCGACTTTCCGCGCTGTCTACACAGCGGGTACCACTGCTCCAAAAAAATCAGAAATTTGAAGGACGAGTCAGAGGCACGGCGTAGGAGGACACGCTCGATGACCATCTTATTCCGGATATTTCGTAGGGTCCAGGTCATCGCAGTGATCACTAACCAGAAGAGGCGCCTCCTCCTGTCGGTATGGTTTGCATTAGTCTCCAGGAAATCTCCCAGGTCCGAGGCCTGCCATTCAGGCCCTAGAGCCTCGTGGATGAAGTTCCATAGGAAGCGAGCCGCGAGACAGGAAAAGAAGATATGTGGAAGGATCGTATGGGCACCTAGAGGAGGGTGAATAGGTGCTACTTCAAATTTTCTTCTTTTTCAAATTAAGGTTTGACAATAAGGTAAATTCTCTAGATAATGCAACTAAGGTGAATTTACCTATATGACAAATATCCACTAGCTAACACAATACTAAGTAAGAACAATTAAGTAAAGTGCGGTAAAGGATAGAAGTAACCAAAGTGGTGGACGCGGAGACACAAGGATTTGTTTCGCGTAGATCCTTCCTTTTGAGGGGAAGTACGTCTATGTTTGGAGAGGGGGTGGTTTCAAACCACCACCGCCACGAGAGGCCTCCGTTGTTCTCCGATGAATCTCACCCCAACGAGATCGATCCACCTTCCACTATATCGGCAACCTTCAAGGTGGAAGCGGGCACCTTTACAAGTTTGGGGAACACATCCACAACTTAATTGGAGGCTCCCAAATACAAGCAAGCTGTCAAGACAATCAAAGACAAGCTTGTAAGAACCAAATCTATAACTAGGGTTTCCAAGAAAACACTAGAGCAAAGGGGCCTCAATTGAATAAGGGGGAAATGAAGATCTCTTTTGGTGAAGTAGTAGATCAAGGCCTCCTCCTTCGATTCCCCAAAGATCAAGGACTTCGGGTGGTGGATTGAGGAGATCTTGTGGATTTGGTGGCTCCAATGGTGGTCTTGACTTTAATGCAAATGAGCACCTTGTCCCAAGGTAGGTGAAGGGATATTTATAGCACCAGCTCCAATCTGACCATTGCAGCATTTAATGCAGTGGTATTACCGGGTTTTCCAAGTGGTAGTACTAGAAACAACCGGTACTACCGGACAGGTACCGGAGATGCAACTTGAGTTGCATAGCCCAACAGTTTCCACCGGTATCAAAGTTTGGTGCTACCGCACGGTGGTAGTACCGGCCCTACAGAGCGGTACTACCGGTCACTTGCGGTAGTGCCGCATTTTGATACCGAGGAAACATCATTGCGAGTCAACTGGCCAATCTCCTTAGAAGTGACAGGTACTAAAATGCGGCGGTACTACCGCATTTTAGTACCGGTCAGTTCTGAGGAGATTGGCAAGATTGCCAATCGCTTCAGTCATGACCGATATCAAAATGTGGTACTACCGCTTTTTGATACCGCTCAGTTCTGAGGAGTTTGGCGAGCTTGCCAATTGCTTCAATCATGAGCGGTACCAAAATGCGGTACTACCGCCTTTTGATACCGCTCAGTACTGAGGCCTTTGGCCAGTAAACCATCACACTGCCAGGCTCGGAAGTGAAACCCGGTGCTACCGGACTTGAGCGGTAGTACCAGATGAATTATTCGGTACTACTAGACATCACTGAGGCAAAATATGGAGCAGTAGGCAGGTCCTTTTTATGAGCAATTAGTCAGGGAATTCTAGGCATGCAACCTGTAGAATACTTGGCAAATAATTAGTCCGTTATGTGTGTTGTAATAAACACCAAAATCTCTAGGGATAAGAAATGTTCTTTCAATCTCCCCCTTTTTGCTGTTAGATGACAACACACATTTTGCATGATAGAATTGTGATGACAAATAAGATTTTGTAAAATAGAGATGGGGCTCCCCCTAGATAAGTAGAGACAAGCCCCATACTATTTTACAAGATACATGGGAGTGCATAGTCACACATAGTGCACATACCTTTGCACACAAGTGTGTGATGAGAAACACAATGATAAGGAATAGGTAATATCATCACACACCACATAAGATGGATCCAAATGATAATAACCATACCACACAAATGATGGATCCATAAGATAACCACATAGTCGTCGCATACATAGCACAAATAGTTAGTTCATAAGTTTCACGCATAATAAGAGGCAAGTAGCAAATAAAGTTCACAAGTGATTAAAGATCAAAGGCAAGAGTGAGCTTGTGACTTTCCCATGCAAATCCCGCATGCCTAATGTGACTCTTATCCCCCTTTGGCATCAAGACACCAAAAAGGGACAAGAGAAACTCTAACGTCCCGGAGATCACTGGTAGTCATCATCAGAGTCATCCCCATAAGGAGGCGGAGCATGGAAAGTGGAAGAGGCATCATCGTCCCAGTGGCTGTGCTTGGAGATCCATTGCTCTTGAGGAGTGATGTTGTCCTCGGATCCCTCGGAGGTGATCAAACCTTGAGCTTGCATTACTTCTTTCTGATGTGCACAGGCTTTCTTGGCATAGACATGGGCCTCATACATACGCTTCTGATTGTCAACCTGGAAGCAGAAGACCTTCTTGAGCTTAGCCTCAATCCTCTTGGCCCATGATGGTTGGGCGGTCTTGCAGCGTGAGGCCACAAAATCAGTATCTTGGGCATCATCATCATCACCGGACCCATCCTAAAGTGGGTTCCCATCCTCATCAACAAGTTGACCATCCGCGTTGCATGGTTTAAGATGGGTCTTGATCAATATATTCTTGTGCTAGTGAGTAACAAGACATTGAGAGGAAATGTTCCGAGCAAGAGATGGGCACTTGCGAAGAATAAGTGCCATGATGTACGGGGCAAAAGGAGGAACCCGCCGAGTGTAAGTAGCATTAACCATCTCGTTCCAAATCATGTCCATCACATCAATTGGTTGTCCTGAATCACATTGGCGGTGAGTGGTGATCATGAGGTCCACCATGAAACCATGCATTTCATCAACATTGCCAACACGGGGAGCTATGGTCTCACGAAAAATACGATGCAAGATATCATACGTTGGGAGAAACCCCTTGATCTTTCCAGCAATACCACGCCCACGGATGTAAAGTGGAACAAGAACATCCTTCTTCATGGGACGCTCGTTGTTGTGACAGCAGAAGCCAACAGGGGTATCTCTCCCACGGTCCTCATATCCAAGGATTGCCCCAAACTCAGTCAATGTTGCGGTCTTAACAACTCCCTCTATCATCCAGGTGATAGTCCGAGTCTGGTTCTTGGCAAAGTGAACGGTGGCATAGAACTGCGCAATGAGCAAGGGGTCATAGTCACACTTAGAAATGCATAATGGGAAGCAAACCAATGTTTGTGCAAATCTCAAGTGCTTCACCAAAGTAGTTCAAGTTCTTGTTCACATGGTTCATCTCAATCCACTTATGAGGAACCACAATCTTCTCATCCTTCATGAGTACCTCAAAGTATACACGCTCTTGGAAGTCGGTGAAAAATAGACTATTGTCCCTAGACTCATGACGAGCACTAACATATGGATTGTCAGACCGTAGGGCAAGAAACTCAGCATCGGAGATGTCAGACAACTTCTTTGGCCTAGATGGCCCTGAACTCTGACTCTTGCGGTGACTCGTGCGAGGAGGAGAAGGAGGAACAATACCTCGACCAGCACTCATCTTAACTCCCCCTCCATGTCGGCCCCGAGTGGTTTTTAGCTTCAGACGGTTGCTAGGTTGTGGCATGATCTCTGCTTCGGATTCTGTCTTTGACTCTGACTCAATGTCCTCGATCTCATGGCGAGCTTTGGAACTTTTGCGTGATTCCTGGGAGCCCCTTGCACCTGTGAAAGAATAAGAGGGGTAGCAGTGGGATAAGGGCACAAGAACCCGAAACAAACAAAAGACGAATTTCAAGTTTTAGAAGAAATTTTGCATCGATCTTGACGATAGTACCGGATCTACTGGTAGTGCCTGGCGAGTAATGTAACGAAGAATCGTCCATTACTACTGGTCATGCGACTACATCACAGATCTGGTGATATCGATCCAAGGACTGGCAGCAAAACTTATGCAAAACGAGAATCCATCGGACAAGGAGTTGTGGTATGAGCATGCAAACGATACAACCTCAGAAATACTAGTTTTGACCAACAATCAAAGTTTACCTAGATTCAATGGGGAAAACAAGTGAGAAGAAAGGAAGGACGGTAGTACCGGTGTCCATGGCGGTGGAAAATGAGGAGGAGCCCGCGGGGAGGCCGGATCTGGTGCGGATCCGTGGAAAGGAGGGAGGGGAGGAGCTCCGGCGGCGGCGGTGGTTAGGGGTAGAGACGGGGAAAAGTGAGGCACTGAGAGGTGCCCCACCCAGTGTCTCCACCCTTAACCGAGACGCACAGCGGTAGTACCAGTCAGAGGAGCGGTAGTACTGCTTGGCGGTAGTGCCGTAGGAAACGTCCGGTAGTACCGCACCTGGGAAGTTTCTAGAAAACCAGCCTGGAAACAGGTCCCTGCACGGTAGTACCGCTAGTTTCTTACGGTAGTACCGTCTCACGGTAGTACCGCTGTTTGAACCGGTAGTACCGTAACCAACAGAACAGACAGCCAAGTTTCGAAAACTGGAAGGTTCTTGTGCAGAGTAGATGAGTTTTGTTGTAGGATAAGGGAGGCTTGGGTTGAGAGAGTTATACTGATATGGACCTATGCACTCTAACAAATAACACATCAACCTCAAATATGGAGAACCAAACAAGAGTGCATTGACCGAGGGTAGAAAACCAACTAAAGAATGACAAACATGAGTAAGCACATCAACCTCTCGAGTGGGAGAGGGTTGTGGCCTAGGCCACCATATTTGAGTATACTCGGCTTGGCACCACGAAGATATATCTTGGGTCCATTACCGAAACTCATCATTTAAGCTCACATATCACAAAATGATATTAAGAGGAATGATTTTGATTTCTTTGGGCATAATGGGGGGAGGGATAGTCCAATCAATTAGGACCGCACTCCCCCTATATCCATGACTACACCTAAATCAAATATGGGTCGAAGCATGGGTGAGAATGCAAGATAATCAAGTCAAGCTCCTTGAATCTACGATATTTAGTTCATTCCTCAAATAGCAAAACCTTGCTTCATCAAGTGGCTTCGTGAAGATATCGGCAAGTTGATCTTTGGTTGACACATAAGTTAGATCAATATCACCTCGAGCAACATGATCTCTAATGAAGTGATGGTGAATCTCAATATGCTTTATCCTTGTGTGATCCACCGGGTTATAGGATATCTTGATGGCACTTTCATTGTCGCATAGAAGAGGCACTTTGTCACAATGGACACCGTATTCCTTTAAAGTTTGCATCATCCATAGCAATTGGGTGCAAGCACTAGTAGCTGCCACATACTCGGCTTCGGCGGTGGAGAGAGATATACAATTTTGCTTCTTAGAAGACCAACATACCAAGGACCTACCAAGGAATTGGAAAGCCCCGGATGTTGATTTTCTATCATCCTTATCACCCGCCCAATCCGAATCCGTGTATCCACAAAGAGCAAATGTTGAGCCTCGAGGATACCAAAGACCATAAAATGGGGTATGAACTAAATATCGAAAGATTCTCTTGACCACCATCAAATGGCTTTCTTTAGAATCCGCTTGATATCTTGCACACACACCTACATTCAACACAATATCGGGTCTAGATGCACAAAGGTAAAGCAAAGAACCAATCATAGACCAGTATACCTTTTGATCCACATCTTTACCATTTGGATTTTGTTCTGGATGAGTCTTTGTAGCCATGGGAGTGGGGGCTCCATTTAAATCTTGCATTTTGAATCTCTTGAGCATATCTTGAGTATACTTGGCTTGATTGAAGAATGTCCCTCCTCTAACTTTCTTGATCTCAAAACCAACAAATACTCTCAACTCCCCCATCAAAGATATCCGGAACCTACTAGTCATAAGCTTTGAGAATTCATCATTAAAAGCTTTGTTAGATGATCCAAAGATAATATCATCAACATATATTTGGCATACAAAAAGCTCCCCATTGACTCTCTTAGTAAAAAGAGTGGGATCGATTTTCCCAACCTCAAATCCACGGTCAAACAATAACTCTCTAAGGTGCTCATACCACGTGCGTGGGGCTTGCTTGAGCCCATAGAGCGCCTTATCAAGTTTGTAGACATGGTTTGGAAAGTTGGGGTCCTCAAATCCTGGGGGTTATTTAACATATACCAACTCATTTAATGTACCATAAAGAAATGCACTCTCTACATCGAATTTTTGCAACTTGAAGTTATGATGTGCCGCATAAGCAAGAAGGATACAGATGGACTCAAGGCGAGCCATGGGTGCATAAGTCTCTCCATAATCAATGCCTTCAATTTGAGAGTACCCTTGTGCAACCAATTTAGCCTCGTTCCTTACTATAATTCCATGCTCATCTTGCTTGTTCTTGAATATTCACTTTGTTCTAATAACATTGCGGCAATCCTTTGGCTTCTCAACTAACTTCCATACTTTGTTTCTGTCAAAGTTGTTGAGCTCTTTGTGCATAGCTTCTAACCAATCCGAATCTTCAAGAGCTTCCCACACTTTCTTAGGTTCAATCATGGAGATGTGTGCTTGATGTTCACTGAACCTCTTCAATTGTGCTCTTGTGGAAATGCCTTTCCTTAGGTCACCAACTACATTTTGTAGAGTGTGGTCTCTTAATTCCAACATTCTTTCCTTTCTAGCTTCGCGACGAGCGTGGATCTCCGTGTTGTTTCTTGGGGGACCCTCTTCATCATTTTGATCCTTGTCTTGACCATCAACTTGACCTTGATCATCATCGGAATCATTCTCTTCATTGAGAGGCAAAAATTGACCTTGGTCTTGATCAAGTGCTCTTCTAGCATCAATTTGAGCTTGTCTCAAAGAAGTTTGTATGGATCTTCCTTGTGTAATTGCCTTGGCACCACTTGACATCCTAGAGAATGAATCAAGCTCCCCTTGACTGGAGTTGTCACTATGATCATCATGTTGAGGGTCCATATCTTGTCTTTGGCTTGAGTCATTGCCCTCCTCGGTGGATGGAGCTTGTTGATGTTGTGAAGATGAGGGCTCCACTTGAGTGGAGCATAGTTCTTCTCGATCCGCCATAAGGGGTTCCTCAATGGGGCGGATATATCCCACACCCATTCTTCCTATGGCATCCTGAGGCATTTCATCATCCGCATCAACACGCCCCCCTTGGGTACCATCATATTCTTCGAAGGTCACACTACAAGATTCTATGACGGCTCCGGAGAGCTTATCATAGATTCTATAGGTGTGAGATTCGAGACCATAGCCAACAAAAATACCCTCTAATGCTTTAGACTCGAATTTGGACAAACGAACACCTTTTATGAGATATAAACACTTAAAACCGAACACCCGGAAGTAGGATATGTTGGGCTTGTTACCGGTAAGTATTTCATATGGAGTCTTGTTGATTTCTTTGTGGAGGTAGAGCCGGTTTGAAGCATGGAAAGCGGTGGAGATGGCTTCGGCCCAAAAGTTGTATGGAGATTTAAACTCCACCAACATGGTCCTAGCCATCTCAATAAGAGTCCGGTTCTTCCTTTCGGCTACACCATTTTGTTGAGGAGTGTATGCAGCGGAATATTGATGTTTTATCCCCTCATCACTAAGGAAATCATTCAAGGTGTAGTTCTTGAACTCGGTGCTGTTGTCACTCCTTATGATCAACACGGGAAGATTGTATTGATGTTGGAGCATGTTGATGAAGTCGATGAAGGTCTTTTGGGTCTCACTCTTCAACTTGAACAAATATACCCACGAATATCTTGAAAAGTCATCAACGATCACCAAACAATATTTCTTCCCACCAAGACTTGCATGAGATGGAGGACCGAAAAGGTCCACATGGAGGAGCTCCAAGATCTTGGTAGACTTGATGCGGTTCTTAGGCTTGTGAGGAGCATCATGCATCTTCCCTAGAACACATGCCCTGCAAACACGATCTTTGGCAAATGAAACGTTTTCTTTTAGTCCAACAATATGGCCCTTCTTGTGGAGACTTTGCAAAGTTCTCATGTTGACATGGGCTAGTCGGCGATGCCATAACCAACCCACATCAGCCTTTCCAAATAAGCACATCGGACTTGTAGTGGCTTGCCCCGAGAAGTCCACCACATACAAGTCATGTTCGACGTACCCAACAAAAGCGAACTTGAGAGACTTGCTCCACAAGAGGACCACTATATAAACATTAATAAAGACGGCAAAGCCCATCTTTCCAAGAGAACGGACTGAAAGTAAATTGTATCCAAGGGTCTCAAGAAGCATGAAGTTCACGAGTGTAATGTCGTGAGCAACCACTACCTTGCCGAAACCCATTACCTTAGAATTTGATTTGTCGACATATGTCACGGTGATTTGATCATCATTTGGCTTTAAGTCCTTGACAATAGACGAGCTTCCGGTCATATGACTTGTGCAACCACTATCAAGCACCCACTTTGACCCTCCAGAAGCATAAGTCTACAAAAGATCAAGCTAATTTTTAGGTACCCATTTTTCAATGGGTCCTCTTTTGTTAGCAACAAGGGTCTTGGGAACCCAAATAGACCAAGCAATATAACCATCATATGGCCCAACATATTGTGCATACACATCACCATAATAATCACGCATTAGAAAATAGTGAGGGTTAGCACTTCCCGCAAAGTCATCATGAGACATAGTTTTACCACTTGTGGTCTTACTATCCACAATGGTCTTGTTGGTCTCTTGTGCGGGCTTGGCCTTCTTCTTCTTACTGTTCTTCTTCTTGGTTTTGGAGACAAAAACAATGCACCCTTTTTCACCACAAGGCCTTTGCTTACTCAAAAGATCATCAATGGACTTGTTGCCTTGTGGAAATGTGGCCTTGGCTAGCTCCCCCTTCAACCTAGCATTTTCTTCAAGAATAGTTGTACTACTAGATGGAATGAAGTTACTAGGTGAAGGAATTTTGGCCAATTGAGTTTGAAGCGTTTCATGGGACTTTGTGAGTGACAAGAGTTCGCTTTCCAAAGCCTTGTGAGCCTTGTTAAGCAAGCTAAAGTCCTCGGCAAGTTTTTCATGAACCACACCAAACTCAATCTTGTCCTTTTTAGCCCTTTTGTATTTAGAAATAGCATGATCATGCTCTTTGATGAGTTTGTTAACAATAATGTTATTGGCCTCATCAAGTCCTTCAAGTTTTAATTCAAGAGACAACCTAGTCTCTTGTTCTTCTTCTAGATCATTGTTTAAAGCCTCTAGCTCTAGGGGTGGAATCGAGCCGAGCTGAGCCGGCTCGTGGCTTGGCTCGGCCAGGCTCGGTAAAACTCGAGCCGAGCCCAAGCTCGGCTTGGCGCTGAAAAGAGGGCTCGCAGCTCGCTCGGTCAGGCTCGTGGATCGCTCGAGCGGCTCGTCGAGCCAGAAACCTAAATGAGCCGATACCCCTTCCCCTGCCCCCACGATCCCGACCCACCCCACTCGTCCCGTACGTGCTGCTGCTGGCTCTCGAGCCCGACCCTGCTCGCCCCATCTTGCGCTGCCAGCACTCCCACCGCGCGCCGCCCGTTGCCGGCCACCGCCAACATCCCCAGGCCCCGGGTGCTCCTCCATGGCTCCACTCCCTCTTGAACCCGTTCCCCTCCCCTTCCCTTGGTCTCGCATGGAGAAGAACCCGCTGAAGGCCGAAGCTAGGGTTAGCGCCTAGCGGCGCTGCGGTGGCCCTCTGCCCGCCGGCCGTGGGCCCTCCGCCGCCGCCGACCATCGGCCGCCCTCCACCTTGTCCTCTCCCCCAGACCTCCACCGACAGCCCTCCTGCAAGCTGCACATCCAGATCAAGGTCAGTGCATCCCCATTGATCTATTTCTTCAGAGAAAAGTGTGAAATAGATAGGATAGAACAAGAATTCGGAGAGGACTATTATTGCTCACTGTAACAATACAATGGATGCTCACTGTAACAATACAATGAATTAATCATTAATAAGTAGTTTCACTATAGCATACTTGCCGTTGCTCACTGCAACAGTACAATGGATGCTCAATGTAACAACCAACCTAGTGCTATTATTCTCTATAATTCCTATAAAATGATTGCATATATGTCAATGTATGATTTTGATCATCAAGAGAAGTCATAATAAACTAGTAAACATGTACATCAACGTGTATGACTTTAAATATTTTTCTGGACGTTTTGATTAGCCCCTAGTAGCCTACTAGCTGAACGTTTTGGTACCAATCTATTATATAAGTATGGGTCATGCTTGCTAGTTGTTTTCTACAATGTGATAATTTCTATTTATGTAATGGAAAATATATTACTTGCTAGTCCTTTATATAATGTGAAGATTTATTTTTGTTCTTGTGATGTGCAGATTCAACATAGGTTTTTATGAGCGGCAAGAGATGGCAGCGATGCGCCAAGGATAGAGGGAGATGAAATGATGGACCGATGATTCTTTTGTGATTAACGTTTATGTTTAGATTTGTCTTTCCATGGACCGATTGTCGTGTTATATTTGTTGAACTCTGTTGTTGTGTTGGACTATGTTCCTATGTTAGATTTGTCATATATGCCCTTGTCTATAGGACTAAGTGGTCTATTTGTCTTGTGAAAACACTGAAACTTGTGTCATAATGCTACTGGCACGATTGTTGCTACTTTATGAAACTTTCTAGACTGTTTTTTTGATGTATTAATGATCAACTATTGTTCATAAACTAGGACTTATTGCAATTTTAGGAAAAGTTATGACAATTTTTTTAATTACATCGAGCCTTCGAGCCGGCTTGCGAGCTTCACCGAGCGGGCTTGTCAAGCCTCGAGCCTTAATCACAAGGTCTAGGCTTGGCTTGTCCATTCTGCAAGCCGAGCCGAGCCCGAGCCGAGCCTCGAGCTATAAGTCCACTCCTATCTAGCTCAATCATGTGTTCATGCCCAAGTTTACATCTTACATCTAGGAGCTCTTGTGTGTGGGAAAGTTGATATAGGATGTTACCAAAATGTATCTTAGCATCCCCTTGTAGTTTAGTCATGAACTCATCAAAAGCAATTAATTCCTATTTAACATCAAGAGACATCTCATCATTAGTTTCATCATTAGCTAAGGGAGTGGAGTGAGATGATGAGGATACCTCCGTTCCTCTTGCCATAAGGCAAGTGTCGTTCTTGATGGGAGAATTCTCATTTGGAGACTCGAAGAGAGAGAATGTCGAAGTAGAAGTAGTGGCTAGAGCCGCCACACCATTAGAAGTTTCCTCTTCCTCATCTTCATCATCTTCATTATCGGAGGAGTATTCTTCATGAGTGATCAAGACAATTTCTCCCGACTTCTTGTTGATGGGATTCTTCTTGATGAAGGGTTTCTTGTAAGGTGCTTTGAGAGTCTTCTTCAACACAAGCTTACCCCCATGATCTTCTCTCTTCTCATAGGGGCAAGTTGCCACAAAGTGATAGCGGTCACCACAATTGAAGCAAGTTATCAATCTAGTAGTATTTTCTCTTTTCCCATTTGGGTTGCTTCTTCGTTGCATTTCCATCTTGGCCTTGGCGGGGTTCTTCCAAAAGTTCTTTGCATAGAAGGCCATATATTAACTATGATAAATCTTGACTTCATCGGGGTGGTCCATGGAGAGGCCTTCATCACTATCATCTTCATCCCCATGGTCCACAACTTTGGCCTTCAAAGCAACATTGACAACGTTTCTCATACAAAGGGCACGAGCATGGGTATCTTTGGCATTCTTGGTGGCAACTTTGAAGGGGGCCATCTCTTGCATAACTTCATTTGAGGTCATGAGATGGTAGTTGTGTCTTCCTTGTAGGCTCTTCAAGTCGGTGCGCTCAAAGGGCATGAGTGCACTCACATATTTCCTTTTTATCCATGCATCATACACATGTGAGGCACCCACGTTTCTAAAAGCGGTGGCGGTGGTCTTGAGCCTTCGGTACATGTCTTCATGATCTTCACCTTCCTTCATGTAGAAGCCTTCGGCTTCATTGCTTAGAGCATCATACCGGTTCCTCCTCATACTCTCATTTCCAATGAACAATACAGTGAGGGCATCCCAAGCTTCCTTGGCAATGCTAAAGTGCTCAATGTGTGGATAATCCTTTGTACCTAATCCTTGTTGAATCATATGCAAGGCAGTGGCATTGAGTTGACTGTTGACAACCTCTCTTCTTGTCAAGTTGTTTGGATCCCCAATAAAGAGTCCATGCTCGATGATGTTCCATAGTTCAATGCAAGAGCTGCGCATATGAGTTCTCATTAGTGATTGCCATTGAGCAAAAGTAGCAAATTCTTCAAGCTTATGTGGGTCACCTCTATTGTATACATGAGGGTGAGGGATTGGAGGGTCGAGAGAGTACCATGAATCACGGTGCCCACCCTTCCCTCCATCATTTTGGGTGGTGGAATTAGTGTTATCTTGTTTACCCCTTACCATCATATCCTCGGGGGATACCGGAGTATTCCCTTTAGGTAAAACGGATGGAGGATCCTCTTGAGGAGAGGGGGATGATGAGCCATCTTTGTCTTTAAGAAGTTGCTCAAGCATCTTCTTGACTTTTTTGACCAAGGAAGAGCTCAATCTTGTTTCCAAGTTTTTGAGATCTTCCATGGTCACCGTGGTAGGCTCACCATCACCATCCCCTTCGCGGCTACCCATCTTCTCTTAGGCGGTAAAGCCCAAATAAAGAGCCGAGGCTCTGATACCAATTGAAAGGATCGTATGGGCACCTAGAGGGGGGGTGAATAGGTGCTACTTCAATTTTTTTCTTTTTCAAATTAAGGTTTGACAATAAGGTAAATTCTCTAGATAATGCAACTAAGGTGAATTTACCTATATGACAAATATCCACTAGCTAACACAATACTAAGTAAGAACAAGTAAGTAAAATGCGGTAAAGTATAGAAGTAACCAAAGTGGTGGACGCGGAGACACAAGGATTTGTTTCCCGTAGTTCCTTCCTTTTGAGGGGAAGTACGTCTACGTTTGGAGAGGGGGTGGTTTCAAACCACCACCGCCACGAGAGGCCTCCCTTGTTCTCCGATGAATCTCACCCCAACGGGATCGATCCACCTTCCACTATATCGGCAACCTTCAAGGTGGAATTCGGCACCTTTACAAGTCTGGGGCACACATCCACAACTTAATTGGAGGCTCCCAAATACAAGCAAGCTGTCAAGACAATCAAAGACAAGCTTGTAAGAACCAAATCTACAACTAGGGTTTCCAAGAAAACACTAGAGCAAAGGGGCCCTCAATTGAATGAGGGGGAAATGAAGATCTCTTTTGGTGAAGTAGTAGATCAAGGCCTCCTCCTTCGATTCCCCAAAGATCAAGGACTTCGGGTGGTGGATTGAGGAGATCTTGTGGATTTGGTGGCTCCAATGGTGGTCTTGACTTTAATGCAAATGAGCACCTTGTCCCAAGGTAGGTGAAGGGATATTTATAGCACCAGCTCCAATCTAACCGTTGCAGCATTTAATGCAGCGGTAGTACCGGGTTTTCCAAGTGGTAGTACCGGAAATAACCGGTACTACCAGATAGGTACCGGAGATGCAACTTGAGTTGGATAGCCCAACAGTTTCCACCGGTATCAAAGTGTGGTGCTACCGCACGGCGGTAGTACCGGCCCTATAGAGCGGTGCTACCGGATATTTGCGGTAGTGCCGAATTTTGATACCGGGGAAACATCAGTGCGAGTCAACTGGCCAATCTCCTCAGAAGTGATAGGTACTAAAATGCGGTACTACCGCATTTTAGTATCGGTCAGTTCTGAGGAGATTGGCAAGCTTTCCAATCGCTTCAGTCATGACCGGTATCAAAATGCGGTACTACCGTTTTTTGATACCGCTCAGTTCTGAGGAGTTTGGCGAGCTTGCCAATTGCTTCAGTCATGGGCGGTACCAAAATGCGGTACTATCGCTTTTTGATACCGCTCGGTACTGAGGCCTTTGGCCATTAACCCATCACACTGCCAGGCCCGGAAGTGAAACCCGGTGCTACCGGACTTGAGCGGTAATACTGGATGAATTATCCGGTACTACCAGACATCACCGAGGCAAAATATGGAGCAGCAGGCGGGTCCTTTTTATGAGCAATTAGTCAGGGAATTCTAGGAATGCAACCTGTAGAATACTTGGAAAATAATTAGTCCGTTATGTGTGTTGTAATAAACACCAAAATCTCTAGGGATAAGAAATGTTCTTTCAATATGTGTGCCCGATTCTAGGACCGCACAAAGCAGGCACAAGCCATTTCTAGGGCCGTGCCGTTTGGCCACCTCCACACCCAAGGGTAGCCGTTTGGCCACCTCCACACCCAAGGGTAGCCGTTTGGCCACCTCCACACACAAGCGTAACAACTACCATAAGGAGATTTTAATCTTCAGAGGCAGAGGGGCCTTCTAGAGAGGGGAGGCCCAAGGTAGAGAGGGCCCACTAAACAAGGCCATGTATGCCGATCCAACTATAAAGGTCCCCGAGAGGACCAGCCGCTAGGAGAAAGTATCCGGTGATTGAGACAGGGGTAGCGGGAGGCTGTCCCTCATCTCGTCCCAGGTTACCCTCTCAGCCTCACCAAGGTTCCTTCGGAACGCAACCTTCCACTCCCCGCCTTTGCAAGCGTCGGCTACCAGGAGCTTGGGATCCACACAGATCGCGAACAACTCAGGAACCTCATGGCGCAGAAGGCGATCTCCATGCCAAGGGTCCAACCAAAATAGGGTGTCCCTTCCATCACCTATGGAAATGTATAACCCTTTCCATATTGCTGGCTTGATATCTTGGATGGATCTTCAAAATTGAGACCACTACAGACGTTCACAAGCCAAAAGCGGTTGTCCCCAGAGGTACTTAGATTTTATTAATTGCAACCAGAGGCCTCCATCATCCTTCAGAATCCTCCACACCAATATGAACATCAATTACACATTCATGTGGCAGGAGGAGAGGATACCTAAGCCCCCAAGATCGGGGACACAGATGTCGGCCCATTTGACCATATGGTACTTTTGGTGTCCAAAATTGGCCATCCAAAAGAACCGGGAGAGATCCTTATCAAAGTTAGCATGGACCCTTTCCAGTAAGAGGTAAAGCCCCATCATATACATGGGAAGGCTGGAGAGGCAATAGTGAATAAGGATGGTCTTTCTCCCTTGCCAGGGTTCGAATTTTGCCTTAACCTGACCCATAAGGGGATCCAAGTCCCTGGTCAGGATCCTGCTGTCCCTAGCTGCCATTCCTAGGTAATTTAGGGGGAATACCGCTAGCCGGCAGTTTAGGTTATCCCTGATCCTCTGCTGATCTTCCCAGAGTAACCTAACATCATCACTTCACTCTTATTAAAATTGATCTTGAGGCCCGACATGGCCTCAAAGCAGAGGAGCAGGAACTTTAGGTTCATGATGTCTTGTTCCGAGCCCTTGATACTTGCATTTTGCATCATCATTTTTAGGACCTTTATGCACTATTTAGAATCATATTTACCTTGATCCATCATTATATATGCATATTTAGATTATTTACAAGACTTTCCTATAAATTCCCTTTCATTGGTATTTAATTTTTGGGAGGCAGAAAGCCTCCTTTTTCATGTTTTTGTTTTTTTGGGACCTTATGGACGTCAATAAATCGAAGGAAAAAAAATACCTGATAAGTTTTTCACCAGGAGAACCAACTTGGGCCAAAGAATGAAGCGAGGGGAGACACAAGGCCTGAAAGAGTCCAAATGGCGCACCCACCCCCCCCCAGGGCGCACCACACAGGCTCTTTCGTCCCTCAAGCATCGTCTTGGCTCCTCCTTTTTACATACACCTCCGTATCGCCAGAAAACCTGCGCCATATTTTCCCACGATTTATAGAGGCAGCGGCGGAGGCAAAAGTCCTCTCCTACTCTGTGAGGGGGCAGATCCTGCCGCACCGGAGCCTCCGGTGAGGGGTAAATCGACGCCATCGTCATCACCACTCCTTCTAGGCATAGGAGGAGGCCTCTCCATCGACATCTCCACCAGCACCATCATCATCACCATCACCATCTCCAAGATCCATCTCGTTCCCCTCATAGTTTGTGATTGATTGAACCCCAAATATTATTTTAAGGGATATTTACATGTTTGTGATTGGCATCTCGTCTTTATTTGGTGGAGAGATTATATTTTCAGATTGTGTTGTATCCCATATGCCACTAATCCATATCATGTTTGTAACTTGTGAATATATCCCCATGTTTCTGAGGGCATATGATGAATTGGCTATGATTTCCATATAATATGCAATGAGTATGTGGTCCCTTTTTATCTTTTATATTGTTCTATGATAGTTTTATGCGAACATTGACTGCATATTACTTCACCGATATGGGATCATAGGAGAATACTTTGATGCAATGATAGGAGTTGGAAGGGACGGAATTGACAGAAACCGTTTTCCAATACTTTGAGTTGCATTGGAGGGATTGTATGTCGGGGACCAATGAACCTATTGCTATGGTGGGACATTTATGTATTAATGATTCCCAGATGTTCATGTGAATGGCTATAGGACCCATCATAAGTGGTGTATTTAGTCCATACTTATGGCTGCACCTAATTAGGCTCCGCCTTAAGGGAATGAAACTTGACAACGTATTCACCATATTGTGTAGAAATCTTTATGCTAAGTAAATACATGCCACCCTCGGGAACGCTTGTCACATATAAGTTCACACACACTTGAGCTTGTACTCTTGCTGCATAGAGGATTGGGATTTGTCTCATTGATAGCATTTACTTATTGCTATTTACTTTTAGCATTTTATATTCTTGCAAACTACAAACCCAAAACACCAAATCTGTTGCATTTACTATTATTTTCTTTGTCAAATTTGCTAACCAATACCTTCATCTCCCCGTGGATTCGACAATCTTTTTTTATTAAAAAGTACTAAAATTGATATCTTACACTTGGAAGCCATCAAGACACTTTTTTGTCACTGTTGTCGGGGAGCATTGTGCTATTGGTAAGCTATTTGGTAAGGAAACTTGAAATTTGTTTTTATCCTTTTACTGTTGTTTTATCATGGCTTTCTCAAACCATAAAGAATTTCAACTCACCTTATTTGAGTTCATTCATAACAAAAATAAATAGAAAGTTGTGAAGCCTACGAAACTAGAAGTTGAATATCAAATTCCTATTTGACTTGTCGACAGAGCTAGGGAGGTAACTTTTGCAGGTGATGGAAGCCAAACTGCTATGGGGCATTTATATTAAATTGAAAAACTGTGTTCCCTATTTAGAATTTTAGGTATTCATGAGAATGAAGTAAGAAGGAAGCTATTATTTTTATCTTTACCTGGTAAAGCTTGTGAATGGTATAAATCTCTGGATGATAAATATCGTCTTGATTGGGATAGTCTGAGAAAGGCTTTCTATCTTAAATATTATACTCCTAAAGAAGCTTATGATGATTGCTGCCATACTTATAACTTTTGGCCTCATAATGGAGAAAATATTGCTCAAGCTTGGGGAAGATTAAATGGTCTTATTCATAAAAATCCTCATCATGGTATTCCTGAAAGCATTATCTTAATAAACTTTTATGTGAGATTGCCTCAGCATCATAGGGATTTCGAGGATAATTCTTCTGGAGGAAATTTCACTAATGACACTCAGAAGGAGGCAGTGGATTTATTGGAAACTAATTCTCAAAATACTGAAGCTTGGGATCTCGACAAAGATAATATAACAGGGTTGGAATATGAATATTCATGTGTAGAGAATTTCTCTACTTCTATATTATTTGAGGAACTTAAGAACAAGTTTGGCGTTGAGCCTCATGTTTTAGTAGAAATTGCTAAATATTTTTCTAACCATCTCAATGTTCCAAAGAAAGGATTTAATGTATTTGTTGAACCTCTTAAAAATTCTACATATGTTTCTAAAGTTGTAAAACAGGTTCATCAAGTCCCATCTCCTAAGATAGAAGAAATCTTTGAAGCTCCTCCTTATCCTATAAAATTGAAGGAAAATTTACTCACTACTGCCACTAATAAGATTGCTAGAAGATGACATGAACCATATGAACAAATTCAAGTTCAACATCAAATTTTGGCCATTAAAGAATTGAATGAAGAAGCACCTTGTGATGTTTATTTATGTGAAGATTCTACCAAGGTAATAAAAGGTAACACCACTAGAGTTGGGAAACCTATCATATCATGTACTATTGGTACTTCATCTTATCATGGACTTTGTGATATTGGAGCAAGTATAAGTGTGATTCCATATTATCTATATCTTGAAATCAAGCCTAATATTGATCCCATCCACATGGAAGAGACATGTATAACTATCCAACTTGTTAATAAAGAGTATATTCATCCTCTTGGTATTGTTAGAGATGTTGAAGTATTAATTGGAAAGATTAAGTATCCTGCTGATTTTATTGTGCTTGGTTGCTCCCAAGATGCATTTTGTCCGTTATATTTGGTAGACATTTCTTACATATTGTTGGTGCTGAAATTAATTTGCTAAAATAGAAAGTATTCATTAAATTTGCTGGTGAAAGACTTTAGTTTAATTTTCCAAAGTTTACTGATAAACATTTAGAAAAGGAAAAACTCTCTAAATATATAGTGGAGACTCTTGCTTCAGTGGCGTTCGCTTCATCGGACGCGATGGAACGATATGTGCTGAATCAAGAGGAACCATTTGATGATGAAGAGAAAGAATCTCTAGAACAAATACTATCTCAACAACCATAACTGTTGCAATTACATATTCCACGTGATAATCTAGGAGAACTACCACCACCTATATGAGATCCTAGTTTTGAACTTAAACCATTGCCTGAAGATATGAAATATGCATTCCTTGATGATAAGAAAATATATCATGTTATTATTAGTGCTAACCTGTCAGATGAAGAAGAATCACAATTACTTGAAGTACTGAGAGCTCATAGGCCAGCCATTGGCTATTCACTTGATGATTTGAAAGGTATAAGCCCCCCTTTATGCATGCATAAGATTAACTTGGAAGAAGATGCAAAGCCTGTTGTTGACTTTCAACGTCGTCTTCATCCAAGAATGAAAGAAGTGGTAAGAAAAGAGGTAATCAAACTCATTGAGGCAGGTATTATCTATCCCATAGCCGATAGTAAATGGGTAAGTGTAACATCCCAGCATTTAGGAACCGACGAAGGGTATAAATAGGAATTTGTGCATTTGCATGCATTCATCTATAAAATTGGGGTAATTTTTTTGCCAAACAAAACCCTGGAGAGATCAGAGTTTCTTTCACTATTTGGAGATAGGTTTAGCTCTTTATAGTGATTGCTATAAATTCTTACATGATCTTTAGGAATTTAAAAGATTTTGGATGAACAATTTGAGTTTAAGTTTAAAGTTGAATTATTTGGAAAATATTTAAAGATTAGAAGTAATTGGTATTTTATGAATTTCCAAAATGATTTAGTTAATATTGTTTGAATATTTAACATTTATAAACAATAGTAATAATTGAAAAGAATACAAAAAGAATAAATTAAATAAGAAAGTATTTCTTATTTCTTTCCTTTATTCAATTTACAACAATCCAAATACAAATATATATAAAATAAGTACATTACTATAATAATTCTCAAATAATAGGAAACTTTATTGACTAGAGAATATTGTACATCGATCTATTACAAAGAGAATAAATTAAATATTACAAAGTAAATAAATAAAGAAAACCTAATATATCTATCTATTCCTAAACTACATCTTGATCATCAAAGCTTCTGTACCTGCAAAACAAAGTAAATAAGAAATGAAAGGAATTAGTATTTTTAGTTTTACTCTTAGTTTTGAACAGTGAAATGCACTGTTAATTTTAACTCATTGAGTAATAAAAAGGGGAAAGTTTCACCAATATGAACTATCTGTTCTTTTAAATCAAAGGGCTTTAGAACAACATCAGAAGCCAAACAAAGGGGCAAGTTTCACCAGGTCAGAAAATAGTAAAAGTATGAGGCAATGAATAAAAATTCACTTGATCTAATCCAAAGGAAGAGAGCATAGTGAAGCAGCTCACACACCTAACTGCATGCAGTGTGCTGTCAATTAGCAGTGAGAGAGAAGTAGAAACAAAACCACACTCGCACACAACAAGGCAAGCACTGCTCACCACTTCACAACCATAGCCATTGTTCTATCTCAAGAACACACACACAATAAATAGCACTAGTTCTTGCCAGATTTACAACAGATCAAACAACATTCACCAAAACAATCCACCAAGAAACCATCCAAGATGGTGATGACTTCAAGTGCACAGATCGTGTGTAGCTAGTTTCAAAATAAAGATATCGACCCACAGGGAGTAGGAGTCTGAAGTCTAATAACTCTAAAAATAAATACTGAAATAGAAATGCTAAATAAAGTTCTAAGTAACAAGATAAAATGCGAGTGTTGCGTAAAAGAGGTGTTTTGGGGCTTTTGTTATAAGATAACAATGAGTAAAGTAAACAAAACCGAATACAGAAAGTAATTATCGCGTATGTAAAAGGGATTTGAAACTTCAGTGGGTAAAAGCGTTCTTAGGGAGTAGCGGATACACCTCTAGCATTTATAAAGGGCTAAGGTAAACATTATTATCATGAACATTCTCAACTATGTATGTGTTGGAGGAACTCCGTATTTGGACAAATAGGCAGCAATCACTGCTCACATCATCCTCATAACCATAACAAACAACAATCAACGTTAATTGAATTACCGCGCTATTAAGGGACTTGATCCGTAGGACGTATACCATGACATGGATAATGTTTTGTGAGTTTCCTCAATTCCCAAGTTGATACGTAAGGATTGCCAACAAATTTATAGTCACTGTAAGTGCTAACACACCTCCTTCTACCAACAAGTAGTTCCCTCCATCAAGTCCCCACAAGAGGAAAATATTGAGAGGTCGACTTTTCCCAACATCAAGATGAAGACAATCTAACACATGGTCACAACAATGAATATCATAATAAAATTTATCTTATTCCAATATCATACAAGGGTTTCTCCATCTCCCCAAGAACTAATGATCTACTCAGACATGGAGGCAATCAACATCATGGCAAAGACAATGGAATCTATCATAGATGAATAGTACTTGTATAAATCTACAACGAGTACGAAAATTACAACAAGATCTAGACAAGATGTAGATGGGATGGATGGAGATGGTGGTGATGCAGCAGTTGATGATGAAGATCAATGCCTTAGCCTCCTGGATCCGCACAGGGCGAAGATGGATCCCCGGTGGATGATTTCCCCCTCCATATGCATTCCGGAGGTGAGGTTTCGTGTAGGGGTCCCAACCTAATAAGGTAGAGTCCTCCTGTGTTTTACAATGCTAGTCCCTGGATCAATAGCTAGAATCCACAGTTAAGATGTAATATCAAGAAACAAAGGTCATAATATAGCTTTATAACCAGGAATAATATAAGTTTATTACACCAATCATAGCTCATTTGGCTATTACATTACATTGCAGCGGAATATCTATGGTCAAGTGGTCCTTCATCTTCAAAGTGCCACAGGCAGATGTTGGTTGTAGGCTTTGTAATCCTAAACAATCAATCTTCACTAAAATCAGTCAAACCTGCAACATACAAGTTACAGCCACAAAGGGTCAATACATTTGAATTGTATTGGCAAGTGATACTATGGTAGTATAGTGGAGTCTATCATCTAAATGCATTTGGATAAGTGGAGTTGAGGCTTGCATTGCTCAAAATAGATTTTTCTTATCATTTTGAAAATACTAAGTTTTTGCTTGACAAAATCATTTCCCTCAATCAAAGATTTCAAGATCCTTGTACCAAGCCATCTCTCCATCAATGATTGAAGAATTCAAACAACCCTTGTTCAAACCACAAGATTTTAATTTAGAAATTTGAATGATGAGATTCTTGATTGCTTCCATGTCTTGATGCTCAAATTGTCCTTTACCAGGGACATGGCTAAGTACTTAGATTTTACACTCTGCAGAGGTGGTGCACTTTACCCACAAGACTTGGTTTCCCAAGACAAAATCTTTCAGAATCCTTCCCTTAGACCAAAATGGACGCGTTCCCATCTATCAAACACTACCACCCACTGTCCATTTGGCTAAGTTCTTGCAACCTATATGATCATGGCAGAGCCCATATTGCCAAGTGGTTGCACTTGAAGCTTCTCAACTTTTGACATCTCAAATCCCTTTGTTTCCTGGGTGGCATTCCACAAGTGAGATACACAACCCAAGTCCATGGCCTTGTGCAACCACTCAACATATCCCAATCCTTCCATTCCACCCAGGAGGTTCATTAACTTTGTTGTTTTATTAGACAAAATCACAAGTCCTCAGACTTAGAATATTTTCCATAGTGTGAATATATATTCCACCCATGTTTTCTATTAGCTAGGCTAAGCTTGGTAGTAGTAGGAATCTCTAACTTAGGAAAATCCTACTAAGGATTCATCTACTAGGATTTCCTATAGCAAGGCCTATACTTAGCAAAATCCATGCAAGTTTTACTTAGCAAAATCACTAATGCATAGAGAAAGTAATGGGGCAAAAAGTATGAAGCATCACTTGCCTTTTTTTGTAGAGTATAGGTTCAGTTCTTGATCTTTTCAACAATCACACTCTTCAAGTCACTACAAATCAATCAAGCAAGGCACAAACTCAATCTACCAATCAAGCAAAACATCACACATAAATATCAAAGTCAAAGAAATGCATGCAAGCATGCCAAGCTTTGTTTTGTTTGAAAAGGTGGTCCCTAGTGGGTCATAGTCATTTGGGTACATCTAATGGTCATTTCCTAAAGTGTCCAAGTCATTTGCAAAAGGTTTCACTTTTAAACCATTTTCAAAACAAAGTGTTATTTTATGTGGTGTAGAAATATTTTACTAAGGCATTAGCCCATAGGGTTCACCAAATGAGTTGCTATTGCAAAACTTGGTGTTTTTGGGTCAGTAGGTCTGGTCCAAACCATCTACTCAAGGTTTTCTTCCCCTAAACATTTCCATAATAAAATCACAATTTTATTTGGCTAGAAATGGACTAAACTAATTAATCCAATCCAAACTTTTCCAAATTTATTTTCCAAACCATGGATTGGTTCCTAGGGTCAGTAAGGTCATAACAAACCAATTTGCAAAGGTTTTATCCTTAAATTCAATTTTAAACAATTTTTATTCTCCAAACAAGCATACAAATGAATCTGTAAATTCAAACAAGCTAACAGCTACTATTTTCCAAACTAAGGGCATGGTTGGCTAGGGCTTGTTCTCCTGAATTCATTGATATAAAATTTGTCAAATTTGGACGTGTGGTTTGAAAGTTACAAAGGTTTGAAAATTGCATTTCAATCTGATTTCAAACTCAGTTTTAAACCAATTCAACTGACACGTGTCTTATCCTTATTCGCTGATACCGCTTCGGTTGGATCAAGCATCGAGAGGCGTTGGATGAAGTTGAATCGTAAGGCTCTGAAGACGTACCCTTTCGGCGGTAAATGATTCTATCGTGCCCGCCCGATCTAGATCGAACGGCTACAATCACTCAGACCATCAACTGGCGGCGCTGCGGTGGCTAACGACGGAGGAGCGGTCGGTCAACGACGGAGGCGACGCTACAGGGGGTGAGGGAGAAGAAGGAGTAGCTCACCGGGTTCGCTGACGCTCGCTGATGCTCAACGTGGTACGGGTGGGTGAAGGGGCGCACTGGGTTGGGCGGGATTGCTCGCCGGAGTTGGTACTGGCGACGGACGGCTCTGGTCGAAGTCGAAGACGAAGCTAGGAATCACCCGGAGACAAACGAGGCACACGGTCAGGAGCGCAAGGACACGAAGAAGGCGTGTGCGTGAACGAGAGGGGTCGGGGTGGTCTGGAATTACCGGAGGAGCTCGTCGGGGCGAGACAGACGGCGGCGCTCAGAAGTTTGTCGTAGCCGAGGCTCTGGGGCGCCCGCGGTCAAATGGGTGGTACGGGGAGGAAGGTCTAGGAGTGGGGAGGCTGCCAGGGTGCTCGGGGAGGCTCGGGGTGGTGTGGGCTGGTCGGATTTTGGCGAGGAAGGTCGTCGGAGACAGGGAAGTGTCTGGCAAAATTCTTTGGCACAGGCTACCGAGGAGGGGTCTGAGGGAAGCGAGAGAGGGAGGGCGCTTTAAGGTGCGATCACTGCGAGTAAAGGTCGTCGTTAAGGCGTAATCAAGCCGAGAATTTATGTCTGCAACGAGGGAGAGGAAAGAACCAGTCCAAGGGGTGGGAAGAAGAAGCGAGGGTGGGGTCCATTGGTCGCTGGGGGAAAAGAGTGGGAGAGGTCCACCACGGTGTCTGCGTGGGTTATACAGGGTGAGAAAAGTAACGCCGGGAGGGAATCTGTGGGACTGTTGGGCTGGGCCTTGTTGGGCTGGTCTCTTTTTTTTTTCGTTTTTGTTTTATTCTTTTCTATTTTATTTTCTGATTTGATTATTCAAACACATGATTCAATCAACCAAATAAATTCAAACCAGCATCACACTTCACAACTTTTGAACTTGATTCTGTTCAGTAACAAATACCAAAATTCTAAAATAAAATAATATTTTAATTCATTTTAGGATCCATTCATTAATTAAATAAAATGTACTTTTAGTTATTTATTTTAATAGGGTTTGATTTATTTGATAAAATCACCATTTTAAATCCAATATTTTCAGAACAAATCAGTAGGTTTTATTTGGAAATAAATAATAGTTGGATACTTGTTTAAAACAAAATAATATTTTGCTTTAGGGTCCAATAATAATTAATATAATAGACTTTCATTATTATTTCAAATAGGATTTATTTTATTTGAGATATTTATTTTGAAATCTAAAACAAGCCCAAACACTTTAGTAGGTTTTTTTTAGAGAATATAAAATATTTGGAAAACCTATTTAAAACAATTTAATAAGTTTTGATGTTTTAATTAATTTGGTAAAACTTCTTATTTTAATAAAGTTTGGATATTAATTCTTTATTATTTTATTTTAAATAAACCTTTGTTGTTTTTATTCAAACTAAATGTTTTAATTCCCAAAGTTTGGTCAAGGTTTAATTTGGCTTTATTAAATAATCTTTATTTATAAATCCACCTTTTCTTTTGAAAACCAAATCTTTTATTAAAGGATCCAATTGTAGTAATTCCAAAACATTTTTAATTTCCTTTATTAAATGTTTATCTTTATGAATCCCTTTAAGATCTTATTTAATTCAAATGGGTTTGAAGTTCCAATTGAATTCAAAAAGTTTCTTCTGGCTCTGAAAATCAAACAAAGTTTTATTTTATTAATTTATTTTCACATTACAAGATTTGGAAAATCTTGGGATGTGACATTTCGGCGATTTTTGGGTGTTTTGTATGTCGTCTCTCCGATCTAGTTTCACGGGGTGAAACTATTTGAGGAGGCGGTGTTGGTGCCAACTATACGGTGGGAACTATACGACTAGAAAATTTATTCCCTCCGATAGTTGGTCGTTAAACCTTCTCTATCCTCCAATTGCTTCGGGTTTTCTTCTGGTGTTATTAATATTTCCCAAATAAGAAATTTACGTTGTTTTTGTCTCCTTTTCACTCCAATATAACTAGTCCAAGAATTGTGTCCATCGTATCCATCATCTGATCTGATCCTGGTGAAAATAAACATAAAAGGTGCGCGAGAACGCTGTAAAATACCAAGATACTACCACTACATTGCAAAATAATAATCTAAAACATGATGCAAATGTGCACTGATCAACTTCCACAAGCTTAGACTCTTGCTTGTTGAAAGTACCGACTTTGAATCGACTAGAGGGGGGGGGGGGGGGGAATAGGTGACTACCAATTTTTAATTTGTTTCACACTTCTAGGCTTAACGAGAAGGAAAGTTATCTAGATGTGCAACTAGGTGAACAACCTAGATGCAAGAAAACATACAACAACCACAAGAACGGTAAAGGACAAGAAGTAAAGGAAGGGAACGAAGTAACCGGAGCGGGGACACGGAGATGTAATTCCCGTAGTTCACTCCCAAAAGAGCTACGTCTATGTTGGAGAGGTGTCGGGGCCACACAAGGCCACCCGAGCGCCACAAAGGCCTCACCTTCTTCTCCGGTGAGCTCCCCCACAAAGGAGGCCTCACAATCCACTAACCGGTGACCTTGAAGGCGCCAACCGAAACCTTTACAACAAGGTTGAGGGGGAATCGCCACAACTCAATTGTAGGCCCTCAACGACACCACAGAGCTTTACAACGCAAGCCATTAGCTCCGAGGAGGCCCTACACAGTCTAGGGTTTCAAGAAACCCAAGATCCACAAAGGATAGGTGGGGGAAATCAAATCTTATTTGGTGGAAGTGTAGGTCTAGGTCACCTCTCTCACCTCTCAAAAGATCAAGTGATTTGCGTGTCTAGGGAGAGAGATCTAGTGAGGTGAAGCTCAAGCATTAATGGAGGAGAGAGAAAATATTCGAGTTAGGTGGGAGGAAGAAGGAGGATGCCTTAAATAGGATCCCTCCACGCTGAACTGTTACAGCCTTCGCGAACTTCCGGTGAGGGTCCGGAAGTTCCGCCCAGCAAGGCTCCAACGGTCATCAGCCTGTTGACGCCCGCTCCAAAAGCTCGACCGGAAGTTCCGGTCAAACTGACCGGAAGTTCCGGCGAAACTTCCGATGCAAGTTCTGGTCCAAGTTCCATCAAATGGACCACTTCAAACATAAGGGTACTGATCCTTCAGCGGAACTTGGAGCGGAACTAGGGGCAGAACTAGGGGAGGAACTAGGGGCGGAACTTCTGGGTCACGAAGCATGTTTGACCGGAAGTTCCGGTGTCTGGGCGGAAGTTCCGCTCAGGAACTTTCTGGTAGGAGCAACGGAAATTCCTCACCGGAACTTCCGGTGCAACTTCCGGTTGATGTTCCGGCAAATAGAGCATACCCAAACAGAAGGTTCTGGGAGCTCACCGGAAGTTCCATCGGAAGTTGGATCGAAACAAAGCTCCAGATCATCCCATAGAAAAGTCCTGAGCGGAACTTCCGTCGCCTGGCCGGAAATTCCGATCAGACATAAACGGCTCCAGCTGATCAGAACCTCGCTTTCTCGCAGAAAAGTAGGATGGTTGTGGCGGTGCATATGGGGTTTGTGCAAGAACAAGTGATTTCCCACAGCCTTCCGAGATGGACCCCCTCTTGATAGTACGGTGACCTAAAGCAATAAAAGGAGAGAAACTAGAAAAACTAAAAGCCGTTGGCTTCACGAGATCCCAAAGAGAGCATCCACAAAATCCATAGGAATCATCAAAAGCATTTTTCCTGAAACTCAAGTGAACGGTTAGACCACAAGTGGGATTGTCATCATCACAAAAATAGCATGGGAAAATATAGTCCTTTCAATCTCCCCCTTTTTGGTGTTTGATGACAATCCCAAAGATTTGCATAATGATGGAAGTAATCTTTGCAATGGATGGAATAAGCTCCCCCTATATGTGTGCAAGGTATAAATAATGCTCTAAGGACAAGACTAGCACACATACAAGGAGGCCCCCCTCCCAATTGCAAAGATAGCACAAATGCAAGGAATAGATAGTATAGAGATCATACCGTTGCACCAACCAACTGTGGTGGAGACAATATAGGAAATATCAAGGGAGCCTAAAGATGCTCCATTACTATATTCAAATGCCCATAAGCCAATAACAATAATACCAAACACTAGGCATTAACCAAGCATAACATAACATACCACATAGTCTCAAACAAATAACATGGTCCACAAGCACACATAAGTTCACAAGCACAAAGAGTCCACAAGCACACAAATAAACTAGAGTTCGCGAGCTAGAAAAGATCAAAGACAAGAACGAGCTCGCGACTCAACCCATGCAAATCCCGTAGGCAACCTAATAGACATCTTTCTGTAGGGGTTCGTAGCATGGAAAACAAAAAATTTCTATCGCATACAAACAAACAAGCCAAGATCTATCTACTAGATTGTAGCAACGAGTCGATGGAATAACTTACCCTCGAAGATTCCAAAGTGTTTAACGAGAGCGGATTCTCGTGGGTGATGTAGTCGTACTCTTTCTGATCTCAAGATCGTGTAGACGATCCTTCCCAAGGCGTTCTAAGCGCTTCATGATCGGTCACACGTTCGATTTTCGATGAATACCTTCCTCTCCTTGTTCCAAAGGCTGGAGGTTGTAGCACTCTCCTCGCGATTCCGGAAAGACAACGACGCAGGAAGTAGAGGGAGATCCCGAGGCTTCGCCTTAAGCCGAGTATGGTGGAGTATGAGAGAGCTTTTAGTGGTCTAGGGATTAAACACACCAATTATAAGGCTCTAAACCGCAGGCTAGAGCAATTAGAAGCTCTAAACCAAAACGGCTCTAAACCGGAGATTAGAGGATAGGAACTTGTGTGTCTAGAGGAGGAGGCCCTGCCCTCCTTTTATAGGTGGGAGGGTGGCCAAGGGAGGAGTCCCTCCCAAGTCGGCCTTGGTTGTTGGCCCGGCTTGAGGACTCCTCCCCAAGTCGGTTCCAACCACCTCTTGCTTGTTTCCCACAGCTCTGCTTCCCACGTTCTGTTTTCCACGTTTCTGTTTTAGCCGTTGACTTTCAAACTGGCAGTTTGACTTTTCAGTTTTGGAACAGCAAGAACACTTAGTACATGATGCAATCATTCAATGACACATTCATGTACCCTCCCCGAAGTCTTGGGACAATCCGAACCTTCTAGAACATTCGATGAAAACAGGAATCATTCCCGAACTCCGAAACGGGACTTTCCTTATATGAATCTTATTCTCCGGACCATTCCGGATCACCTCGTGATATCCCGGATCCCATCCGAGACTCCGAACAACATTCGGTCTCTTTCTCATAATACCATAACTACTCAAACAACGTCGAATCCTTAAGTGTGTCTCCCTACGGTTCGTGAATTATGCAGACATGATCGAGACACTTCTCCGAACAATAACCAATAGAGGAATCTGGAAATTCATATGGCTCCCACATATTTCTACGATTACTTTGCGATCAAATGAACCACTTACATATGATACCAATTTCCCTTTGTCTCACGATAGTTTACTTATCCGAGGTTATGATCGTCGGTATCTCTGCATACCTAGTTCAACCTCGTTACTGATAAGTACTCTTTTCTTGTTCCCGTGATATGTGTGTAGGGTTCGCAACATAGAAAACAATATTTTTCCTACGATGGGAACAACTATGTACCAAGATCTATCTACTAGATACAAACAACGGGCGGATGTATATCCGTAGAGAACATACCCTTGAAGACCGACAAAGCTTAACGAGTCCAAACTCGTGGTTGATGTAGACGATCTCTTGCCGATCTCAAGATCGAGAGGAAGTCCTAGCGCCGAAAAGCAGCATCCATGCTCGCACACACGCTTTGAGGCACCGAACAACCTCCGCCTCCTCGCTCCAGCGAGGCAGCTGAAGCACAACTCTTTCTTGCCGAATAGCCACCGGGAACATGTATCTCGCTAGTCCGAGACCATGGGGGATAAATTCTAGAGGGGGAGAGAGATCCTTCACGAGGAGGTGTGAGTGAGAAGTGAGAGGAGGGGCTCCTTATATAGGGGAGGGGGCAGCCCAAGGGGGCATGGCCGCCGGCCATGGAGGGTGCCCCCACCTCTCCCTCATTCATGTGGGTGGACACTCCACTCACAAAATGGCCCTTCAATTTTCTCCACTCAAATTCCCATTAAATTTCCACCAAATTTAATGCAAACTCTCATTAAATAAAACTCTTTTATTTTATTCAGAATTTTGTCAATTAATTTAATGACAAACATTCACAAATAACCCCTTGCTAGAATTCTATTTCACATGCATAACCACTTTATGCAATTTCACCCGAAAACTGCTTTGATATCTAGTGAAATAAATTCGCGCTTTGTTTATTCTTTCGGCATGAAACTTTTGCTCCAATTGGATGTCGGTGTCTCTTAAGTGTGTCACCCTACGGTTTGTGAATAATGCGGACATGATCGAGACCCCTCTCAGATCAATAATCAGAAGCGGGATCTGGAGACCCATACTGACTCCCACACATTCAACGATGACTTTCTTGTGATCGTCGGAACCTTTTTACGCTAGTATCTTAATCCTTTTGTTTCGCGATATATTACATGTCCGAGATTGGATCATCGGTATCTCCATACCTAGTTTGATCTCGTTACCGACATGCACTCTTTTCTCGTTCCCGTCATATAACATTCTAGTGATCAAATCACTTGCTTGCAAGCTAATCAATGTGATATCACCGAGAGGGCCCAAAGCATATCTATCCGTCATCGGGATGAAAAAATTCCACTCTCGATCCATGGGCCTCAACATAAAACTTTATTAGTTCTGAATCCATCTTTATAATCACCCTGTTACGGTGTGACGTTTGATGTTATCAAGAAACTCTTCCGGTGTTAGTGATTGACATGATCTCATGGTCTAAGGATTAGGATCACTTCGTAAGATGTTATAGCAATATAAACTCAATGACTTTGATCGTAATGCTATACTTCAGATGAATGTTCATCACACCATTACACTAATGTTGTGACCTCGTTATTAACAACATCCAATGTCTATGATCAGGAAACCTTGATCATCTTGTTAATCAACGAGCTAGTTTATGAGAGAGGCATAACTAGGAACTTTCTGTTTGTTTATTAAAAACACATGTATTAACGTTTCCGTATTAATACAATTATAGCATGTACAATAAACATTTATCATAAATAAGGAATACGATAATAACCACTTTATTATTGCCTCTCGGGCATATTCCCTTCAGTCTCCCACTTGCACTAGAGACAATAATCTAGTTTGAGAACTTTGCGTATTGAACACCTATGGCTTTCTGGTGTTCCAAATACGCAATTGCAAGTGGTTAACATAATCTACGGATCTGACGCTTCAGGTCCGTGTGTATTTGCATGTCTTTGCGTCTCCACGCATCACTCATTCTCCAATGAGATGGCATTGTATAAATTTGGTCTTTTGGTGAGACCTTTAGTTCCTTGGGGTTAAAACACATCGATACTATTGTCATACAATATATCTTTAGTGTTAGCCCGTTGCGAACCACACCTTAGTTTGATAACAAACTACTTGACACAAATTCCTCCTTGTCGCTACTATAGCATATACTTAGCCTTTTGTTGTAGTATTCGTCACAATGTCTTAACTTTGGAACTCTTCCAAATCCATCATGGAATCTCCTTTCCATTACATTGTGCCACCCATAGTTTAAATTGAGATAAACTTAATTTGTATCTTGTGACAAAACTAGTATCAATGTAACGCTTTACAATGAACTATTTGTAATTGTTTGTCACCTCTACACAAATATATTCTTAGTTCTTCCAAAAGATCATAAGAATATCCTCACTATCGTCCAATGATCATTTTATGATTCATTCTGGTATATGCTCATAACACTTAGAGCATAGGACATATCTGGATGTGTACATATCATGGTATGATTAATCAAAACATTCTCGTGATTGCACTCATCAAGTGTCAAACCAGTTGAATCTTGTTTCACTTATCAAGTGTCGATACACTTGAATCTTGATTCAATTCCTTTCCATGCAACAAGAACTGTTTCTTGTCGTTTCTATATTGAACTCCTTCAATATCTCATATATGTACGTTTGGCATAAACATATTAGCGTTACAGTCTATCCACTATAGACATTCATGCTAAATATTCGGGTTTTGCCTAAGTCTTTCATCGAACTGAAATTCTTAACCTTTGTCAATAAAAGATACATCATTTCTAATCAACAAGATGTCCTTCACATAATATATTAGAAATATGTCTCAGCGCTCCCACTTAATTTCTTGAAAATGCAAGCATCTTCATCGTCTCCAGATGAAAAACTCATTTTTCATCATGGTGAAGATTCCAACTCCGCGATGCTTACTTAAACCATTGAAGTTTGCATGCCCTTTTAGCATCCTTTGAATTTAACAAAACCCTTTGGACCGTGTCATGTACACGTCCTAGGTAACCATTCTATTAGAAGAACTTTGTTTTGTTTATTCATCTACCATATACCAAATTATATGTAGTGGTTGCTACTTTAATCCGTTCAGACTAAATATCGCTATGAAAGATCAAATCTTGTCATAGTCAACTCTTTGAACATTTTCATAAAATACTTTCGACATGTCGAATATTTCATAGATGTGAGACATCCATATGCATTTTTATAGATCCAAATACGACCGATAGGTTTTACACCTTTCCGGAGGGTCTTCCAAGTTCAAAACTTGATTTCGTGATATGGAACTATCACGGATTTTATGGCTTCAAGCCATTTGATGGAGTCGGGCCCATCATCGCTTCTTTGTATGTATTCGGTTCATCATTGTCAAACAATAATGATTTACTCTCAAATCTTAGCATTTGATTGTTTAACCGACCTTCTTGGTTCAATAGGAACTTTAGACCTCCGTGACCACAACCTTTGAGGCACATAAGCTATGAGCATTATGGCAGCCTCGAGCGATTTCGGCTGCGTTAACTCAAAGACATTTAGCTAAGGTTCGTTAACCTTATCAAAGTTCTATTGTCCTCCCACTTAACTTTTGCGAAAATTCCTTTTCAAGAAACTTCACATTTCAAGCGACAAACCCTTTTGTCCTCGGTGTTATGGAGGAATAACCAATTGTTATTCGAATAACCTACAAAGACATGCTCATCCGAATTCGGTTGTAAACATCTTACTTATGTTTAGCATACCAAAATTTAAGAAATGACAACTTGGGTTTTACCCCAAACCATAACTTCCATGGTGTCATTTCAACGGATCTAGATGGAGCTCTTTTCAATGTAAAAGCGGTAGTCTCTAAAGCTTTAATCTTTTAAAACATAATGGCAGTTTTATAAATAACACCTTTGATCCAACCATGTCTCACAAGGTTTCATTACAAATCTCAAACACTCCATACTCCTATGGTGTTTCGGGAGATGTAAATCTAGGTGTTTTGCTAAACTTGCAACTCAAATAAATCCCTTTATGATAAAATCATAATTCATTTATTTTCTTGTTACACTTGTAACTCAAATAAATCCCTTTATGATCAAATCATAATTCATTTATTTTTGTTGTTATAATGATTTTCCACTTCATCTTGAAAGTCTTTGAAACATTTTCAAATATTTCATACTTCTTTCTCATTAAGTGAACATTCACTCAAAATTCCGGAGAAAGCATATGAAGTTGAAACCCATCGCCATTTACTACACATAATGGACTACATACATCGATATGTATAAATTCCAATAATTTAGTCGTCGTTTCTTTGGCCTTTGAGCGAAGTTTTAATTATCACGTGGAAAGTCTCACAAGCGTCACTTGATCAAATCAAAGACTCCAAAAATCCATGAATATGGAGATTCTTCATGTTTTCTTTCCAATATAATTTAAACAAATGATGTCACTTCATAAGTGATCTTTCAATCATTTGTCTTGCGACATTTTAGCATTAGGTTTTATGGATGTGATTTCTTCAACTAGATTTGTAAATCATCCATCTTATATGGAATACGGTAATTATTTAAACAACCTTTGTTCTCATAATACGATTCAAATAACAATTATTAAAACAAATCTTGAAGTCAAGCCTTGATGTCAACGAAATACAAACAACGGTTTGTTTGTTTTGATGAACATCATCACATATTCTCTTGCTAGTTACTTAGGCCATTGTGGTTCATGAATTGCATCGTTCGTATGAAATTTCATACCAACCAATTCGGTATCCAATACCCAAGAACCACATTGTTTAACAAGCAAAGAATACAACCATAACATGTATATCATATATATACCTAAATTGGATATTTTCAATCTTTTCTTTTCTGCAAATATATTTTATAGATTCTCTTTCAGCATTTCCTTTTCCTTTTAAAATAAACTATCAACATCAACAAGGGCGCCATATACATGACACATAGTCCAAAGCGTGTATATTCAAATAATAATACCTTTGGACTTGCACTTTGAAGTAGATCACCATCATCAAAATGATCGGTCTTCTTTCAAAATTCATTCTTTAGTAATCTTTTAGTGTAGTAAACATTTTACATACATATTCTATTCACCCTTATCATGACGACTTTCATGATCAAGCTACTTTAGCTTATAAAGGCGAATCGTGAGTATAACATTACTTTCCAAAACCCTTTTGGATGATTAGGATGTCTAGCATCTCCAACCTTCGTAAATTCTCATCCAATATGAGAACATATATTATACTCTATCATATTGCAACCAAAACATTGTTTCAGATATCATTATATCTGCCACACATGATGGTTTCTGAAACAATTCTTTCAGCTCCTATATAAACTTGATGTTTAAATCAAGAATCATGAAGGCAAACATGATACTTAAGATACTAACACTGGAATTGTTACTCTCGATTTAATACCAATTATTAAATTTCACGGAGTAAATAGAATTTTGCTGAAAGTTTGCAATAGGACTTTAAACTTTAGATTGACACTCAAAACAATACGATACCAGTTCGTAAAGTATATATCCAGAATTCTATAGTTCTATTATCTCAATTACAACTATGCATAAGGTGGTGAACGAATGCCAATGACTACAACAAATTATGCAAATTCACTTTGATTTAATTTATGATAAATTGAGTTCTACTAATCCAAATTAGAAATGAACTCCCACTCAAAAACGACATCCCTCGTGTCTTTTTGGTGATTACATGAACCAAATCCACTACACCAAGTCCGATCATCACGTGAGTCGGTATAGCTTCAAAGGCGAGCATCCATATGGTCATCATATCAAAACATATGACTCATGTTTAACCTTTCGGTCCGTGTTCCGAGGCCATGTATGTACATGCTAGGCTCGTCAAGTAAGAACCTTAGTATTAAGGCGTAACTGTCTTACACCCGAGATATGCTCGTGGATTCAAGTACACCCGATCATCACGTGATGTCTTAAAGCGACGAAACATTGTCGGTGCATACAAAAGGAAGAACACATTCTTATCTTGATATTTAAATGAGGGATCATCTTATTATGCTAATAAAATGCCAAACAAGCAATATAAGATGCTATCAAACATCACATGTTTATTAGTGGAATGATATGGTTCCCGCATATGATCTCTATCATGTGCACCGTGGTATGATCACTATCATACCTATATGTGTAAGTCCAAGGTCTATGGAGATTACACGTTATGTGTGTTGTAAGAGTATCATCTCATACTTCTACTTACAACATCACCATATCATAACACTAGCCCAGCAACAATCTAAACGAGACGCCTCTAATTTATCCATTGCAAATTTTACGTGGCTTAGGGCTTTCGAGATAGAACCGTTCTTACCTACGAACATGAACCACAACGAGGATAACCAAATTGTTGACAACTCGTTGCAAATTAGATATTGACTATAGTAGGAGAGACAGACACCCGCTAGCCACTTATGCAAACTAGTTGCATGTCAAGCGTGGAACAGGTCTCATGTGCGAGGACATGTAAAGTTTGTCCGGGCCGCTTCATCCCACTATGCCACCAATATCCAAAGTACAACTAAGAAGCAATAAAATGATCATCATCGCCCACATACTCATATGTGTACTACCCGTGCAAAGAATCTACGCATAGATCCGGCTCTGGTACCACTGTAGGGTTCGCAGCATAGAAAACAAAAATTTTCCTACGATGGGAACAACTATGTACCAAGATCTATCTACTAGATACAAACAACGGCGGATGTAAATCCATAGAGAACATACCCTTGAAGACCGACAAATCTTAACGAGTCCAAACTCGTGGTTGATGTAGACGATCTCTTGCCGATCTCAAGATCGAGAGGAAGTCCTAGCGCAAGAAACAAAGCGCATCCGTGCTCGCACACACACGTCGAGGCACCGAGCAACCTCCGCCTCCTCGCTCCAGCGATGCAGCGGAAGCACAACTCTTTCTTGCCGAATAGCCACCGGGAACATGTATCTCGCTAGTCCGAGACCATGGGGGATAAATTCTAGAGGGGGAGAGAGATCCTTCACGAGGAGGTGTGAGTGAGAAGTGAGAGGAGGGGCTCCTTATATAGGGGAGGGGGGCAGCCCAAGGGGGCATGGCCGCCGGCCATGGAGGGTGCCCCCACCTCTCCCTCATTCATGTGGGTGGACACTCCACTCACAAAATGGCCCTTCAATTTTCTCCACTCAAATTCCCATTAAATTTCCACCAAATTTAATGCAAACTCTCATTAAATAAAACTCTTTTATTTTATTCAGAATTTTTTCAATTACTTTAATGACAAACATTCACAAATAACCCCTTGCTAGAATTCTATTTCACATGCATAACCACTTTATGCAATTTCACCCAAAACTTTGTTTGGTATCTAGTGAAATAAATTCCTGCGCTTGTTTATTCTTTCGGCATGAAACTTTTGCTCCAATTGGATGTCGGTGTCTCTTAAGTGTGTCACCCTATGGTTCGTGAATAATGCGGACATGATCGAGACCCTCTCGGATCAATAATCGAAGCGGATCTGGAGACCCATCGACTCCCACACATTCAACGATGACTTTCTTGTGATCGTCGGAACCTTTTTACGCTAGTATCTTAATCCTTTTGTTTCGCGATATATTACATGTCCGAGATTGGATCATCGGTATCTCCATACCTAGTTTGATCTCAATTCGACATGCACTCTTTTCTCGTTCCCGTCATATAACATTCTAGTGATCAAATCACTTGCTTGCAAGCTAATCAATGTGATATCACCGAGAGGGCCCAAAGCATATCTATCCGTCATCGGGATGAAAAAATTCCACTCGATCCATGGGCCTCAACATAACACTTTATTAGTTACGAATCCATCTTTATAATCACCCCATTACGGTGTGACGTTTGATGTTATCAAGAAACTCTTCGGTGTTAGTGATTGACATGATCTCATGGTCTAAGGATTAGGATCACTTCGTAAGATGTTATAGCAATATAAACTCAATGACTTTGATCGTAATGCTATACTTCAGATGAATGTTCATCACACCATTACACTAATGTTGTGACCTCGTTATTAACAACATCCAATGTCCATGATCAGGAAACCTTGATCATCTTGTTAATCAACGAGCTAGTTTATGAGAGAGGCATAACTAGGAACTTTCTGTTTGTTTATTAAACACACATGTATTAACGTTTCCGTATTAATACAATTATAGCATGTACAATAAACATTTATCATAAATAAGGAATACGATAATAACCACTTTATTATTGCCTCTCGGGCATATTCCCTTCAATGTGATCCCTTGTGAGCCAGTCACATGCTTGCAAGCTAATTGGATGACATTCCACCGAGAGGGCCCAGAGTATATCTATCCGTCATATGGATGGACAAATCCCACTCTTGATCCATGTGTTTCAACCAATACTTTCCGAACACTCAATGCCACCTTTATAGCCACCCGATTACGGTGGTGTTTGATGTCATCAAAGCATCCATCCGGTAAAGGTGATATGCATGATCTCATGGTCGAAGGAATCAGGTTACTATGTATCAGAAAGCATATAGCAATTGAACTATTGAAATGACTTGATCTTTATGCTATGCTTATCTATAGGAGTATGTCCACCATATCATTCTCCTAACGATATGATCTTGTTGTTGATAACATCTCAATGTTCATGATAGGGAAACCACAATCATTAGTCAACCAACAAGCTAGTGAAGTATAGAGGTTATACTAGGGACTTCAAATTAAGTTTACAAATCACACAAGTATTAATGTTTCCTTGTTAATACTATTATAGCATGAATGTAAACATTTATCATAAACACAAAGATATAATAATAACTATATTTATTATTGCCTCTAGGGCATATCTCCAACACTTTCCCCCCTTTGGCATCGAGACACCAAAAAGGAAAAAAAGATCACTCTAATCGCCCCAACCGTGAAAGGGAGGAGGAGAGGGCTCAAGGACCCAAGGATACCACGCTGGCGGAGGACCGATGACTTCCTCCTCGGATTCATCCTCAGACCAATGGCAGTTGTCGCGAATCCAATCATCCCTGGGAGCAGTGATAGAGCTAGTGACAGGAGAGCAGGGAATGTTGAGGGCAGTCATGATGGCCTTCTTGC
This sequence comes from Avena longiglumis, assembly GCA_030063025.1. Taxonomy (NCBI): domain Eukaryota; kingdom Viridiplantae; phylum Streptophyta; class Magnoliopsida; order Poales; family Poaceae; genus Avena; species Avena longiglumis. The sequence continues at coordinate 151,712,448 of CP125977.1, read as the reverse complement.
GGTTCTGGAGAAAGCAGAAAGTCTTCTTCACCTTTCCAAGTAGCTTCTTTGCCCAAGATGGCTGCCTCTGGAGAGAAGGACCACCAGAACTAGAGATACCATGAGCAGAAGAGGGACCACCAGCTTCAGCACGAGTCTTCTGGAGAGCTTCTTCTTGTTCTTCTTGGGAACGAGGCTTGTTGTGTTTGATCACACGCAGCTTCTTCTCCTCATGAATGGTGATGTTGGCTTCAGAGAAATGCGTACCAGTCACCTCAATCCACTTGTGATTGATAAGAGTCTGAATATAGGGAGCATAGGGGCAAGAGCGCTTGTCAGTGATAGCCTGCCACATCTCGGTTTAGATGAAATGCATGACATCCATCTTCCCGTCAGAGTCACGGTGAAGGTAAGTCTAATGCATTAGATCAACCTGATAGGCATGAAACTGATCAAAGTTGCCAGCCTTGGGAGAGATGGTGTTCAAGTACACCCTATGCATGATGTCATAAACTGGCTACAAATGATTCACAAAACCAACAGTGCCCCAGCCTTCAATGTAAAGAGGCTCCAGGACCTCAGGATCAACAGCTTGGGCGATATGAACATGCCAACCATTTACTCCTTTGCCAGGCTGAATGGGATAGCCAAGGAGCTCAACAAACTTGGACCATTGGGCGGTAAGCAGCACGCCATTAGTCATCCACTTCATAACACCTTCAGTAGAAGAGCTCATATTTAGGTGAAGAGTAGTGTATAATTGAGCAATAGCACCTTCATCGAAGTTCTGACGGTGCTCCATGAGGGGAATCAGCCCAAACCTCCTGCAAATATCAAGAGCCTCACCAAAATATGCATGCTTTTCTTCCACGTGAGCCACATTGATGTACTTCTGAGGAGCAACCACAAACTTTGTCTTGGTAGCATAGATTTCGGCAAAGATTTGTTCCTGATGACAGTTGTGGAAGAGGGGATCCAAGCAGAGACGGTCACGAGGAATAAGGTAAGGATCTGCACGCCTAAATTCAGAGTAGGCCTTCTGAGTCCATTTAGATATCTCGGCCTTGGATTTGTCAGGCCCAACAACAGTGGCCTTCTGAGAGGCAAGAACATGCCTCTTTCCCTCAGCAGCAGCAACACGACAAGCAGCAGCAGACCTCTGACGGCTGGTCTGAGTGGATGGACGCACCACCTCAACATCATATTCATCAATCTCAGGAGGAATATCGGAGGATGGTCAACGGAGACGCTTGCCTTTGCGGGAACCACCTTTTCCTGAGAAGAAAGCAAAAGAATAGGGAGGGAAGGTGGGGTAAGTGCACAAGTTCGGAAGAAGGTACAAAAGGAGATTGGAAAAATACAGTCAGGGAAAAATTTTACTGTCGCCGGAACTTCCGGTGTAAATGGTCCACCGGAAGTTCCGGTCGTGGCTCACCGGAAGTTCTGGTGAGACCACGAACTGGCGGTTCAAACAGCAAGATCCATAGATCTAGATCTACAAGGCACAAGTAAAAATTTCCAAGAATGTATTGGACCAATCTACCCTAGCATGATTACCTAGGTCTACCAAGATCTCCCAACATGTTCTATCCAAAGAACTAGCCTAGACAAGGTGATCCCTAACTCAACCATTGGTGAGAGAGCTAGATCTCCATTAATGGAGGGAGTTTAGGGAAAATACCAGAGTCCATGGTGGGAGATCGAGGTGGGGAAGGTTCCCACGAAGCAGATCTGAGGAGGGTTGGCCGGAGACGAAGGGGCCGGAGCACCTTCGTGGAGAAGTCTTCGCCGGCGGCTGCTCCAAATAAAAGGTGGGTCTTGAGGAAAAGAGGAAGAAGATCTCGTTTTCCCTAGGGCCCACTTTATATAGGATAGAGAGCCTCACCGGAAGTTCCGGTGAACCGGAAGTTTGGAGTCAGGCAGAAACTTTCCAGGTCATCAGGTGGTTCCTGGGAACAATGTGCTGACCGGAAGTTCCGGCAGTTGACCGGAAGTTTCGGTCACGCCAGAAAATCTTTAGGATTGGAAGAAAACAAGGAAGAACTTGTGCAGGGAATAGAAAGGGCTTGAGGAAAGGAAAGGCTTAGGATAGAGAGCTCAAACTGTGAAGAACCAAAGCCAACAAAAACCAAGAAAAACACAGAAATAACCAAGCACACAAATAAAAACAAGACAAGAGACAAAAACAGGTCGGTGGCCGAGGCCACCTTATATAAGAGTAAATGGCTTGGCACCGCGAAGATATATCTTGGGTTCATTACCAACACTCATCATGAAGCTCAAATGGTCTCCTTTAGAGACTATAGAGTATGAAAACTTTAATGTGCGCATAATAGGGATAGTGTTTGTTCATGAAAGGAACTACACTCCCCCTAAATCCATGCCTACATCCAAGAAGATACACATTGAGACACGGGTAGGTGTGCAAGATACTCAAGACACATTGCTAGAATCAATGATATTTAGCTCATGCCTTAACTCTCGGAACCTTGCTTCATCAAGAGGCTTCGTGAAAAGATCCACAAGATTTGCCTTGGTGGGAACATACTCTAAAGAAATGTCTCCTCTAGCAACATGGTCCCGAATGAAATGATGACGAATCTCAATGTGCTTAGTCCGGTTGTGTTGCACGGGGTTGTGAGAAATAGTGATGGCGCTCTCATTTTCACAAAGAAGGGGCACCTTGTCAAAAGATAGTCCGAGATCCTTCAAAGTTCGCTTCATCCATAGCAATTGAGCACAACAACTTGCGGCGGAGATTTACTCAGCTTCGGCAGTGGACATAGGCACACAGTTTTGCTTCTTCGAGGACCAACAAACCAAAGATCTTCCAAGAAACTGACAAGCTCCAGGGGTTGACTTTCTTCCCACTTTGTCACCAGCCCAATCCGAGTCCGTGTATCCAATAAGGTCAAAGCTGGCTCCCTTGGGGTACCACAACCCAAAGTTTGGGGTATGAACCAAATATCGAAAGATTCTCTTGACCGCCACCATGTGGCTTTCTTTTGGTGCGGCTTGGAATCTTGCACACATACCCATACTCAACATAATATCCGGTCGGGATGCACAAAGATAGAGCAAAGAACCAATCATAGAGCGATAGAGTTTTTGATCCACATCCTTACCCTTGGGATCGAGATCAAGATTAACCTTAGTTGGCATGGGAGTCTTGGCACCTTTGACTTGATCAAACTTGAACTTCTTGAGCATGTCTTGGATGTATTTGGCTTGGTTGATGAAAGTCCCTTTCCTCAATTGCTTGACTTCAAACCCAAGGAAAAACTTCAACTCCCCCATCATGGACATCTCGAAGCGATCGGTCATGAGCTTGGCAAAATCCTCATTAAAAGCTTTTCTAATAGACCCAAAGATAATATCATCAACATATATTTGGCATACGAACAAGTGGCCTCCAACTTTCTTAGTAAAAAGAGTGGGATCAATGAGGCCCACTTCTAAGCCACGGTCTAACAAGAGCTCTCTAAGGAAATCATACCACGCACGTGGGGCTTGTTTGAGGACATAGAGTGCCTTATTAAGCTTGTAGACATGGTTCGGGAAAAGTGGATCCTCAAAGCCCGGAGGTTGCTTGACATATAACAACTCTTTCAAAGGCCCATTAAGAAAAGCACTCTTAACATCCATTTGATGCAACTTGAAGTTATGATGAGTAGCAAAAGCAATAAGCATATGAATGGATTCAAGGTGAGCAACGGGGGCATAAGTCTCACCGTAGTTGATTCCCTCAACTTGTGAGTATCCTTGGGCAACTAACCTTGCCTTGTTGCGCACAACTATTCCATTCGCATCACACTTGTTCTTGAAAACCCATTTGGTACCGATGACGTTTTGACAATCTTTGGGCCGCTCAACCAATGTCCAAACATTGTTCCTCTTGAAGTTGTGAAGTTCTTCGTTCATAGAATCAAGCCAATCATCATCTTCAAGAGCCTCGAAGACTTTCTGTGGTTCCACAAGAGAGATAAAAGCACGGTGAGAGCTAAAGGAGGCTAGTTGCCTCCTAGTAGTGGAACCTTTATTGAAATCTCCATAAACATTATCAAGGATATGGCTATCTCGAACGAGCTTGGCGGGACAATAGGCTTGACGGCGGGCTTGTGCTTCAACACGAGATTCTTGAGCAACCACTTGGTCATTGCCACCATTGGAGTCCCCGCCTTGACTATAAGCACGAACACGAGGATCATATTCATCAATTTCCACTTCGGGGGAGTCATCATTTGGAGTAGAGCCTTGATTATCATTGGCTTGCCCTTGATCTTCACGAGCTTGACCTTGAGGAGAGCCGTGACCTTGAGGAGGAGGAGCCCCATCTTGGGGAGGTTGATGTAGTTGATGAAGAGCTTGACCTTGAGAGGTGCCTTGAGGAGGAGCCCCATCTTAGGGAGGTTGATGTTGTTGATGAAGAGCTTGATCTTTGGATCTTGGAGAGTCATGAGCATGAGAAGCTTCAGAAGAGCTTGAGGGAGATTGTGCCAAAATAGTAGGTCCTTGAGAGGCAAGATGGTCTTGTGAGAGTGAGGGCTCCACTTGAGTAGAGCTTGGTCCTTCTCCTTCGTCCACAAGGGGATCCTCAATGGGATGGTGGAAACCTACACCCATTCTTCTTATGGACTTAGGAGGAATTTCATCACTTGGATCAAAAACACCGTCTAGTCTAACAAGGGACTCATGGTTTTCATCAAACTTCACATTGCTCATCTCTTCAACTCTTCCATTGGCTTTGTTGTATACTCTATAAGCATGGGACTGATTTGAGTAACCAACGAAAATTCCTTCTTGAGTCTTGGATTCAAACTTGGACAAACGAACTCCTTTCTTGAAAATGTAGCACTTGCAACCAAACACTCAAAAGTAGCTAACATTTGGCTTTTTCCCGGTGAACAGCTCATAGGGGGTCTTGTTCTTTTTCTTGCGAAGGTAGAGCCGGCTGGTTGCATGGCAAACGGTGGAGATGGCCTCGGCCCAAAAGTTGTATGGAGACTTGAATTCAACTAGCATAGACCGAGCCACATCCATCAAAGTGCGATTCTTCCTTTCGCAACACCATTTTGTTGAGGGGTATAGGGAGTGGAGTATTGATGCTTGATTCCTTCATCACTAAGAAACTCATCCAAAGTATAGTTCTTGAACTCGGTGCCGTTGTCACTTCGAATTGAGAGAATGGTTGCATTGTGTTTTTGTTGAACCTCATTGGCAAAATCTATGATGGTTTGTTGAGTCTCACTCTTGTACTTGAAGAACAACACCCAAGAGTATCTTGAGAAATCATCCACAATAACCAAACAATACTCCTTTCCTCCAGGGCTATCATGAGAGGGAGGACCAAAAAGGTCCATATGCAAGAGCTCCAAACATCTCTCCATGGTGATTTGATTAAGCACTTTGTGAGGAGTTTCATGCATCTTCCCTTCAATGAAAGCCCTACAAACACAATCTTTGCCAAAAGAAACATCATTAAGCCCAAGGATGTGGGCCTTTGAGTGAAGTCTTTGCAAAGTTCTCATGTTAACATGGGCTAGGCGGCGATGCCACAACCAGCCCTTGTCGGCTTTAGCATAGAGACATAGATCATGAGGAGTAGTGGTCCATGAAAAGTCTACCACGTACAAGTCATGATCTACGTACCCTACGAAAGCCACCTTGAGAGACTTGCTCCACATGAGGACCACATAATGCACATGGAAGAAAGAAGAAAGACCCATAAGGGAAAGAGCACGAACTGAAAGTAAATTGTAACCAAGAGTTTTGACAAGCATGACGTTAACCAAGGATATATCCGGGGTTACCACCACTTTGCCAAAACCCAAAACCTGAGAACTTGTTTTATCACCATAGGAGACCATGGTGTTGGCAATATTTGGCCTCATCTCCGTCATGATAGACTTGCTCCCGGTCATATGACTTGTGGCACCACTATCAAGCACCCATTTTGATCCACCGGAAGCATAGTCCTACAAGAAAATCAAGCTTTGGTTTTAGGTACCCATTTTGCAATGGGTCCCCTTTTGTTAGTAACAATAGTCTTTGTCACCCAAATGGCCCAATGATAATCATGCGTGCAAGAAGTTCCAACATATCTAGCATATACATGACCATCATAGGACTTGCAAAAAATATAAGAGTGATTGTTCTTTCCAGCAAAGTTATCACTTTGCAAGATGGTTGGGCCATATGAGGGTCCTTGAGCCATGCCCTTGTTTTTCTTCTTCTTCTTTTTGTTGTTATTCTTCTTCTTCTTCTTCTTCTTCTTCTTCTTCTTAGTCTTGGAAAGTTGATCCTTCAACGCATCGTTCTCCTCAATGAGATGCTCATGCTTGCAACAAGGGTTAGGAGTGCTAGACAAGTCTATAATTTGCACAGCGGAAGACTTAGCATGTTCATAAGTTAGTTGGGTTTGAATTTGTTCATGGGCTTTAAAAAGACTTGAGAATTTGCTCTCCAAGGATATGTGTTCCTCTTTGAGTTTCTCATGGTCTTCTTGAGTCCTATCATGACCAGCCACAAACTCAACCTTTTCTTTCTTAAGCACTTTAACCAAAGCAAGAGCATGATCACGTTCTTTAACTAGAGAGCACATGGTGTTGTTATGGTCATCAACAAGTTTAGACACACTTTCTTCAAGATTAATTCTCATATTTTGTTCATCCTCAAGACTTTGAGTGAGACAAGCAATTTCATCGGCGGCATCTATTTCATTTTTACTTAACAAGTCAAGAAGTTCTTCCTTTTCATCTAAAGCATCCCTAGCATTGTCAAGTTGTGCAAGCAAGGACTCAAAGCAAGCTTTAGTTTCTTCATCCAAGGTAGCAACAAATTCACACATGTCAATCATCTCTTTCTTCACCTCTAGGCCAACAAGATCAAGAGAAGAAGGCTCACTAGAGATGGGTTGAGGAGTGGGTTTAGATGTTACCTCGGTGGCCTTGGCCATGAGACACTTTTGGTTGGAGGAGATGATGTTATCATTAGGTGAGTCGAAGAGGGACAATCGTGGAGTAGAGGTAGTGGCAATGGCAGCAACTCCCACAATCTCACCACCTTGGACTTCATCATCATCTTCATCCGTGCCCGAAATGTATTCTTCATGGACCACAATAGCTCGTTCCTTGTTGGCGACGTTCCTAACGGCGTAGTTCTTGTTCAAAGGATGAGGAGACTTGATCTTGCGAATGAGGTGACCAACATTGTCTTCACGGTTCTCAAAGGGACACTTGGCCACAAAGTGACTCTTGTCGTTGCAATTGTAGCATGACCTTGACTTGGGAGACTTGTTGGGTGAGTTGAATCTTGAGTTGTCCCTTGACCTTGACTTGAGCCCGGACTTGTTCCAAAAGGCCCTTGAAGCAAGAGCAAGATGTTCGTTGAAGGCACATTTGAGGTCCTCTTGAGACCACTCACTTGATGTATCATCATCATCAACTTTAATAGCCTTGGCTTTCAAAGCAAGATTCACTTTGGTTGATCCAATGGCCCTAGCACGGGCGGACTCCGCATTCTTCTTGGCAATGGTCATGGCAATCACTTCACTCAAGACTTTTTGGGAGGTCATTAGGTGAAAGTTGGTTCTTCCCTTGATAGAGTTGAGCTTTTGTTCTTCAAACGGAAGGATAGCTTGAATGAACTTCCTCTTCATGAACTTGTCATCAACATAGGTGGTCCCAAGATCCCTCATAGTGCAACAAAGGACCCTGAGCCGCCTATACATGTCTTCGAGGGTCTCATCATCTTGCATAGCGAAACCATCGCACTCATTGTTGACTTCATCAAACTTGGAGATCTGGATGCTTGCATTCCCAACAAAGAGCTCGGTGAGTTGATCCCATGCTCCCTTGGTAGTGTTGAATTGGCGAATGTGAGAAAAGTCCTTTGGAGTTAAAGACTTTTGAATCATCCCCAAAGTTGTGTCATTGAGTTGCTTGTCCAGCACTTCACCTCGTGTCAACTTCTTTGGGTCATATGGAGAGAACCCATCCTCCACAATCTTCATTAACTCAATACAAGAGCTGGAAATATGTGAGAGCATTAGATATTGCCAATTGGCGAAATTTGAAGTATCTAGCATAGGTGGTGCTCCTTGAAGAATGATGTGTTGCATGGGAATGGGTGGATCCAGAGTGTACTTTGGCGGTGGGGGTACCGCTGAGTAGTCCTTTCCTCCATTTTCCTCTTTTGAAGTTGAGTTCTCGGGCTCCTCGGTGTTCTCACTTGGGACCTTGGTGGATGTTTGAGCAACAAAACCAAGTCCCAAGTGAGTGGTGACGGTCGTGGGATTCACCCCGGGGGCGGTCACCATAACAGTGGGAGGAAGCTCGGTGGTTTGGGGTGTGGCAAGAGCAACCATGGGGTTTGGCTTGAGAGACTCTAAGATAGTAATCATTTCCTCGAACTTGGACATCATGGATGTCTCCAATTTCTTGAGGTCATCCATGGTGGCCAAGATCTTGGGGTTTTCAGTTTCACTACCCCCTTCGTCGGCCATTGTATCTTAGGCGGTAAAGCCCGAAATAAGAGCCTTGGATCTGATACTAATTGAAAGTACTGACTTTGAATCGACTAGAGGGGCGGGGGGGGGGGGGGGAATAGGCGACTACCAATTTTTAATTTGTTTCACACTTTTAGGCTTAATGAGAAGGAAAGTTATCTAGATGTGCAACTAGGTGAACAACTTATATGCAAGAAAACTTACAACAACCACAAGAACGGTAAAGGACAAGAAGTAAAGGAAGGGAACAAAGTAACCGGAGCAGGGACACGGAGATGTAATTCCTGTAGTTCACTCCCAAAGGATCTACGTCTATGTTGGAGAGGTGTCGAGGCCACATAAGGTCACTCGAGCGCCACAAAGGCCTCACGTTCTTATCCGGTGAGCTCCCCCACAAAGGAGGCCTCAAAATCCACTAACCGGTGACCTTGAAGGCGCCAACCGAAACCTTTACAACAAGGTTGAGGGGGAATCTTCACAACTCAATTGGAGGCCCTCAACGACACCACGGAGCTTTACAACACAAGCCTTTAGCTCTGAGGATGCCCTACACCGTCTAGGGTTTCAAGAAACCCAAGAGCAACAATATCCACAAAGGATAGGTGGGGGAAATCAAATCTTCTTTGGTGGAAGTGTAGATCTAGGTCACCTCCCTCACCTCTCAAAAGATCAAGTGATTTGAGTGGCTAGGGAGATAGATCTAGTAAGGTGAAGCTCAAGCATTAATGGAGGAGAGAGAAAATATTCGAGTTAGGTGGGAGGATGTAACACCCTTAGAATCGGCCCTATGCAAGTTTCAGCGCTTCCCGCCAAACCCGCATAGAAACGATTCAAATGTGCCCACCAGGCACTTGCGTGCGGGTGGAAAACGAAGTAATAACATTACACAACAGTCCTCGATGGGACCCACAGAACTTATATATATAACATCGACTCAATGAGGCAAGAATACAGAGATACAATACAAAGATCCAAATCACCTTGAAAATGATAGAGCGTCCGACTACGGACAAGATGCAAATGGGGCTAAGAGCCCTGAAGAATAACCAATGGCGTCCATAACCCTGCCCAGGCCAAGCCGGAAGGGTAACCCTGCTAACGACGTCGATCTCAAAACCTGCTTAAACAAAATGGGTGCCGACAAAGGGCAAAGGAAAAAGAGAGAGCGGTCAGTACTGAGGCCAGTACACGGCGAGGCTAGAATTCGGCGGTCCTCGCCTACATCGGTATGGTGGACTGCAGCGGCAGCGCAACATGCACTAAACAACCTATAGAGACTCGATATAACTATCGGCTACCAGAGAGGGATAAGAAAGACCTATCCGAATCCAACCTGATACTACCACCAAGCATACCCAACCTGGTATTTCCCCCTCGAGACCAAACGAGGAAGTCAACCGAGGCACCCACACAGTTGGCAATTTTATTTATTCTGTTATCGTTGCAGCAATTACTAGTCAGGTATAGATAGTCATCCTGATATAATAAGCAGTGGGCAGTTTTAGTTAACCATTCCGTTGTAGTTGCGACACTTACTAGTCAAAATATACGATTAGCATGAGATATCCCAAAACCCAGCAGTTGTTGGTACTTTTATTTAGCCATTCCGTTGTAGTGAAGCTGATTACTAGTCATATCGGGTACAAGTCAAATTATAACAGTAAACTTTAGTTATAGTTGTCTATGATCAAGCACTGTGCTCCAAGTCGTCCATAACCATGACACGGCTTCTAAAAGATTTAACCACGAAGGGTGCACCAAAGTATCCACACGCACTTCGACCCTTTTGCCGATCAATTAACATACACCCATCGGTATGTCGGCGGGCCTAAGTCATGACGTTTCTGACCCAAAGCAAGCACGGGGCCACCCCACTAAGTCTACCAACGAAGTCGGCGGTCTCGAGACGGACTCAGGTTTGGGTGGGCCAGAACGATGGGAACCCAAAAGATGATCGGGCTTGTCGATACAAAGAAAACGTGTCTCGATCCTAAACAAGACAGTGTGCTCTCGCAAAATCGTAATTAAAGCAAAGAAGCATGGCATAGGTACAGGATAGTAAATAAAACCTCAAACTAGTTGTGGCCCCAAAGACAAGATACTTTGAAATCAGTACTAAATCGATGGGGTGCCCATACATCCCACATGTGGTTAGCGCTCGATCTCTAAGTGTGTCAAGAACTCGGGGTCCTACGGGACACCAGTGAGCGGTCGGAAACCAAATATTATCTATCACCCACCGGTGCCTCTGCATTTACCTACTTCAATTTTAGTTATTAAACAATAATTAAAGTAACGATAATTAAAGCCATGATCATCTCCAACCTTAAACATGCGGCAATACTCCAACAACTGTGGTACTTGACGACACGCAACAGCACTTGAGCAAGCGACTACGACGCGCAAGTCCAACTATCTACCAAACAACAAGTAATAGGATGTGTCCAAGGCAATATATGGCTGCAAGGGATATCATGGGTACGAAAAACTAGAGCATCGCAACACAGATAGCAATAGATCAACAGGAGGAAATAAAGATTATAAAAGTAAGATAGGTAGAAAGGGGGAGATGCTCGCCTGAAAACATTGCCGAAGGTTCAACCGAAGATCGGGTCGACACTCGCATCAACTCACCGGCCTTATCCGCGAAGAAGCAAAACACTAGAATAAACACCGGATGCACTATTTAGCACAACAGCAGAAGATCGGGCATGATGCAGGTATGATGCATGACATGGCAAGGATGCGATGCAATTGGGCAATATTAAGTGGAACCGGGGTCCCGACAATTAAATAGATGGTTCATGTTGTTTAGCTACCCTGCATTTTAAATGTGGTATTAACAAGGCGAAACATAGCACCGGTGCGCTACACAAATTTAAATGAGGCCAATATAAGACTAGATTTGCCCGCATATGGGCCCCATATTTAATTATGAGATGAATCGGCAAAAGGCCCCCAACCACATGAATATGTATGCGACATGAATGATTTAATGCAACAAGTTTATATCATTTATAAAAATAGGGTCTCGAGGAAAGGGATCACACATTAGAGGGTCTCGACGATCTTGGCGTTCGGGTTCTCAACGTCGCATCCGGGAAGAAGGTCTTGTTGCATCCGGGGTCGTCGGGTCATGTCGTCAGTTTTGTCGTTTCACGGCGGAGATCTTGGCGTCCCGGGTCTCGGTGTCTTCGGGTCCGAGAGGAAGAACTTGGGCCGGCATCGAATCGGTGTTGTGGATCGAGTAGAAGATCTTGGCGTGCCGAGGGTTCGGGCTTTGGATCCAGGAAAAGGTCTTCAATTCCGTGTGGGCGGTCTTGGGGACTTTTGGGACCAACACGCAGAGCTTGGCGTGAACAGATTCCGAACGAGGCGGTTGTCGATGAAGGATGTTGTAGATGCACTTGTCTAAAAACAGGCATGAATGCTCACAGGATCTTGTAGGATCTACGCGCGTACAGAGGCGTGGCCGACGGGACGCGCGCTCTCGGTCCGGGGTGGTGGTGGCCGGTGGTACTCTGCGAGACGGCAAGCACCAGACAGCGGAGGCGCGACGACGGTTACGCACAGAGGCCTGGAGGCGGCGAGGTGCAGGGACGGTGGAGGAGCACTGGCGGACGACGAGGAGGTGTCCGCGGGATCGTGGTCGGAGAAGAGCCCGACGGTGGGAGAGGCGATTCGGCGGGGAGGCGACAGAGATGCAGAGATGCGCACGCGCTGCGGAATAGAGGAGCTCTGCAGGCTCCAGCGAGGACGGAGATAACACAGTCGGGCTTGCAGACGGAGACCAAGGGCGGCGCCAGGGCACAACGGGAAGGGGCGCCCGACGGTGGACGCGGAGGTCGAGTGGAGCCAGGGGCGAGCAGCGGTTGCGGAGGACAACAGACGTCGTCGAGGTCGCGGCCGCATGGCGCTGCTGGAGGGACGGGGACGCGCGGAAAGCGGCGGGGCTGGAGAGGAGATCCAGGCCGGGCGACGATCGGCGCCTGGGCCTGACATGAAGACAGAGGGCGGCCAGAGCAGGGGCCTCTGGCGGCGGCAGATGCAGGGCAGCGCCGGCGAGGTGGAGGTGAGGTGGCCGAGAAGGAAGGACGGGGAGGCAACCGAGATCGTCGCGACGGCGGCGGCCGGACTGGGAGGGGAAGACGAGCGGCGGCGGAGCTCCGGGAAGGACGGATGACGGCGGCACAGAGGGCCGGGCCGGCAGCGACCGGAGGAGAGCGCGGCGGCGGAGGAGAGTCAGTGTCGCAGGCGGAGGCGGTGGTGGATGGCGGCGCAAGGGACGGAGATGAGGCTGATGCAGGCTCGGCGGCGTCCGGGGCGACGGAGGAGGGCTCAAGGCGGTCGCAGTTTGAGGAGAGGCGGGGAGGCGACGGGTGCGTGGGAGAGAGCAGAGGCGGCGGGGACGCGGGGTCGGGGGCAGCAGGTGGGACCCGCGGGTGGCCGCGGCTTGACCGCGTGAGTCCCATGTGGGGTGGACGCGGGGAGTGGGGCGGTTCGATGCGGGGGAGGCGGCATCTGGGGAGCTGGTGGGGCTGCGTGGCGTGTGTGGCGGGGTGGGGCCCAGGGGCGAGGTGGAAGGTGGGTCGCGCGCGTGTGTGTTGAGGCGTGTGTGCTGTGGGTGTGTTGAGTGGAAGGGTAGAGGGTGTTTGGGGGTGAGGTGGCAGCGGGTGAGTGGGTGGGGGAGAGATGAGAGATGAGGTGGCGAGAGGGAGTGGTCAGGGTGAGGTGGAGGCAGGGTGGGTAGAATAGGATTGGGTAGGTTAGGGATTTTGGGTGGACCGGTTTTATTCTAGGGGTGGCCGTCTGGGTCGGATCGACCCGGTCTGGCTGCCCCCTAAAAATAATTAAATATTTTATGTACTTAAGACAGGGCTTTTGAAATCCGCGGTAGACAAAACAGGATATTCCGGAGACCCGGATTTTAATTTGAATAAAGACGGGAAGATTTAGAAAACAAAACTAGGCGTTTCGAAAATTGTTTTATGCAAACAAATGCAAGATGACATGACGATGCACAAATGCGATGTGGCATGATGACATGAGCATGCGGTCATGATGATGCAATGCACAAAAACAACGCGATTTTCTAGTAGTGGTTTTTGCGGGATGCCACAAAGGAAGAAGGAGGGCGCCTTAAATAGGCTCCCTCCACGCTGAACCATTACAGCCTTCGTGACCTCATCGGAACTTCCGGTGAGGGGCCGGAAGTTCCGCCCAGCAAGGCTCCAACGGTCATCAGCCCGTTGACGCCCGCTCCAAAAGCTCGACCGGATGTTCCGGTCAAACTGACCGGAAGTTCCGAAGCAAGTTCTGGTCCAAGTTCCGTCAAATAGACCACTTCAAATAGAAGAGTACTGATCCTTTAGCGGAACTTGGAGCGGAACTAGGGGCGAAACTTCTGGGTCGCGAAGCATGTCTGACTGGAAGTTGTGGTGTCTAGGCAGAAGTTCCGCTCAGGAACTTTCTGGTAGGAGAAACGGAAATTCCTCACCAGAACTTCCGGTGCAACTTCCGGTGGAAGTTCCGGCAAATAGAGCATACCCAAACAGAAGGTTCTAGGATCTCACCCGAAGTTCCAGCGGAAGTTGGAGCGGAACAAAGCTCAAGATCATCCCATAGAAAAGTCCTGAGTAGAACTTTCGGTGCCTGGCCGGAAGTTCCGTTCAGACAGAAACGGCTCCAACTGATCAGAAGATCACTCTCTCCCAGAAAAGTAGGATGGTTGTGGCGGTGCATATGGGTTTTGTGCAAGAACAAGTGATTTCCCATAGCCTTCCGAGATGGACCCCTCTTGATATTACGGCGACCTAAAGCAATAAAAGGAGAGAAACTAGAAAAACTAAAAGCCGCCATCTTCACGAGATCCCAAAGAGAGCATCCAAAAAATCCATAGGAATCATCAAAAGCATTTTTTTCCTGAAACTCAAGTACACGGTTAGACCACAAGTGGGATTGTCATCATCACCAAAATAGCATGGGAAAATATAGTCCTTTCACTTGTCCCAAGAAAGTTTAGCTTAATGGATTTGATCCTCATATTCATGAAGCTGAGTCGATAAAATAAATGAGGCAATTGCAATATGTGTTTATCATATAGGATAGATATAAATAAGTTCATGAATAGTACCGTACTCGAACCATCCGAATAATATTAGTAGGCTTCCACACCTTAGCAATTAACAGTTAACAAAATATTACTCTCATTATGATGTAAAATATTTGGTTCGGCCGAATGAGTTAGTGAGTAGTCCCAAGTGTTTTAGGATTAACATATTCACTTGGGATTGATAATCTCAAACGTCTCTTTGTATTACTAAAATATACTGGTATATGCTTATTTGCTCTTTGCACATTCGCTCTTTTTCTTTCACTTTCTCTTTCTCTTTCTTCTTTCTTTATATATATCCACGCTCACACTTTTGTTTAAGTGTTGTGCAAAGGAGATAGCCATACATTCCACTTCATGTAGGAGTTCAAAGTTTAACGATCTAAATTACCAAATTCCAAATATATATGAAGCATCTTTATAACTTGAATATTCTACCTCAACTTGTTCTCACTCTATTTGATATCACTTTTATTTTCTCCTTTGTTCAAGGTTTTCCTTAACTGAACTAATTAGATAATTTCTCCTTTTTGTAAATCAAACCATTGACCTACAACATATTGATCAAATTATCTTTGTATGTTTCGTTAATACCAATGGTGTGGAAGAATCCTATTGCTATCATCAAGTGCAAGTAAAATTATACTCAAGCCATTCATATATCCAATAAGACAAACTCAAACTCAATAATGCTCCATATATTATAATAAACTCAGAATTTCATAAAAGGGATCGACTGTTCCTGAAGGGAATTCTAATGATGCAACCTTTATTTATAAGCTCGAACTAATGCAAAACTAGAATAGTAATAAAAACTTATAAGATAGGTTACAAGGTCTTAAAGATCTCCCAAGCTTGGAATCAAGCCAGGCGGATCAAAGAATCCCTCGTGATTATTTGATACCGTGATTTATTTGCAGGTCACTGTGGTGCCATGGCATGTAGCACCGTGGTGCGTAGCTTCTTGTTGGTATTTCCAGAGCAGTGATGCGGCTGTAGCACATGAGCAAATCATATTGCAAAGTGTCCAACCTATCTGCAAGTTCAGTCACCAAAAGGAGAAGATACTTCTTCTCTATCTCCTTGAGTCGGTGACTGACTTCAACGCGATGGAGTAGCTCCTGCTTCTGATATATCTCCAGTGCTTGCACACGATCCTTTGTCCCGGGGACAACTTCTTCTTCCTCATCCATTATCGATGGATCGGGGAAGTAGAAATTGTTCCTCCACTCTTCTTGAGGCTTCACCCTCATACGAGCGCCGGTAGTAGGCCTCGAGCGGGCAACGCCGGTTCCTTGCTAGCACCTGCACCAATGTTAGGTATTTCCTTACGCTTGTGCGGCCTAGGGTCCATGGTGATGAACTTGACCATCTCCACACGCCCTTTTCCATGCGGCTTGTGGTCTTCCCTCTCTTCTTGAGTTCTCTTCATCGCCGCCCAGTCGATCTCTGGGGGATCATAGACGTCATGACTGATGTAAACATTACTCCAGCCTTCATCGGGATTGCTATTGTAGAAGCTTGGCTCGACGTACTCTTTGTACCGTGGGCTAAACCTCTCCACCTCCTCATCGCCGTCCTCCATAGACGGGCTGCTAGAAAGGTCCCTAGGGGAAATGAGCTCCAGGGGTTTTTCACGACCTAGGACGGGATAGATGATACATCCAATTTGCATCACCTTTCTATATCATAATTTGCCTCTATTCATTTATATATGTATTATTATGAGGTATTACTTATGTCTTTTCCACTGTTTTTGCATGTTGGATGATTCTTGGAGGATGGACTACCGGAGTTAGGTTGATGGAAAAAGAGGTGTTTTGATGCAATTTTGCGAAGATCAAAAAAATACCAGAAAAATATTGGAAAATTATATTTTCCTAGAAGACAGAGGAAGCCAGAAGGGGAGGCGTAGCCAGGCCACAGGGGGCCCACACCCCCTAGGCGCGGGCCCACCTTGCCCCGCGCCTAGGGCAGGTGTGGCCCACCTGGCCGGCTCCCGACTCCGCCCTCTCGCCTATATCTTCCTCATGGAACCCTAATACCGGGGAGCAACCACAGATAGATTTCCGCCGCCTCTGCGGGGCGGAAGACACACAGAGAGAAAGATCAGCAGACAGATTTCTGCTGGGGAAATCCCTTACCGGAGAGGGAAGATCATCGCCATCAACACCGTCATCAAGCTAGGCTTCATCGGAATCATCATCATCCACACCATCATATCCACTAGCACCATCATCACCACTCCGTCCCGCTATAACAATCATGTTGGATATTGCTTTAGTTCTTAGGGGAACTTTCCCGATGTTAATTACTATTGTAGTTGATGCTTGTGAGTGTAACCATTGGATTATTGTTTATGTTCAGATTTTTATGCATCACCATATCATCTTTGATCTTGATCCATATGATGTCTTGTGAGTAGTTCATCTAGTTCTCGAGGACATGGGAGAAGTCATGTTGTTAGTAGTGGATTTGTGTTGAGTTATTATTCAATGGTTTAGTATTTAAGTTGTGGTGCTATTCTTCTAATGGTGTCATGTGAACGTTGACTATATGATACTTCACCATTTATGGGCCTAGGGGAATGCATTGTGTATTTGGATACTAATTGCGGGGTTGCCGGAGTGAAAGAAACCTGAACCCCCGTTAGGACACCATTGCATAAGGGAGCGTAGGATCTCAGAGTTTAAGGATGTGGTTAGGTTTATATCTTAATTACTTTCTTGTAGCTGCGGATGCTTGCAGGGGGATTAATCACAAGTATGTATTAGTCCAAGTAAGGTCGGTACATTAGCACATGTTCACCCACACAATACTTACAACACCAAAGAAGAGTACTCAGCTATTTGAAGCGAAAGCACTTGGTAGAATTCCCATGTGTCCTTGAGAACGTTTGGTCCTTATAAGTATTTCCACCGGCTGTCCTTTTCTAAGAAAGGATTGGGCCACTTGTTGCAGTTGTTCGTTGTCTTTATTACTTGCACTTTGTTTTGTTGCTATATCAAAAAAAACATAAAAATCCGTTTGCTAAGTATTTACAGAGAGTTCCTGCTCCATACCACTAGTCAACACCTTCTGAATCTTGTTGGGATCGACACTCCTATTTATCGAAAGTACTGCGATACACCCCCTATACTTGTGGGTCATCAAGACTATTTTCTGGCACCGTTTCCGGGGAGTGAAGCGCTATTGAAGAGTGGAACTGGTAAAGAAAACTTCTACTATGAGTATTTATTTTTGTTTCTGTTTGTTACTTTGTTTCCAATTTGGATAACCCACTTGGTTTTATGTTTGGGAAAACTACTACCACTTCTAGGGTAGTAGATGAACCACCACCTGTTGAGATAGATCCTTTTAAGATACCTACAAGTATTGTTGATCGTGTTATGGATAATTATTATTTTGGGGATGGAACTGTCCACCATGGTGATCATTTGCTTCTTATACATGAATTATGCGGATTGTTTAAGTGTGCATGTATCACAACTGAACAGGTGAAGAAGAAGTTACTATCTATATCCTTGAAAGGGAGAGATGAAGGATGGTATAAGCTGCTGAAGAATGGACAATCCATGGAATGGAAGGAATTGGCTTCTCTCTTTTATTCTAAACTCTATCCTCCCAGTGAGATTCATAAGGATAGAAATCTGATATATAACTTTTGGCCTCGTTATGGAGAGAGTACAACTCAAGCTTGGGGGAGATTGAAGTTACTAATGATTAAATGTCCTATTCATGAACTCCTTAACAATATTATTATCAATAACTTTTATGCTAGGCTTTATCTTTATGATAAAGATTTACTAGATGCTTCTTGTGCTGGATAATTCACATGTATGAAGGAAAAAGCTAAATGGGATCCCCTAGACCGTATTCAAGAGAACACTGAAGCTTGGGAGAATGACAAAGGAAGAAAGTCAGGTATAAACTATGATTATTAATGCATTAAATATTTTATGGGAACTGATGACTTCTGTGATATTAGCAATGAGTTTGGTCTTGATTCCCAAAGTATTGCCAAATGTATTAAGGCCTTTGCCTCTTACATAGAAATTCCCAAGAAGAAGTGGAATAAGTACCATGTTCCTTATAAAGATGTTGTTAGTCATGTTCCTGTTAGAAGCACTGAAGTTTGTACTACTAATCATATTGTGCCTAAACCTTATGTTGAGACAATCCCTTTCCCAGTTAAGGTAAAGGAGTATTCTATGATGATTAGTGTGAATAATAAAGGTACTAAGAAAACTATGGAGCCTGATGAGCAATTGAATACTAAACCTGTGGTAGCCAGTGTGAAAGACCTTGTCACTAGAAATATAGAGGATGAGCATATTTTCTTCTGTGAAGATGCTTCTAATATTATCTCTCATGCTAGTAAGGCTAGAAAAGCTAGTGTTCCTATGCTTTCTGTTAAAATTGGTGATCATTGCTATTATGGTTTATGTGATATTGGTGCTAGTTCTAGTACTATTCCTTATGAGCTTTACAAGGAAATTATGCATGAGATTGGTCCTTGTGAGCTTGAGGACATTGATGTGGTTATTCACCTTGCTAATAAGGAAAACATCTGCCCTATTGGTATTGTAAGAGATGTGGAGGTTCTTTGTGGTAAGATTAAGTATCCTGCTGATTTTCTAGTGCTTACTTCAGCAGCTAGCAAAACTTGCCCTATCATTTTTGGTAGACCTTTCTTGAACACTTGTGGAGCTATTATAGATTGTAAGAAGGAGAAAGTTTTAACTAAGTTTGATGGATATTCTTATGAGTTTAACTTTTCCAAATTTGCTAAAGCTCCTTGTGAAAACAGCTTGTCTAATAAAGATTTTAGGATGGAACAACTTGCTTCTATTGATCCAGTTTATGACCTTGGACCTCTTTTTGGTGACTGTAAGTATGCTCATTCTTATGATAGAGTTGTTTCCTTTGATGTTATATTGTCAACTTTATTCAAAGTTCTACTGAAAGTTATTATGAGAGAGGGAAACATGGTTTTATGCATCTCAATAATGTTAAGTTTCCCCGTTTTATGTTGAAAGCTTTGAAGTTGCATCTGTTTTGTCTTCCTATACTGGTGCCTTTTTGTTTCAACAATTTGTTTTATCATGATACCCCCATACATAGGAAGTGGGTTAGACTCAAATGTGTTGGTTATTTGCTTCTTGATGCTCTCTTTCATTCCAGATATATATCTCCTTTGTTAGCATCTTTGAAAGTTTCAAGCCTAACTTAAAGGCATTAAAGAAAAGTACTTGTCGGGAGATAACCCAAGAGTTTGGTTGAGTCTTGGAAGTTATTACTTCAGTAATAACGACTCCTTATCCTTTTTGTTTTGGTTTTTGTGTCAAGTTCAACTACTTTTGAGAAGTAGAGGAGTTGTGAAAAGTGGCTGTCCTGGGACAGATTTTTGTTCTTCATTGTAAAAATTCGTGAGGGATCTCAGTACGTTGGATGGAGCTGTATTTTTCTGATCTTGTTCTCCAGGTTGTTACCCAACTTTCATTAGTTTTGCACTTTTTTATGTGAGCCACAGAAGTTTTTCAAAAAAATCAATCTTTGAATGCTGGTCCGTTTTGACATATTTCTGTTATCATTTGCATTTGCCTCTTATAGAAGCCTTTGTTTTGATGGATTTCAGTTGAAGTGTGCACCTAAAGGTTAATTGGTTTTGATTACACTAAGGTTGACATTGAAGTTTGTGTATTTCCTTGTGAGAAAAGGAATTTCCAGGCGAAGGAGGAAAGGAGCCTGCAGAGTTCATCTTTGATTAGGTAAAAGTGGTGAAAACAGAAGGTTCGTGAAAGCCTAATCTTTTTATATTTTTGAAGTTTTTAATACATAAGGGAAGTTACGAGACGGAACAGAGGAGGAATCGGAGGCCGGGGTGGCCAAACCCACCCTAGGCGCGGGCCCCAGCTGGCCGCGCCTGGAGGGGGTGTGACCCCCCGAGCTCCGACTCTGCCTCGTTTTCGTATCAACACCTTCCTTATGCTTTGAAACTTCATAATATATAACCCCCCCGGATCCCCCGAGGTTCGTGCATCATGTTCTCTTCGTGTTTTCATTTCGATTTGTTTCTGTCAGAAAATCTTCTCAAGTTTAGAGCACCATGGTCTCCGCCAACGACAAAGGCAAGAAGCCCATGGAGGAAGTAAAATTGGAGGAACAAACCGCCACATGATCAAGGGCAAGGAAACCTACTTTTGTAGGAGCAATTAACATTGGAAGTGCTTTTTCTCGTAACATGCAGGAGATCATAGCCTCAGTTACAGACTTCAGATCCTGCCCTGAGGCAGTGGAAGCCCTTCGAACCACTAACGAGTTTTGTGATAAGTACCGTGCTTTGAGGATGAAGGTGGATATGCTTCAAGAGGAGAATGACAGGCTTCGTGATATGCTAGAGGTTTTTTTGACCATAAAAAAGAGAACACCACCACCGAAGGAGTAATTCGTCTTCAGGTTTGGCATCCCCTTGGATTGTTCCAAGCTTGGGGGGAGTGCCGCGGTATCACAATCATTATATTTTATCTTTTTCCTTTTTACTGGATTCATGTAACATCCCAGGATTAGCACCTAGAAATAGAGAGGACACAGGTTTGTGCATTGCATTCATGCATAAGAAAATCCGGGGAATTTTCGCGCAAAACTAAAAGAGCTACAGAGGGATCGAGATCTCTCTTGTACTGAAGGAAACTTCAGAGCAAGTGCGATAGATTTCTACATGACCTTTGTAGAATTCTTTGTTTCGGGGAAAATTTGTTCAAACATGTATTTGAATTTAAAATATGAAATTCAAATGAATTTATAAAAATTCACAAATAGGAATTGGAAATATTTAATAACTTGAACTAAAATGATTACATAAATAATATAAAAAGGATTCTTTATTAATATAAATATATATGCATATAGTATTATTTTACAATAGATAAATAAAAGAGTTCTTTATATGTGACAATGTCTTTACAATTAGGATTTATAATGGAAGAATTAATAAATAAATAGTTTATTATTTACAAACACAATAATAATACAAAATCTTTACACATGTGAATAAAAGGGAAATTACAACAAGATTAAAAATAAAATCTAACTAAGCTTCTCTTCTTCTTCTTCTTCTTGATCTTCAGCTCCTATAAACACAACAAAAAAAAGAAAAAAAAAGAAAAAAAACATAAGGGTTAGTGTTAGTATTGATGCTCTTAGAAGTACAGTGTAATGCACTATTTGTCTCATCATTGAGCTCAAATTAGAAGGGGAAAATTTCACCAAATAAATAGGATCTGTTCTTATCAAATGCAAGCTTCAGCCTTGTGCATAGAATCAAGCTTCCACTTGGCAACATCCAAAAATGTAGCTCAACTTCAGATAATACAAAATTAGCTGAACACATTCAGAGCAAAAGATCTCACAGATGAAACCTGGACAAGGGGGAGGTTCCTGGACCATACCAGGCACACTCACAGGCAGCACTATCACCACATGCAGCTGTGAGCTGTCAACACCACAACAAACCAGGAAAACAGATAAGAAGGAAACAGCCGTAGCCAACAAGTACCTGCCCACACTCCACAACACATCCACACAACATTACCATCAGAGTGTCATACCACACCATCAACCAACTCTGGTTGCTCCTTGGAGCTATCCAGGAGCTAGGAGGAGAGGAATTCACAGCAAAGGCAACATGGTTGCAAAGGGGGAGGAGGCAAGAAGCACTAGTAGTCCAAAGAAGAACCAACCAGCATATCAAGTATCATGATAGGATTAAAAGTAGATCCAACAAGGAATAAGGAGGAGAAGGATTGCCAGGACAGGATGCATAGAAGCTTACATTAGTAGCAGAACAAGGTCAACAATCATATCTTTGTAGCAGGTAGAACTCTACAATATTTTAAGCATCTGTATTCTCTTTTGCATCAGCATCTTGGGAAAATAAAGGGACTAATACACATCAAATCCCTTCCTCTACCTTTCAACTAGATGATCATCTAGGAGGATTGGAGGAGGGTGTTCTCTCAGATCTACATAGAGATGCTATGTATATTCCTCATAGAGAATTAGAAAGCTACATCATAATCTCTGTTCCTATTTAGTAAAAGCCCCAGTCTATGCATCCTGGGCTAGATCAATGAATCAAACTACAGATATGTCCTTATCATGTAAAAAGGGGGCTTTTGGTAGGGACATGCTCTCAAGTTAACATAAAAGCTATGCCAGACACATCATAGAGCTGAGAGAAAACAATAGTATCTGTTCTTATATTAATTTGGCCTCAGTCTTTGCATCATTGGCAGGTGTAAGGGCATGAGGTCATATACACTATGATCATACCACTGTGCACACTCCAAGGTGAGGCACCACAGTAGTAGGATCACAACCAAAGAAAATATCATTAATCCTTAGTCATCCCAAGCCTAGGTCTCAGTCTTTGCATCCTTGACCTAGTCTAAAGCAAGGAGAAGGTATAGCCAAGCAGCAGAGCTGTCACACTTATTGGCTAGATAATACTGGGCACAATACAAATATGGGAAGCACCTCAGTAGCAACCTAGCCACAAGTGCCACTAGAGCCTGGGTTTACTAACTTGAGCTATAGTTTAGAATTCACCAACAATCTATAGATTAAGGGTCTCATTTAAATCATTTTCCTAAAGATAAACCTTTGGAATCAGGCAGATATGTATTCACTTCTCAACATAACTGGAAGCTAGAATATTATCAACTTAATCATATATTCCATATCCTTTTCTTAAGCATTATACCCAGGAATCAATTTAGAAAAATGCTAACTGCCAATATAAGATAGAGCACGTTCAACTCCAACATATATTGGATCATATGGACAGTATAGAACCACTAACCCATACTAAACCAAATGGTTCAGTCAAGGATAATTCTTTTGAATCAACAAAATAACGAACTATCCAAATGGACAGTTACAGAATTTTGTATACTGAATTTATTCCACAATAGCCAATGTCTTATAGCAATGTTCTATTAACAAATTGATTCAAAACTCTAAACGGAGGTAGCATAACCAATGTCACAACACATGAGGACCATAGAACAATCAGTGATATTGCCACCACTAGCAGTAGATCATCACAACACAACTATGGATCAAAGCCATCGGCACGAAGGCTGGTCACAAAGAATTTGAGCTCATCGGGGGTGCCGAGCACCTGGAGCATTGGCCTGACGAAGCCATAGAGTATCTCCTGTTCAACACCATCCCTGAATCAGAGAGAACAACTAAGGCCAGGGTTGCGCTGGCGGCGCCATCCCACGAGCATTAGGGGAAAACGCCGGGGTTGCGCATGCGCACTTTCCTGCCAGTGTCGAGGTCGAGGAAGAGGAAGTCCTGGTCTCCCTCGAGAAGCAGCCAGGGGCATCGAGGGCCAGCGAAATTGCGCCTGCGACCTAGCCAAACCCCACGGCTAGGGTTTCGCAAGGACGCATACGGGGAAGGCCGAGCGGCAACGGGGAGACAAAGATTAAAGGAGGAGAGCGAAAAGGGTCCTCTTGGTGGTGGCGGTTGAATTCACGGCATGACCGGCAAGCAGACAAAGCCTGGCGGCATCACAAGCGAGTAGAGGATGAGGGGAGAGGTCAGTGCGTATGCGGGTAGAGTGTGTGTGTGTGTCTGTGTGTGAGACAAGGAAGAGAGAAGGGCCAGGGGTGAGTTGGTTGGGCCAGATCCCAAACTGGGCCAACCTAGATGGGCCAGGCCAGCCCATATGCCCAACCAAACAGCCCAAGTTGTTTAAGATAAAGAAATAAAAGTAAAACAAATAAATTACCAAGATAACCTTTAAACATTTTTAGCTATAGAAAATTATAGAAAAATCATAAAAATACATTTAATATGTTAAAATTATCATAAAATTAAGATTTATCTAATAAAAATATAACTTTGTTGATTTAAAATAAATATAAAGCATATAAATATTAACATCATTAAATCCTGAGTGAAATTTCATTAAATAAGAAAAACTCCTCAAAATAAATAAAAACCATTTTTCTGTATAAAAATAACTCTAATATTTTATAAAAATACCAACTTATAGTTTTATAAATAAAATATAAAGCAAATATTTAAAGACACTTAATTCTTTAAAGAATTTTATAAAAATAAATGTAATACTTAAAAATAAATAAAATTCATTTTGAAAATCTTTAATAAGTATATTTCACTATAAAAGTACCATGTATATTATTCAAAAACATTTTAAGACAAACAAAACTCTTTACTTATTTTACTCAAATGAAATAACCACTTTGTTAATTCTTAAATTATTTCTTAAGTAAGAAATAATCACATTTTCTTATAAAACACCAAAACCTTTAAAGTTTAATTGCTAAGTCTAAATCTATAATCAAAATAAAAACTTAAATATAATTATGAGCCTTTAAATGTTTCTTTTAAAATCTTAAATTCAAATTAAACTCCTTTCAATAAATATTATATATCACTCATGTATAAGGGGGTGAATAATATCCATCTCTTAACCACTCTTAAAAATAACTCTAAACTCTAATAAATTTATAAGATCATCTAATTAAGCTCCCATTAATAAATTGCATGTTATTAAACCCATCTTTCACTTACATTAAAAAGGATCATTCATAATCATATTTGTCAAAATCCTAAAACTAGATAATATTCTAGAACTCATTATATCTTAAAATTCACTTCTATTTTTATAGTTAACTTTGGTCTAAACAATCATAAACATCTCATTTGAAGTTTATTCATGCTTTAAAGTTAACTTTAGTCACTTGTATCATCAATTGAACTATAATAACTCAACTCAAGGACTTCTTATCCAGTCACCAGATAACAATTAATCATAATCACATTACTCTATCCGTATTTGTATATTTTGGATTGTTAACACTTAAGTTCCTTATCAATGTCATTGCTTATGAAATAAACTTAAAGATAAACCCAATCTTAAAGAAGATACCTAAGATCAACTTATTCAAAACACTAAGGGTTTCACTTTGGGAATTATAAAATTGCATAGCATTATTTATGCATAATGGCATCTTGCTTCTTTAAACATTAGTCCTTACCGGACCAATGATGATGATTTCAGATATTGGATCTTCTATTATCTCGAAGACCGTGAGTGCATAATCTTGCAATCACAAAAGGCAAGTTCACACTTGCTCATGTCCTTTGATTATTTTCTGTAAAGTATTTTGCAAATCCAGTGTTGTCATCACCTGCTTTTGAAAAAGGTCAGAAAACACTATTTTCATAATAATATGATTATAGGTTATTTACCATGAGGTAATAATCTACTATGAAAGTTCCGGTGGTAAAGAAACATATTATCTAGGACTTAACAACCAATGTCGCCAGTGATTATTGTGCCGTATATTACGCGTTAACCATGAGATTTGGAATGGGACGGAGAAGTCAGCTCGATCGGCTCCCTTTCGCATGCATTGGACACTGTTCTAGGCATTTGTAAGTTGCAGATCGTGGGTATAGCCGTTTTATACGGGGAAGTCTACCGTGGATCTGGGCTTACAAAAGACAGATATCTAGTGTTAATTGTTGTTGTATGTATCCAACTAAGGTATAGCCGTTTTATACGGGGAAAAGTCTACCTTGAGTTTGGGCATCCAACAATTGCGGTGTATGCGGGGTCGTGGAGAAGGACAGTGATTGGCTTGGATCTTAGTCTGGGCCTCACACCAAGGAAGTGTGAACGAGCCTATAACTCAGATGTGCAACAAAGCTAAGATCTCTGATGGGTAAAGTAACGCACCTCTGTAGAGTGTAAGAATTGTAACTTGTTACTCCCTATTCCGGGAAGGAGCTGCGAACGCTGCGGGGAAGGAACTCCATGAAAGTTCTGGTAAACCCGTGAATGCTGATGGACATAGCTTTTCAGAATAAAAGAAACCTTTGAAGAAATGTTTACGAAAACTTGCATTTCCTATGACCTATGGTCTGTGGCTGTAGATAGTGCATCAAACACTCCTCTTTAGTGAATTTGCTGAGTACGCTCATACTCAATGTATCTTCATAACCCTTGCTAGATCTCGGAGAAGCCAATGGCGTTTCCAGGAAATAAGTTACTTGAAGAGTTGAAGATATTTGAGGGAGATCAACGGAGTCGAAGACTTTACCGGAATCTATCGAAGACAAGCTGAAGCGTAGAATATCAATAAAACTCCTAGAATCTAAAACCTACTTCTGTAGAACAGGACTACAATAGCACTTTCAAGCCTTATATATATACTTATAAGTAGTACTCTTGAAGTAAACTTCGAATGGATCTTTCTGGTTCTTTCTGTATAATATTCCTCATTGTTCGAGGAAGATTCTCTGGATCTTTTGTAATATGTCATATGTAATCTAAAGTGTTGTCTTGGACCCGTGATGTTTTTGTTGTACCACTCTGAGGGATATAATGCGGATGGAACGGTGTTCCATTGGTGTTATGTCAACGACTATAGTGTACTACATCATGTAGTGGTATGCTGGGTCACCGCAGTTGGTATCAGAGCATATGCTTTGACCTTAGGTTGGAAAACTAGTAAATGGGTAGAACCTGTAGGTTGGATAGTGACTTTAGGAAGCCATCTTATCTACACTATATTTCCTTATACAAGTGATGGATATTCACTTGAGAATAACCTTGTCACACCTTATTGATGTTCTTAGGTTACTTCTTTTCTTATTAATGATCCTTATCTACTACTCCCTCCGTTCCTTGATATAAGGTGTATAATTTTCTGTAAAAAATTCTAGAATATAAGGTGTATGATGGGATTGTGGGATTTTTTTAACACAATTAAGGAGTCAATTTGATTAGGAAAGATAAGATACAGATATTTCCCTATTTTTGCTCTATTCTCACATCGATCACCTACCTGTATTAACGTCTACAAGTATCAAAATTTTTCCATTTTAGCCTATGCGCTAATATTCGTGCAAAAAAACTATACACCTTATATTAAGGAACGGAGGGAGTATTTAATTTAGGAAGTACCTATCCAGTATTTCGTAAGTACACACTATATCTACTACTAGACTATTCTATACTATAACTAAACTAGATTAGTATATCACCAAGTCAGAGTCCCTCATAAGGGAGTAGTTAATCATGGTGTTATCTTACTAAGAGAAGGCATGAAATGAAGTAAAACCTTGTTATTATCTTTATACTAGTGTTAAATACCAGAGGAGTACGCCCCAAAACCTTAAATCACATGTTATTGTAGGGGAAGTAACTAATGTTTTGTTTAACTAAAAGCTATTATATGAAGAATAGAATTTTATCAAGCGTAACAAATAGGGTTATGCTTATCTAACCCCATGTAATATGCCAAATCTATAATGGCATGAATGACAAGGCAGTATTCTTGTAGTACAAGTAGATCGATATAGGTTATGAAACTAGTTAAAACTTGAGAATTATTCGTTGTTATAATAAATATGCTTAGAAAAGTTAAGATTAGAAACAAAGGGTAGAAATGTGAGAATGATGTTTAGTAGGTAACTCCAAGGATAATTATGATATAACCAGTTATAGAGTGATTTAACCAACTATCTCTAGAGTCGAATCAAATTTGGCCAAAAGTTATTCCTTTGCAAATGAGCAAATGGTGTAATTTCAGAGATAAAGAACATTATGAGCCGTACAAATAGGTATATAACGGTAGAAGTCCATACACTAAATGTATAAAAATTGCAGTGTATAACATCAAAGCCTAAGTACAAGAGATGTTTTACTCGAAGTACTGTTTCTACAGGCTTTTGATGTATGTTTGCTAGAGCTAACATTTGGATTTTATTGGATTTTATTGGATTTTATTGTGTGACTAGGACTGTGCATGAAGTTTGAACTTTATGGGCATATGCATGATGTTTCATGGAGTCCTTACTTGATGTATAGGTCTAGAAGGGAAAATGGGTTCGCGTGAGGGAGAGGCGAATTATCACTTTAATGTTGGAATGATGAAGGCTCATGAGATGTTGGTGATACAACAAAAGGAGGCGAACCAGACAATTCTGAAGGAAGGACCAAGTCAAAAGACGTATTTAACCACCAAAGAGGAGGTTCTTCAATATGTGAGGAGTATTGAAGCAGGAAGAAAGGTTGAAACAGAGAGGCGGGACCATTTTTATCAGGAGACATTAAAGGTTAGGCAAGAGAAGAAATTCAAGGAATTACATCCAAGGGTTAAATTGGTGGAATTCTTAGAAACCAAAACCTGGAGTTTTTCCATGGTTGAAAAACCTATGGAAGCGGAGAATTGGTTAATGGATACATCCCGTAAGGTTAAAAGTGTGGGATGCAAGGATGAAGAAAAGGTGCGCTATGCAACTTATCTATTGACCGGAACCGCAACCATGTGTTAGGAAAAGTCCAAGTTCATTATTCCGGAAGGAGGTGTCAGTAACTAGGATGAGTTCAAAAAGAAGTTTCGAGAAGAATTTCTTCATCAGAACAATGGGAAAAGGAAGGATAATGAAGCCTTAGAGAACAAGAATCTTTCAGTCCTGAAACATGTACGAGAGTTTAACCATCTGTCAAGTACATTAGTGGGAAAGTAAACAGGGAGGCAAAACGACAA
The DNA here is from genome assembly GCA_030063025.1 of Avena longiglumis. Lineage (NCBI taxonomy): Eukaryota > Viridiplantae > Streptophyta > Magnoliopsida > Poales > Poaceae > Avena > Avena longiglumis. The sequence continues at coordinate 151,683,251 of CP125977.1, read as the reverse complement.
AAGAAGTTCATGAAAGGACTACAAGCAGTTATGAAGATGCAGCTCAGGATTGTGCGTGCAAAGGAGTTTCAGGAATTGGTGGATAGTGCACATATATCAGGAGATCATGAGATTGATGCACCTGAAGGAAAGAAAACGAGAATTCAAAAACAGACCACAACAGGTCAGGTGCGAGGACGTATGACGAAGAATTATCCAGATCCACATGTGACATACAAAACAGAGAAGATATGTCACAACTGTGGAATTCGGGGCCATGTTTTGAAGGAGTGTCCAAAACCTAAGATAGTATGTTACCAATGTGGAGAATCAGGACACATGAAGAGGAACTGCTTAAAACCGTAGTTAACGCATGGATCGACAATAGGAGTAATAGAACCAATAAAGGGGTTATCATCTAATCAAAATGTTCAGCCTAATCTAGTCAGAGAAAGGTATGTAGGAGCATTTCAATGGAAATGTAATAAGTGTGGAATTCTAGGACACAAGAAATCATGTTGTCTAGAATATCAGGAGGATTGTGGAACATTAGTGGGAAGAGATATAACATCCACCAAATTACCATCAAAGGAGGGAGTAGGTGAAGCTTCAGGAAAACAGAAGTATGAAACCATAAATGAAGTCAATAACAACAACAACCACAAGAAAGTAAGTGGTAAGTCAAGGCATTAATAATGATACAAGTTATCTTATACATGCATTTAAGGAGTTAGAGATTTTGCACCACTATTTTTCAAATATGTGGGTGTACCATATGTTCCTCATAAGACCATTAGAAAATCTCAAGGGGGAGAGTGAACAATGAAGCACCAAGAGTTGATATCCGGGATAAGATTTAGGAGAAAGCCAAAAAATTCTTAAAGAAATAAGCCATAAGGACTAGGTATACCATAAATAGATTAATATTGGAGTCAAGATATATTTGGACAAAGTATAAACCAGAATCTTACCTTAAGGAAACTTTCTAAAAACTTAGACACTTCTTGAATAGATGTCCTAATCTGAAAACACTCAAGAGGATTTGATCAGGGCAGAAGTGCTAGATTCAAAAGAAGTTTATACATCAAATAAGATTAGAAGTTGGCTCATTTCAAATCAGAAGAGGATCCACGGAAAAGTTTGAATGAAGATACAACAATTATCTTCCTCCGAGATTTAAAAGACTCACCAGGATCTAAAGAAGTTAATCCTATCTTCCGATACGTAAGAGGGTGCGAACTTCGAGGATGAAGTTTATTTTAAGGGGGGGGGAGTCTGTAACATCCTAGGATTAGCACCTACAAATAGAGAGGACACGGGTTTGTTCATTGCATTCATGCATAAGAAAATCCGGGGAATTTTCACGCAAAACTAAAAGAGCTACAGAGGGATCGAGATCCCTCTTGCACTGAAGGAAACTTCGGAGCAAGTGCGATAGATTTCAACATGACCTTTGTAGAATTCTTTGTTTCGGGGAACATTTGTTCAAACATGTATTTGAATTTCAAATATGAAATTCAAATGAATTTATAAAAATTCACAAATAGGAATTGGAAATATTTAATAACTTCAACTAAAATTATTACATAAATAATATAAAAAGGATCCTTTATTAATATAAATATATATGCATATAGTATTATTTTACAATAGATAAATAAAAGAATTCTTTATATATGACAATGTCTTTACAATTAGGATTTACAATGGAAGAATTAAAAAATAAATAGTTTATTATTTACAAACACAATAATAATACAAAATCTTTACACATGTGAATAAAAGGGAAATTACAAAAATATTAAAAATAAAATATAACTAAGCTTCTCTTCTTCTTCTTGATCTTCATCTCCGGTAAACAGTACAAAAAAGCAAAAGAAATCAAAACAAAAATAAAACATAAGGGTTAGTGTTAGTATTGATGCTCTTAGAAGTACAGTGTAATGCAGTATTTGTCTCATCATTGAGCTCAAATTAGAAGGGGAAAATTTCACCAAAAAAATAGGATCTGTTCTTATCAAATGCAAGCTTCAACCTTGTGCATCATTAGCATAGAATCAAGATTCCACTTGGCAACATCCAAAAATGTAGCTCAACTTTAGATAATACCAAATCAGCTAAACACATTCAGAGCAAAAGATCTCACAGATGAAACCTGGACAAGGGGGAGGTTCCTGGACCATACCAGGCACACTCACATGCATCACTATCACCACATGCAGCCGTGAGCTGTCAACACCACAACAAACCAGTAAACCAGATAAGAAGGAAACAACCGTAGCCAACAAGTACCTGCCCACACTCCATAGCACATCCACACAACATTACCATCAGAGTGTCATACCACACCATCAACCAACTCTGGTTGCTCCTTGGAGCTATCTAGGAGCTAGGAGGAGAGGAATTCACAGCAAAGGCAACATGGTTGCAAAGGGGAAGGAGGCAAGAAGCACTAGTAGTCCAAAGAAGAACCAGCCAGCATATCAAGTATCAGGATAGGATTAAAAGTAGATCTAGCAAGGAATAAGGAGGAGAAGGATTGCCAGGACAGGATGCATAGAAGATTACATTAGTAGCAGAACAAGGTCAACAATCATATCTTTGTAGCAGGTAGAACTCTACAATATTTTAAGCATCTGTATTCTCTTTTGCATCAGCATCTTGGGAAAATAAAGGGACTAATACACATCAAATCCCTTCCTCTACCCTTCAACTAGATGATCATCTAGGAGGATTGGAGGAGGGTGTTCTCTCCGATCTACATAGAGATGCTATGTATATTCCTCATAGAGGATTAGAAAGCTACATCATAATCTCTGTTCCTATTTAATAAAAGCCCCAGTCTATGCATCCTAGGCTAGATCAATGAATCAAACTACAGATATGTCCTTATCATGTAAAAAAAGGGGCTTTTGGTAGGTACATGCTCTCAAGTTAACATAGAAGCTATGCCAGACACATCATAGAGCTGAGAGAAAACAATAGTATCTGTTCTTATATTAATTTGGCCTCAGTCTTTGTATCATTGGCAGGGGAAAGGGCATCAGGTCATATACACTATGATCATACCACTATGCACACTCCATGGTGAGGCACCACAGTAGTAGGATCACAACCAAAGAAAATATCATTAATCCTTAGTCATCCCAAGCCTAGGTCTTAGTCTTTGCATCCTTGACCTAGTATAAAGCAAGGAGAAGGTATAGCCAAGCAGCAGAGCTGTCACACTTATTGGCTAGCTAATATTGGGCACAATCCAAATGTGGGAAGCACCTCAGTAGCAACCTAGCCACAAGTGCCACTAGAGCCTGGGTTTACTAACTTTAGCTATAGTTTAGCATTCACCAACAATCTCTAGATTAAGGGTCTCATTTAAATCATTTTCCTAAAGATAAACCTTAGGAATCAGGCAGATATGTATTCACTTCTCAACATAACCGGAAGCTAGAATATTATCAACTTAATCATATATTCCACATCCTTTTCTTAAGCATTATACCCAGGAATCAATTTAGAAAAATGCTAACTGCCAATATAAGATAGAGCATGTTCAACTCCAACATATATTGGATCAGATGGCCAGTATAGAACCACCAACCCATACTGAACCAAATGGTTCAGTCAAGGATAATTCTTTTGAATCAACAAAATAGCGAACTATCCAAATGGACAATTACAGAATTTAGTATACTGAATTTATTCCGCAATAGCCAATGTCTTATAGCAATGTTCTATTAACAAATTGATTCAAAACTCTAAACAGAGCTAGTATAATCAATATCACAACACATGAGGACCATAGAACAATCAGTGATATTGCCACCACTAGTAGTAGATCATCACAGGACAACTGTGGATCAAAGCCATCAGCATGAAGGTTGGTCACAAAGAATTTGAGCTCACCGAGGGTGCCAAGCACCTGGAGCGTTGGCCTGACGAAGCCATGGAGTATCCCCTGTTCAACAGCATCCCCGAATCAGAGAAAACACATGAGGCCAGGGTTGCGGTGGCAGCACCGTCCCACGAGCATCGGGGGGGGGGGGAGGGATGCCGGGGTTGCGCCTGCGCACTCTCCCGCCAGTGTCGAGGTCGAGGAAGTCCTGGTCTTCCTCGAGAAGCAGCTAGGGGCATCGAGGGCCAGCGAAATCGTGTTGGCGACCTAGCCGAGCCCCACGTCTAGGGTTTCGCAGGGACGCATACGGGGAAGGCCGAGCGGCAACGGGGAGACAGAGATTAAAGGAGGAGAGCAAAAAGGGTCCTCGTCGGCTGGTGGCAGTGCCGGAGTTGGCCGGCGACCGGCCGAAGCGGCACCAACGCTGGCGGCGGCGGCATCACAAGCGAGCAGAGGATGAGGGGAGAGGTCAGTGCGTATGCGGGTAGAGTGTGTGTGTCTGTGTGTGATACAAGGAAGAGAGAAGGGCGAGGGGTGAGTTGGTTGGGCCAGATCCCAAACTGGGCCAACCTAGATGGGCCAGGCCAGCCCATATGCCCAACCAAACAGCCCAAGTTGTTTAAGGTAAAGAAATAAAAGTAAAACAAATAAACTACCAAGATAACCTTTAAACATTTTTAGCTATAGAAAATTATAGAAAAATCATAAAAATACATTTAATATGTTAAAATTATCATAAAATTAAGATTTATCTAATAAAAATATAACTTTGTTGATTTAAAATAAATATAAAGCATATAAATATTAACATCATTAAATCCTGAGTGAAATTTCATAAAATAAGAAAAACTCCTAAAAATAAATAAAAACAATTTTTGTGTATAAAAATAACTCTACTATTTTACAAAAATACCAACTAAGAGTTTTACAAATAAAATATAAAGCAAATATTTAAAGACACTTAATTCTTTAAAGAATTTTATAAAAATAAAGGTAATACTTAAAAATAAATAAAATTCATTTTGAAAATCTTTAATAAGTATATTTCACTAAAAAATACCATGTATATTATTCAAAAACATTTTAAGATAAATAAAACTCATTACTTATTTTACTCAAATGAAATAACCACTTTGTTAATTCTTAAAATTATTTCTTAAGTAAGAAATAATCACATTTTCTTATAAAACACCAAAACCTTTAAAGTTTAATTGCTAAGTCTAAATCTATAATCAAAATAAAAACTTAAATATAATTATGAGCCTTTAAATGTTTCTTTTAAAATCTTAAATTCAAATTAAACTCCTTTAAATAAATATTATATATCACTCAGGTATAAGGGGGTGAATAATATCCATCTCTTAACCACTCTTAAAAATAACTCTAAACTCTAATAAATTTATAAGATCATCTAATTAAGCTCCCATTAATAAATTGTATTTTATTAAACCCATCTTTCACTTATATTAAAAAGGATCATTCATAATCATATTTGTCAAAATCCTAAAACTAGATAATATTCTAAAACTCATTATATCTTAAAATTCACTTCTATTTTTATAGTTAACTTTGGTCTAAACAACCATAAACATCTCATTTGAAGTTTATTCATGTTTTAAAGTTACTTTGGCCACTTGTATCATCAACTGAAATATAATAACTCAACATCATTTGTAACCCTCACAAAACCTAATGTAAAACCTAATAAACCTTAAGACTAATTAAGTTTAACTAAATACTAGTTTCTTCAAATGTTATTCTTTTTGCCACTTAACACAAACAAGTCTATAATAGTTCCTTCAGCTCTTAAGAACTCAACTCAAGGACTTTTTATCCCAGTCACCAGATAACAATTAATCATAATCACATTACTCTATCTGTATTTGTATATTTTGGATTGTTAACACTTAAGTTCCTTATCAATGTCATTGCTTATGAAATAAACTTAAAGATAAACCCAATCTTAAAGAAGATACCTAAGATCAACTTATTCAAAATACTAAGGGTTTCAGTTTGGGAATTATAAAATTGCATAGCATTATTTATGCATAATGGCATCTTGCTTCTTTAAACATTAGTCCTTACCGGACCAATGATGATAATTAAAGATATTGGAACTTCGATTATCTCAAGACCGTGAGTGCATAATCTTGCAATCACAAAATTCAAGTTCACACTTGCTCATGTCCTTTGATTATTTTCTAAAGTATTTTGCAAATCCAAAGGTTGTCATCACCGCATTTGAAAAGGTCAGAAAACACTATTTTCATAATAATATGATTATAGGTTATTTACCATGAGGTAATAATCTACTATGAAAGTTCCGGTGGTAAAGGAACATATTATCTAGGACTTAACAACCAATGTCGCCAGTGATTCTTGCGCCGTATATTACGCGTTAACCATGAGATTTGGAATGGGACGGAGAAGTCAGCTGGATCGGCTCCCTTTCGCATGCATTGGACACTGTTCTAGGCATTTGTAAGTTGTAGATCGTGGGTATAGCCGTTTTATACGGGGGAAGTCTACTGTGGATATGGTCTTACAAAAGACCGATATCTAGTGTTAATGGTTGTTGTGTGTATCCAACTAAGGTATAGCCGTTTTATACGGGGAAAAGTCTACCTTGAGTTTGGGCATCCAACAATTGAGGTGTATGCGGAGTCGCGGAGAAGGACAGTGATTGGCTTGGATCTTAGTCTGGGCCTCACACCAAGGAAGTGTGAACGAGCCTATAACTCGGATGTGCAACAAAGCTAAGATCTCTCATGGGTAAAGTAACGCACCTCTGCAAAGTGTAAGAACTATAACTTGTTACTCCCTATTCCGGGAAGGAGATGCGAACGCTGCGGGAAAGGAACTCCATGAAAGTTCTGGTAAACCCGTGAAGGCTGATGGACATAGCTTTTCAGAATAAAATAAACCTTTGACGAAATGTTTACGAAAACTTGCATTGCCTACGACCTATGGTCTGTGGCTGTAGATAGTGCATCAAACACTCCTCTTTAGTGAATTTGCTGAGTATGCTCGTACTCAATGTATCTTCTTAACCCTTGCTAGATCTCGGAGAAACCAATGGCGTTTCCAGGAAATAAGTTACTTGAAGAGTTGAAGATATTTGAGGGAGATCAACGGAGTCGAAGACTTTACCGGAATCTATCGAAGACAAGCTGAAGCGTAGAATATCAATAAAACTCCTAGAATCTAAAACCTACTTCTGTAGAACAGGACTATAGTAGCACTTTCAAGCCTTATATATATACTTATAAGTAGTACTCTTGAAGTAAACTCCGAATGGATCTTTCTGGTTCTTTCTATATAATATTCCTCATTGTTCGAGGAAGATTCTCTAGATCTTTTGTAATATGTTATATGTAATCTAAAGTGTTGTCTTGGACCCGCGATGTTTCTGTTGTACCACTCTGAGGGATATAATGCGGATGGAACGGTGTTCCATTGGTGTTATGTCAACGACTATAGTGTACTACATCATGTAGTGGTATGTTGGGTCACCGCAATTCATATCTTTGGTAGAGAAGTTATCTTATAGTTTGGTTTTCATGTGGAAGCATCTCTCCTTTAGTTGATTATCTATGTATCCCTTGGTGTGAGTGCCTTTATTGGAGTATTAATGAGAAGTTTCATCTTTTACTTTTTTGCACTTCTTATTTTAGTTTGCAATCTCTATTATATGATGGATCTTGTTGATCAGTATTGGCATCACTTTGGTAGCATCAAGTAAATCTAAATTGGTTTTGGCAAACCAAGATCTGGTCAGTAGCAACACTTTTTGAGGTTTGAAAGAAAAAGAGAAAAAGCTTACAAGTATTTTGTATCATCTATTTTCTCTCTTGTTGGCTCATAAGCTTAGTATTCTTTATTTAAGATCTTTTGTGTCTTCAAGGAAGATTACATGTTTGGCTTTATCACTTGTAGGTTTGCTTGTTTCTTTCAACTCTTTTGCATGCTACCCAACCTTGGTAGCCAAAAACCTGTTTTGAGAAGGCATACTTCTCATGTTTCCAATCCCTGTGAACCAAAACCTATGCCATTTGTGTCCACCATATCTACCTATTAGCAATTTCTATTCCAAGCAAATTCTCAAGTTTCATCTATCTTTCGAATTAAAAAGTATTTTGTTATGTGAAAACTAGTTAGTAGAGCTCTCACGAACTTGATGGAACACCTCATTTTCTTGCCCCTAATAGACTTGAACCATTGTGTCATTGAAGTTGTATATTCTTGCATCTATACATTGGGATTAGCACAACCGTGCTATCACGGGGAACTCTTTCAACATTGCACTTGTACGTTGTACACGGTTGATGTCATGCTCTTTTGTTTGCGAATGTCGACGGTGTGAAATAAATAGGGAACTTGTGAGTCCATGGAGTGATGTATGTGAAGGGTTTCGCGACATAGTAAATCAAAATTTTCTACGGAGCGAACAGAGGGAAAGCCAAGATCTAATCTAGGAGATGCAATCAACGAGAGAGATTGGATTAGATCTTCATACCCTTGAAGATTCGCGCAATGAGCGTTAAATCGAACGTGGGTGATGTAGTCGATTTCGCTTCTCCTCCTCGCGATCCGATCCGATCTAGCACCACAAGTGGCGGTGCCTCCGTGAGATGCACACGTGCAGCACCTCGACGTCTCCTCCTTCCTCGGACCAGCGAGTATGGTGGAGAGATAGATTGGATCTACAGCACGACGGCGTGGTGTATATGGTGGAGAATTTCTGCTGCAGGGCTTCGCCTACAAACAGTCGGGAGGGAGAGAGGAAGGTAGCAAGGCTGCTAGGGCTTGGAGGAAGGTGTGTGTTGTAGGGGGGGAGGGGGCGCACCACCCCTCTATATATAGAGGGGGGCGGGGGGCGGCCAGCCTTGCCCCTCCTCCAAGCCTATCTCCAGTTTAAACAATTTAAACTTTCCCTTATCTAGAAATCCTATCTCTAGTTTAAACGATTTAAACTCTCCCTTATCTAGAAATCCTATCTCTAGTTTAAACGAGTTTAAACTTATCTAGGATCGGCTGGGCCCTATGGAGCCTTGTGCCCCTGGCCCAATGCGGCCAGGACACTCCCTCATAGGCCCATGCCCCCTCCCGGAAGGTGGGGCCACGTTGGTCCCCTTCCGGAAGGTTCTAGAAGCTTCCGGTACAATACCGATTAACCCGGAACAATTCAACTCCAAAACTGCACGCCTTATATGAATCTTATTCTCCGGACCATTCCGGAACCTCTCGTGATATCCCGGATCCCATCCGAGACTCGAACAAAAATCATAAACCAATTATCCAATCTATCCTAGCGTCGAGATCGTTAAGTGTGTGACCTGCGGGTTCGAGAATATCTGAGACATGATCTTCTACCAATAATCAGCAGCCGGGTGCAGGCACCCATATTGATCGCCACGCATTCATCGATGATCATATCGGATGAACCACGATGCGTGATTCAATCAATCCCATATATATATTCCCTTCGTCTCGCGATATTTTACTTGCGAGATTCGATCGTCGGTATCGTCATACCTAGTTCAATCTCGTTCACGCAAAGTACTTTACTGCTCCGTAATCCGATATAACTTTGTGATTAACTCCTTAACCACATGCTTGCAAGCGGTGTTGATATCGACACGAAAGGGCCCAAGTATATCTCTCCGACTTGGGAGGGACAAATTCCATCTCGATACATACAACCCAATGATACTTTCCGATCACCGAGAGACACCTTTATGATCACCCTCTCATAGGATGACGTTGATGACCTCAAAGCTTTCTTCCGATACCGTGGAGTTGCATTATCTCATGGTCTAAGGAATACAATATTTGACATAGGAAAAGCTTCGCAAAGACGAACACGATGACACGATCTAATTGCTCTGCTTTGTTTGGGTCTATCCACAATATCATTCTCCCAATGATATGATCTCATTATCAATTGACAACTCATGTCTATGGTTAGGAAACCTTAACCATCATTGATCAATGAGCTAGTCCATAGAGGCGTACTAGGGACACGGTGTTGTTCACAAACCACACAAGTATTAAAGTTTCCGCTTAATACAATTCTAGCATGGAATATAAACTTTATCATGAACAAGAATTATAATAATAACATCTTTATTATTGCCTCTAGGGCATAATTCCAACAGTATGTGTGTTAGAGAAACGCCTGGGCCGCTAGCCTAATCCATGCCTAATCATGGTGGAAACTTGCGGCATCACCATAATGAGCATTCTGTGAAGCATCCTCAATAAAAAGCTATGCCCATAGTAAATAAAAAGATCGCTGATATGCTCATTGTCTGCTTGCCTTGTCATTTTGGTTATGGGATAGCTCCTGTACCATGTGCAAGGGGTACCTCGTTGGCGGTTCTTTATGATACACATGTACTTAAAATGACAAGAACTTACTGCTGACCAAATTTGAGTAGCATGAGGAGCGTCCCTCGTACTCAAGGGACATGAGATTGCCAACTTATATTTCGTCAAGCATATACTCCATCTTTGTGCACTTTAACCTTAATCATCTCAAGATGCCTATGATAGGGGCAATGAGGGCTCAAAGCTATTAAGTACCATAATCTTTTGGAAGCTCTTTATGACTTGAAATCCCTGCTTCCCTCTATAAAGGGACCTTTCTCATGTTTCTAAGTTGATTCAGTAAACCTACTTTCTCTCTATCTCCAGCAAGCATTTGAGTTGTTGTGTTGCAAGCATTCATATGGTGATTTATCCAATCATGTTCTTTATCTTCCTTGTTTGCACAAGACTCTTATCTATTGAGTATTACTTTGAAAGCCTTCATTGTGAAAAACCTTTTTGAGCAAAGAGTGCTCCTGTTTAAAACTTCTACAAAAAGCTTTTTGTGAAACTGTTTGCCAGATGTTCTCTGACCAGGAACAAAGTTTGCCAATTCCAATTATGATTTATCTTTATGCATCTCTATTGTCACGCATGTACTTGTTGCAAGATAATTTATATAATTGTGAATTGCTTTCTTCTATGAGTTGTGTAATGGTTAGTGTGATGCTTCTTGTCCATATTCTTTTATCAACACTTCACTCCATAAACCTGTGGACATGTTTACTCAGCTCAGTTTTCGCTTGGGGACAAGCGAAGGTCTAAGCTTGGGGGGAGTTGATACGTCCAATTTGCATCACCTTTCTATATCATAATTTGCCTCTATTCATTTATATATGTCTTATTATGAGGTATTACTTATGTCTTTTCCACTATTTTTGCATGTTGGATGATTCTTGGAGGATGGACTGCCGGAGTCAGGTTTCGGATGGAAAAATAGGTGTTTTCATGCAATTTTGCAAAGATCAGAAAAATATTGGAAAATTATATTTTCCCACAAGACGGAGGAAGCCAGAAGGGGAGGCGTAGCCGGACCACAGGGGGCCCACACCCCCTAGGTGCAGGCCCACCTTTCCCCGCGCCTAGGGCAGGTGTGGCCCACCTGGCTGGCTCCCGACTCCGCCCTCTCGCCTATATATTCGTCACGGAACCCTAATACCGGGGGAGCGACCACAGATAGATTTCCATCGCCTCTACGGGGCAGAAACACCGAGAGAGAAAGATCTCTCCGGCAGCCAGATTTCTGCCGAGGAAATCCCTTCCTAGAGAGGGGAGATCGTCGCGATCAACACCGTCATCAAGCTAGGCATCATCGGGATCATCATCATCATCCACACCATCATCTCCACCAGCACCATCATCACCACTCCGTCCCGCTGTAACAATCATGTTGGATATTGCTTTAGTTCTTAGGGGAAAGTTTCCCGGTGTTAATTACTATTGTAGTTGATGCTTGTGAGTGGAACCATTGGATTATTGTTTATGTCCATATTGTTATCCATCACCATATCATCTTTGATCTTGATCCATATGATGTCTTGTGAGTAGTTCATCTAGTTCTTGAGGACATGGGAGAAGTCATGTTGTTAGTAGTGGATTTGTGTTGAGTTATTATTCAATGGTTTAGTATTTAAGTTGTGGTGCTATTCTTCTAGTGTTATCATGTGAATGTCGACTACATGATACTTCACCATTTATGGGCCTAGGGGAATGCATTGTGTATTTTGCTATTAATTGCGGGGTTGCTGGAGTGACAGAAACCTGAACCTCCGTTAGGACACCATTGCATAAGGGAGCATAGGATCTTAGAGTTTAAGGCTGTGGTCAGGTTTATATCTTAATTACTTTCCTGTAGTTGCGGATGCTTGTAGGGGGGTTAATAACAAGTATGTATTAGTCCAAGTAAGGTTGGTACATTAGCACAGGTTCACCCACACAACACTTACAACACCAAAGAAGAGTACTCAGCTATTTGTAGCGAAAGCACTTGGCAGAATTCCCATGTGTCCTCGAGAACGTTTGGTCCTTATAAGTATTTCCACCGGCTTGTCCTTTGCTAAGAAAGGATTGGGCCACTTGCTGCAGTTGTTCGTTGTCTTTATTACTTGCACTTTTTTTGTTGCTATATCAGAAAACCCCTAAAAATCAGTTTGCTAAGTATTTCGAGAGAGTTCCTGCTCCATACCACTAGTCAACACCTTCTGCTCCTCATTGGGATCGACACTCCTATTTATCGAAAGTACTGCGATACACCCCCTATACTTGTGGCTCATCAATAGAGCATGGCTAGATTTGTTCCTGGTGATTGTGATTAGAGAGAGGCACAATAGCAGTATATAAGAGGGGTTAGACGTCGGTAAAACTCACAAGAAAAAACAAATTCACGCCCAAGAAAAGAATCCTAATAGAATAGGAAAATAAATCACAATTTTGGAGGAGTCCTGCCTCATAACGACCAACTATACGGTCGCAGCCCGTATAGCTCCAACCATATAGTTGGTTCTAGGCAGATATTTCCAAATATCTCGAGTTCCAGGTCAGTTAGGTTACCGACTAGGAACCAACAAAACAATTTTTTAGATGAATAAATAAGAACGAAAAAGGATCGATGATATAGAAGCTTTAACGACCAACTATACAGAGTGATGGGGATATGCCTACAGGGGTATACCCAGCAGGACGTTTCCGACTGGCCCAAGAACTGGCGAGTGGGCCTGCAAGACGGCGACTGGATTGAAGCCCAACGAGGAACCAAGCGATTGGAAGCTGAAGGCCCAGGCGAGTAGATAGGCCCAGTCGGATTAGGTTAAACGAGTACCAAAGCTTTAACTGAATTGGTTGAGATATATAAACCCTAGGGGAGGTGAGCCTATATAAACCCCCCTGTAGGGCGAGTAGAGATACGTTCCATCATACACCTAAGCGACTCGCCGCCTAGCCGCCGAGCTCGCCCATTGTACCACCTCCATAATACAATCTAGCAGGAGTAGGTCTTTACCCTCCGGGGGGGGCGAACCTGGGTAAAACCCTGTGTCTTTGCCCTCATCTCGCCATGAGATGGCTGGCCTTGCCCTCGTTCTACTACTCACGCCGATTGCGGCATCTGCCGTGACCATTCCCGGCGTGGCGCCCACCGTGGGGCCTGGCGGTCTGGCGGTGTTCTGCGGAGATCAATCTTCCCATCAACGACGGTCGCCACGGCCGCATGATAGCGATCGGCGAGATGCTCCAAATCTTGCCGAGCAGCTACGTCCGGCGCGGCCCGTCACGCCGCAGCGTGATCTGCCGATCGGCATGATCAGCCTCTTCGTCGGCCTCACCGGCGTCATCGTCTCGGAGGACTCGGCTGCGCATCCGCGAAGTCGCCGCCACGCGATCGGCTCTCCGAGCCAGATCCGCCGATCCATCGCCTCGCCTCGTACAACTCGGCCACGTGGCGAAAAACTTCGGTGACGCGGAGACGCGGCCCTCGACGCCGACTCGGCGACCCCGGCGTCACTCGCCTGGTCCATCACCGCGGCTTCACCCGCGGGCTTCATCACTCAGGTATCCAACGTGGGAGACTTCGAGGACCCCTCCATCCTCGGGATCTTCGAATTCGACTCCGGGTCGGAGAATTCCGCCGACCTCCACGACTGAACCGGTCGCCACGCCGCGACCTACATGGCGACCGGCACCGATCCGCCGGAGGATCCATTCTCCACCCCGATCCCTCCTAACGCCACGACAACGGAGGTCGAGGAACTCCGCCTGAAACTGGCGGAGGCGGTGCGCAAGGAACAAGCCGAGCGCGAAAAATTCCGCCTCGAGCAAGTAACGGCGCAGGAGCTATCGTGCTACCACCAACAGCGGATCGGTCGCGCTGAACCCTACCGTTCGGGCGCCTGAACTTCGACGGCGAAACGACCCGGCCGTGTGGCGGCGCGCGTCTGCGAGCAGCGCCACCGGGAGGAAGCGCCCGACCCGCCAGGTCGGCGATGGGCGCCCGCCTCCCAACCGCACACCCCGAGGGACCAGCCGCGGATAGTAGTCTCCTCACGGAGGCGAGACAAACGGCCTCCCACTGTTCTCCACCCGATGGACAACCTCGTGGTAGGCCGGCGGCAAAGCATCACGGCCACCGGCGGCGTCTGCAGATCCAATACGTCGAGCCCTGCTGCAAAGGCCGTCGAGCAGCAAAGCGGGCGCCGACTCGCAGGGCGAGTATACTCGCGTTCCTCGGGAAGCGAGGCGGTCTCGGCGGCGCCCAATGGCGGCAAACACACTCAGCTGCCCACCACCGAGCCACTGCAGCTCCAACACCGACCCGAACGCTGCCTCTCCACCAACGACCCCAGGCCGGCGACCAACCTCGTCGCCGCCAACGGTCAACCCATCGACGCCCGCACCCACATCATCAACAACCAAAGCTGGCGCGCACGCCAGCCCGACGACCTGCGACACACCCTAACCAATCGCCGCGACGGCGAGCCCATGGGGTCGCTCAGTCGACTCAGCCCCAAGTGCTTCGGACCAATGATCCGAGGCGAGAAGTACCTGCCAAACTTTAAGGCACCGAAGGAGATAGAAAATTACGACCCCTCGTACGACACTGCTGTCTGGCTCGACACATACCTCATGGCAATGGGGATCGCAGGCCACACCGACCTGCTAGCCGCCCGTTACCTCCCCCTGATGATGGAGGGGACGTGCAGGCAGTGGATCAACACCCTCCCTCAGGACAGGATAGACTCCTGGGAGGAGATGCGCGACGCTTTCGTCAGGCACTTCGAGTGCTCCTACACCCGCGCCACCACTATCGAGGACCTGGAGCGATGCGTCCAGGGACCCCGCGAGTTGACCCGCAACTGGGTCCAACGGTGGCAAGAACTCTGGTACAACGCGGTCGGTATTCACTCGGACACCGCGATCCATTGCTTCAAGACCTCGTGCCGCTATGAGCCCCTGGTCGCCAAGCTCAAGCGACACTCTCGCACACTCGACAACATCCCCGACCTCCTCGAGATCGCCAAACGGTACGCGGAGGAAGATCCAAACCAGAAGCGGCGACGAGTCGGAGGTCAACGCCGCCTGGCAGCGACAGCAGACGACGGTCCGACCTACGCTACAACACTCGCCTCACCGGCAAGCGCCCAGTGGACGGGCGAGTCGACTTCATCGTCGCTAACGCCGCACGCAGCACACGAGCCCAAGAGCTTCCGCCATGACGGAGGGCAACGCCGCTGACGGCGGCAACTACAAGGCCAAGCCAAGGTTTGACCCGCGACTCTCCTTAACCAACCATGTGTGTTTCATAGCAGGAAGGAAGCCTAGCGCACACCACCGCCGACTGCCACACCCTCAGGGAGATCGAGAAGGCACGGCGAGCACGGGAGGACCTGGACAACGACCCGCCAAACGGCGGAAAATTCGGCAAAGTGGCCGGCTCACTCCATACCTTCACAGGCTTCAACACGAAGCGCGAGAAGAAGGTCATCGCCCGCGCCGTCGCCGTCAACGCGGTGGCCCAGGTGGACGTTCCCCAGTTCCTCAACTGGTCAGAGCAGCCCATCACCTGGAGCCGCCAAGACCACTCGCCACGCATCGAGTACCCAGGACGAGTCGCCCTGGTGGTAAAGCCCAAGACATTGATGGACGGCGGAAGCTCCATCAACATCCTGTACCTCGACACCTTCAGGCGGCTGCGTCTCCCGCAGTCGATGATCGAGACGACTCACACCACGTTCCACGGCATCGTCCCCGGTCGGAAGGCATACCCGATCGGCAAGCTCACGCTACCAGTCACCTTCGGCACACCGGCAAACTTCCGCACCGAGCGGATCGTCTTCGAGCTGGTGCCCTTCGACAGCCCTACCACCGCCTGGGCGCGTTCGCCAAGTTCATGGCAGCGCCCCACTACGCGTACAACGCGATGAAGCTCCCCGGGCCGTGCGGCGTCATCACCATCAACGGCGACCCCGACATGGCCGCCGAGTGCGAGGCTAAAGGAGCCGAGCTCGCCGACGCCGTCATCGCGGCGGAGACCAACCATGCCGATGAGCTCGCCAAGTACGCGAGCGGGGTCAACAATGATGACCCCACAATACTCAAGAAGCCCAACTCGGAGGGCGCAAACACCTCAACCTTCGAGTCCACTACGCACACCCGCACCGTCGAGCTGGTCCCAGGCGACTCCAGCCAGACGGTGACGATCGGGTCGGGCATGAGCCAGCATAGGAAGGCGCGCTCATCGAGTTCCTCCGTGAGAACAGGGACATCTTCGCATGGAAGCCCTCTGACATGCCCGGTGTCCCTAGGGAGCTCGCTGAGCACAAGCTAAATGCCAACCCAAAGTGCGACCTGTCAAGCAGTCGCTGCGGCCCTTCAATGAAGAGCGCCGCCGAGCAATCGCCGAGGAGGTGCAGCGTCTACTCGCTGCAGGCTTCATCCGGCCAATCAAATACTCCAAGTGGCTGGCAAACCCAGTCCTGGTCGAGAAGAAGAACGGGACCTGGAGGATGTGTATCGACTACACAAACCTAAACAGCGCCTACCCAAAGGAGCAGTTTGTCCTCCCGCGGATCGACCAGATAATCGATTCAACCGCGGGCTCGGAGTCGCTATGTTTCCTCGACGCCTACTCTGGGTACAACCAGATCAAAATGTCTATCAAAGACGAGGAGAAGACGGCGTTCATCACGCCATTCGGAGCCTTCTGCTACACCGCCATGACCTTCGGCCTCAAGAACGCCGGGGCGACCTACTAGCGGTGCATGCAAGAATGCCTCGCGAGCCAAATTGCCCGCAACATCCACGTCTACATCGACGACGTGGTCGTAAAGTCCGCTCGCCAGGGCGACCTACTCGCCGACCTGGCGGAAACATTCGCCAACCTGCGAAAATACAAGATAAAGCTCAACCCAGGCAAATGCACCTTCGGTGTACCTGCAGGACAACTACTGGGGTACGTCGTCTCCAAGCTCGGGATCGAGGCGAACCCCACGAAGATCGACACGATCGCCCGGCTCGGCAAACCCGAGTGCCTGCGCGACGTCTAGAAACTAGCCGGGCGAGTAGCGGCTCTCGGTCGCTTCATCCCCCGCCTGGGCGAAAAGGCGATGCCCCTATACCGCCTGATACGCAAGAACCCCACCTTCCAGTGGGACAAGGAGGCGGAAGACGCGCTCCGCGACCTCAAAAAGTTGCTACTCGCCGCCCCCGCCGACAAAGAACCCATGCTGGTTTACGTCGCGGCTTCCGAGCGCGTCGTCAGCGCCGTGATGGTCGTCGAGCGACCGGAGGAAGGAAAGGAGCGCCCAGTACAGCGGCCGGTGTACTACATCAGCGAGGTCCTCACCGAGTCGCGCCAGCGGTACCCCCAGTACCAAAAGCTGGTATACGCGGTCTTCAGAGCTCAGCGGCGCCTGCCGCACTACTTCCAGGAGCACCCGATCACGGTCGTTTCCTTGGCACCACTGTAGGACATAATACGCAACCGTGAGGCGACCGGGCGGGTCGCCAAGTGGGCCGTCGAGATTGGCGTCCACAACATCAAATACGAGCCGCGAAAAGCAATCAAGTCGCAGGCCCTAGCGGACTTCATCGCCGACTGGGAAGAGGCCCAGCAGCCAGAGAAGCTGCCATACCTCCATTACTGGAGCCTGCACTTCGACGGTTCCAAGAACGCGGACGGCGCAGGCGCAGGGATCGTGCTAACTTCGCCGAAGGGCGACAAGCTCCGCTACGTCCTCTGCCTCGACTTCACACCCTGCACCAACAACATGGCTGAGTACGAGGCCTTACTCCACGGCATGCGAGCGGCCAAGGAGATGAATGTCAACCGCCTACGCTGCTACGGAGATTCCGACCTCGTCGCAGGGCAAGTCGCTGGCACCTGCGACGCCGTCTCCCCCACCATGGCGGCGTACCGCCAAGCAGTGGACAAGTTGGGCGGACATTTCACAGGCTACTCTG
This sequence comes from Avena longiglumis, assembly GCA_030063025.1. NCBI lineage: Eukaryota > Viridiplantae > Streptophyta > Magnoliopsida > Poales > Poaceae > Avena > Avena longiglumis. The sequence goes on along the minus strand of CP125977.1, from coordinate 151,665,058 downwards.
TCGAGTGGATAGACAGGCGGAAGAACGAGGAGGCCGACACACTCTCTCGTAGGGTCGGCTCGACTCGCACCACCTGCCGGCGTCTTCCTCGACACGATCACCAAGCCATCAGTCTCTCCCCCGAGGGAGATCGACATCGGAGTACCGCTCCAACCAGAGGCAACCCTGGTCGCTCGTGAACGAGCGCCGACGATGACCAAGCCCTACATCGCCTACCGAAGCGGCACCTTGCCGCAGACAAAACGGACGCCGGATGATGATCGCCGATGCAAGTCATACACCATCATCGACGGCGAGCTCCACAAGCGCGATGTCACCGGCGTGTTCCAACGCGCCCAACCCGCAAGGACGCAAGATCCTCCACGATATCCACTCCGCGATCGGCCACCACGCCGGCGCCACTCGGTCGCCAAGGCTATGCGACATGGCTTCTCTGGCCCACCGCACACGCCGATGTGGACATTGTCCAGATGCGCGCCGTGCGGCACGCCAATCGACGCACGCGTGCGAGCTCGGCTCAAAACAATCCCCATCACCTGGCCATTCGCTGTGTGGGGCATGGACATGGTAGGCCCCTTCAAGAAGGCCCCCTCCGGCTACACCCACCTACCAGTCGCAGTTGACAAATTCACAAAGTGGGTGGAGGCCAAGCCAGTTCGGAAATGCGACGGGAAGACCGCCACAAAATTCCTACGTGAGCTCATATATCGCTACGGGTTCCCAAACAGCATCATCACGGACAATGGCACCAACTTCGCCAAAGGAGCCATGGCTGAATTCTGCGAAGAGCACCACATCCGGCTCGACCTCGCGTCGGTCGCCCACCCGGAATCCAACGGCCAGGCAGAACGGGCCAACCAAAGCATCCTCCACGGTCTGAAGCCGCGACTCCAAGTACCACTCGAGCACCCGGTGCTGGGTCGAGGAGTTGCCCTCTGTCATCTAGGGATCCACACCTCGATCAGCAGTCGGCAGGTTCACCCCTTCTTCATGGTCTACGGCGCCGAGGCGTCATGCCCACCGACCTCGAAACACGACTCCGCGGATCGTCCACTACACGGAGGCATAAACGAGCTCGCCCGGCAAGACGGGTCGATCAACTCGACGAGGCACGTGACCTCGCTCGGTCACGCACTGCCATCTACCAGCAGGGACTCCGCCGCTACCACAGCCGGCGGGTGAAGACTCGCACCTTCCAAGAGGGCGACCTGGTGTTACGCCTCATACTGGACAAGAAGGGCATGCACAAGCTCTCCCCTATGTGGGAAGGGCCATTCGCCATCGGGCGCGTACTCGGCAACGACGCCTACTACCTCATCGACGTCCGCGGGGATGGCGAACTCGACGTCAAGTGACCATGGAATGTAAACCTCCTACGGAAGTTCTACTCCTAGAACCCCACACATGTACTCTCCAGTCGCTATGAAATAAAAAGAAACGGTTACCGCAAAATTGCGCCTACTCTCCATGTCTTGTGCCACTCGCACTCGTAATAACAGCGTTACGCTAACCGCAGAAGTCAACCTTTGGTATAGCGATCGACACGGCTAAGTAGTGCGGTGCAAGAGCACTGAGTAACCTCAGGTCTTGCATCTTCCATGAAAAACGCCTATCAGGAGCCCCATTGGAGTCGCCTAGCTCGACTGGTTCTACGAACCAAGACAACTGCCTTCGCTTCTTACAGCGACCATGGTCCTCCGCATCCTTGGCATAGCGACTCGAACGGCTAAGTACCACGCTCGGGGACTGAAGACCAGTTCATCGCGAGCGGTCCGAGAAAATGCCAAGTAGGAGAGCACGCCGAGGACTCGCCACGCGACTGACCCCACGGGCCAGGCAGGAGTGACGCGCTCAAATTAACGCGCTAAGTCCTCAACCACCCTCGAGTCGCGCCTAGAACAACCAAGTACCACGCTCGGGGACTCGGCCACCTGACCTCGTTCGCGCAAGGGAAAACGGCAAAGTACAGAGCACTCAAGGGAGTCGCCTTGCGACTGGCTCTTCGAGCCCGGGCGAGTCGACCACAATGACAAAACACATAAAAACAACAAACATATCACATACGAGGTAAACCCCACAAAAGGGCGGATGCGCTCGGGGACTCGTTCAAACATCAATCACAAACACACGACAAATACCAAAATAAACAAGATGTCTCATTCGATTGCATGTCACATTGTCTCATGTTACAAAATATGCCCGCATGGCAGACCTGCTGCTAACGCCACAAGGAAACCTATCCTACTCTGCAGGCTTTGATGACGACTCGCTAACACCCCGACGATTGCAGATGAACGGCGTGTACGGGTTCGACGGATACGTCGTCAGTTCACCCGCCATCGCCGCGCGGAAGGGCTGCTCGACCTTGAGATCACGATGCGGCGGCTCGGGATCGTTCGGCACGACGACCGTCTCCTGGTACGGAAGGAGGTCGCCCATTGCCCACACACGCTCCGAGTACGCGGCGGCGCGATCTTGCAACTTGAGGACCTCAGAAAGCTCCACCGCGCCAGTCGACAATGGGTAGCCACTCGTCACATCGTCGATGTCGAAGTCCTCGGGGAAGTGGGCAAGTCCAAGACTAAGTGCCGTCGCCGCTCCGCGCCGAAACGCCGACCGCGTCATGAACTCAACGACCGCGGGCGCCTTCTCCAAATATCTCCACACCTCAACGAGGTCGCTAGGAATCACCTCCGTGGGCGATATCTCTTGGAGATAGGCACGGATGCACATCGCCGACAACGTTGCCGAGTCGACAAGCATGCTTACGCACTGCCGCGCGTCGAACGAGCTCGCCTCTTCCGCGCTATCGATGATGCGACCTGCGAGTAGAAGGCAATAATGAATATGACGGACAACACAAAAGGCACAACCACTGGAAGGGGCAGACGCACTTACCAATCAACGGGCGGGCGAGTTCCGTGATGAAGCTTTGAAGAGACGTATGGTCGTCCTGAAGCCCAACAACAAGGGCATCTGACACTTTGCGATCCTCTTTGGCGGCTGCAATGGCGGCCTTGGCTCGCCCGTCAGCCGAGCTCGCTTCTTCCTTTGCCTCCCGCAGCTCGCGCTCGAGGTCGGCGATCCGCTGTTCAGCCGCACTCAAAGCCGTTTGCGCCGCCGCCAATTCACCAGCGGGGACAAGCCCCTGGCGAGCTTCCTCTGCCTTCGCAGCAACAGCCTGAAGCCCTTTGTTCGCCTCCTGGACGATGGCCAGCTCCTTCTCCGCGCGCTGTTTCGCGGCCAATCGGTCAGCCGACTCAAGCTGCAGACCCCGCACATCACCAAAAAGGTTAATCAAAGCAAAATTCCTAAGTGCCCACCCGCTGAAATTCAGCGAGTGCGCACTCGGGGACTGGCAACCAAAAAAATCCTAAGTGCCCACCCGCTGAAATTCAGCGCGTGCGCACTTGGGGACTGGCAATCAAAAATTCTTAAGTGCCCACCTGCTGAAATTCAGCGCGTGCGCACTCGGGGACTGGATGCGAAAAATAAAGATAAGACATTAAAAAAATCAGGCCGCTGCAAAGCACCGACCTGATCCTCGGGGACTGGAGGTACCTGGATGGCTGCGCCAAGCATGCCGTGAAGTTGTATCGCGTCCACGGACGTGAGGAGAGCCGACGTGTGCCCACGACGTTGGTCGATTTCAACATCGGCGGTTCCAGGAGTGTGGCTCGAGGGCGAATTTCCACTCGCCGCGGCCGCCTTGGTCATGAAGCGCGGAAAAGTGGCTATAGAGGCACCTGCCCCAAAGGAGGTCGGCTCGGCCGTTCTAGGCAACGGAGCGCCCTCCTTCGTGGACGCGGCCGCCTACGTTGCGGGTCCAGCTGGCGCGACCGCCGTGTCGTCAGAAATCGTGACGACGTCGTCACCCTTGGCCTTCTTGCCGCCATCCGCAGAGACGACGACCTCGTCCGCCTTCCTCTTGCAGGAAGGATCCTCCTCGCTAACGACGGGTGGCACCTTAGCCACGGTTGGGTGGTGTAACTACCTCGGTGAATTACGCTCCTAGACACAAGCCTAGATGAGCGGTAGTGTTTGAAATAGTACGGTGGGGCCCCAAAAGCCACTCACGGGTAGACCTTTCGGCCGTCCTAACCACTACCATCTCAACGGGACCTGTGCGGGCGGCGTAATCGCCAGGCGAAGGGATCAAATACATACACAAATGAGTATGTATGCAAGCCACCATACAAGAGTACATCAGAGCCATACCATCTAGAAAGAAAGGAAATATAGCAATGCCATACGGCAAGATTCAAATGACCTAGATAGATCTAATATTTTAGGATACTTCCTCATACAACACACATCAGAGTATCATGCGGAAGCGGCAAACAAGGTCCGAGTACGGATAAGAAGCAAATCGGCATAAGATGCCATAGAAAATAAGCACATCCCAACCACAGATCTCACGGATCCCCGTTCCCGGAATCTCTACACCGAACGATCGTTGCCCACATCATCAGCCTCTTCCACCCAAAGATCCGCCCCGCGAGGGTACCTGCTCATCTGAACCAATAATTTATCGTGTGAGACCCTAAGGGTACTCAGCAAGTCTTAATGCCTCTAAAGGGGACACAACCTGGGGTGACGCAATTGCAGCAAAAGATAAACCCTAGCAGTTCTACAGATACTCGCTATCCATCCGCCTAACCAATGATACACGGATGTCCGTGAATTAAGAACAACCGTTATAATGGTAATCTCATCAGATCCATCCTCCTCCCCGCTTACCAACGAGGAAGCGGACGAACAACCCCCCCATCCGTTGGAAATTTTATTAACCATTCCATGAGTGTTGCACTATTTACTAGTCAAATTACTTAGTCAGATTAAAGCGGTACTTTAGTTATGCTTGTCTATGATCGAGAAACTGTGCTCCAAGTCGTCCATAACCATGACACGGCTTTGAAAAGTTTTACCCGCCGGTGCACCAATAGCACACGCTCGATCAACCTCGGAAAAACCAAATCAAAACCCAACGAGGCCTTCACGACTAAGCAATCACAAGATTCAGAAATATTTCAGGGGGCCACCCCATTGAGTAGATCCGTAACGAAGTTAGCTTACTCCGAGTCGGACTCAAGGTTTGCGTCAGTGGATGTAAACGACTGGGAACCCGAAAGTGTGGCTGGGCTTGTCGACATCGAAACACCGCTTACCTAAGCGATGCGTGTGCTCCTCGCACAAACGTAAGTAAGACAGTAGCATGGCATAAGTACAGGATAGTAAATAAATCCTCAAACTAGTTGTGGCCCCAAGAAATAAGACGGAATCAAGCTCTGGCTCAGGGGGGTCCCATATACCTCCCGGATGTGGATAGCGCGATAAATCAAGGAACATGAATCAAGTACTCGGGGTCTTACGGGACACAAGTGAGCAGAAAAACCAAATAGAAGATGTTGCTCACCGGTGCCACTTTCATTAGTTATCCCATTACTACTCAGGTTAAGTTGTTTAGGTACCTCGTTATCCATCAGACTCTCACATACCCTACACATGCTGTTCTACGACTCGCATGGCTCAAACAACTCCTGCAGTAATGGCTCATGGGATGGAGGAACAAGCTTGGTGGGGTTTAAAAGTAAAGGCTATGCATACTTGGGATTCAATTTAATGCAATCGCGACTCAATGATGCAAGAATAAGATAGAGGCAATAGGTACTGTATGTATGCAAGCATGTGGAAGTGCTTGCCTGGCAACTCAGTTGAAGCGAGAGACGGATCTGGGTAGTGCTCCTGGTTCTCTTGATATAACCCCTGCTCAGTGTCAGCGACCGTACGGTGCAGCTAGCGGGCTCGGGGTCACGTCGATCGTCGGGGTAGCAGAGGGTCGGAGCACTCCTGCTGCTCGCGGGCACGGCGGCGGCGGGGCTTCTCCGGCGAGCTTCGGGGGCGATCTCCGGTACCTCACGAAGCAGGGGAAGCAGGCGCAGCTCCTGGCGCTCCTCGCTCGTCTCGGGGTGCTCTGTCGCGAAGGGAGGCAGAGGGGCCGATCTAGGGTTTAGATGGCATGGTGGAGAGATGGCTCGCTGGGGGGAGGAAGAAGGGAGGCCTGGGGAATCTGGGGGAGGCTAGGGCGAGGGGGAAAGATAAGATCGACAGGGGGGGCAGGTAGAAGCGTGGGGCTAGCGTGGGAGAGGGGTTGATGGAAAGGTGGCCTGGCGCCACCTTGTCCTCCTTCACGTGACCAACCAGGCAGGCACCTGGGGGCTGGCAGGTGGGGGCTGCAGCTGGGCCAGGGCGAGGAGCTCGGTGTGGGGCAGAGGGAGAGGGGCACGGGTTCGGTCTAGGGGAGCTAGGGTTCGGGGTAGATGGGAGGCTCGGGTTTGGGGGTCCTCATGGCATAGAGAGAGAGGGAAGAGGGTGGGGTAGGCTCGGTTAGGGAGGATGGTGGTACATGGTTTAGGGTTTAGGTAGGGTTGGTGTTAGGGTTTTGGGATTAGAGGTTTAAGAATAAGATAAGATGAGAGGGACAAGAGGTACTTGACTTGATCATGCATGCTCTAGACAAGTTCACACAAGATCAAGACAAGGAAAAGAGAGAGAGAGGGAGAGATGTGGATTAGGTTTTGTAGCTAGGATGGTTATGGGGCATGGGGTAGAGATAGAGAGGACTAGCATAGATGATTAGAAGAGAGGTGGAAAAGGTTTGCTTTGAAACATGCATGCTCCAAATTAAAGACCAAGCAAGATCAAAAAGAAAAGAGGTAGGGAGAAGGATGTGGGGTTTAGGTTTGTGCAAGCCACATAATCACATGTGCATGCATGGGGTATGGGGATTAAGGGTTAGCTATAGGGGATAGAGAGGGAGAGGATGTGGTGAAGAATTCTACAAGCCAAAACAAGATTGAAACAAAGGATAGATGATCCATGCAAGCAAAGCCAAATAACATTCCAAAGTCAAGAAAAAGGTGGTACTTGCATGGCCCATGCAAACAATAATTGCCATGTAGTTATATTGTGAAAACAACATTAATTTATGTGGCATTATTCCTTGCATTCCCAAAAGGTGGGCAAAGGCCAAGCAAAAGATTATGGTGGAATCCAACCAACCAACATGAACTAGAGGTAAACTCAAATACAATGCCAAGCTCACATTAATTGGATGGTGGAATTATAAGGTGGTGAAAGAAAGGTGGTGGAGTTGTTAAGAGATATGCCCCCAAATCAACTTGGGCATTTAACAATATATTAAGAACCAAATACAATATCAAGAGGCAACTATAATTAATAATGCACATGAGATAAGAACCAAACAAGAAGGGGTTTTATATGATGCTCAAATGCAAGGTGGCATGATGACATGAGCATGACATGGTGATGATGCAACAATTATATGTTGGAAGTGGCCCTTTTTATTACTAGAACAAGTAGCATTACAGGTGTTAGACAACTGGGATGCTACAGGTGGCCCATCCTTTTCACACCGGTCCTGTTCAACAATCATGTAAGCAAGATAATTCAAGCGGTTATGAAAGACAAAGGAAGGCGAGTGTATTCACTTGGCGACCGGAATGAAGTGTAGCCCCGTACGGAGGTCGGCTGGCTTCTCCAGTTCAGGGCCCAGTCGGCGGCTGAGCCCCATGTCAAGGACGTCGCGTGCCCAAGACACGGACGGCTTCTTTGTCGTAGAGGCTGCGACCGGAGCTTCTGTGACCTCCTCGACAGGAGCTTCCCTACGAGGCGAAGTCGCTACGGCCGGAGCATCCCAGCCAGGCGGGGTGAATGGCGAGGCATCGGCGCTGAGGCACCTCGATGGTGGCCGTGTCCAACGCGGCTGTCGTTGGCGGTGCCTCGTCCTTGGCCGGGCTGGGGGCATCAGAACTGCTCGCTGAAAGTGGCGGTGAGGCCGGCCTCGTCGGTTTGGTCTTCGTCTTCCTCGGAGGCGCTTTCACCTCCTTTTCCTTCTTATTCTTTTTAGATGGAGTAGCCTGGCGGCGCGAGGTGGTTTCTGGAAGCTCGTCGTCGTCATCGTGACGCTTGAGGCTTTTACTTGCCTCAAGCTCTCGTTGACATTGCCCACGGGTCTTGCGGAGCAGTGGGGCGACTTCCTCTTCGGATTCGTCATCGCTGTCGCCCTCGTCGCTCCCGGCATTGCCTTTGGCGGGAGGCGACTCGCCCACGTCCTGAACGGACGAGATCGAGTTCTCGTTGTCCGAAGGTGGGAGCCATCCTTCCACCACTTGGAATAGCTGCAATGAATACAAGATGAAGTTAGAATTACCGCGACTGCATAAACTGCGACTGCGAGCGAAGTGAAGTGATTACCGTTGGGGCTGGACGCTTTGCGGTATAGGGGGCGACCCCAGCCTGTGCGTCCAGGTACACCGGATGGGTGATTTTCTTCAGTGCTGGGATGTAGTCCTCCAGCTTCCACTCGTCGAGGCAGTCCTTCTTCGAGTCTTACCGGCCCGTGTACTGGTACATGTAATGCTCGCGTCGAGCGAGCGGGACAAGCCGGCGCCCGAGCCAGCAGTTCTACAGGTTTATCGTCTGGAGGCCCTTCTTCTTCAGACTGCGGATGGTCTGGAGCATCTCGTCGACGACCATCCGCTGGTCGTTGGGGAGCTTGCCGACTTGGAGACGGCGCGGCTCGGACCGATTGGCGGAGTACCGCGGGATCGCTGCCTCGCCCTCTGGGGTCGCCTCGGCTACGTAAAACCATGACTTCTTCCAGTCGCTCGCTGCCTTGGCGGGCAGCATCAGGTTGAAGAATGAAGCCTTCGACTTGAGCTGGAAGGTTAGGCCGCCCGCTTCCTCGCGGCTGATCCGTCCGTGGAACAGATCTTGCCACAAGGGGAAGTAGGGCCGGCAGCCCAAGTAGCATTCGCAGAACGCCACAAAGATGGCGAGCTGCTCGATGCTGTGGGGACCCAGATCCGAAGGCTGGATCCCGTAGTAGGTGCAGAAGCGCCGGAATAACAGGGACGTGGGGAACCCTAGCCCCCGTTCAAGGTGGCTGGTGAAGCAGATGAACTCCCTCTCTCTCGGATTCGGGATCGTCTCTCCGGCTGCGGGAATGCGCCAACAGCCGGCTCGCAAGATCCCGGCCTCCTCGAAGGAAGCCAGTTGCGCCCTCGTGCATTTAGATCTACCCCACGGCTCGGTGGAGAGGGCCATGGCAGAGAGATTTGCTGCGGGTCGGGGGATTTCAGGTCGGCTGGATCGCGATACGAAGGGAGGCGAAAGGTGCGCGCAGTCGGAGGAAATGGTGAGAAGGTGGTTCTCTGATCGCCTGCCATTCCTCTTATATAGCGGTTGTTACCCGCCAAATCGGGGAGCCATTACTACGCGGTGATTACGCCAAAAGTTACTGTTGGATTACCCCAATGGCTAGTTTGACCACGGTTAACGGTCCAACTTCAGCCACTCGACTCGCCGACCCTCTCATTTGGCGATGTTTTGCCGATTCGACACGCCAAAGCTGCGACCTGGATGATTGGATTCTCCTCTATACGGGAGCCCGCCGACGATTCGACTGGATGCCCACTTTGAAGCCGTATACTCCGACTGCCAGCAGCCACCCACGCCTAATCGACGGCGGCCTCGGGGACTACTGATGGGGATATGCCTACAGGGGTATACCCAGGGGGCGTTCGGCAGCCCAAGAACTGGCGAGTGGGCCTGCAAGACGGCGACTGGATTGAAGCCCAGCGAGGAACCAAGCGATTGGAAGCTGAAGGCCCAGGCGAGTAGATAGGCCCAGTCGGATTAGGCTAAATGAGTACCGAAGCTTTAACTGAATCGGTTGAGATATGTAAACCCTAGGGGAGGTGAGCCTATATAAACCCCCCTGTAGGGAGAGTAGAGATACGTTCCATCATACACCTAAGCGACTCGCCGCCTAGCCACCGAGCTCGCCCATTGTACCACCTCCATAATACAATCTAGCAGGAGTAGGTCTTTACCCTCCGGGGGGCCAAACCTGGGTAAAACCCTGTGTCTTTGCCCTCATCTCGCACCGCAGATGGCTGGCCGCCCTTGCCCCTCGTTCTACTACTCGCTGCCGATTGCAGCATCTGTCGTGACCATTCCCACAACACGGAGGGAGATTTTTCTCCGGCCGTATAGTTGTGCCCGTATAGATACTACACATCGAAAAATATTTCACAAGGGGATAAAGTACCTTTAATGACCAACTATATAGCGGGAGATTTTTCTCTGGCCGTATAGTTGTGCCTGTATAGTTACAAAAACCCCTCTAAAACTTCAGAAAAACAAAAGGAATTCAAAGGCAAAAAAAGTAGAAGTAAAACCGTGAATGCAAAGCACTTATTAGAGGAAGAAAACTTACCTTCCACTTACCGTTTATTTAGTCAGGAGTGACAAGCTCCTCCAACAACAAGGACTTCTTATTTTTGGTAGGAATTGACCTAGTTCATCTAATAATTCTCGAAAACGAAAATCACCTGGACTAAAGCTCTTCTCAATAAGATTGGTGTCTTGTTGGGCAAATATAGATGTTGCATCCTCTATCTTTGCTTCTTGTCTCTGCATAATCCGCAACTCAAATTCTAGAAGTAAAAGGATCCAACGGATCAGTCTTGGCTTATGAATCTTCCTCTCGAGGAGTTATTTTAAACCATAACGATCCGTATGAACTCTTACTTTTGCATCAACTATATAAGAACAAAATTTACCGCAAGAGAAAAATACATCAGAGAGTTATCTTTCTTCCTTAGGATAATTCTTTTGAGCACTATTGAGAGTTCTACTATCATGATGTATAATATAAAATCTGTGACCTATGTGTTGTACCAGAGTTACTCCTACACCATCATCACTAGATTCACATATTAAATCAAAAGTCATATCCCATATAGGTGGTTTAATGATAGGGGCATGAGATAAAGCATATTTAATATCAAAGGCAATAAGGCATTTATCATCAAAATTAAATCTTACTCCCTTTTGCAACAAATTAGTTAATGGTTTGGAAATTCTAGATAAATTCCTAATGAACCTTCTATAAAAACCCACATGACCAAGAAAACTTCTAATACCTTTTATGTCCCTTGGTTGTGGCATTCTCTCTATTGCTTTAACTTTATCCTTATCTACTTCAATACCCTTACCTGATACCTTATGTCCAAGGACTATGCCTTCTTTGACCATAAAATGTCACTTCTCCCAGTTTAGAACAAGATTGGTTTCTTTGCAAAACTGCAAAATTCTTTTGATATTATCCAAGCAACTAGTAAACGAAGTTTCATAGAGAGAAAAGTCATCCATAAATACTTTCATCATTAGTTCTATAAAATCTGCAAAAATAGCAGTCATGCATCTTTGAAAAGTATCTCGAGCATTACATAAACCAAAAGGCATGCGTGTGTAAACATGAAAACCATAAGGACTAATGAAATTTGTTTTAAGTTGTTTTAAGAAGCGACTCTTGCGCCCTCTCAAATGAGCGGCGGGAGCCTGGGTAGACGAACTACCCTCTGTCCTCTAGAGCTTGCGCACAACGCCAAACAGCGCCACAGGATACACGCCTTTCTTCATGGTGCATGGAGCCGAATCCATTCTACCTTCTGAGGTACGCTACAAGGCCTGACAGGTCGTAGCTTACAGCGAGGCTGAATCAACGGGCACACTCGAAGACTTCGTAAATTTGCTCGACGAGGCACGCAACATCACCGCTGCATGTTCAATAGTGTACCAGCAAAGCCTCCGCAACTACCGTAGCCGACGGCTGTGGCAACGGTCCTTCGTCAAAGGAGACCTCGTCCTGCGACTCAAGCAGAAGGGAAACCTGAAGCTCGAGTCACCCTGGAAAGGACCCTACGTGGTCACCGAAGTAATTCTAGGTGGCGCCTACCGCCTCAAGGACGTCGATTCTAGAGTAGCATACTCCAACCCTTGGAAGGTCGCATAACTACGAAACTTCTACACTTAGTTGTTTTTACTTACAATAAGGCTTTTCAGCCAGGCTACTCGGCTAAACTTTGTACTCTCCTATATGCGATGAATAAAAGCTAAGTTCCTTGGCCAACTCATTTTTTCTCATGAAAATTTACGTTAATGAAACAGACTTGGGGGCCGCGCCTCACCCTATGACTACGTCAACTCCTTTACTACTGCATTTACCTAAGTAGCTGACCATGTCATCAAACCCTTGAAAACTCCAGCCCAGTTGCGGCTCAACTGACATGATGGCGAGGAGCAGAGATCGACATAGCGCCAGGCTAACGAAAAGGGACATACACCTCTACAATAAAAGGATCACATGAAATACATTATATAAACTTTACAAGGGTGGTAAACAACCCAATCGAAACTATACAAACTTTACATCATTTTACATGGTACACACAGGGAAACGACTACTATCCTCGCTGGAGCAACATGTTGGTTCGCTCATCAAAGAACCGAACAATATCGTCGGCATGCTGGGAAACCGCTCAGTAGTACGGGAGCATGTCCCATGCCATGCCATCAGGAGGAACAGGTGGCACTGTTGCTATCTCCGCCATATCTACATCATGATGGTGAAGCAAACAAGGGCCAGTGCTGCCTTGGCACCCACAACAAGTTGCGGCTACACAAGTTCCTTCATGGCATCCACACTCCGGAACTTCCCCAGCAAACCCAGGAAGCTGGAGGGAGCCACATACAAGGGGAACATGGCACCCCAGATGGACGCTAATGACGACCGTGCGCGCTTCAAGACTTGAAGAACCTGGTGGACACGGTCTTGCACCGTTGCCACCATGACTGCTCGGTCGCGATCCATCTCGAAGAACCCTCCATCCTCCAGCTCCTGTTGGGTGAGGTAGTTGAGTTGAATAGCGACATGCTCCTTCTCTTCCTACCAAAGAAGATTAATAATTCCAAATAGTAGTAGCTCAGAAACCAAAAAGAGAGAACACAATTATGGCATCATATAAGCATTCGACTACAACTCACATTGAAGATGATCACCGATTTGCCTAAACTCATCAAGGAGATTCCTCTCCCTTGTAGTGTCACTCTCAATTTTCGACTTCCAAACATCCGCATGGCTGCAGATAATGAGGATATCTTTCTCCAAACTTCGGATGTGGTCGCGGAGCAATGGAAACTGCGACGCCTCACCAGACATCGGCTAAGAAGTAGCCAAGGGAACTGGCGAAGTCATTGGAGCAACATTCGAGGGAACCTATGAGGCGCAAAGCAACATGAAATAAGGACCAAACAAACCAATCAAGCAAAAGGAAACAAATATTTACAACCAAAAGCTATTAGATAGCAGTTCAACCACAAATACTGTACAAAGGCACTACATGCCACTACAACAAAGACATAAAAAATCTACGCGGGCAACTAAGCAACAAAAGGGCCCTAGGGATTCGCCCCATCCGAAGCATTCCCATGCTCCGTGGCTCAAGCCATGGCCACCCGCTTCTGCTCGATCACGTAATTGGCCAGCAGCTCGATGACGCGCGGTCCGTAGCATTTGTAGCGTGACGTGGAAGGAGCAAAATCTACCTCAATGTCGTTCGCCGCCACTGACATCTTGGAGATCGCCCTCCTCAGGTTCAGCTGCGCACCAGATGCTAGTGCCATCGCCAAGCTAAGGGTGGCACCTGCACCTTTCCGTGTCTTCTTGTATTATGCAGGCGCATCCCCTATCAAGGCCTTCGCCAGGGAGTCAATGTCATCAAGGACCATTCCCTTCGGGGAGATCTTCCGATAGAAGCGGCTGAGGACCTCCTTGGCCCTGGCCAAGGTGTCGAGGGTGGAGCTGCTGCGGTCTTTGACCGTGGAAACCACATCCGCGAGAGGGTACCCATGGTCCAAGACATGGCGATCAAAGCAAACGCTAGTGGCATCTACAGTTGTGCACGAACAAGCCCAAATTCACAAATTGGAAAAACACCAAATTTTGAAGAGCAGCAGCTCGGAAGATTCGGGTAACTTACCATACAATGCCTGGGCGACAGTCATCAGCTTCTCCACCGTTTCCTTATCCCACACAATAGCATCAGTTGTAATCTTTTCCTCACGCTCATTCGCTTCCCGCTTTAAGCGCTCGAGGGAATCCACAACATCATTGGCCTTGGTTTCCGCCTGGTTGCAACTCTTTCCGAGTGACTCAAGCTTGTAGAGAGCCTCGTTGTTCTCCTCTGCAATAAACCAAAAAATAAGGTCAAGCACGATCCCCTACACACGCACCCAAAGAACATAGACAGCATGATACTTACCTTGGAACTGCTGAAAATTCGCCTCCAAGGAAAGGTGTTGCTACCTGAGGCGCTACAAGTTGTGAATGAAGGGCTGCACCAGAAAAGCTTTGGTCAACCGGATAAGAGACCCCGGGGCTCGTTATTAGTAATATAGTGATACTTACGTGTCCACGTGAAGACTCTGAAGGTTCAGCTTGTGCCTTTCGGTAACAACCACATGAGTCCTCGGCTTGGAGGAACTCGATGCGTCATCACAAGAGTTGTCCACCGTCTTCTGGGAGGGCGCTGGAACTTCAGCGCTCGCCGCCTTCGACTCCACGACCTCGGTCTTGTCCTTCACGGACTCATCTGTAGAAGACCCTCTGATACAACACAAAAGGCAAATACATACAAATGTTAGTCACAAAACAAAACTAGCATGGTCAAGAAGCACTGGTGTTGAAGAACTTACGACGGGATGTCGGAGAGATTAATAAACAACGCCTGTTTTTGCTTCTTGGCCGGGGATGAGGAGCTACGACACAAATAGGCACCACCGGAATCGGGGAAGAAGTGTTGGAGATATACCCAAGAGGCACTAATAAAGTGGTTATTATCATATCTTCATGCTTATGATAAATGTTTACATACCATGCTATAATTGTATTAACCGGAAATATTAATACTTGTGTGATTTGTAAACATAAAAGATTGCCTAGTAAAGCCTCTTGTTAAACTAGCTTGTTGGTTAATATATGATCATGGTTTCCTGATCATGAACATAGAGATGTTATTAACAACAGGGTCATATCATTAGGAGAATGATGTGATGGACATACTCCTATAGTTAAGCGTAACATAAAGATCAAGTCATTTAATATAGTTCACTTGCTATAAGCTTTTTGATACATAGTAACCTAATTCCTTCGACCATGAGATCATGCTAATCACCATCACCGGAAGGATGCTTTGATGACATCAAACACCACACCGTAACTGGGTGGCTATAAAGGTGGCATTGAGTTTTCGAAAAGTATGTGTTGAGGCACATGGATCAAGATTGGGATTTGTCCATCCATATGACAGATAGATATACTCTCGGCCCTCTCGGGGGAATGTCATCCAATTAGCTTGCAAGCATGTGACTGGCTCACAAGGGATCACATATCATGGGAACGAGAAAAGAGTACTTACTGGTAACGAGGTTGAACTAGGTATGTAGAGATACCGACGATCAAACCTCGGATAAGTAAAGTATCGTGAGACAAAGGGAAATTGGTATCGTATGTAAATGGTTAATTCGATCATGAAGTAATCGTAGAAATATGTGGGAGCCATATGAATTTCTAGATTCCTCTATTGGTTATTGATCGGAGAAGAGTCTCGATCATGTCTGCATAATTCACGAATCGTAGGGAGACACACTTAAGGATTCGATGTTGTTTAGTAGATATGGAATGTGAGTAGAGAGACTGAATGTTGTTCGGAGTCTTGGATGGGATCCGGGATATCACAAGGAGATCCGGAATGGTCCGGAGAATACGATGCATGTAAGGAAAGTCCAATTTCGGAGTTCTCGAATGATTCCGGTGTTTTCACCGGAATGTTCTAGAAGGGTCTAGAAGGTTCACCGATCCGGAAGGGGAAGGGTACATGGATGTGTCATGACAAAGTGTAATGGTCGCATCATGTCCTAGGTCACTTGGCTAGACACTTGGAAGAGAGAAATCAAACTCTAATTTGAAAGTCAAAAAGGCAGTTTGAAAAAGTCAAATCCTAACATGGTTTCCGAGTTAGGGAGGGTTTCTGAGTTAGGGAGGGTTTCCACCTGGGTTGGGAACACCCTTAGACGCCCCCACCTATATAAGGAGGGGTAGGGGCGCACCCCAAGGTATCCCCCTTGCCCTAGGAGCCCAAGAAACCCTAGGTTGGCCGCCGCTCCCCTCTCTAGTTGCGACCAATCTAGATCTCCTCTAAACCGCTACTGACTAGCTAAACTCTAGTTGCTATCTACCTCTAAACATCGGCCCTCTAAACCCTAGATCGTCAGGGCTCCCTCTACTCACCATACTCGCTCCGGATTAGGCGAAGCCCTGCGGGATCTCCCCTCTACTTCCGACACCACGTCGTCGTGCTGCCGGAATCGCGAGGAGAGAGCTACAACCTCCGCTGCCTGCTGGAACAAGGGAGAGGAAAGTCTTCATCGAGTACTATACGTGTGACCGACTGCGGGAGCGCTGCCGGAACGCGGCGCCGGAAGGATCATCTACGCGATCTTGAGATCGGCAAGTGAACGACTACATCACTCACGAGAATCTGCTCTCGGTAACCGCTTTGGATCTTCGAGGGTACTCTATCAACTTGTTGCACCGATCTAGTAGATAGATCTTGGCTTGATCATAGATTAGATCTTGACTGTGTGTTCATGCGGTATAAATTTTTTGTTTTCCATGCTACAATTGTTTCACTGAAAGAGAATCTTAGCAATATATGGTAGAAAAGAAAAGACTAGAATTGTTCAGCTTAGGTATATAGAGGATATACATGTTATGGCTATATTCTTTGCTTATTAAACAATGTGGTTCTTAAATATTGGATACTGAATTTTGTTGGTGTGAATCGTCATACGAAACTACACAATTCATGAAATACAATGGCCTAAGTAACTAGCAAAAGAATATGTGATGATGTTCATCGAGAACAAATAAAGGGTTGTTGTGTTGCTCGTTAACATCAAAGCTTGCCTTCAAGATTTGATTTATCAGGTATTATGAGAACAAAAGGGTTGTTCAAATAATTGCCGTAATCCATAAAAGATGGATGATTTACAAATCTTGTTGGATAAATCACATCCATAAAAAAATTGCTAAAAATGTCGAAAGACAATTGATAAGAAAGATCACTTAGGAAGTGACATCGCCGTTTAAATTATATTAGCAAGAAAACATGAAGAAACTCCATGTGGATGGAATTTTGGAGTCTTTTGATTTTTTATCAAATGACGCTTGTGAAATTTTCCTAGAGATAATTAAAACTCCGCTCATAGGCCAAAGGGAACGGATGACTAGCTTATTGGAACTTGTACATATTGTTGTATGAAGTCCATTATGCGTAGTCAAGAGCGATAGATTTCAACTTCATATGCTTTCTCCGAAAATTTGAGTGAATATATGAATATTTAGTTAATAAGGATGAAGTGTGAAACATTTGAAAAGTTTAAAGACTTTCAAGATGAAGTGCAAAATCAATGTAACAAGAAAATAAAGAATTTATGATAGGATCATAAAGGAAGATATTTGAGTTATAAAGTTTAGCATAACACCTAAGATTTGAGGAATCGTTCCATGGATTTGTGTTTCTCGAAACACCATATGAGTATGGAATAATCGAGATATGCAATGAAACCTTGTTTGACATGGTAAGATCAAAGGTGTAATTGATAAAACTGCCATTATATTTTAAATATTAAAGCTTTAGAGACTACCATTTTTCCACTGAAAATAGCTCCATCATAATCCATTGAAATGACACCATATAAAGTTATGGTTTGGGATAAAACCCAAGTTTTACTTTCTTAAACATTGGTATGCTGTGCATAAGAAAGATGTTTGCAACCAAAATCGGATGAACATATCTTTGTATGTTATTTTGAATAATCGTTGAGTATTCCTCCATAACACCAAAGACAAAAATGTTTATCTCTTAGAACGTCAAGTTTCTTTGAGAAAGGAATTTTCCGTGAAAAGTTAAGTGGGAGCACAATAGAACTTTGATAAGGTTAAAAGAACCTTAGCTATATGTGCAAAGTTGCGCAGCGCTGAAAAGTGTTCCGGAGGCAGCAACAATGCTCAAGGCTCACGTGCCTCAAAGGTTGTGGCCACGGAGGTCTAAGTTCCGATTGAAACAAGTAGGTCGGGTAACCAATCAAATACCAAGATTTGAGAGTTAAATCATTATTTGACAATAACGATCCGACTACATTGAAATAAGCGATGATGGGCCCTGACTCCGTCAAATAGTTTGAAGCCATAAAATCCGTGATAGTTCCATATACGAGAGATCAAGCTTTGAACTTGAAAGACCCTCTGAAAAGGTGCAAGACCTTACAGTCATATTTGGATTTATAAAGAAATAGACATGGATGTTTCACATCTATGAAATTATCGACTATGACAAGATTTGATGTTTCATTAAGCGATATTTAGTCTAGACGGATTAATGTAGCAACCACTACATATAATTTTGTTAAGTGGTAGTTGAATAAACAAAATAAGTTCTTCTAATATAATGGTTACCTAGGACGTGTGCATGACACGGTCCAAAGGGTTTTGTTAATTAAAAGGATGCTAAAATCATATACAAACTTCAATGGTTGAAGTAAGCATCACGGAGTTGGAATCTTCACTATGATGATACTGTTAAAAGAGTTTAATTTCATCGGAGACGATGAATATGCTTGCATTTGCAAGAAATTAAGTGGGAGCGCTAAGACATGTTTCTAATACATTATGTGGAAGACATAATGTTGATTGGAAATGATGTATCTTTTTATTGACACATGTTAAGTATTTCATCTCGATGAAAGTCTTAGGCAGAACCCGAATATTTGGCATCAATGTCTATATGGATAAATTGAGACGCTAATATAGTTGTGCCCGAAGTACATAGATGAGATATTGAATGAGTTCAATATAGAAACTACAAGAAATGTTCTTGTTGCATAGGAAGGATTGAATAAAGATTCAAGTATTTTTGATACTTGATATATAAAATCACAAAGAGTACTTTATCAATCATGCTGTGATGTGTACAAATCCAGATATGTCCTATGCTCTAAATGTTATGAGCGTATACCAGAATGATTCATAAGACGATTATTGGACGATAGTAAAGATATTCTTATGATCTTTTAGAAGAACTAAGAATATATTATTTTGTAGAAGTGACAAATAGATGGTTAGTTCATTGTAAAATTATTACATTGATACTAGTTTTGTCACAAAGTACAAATTAAGTTTATCTCTACCTAAACTAAGGGTGGCACAATATGATGGAAAGTAAGTTCCATAATGGATTTGGATGAGTTCCAAAGTTAAGACATGGTGATAGATACTACAACAAAAGGCTAAGTATATGACTACTATAGAGATGTTATGTGGCATCCCGCAAAACATAGAGATGTTATGTGGCATCCCGCAAAACCACTACTAGAAAATCGCGTTGAATTTGTGCATTGCATCGTCATCATCATGCATTGTTTGCATAAAACTATTTTTCGCAAGCCCGTTTTGTTTTCAAAACGCCCCGTCTTTTGTTTAAACGCCAAACCCCCCGGATGTTCCGGATAATTTGTTTGTCTAAAACTAGTTATAAAAGCTATTTGAAAATAAATAAAATTTTAAGTTATTTTTAATAGGGGCAGTCGAACGGGCCGGTGACCCGATCGACCGCTCCAGGAAAACTAAAATGGTCCACCTAACCGCCCTTCCCAAAACCTACAGCTACCCAGAAAACTACCCAAACCATCCCTCCACCTCACTCCCTCCAATAGCATCCTGCCACCTCACCTAACCTCCCCCCCTATCCAATCAGCCTCTGCCATGTCGCTCCCTCACCCTCTCTCCCCACTCCCAGCCGCCCCTGCACACTCACGCACACAGCGCGCGCACACAACCCACCAAACACCCCACCTCCTCTCTCACCTTGGCCCCACCCGCGTGGGCCCTACCACCGACCCACTGGGCTGGACCCGGTCCACCCTTCCCCAGACCGCCCCACCCTGGCCCCGCAGCACCACCCCCACGCGCCTGCCTCCCTCTCTCTTCCTTCCCTCCTTCTCCCAGCGTTCCCTCTCTGCTACCCCTCATCCGGCGCTTGATGCCCGTGCTTCTCATGACCCCATGGCCGCCAGCTGCTCCTCCTTCCCCAACCTTCCGCCGCGTCGCGCCCTCTCCCGTCGGCCTCCCGAGCACCGCCCGCTCAAGCTGCCCCTGGCCGGCCGCGTTGCCCGCGACCACGCCTCGCGCCCGCGGCAGCGCCCGGCGCCCGTCCCTCCTCGGCTCGCCCGTCCTCACCCGTCGCCCTCGCCCGCCGCCCGCCCGCCGCCCGTGTCGCCGCCCGCCAGCTCTGCTCCCGTCGCCCAAGCCCCGCCTCTTCTCCCTCCGCCTTGCTGCCCCATGCGCCTGGCGCCCTCCGGCCGCCTAAGCCAACCGCCGCGCCGTCGCTGCCATCGACCTCACCTCGCAGCTTCACGAACCCGCCTCCGAGCCGCTGCCAGGTCCCCCTCCTCGCGTCGCCTCGGCAAGGTCGCCCCAACCCCATCCATGGTCGCCGCCAAGCTCGTGTCGCCTGTCCTCGTCAGCCTCCTTGCGCCCGCGCCTGGCCACCGTTGTCCTGGCAGGCCCAACCTCGTGTGTCCTCCTGCAGTGGCCGAGTACCCCAGCTGTGTGTATGTTTGGAAGCTCTCGTTTTCTGTCAGGCACCGTTCTGCTGCTAAGAGCTCCTGTAGTTATGTTTGTCTCGCAGCATTGTTTCCATCTTCCGCCATGTACAAGTTGGTGTCTCTCGGAATCGCAAGATCTTCTTTTAGGGACGCCCCTGACAAGTTGCACAAGACCCTTGAACTCGACACCCTCGCATCGACAAGATCTTCTTCACGGAGCATATGTCCGAGACCGCGAACCCACAGGGACTTCATCCTAGAATGCGAAGACCTCGTTCTCGGACCAAAGGCCCTGAGTTCTTCGTCACGGATCCGATGGTCGAACCCCCCGAAGACCGATCCCGGAGCCCGATCTGTAGACCACATGGGACGACAAGTACTCCGTCATGTACCCGTTTGGAGCAGACCCGAAGACGGCAGATGCGACAAGTACTTCTCCCCAGATCCGATGCGAGGACCCGGACGCCAAGGTCGCCCATGCAAATACGACAAGTGCTTCACCCCGAACGCCAAGACCGTCCCGGCTCGAGGACTCGACAAGATCTGTGCGGGCCCGACAAGACCTTCGCAACGACAAGATCTACCCCCAATATGCGAGAACGAACCCGCCGAGACCGTTCCGATCCCATCGAACCCCCGGACCAAGGCCGTCGAACCCTGGACCCTGAGACCGACCCCGAACCCCCGGAGACCCCAAGTTCGCCGAACCCTAAATGTGTGAACCTCTTCCCGAAACCCTAATTTCACAATATAATACAATTGTTGCATATTTAATCACCATCTCGCATGCATAATCATGTGGTTTGGGGGCCTTATGCCGATTCACCTAATAATTAAACATGGGGCCCATATGCGAGCAAATCTAGTCTCATATTGGCCTCATTTAAACTTGTGTAGCGAACCGGTATCTTGTCTTGCCTTGTTATAACAACATGTAAATTGCGGGGTAGCTAAACAACTTGAACCACTTGAATAAATTGTCGGGACCCCGGTTCCACTTAATATGACCTAATTGCATCGCACCTTTCCATGCCATGCATCATACATGCATCATGCCGATCTTCTGCCGTGTATTAAATATTGCATCCGTTGTCTCTTCTAGTGTTTTGCTTCTTCGCGGATAAGGCCGTTGAGTTGATGTGAGCTTCGCCCCGATCTTCGGATGAAACTTCGACAATGTTTTCAGGCGAGCATCTCCCCCTTTCTACCTATCTTACTTTTATAGTCTTTATTCCCTCCTGTTGATCTATTTCTATCTGTGTTGCGATGCTTTAGTTTCCGTACCTGTGATATACCGTGCAGCCCTATATTGCCTTGGACACACCCTATTACCTGTTGTTTGGTAGATAGTTGTACTTGCGCGTCGTAGTTGCTTGCTCAAGTGCTGATGTGTGTCGACATATGCCATAGTTGCTGATGTATTGCCGCATGTTGCTGTTGGAGATGATTCTAGTTTTACTTATCGCACACTTTAATTCCTGTTTAACAATTAAAATTGAAATAAGCAGAGGCATCGGTGGGTGATAGATAATATTTGGTTTTCGAACGCCCACTTGTGTCCCGTAAGACCCCGAGTACTTGATACCTGTTCCTTGTTTTATCGCGCTATCCACATCCGGGAGGTATATGGGACCCCCGACGAGCTTGATTCATTCTTATTTCTTGGGGCCACAAACTAGTTTGAGGTTTTATTTACGATCTGTACTTATGCCATGCTACTTTACGTATTTAAATTGTGCGAGGAGCACCTTTGTCTTGTTTAGGATCGGGACACGATTCATGGTGTCGACAAGCCCAGCCACACTTTCGGGTTCCCGATCGTTCACCCGTATACCCAAACCTTGAGCCCGTCTCGAGTCGGTGGCCGTTCGGGATCTACTTAAGGGTGGCCTGAAATATTTCTGAATCCTGTGATTGTTCGGTCGTGAAAGCCTCGTTGGGTTTTGTTTTGGTTTTCCGAGGTTGATCGGCGTGTGTTGCTATTGGTGCACCCGGCGGGTAAAACTTTCAAAGCCGTGTCCATGGATATGGACGACTTGGAGCCTGATATCTCGATCATAGACAAGCATAACTAAAGTTTATTGCTGTAAATTTGACTTTATAATGACTAGTAATCAGCTTCACTATAATGGAATGGCTAAATAATACCGCCCACAATTGCTTGTTTGGTTTGTCGCTTGCGACCATTGTACTGACTAGTAATCGCAACTACAAGCGGAATGGCTGAATAAAAGTATCAACAAGCTGCTGGGTTTTGGGTTTATCTCATGCTATCATGTCGATTAGTAATTCTGCAACTTCTAGCGGAATGATTAACTAAACGGCCCACTTCTTATTTTATCGGGATGATTATCTATACCGACTAGTAATTGCTGCAACGATAACGGAATAAGTAAACGCCAACCGCTGTGTGAGTTCCTCGGTTGACTTCCTCGTTTGGTCTCGAGGAAACACCGAAGGGTTTGTTTGGTGATAGCTTGGGTTAGATCCGGATAGGGCATTCTTATCCCCCTCTGATAACCGCCAGTTGTATCGAGTCTCTATAGGTTGTTTAGTGTATGCTGTCGCTGCCGCTCAATCCACCATACCTATGTAGGCGAGGACCGCCGAATTCTAGCCTCGCCGTGTACTGGCCTCAGTACTGACGCTCCTTCTTTTTCCTTTGCCCTTTGTCGGCACCCCTTTTGTTTAAGCAGGTTTTGAGATCGACGCCGTTAGCAGGGTTACCCTTCCGATTGGCACAGGCAGGGTTATGGACGCCATTGGTTATTCTTCAGGGCTCTTATCCCCATTTGCATCTTGTCCGTAGACGGACGCTATATCGTTTTCAAGGTGATTTGGATCTTTGTATATTATATCTGTATTCTTGACTCATGGTTCCGCTGATATATATATCTGTTCTGTGGGTCCCATCGAGGACTGTTGTGTAATGTTATTACTTCGTTTTCCACCCGCACGAAAGTGCCTGGTGGGCACCTTTGAATCGTTTCTATGCGGGTTTGGCGAATTTTGCTCAAACTTGCATAGGTCCGATTCTGAGGGTGTTACATGTTATTAACAACAGGGTCATATCATTAGGAGAATGATGTGATGGACATACTCCTATAGTTAAGCGTAGCATAAAGATCAAGTCATTTAATATAGTTCACTTGCTATAAGCTTTTTGATACATAGTAACCTAATTCCTTCGACCATGAGATCATGCTAATCACCATCACCGGAAGGATGCTTTGATGACATCAAACACCACACCATAATTGGGTGGCTATAAAGGTGGCATTGAGTGTTCGGAAAGTATGTGTTGAGGCACATGGATCAAGATTGGGATTTGTCCATCCATATGACAGATAGATATACTCTGGGCCCTCTCGGTGGAATGTCATCCAATTAGCTTGCAAGCATGTGACTGTCTCACAAGGTATCACATATCACGGGAACGAGAAAAGAGTACTTATCGGTAACGAGGTTGAACTAGGTATGCAGAGATACCGACGATCAAACCTCGGATAAGTAAAGTATCATGAGACAAAGGGAAATTTGTATCGTATGTAAATGGTTCATTCGATCACGAAGTAATCATAGAAATATGTGGGAGCCATATGAATTTCCAGATTCCTCTATTGGTTATTGATCGGAGAAGAGTCTCGATCATGTCTGCATAATTCACGAACCGTAGGGAGACACACTTAAGGATTCGATGTTGCTTAGTAGATATGGAATGTGAGTAAAGAGACCGAATGTTGTTCGGAGTCTCGGATGGGATTTAGGATATCACGAGGAGATCCGGAATGGTCCGGAGAATAAGATTCATATAAGGAAAGTCCAATTTCGGAGTTCTAGAATGATTCCAGTGTTTTCACCGGAATGTTCTAGAAGGGTCTAGAAGGTTGACCGATCCGGAAGGGGAAGGGTACATGGATGTGTCATGACAAAGTGTAATGGTTGCATCATGTCCTAGGTCACTTGGCTGGACACTTGGAAGAGAGAAATCAAACTCTAATTTGAAAGTCAAAAAGGCAGTTTGAAAAAGTCAAATCCCAACATGGTTTCCGAGTTAGGGAGGGTTTCTGAGTTAGGGAGGGTTTCCACCTGTGTTGGTAACACCCTTGGTGACATGGTTATACCCTACGGGTACACTGCCTTAGCATACCTGGTCCAGCCCAAGGAAGGCCCACGGCGAATATGCACCAACCCATGAAGATTTTCGGGTGGACAAGGCCCGTGGCGCCTTCGGATCCTTGGAGAGAAAGACTAGAGTAGATAGAAAATTCAAAGGGGTAAACCCTAAAACCTGTAACCGACTCGATCTATGCCTGGGACCTGCCTATCTCTATATAAAGGATAGGAGGGCACGACGATGAGGCTCTCTTACGATCTCTCGCACACCACCGCATACACACCTCCACGCCAGATTGCAACTACGCACCCTGTAACCTTCGGTTCCACCATAATCAGAGTAGACAATCAGGAGTAGGGTTTTCCCTCCGGGGGCCTGAACCTGGGTAAACCTCGTGTCCCCGTGTTGCTTGTTTGCTAACCGTTCCGCGATCTCCAACATCCCCATCTTCTCCAAAACCCAAGATCATAACAATGGGCACTGACGAGATTAAACCTCGTCAATTGGTGTCGTCTGTGGGAATTGGGGGCGTTGATTGTGCGATCGTGACGGTCCCAACCAAAGCGATCTACAACTCCGCGGCGACGGAGAGTCATCTCCTCTTATGCGCCTTCGACTTCACCGGCCACCATGAAAGACTTCGAGCCCATTGGCGACGGACTCGAAATCCTGTTCAGAAGCTTCTGGTTCCAGGTGGGGCAGACCGGCACTCTCCGCCTCCCAGAGCGGGTGCCCCTGCCGTCGATCAGGCCTGCTTCGTGGGCTCCACACCCCGTGCTACGCACATCACCATCGACAGATGAGTCCTATGATAGCAGCAGCTGCAACTCAGATCTGTGCGATCGACCATCGGATAAAGGGACCTACGGTTCCGGATCCAAAAGCTATGGCAGTAGCGATCGAATCTACGAGTGCTACCAATGCGCCGTAGTCATCCAGAGTGACGTGGAACACCACGCGCCCAACCCGCCGCCTAACCCACAGGGTCGAAATGGCGGGAACAGAAGAAGCCAGTCCCCCCACCCAACGGGGACGACACCGATCGGGTCATCCACCTCAGCGAGGAGGGATGGGCTCAAGCACGCGAAGCCGTAGCAGGCAACAAGATCCTGCCCGTGGGTGCCTCACATGACCTGCTGATGGAATACCACATGCTCCTAATCGAGGAACACAAGAAGGAGGTAAAGATACAGGATGTGCTTGACAAACGCAAGCAAGCAGCCTCAGAGTCCAGTGCGCGGCGAGCTGCGCTCTCCGCCATGGGCATTGGCTCCAGCTCACATGGCAACCATGGCAACAAGCACCATTCTCGGATGGAGAACATGGACCCCAAGGAGCGTCGCGAGGTGACCCGGGCCCTCAACGCGTCCTTCATGGAGATGGACGCCGACGACAACGTCATCCCTAAGACACCGCAAGCCGCAATCATGGCTGCCACCGCGTACCTCGCATCCCATCCACCTTCGGAGGGGGACCCGAAAAGGGCCATGCATAAGTCCGCGCTTACCGGACTCGGACTCGTTAGATCTGCGCTCCACGGAGAAGCTCATGCGGAGCCAAAGAAGAAGGCTGCGATCAGGTTCAACCGCAGCCCCACGCCCTCATCCGAAGATGAAGAGCACGACCTTCGTCAAAGGCACAAGAGCTCGCGTCGTCGCAGCCGCGATTACGACGCTCGAAGCGAGCTAACCCAGTGCAAGACCGACAAGGCACGCGGCAAGCGCGCATGCTCGTCTGAATCTGAGGAGGATAATGACGAAGGAGAACTCTGTGGAGCGCGATGCTTCAGAAGATCTGTTCGGCGGACACGGATGCCGCGGAACTTCAAGCTTCCTTCGGACACTCCGAAGTTCGACGGCACACAGGACCCCAAGGCGTGGCTCATCGACCACTTGTCGTCCGTCAAACTGCACGGCGGAAACAAGGAAACCGCCATGCAATGCCTTCATCTGCAGCTGACAGGCGCAACTCGGATCTGGCTTAGCAGCTTATCCTCAGGATCCATCCGAAGCTGGGAGGATCTGGCATACAGTTTCATATGGAACTTCAAGGGCACCAGCAAGAGGCCTGCCTCGATCGAGGAGCTACGGGCCTGCACCCAACGAACGGGTGAATCCATTCGCTCGTACATACTGCGCTGGTCCAACACTGTAACATCCCAAAAATACTAAACTTGGATCATCAAACTCTAATCATCAAAATTAGGGTTAACAAAAACTTTTCTAAATAAAATTATGAAAGCATGCATGTGTGTATGCATCCCATTTTGAATTATTTTGAATTGCCTTGTTTATGTGTTTCTTTGCTTGTAAAAGGATTCTTAGGTGAAATAAACATCATCTAAACCATTCCCAAACTTTTCCCAAAGACAAATAAATCAAAAACAAACAAAATGAGTGAATGGTCATTTTGACCAATTTAACTCCCATGCCTACTTTGGCTGTCCCAAACTTTCAGAACTTAACAGAAACTTGTTTGGATCTTTACACCCCTTGATTGTACTCATAACAAAGTACCAATGCCCACTTTGCGATCATCCAGAAACTTTCAAATACATAGTTTAAAGGACAGTTCAAAATTGAATCTTTATCATATGGGAAGATCCCACTTTTTCAAAAACCACTCAAACAAGCTCAAATTTCAAAACCCAAGCATATGCAGACTCATCAGCACCAACCTAGCACACCCACCAAAAATCTTTTCAAAATTCAAAACTTGAATTCTTGCGGCCATTTTATCAAACACCTTGCAGATTCAAATCTTCTAAAATCCAAACACTATTGTGAGCAGTGATGGGAGCCTAACTTGTTCCCTCTCTGGTTGCAACTAGGCTTTAGTAGATCATCTAGCTCAAGTGCAAACCTCTAGCATCACTGTAAGCTTGGCAATGCCATCAATGGTGAGCAGGCCGAGTGCACCCTTGTCACCCCCATGTCGACAGCAAGCTAGGAGAAGAACCCAGCCTAGCCAACATGTCTGGGAGCAAGCCAACACACCACCACCACTCCCTGTCCAGCGCTCGAACCTTGCCAACCCCTGGACCACACGCACGGACCATGCCAAGCTCGCCAGCAACCATGCCGAGAGCGCGCCCCGTGCGCCACGCATGACCGACGCCCACAGACCGCGCGCCGCCCTCGCCGCGTGCATACGTGATCACCACCGTCCCAGCAACCCCGCAGACACGCTCGTTCGCCGCCGCGCGGACCACGCACGTTGTGCGCATTAAAAACCTCCGTCGGGAACACGCAGAGCAACGCCGTGTTCCGACCAAACCGCACCGCCCCACGCCTCGCCACCATGTCGTTGAGCATCTCTAGGGAGCACCGCACCGCCCCCTACCGTCGCCCACGCCTCTAGTCTTCTGTGTCGTCGACCACGACGAGCTCAGCTTGCGCCCATCGGTTCCCTCTCGCCACTATAAATAGAGGCCACCCCCTGCCGAATTGAGCACACCACCTCACTCCCCTCTCACCCAGAACCACCTCGCCTCAGTCCCGAAGCAAGGAGAGCAGCGCTTCACCGGAATTGCACCGGAGCCTGCTGCTACTGGAGAAGAAGGGGGCTAGCGATTGGAGCCGCCCAGGAGAAGCTACCGGTACCAGGAGGTTCGCCGTTGTCGACTTCGTCGTTCGCCCACCTCGCCGACCCTCGCCTGAGCCCCGGTGAGCCCCCAACGACCCTCACCTGCCGCGTTAGGTTTCAGTCTCGCCGGAGGTGCCGTTAGATTAGAACAAGATCCCACGGCTCACATCGCCCCATACTGCTTCGCACCCCTCGTCACACTGACGCGTGAGGACAGCGACTTAACCAGCCCGCGTAAGCCTTTGTGTAGCAGGCCCGATGTCGCTTCAGCGCTTTTGATCGTTTGAAATTAACCTTTTCCATTTTATTTCAAACACACTTCTGCACCTAGATTCAAAAATCAACCCAGATCGATTCTGTGAACCAAATTGAATGAAACCAATTTTGTTAGAAAGGTCTTGAAGTGATGAATCCAAGCCCGTTGGATTCAAGTCATTTGGATCTGTGGATCATCCTTGGTAAAAAGAACAAGGCAGATGCTTTTCTGCATTCAAACATTTTTTAAATTAAAACCATAATAGCTTTCGAGTTGATTCCAATTCTCAAAAATCACATTTAACCATACCTTTCAGAATATATAAAAATATATAGGTTTACTTACAGAAATAATGCTCAAGTAATAAAAGAATGCCACATAGGCATTTCTAGTCACTTATTTAATTAAAATAAAAGGGTAAAACCTTATTAAATTGTGACACCACTTTAAATCACATTACCATGGACTAAAATATGTGGTGATGACATGTGTCAACATGATCCCATGTTTGGTTTGGAGAATATTAAATCTTAAGTAGTTTTTCAATGAGTAGAAATTACTTTTCTAAAAAAAAGGAATTAAACCAAGCTTTAATCTTGTAATGTTAGAGATGATGCTAGATCATCTATAGGACCCCTTTTGTGTGATGATTGCAAGTAGTTACGTATTTTTTGGTGATTGTGTACCTTGTATTTATTTATAGACGCTAGTACCGACCAAGGATATGAGGAAGAAGGAGGATACTACGAAGAAGAAGTCGAGGAGAACTTCAACCACTGCTCTGCACAAGACAAGCCAATACTTGCAAGCTATTAACCTTGCAAACTAACACTTGCAATTTAGCAAGATTATAATGATAATGATGCAAGCCTAATGCTACTAGTTGAATGTGCAAGCTAACACTTGCAAGATACTCTACTGATGCAAACATACCCTTACTTGTTACTTGTTACCATATGCCCTAAGCATATGTGATCATACCCACTTGATACCCCCTCCTAGTTTTATTTGCAAGCTTTCTATTTTATTTCTTTATCAAAGATACTTCCTTGGAGTTTACTTAAGTGATTTGTAGGTTCTAGAAAGATATTTGAAGGTTGCATAAAGAGCATAAAATTTGGCCTAAGCTAGAAAATCTTGATGTCATCCTAAGGCATAAGATTGAACTTAGTTGAAACTCCACTAGTTTACTACCCCTCATTAGTACTCACCCCCACTTATAGATGCTAGTGCTAAGCATAAAACTTTATCAACTTTAGATGGGAATACTTGGTGAAAAAATGGTTATGAATACCTTAGAATGATGGATCATTCTACTGAGATGTTTTGACATGTGTTTCCGAACACCGAATGATTTTGGGTGATGAAAATGTTTAGGCATGAGCCTTAGCCCTTTATAAAACTAATGGTTGTCTGGATGCGATACCATTCCAATTTTACCGTACAACCACAATACCCGAAGATTTGGTAGGGCTTGACTGGAAACTTATATACCTTAGTATTAATTCCCTCACGACCAAGGTCTAAGCTGAGGCTACCTTGTGAAGATTGTCCACCTGTGCAGTACCCAAGATGACAGTTGGTCATGGTTGGGAGTCCAAACTCACAGGAGAGGTGCTTATACTAGGGCATGTAATTGAAAGGTTAGGATTTATTATCCGCATACTGAGTATGGTGAATTCGGGATTTGTTCTTGACGGATGTATCGAATGTTGTGGTGAAAGTGTACAATCTATGCAGAGTGTCAAACTATTCGAATAGCCGCGTCCGCGGTTATGGACAGTTGGAGTGGCCATACTGTTCCCCCGTCAGATGTTTTCAAAATGACTTGTGAAATGGATTGAGATTTTGAATTGACCACAACAGAGTTGTGATATGAAATACAAGTTCCCACTTAGGTGTTATAAAACTTCAACTAGATTTTCTTCATTTCTAAACTTAGTAGATGTAAATATGGTTTTTTGCAAAACAACCCTAGAGCCTAGTGCCCTATTACAAAACCCCTTCACTTGTTAGTATTAGTTTGCGAGTACTTAAAGAGTACTCATGTCTTTGTCCCTGTCTATTCCTGTGGCCAGACTATGAAGAGGAGTACCTAGAGGATGGACCCCAGGAAGGTTACGACAACTAGGATCATCTCCCATCGTCAGAATTGCATGTGACCCCGAAGATGGAGCTTCGCCTACGCTACCGTTGTTATTACGTATTCCGCTGCTTGAAATTGTATTAAGAACTGGATCATGAGATCCTTATTTGTGTAAGACCTTATGTATGGTTTGTAATGGATGATGTACTGTGGTATCCAATTCTGTTATGTTTCGCAAAAATGGTAATCCTGGGATTGCGATGTATGGCATAACAGGCATCTGGGATTAAAAATCCGGGTGTTGACAAACACCAAGAACTCCGCGGCACACATCTCTGAGGAGAGAGCTATCGACGCCTTCAAGGATGGCGTCAAACGACAGGACTTCAAAGAAGAACTTGGGCGCGTCAAGCCCAAGACACTCGACCACCTCATGGACATCGCCAACGGGTGGGCCGACGGCGAGGACTCCATCCACCGAGCGCATTCAGAGGAGGAAGACGACTACGGCCGGCGACGTGAGCGCCGTAGCAAGAGGAGATCGCGCGTCTACGGCGATCGCAATGGACCCGACATGGTTGCGGTTGGCTACGCAGACCGCCGCAGCGACGGCAACCGCAGCAGCAGCGGGTACCGTGAAAGCAACTTCGTGATGGAGGACGCCCAACACAGTCATCGCAATGCCGTGGCCGTGACGACGGACCCTCGGCATACGACAAACTGTCGGGTCCATGCACAATCCACTTCTACATCGACAAGCATGATGGTAAGAAGAAGGCAAGCCACATGCTCAAGGACTGCCGCGAGTTCCAGAAACTCAACGAGAGCATGGCCCAGATGAGGCAGCAAGCCCCGAACCCTGGATACGAGAATGCACCTACACCAGGTGAGATCGCACATGGAGCTCCTCCACCACCACCTGCGGGACCTTCGAACCATCCAATCGCACCCACGCAGAATAACGGTGGGCACGGGTACCCCGCACCGAAAGGATCGCTGATGATCCAAAAAGGGCGCCCAACGAACAGGGTGCAGAAGAAAATCACCCGCCAAATTAATCTGGCTGTGACCGCTCCGCCCGCCATCCATGAGTACCTCAGCGGATCGGAGTCCTGCATCACGTTCAGCCGATCGGATCATCCTTGCCAGGTCCCTCGCCCTGGTCATGCTGACGTGGTGCTCGAGGCGCAGATCGGAGGGTTCGACATGAGCCGCCTCTTCATGGATGGTGGCAGCGGCATCAATCTGATCTTCTCCAGTACCTTGGCAGCAATGTGGATCCCGCTGTGCAGCCTGGAACAATCTGATACAACGTTCCACGGCATCGTCCCAGAGAAGGGTGTATTCCCCCTGGGAAAGATATGGCTCGACGTCATCTTCGGCAAGTCGGATAACGTACGATGCGAGCGAATCAAATTCGAAGTGGTGGACTGGCCATCACAATACCATGCCATCCTCGGGCGCGTGGCATTCACACGATTCCTGGCGGTACCGCATTATGCTTACCTGCTACTCAAGATTCCAGGACCCAGGGGCATCATCATGGTCCACGGGAGCTTCACACGATCGGACCACTACGACAGGGACTTCAACAGAATCTCCCAGTCATTCGGCATGCAGGAGGAGCTCGTAAGGCTCCGCGAGGTGACGGACAATGGGGCACCCCCAGTCGCAAGACAGAACGCACCAAAGATGTCCTTCGACTCCACCGTCAACAAAAAGAAGGTGCAGGTACATCCGACGGATGCCTCCAAGACGGCGCTGATTGCCAACGACCTCAGTTCCGCATAGGAAAGTGCGCTCGTTGAATTCCTCCGTGAGCGCTGGGAAATCTTCTCCTGGTGTCCTGCGGACATGCCAGGAGTTCCCAGGGAATTCGCCGAGCATGCACTCAATGTCTTTCCAGACGCTAAGCCCGTCAAGCAGTCCATCCGACGACTGTCCGAACCACGGGCCGAAGCAATCAGAGTCGAAGTCAACAGACTACTCGACGCAAACTTCATCAGGGAGATCAAGGAGAGCGAATGGCTCGCCAACACCGTGATGGTCCCCAAAAAAGACACGGACATCCTGTGGATGTGCGTGGACTTCACATCACTGAACAAACACTGCCCGAAGGATCACTTCCCTCTCCCTCGGATCGATCAGATCATCGATTCGACTTCAGGATGCGAAAAACTCTCCTTCCTTAACGCATACCCAGTCTACAATCAGATTTGACTGAAAGTCGAAGATCAGGAGAAAACGGCGTTCATCACGCCGTTTGGAGTGTTTTGCTACAACTCAATGCCCTTTGGGCTAAAGAACGCAGGCACCACGTACCAACGGTGCATGTAGGCATGCCTGAAGGACAAGATCGGCCGCAACATCCAAGTCTATGTCGACGACATAGTCATCAAAACAAGGGAGGCCAAGACGCTCATCGACGATCTCCACGAGACGTTCGATAACCTCGATCGATACAAGATCAAGTTAAACCCAGAAAAATATGCCTTCGGTGTCCCATCTGGTCAACTGCTAGGCTACTTCATCTCCCAGCGAGCGATCGAGGCGAACCCGAAGAAAATCCAGGCCATATTGGCCATGGAGAAGCCAAAGAACCTCAAGGGCGTCCAGCAACTTGCCAGACGAATCGCGGCATTGAGTAGGTTCATCAGCCGCATGGGCGAAAAAGCTCTGTCGTTCTACCAGCTACTACGCAAGGCAGACAAATTCGAGTGGACGCCCGAGGCGGACGACGCATTCGAAGATCTAAAGCGGCTGCTCTCTACCTCGCCTGTTTTGGTCACACCAAAGGAGCGCGAGCCTTTACTGCTGTACATAGCAGCCACACACCGGGTGGTAAGAAACGTACTGGTGGTCAAGCGACCCGAAGAAGGCAAGACCCACGGGGTCCAACACCCAATCTACTACCTCAGCGAGGTATTGACGCCGACAAAGAAGAGGTACCCTCATGTGGCATCCCGCAAAACCACTACTAGAAAATCGCGTTGTTTTTGTGCCTTGCATCATCATGACCGCATGCTCATGTCATCATGCCACATTGCATTTGAGCAACGTCATCATCCTGCATGGTTTTTGTCTAAACTATTTTCGAAACGCCTAGTTTTGTTTTCTAAATATTCCCGTCTTTATTCAAATTAATACCCGGGTCTCCGGATTATTTTGTTTCGTCTATCAACGGATTTCAAATGCCCCGTTTTAAATAATAAAACTTTTATTTTTATTTTTAGGAGGCAGCCAGCCAGGCCCGAAAGCCTAGCCGGCCACCTCCAGATAAAACCCTACCTAACCCAGAAACACCCAAACCTTTTATACCAAAAACCTTACCCTATTTCCTACCCAGCCCCCTCCACCTCACCTGCACCAATCGGTGCACGCCACCTCACCTCTCATCCCTCCTCCCACCAATCGCCGCCTGCCACCTCACCCTAATCCCACCTGCCCCACAACCCTGACCCTCTCTCACCTCACCAAACCATCCCAGCCACCAACCACCCAACCCGCGCCCCAGCGCTGACCGTTCTCCCACCCCACCTGACCCGCCTCGGAATCCCCGCCCCGGGCCCCACCCTGGACAGCTCCCCACCAACCCCGCGCCGTCTCTCTCCCTTCTTCCCCGCTCGCTCCTCTCCCCTCTTCTCGTTTCCGCCGCCGCTCGTGGTACCCCCTCTCCCACCGCCAGCGCCTCTCTCCGGCGCCGCCCTCCTCCCGCGTCTGGCCGTCGCTACTCCTCCTCTGCGAGCAGCTCCTGCGGCCGCCGCCTCCCGGCCCGCGTCGTCAACTACCCTCCCCGCCGCCTCCAAGCCCTGCAGCAGCGCGGTGCCATCCTCCCTCAAGCGTCGCCACTCCCCATCGTCCTCCCCTTAGCGCTGCCGCCTGCAACCTCCATGCGATGCCGCCGCCCTAGCTGCGCGCATCCAGGCCACCTCCTCCCATTTCGCATCCCTGCCCTGCATCTCCCGGCCGCTGCCTCTGTTGTCCCTCCCCCTCTCTGCCGCGAGCCCGCCACCCGAAGCTCCACGGCCGGCCCCTGTCGAGTTCGTCGTGGTCGAGCCGCGCGGTGTCTCCCCAAGATCTCCCCGTAGCCATCATCTCGCGGCCACCGGCCCTGCCTGTCCCGGGAACCTGCGTTGGGCATGCCCATGTCCGTGTATGCCTCTGCGTTTGTTGCTTGGCCTCAGCGTACCATCTCGTGGTGTTGTCAGATAAGATCTTCCGAGAAGGCAAGACCTGTGCTTTGGCTATTGCTCCAAGTCTGGTTAAATTAGTGTCGGTGGTTCTTGACTCCTCGTCTTGAATCCCAAGTTCTCCGGCTTGGACACGCAAGATCTACTCAAAATCCGAAGGCCTTCGACATGGAATGACAAGGACGTCTACCGGAGCCGTGGAACTGGAGAATCCCCGGACGCCAAGTTCGCCGAGACCTGACGCCCTGATTCGAAGACCGATCCCCGAGACCGATCCCTCGACACGCCAAGATCTTCTCCTCGGAACGCCATGACCGCCTACACGGACCTGAAGACCACGGATGCGACAAGTTCTCCTTCCCGGATGCGAGCCCCGGATCCGAAGGCCGCCAAGTCCTTCCCGGATGCGAGACCGATCCCGTCGAACCTTGAACCCTGAGACCGAACCCCGGAACCCCAAGATCTCCCAAACCCAGATGTGTGAACCTCTTCCGAGACCCCATTATTTTATAATATGACATTATCAACTGATGCATATTAAAATTGTTCATGCATGCATACTTGTCGGTGGTTTGGGGGCATTACGCCAATTCATCTCATAATTAAATATGGAGTCTATATGCGGGATATCTTTGTCTTATTCCGGACCCCATTTAAATTTGTGTAGCGAACCGATGATATAATTTTGCCTTGTTAATACAACATTTAAATTGTGGGGTAGCTAAACAACATGAACCATTTAATTAATTGTCGGGACCCCGGTTCCGCTTAATATGGCCTAAATGCATCGCACCTTTGCCATGTCATACATCATACATGCATCATGCCCGATTTTCTACCGTAGTATTAAATAGTGCATCCGGTGTTTGTGCTAGTGTTTTGCTTCTTCACGGACTAGGCCGATGAGTTTATGCGAGTGTCGACCCGATCTTCGGATGAACCTTCGGCAATGTTTTCAGGCGAGCACCTCCCCCTTTCTACCCATCTTACTTTTATAGTATTTATTCCCTCCTGTTGATCTATTGCTATCTGTGTTGCGATGCTCTAGTTTTCGTACCCGTGATATCCCTTGCAGCCTCATATTTCCTTGGACACCTCCTATTACCTGTTGTTTGGTAGATAGTTGGACTTGCGTGTCGTAGTCGCTTGCTCAAGTGCTGTTGCGTGTCGTCCAGTACCACAGTTGTTGGAGTATTGCCGCATGTTTAATGTTAGAGATGATCATGGCTTTAATTACCGTTTAATAACTAAAATTGAAGTAGGTAAATGCAGAGGCACAGGTGGGCAATAGATGTTATTTGGTTGTTAACCGTCCACTTGTGTCCCGTAGGACCCCGAGTTCTTGACACCTGTTCCGAGATCGAGCGCGCTAACCACAGGTGGGGTGTATGGGCACCCCCATAGATTTAGTACCTGATTCCAAGTCTTTGTCTGGGGCCACAATTAGTTTGGGGCTTTATTACTATTCATACTTATGCCATGCTTCTTGCTTTATTTAAATTGTGCAAAATCGCACTTGTCTTTGTTTAGGTAAGCGGAGTGTTTTGTGATGTCGACAAGCCGAGATTTTCGGGTTCCATCGTTTAGCCCATTGGCGCAAACCCCGAGTCCGTCTCGGACCGACCGACTTCGTTGCGGGTAGCTTAGTGGGGTGGCCCCATGTACTTGCTTTGGGTCTGGGAAACGTCATGACTTAGGCCCCGCCGACATACCGATGGGTGTATGTTAACTGATCTGGCAAAAAGGGGCGAAGTGCGTGTGGATACTTTGGTGCACCCCTGCAGGGTTAAATCTTTTCGAGAAGCCGTGTCCGCGGTTATGGACGACTTGGAGCACAATTCTTGATCATAGACAACCATAACTAAAGTTTACTGTTATAAATTGACTTGTATCCGATATGACTAGTAATCAGCTTCACTGCAACGGAATGGCTAAATAAAAGTACCAACAACTGCTGGGTTTTGGGACATCTCATGCTTATTGTATCTGACTAGTAAGTGTTGCAACTACAACGGAATGGTTAACTAAAAGTGCCCACTACTTATTCTATCAGGATGACTATCTATACCTGACTAGTAATTGCGGCAACGATAACTGAATAAATAAAACTGCCAACGGTGTGAGTTCCTCGGTTGACTTCCTCGTTTGGTCTCGAGGGGGAAATACCAGGATGGGTATGTTTGGTGGTAGTATCAGGTTGGTTCCGAATAGGTCTTTCTTACCCCTCTCTGATAGCCTCTAGTTGTATCGAGTCTCTATAGGTTGTTTAATGCATGCTGCGCTGCCGCTCAGTCCACCATACCTATGTAGGCGAGGACCGCCAAATTCTAGCCTCGCTGTGTACTGGCCTCAGTACTGACCGCTCTCTCTTTTTCCTTTGCCCTTTGTCGGCACCCCTTTTTGTTGTTTAAGCAGGTTTTGAGGTCGACGTCGTTAGCAGGGTTACCCTTCCGGCTTGGCCTGGGCAGGGTTATGGACGCCATTGGTTATTCTTCAGGTCTCTTAGCCCCATTTGCCTCTTGTCCGTAGTCGGACGCTGTATCATTTTCAAGGTGATTTGGATCTTTGTACTGTATATCTGTATTCTTGACTCTTTGAGTTGCTGTTGTATATCTATGTTTTGTGGGTTCCATCGAGGACTATTGTGTAATGATATTACTTCGTTTTCCACCCGCACGCAAGTGCCTGGTGGGCACCTTTGAATCGTTTCTATGCAGGTTTGGCGGGAATCGCTGAAACTTGCATAGGGCCGATTCTGAGGGTGTTACACCTCGCTACCAGAAACTCGCCTACGGCGTGTTCATGACGGCTCGTCGGCTGAGCCACTACTTCCAGGAACATCAGGTGATGGTCGTCAATGAGGCACCCCTGAACAGCATTCTAAAAAACCCAGAGGCCACAAGATATGTGGCCTTGTGGGGCATCGAGCTGTCACCTCTAGACATCGTCTACGAGAAGCGTCACACGATCATGTCTCAGGTCCTTCCAGACTTCCTCGTCCACTGGATGGAACTACAGCTGCCAGACACGCCGGACATGACACAGTCATGGACGATGCACTTCGACGGCTCCAAGCGCGAAGCCGGAGCAGGATCCAGGGTCATACTGACCTCCCAGCAGACAAGATGAAGTACATCATCCGGATGAAATTCCGAGCTTCCAACAACGAAGCCGAATACGAGGCCCTCATCCACGGCATGAGGATGGCCAAGATCTGCGGTGCTACGCGTCTGGTCATCTATGGTGACTCCAACCTCGTCGTTCAGCAGACGATGAACGAGTGCGATGCACACGCCACCAACATGATTGTGTACCACGCACTCTACAACGCACTCGAAGGAGACTTCGACGGCTGCGAGCTTCGGCACATTGCAAGAGAAAGCAACGAAGAGGCCGACAGACTCGCCAACATTAGCTCCACCTGCGCACGGGTGCCACCAGGTGTGTTCCTCGAACAGATCTGCGTGCCATCCATCAAACAGAAATTCCCAAAGGGATCACCCGAAGAAGCAGAGCGCTCGGGGGCTGCGCTACCCGAAGGACAGGAAGGACCCGAAAAGCTCGACACAGAGGTCGCATTGGTCAACCTAATGCAGGTCATGGCAGTCGAAGAAACTTGGACACGGCCATTCCTAAGGTACCTGATAGACGGAGAACTGCCTGATAGCCCGACAGATGCCCGACGCATATCTCGCCGATCCAAGGCCTTCACCATCATCAATGGCGATCTGTATAAGTGCAGCATTTCGAGTGTACTCCAAAGTTGTGTCACCATCGGTGACGGCAAAACCATCCTCCAAGACATCCACAAGGGCATCTGTGGCCATGATGCGGGCAGCCGCTCCCTCGTCGCCAAAGCTCTACGAGCTGGATTCTACTGGCCAACAGCCATGAACGACGCCAAGGACATCGTCCGAAGATGCAACGGGTGCCAAAGGTTCGCAGTTAAACCGCACGCGCCCAGATCAGAGCTCAGGCCCATACCTTTGGCCTGGCCCTTCGCCCAGTGGGGCCACAACATGATCGGCAAACTGCCAAGGTCCTCGAAAGGAGGTCACGTCTACCTCCTGGTCGCAGTCGACAAATTCACCAAGTGGATTGAGGCCATGCCCATCACTAACCAAAAAGGCAAAATGGCCGTCAAGTTCTTCGAATCCATTGTCTATAGGTTCGGCGTGCCGCACAGCATCATCTCCGACAATGGGTCGAACTTCATCTCCAAAGAATTCCAGGACTTCTGCGAAGACCTCGGAATCAACATCACATACGCCTCCGTGGCGCACCCACAAATGAATGGGCAGGTCGAGAAGGCCAACGGCCTCGTCGGTGCTGGCACCAATAAGCGCCTAATGAGCCCACTCGAGCGACTTGCAGCAGCCTGGACACAAGAGCTACCCTTGGTCCTGTGGACCTGCGCACAACGCCAAACAGCTCAACTGGCTACACGCCTTTCTTCATGGTGCACGGAGCCGAAGCTGTGCTACCAGCAGAGGTACGCCACAAGGCCCCACGGGTTGTCACCTACAGCGAAGCCAAATCAACTGCCGCACTCGAAGACGTTGTCGACACACTCGATGAGGCGCGTGATATAGCAGCAGCTCGATCAGCGGTGTACCAACAGAGCCTCCGCAACTACCACAGCCGACGGCTGCGCCCAAGGTCCTTCTGTTGGAGATATGCCCTAGAGGCAATAATAAATGTAGTTATTATTATATCTTTGTTTTTATGATAAATGTTTACATTCATGCTATAATAGTATTAACAAGGAAACATTAATACTTGTGTGATTTGTAAACTTAAATTTAAGTCCCTAGTAAAGCCTCTATACATCACTAGCTTGTTGGTTAATAAATGATTGTGGTTTCCTTATCATGAACATTGAGATGTTATTAACAACAAGATCATATCGTTAGGAGAATGATATGGTGGACATACTCCTATAGATAAGCGTAGCATAAAGATCAAGTCATTTTAATAGTTCAATTGCTATATGCTTTCTGATACATAGTAACCTAATTCCTTCGACCATGAGATCATGCATATCACCTTTACCGGATGGATGCTTTGATGACATCAAACACCACACCGTAACTGGGTGGCTATAAAGGTGGCATTGAGTGTTCGGAAAGTATTGGTTGAGACACATGGATCAAGAGTGGGATTTGTCCATCCATATGAAGGATAGATATACTCTGGGCCCTCTCGGTGAAATGTCATCCAATTAGCTTGCAAGCATGTGACTGGCTCACAAGGGATCACATATCACGGGAACGAGAAAAGAGTACTTATCGGTGACGAGGTTGAACTAGGTATGCAGAGATACCGACGATCAAAACCTCGGATAAGTAAACTATCGTGAGACAAAGGGAAATTGGTATCGTATGTAAGTAGTTCATTTGATCGCAAATTAATCGTAGAAATATGTGGGAGCCATATGAATTTCCAGATTCCTCTATTGGTTATTGTTCGGAGAAGTGTCTCGATCATGTCCGCATAATTCACGAACCGTAGGGAGACACACTTAAGGATTCGACGTTGTTTGAGTAGTTATGGAATGATGAGAAAGAGACCGAATGTTGTTCGGAGTCTCAAATGGGCTTCGGGATATCACGATGAGATCCGGAATGGTCCGGAGAATAAGATTCATATAAGGAAAGTCCTGTTTCGGAGTTGGGGAATGGTTCCGGTGTTTTCATCAGGAATGTTCTAGAAGGTTCCGAAATGTCCGGCACTCCGGAGGGGAAGGGTACATGAATGTGTTATACCAAGTTGGAATGATTGCATCATGTACTAAGTGTCATCGCTGAACAAAATAGAGGATTTAATCAAATCCTTGTTTGAAAAGTCAAACGCCAATTTGAAAGTCAAACGACTATTTTTGGGAAGTGGAGAAGGAGGTGGAAACCGAGTTGGGGAGGAGTTCCTCCCCTCCACCGCCAGCCCACCTTGAAGCCGAGTTGGGGAGGGACTCCCCTCCCCTTGGCCGGCCCCTCCACCTATAAAAGGAGGGGAAGGGCTCCCCTCCTAGACACCCAACACCTCCACCTCTAAACCCTAGCCGCCGGCGCCGCCACCTCCTTCTGCTGCCGCCGCCCTAGGGCAAACCGCCGCCGCCGCCTAGCAACCCAAGCCGCCTGCCAAGCCTCCTCCTCGGCGTGTCTAAACCCTAGATCTTCGAGGGCTCTCTCATAGTCCACCATACTCGCTCCGGCTTAAGGCGAAGCCCTGCGAGATCTCCCCTCTACTTCCGGTACCACGCCGTTGTCTTGCTAGGAATCGCGAGGAGAGTGCTACAACCTCCGCTGCTTTGGAACAAGGAGAGGAAGGTCTTCGTCAGTACGAACGATGTGACCGATCAAGGAGCACCTTGGAACACGCCTTGAAGGATCGTCTACGTGATCTTGAGATCGGGAAGAGTACGACTACATCACCCACGTGAATCCGCTCTCGTTAAACACTTTGGAATCTACGAGGGTGAGTTATTCCATCGACTCGTTGCTACAATCTAGTAGATAGATCTTGGCTTGTTTGTTTATATGCGATAGAATTTTTTTGTTTTCCATGCTACGAAACCCTACAGTGGTATCAGAGCCGTGTCTATATGTAGATCTTTTGCACGAGTAGAACACAATGGTCATTGTGGGCATTGATGCTTTTATTGTCGATTGCTTCTTGTGTACTTTGCATCTTGCGGGATGTTGGGATGAAGCGGCCCGGGCTAACCTTACATGACATCGTTCATGAGACTTGCTCCACGCTTGACATGCAACTTGTATTGCATAAGTGGCTTTGCGGGGGCCTGTTTCTCCTAGCATAGTTAAGATCCAATTTACAACGGGTGATTAACAATACTAGTATCAATGTTGTGGTTCATGTTCGTAAGTTAGAACGACACTTATTAAAAGCCCCAAACCACGTAAAACATGCAAATAAAGTAGAGGCGTCTAACTTTGTTTTGCAGGGGTGTGCAGTGATGTAATATGGCCATGATTGTGATTATATTTGATGTATGCAATGTTCCTTATTGTAAGTTGGCAACTGGCAGGAGCCATATGGTTGTCTTTAATTTATGTTAAGACCCGCGTGTCTATTCAAAGTAGTTGTAATAGTTGAAGCCGGTGGACGACAACCATGAAGAAGCGTCATTGACCTTGATGCAATGCCGGTGATGATGGAGATCATGTTCGTGCTTGAAGATGGAGATCGGAAGCACAAAGAAGAAAGGCCATATCATATCACATATTATGAATTGCATGTGATGTTAATCCTTTATGCATCTTGTATTGCTTAGTAGACGAAGGTAGCATTATAAGATGATCCCTCATGCACATGAATTTCAAGTCATTAAGTGTTCACCCTTAGTTAGCACCGTTGCTAAAGCTTGTTGTTTTGAAGCACCACGTGATGATCGGGTGTGTTAGATTCCGCAAGTGTATACAACGTGAGCAAGCCAGATTTGCTCATGCGGAAGCTAAGGTTTGATCTTGACGAGCCTAGCATGTACAGACATGGTCTCGGAACACGGATCACCAAAAGGTAAAGCATGAATCATATAGTAGATATGATGAACATGTCGATTGTTCGCCATTGAAACTATATCAACTCTCGTGATGATCGGTGTTGATGTGGTGAATTTGGTTCGTGTGATCACTAAAACAATGTGAGGGATATTGTTTTGAGTGGGAGTTCACCTAGATTAATTTAACTATTAATTAGAACTCAATTTGTCATAAACTTAGTCTAAACTATTGCAAATATGTTGTAGATCAATGGCGGCCCCTACCATCAATTTTAATGCGTTCCTAGAGAAAGAAAAGTTGAAAAACAATGGAAGCAACTTCGCGGATTGGTTCCGCAATTTGAGGATTGTCCTCACAGCTGGTAATTTGACCTATGTGCTGGATGCACCGCTGGGTGACCCACCTGCAGCTAATGCTACCGACGAAGTAAAGAATGTTTACCTTGCTCGGAAGACTCAGTACTCCACAGTTCAGTGTGATATCTTGTATGGTTTAGAATCGGAGCTTCAGAAAAGGTTTGAGAATTCAGACCCACATGATATTGTCCATGATCTCAAATTGATCTTTGAGACTCATGCGGCAATTGAGAGCTATGAGGCTTCTGAAAAGTTCTTTAACTGCAAGATGGAAGAGGGCAGCTCCGTCAGTGAGCATGTGATTAAGATGTCTGGATACGCAAATAAACTTCAAAGCTTGGGTATAGTGATTCCTAATGCTTTGGGGATTTACCGTGTCCTCCAATCACTACCACCAAGTTACAAGAACTTTGTGATGAACTACAATATGCAAAACAAGAACAAGCAGTTGCCAGAATTGTTTGCTATGTTGAAGTCTGCAGAAGTGGAGATCAAGAAAGTGCACCAAGTGTTGATGGTCAATAAGACCACCAAATTCAAGAAAGGCAAGTGTA
The DNA here is from genome assembly GCA_030063025.1 of Avena longiglumis. Classification (NCBI taxonomy): domain Eukaryota; kingdom Viridiplantae; phylum Streptophyta; class Magnoliopsida; order Poales; family Poaceae; genus Avena; species Avena longiglumis. The sequence continues at coordinate 151,621,799 of CP125977.1, read as the reverse complement.
AGCAAAAGGGACACTTCAAGAAGGGTGGTAAGAAAGTTACCGCGCCGACGAAGAAGACCAAGGATGGACCCAAGCCTAATACTGAGTGCTTTTACTGCAAGGGAGAAGGTCACTGGAAGCGGAATTGCCCAAAGTACTTGGAGGATTTGAAGAACGGCAACATCAAGAAGAAAGGTATATCCGATATACATGTTATTGATGTGTATCTCACTAGTACTCGTAGTAGTGCCTGGGTATTTGATACTGGTTCGGTTGCTCATATTTGTAACTCGAAACAGGTCTTTGCGAATAAGCGGAAGCTAGCGAAGAACGAGGTGACGATGCGGCGTGGGAAAGCGGATCAAAGGTTGATGTGATCGCGGTGGCACGCTACCCTTCATCTACCATCGGGATTAGTTTTATACTTAAATAATTGTTATTTGGTGCCTGCGTTAAGCATGAACATTATATCGGGATCTTGTTTATTGCGAGACGGTTACTTGTTTAAGTCCGAGAATAATGGTTGTTCGATTTATATGAGTAATATGTTTTATGCACATGCACCTTTGATAGATGGTCTATTCTTATTGAATCTCGATAGTGGAAATACACATATTAATAACATTGAGGCTAAACGTTTGAAATCAAGCGCTAACTCGACTTATATGTGGCACTGTCGTCTTGGTCACATTGGAGTGAAGCGTATGAAGAAACTCCATTCCGATGGACTTCTTGAATCACTTGATTTCGAATCACTTGAATGATGCGAAGCATGTCTGATGGGTAAAATGACTAAGACTCCATTTTCTGGTATGATGGAGCGAGCTACGGACTTATTGGAAATCATACATACCGATGTGTGTGGTCCAATGAGTGTAACCATGTGATGGTTATCGTTATGTTCTTACCTTCACGGATGACTTGAGTAGATATGGGTATATCTATTTCATGAAACATAAGTCCAAAACTTTCGAGAAGTTTAAGGAATTTCAAAGTGAGGTAGAGAATCAACGTAACAAGAAGATTAAATTTCTACGTTCTGATCGTGGAGGTGAATATCTAAGTTACGAGTTTGGCGAGCATTTGAAGAAATGCGGAATACTTTCACAATTGACACCACCGGGAACACCACAGCGTAATGGTGTGTCCGAACGTCGTAATCGAACTCTCTTAGATATGGTTCGTTCTATGATGTCACTTACAGATTTACCGCTATCATTTTGGGGTTATGCATTAGAAACAGCCGCATTCACTTTAAATAGGGCACCATCTAAATCCGTTGAAACGACATCGTATTATGGTTTGGGAAGAAACCTAGATTGTCGTTCCTTAAAGTTTGGGGTTGCGAAGCCTATGTAAAGAAGTTACAGCCGGACAAGCTTGAACCCAAAGCGGAAAAATGCGTCTTCATAGGATACCCGAAGGAAACTATTGGGTATACCTTCTATCATAGATCCGAAGGCAAAATCTTTGTTGCCAAGAATGGATCCTTTCTAGAGAAGGAATTTCTCTCGAAAGAAGTGACTGGAAGGAAAGTAGAACTCGACGAGGTTGTCGAACCTTCTGTCGAAATTGCGAGTAGAGCAACACCGGAAGAAGTTCCTGTGGTGCCTGCACTAATAAGAGAGGAAGCTAATGATGATGATCATGAAACTTCGGTTGTAGTTGCTACAGAGCCTCGTAGGTCAACGAGAACTCGTACCACTCCAGATTGGTATGATCCCGTTATGAATGTCATGTTGGTGGACAACATCGATGACCCTGCGACATATGAGGAAGCGATGATGATCCCAGATTCCAATAAATGGCAAGAAGCCATGAAATCCGAGATTGGATCCATGTACGAAAACCAAGTATGGACTTTGGTGGACTTACCGGATGGCTGGAAGGCTGTCGTGAACAAATGGATTTTCAAGAAGAAAACAGATGCTGATGGTAATGTTACTGTCTATAAAGCTCGACTTGTCGCAAAGGGGTTTCGACAAATTCAAGGAGTTGACTACGATGAGACTTTCTCACCAGTAGCGAAGCTAAAGTCTATGAGGATTATGTTAGCAATCGCTGCATATTATGATTATGAGATATGGCATATGGATGCCAAAACAGCATTCCTCAATGGAGACATTGATGAAGAGTTGTATATGATGCAACCCAAAGGTTTTGTCGATCCTAAAGATGCTAACAAGGTATGCAAACTTCAACGGTCCATCTATGGATTGAAGCAAGCATCCTGAAGTTGGAATCAACGTTTTGATAAGGTGATCAAAAGTTTTGGTTTTATACAAACTTATGGAGAAGCTTGTATTTACAAGAAAGTGAGTGGGAGCTCTGTAGCATTCTTAATACTATATGTAGATGACATATTGTTGATTGGGAATGATGTAGACCCTCTTAATAGTGTCAAGGAATATTTGAATAATAGTTTTCCAATGAAAGATCTTGGCGAAGCAGCTTACATATTAGGCATAAAGATTTATAGAGATAGATCAAGACGCCAAATATCATTGTCACAAAGTACATATTTGGACAAAGTTCTAAAGAGGTTTGGAATGGAAGATAGCAAGAAAGGGTTCTTGCCCATGTTGCTAATCGACCTTGAGTAAAACTCAAAGTCCGACATCGGGAGAAGATAGAGAAAGGATTAGTAAGACTCCTATGCCTCGACCATAGGATCTCTAATGTATGCCATGCTATGTACTAGACCCGACATTGCATATCTTTATTAGTTTAACTAGCAGATATCAAAGTGATCCAGGAGTGGATCATTGGACAGCGGTCAAAAAAACATCCTTAAGTACTTGAGAAGAACTAAGGATATGGTTCTTTCTTATGGAGGTGATGAACAGCTCATTGTTAATGATTACACCGATGCTAGTTGGAACACCGATCCGGATGATTCTAAATCACAATCTGGATACGTATTTATTTTGAATGGTGCAGCAGTTAGCTGGAGGAGTGCAAAGCAAAGCGTTGTGGCGAGATCTTCAACTGAATCGGAATTCATGGCTGCTTCGGAGGCTTCACAAGAAGCGATATGGATGAAAGAGTTCATTATAGAGTTGGGTGTGGTTCCTAGTGCGCTGGACTCAATGTCTATCTACTGTGATAACATGGGTGCCATAGCCAATGTGCAAGAACCAAGGTCACACAAGAAGCTGAAGCACATCAAGATACGTTTTCACGCTATTCGAGAACATGTCCAAGATAGGGACATAAAGATTTGCAAAGTACACACAGATCTGAATGTGGCGGATCCGTTGACTAAACCTCTCCCGAGGGCAAAACATGACCAGCACCAAACTGCCATGGGTGTTCGGTATATTACCATGTAATCTAGATTAGATGACTCTAGTGCAAGTGGGAGACTGTTGGAGATATGCCCTAGAGGCAATAATAAATGTAGTTATTATTATATCTTTGTGTTTATGATAAATGTTTACATTCATGCTATAATAGTATTAACAAGGAAACATTAATACTTGTGTGATTTGTAAACTTAAATTTAAGTCCCTAGTAAAGCCTCTATACATCACTAGCTTGTTGGTTAATAAATGATTGTGGTTTCCTTATCATGAACATTGAGATGTTATTAACAACAAGATCATATCGTTAGGAGAATGATATGGTGGACATACTCCTATAGATAAGCGTAGCATAAAGATCAAGTCATTTTAATAGTTCAATTGCTATATACTTTCTGATACATAGTAACCTAATTCCTTCGACCATGAGATCATGCATATCACCTTTACCAGATGGATGCTTTGATGACATCAAACACCACACCGTGGCGGGTGGCTATAAAGGTGGCACTGAGTGTTCGGAAAGTATTGGTTGAGACACATGGATCAAGAGTGGGATTTGTCCATCCATATGAAGGATAGATATACTCTGGGCCCTCTCGGTGAAATGTCATCCAATTAGCTTGCAAGCATGTGACTGGCTCACAAGGGATCACATATCACGGGAACGAGAAAAGAGTACTTATCGGTAACGAGGTTGAACTAGGTATGCAGAGATACCGACGATCAAAACCTCGGATAAGTAAACTATCGTGAGACAAAGGGAAATTGGTATCGTATGTAAGTGGTTCATTCGATCGCAAAGTAATCGTAGAAATATGTGGGAGCCATATGAATTTCCAGATTCCTCTATTGGTTATTGTTCGGAGAACTGTCTCGATCATGTCCGCATAATTCACGAACCGTAGGGAGACACACTTAAGGATTTGACGTTGTTTGAGTAGTTATGGAATGATGAGAAAGAGACCGAATGTTGTTCGGAGACTCGAATGGGCTTCGGGATATCACGATGAGATCCGGAATGGTCCAGAGAATAAGATTCATATAAGGAAAGTCATGTTTCGGAGTTGGGGAATGGTTCCGGTGTTTTCATCGGGAATGTTCTAGAAGGTTCCGGAATGTCCGGCACTCCAGAGGGGAAGGGTACATGAATATGTTATACCAAGTTGGAATGACTGCATCATGTACTAAGTGTCATCGATGAACAAAATAGAGGATTTAATCAAATCCTTGTTTGAAAAGTCAAACGCCAATTTGAAAGTCAAACGGCTATTTTTGGGAAGTGGAGAGGGAGGTGGAAACCGAGTTGGGGAGGAGTTCCTCCCCTCCACCGCCGGCCCACCTTGAAGCCGAGTTGGGGAGGGACTCCCCTCCCCTTGGCCAGCCCCTCCACCTATAAAAGGAGGGGCAGGGCTCCCCTCCTAGACACCCAACACCTCCACCTCTAAACCCTAGCTGGCCGCCGCGCCACCTCCTTGCTTGCCGCCTAGGGCAAACCGCCGCCGCCTAGCAACCCTATCCGTCGCCAAGCCTCCTCCTCGGCGTGTCTAAACCCTAGATCGCCGAGGGCTCTCTCAGTCCACCATACTCGGCTTAAGCCTGCATGAGATCTCCCTCTACTTCGGTACCACGCCGTTGTCACGGGAATCACGAGGAGAGTGCTACAACCTCCGCTGCTTGAACAAGGGAGAGGAAGGTATTCAATCCGAGCGTGTGACCGATCATGAGCGGGGCTTAACGAGCCTTGGGAAGGATCGTCTACGCGATCTTGAGATCGGGAAGAGTACGACTACAGCACCCACGAGAATCCGCTCTCGTTAAACACTTTGGAATCTACGAGGGTGATTTATTCCATCGACTCGCTGCTACAATCTAGTAGATAGATCTTGGCTTGTTTGTTTGTATGCGATAGAAATTTTTTGTTTTCCATGCTACGAAACCCTACACCTTCGTCGAAGGAGAACTAGTCATGCGACTCAAGCAAGAGCGACCGAAGAAATTCGAGTCACCATGGGAAGGACCCTACATCATCACTGAAGTCATCCCAGGTGGCGCCTATCGCCTCAAACACGTGGAGTCTGGAGTCGCATACTCCAACCCATGGAACGTCGCACAACTGCGAAACTTCTACCCCTAGCTACCCCCCTCCTTTTACTTTCAATAAGGCTATTCAGCCAAGGCTACTCAGCCGAACAATGTACCTCCTCCTTACGATATGAATAAAGCTAAGTGTCTCGCCCCAAAATTTTCAACTATTGTCTGCATTTTACTCCATGTTACAACACACTCGGGGGCTCCCCCACCTCACGACTTCGTCGGCTGAGGATAACACGTGTACACCTGAGTAGGTGACCACGTCAGGCTAACGAAAAGGGCACGCATACAAACAAAGCACCACGTGCTAAACAACAATAAACCTTTACAATAAAGAGCACAACACACCCAGTCGAATATATACAAATTTTACATTTATCTTTTTATAGGTCCTACCTATTCTAAAGAATAACCCGCGCACGCTGCTCAAACAGATCTACAATTTGTTTGGCATGCTGCCTTATAGCCGCATAATGTGGACGCATATCCCACTCGCCACCATCCGGCCGAAGAGGCGGCCCATCCGCTACAGCAGACAGATCTACATCGGGACGATGTAACCGCACAAGGGAAAGCGCGACCTTCACCCCCGCGACAAGCTGATGCCGCACCAGTTCCCTAACATGATGCACATTTCGAAACTTCGCCAGCAGACCCCAGAGGGTCGACGGCGCCTCATCCAGCAGAAACATCACGTGCAGAACCGATGCCAACGAAGCCTTTGCTTGACGTAGCACCCGCGACACCTGGTAAACACGATCCTGCACAGTCGCAAGGACCATGGAACGATCACGGTCCATCCAGAAGAACCCGCCGGCCTCCATGTCCTGCTGGGTCGGCGTTGATCCAAAAAGACAACGCTTTTCCTCCTTGAGCAAGGTTAGCACTGCAATACTTGCAAAAGTAAGATGCAAGGCCATCAAAGATCGAAACAATGAGCGCAGCTCGAAAAACTTTGAAGTTGTTCGCCGAACGCAACTCACCCATCAAATACTCCTCTCTGGCAGCGCCTCGCTCTGCCTTCGACTTCCAAACATCGGCGTGGCCACGCACTCCAAGCAATTCTTTCTCAAGACTACGGATGCGGTCTCGAAGAAATACAAGCAGTGACGCACCATCCAAGGATGGCCTCAGCTGTGGCGCAGACGAAGTGTCAACAAGACCATCACCCGAAGGACCCTAGAGTATAAGAAGACAAGGATATGAACAAGCAGACGAAGGAACACAGAGCTCGAAAATTCATTATGTACAGCAAAAAGCCACTGCGTGGCGCAAGGACTGTTCATAGATATAATTACAACAAAGGAAACAAAAGCTATCCTACAACTACAAGGCCTAAGAATTCGCATCCTGGGTAGCCTCGGAGCTGGACTGCCTACTCTTGGCCTCCCCCTGCTGCCTCAACGCGTACTCAGCCAGCAAGTCAATCAACTTCGGCCCATAACGTTTACAGCGGGCAGCGAAGAGGGCGAAGGCTACCTCGGATCCGTCAGCAGCCGTTGGCATCCGGGAGATGACCTGATGAAGATCCAGCTCCGCTCCAGAGGCCAAGGCCATCGCCAGCCCGACGGACGCACCAATACCTTTATGCTTGCGCTTGTACGCCGCAGGTGCTTCGGCTGACAGTGCATCCGCCAAGGCATCGACATCTTCGAGGTCGACGCACTTGGGGACGAGCTCCTTATAGAAGCGCCCAAGAACCACCTTGGCCTTGGCAAGCGAGCCGACCACGGTACTGCAGCTATCTTCGACCGCCGCGGTGGCATCATCCAGAGCACTTCCGTGCTCCAGGGCACCGCGGTCAAACTCGATGCCCATGACATCTAAAGAGAAAAAGGGGCAACGTGAATACAAAGCACAGCAAGAAAATACCAGGACGCCAAAAAAGGGAAAGACGAAACCACTCACCTGAAATATCCTTGGCAGCCGCCATCAGCTTGGCGGCTACCTCTTTCTCGTAGCGAGGCGTGAGCTTCTCTCCTCATGATTCGTGCCTGCTGAAGGCGATCCTTGGCCGCAGCTGCGTTGGCTAGCTCCTGCTCTAGGTGCTCCTTTGCACCAACGGCGTCCTCGGCTTCCTTCTCCGCTCGCCCAAGGCTCTTTTTGAGAGCATCAAGCTCATGGAGGGTGGTATTGCTGTCCTCTACAATCAGCAGAACACTTATCAGATCGCAGAAAAAGAAATATAGGAGGCAACAAAAATATCAACTTGTGAACGCACCTTGAAGCTGTTTGAAGCTGGCCTCCAACGCCAGGTGCTGCTGCACCAGCTGGCTGGCGCCTTGCACAAAAGGCTACAAAAGGCACCACTCGTCAAAAGAAAGGCTCGGGGGCTAAGCCCAAAGAACGAGCAAAACAAGTCACACATACGAAAAACGCTTGGGGGCTCCCCCCGAGACTCAAAGAAAAACGATCAGCAGATCATCCTACAGACGCTCGGGGGCTTCACCCAAGACAAGAAGCAAAAACAAAAGTGATCAGCAGATCACCCGAAAATGCTCGGAAGCTCCCCCGCGGCAAGAGCAAAGAAACTTACGTGATTAGACAGTGACTCCGAAGGTCCAGCCGAAGTCTTCTGGGGGACAACCACCCGAGCCTCCTGCGGAGAAGGGTTCGGAGCAGCGCCCTCAGAGGTGGCCACCGTCTGAGGAGGAGGAGGAACAACCTTCGACTCCACCACCATCTCCCGAGCACCATCGCTGAAGGAGCCGTCGGAAGAATGGCTGCAAAGGAAAACATCAGACAAGAGCAATCAAGCAAAATCAAAAGAAAGCAAAAGGCAACTGGAAAACTTACGAGTCAACATCGCTCAAGTTGAAGACAAGTGGGGTCCTCCTGCCCTTCTTCTCTTCATTCTTTTCTTCCTTCTTCTCTTCCTTCTTCCGCTTCGCCGGCGGGTGCGGCGCTACAGACCGCACGGGAACGGTAGGAATAGGAGAGGAAGAACCCCCATGACCATCACTGTGATGTTCAAGACACAATGGGTCCCTAGGTGTCGGTGGAGTCGAGGCATCCGATGTTTCACTCGAGCTCCGCGTCCGCTTTTGACTGTGCTCCTCGCTCGACTCGATGGCTTCTTCGGCCGGCGATCGCGCCGACGGAAGCTCAGACATGGAGTCCACTACCTCATTGTCCAGTGCATCCGGGAACAATTCGGGCAGTGGAGGCGACATGCCTGGCACCTTGAATTCCTGCTTAAGAAGGAAACAAATTTTCAGCACAAAAAAATACAAGGAAAACGCAGTCGAAAACAGCGCTACGCGCACGCCACAGATCTACACTTGTGGAACCGGACGAGAAGCGGAGAACGGAGGAGTCAGCGACTTCCCCGGGATTTCCTCTCCAGCCTTGTATTTCAGCAGCGGGCGAAGAATCCCGTCGATATCCCCCTTGGAGAACTCCTTAGCCAAAACCCTAGTCAGATCGCGGCGACCAGAATAAAGAAACATCGGGTGCGCCCTAGCCTGGAGCGGCTGCACCCGACGTTTGAGAAAGGTACGGATGATATCCACACCATTCACCTCCTTATCCGGAATCATCTGAAGATCCTCCACTCGACGATAGAGCCCCTCTATCTCCGCCACCTCGCCATCCAAGATCTGGTTCTTCCAGGACCTCTTCGGCTCGATTTTCTGGGAGGGGTCGAAAGGAGCAAGGCCAAATTCATGTCCGGCCACTGTGGAGTCGCGAATGTAAAACCATCGCCTCCGCTAGTACTGGACAGATTCGGACATAGAAAAGGATAAGAAAAGAAGGTTGGATTTGAGGGAAATGATGCAGCCCCCAATGGGGTAAACACCATCAGAGCCAGATTGCCTCTTCACGGAATAGAGTTTCCGGAAGAGACCAAAGTGTGGATCGATACCGAGCCAGCACTCGCAAAATGTGATGAAGCAGGCGACATGAAGAAGAGAGTTTGGCGAAAGATGATGAAGCTGGACACCATAAAGAAAAAGCAATCCACGGAGAAATCGTGGATGGGGAAGGAAAGGCCCCGAAGGACAAAGGCGACGAACATAACTCGAAACCCAGCGGGAGGACGGGGAATTACCTCGTCGTCGGGAAGTTTTGACGACCTCCCTATCCTGCGGGATCAGGCCCCGCTCACGGAGCTTGCGGAGGTCACCCTCACGCGACTCCGATCGCCGCCAGCCACCATCGGTGACGTGGGTGACTGCGGAACCTTTTTTTGCCGCTGGCGGCCGCACTGGTGCCAACTGCAGTGGAGGACTTCTTGGGCTTCCCCATTGTAGCGCGGCGGCGACAACGACAAGCACGCAGAAACAAGGAAGGAAAGGCTCGGGGAAATTCCAGCGTGCAGTGAGAAAAGCTCAAATAAGATGGGAGCAGTGAAACAGGAGTGGCTGCGGTGAAAACAAATTCACCTTTCCCCAATGATTATAAGGACAAGGACGATGCACGACGACCGTCCATCAGGAAGACCTAGAGGCAACATCAAGATCTGGCCGTCCACGTGTTAGCACACCAGCGAATCGTCGCTCACACGCCATCCACTATGCACGGAAATCGAGGTGACACCATAATTATCTCCACGCCGCGCGTGACCAGTCAACTCAAAGTCATAAGGTGGGACCCATGTTCGTCCAGTCAAGTCATCTCTGGCACCGCAGACGCTTGAGGTCACCGATCGTCAACACTGACGTCATCAAAAGGTATACTAGCAAAGGTTACAATTCTTCGGCTACACAGCTAAGAGTACTCACTTCGAATCTACGATTTGATTAACTACTCGGGGGCTACTCCTACCAGGAGCGCTGGCCGCACACCCAAAAAGTAATCAAAATATTATACCATGAAAATATTCTTCGAGTCCTACGTCGAGTCTGCGACTCCACTACGGACTCGGGGGCTACTCCCATAGGGAGGATGGATTCAAGCATCCGAAAAAATTATGTCTTACGGACCTGAAGCCAAACAACGGCTGAATTAAAGTCTCTGCTCGAGTCTGCGACTCGAACAGACACTCGGGGGCTACTCCCATAGGGAGCGCTGGTCGTGCACCCTATGAATCTTCGACTGCGATCCTTCGGATCAGCATGCAAAAACTTTTTTCGGCAACTCTGCCCCAATTAACGCTAAATGAGCAACGTTCTCCTTGGCCACCCGAAACACCTCCACGGTGATAAGCATTCGGATGTTGTGTCTGCGACACAAAGATAAGACCTACAGATATCATCTGATGGCCTGGCAACGCACACGACTACGCTCTTCTAGTAAGAATCCGTGCCAACAGGCACGATGAAAAATCCCGACGGACGCGTCGGGTACATCATTTAAAATTCACTGGAATTCCACTCCTGTAAGTCCTCCGCGGCCTGAGTCGAATTACGCCAGCATATGTTCCAGGTTTGAGTTGAGGGACTCAAATCTGAAGAAGATCGTGTTGTTTTGTCCTAAGAAAGTTAACTGACCCTGATGCATCGGGAGAGTCAGGCACACGTATCAACAATCCCTACACACTCGAATTAGCTGCACCCGAAGGAGGGAAGAGTCCTCAGCCGAATCTACGATTCTACTGAACACTCGGAGGCTACTGACATGGTTATACCCTATGGGTACACTGCCTTAGCATACCTGGTCCAGACCAAGGAAGGCCCACGGCGAATATGCACCAGCCCATGAAGATTTTTGGGTGGACAAGGCCTGTGGCGCCTTCGGATCCTTGGAGAGCAAGACTAGAGTAGATAGAAAATTCAAAGGGGTAAATCCTAAAACCTGTAACCGACTCGATCTGTGCCTGGGACATGCCTATCTCTATATAAAGGCCAAGAGGGCACGACGAGGAGGCTCTCTTACGATCTCTCGCACACTACCGCATACACACCTCCACGCCAGATTGCATCTGCGCACCCTGTAACCTTCGGTTCCACCATAATCAGAGCAGACAAGCAGGAGTAGGGTTTTCCCTCCGGGGGCCTAAACCTGGATAAACCTCGTGTCCCCGTGTTCCTTGTTTTCTAACCGTTCCGTGATCTCCAGCATCCCCATCTTCTCCAAAACCCAAGCTCATAACAATGGGCATTGACGAGATTAAACCTCGTCACTTGGACACCCCCACCTATATAAGGAGGGGTAGGGGCGCACCCCAAGGTATCCCCCTTGCCCTAGGCACCCAAGAAACCCTAGGTTGGCCGCCGCCCCCTCTCTAGTTGCGACCAATCTAGATCTCCTCTAAACCGCTACTGACTAGCTAAACTCTAGTTGCTAGCTACCTCTAAACCTCGTCCCTCTAAACCCTAGATCGTCGGGGCTCCCTCTACTCCACCAAACTCGCTCCGGCTTAGGCGAAGCCCTACGGGATCTTCCCTCTACTTCTGACACCACGTCGTCGTGCTGCCGGAATCGCGAGTAGAGAGCTACAACCTCCATTTTCTTTGGAACAAGGAGAGGAAGGTCTTCATCGAGTAAATCGCGTGTGACCGATCATGGAGCGCTTAACGCAATTGTAGGAAGGATCGTCTACGCGATATTGAGATCGGCAAGTGAACAACTACATCACCCACGAGAATCTGCTCTCGTTAACCGCTTTGGATCTTCGAGGGTTAGTACTCTATCAACTTGTTGCACCGATCTAGTAGATAGATCTTGGCTTGATCATATATTAGATCTTGATTGTGTGTTCATGCGGTATAAATTTTTTGTTTTCCATGCTACGATTGTTGCAGTGAAAGAGAATCTTAGAAATATATGGTAGAAAAGAAAAGACTAGAATTGTTCAACTTAGGTATATAGAGGATATACATGTTATGGCTATATTCTTTGCTTATTAAACAATGTGGTTCTTAAATATTGGATACTGAATTTTGTTGGTGTGAATCGTCATACGAAACAACACAATTCATGAACTACAATGGCCTAAGTAACTAGCAAAAGAATATGTGATGATGTTCATCGAAAACAAATAAAGGGTTGTTGTGTTGCTCGTTAACATCAAAGCTTGCCTTCAAGATTTGTTTTATCAGGTATTATGAGAACAAAAGGGTTGTTCAAATAATTGCCGTAATCCATAAAATATGGATGATTTACAAATCTCGTTGGATAAATCACATCCATAAAAATATTGCTAAAAATGTCGAAAGACAATTGATAAGAAAGATCACTTAGGAAGTGACATCGCCGTTTAAATTATATTAGAAAGAAAACATGAGGAAACTCCATGTGGATGGAATTTTGGAGTCTTTTGATTTTTGATCAAATGACGCTTGTGAAATTTTCCTAGAGATAATTAAAACTCCGCTCATAGGCCAAAGGGAACGGATGACTAGCTTATTGGAACTTGTACATATTGTTGTATGAATTCCATTATGTGTAGTCAAGAGCGATAGATTTCAACTTCATATGCTTTCTCCGAAATTTGAGTGAATATATGAATATTTACTTAATAAGGATGAAGTGTGAAATATTTGAAAAGTTTAAAGACTTTCAAGATGAAGTGCAAAATCAATGTAACAAGAAAATAAAGAATTTATGATAGGATCATAAAGGAAGATATTTGAGTTATAAAGTTTATCATAACACCTAAGATTTGAGGAATCGTTACATGGATTTGCGTTTCCCGAAACACCATATGAGTATGGAATAATCGAGATATGCAATGAAACCTTGTTTGACATGGTAAGATCAAAGGTGTAATTGATAAAACTGCCATTATATTTTAAAGATTAAAGCTTTAGATACTACCATTTTTCCACTGAAAAGAGCTCCACCATAATCCGTTCAAATGACACCATATAAAGTTATGGTTTGGGATAAAACCCAAGTTGTCCTTTCTTAAACATTGGTATGCTATGCATAAGAAAGATGTTTGCAACCAAAATCGGATGAACATATCTTTGTATGTTATTTTGAATAATCGTTGAGTATTCCTCCATAACACCAAAGACAAAAATGTTTGTCGCTTAAAACGTCAAGTTTCTTTGAGAAAGGAATTTTCCGTGAAAAGTTAAGTGGGAGGACAATAGGACTTTGATAAGGTTAAAAGAACCTTAGCTATATGTGCAAAGTTGCGTAGCGCTGAAAAGTGTTCCGGAGGCAGCAACAATGCTCAAGGCTCACGTGCCTCAAAGGTTGTGGCCACGGAGGTCTAAGTTCCTATTGAAACAAGTAGGTCGGGTAACCAATCAAATACCAAGATTTGAGAGTTAAATCATTATTTGACAATAACGATCCGACTACATTGAAAGAAGCGATGATGGGACCTGACTCCGTCAAATAGTTTGAAGCCATAAAATTCGTGATAGTTCCATATACGAGAGATCAAGCTTTGAACTTGAAAGACCCTCTGGAAAGGTGCAAGACCTTACAGTCATATTTGGATTTATAAAGAAATGGACATGGATGCTTCACATCTATGAAATTATCGACTATGACAATATTTGATCTTTCATTATGCGATATTTAGTCTAGACAGATTAATGTAGCAACCACTACATATAATTTTGTTAAGTGGTAGTTGAATAAAAAAACAAGTTCTTCTAATAAAATGGTTACCTAGGACGTGTGCATGACACGGTCCAAAGGGTTTTGTTAATTCAAAGGATGCTAAAAGCATATACAAACTTCAATGGTTGAAGTAAGCATCACGGAGTTGGAATCTTCACTATGATGAAACTGTTAAAAGAGTTTAATTTCATCGGAGACGATGAATATGCTTGCATTTGCAAGAAATTAAGTGGGAGCGCTAAGACATGTTTCTAATACATTATGTGGAAGACATAATGTTGATTGGAAATGATGTATATTTTTATTGACACAGGTTAAGAATTTCATCTCGATGAAAGGCTTAGGCAGAACCCGAATATTTGGCATCAATGTCTATATGGATAAATTGAGATGCTAATATGGTTGTGCCAGAAGTACATATATGAGATATTGAATGAGTTCAATACAGAAACTACAAGAAAGGTTCTTGTTGCATAGGAAGGATTGAATAAAGATTCAAGTATTTTTGATACTTGATATATAAAATCACAAAGAGTACTTTATCAATCATGCTGTGATGTGTACAAATCCAGATATGTCCTATGCTCTAAATGTTATGAGCGTATACCAGAATGATTTATAAGATGATTATTGGACGGTAGTAAAGATATTCTTATGATATTTTAGAAGAACTAAGAATATATTATTTTGTAGAAGTGACAAATAGATGGTTAGTTCATTGTAAAAGTATTACATTGATACTAGTTTTGTCATAAAGTACAAATTAAGTTTATCTCTATCTAAACTAAGGGTGGCACAATATGATGGAAAGTAAGTTCCATAATGGATTTGGATGAGTTCCAAAGTTAAGACATTGTGACAGATACTACAACAAATGGCTAAGTATATGACTACTATAATGGCAGCAAAATAGGGCATTTGTGTCAAGTAGTTTGTTATCAAACTAGGTGTGGTTCACAACGGGATAGTACTATGAAGATATATTGTACGACAATATTATCAACATGTTTTAACCCCAAGGAACTAAAGGTCTCACCAAAGGACCAAATTTATACAAAGCCATCTCATTGGAGAATGAGTGATGCGTAGAGACGCAAAGACATGCAATTACACACAGACCTGAAAGTGTCGGATCCGGAGATCAGTTGACCACTAGCAATCGTGTAAATACAACACCGGAAAGCCATAGGTGTTGAATGCACAAAGGTTTGAAACTAGATTATTGACTCTAGTGCAAGTGGGAGACTGTTGGAGATATGCCCAAGAGGCAATAATAAAGTGGTTATTATCATATCTTCATGCTTATGGTAAATGTTTACATACCATGCTATGATTGTATTAACCGGAAACATTAATACTTGTGTGATTTGTAAACATAAAATAGTCCCTAGTAAAGCCTCTTGTTAAACTAGCTTGTTGGTTAATATATGATCATGGTTTCCTGATCATGAACATAGAGATGTTATTAACAACAGGGTCATATCATTAGGAGAATGATGTTATGGACATACTCCTATAGTTAAGTGTAGCATAAAGATCAAGTCATTTAATATAGTTCACTTGCTATAAGCTTTCTGATACATAGTAACCTAATTCCTTCGACCATGAGATCATGCTAATCACCATCACCGGAAGGATGCTTTGATGACATCAAACACCACACTGTAACTGGGTGGCTATAAAGGTGGCATTGAGTGTTTGGAAAGTATGTGTTGAGGCACATGGATCAAGATTAGGATTTTTCCATCCATATGACAAATAGATATACTCTAGGCCCTCTCGGTGGAATGTCATCCAATTAGCTTGCAAGCATGTGACTGGCTCACAAGGGATCACATATCATGGGAACGAGAAAAGAGTACTTATCGGTAACGAGGTTGAACTAGGTATGCAGAGATACCGACGATCAAACCTCGGATAAGTAAAGTATCGTGAGACAAAGGGAAATTGGTATCGTATGTAAATGGTTCATTCGATCACGAAGTAATCGTAGAAATATGTGGGAGCCAAATGAATTTCAGATTCCTATATTGGTTATTGATCGGAGAAGAGTCTCGATCATGTCTGCATAATTCACGAACCGTAGGGAGACACACTTAAGGATTCGATGTTGTTTAGTAGATATGGAATGTGAGTAAAGATACCGAATGTTTTTCGGAGTGTCGGATGGGATCCGGGATATCAAGAGGAGATCCGGAATGGTCCGGAGAATAAGATTCATATAAGGAAAGTCCAATTTCGGAGTTCTGGAATGATTTCGGTGTTTTCACCAGAATGTTCTAGTAGGGTCTAGAAGGTTCGCCAATCCGGAAGGGGAAGGGTACATGGATTTGTCATGAAAAAGTGTAATGGTTGCATCATGTCCTAGGTCACTTGGCTGGACACTTGGAAGAGAGAAATAAAACTCTAATTTGAAAGTCAAAAAGGCAGTTTGAAAAAGTCAAATCCCAACATGGTTTCCGAGTTAGGGAGGGTTTCTGAGTTAGGGAGGGTTTCCACCTGGGTCGGGAATGCCCTTGGACGCCCCCCACCTATATAAGGAGGGGTAGGGGCGCACCCCAAGGTATCCCCCTTGCCCTAGGCGCCCAAGAAACCCTAGGTTGGCCGCCGCCCCCTCTCTAGTTGCGACTAATCTAGATCTCCTCTAAACCGCTACTGACTAGCTAAACTCCAGTTGCTAGCTACCTCTAAACCTCGGCCCTCTAAAACCTAGATCGTCGGGGCTCCCTCTACTCCACCATACTCGCTCCGGCTTAGGCGAAGCCCTGCGGGATCTCCCCTCTACTTTCGACACAATGCCGTCGTGCTGCCGGAATCACGAGGAGAGAGCTACAACCTCCGCTGCCTGCTGGAACAAGGGAGAGGAAGGTCTTCATTGAGTACCGTACGTGTGACCAACGGCGGGAGAGCCGCCGGAACGCGCCGCCGGAAGGATTGTCTACACGATCTTGATATCGGCAAGTGAACGACTACATCACCCACGAGAAGCTGCTCCCGTTAACCGCTTTGGATCTTCGAGGGTTAGTACTCTATCAACTTGTTGCACCGATCTAGTAGATAGATCTTGCCTTGATCATAGATTAGATCTTGATTGTGTGTTCATGCGGTAGAATTTTTTTGTTTTCCATGCTGCGAACCCCTACAAGAAGTGCCCACATCAGGAGCTTGTTGCTACAAGAATGTAACCCCCTTCGGAGTTGGCGGCATTGTAGTATACAAAGCTTCGCTCCGGGT
The DNA here is from genome assembly GCA_030063025.1 of Avena longiglumis. Lineage (NCBI taxonomy): Eukaryota > Viridiplantae > Streptophyta > Magnoliopsida > Poales > Poaceae > Avena > Avena longiglumis. The sequence continues at coordinate 151,604,727 of CP125977.1, read as the reverse complement.
CCTCTTGCGATATTTCCTATCACTGCTCTCGGGGGCTTCATCATAGACATGCGACTGGGCAGCATGGATGGTGGACTCAGACTCCACGTCCCCACCATCCGGTGCCTTTGAATACTTCTCAGGAAGGGGAGGCAGCATGTCCTCCACCTTTAGATCCTAGAAACCAAAAGGACCTCACATCAAACAGAAATACAAGGGAAGACCAGCAATGACCAAAACTCAGCACGTGCAAATAGAAAACTCACCCCAGGAACTTCGTGAAGAGTGCTGAAGGGCTTAGTTGACGAATCCGCTGGCAGAGCCTCGTCATACTTAAAGCACAGCAGTGGCCTGATGGCCTTGTCGAGGTATAACGAGGAGAGCTCCTCATCTGATACCCTCATAGGGTTGTTGACACTGGCATACAAAAACATTGGGTACACCCTCGCCTAGAGGAGCTACACTCGATGTTTGAGAAATGTGTGGATGATGTCGATGCCGACGACCTCCTTTCCATGCACCAACTATAGAGCCTCCACCCGCTTGTACAACTTATCCACCTCTTCGGTTTCACCCAAAGGAATATCGTTCGACCACGAACGTTTCCTAGAGATCACCGCGTTGGAGTCGAAGGGGGCTAGCCCATAGTGCTGGTCATTCAACTTGGAGTCGTGGATGTAGAACCACTTGTTCCTCCATCCCTGGATGGACTCACAAAGGTGTAAGGAGAAATACTGCTAATTGTGGCGGGTATATACTTCGCATCCGCCCATCTCGTATAATGTGCCTCTATGGCCAGATTGCCTCTTCAAGGTGTAGATCTTCTTGAAGAGGCCAAAATGCGGCGCGATGCCAAGGCTACACTCGCATAGCACTATAAAGCACGCAACTAATGCAGTTGAAGCCCATAAAGGAAAAGAAGCCCATGAAGAAAGTCGTGGGCAGGAAGAGAAAGGCCCCGAACAATAAAGGCATAGAACATCACCCGAAAACCTTCGGGTGGGCCAGGAATTACCTCTGAGCCGGGGATTTTGGTATCGCCCTTCTCCTGCAGAATCATATGAGCCTCACGCAGGTGGAATAGATCTAGCTCCCTCATATTCGATCGCCACCAACCGTCGTTGGTGACGTGGCTGGCGGTAGTCTCCTTGGCAGCACCGGCGACGCTGGTTCCCGCTCCGGCGACCTTCTTAGGTTTACCCATCTTCTTGGTGTGGTGCGATGCATGATGCACATAGAGGAAGGAGGAAGGAAAGGTGCGGAGAATGTCTAGCACAAGGAGGAGCAAGGGCTCTGGAAATGGCAGAGGCAAAGATAGAGAGAGGAAGTGAAAAACAGCAAGCGGCGAAGGGTAAAACAGTGCTGCATCTTTCAACGTTATAAAAGGAAGAAGACGACGATGCACATCCGTTGATCTTCTAAACCTAACACGTGTCAAACATACCGTTGTACACGTGGCGGCCGTCGCCCGAACCGTCGCAAGCACGCCGTCCACTACGCGAGAAAATCGAGGCAATGCAGTAACTTTCGCGTAAACTACGTGTGACTGGTCAAATCCCATTTAGAAAGTGGGACCCACGATCGTCTCATCTCATCAAATTTGCCGCTGTAGACGGTTGAGTTTATCAGGCGTCAGCAATGACGGCACCAATCGCAAAAGCAAAGGACTGCAAACAGCTCCAAAATTTCTACTCAAGACAAAAGTACTTACTCGAGTCTACGACTCGACCAAATACTCGGGGGCTATTCCTATCAGGAGCGCTAGTCACTCACCCAACAAATTGGTCACGTCCCCGAGGCACTCAAAGAAAACTTTGAACGACTTTCCAGCATCGATTTTACGCTTCGAGTCCTTCTTCGAGTCCACGAATCGAATACGAACTCGGGGGCTACTCCCATAGGGAGAGCTGGTCGCGCATTTGAAAAAGCATCAACACTAATAGCATTCTCGAGATCATCCGAAGAACTTCCGGATCACTATGTCACACGACTAATAACTATAAGCCTCTGCTCGAGTCTATGACTCGAACAGACACTCGGGGGATACTCCCATAGGAGCGCTGGTCGCGCACCCTATGAATCAACTGGCTGTGATCCTTCGGGTCCTTTACAACTACAACAAATATAACCTACAAAAAATCAGCGACTTCGCCCAGAAATAAAGCTAAGGGAGATAATGTCTCCTTAGACACCTGAAACGCCTCCGCGGCGATAAACTTTTGGATCTTGTGTATGCGGCACAAAGATAAGACCTATAGATGCAATATGATGGCCTGGTAATGCACCTGAATGCGCTCTGTCAGTAATAACCCGTGTCAGCAAGCACGATGAAAAATCCCGACGGACGCGTCGGGTACCCAACTTAAAACATTGGAATTCTACTCCTGTAAGACCTTCGTGGCCTGAGTCAAATTACACCAGCAATTTTCTAGATTCGAGACTAGGGACTTAAGTCTGAGTAGATAGCATTGTTTTCCCAAAGGTAGTTAACTGGCCCTGATCCATTGGGAGAGTCAGGAACGCGTATCAACTATCCCTATGAACCAATATATTGACCCGGAACATATTCGAATGAAAACACTCGAAGACTTAAAGAGTCTCTAGTCGAATCTACAATTCGACTGAACACTCAGGGGCTACCGATATGGGTATGCCCTATGGGTGCTTAATGTTGGCCTACCCGGTCTAGCCTGGCAGAATCCCATGAAGAGGACATACCCTTAATCACGAAGCCCAGGAGGATTTCGGGTGGCCCAAGCCCAGGAAGGATTCGAATCTTTGGAGAACACATTTTCTTTAGATAGAAACTTAAAGGAAAACCCCTAAACTTGTAACCGACTCGGCCTATCCCCGAGACCTGGCCTATCTATATAAAGACTAGGAGGGCACGATGAGGAGTACACACATCATAGCCCTAGTATACACCATGCCATATCCAATCTATGCACCCCTGTAACCTTCGGCTTTGCCATTAATCGAGAGTAGACAAGCAGGAGTAGGATTTTCCCTCCGGGGGCCTGAACCTGGGGAAACATTGTGTCCCGTGTTTCTTGTCTGTTAGTCGTTCCACGATCTCCAACGTCCCCTTCTTCTAAAAAACCCAAGTCCGTAACAATGGGCATTGACGAGTCGAACCCTCGTCAGTAATGGTGGTGGAGGGGAAGAATTAGAGCAGGGCTTCGCCTAATCACCTTGCTCGTGGCAATGGATAAGCTAGCAAGAGGGAGAAGATGCCAAACAAAGGGCACATGGGAGAATGATGAATGAGAGTGTGTGGAGAGGAGGAGGAGGAGGCCACCTCCTTTTATAGGCGCCATGGGGCTGCCCCCTCCCCTCCTTTCATTCAATCTCCATTAAAGCACTTTAATTCCCTTAAAGGTCCATTAAAACACTTTAATTCCCTTAAAGGTCTTTCCATGAAAGCATTTTAATTCCCTTAAAGGTCTATCCATTAAAGCACTTTAATTCCATTTTAATGCAACTCAATTTAATGAGTACTTAATTTAATGAACACATTAATATTCGGATCCCTTTGCTTTGTTTTGATACCTCAAAACTATTTCGGCAGATTCGGCAGAACAATTTTCTGCATCAGATTTTTTTGCGATGTCCATTGATTTCCCCTATGTTCCCTATCCACTCAAATGCGTCGGTTTACCTTAAGTGTGTCTCCCTACGGGTTTGGGAACTATATAGACATGATCGAGACTTTCTCCGATCAATAATCATTAGCGGAACCTAAAGATCCATAATGACTCCCACTAGTTCCTCGAAGATCTCATGATTGTCTAAACCTCTTTCACTGTAATCAAATTCCTTTTGTCTCGTGATGTATTACTTGTACGAGATTCGATCACTCGGTATCATCTATACCTTGTTTAATCTTAGTTTCCGACAAGTACTCTTTTTTTCCTTCCTGTGATATGACATTGTAGTGATCAAATCACTTGCTTGCAAAGCTATGTCAATGTGATATCACTGAGAGGTCCCTGAGCATATCTCTCTGTCATCCGTATGGACAAATCCCAATCTTGATCCACGAGCCTCAACTGACACTTTCCAAATACCTGACAACACCTTTATAATCACCCTGTTATGATGTGACATTTGATGCAATCAAAGTACTCTTCTGGTGAAAGTGATTGACGTGATCTCATGGTCTAAGGACATTGAGTTAATATGAATGTGATAGCAATTTAAACTTGATGACATGATAGTATTGCTACATCTACTTCAGGTGACTATTCATCATATCATTCTCCAATGATATGACCCTGTTATTAACAACATCCAATGTTATGATCAAGAAACCTTTGATCATCCATTAATCAACAGGCTAGTATAAAGAGAGGCTTTACTAGGAATCTCATTTGTTTATAATTCACACATGTATTAACGTTTCCTTATTAATACAATTATAGCATGAAAAATAAATATTTATCATAAACATGGAATAGCATAATAACCACTTTATTATTGCCTCTCGGGCATATTCCTTTCAACCATGTGTCCATCAACTAGAGGATCGATCGGTGCGTGATTAACCGGTTTTCTATACGGTCTCTCTGCTTCGATTTGTTCGTCGATGTCTTCATCATTGGCTTCCTCCGCCGGATCTATTGGTGTCGGGGTTTTGTTGTTCTTCTTCTTCTTTGTCCGCCTAGTAGCTTTTACGAGCGTACCAGTAGCAAAGACGGCTTTTGGTCTGGTACCGGGAGATAAGCTTCCATCAGTACTTTCAGTCATGGTTGGCTTTTGGACCTCGGAAGAATCTCCGGTGTCCATGTCATCTTGCGAGATGTAGTCTCCGTCCATGCTATCATACAGACTTGGAGGTGTATCCTCTCCACCTTGCTTGGATTTGTAGTCTTCTTCATACGCTTCCATCTCCTTCTCGAATTCCCGGAGTTCATGCAACGTTAGTGATTCCCGAGGGGAAGTAGGTAAGTCAGTATCTTCTCCGATCGCATCGAGGACTGAGTCGTTTTCGGCTCCAGCATCGATAGAGTAGGATCCAGAGCCAACATAGCGCACGAAGCAATGCTTCTTCTTCTTGATTAACTTGAGTTAGTGTTACAGTTGAGTCTCTGCCTCTGCTTCTTCAAAACTCTGCATGATCTCAACGATTTCCTCGTAATCGCCCTAAGGGCGTTTCATCATCTGATTTATTCTGTACCTCAAGAGTGATTTTCATGCTCCAACATCGGTAGAACCGGATCCGGAGCGAATATACTCCTCATCCGTATATCCGACCTCAACAGGGAGATCAGATCCACATTTTTCCTCGACCACTTATTCCACTACAAGAGCAGGCTGGGTGGGTTCAGTTTTTTCCAGGATCTTGAACTCTTCCGCCTCTGCAGACAGAGTAGATCCGTATTGTTCTTCCGCCGTGGTCATCACCTCAAAGGTGGGTTGGGTGGGTTTAGCGAAACCGAGATAGATATCGATCTCGTTGATTGACATGATGGTGAAGGCCGTCACGGGCTCCTTAGCCGGAATCCAGGTCTCTTCGAGGAGAACGTGAGGGACGTCACTGGCGTAGACCACATGACCTATGATGATTGTTTCGCCGATTCCTGCACGTGCAGATTTCACCCGGAACGAAGGAACGAAGGTTCGAAGATCACCTTCCCCACGCTGGGCGCCATCTGTCATCGGATTGATGAGAAGTATGCCATAGGGGGTTGCGTTGAGAAGATGGGGTGTGAGCCGTATGGTGTTCCGGGAGCGGTGAGCACAAGTTTATCCAGATTTAGATCCGACTGCGGTGATCGAATCCTACTGCTTCTAGCAACCCAGTAATATATCGGCGAGAGCCGGATGTTACAGCGGATTACAAGAGAGGTTCGCCTATGCGAGTTGATTGTGGTTGATCTCTGATAGGTTATACTAAAGGCTCCCTCAGGTCTGGCTTATAAAAACGCCAAGACCTAGAGTTACAGGAGAGACCTATCCGACTACATTACAGAGTCGGTAACTAAGTACAGCTTGAACTACAAGTAATCTACATGTCTAAGTCGGCAATTTTTCTTGGCTTTGTCGTAGCTGAAAGTGACTCCATCCTCTTTCCCTGCGTTAGTGGGTCATCCTGGTCAGCGAGTTTTCTGGGTATATCCAAAAAGTATATTCTCAAAAGACTGCGTAGTAGTTTCAAGCTAGACGACTTTGTGGAAGCTCCAAGTTCCAGCAAAGATCAAGATTTTTTGCCGGAGAGTTTTGCATCCCTGGAATAGGGGTTTTAGCTAACAGACACTTTAAAATCTCTATGCAATGTCCGATCTGCAAACGAGGACCAGAAGATATCACACACTTGATGTTTACGTGTAAACGAGCTATGGAGGTATCGCGAGCTCTGGGGCTGGACGACGTGATCAAGCAAGCCATTATGCTAGATAGATCGGGCTCAGTTGTGCTCGAAGAGATCTTGAGAAATCCATGCAAAAAGTCTCCAGTAGTTGGTCAGCTGGGGCTGCAAGAAACAGTGGCAGTTGCAGCTTGATATATTTGGTGACAACGTCGGGAAGTAGTGAAGGGTGAATCTGTTAATGTTGTAATCAGAACTGCGTTTTCGATCAAACGAATGGAGTGGATCGAAAACACAGTTCTGGTTGATGACTCCTTTTATAAAGCTAAAACATCAAAATGGAGGGAGTAGACGCTAACGTACGAAATGGGACAGTCACAATCAAATCAAGTTAAAAGGAGTTCAGATGAAGCAAGCCGGGGGTGGGTCAGTACAAACTCAACGTAGATGCTGCTTATTTCCCCAAAGGGCTGGGAGCTGCTGCAGCTGTGATCCGTAACGACCATGGTGAGGTGGTCGCTGGAGGGGCCACTCCATTGACAAACATGCTTGATACCAGGACGGCTGAAGCATCAGCTTTTCTCTTTGGCACGAATATGTTGGACACCGTTGGATGTTCCCCTGCTATAGACTATAGTGGAATCTGACTGTTTGGAGATTGCAAACGCATGTTCAGGAGAGATAGAGGTTTGGACTCCATACACTGCAGTCCTATCAAACTGTTTTCAGCTAGTTCATCATAGGATCGGAAATATCAAGTTTCAGCATTGCCCAAGAGAGGGCGAACAAGACCGCGCACAATCAAGCAAAATTATGTTTTGATTCTAATACTCTCTCCGTCCAGAAATAACTACCTTAGTTTTGTCTAAATTTAAATGCATCTAGACACGTTTTAGGTATAAATGCATTTATATCTAGACGAACTAAAGTCCGTTATTTGTGGACGGAGTTAGTATTGTTTGGGATGGTGTCCCACCATCATCAGTTCTGAATGATGTACCGGACGATTTGTGTTCTCTGAATCAATAAAGTGCGCTGTTTACCTTAAAAAAAGTTTCAGGCTGGGCTACTAACCATTTCTCGACCCCTGCTCACTGCTACCAGCACGGCAGTATTACCACCGCCGCTCTCCGTGCCAGCCACCGGCGGCAACGAATGAGGTGTTACTCTCAGTCCCATCCGTTCCAATGCTTCCCGATGGCAATGTAAGATTCTCGATTCCGTTCTGTTCTCATCTGGGTCGATTTGGATGACCACTTTTTTAGACTCCTTGCATCTCATCATCCTCTTCCTCTGTCGCAAGTCAAACAACTGTAGATCGGCTTCGATCAACTCGCGTAACCCATGTCAACCCAGTCCAGTTGTTAAATCATCGGAGCCACTAGCCTGGCTAAATATTCTTATAAGCTCCGTCGTGCTCTTTTCGTGCGCACGCGAGTGTGGAAGGATCACCGAGGAATCAAATATTCTTATAAGCTCCGTCGTGCCGATGGAGCATCGCAGCAAGCGGGGTGGCCTGTTCAGAGCGGGGAGACTTGGCCACGCTTGCCGCATGTGCTGGTAGGTGAAGCTCTCCGGGGGTCCTGGGGCGCACTCAAGCTGTTTGACATAATGCTGCAGTCGCATGGTAGATGTTCTTGTCCTGGAGGTCACGTGTCAGCGTCAGAGAGGGGATAGATTGTTCCTGGGGACCTTAGTTGCGTGTTTATAATTTGGCGCTGTGTGTAGCTGTTGTTTAGGTGGCATGTGCCTTTCGGAGACTCGGCAGGAAGAATTCATGGTGGTGGTTTGCTGAGGTTTGGGGCCGTCATTCCTTTCTTTAGGAAGGTTATTAATTATCACTCGTCCCACACAGATAAAACATAAAAATGTGGAGTATAGTGGAGCTTTTGACTAGGTTAAAGGTTAGTTTATTTGGGAATGCCCCCGACGGTGAAAGAGTTCCGGCGATTAAACGTTCGTTTCCCTCTTTAGGAATCCCCGCAGCAAGTAGCTCTTTGGTTACTATTTTTTCTCAGTAAAGGTTGTCGAAAACGAATAGAGCAGCTGTTCTTTTCCAGTGTCTTCTGGTACAATGCACATCCGTGATCCTAAAGTTACATGAGATTAAGGGAATATATTATACTTTTTACTGGCTGATAAGGGTCCTTTCTGAAAGTCACTTAAGTTTTTTTTTACTTACTACTAAGGTTGATCTTGAAAAAGTGGTTGTTAAGTTACTAGGTATATCCAGTTGGCACCTGAACAAAATTCAGTTGGTCCCTTTGGAAGTACTCCTATCCCCAGTCTTTTGATTTACAGCGAGGTAGGTTTTTGTACAGGCACATCAGTTCACCTATACTCGCCATCATCTTTCTATGTAGGTAAACATCCTTGTCTTTTGATGATTGTTGAGCATGACTGCAATAATCTACTGGAGTGATCTGATCCATTCAAGAATTGTTTGGTTAAAACCATTTTTCTAAAACCAATTAAGTTGTTATCAGGCTAGAAACTTAATTTGTGCTAAAACCGGAGCTTTCTTTATTCTTTACAAGTACCAGCCACTTTCCAGCTGGTTCACTACCAAGATGAGTTTGTTACACAATAGTGCAGTTTTTGTTAGACACTACTACTTCAAATTCCCCCTTTGAATAGGAACCTTCAGTGTTTGTGTGCTTTCAGAGCATCTCCAACAGGCGCGCTATATGAGCCGCACGCTAAAAAAACCGCCGGTATGCAACGCGCGGAGAAAAAACGTTCCTCCAGCAGGCGCTGTAAATTTTTTTGGGCGTGGGTCGCTTTGCACTATCCTGAGCGCTACACTTTGGGCTCCGGCTGCAGCGCGCTGTATCGCTCCGCCCGTGTGCGAAGGAAACCCGCCTTGAAATTTTCTCCTCTCCCCAACGCCAAATCCTCCCCTCCGCGCGGCCGCCGGCGGAATTCCGGGGATGGACACGCCCTCCGGCACCCCTCGACGCCTCCCTACTCCATTCCACATACTGCCGCCGCCTCCGTCATGGCGCCTCCGAATGCCCCAAACCCTAGTGGTGCCGCCGACGCCCGTGGCAGCGCCGCCCGAGCCCTATTCGTGGCGCAGCGCCCGACACTACACACTAGCGTCGCCGCCGCGCAAGAGGCCGCCGGCGAGGAGGAAGGTTCCCGGCAACAAGCGCCCGACGGCCGCGGCGGGTGCCAACAAGCCGGGGCAGAAGAAGGTGAAGACGTCCGCAGCTAGGCACGTGCAACAGCCTCTGCCGTCGGCTCCATGGTGCAATCCACCATCGCCGCCGCCATCCGCCGACCAAACCGGCGTGCACATGGTGTTCAATGAAATGCCGGAGAGGTAAAAACATTACTTTTGAACGATTTTTAGTTTTAGATGCATACAATGCCGGAGAGCCCTGAATTTTATTGCAATGTAGAGTCGTTGACGCTGCTTTCATGGAGACAATGAATGTTGGTTCTTCGTTCATGAATGATGACATTGTTGAAGAGGAAGCATATGAGGATGTCGACGAGGAAGGAGAGGGGTCGATTGAACCGTGCCCTACCGGTCAGTCGGCAAACTACACCATAGCGGAGGACAAGTTGCTTTGCAAGACATGGTTGACAATTGGAATGGATCCAACAACCGGCTTCGACCAAACTATAGAGACTTATTGGATGAGGATGAAGGAGTACTTCGACGCCAACAACACAAGTGGGAATGAGCGGAGCGTATGTTCTCTTAGGTCTCGTTGGTCGGGCATCAACACCGATTGTCAAAAGTGGGCGTGCAAGCCAATGTTGATGTCATTAACCCAAGTGGCACAAATGATATCGATATGGTAAGCAATTCTACTACTTTGTTGATCATCTGTATGCACGGTTGTTGTTCTATGGCTCATCTATTCTCTTTTGTTTGCTTTGTAGAACTCCATGGCTCAAGGCTTGTTTAGAGATGTGGGAGAAAAGAACAAGAAAGGCAACCGGATTCTTGGCAAGCCATTCACCATGCATCATTGCTATGAAGTGCTAGGGAATGAAGAAAAGTGGAAGATCCGTGGAAAATTGGATGCGGCAACCATGGCCGCCAATACAACCGGTGATGGAACAATCATCGATGATGATGGCTCAAGTGACGAAGGCAAGAAGAGAAGCTCCACTCCTCACTCGGTTACCAACACAAGGAGGAATGTGCTTGGTAAGAAGGCTGCCAAAGAGATGAAGGGGAAGAAGGCCGGAGATGATGATATAGCGATTGCTATGGATAGGAGTGCAAAAGCAAGGTTACAATCAAATGAAGATAGGAAGGTGGCAAGAAACTTGGAGAAAGAGGCTATGGAGGCTCGGAGAGCCGCTTTGGAGGAGAGGCTTGCCGCCAACGAGGAGAGAAAGTTGGCATTGGAGGAGAAGAAGCTCGCCAATGAGGAGCACCTACGCCCAGTGGAGGAAGAGAGGAAGCTCTTCTTGATGGACACTTCCAACTTGGATGAGAGGCAAAAGGAGTACATCAACCTTGCTCACGACGAAGCGTTGGCAAAAAAAGAATGTTGGTGGCCAACATGAACACACCCACGACCGGCATGTTTGGAGGAGGCATGGCCATGTTTGGAGGAGGCATGGCCGACATGGGAGGACCAAGCTATGGAGAAGTCTTAGGAGGTACCATGGGAGCACCGGTGAGTGGTGTCTATGGAGCCATGGGAGCACCACCTGGAGGATTCGTGGTCTCTATGGATCCTTCTATTCCTCCATCAAGACAAGGTGTCCATGAAGAAGAAGAAGAAGCAAAAGATGACAATAGTTGGAGAATGAGAAGGAAGTGTGAGATTCTCTCTTGCATTTGTGATATGCAAATGCAATGTTGCACTTTGCGTCCATTTAATATGTTGTGCGTGTTTGTTGAACTATGTGATGATATTTGAACTATGGTAGATCATTTGGTTGATGATTTATTTGAGTATTTGATCTTATTGCAAGCATAGCGCTGTGTGAATGTTGTTTTCCAGTGCAGCTGCGCGTTGTAGTTTGGAGCGCCTGGTGGAGGATCCATTTTTGTGGCCGCGCTCGCGCTGCGGTTTAGCGTCTCCGGTGGAGAAAAACAGTGCGCTCTAAAATTATACAGCGCGGGCGTAGCGACGTTTACATCGCCGAAATATAGCGCGCCTGTTGGAGATGCTCTCATGATCTGACATATTTGCTACCTGTAAGTTGTAACCTCCTTTTTTTCTTGAGAAATGCAAAGCTTGCGCCTCGATCCATTGATAGAAAGAATATAATTAAAATTGTATATGAATAAACCTCCTTTTCAAAGTATGATCGATTTTATAATATCATTTCATTGGAATTGAAGTTTTTTAATAGTTAGGACTGGAATAATGTTATTGTTCTTCGAGAGGAATCTGGTGTGAAGGGATGGATTGTTCCTATAGCTTCTCCATCATTCTATTACTTGAATATATATTACAAGTTACAGCGAAGCCCCTCTACTATTTTACTGGTTACAACCCTCTACTATTTTACCTATTACAAGTAAGGACCTCCAACACTCCCCCTCAAGATGGGGCAAAGATATCAATGAGCCCCATCTTGTTACAAGTTCTTGCAAAGGATACAACATTCATTCCCTTGTTCAAAACATCAGCTAATTGATCTACAGATTTGACATAAGTAACTTGAAGGGCACCATCATCTAGTTTTTCTTTGATAAAGTGTCTATCTATTTCGACGTGCTTAGTCCTGTCATGGTGAACTGGATTGTGTTTAATATTAATTGCAGCTTGATTGTCACAATATAACTGGAGAGACATACTCCTGTACAAGTGCAGTTCTGTTAATAACATTTTTATCCACATCAACTCACATAACCCAGATGCCATTGCTCTAAACTCAGCCTCAGCTGTAGACCTTGCAACTACACTGCTTTTTACTCCTCCAACTAATTAAATTACCACTGACAAACATGCAGTAACCTGATGTAGACCTTCGGTCATCTAAACACCCGGCCCAATCAGCATTAGTATACCCCTCAATGTTCAGATGTCCATGAGCAGAAAACAATATCCTTTTCCTAGGGCAACCCTTAAGATATCTAAGAATTCTGTTCACGGCATCCATATGACCCGAACGGGGATCATGCGTATATCTACTCACCACACTTACAACATATGCTATGTCTGGTCTAGTATGTGATAAATATATGGGTCTCCCAACTAATCGTTGGTACTGTTGTTTATCCACATAATCCCCAAAGTCAGCGGTTATGCGATGATTTGATTCAACCGCTGTGGCTGCCGGCTTGCAATATAGCATTCCAGTTTCAGTAAGCAAATCCATCACATATTTCCTTTGTGAGAGATAAATACCTTGAACACCATATGCAACTTCAATGCCAAGGAAATAGTGAAGATAGCCCAGGTCTTTAACTTCAAAGGATCTCTCCATCATCATTACCTGTAATAACCATATCATCAGCATATACAATAAGCACAATAATTTTATCATGGTTGCGCTTATAAAACAGGGTATGATCAGATTGCTTTGTTTAAACCCCATAGAACAAATCTCATTCCGGAATCGTCCAAACCATGCTCTAGGTGACTGTTTTAACCCATACAGCGACTTTTTCAGCCTGCATACTTTACCCTTAGTCTCTTGTGTACTAAACCCAGGGGGAATATCCATATAAACTTCTTCGTGCAAATCTCCATGAAGAAAGGCATTTTTTACATCCATCTGAAACAATTTCCATTTATTATTTGCTGCTATAGATATAAGGGTCCCAATGGTGTTCATTTTTGCTACTGGTGCGAAGGTCTTGTCATAATCGACTCCATAAGTTTGACTATAACCCTTTGCCACTAATCTAGCTTTATACCTTTCTACTTTACCATCCACATTTTGTTTCACAGAAAACGCCCACTTACAACCAACAACCTTTTTATTAGGAGGGAGAGTAGTAAGTACCCATGAGCATATATCATACTTTTTACTGGCTAATAAGGGTCCTTTCTGAAAGTCACCGAAGTTTTTTACTACTCCCTCTGACCCCTATTAGTTGACATGGATTTGTCAAAATTTGGATGAACCTATATACTAAATAGTGTCTAGATTCATCCAAATCTCGACAAATTTGAGTCAACTAATATGGATCGGAGGGAGTACTACTAAGGCTGATCTTGACAGAGTGGTTGTTTAGTTGCTAGGTATATTCAGTTGGCACCTGAACAAAATTCAGTTGGTCCCTTTGGAAGTATCCCCGGTCTTTTGATTTAGCAGTGAGGTAGATTTTTGTACACGCGCATCAGTTCACCTATACTCGACATCATGTTCCTATGTAGGTATATATCCTTGTCTTATGATGATTATTGAGCATGACTGCAATAATCTACTGGAGTGATCTGATCCATTCAAGAATTATTTGGTTAAAACAATTTTTGTAAAACCAATTAAGTCCTTGTCTTATGATGATTATTGAGCATGACTGCAATAATCTACTGGAGTACGAATGCCAAAACGATTGGTCACATTATGTCGAGATGTTCATAGTACCAGTATACATGGTAACATTATGCTTCTTTGAGATAAGCAACTCATGTGCTCACATCGGCGATAAAGCATCATTTTGAAACTGTGGTAGTAACACAACGGAGGAAAATGAAGTTAATCATGTTTCTTTGTGGTTGAAACTGGAGATGAAGTTACCATGCAATCTTTTTTGCAGCTTGCACGCATAGTAAAAAACACGAGCGTACACAGTTTGGATTGTCCTGTACATGAAGTGTGAAATCATATTAACCTCTGTTCCTCTGACTTCAGAGCCTTTATTTATTTCATTTCATGGTATTAATATACTATAACTCTTAGAAAAGGCGGTAGCTTACCTACCGAGCGAAAGTTGTAGTTTATGTAAGTTTATTGCAACATCTATTAAAAGTTAAAATAGCTGTTTAGTAAGTATTAGACTGCTGTTACGTGGGACAACCCAACCTCTCTGGACCATCACCATCTGAACAGCTCTGTGCAACCTGTCCTGGTGGCAAGCTGAAAGCCAGTTAATTTGGCCAAGTCCAACAGGGTAACCAATTATATAGCCAATTCAGCTCACCAGGTTTTCCTGCAAATGTGCTGTAACGGAGGAATGCTCTACAATAGTAAGAATATGATATGAATAGATAAATTTTACTTACAGCGTGTTTTGTTTTGGAAATGAATTAATTGATAGAAGGTCAAAGAAAATGTTGCATACCCAAGAAGCACGACCTTCTGAATAATAACTGTAATGTGATGGTGGGCACACATGGCTTCAATAAAAATTAAAATTGACGAAAAATATTTCATAATCCCTGCAAAAAAAACCTGATTGATACAACATCACATTAAGTCACCGATGAAGAGAAGGAAGTTATCCAAAGTAAACCTTGATACTTCCAAATATTTATTTGGTGATAGATGAATTGACTGAAAGTGGTAGACTTTCTCACTGTTGATTCTAGACCATCCTTCTGAGGTTGAAGCAAGTGCCTGTTCTAGAAGGTATTTACTCCGACGAAATAGTGGTCTGCTGGCATTTGAGAAACTTTTTTTTTCGTAATGAGCTATGCGCTGAGGCAATCCAACCATAGAATCCCAATCCCCTCCATGCTTAAAGCCATTGCCAGATATGGCCACTGCTTAGTGTCCAGTCCAGTGAATGGGCCGGAAAGTATGGTGGCCCATCTTATCATTGATATTGTCTAAAATCTTTGCCAAGCCAGAGTTTGGCAGTTTGGCATGTGTTTGGTTCTTGCCACACTTTACTATCCATAGGACCACTCTGTTATAGAGTGGGTTTTTTGCCAACTTTTGCCACACTTTGTGGCTCCCAATTTCTTAGCCACATTTTTGTGGCTGCCACACTTGCATGCCAAAGTGTGGCTGGGAACCAAACATAAAACGGCGAGTCATGTCGGTGAATTCAAATCAGCACCCCTTCGAATGTTTCCGTAAACATGCAGTTTCTGAATCTTACTGTGGTGTTTTCACCTTCTTGCCAGTCCGACTGTCTGAGCATATCTTTTCTTATTCTGGAATGGAAAGATGCAGCTTGCCCAGTATCATAATTGGCTGACCGAAACTTGCTTGGAGTTAACGCCCCTCCATTCCTTTAGCAAAGTACTACTACTAGACTGCGATCTGTGAACGTGCGTGAGTTCAGGTATGCAGAGAAATACACTATATTGCTTACCTTCTCGTGATTGAATTTATTTACCGAGAAATATTTTGTTAAGTTCACATGCTTTATTTGGCTATATCACATTAATCAGTGGCGGAGGACGAAAAAAATATGAGATAGGGCGAACTCTAATAAAAGTAAATATCAAACTCGGACTTGATGATCTTTGCCATCGACAACACCTTTTCAACTATTGTTGTTGCTACGAGTAAAAGCAATGTCAACTCAACAAGACGATAAACAATATGAAGCATTATGTATCATCCAAATATGAATAACGAATATCTTAAGGTTATCTTATATAGTCTCATGCTCATAATAAGATAAATTTCCATAAGCTAAGAAATCTTATTCACATTGAAACTATAAAATGATTCACTTGAATCAAGATAAGAAGTTCTGAAACAACTCTAACAACTCATCGAAGCAATAATCAAAATTAGTTGTAATAGATTCTATAGAATAATAGAAAGTGAACATACTCCAAAATAATCAATAGTGACCTAGTGTCTTTCCGCTTTTAATATTTTCTCACTCTTGTTACCAATTCGTCCATACTTAGGATTGTGATATCATTTTTACGAATTCAGATATTTCGGAGGATCTCAACCATCATTTCTCCAATTGAACCAGAATGTCAATTAGAATTTTATATCAATAGTATATAAAATCCAAAATAGAAACATAAAACATAAACCATTATATAATTCGGGTTGGTTTTGGCCACATGCCATAAGGTGGCCAAATTACTCTCGAGTCCTCCTTAGATACCCCATCTAGGACATTGTTTAGAGTCTAGTTTTTATTAGATTGAGAATTAGATATTGCAAAGAGAAAGAGTTGGCTTAAAACTAGACAAAACCAACACCTTATTTCGTTTTAGAATCACTTTTGCGTAGTGTTCACTAAAACAAGCATAGCTCTCTCATACGAAGTCCGTTTTCAGTGTATGACCACTCAAAATGTTCAGAAAATACATGTGCATCTAAAGGTTTTTGCCAAAAAATCAAGGTAGGGCGGCCGCCCTACCTTGCCCTACTGGGAGCTTCGCCCCTGACATTAATATCAAGATGGCGTCAATGGAATAATCTACCTTTTGTAGGTTTGTGATAGGAAGGCTGTCCGTTTGGCTGCCATTAGCCCATGTGTATGACTACTGCGGCAAAGAATTCCTGGTTCTCAAAAACAAAAGTGAAAGGCGATTCTAGAGTTTTCCACAAACTAACTATAGACTCCATACCTTTCAAAAAAGCTGCATAGCACTGGGTGGAGGGCTGGAGGCGATGCTGGGTCAAACAGTAGGTGCTGGAGCAGTTAACACAACTGATTACAGCTAAGATAAGTGGGACTCCATCCTCAAGCAAAGCAATTGTTACACATGCAGACCAAGCAAAAAAGGTGGAATTAATGACCAATAACATCAAGTTGGAAGAAAAAAAAAATTAAGCTGGTCTAGAAGGACGTTGCTGATTTTAAAGACAAGGGGGTTGGAAAGCTTTGTCCAAAGAGAAGCGATACAGCCAGTGGACAAGTCTAGTGCTGAGTGAAAAAATTGGAGTGCAGCTACTTCTTCAGTGTTGGTTGTTGAACACTATGACCCTGCCATTTCTGCGATGGTGGAGACTATGTCAAGGCTTGACAGTCAAGCCCACATGACATATGACAAACCTGGTCAAAGCTATTTGCTGGAGCAAGGAATGTGAAGTTGATGGTGGAGACACAAGAGAGGATTGATGACCTGAAGCAGGGGGGGACGCCTCGGTGACGGAATATGTTGCAAAGCTGCAACACTTGTGGACTGACCTTGATCATTATGATCCTCTTTAGTTGACTCATGCAGATTGCATATCTGTTGTGAAGTGGATTGAGCGCAGGTGGGTGGTACAGTTTCTTAAGGGCCTGAACTCAGAGTTTTTGAGGGGAGGTGTGCTACTACTATGCTTGGTCAACCTACTCTCCCTAATTTGGAGGAGGCTATAGTAGCAGTTGCTCAGGAGGAGGTCAGGCTGAAGGTAATGAGGAGTAATACAATGAATCCGCTAGTCAGCCCTCCCAGTTATTGGCAATGATGAGATAGAGGCCGTTTCCATTGTGGTGAGATGGGGCACTTGAGTCGTAATTTTTGTGCCCGCCAGCAAGCCAAGTTGTGGAAGGGGAAGGCGAAATGATAGAGGTGGATCGCGGGAGGTAGAGGCCATGGATACAGAGATGATCCAAGAGCAGATGTGTCGGTCGAGGACGAAAGATCCCCTGAAAAAAGGTTGAGGCTCCACAGAAAGCTAGAAGAGTTGAGGAAATTAGAAAGAAAATGGAGTACAGGTTATAAAGGCCAGCTTAACTCCACCTCTAGGAAGTTTGCTTATGCGAATGAAGGTAACCATGCTCATGCATCTACATCCTCATAAGTGTCACAACCAGACTGGATCCTAGATCCATGAGCATCAACACATGTTGCGCACACATCAAAGGAGAAGTCATGTACTGAATATGCACCAACACGTAAAAAAAAACTATCCAAACAACTGATGGCACCTCGCAGCCATTAAAGGTCTTGGCACGGCACAACGCACACCATCCATTAAATTTCCCTTGATTTTGCATGGTGTGCTTTTCCGGTCAATCTTTTGTCTATTAGTGCTTTGATTGATCATTTAGGGCCTGTTTGTTTGGGCTGTGGCTAGCTGGCTGTGGCTGGCTGTGCAGCTGTACAGGGAAAGCTGCTGTGCAGACAAAGCTGCTGTTCTAAGTTTCACTGTTTGGTAACTTAGCTGCTTGTCTGGTTGTAGACTAGAAATTGTCTAAAATACCCTCCAAGTTTAGCTAATTTCAGTATAAATTCTACGGTGCACTAATAAAGTACTACTTCCTCCGTCGATTTGGGTTTGTCTAAATTCACGTGTATCTAATAAAATATGTATACATATATTTGAATCTAGACAAATTTAAATCAGTTATCTGAGGATGGAGGGAATACATGATTTTTTTTATACATCCATAATATACTCGTTTAGCTACTTCTAATGGAGTCGGTGTATTTGTTTATGAATTATAACCAAGTTAGCCAACGTTGTATTCACGTAACAAAGGAATTTACAATCAGCATCAATTCACCGAGTGCTTCTTGTATTTACGTACTTCTGGAATCGATGAGTACATCACGAGCAAGCAAATGAATAGAAGACACCACCGCACTCCTCTCTGTACCTAGAGAACTATTCATCACCGCATCTCTGCAGAACTATGACGCGAGCAAGTAAATTTCAGAAAAAATCAAGACCCAAGCCCAGCGGAGGAGCACGGGATGAACTTGAGCAGCGCCGCCTTGATCTTGAGATCGGGACCTGGCCAGGAGTGGGGCCGGAGGTTGGTGGCGGGATGAACTTGAGCAGCGCCGCCTTGATCTTCCGATCGGGACCTGGCCGGGAGTGGGGCCGACGGTTGGTGGCGGGTCAATCAGTACAACGGCGACGTGATTTTGTTGTCCCTTCGATCTGGAACATCGGGCATTGGACGGGAACGTAGTGCCGCCGGAGATCCTCCCCACTGCCGGCGGCGCTGGAGCTGGTCCTCATGGGGGTGGGGATGCCGGGTTTTTTTTGTCTGGATGGATTTCTGGGAGATACTTTTAGAGGCTGGCGAGTGGCAGTATGCTTGTAATTCCTTCAAAGGATATGTCTAAATTTAGGTAACGTTTCAGTCGTTAGTGGTAAAGCCACGGGAAGCACCTCTCTAGGTGCTTTCTCCACTTTGCCTATTTTGTTCGGTCGCTTCGACGAAGCCCACAGCGCAGCCGCCCCGTTTGGTTTGTTTGAGCAGCTTTTTCCAGTGAAAAGCCATAAAAAGCCCAAACAAACACCCCCTTAGACTATGGGCTAACACTTGGCGAGGAAATATGTTTGATTCACAGAGGAAAACAGGGAGGAGGCCCATGTGCAGGCCAAAGTATCTTGGCGGCCTCGGTATGCCAGATTTGAAGCGCCGGGGCCGTGCCCTCAGACTACGCTGGCCATGGTTTCAATGGACGGACCCCTAGCGCACCTGGGCTGGCTCTAGGCTACCATGTGATAAGAAGGACATGGCGCTGTTCAGAACTGCAACGAAGATCACGATTGGCGACGGAGAGACCGCCTCCTTTTGGCACGACAATTGGTCCGATCACGGCCCCATCTGCTTCCTTGCGCCTG
Organism: Avena longiglumis; assembly: GCA_030063025.1. Taxonomy (NCBI): domain Eukaryota; kingdom Viridiplantae; phylum Streptophyta; class Magnoliopsida; order Poales; family Poaceae; genus Avena; species Avena longiglumis. The sequence continues at coordinate 151,585,079 of CP125977.1, read as the reverse complement.
ACCTCTACAAAATTGCGACCAGGAAGAACCGTTCGGTGGCTAAGGAGATTAATGCAAACAACTGGATCAGGTCCATAGCACGCTTGAGCACTCCAGTACATCTCACCCAATACCTCCGCCTCTGGGAGGTTGTTCATGCCACGACCTTGGTGGAGAACCAAGACGACACTGTTAGATGGAACTTAACCGAGGATGGAAACTACAGCGCCAACTCCGCCTATCTCGCTCAATTTTACGAGAGTTACCCCAGGTTCAAGGCGGAGAAAATTTGGGAAGCACATGCGGAACCGAAGTGCAAGCTTTTTGCTTGGCTTGCCATACACGGCAAGCTTCTTACGGCCGACAACTTGGCAACGCGTGGTTAGGACCATGATCCAATCTGCGCTCTATGCCTAAGTGCCAACGAGACGATCGTCCACCTGCTAAAAGACTGCCAATTCACCGCCGCAGTCTGGAGCCTGGTCCAGCTCAGGGACAACAATGGTGGTGCTGCACTGGGCCTGGAAATTCCCTTAGTCTCGGAGAGGCAATTCCTGCGGAACCAGACTAGACTAGTAACTCTTTCTTTTCCTTTCATCTTCTGTTGCTTTGGTTCTTGCCTTCTGACATGAACCTTTGCATGAACCACCGCCCTGTACACCTTGTTGGGGCTTTCCCTCTATCTTAATGAAAAGGCAGTGCTCCTGCCGGTTTCCCCCCCCCCCCCCCACCCCCACACACACACAAAAAAAAAACAGGGAGGAGGCTTGGAACTAGAACCAGGTGTAGAATATAATATATAAAAAAACAGGTGTAGTGGGTTATGTGTATCATACCTGTTGAAAGTGAAAAGCGAGTCCAGAATTTTTCCCAAACACTTACAGACTTCGGTATCACTTGTTCTAGATTACAGAAGCAGTCATATGAACCTAAGAGAACTTGATTCGTATGAATTTGATGCAGCAGTAGTTGGATGTTCGAACCGAAATCATTTGGTATATGAATCATCATTTTTTAATAGAAAGAGGCTGCTCATTTATTAAACTAGAACATGGGTTTAACAAGTTAATAAAACCTTATCCTTAAAAAAAAGCTAATAAAACCTTGAGGAATCCTAGGTCAAGTAGTGATCTACTGATTATGGAAGGCAGCCTTAGCAAAGCTATCGGCAATTTTTTTCTAAAGATCCAACAAATGCTGGCTTTCGATGTATTAGCAGAGGGAAACTTGTACAACAGTGATACCGCCCAGATGAAATTACATCCGGAAACAAACAGAAAAAAGAGAGAAAATAAAGAACTCATGCGACAAACTAGCCAATCGTGGCACTGGCTCGGTTCTCTGGCGATGCTGCGCAACAAGTTCATTTGCCTAGTTGTCACAATGAGAGATCCACACATCCAACGATCTGAGTCCTTAAGTACCGCCACATTCAGCTGTCAGATTCCACCACAAGCTTTGTGACGCCAACCTCCTTCGCCAGGGTACCATAGTGTGGTCCTTAGGGATCACCATGGTACGTTCTTGCCATTTTTCCCCTCTATCACTGATCCAGAAGGCGGTGAGATATAAAAGGGTAGTGTGGTCCTTAGGGATCACAAGAATCACGATTTTATTGAATCTGTTTGATGTAAAATATCTTACATATGTTCTGTTCTGGAGATGAGAGATACAATAGAGCTGTCATGACTCGGAGCATCTCTAGCAGATACCCTAAAATCTCAATCTCGTACCGCAGAAGTGGTTTACAGTTTACTGCAAAACATTTTTGATGTACCAAATTCATCGGCGTAGAACAGAAACCAAATCAAATACTGTAAATCTAAAAAAAACAGTTTGGCGCCAGATAGATCACAAGTTCATACATAGGGGGATAGTTTGATCTTACAAATCATCAATATACACATCAAATCGATGCCGTTGTGGCATCGATGCAAACTCTATCGCAGACCTCCCTACCGGCGATAACTACTCACTAGAGCTCGGCGACGACATGGGCCACACGCGGCGGGGACGACGTAGCTTGCTGCAGGGCACGGACGGCCGGCGCGGCAGCCGGAGCTCGCTGTGGGGCACACAGGGCCGCGCGAGAGCCGGAGCTTGCTGCGGGGCACACACGGCCGCGTGAGAGACGCCCGCCTCCGCGTCGTTGCGGTCAGGCCGAAAAATCCTTGCCGCCCAAGCCAGCGACGGCTGCGGGCGAGCCGCAGGCACGAAGGCCTCCGAGCGCCGAGCAGCCTCCTCCGCGGAGACCGGCGGCGCTCGAGCTCGGCCGCTCGAGCTACCGTCGCGGCGTGGAGAAGCGCCGCCACGGCCGGCCACATTGCGGCATGATTGGACGGCCATGGGTGCGGGGAGGGTTGATGCGGCGCTGGGCGGCGGCGATTTGAACGGAGGCGACGAACGGCGGCGGAATCGGTGTCGGCGGCGAGAGCTCGGGTGGGTTTCTGCGCGTGGGGAATATGAGGAAGAGGATGCGGTGCGGTTTACCGCATACACGGCCTCCCGTCCCGAATATATGCGGGTAGGACGGACCGTTTTGCGGGAAACAACAAAAATATTTGTGGTATGGGCCGTTTTACGGTATCCGGAAAGGCCACTTTTAGGCCTCGCATATCGGCAAAAAAAATTGCGGGACGGCCGATATGCGATATCTTCTAGAGATGCTCTTAAAACATACAAATATGACTTCACATCTGTTAATAATTTTGATGAAATTCCTTTTACTGCTAACAATTTTGATGAAATTCCTTTTACTGCCTTCCAATATAAGCTAGTCGAAAGTAAGGATGGCAATTTTACCCATGGGTACGGGTACCTGATGACCCACAAGTATAGGGGATGTATCGTAGTACTTTCGATAAATAGGAGTGTCGATCCCAACGAGGAGCAGAAGGTATTGACTAGTGGTATGGAGCAGGAACTCTCTGTAAATACTTAGCAAACGGATTTTTAGTGGTTTTCTGATAAAGCAACAAAATAAAGTGCAAGTAATAAAGATAATGAACAACTGCAGCAAGTGGTCCAATCCTATCTTAGCAAAGGACAAGACGGTGGAAATACTTATAAGGACCAAACGCTCTCGATGACACATGAAAATTTTGTCAAGTGCTTTCGCTTCAAATAGTTGAGTACTCTTTTTTGGTGTTGTAAGTGTTGTGTGGGTGAACCTGTGCTAATATAAAGATCTTGGACTAATACATACTTGTGATTAAACCCCCTGCAAGCATCCGCAATTACAGGAAAGTAATTAAGATATAAACCTAACCACAGTCTTAAACTCTGAGATCCTACACTCCCTTGTGCAAAGGTGTCCTAACAGGGGTTCAGGTTTCTGTCACTCCGGCAACCCCACAATTAGTATTCAAATACCCAATGCATTCCCCTAGGCCCATAAATGGTGAAGTATCATGTAGTCGACGTTCACATGACACCACTAGAATAATAGCACCACAATTTAAATACTAAATCATTGAATAATAACTCAACACAAATCCACTACTAACAACATGACTTCTCCCATGTCCTCAAGAACTAAACGAAGTACTCACGAGACATCATATGGATCAAGATCAAAGATGATATGGTAATGGATAACAATCTGAACATAAACAATAATCTAATGGTTCCACTCACAAGCATCAACTACAATAGTAATCAACACCGGAAAAGTTTCCCCTAAGAACTATGCAAGTATTCAACACGGTTGTTACAGCGGGATGGGGTGGTGATGATGGTGCTGGTGGAGCTGATGGTGTGGATGATGATGATGATCCCGATGAAGTCTAGCTTGATGACGGTGTTGATGGCGACGATCTTCCCTCTCCGGGAAGGAATTTCCCCGGCAGAAATATGTCTGCTGGAGAGCTCTTTCTCTCTCGGTGTATTCCGCCCCGCAGAGGCGGCGGAAATCTTTCTGTGGTCGCTCTCCTGGTATTAGGGTTCCAAGAGAAAGATATAAGCGAGAGGGCGGAGTCGGAGGCCGGCTAGGTGGGCCACACCTGCCCTAGGCGCGGCTAGGGGGGACCCGCGCCTAGAGGGGTGTGGGCCTCCTATGGCCCAGCTATGCCTCCCCTTCTGGCTTCCTTCGTCTTCTGGGAAAATATAATTTTCCAATATTTTTCTAGTATTTTTTCTGATCTTCACGAAATTGCATCAAAACACCTCTTTTTTCATCAGAAACCTGACTCCATCAGTCCATCCTCCAAGAATCATCCAACATGCAAAAACAGAGGAAAAGACATAAGTAACACCTCATAATAAGACATATATCAATGAATAGAGGCAAATTATAATATAGAATGGTGATGCAAATTAGACGTATCAACTCCTCCAAGCTTAGACCTTCGCTTGTCACCAAGAGAAAACTGATCTTAGTAAACATGTTCACAGGTTTATGGAGTAAAGTGTCGATAAAAGAATACGGTCAAGAAGCATCACACTTACAATTATACAACTCATAGAAGAAAGCAACTCACCATTATATAACTTAGCTTGCAACAAGTACATGAGTCACAATAGAGATGCATAAAGATAAATCACAATTGGAATTGGCAAAGATTGTTCTTGGTTAGAGAACAGCTGGCAAACAGTTTCACAAAAAGCTTTTTGTAGAAGTCTTCAAAATAGGAGTACTCTTTGCTCAAAAAGGTTTTTCACAATGAAGGCTTTCAAAGTAATACTCATAGATAAGAGTCTTGTGCAAACAAGGAAGATAGAGAACATGATTGAATAAATCATCATATGAATGCTTGCAACATGTAACACCCTCAGAATCGGACCTATGCAAGTTTTAGCGAAACCCGCCAAACCCGCATAGAAACGATTCAAAGGTGCGACAGCACGATGGGTGCCAAACGATCACATAGTCGCTACCAAGCGTGGATAACAGTCATTCAGTCTGTTGCCGGTGGAACTTTAAAATGTTCGATAAGTAAAATGATCATCTCAGATAGTTCAGGGCCCAACGAAGAAGGGCTGCTGGCCGCCGAAGACGATGGCAGGTTCTGAACTTGAGTATGGCGGCACATGTCGAAGATCTTGTCGATGAAGTCCCGTTAGGCGCCCACGAAGGTCGCCTCGTGCCGCCATACTCGACAAGATCTTCATCGACAAGATCTTCGACATGTGCCGCCATACTCGAAGTCCACGTCGCGGACCCGAAAACCCCACCTCGACACGCCAAGTCCGCCGAGAACCTAGATGCCAAGCTCTTCTTCTACAGATCGACCCGATCCGAACACCAAGTACTACCCTGGACGCCAAACCCGAACCCTGACGCCAAGATCTCCTCTCGACCAAGGCGCCAAGACCCTGACCCCAAGATCTCCGCCGTGAGACAACAAGACCGTAGGCACGACCCGACGATCATGGATGCGACAGATCGCCCAGACGCCAAGTTTGCCACGAACGCTCCGACGTTAACATCGACTCGATGGCGGCCCGACAAGACCCTCGCAACGGCAAGACCGACCCCGTGGGACCCGACAAGACCTTCGCGAAGACAAGAACGGCGTCGACCGGAAGAATCCGACGCGCCCCGGCGCCGAACCAAGTCCTGCTTCCCGGTTGCGACGAGATCTACCCTTGTTATCCGAGAACGCTTCCGCCGAGAACGTTTCCGTCGAACCCTGGACCCTGAGACCGACCCCGAACCCCCGGACCAAGATCGTCGAACCCTAATGTGTGCCCCTTTCCGCGACCCTATTTTATAACATAATAACCTTGTCGCATATTAAATTGTCATTCATCTCGCATGCATATCATTGGTTTGGGGGCCTTATGCCGATTCACCTTATAATTAAATAAGGGGCCCATATGCGGGCAAATCTAGTCTCATATTGGCCTCATTTAAATTGATGTAGCGAACCGGTGCTATCTTTACCATGCTAAAACAACATTTAATTTGCGGGGAAGCTAAACAACATGAACCACCTAAATAATTGTCGGAACCCCGGTTTCGCTTAATATGGCCTAATTGCACCGCATCTTTGCCATGTCATACATCATGCATGCATCATGCCGATCTTCTACCGTGTATTGAATATTGCGTCCGGTGTTTCTTCTAGTGTTTTGCTTCTTCACGGATAAGGCCGTTGAGTTGATGCGAGTGTCGACCCGATCTTCGGTTGAACCTTCGGCAATGTTTTCCAAAGCAGCATCTCCCTTTCTACCTATCTTACTTTTATAGTATTTATTCCTCCGTTGATCTATTGCTATCTGTTATGATGCTCTAGATTTCTTACCCGTGATATCCCTTGCAGCCTTTATATTGCCATGGCCACCTCCTATTACCCGTTGTTTGGTAGATAGCTGGACTTGCGCCGTCAGTCGCTTGCTCAAGTGTTTATGCGGTCGTCAAGTGCCACAGCTTGTTGGAGCCTTGCCGTATGTTGAATGTCGAGATGATCATAGTTTTACTTATCGCTCACTTTAATTTCTGCTTAACAACTAAAATTGAAGTAAGCAGAGGCATCGGTGGGTGATAGATAATTTTGGTTTCGAACGCCCACTTGTGTCCTGAGGACCCCGAGTACTTGATACTGCTCTTGATTTATCGCTATCCACATCCGGAGGTATATGGGACCCCGAGCCGTAGCTTGATTCAGTTTTATTTCTTGGGGCCACAAACTAGTTTGAGGTTTTATTTACGATCCTGCATTTTATGCCATGCTACTTATGTATTTACGACAGCGGCTGTGATAGCAAACTGACTTAGGATCGGGACACGATTCCGTGTCGATAAGCCCAGTTTTGGGTTCCAATGCTCACGTACCATCCACCCAAACCTTGAGTCCGTCTCGAGCTAGCTTACTTCGCTATGGAAGACTCCAAGGTGGCCTCAAATATTTCTGAATCTCGTGATTGTTCACCGTGAAAGCCTGGGTTTTGATTTGGTTTTTCCGAGGTTGATCAAGCGTGTGTTGCTATTGGTGCACCGCCGGTAAAACTTTCTGAAAGCCGTGTCCGCGGATATGGACGACTTGGAGCACAGTATCTCGACCATAGACAAGCATAACTAAAGTTTATTGCTATAAATTTGACCTTATAATGACTAGTAATCAGCTTCACTATAATGGAATGGCTAATTAATACTGCCCACAATTGCTTGTTTTGGAGTGTCGCTTGCGACCATTGTACCTGACTAGTAAGTATTGCAACTACAACGGAATGGCTGAATAAAAGTACCAACAACTGCTGGGTTTTGGGTCTATATCATGCTATCGGTATCTGATTAGTAATTGCTGCAACCACAACGGAATGAATAACTAAAAGTGCCCACTCCTTCTTTTATCAGGACGATTATCTAAACCTGACTAGTAAAGTGCCGCAACTATAACTGAATAAGTAAAACTGCCAACTGTGTGAGTTCCTCGGTTGACTTCCTCGTTTTGTCTCGAGGGGGAAACACCAGGATGGGTTTGTTTGATGGTAGTATCAGGTTGGATCCGAATAGGTCTTTCTCATCCCTCTCTGATTGCCGCCAGTTGTATCAAGTCTCTATAGGTTGTTTAGTGCATGCTGCCACTGCCGCTTCACCATACCTATGTAGGAGAGGACCGCCAATTCTAGTCTCGCTGCAATCGCCTCAAGATCGACGCCTCCTTCTTTTCCTTTGCCCTTTGTCGGCACCCTTTGTTTAAGGTGTTTTGAGATCGACGTTAGTGTGGTTACCCTTCCGGCCTCGGGCAGGTTATGGACGCCATTGGTTATTCTTCAGGGCTCTTAGCCCCATTTGCATCTTGTCCGTAGTCGGACGCTCTATCATTTTTAAGGTGATTCGGATCTTTGTATATTATATTTGTATTCTTGACTCTTCGAGTCGTTGTTATATATATCTGTTCTGTGGGTCCCATCGAGGACTGTTGTGTAATGTTATTACTTCGTTTTCCACCCGCACGAAAGTGCCTGGTGGGCACCTTAGAATCGGACCTATGCAAGTTTTAGCGAAACCCGCGGAACTTGCATAGGTCCGATTCTGAGGGTGTTACACAACACAACAACTCAAATGCTTGCTGGAGATAGAGAGGAAGTAGGTTTACTGAATCAACTTAGAAACATGAGAAAGGTCCCTTTATAGAGGGAAGCAGGGATTTCAAGTCATAAAGAGCTTCCAAAAGATTATGGTACTTACTAGCTTTGAGCCCTCATTGCCCCCATCATAGGCATCTTGAGATGATTAAGGTTAAAGTGAACAAGGATGGAGTATATGCTTGACGAAATATAAGTTGGCAATCTCATGTCCCTTGAGTACGAGGGCCACTCCTCATGCTACTCAACTTTGGTTACCGGTAACTTCTTGTCATTGTAAGTACATGTGTATCATAAAGAACTGCCAACGAGGTACCCCTTGCACATGGTACAGGAGTTATCCCATAACCAAAATGACAAGGCAAGCAGACAATGAGCATCTCAGCGATCTTTTTATTTACTATGTGCATAGCTTTTTATTGAGGATGCTTCATAGAATGCTCATTATGGTGATGCTGCAAGTTTCCATCATGATTAGGCATGGCTTAGGCTAGTGGCCCAGGCATTTCTCTAACACACATACATCACTCCATAGACTTACAAGTTCCCTCTTTATTTCACATCGTCGACATCCGCAAACAAAAGAGCATGATATCAACTGTGTATAACGTATAGGTGCAATGTTGAAAGCGTTCCTCGTGACAACACGGTTCTGCTAATTCCAACGTATAGATGCAAGCATATACAACTTCGATGACACAATGGTTCAAGTCTATTGGGGGCAAGAAAATAAGGTGTGCCATCAAGTTTGTGAGAGCTTTACTAACTAGTTTTCACGTAACAAAATAGTTTTTAATTCGAAAGATAGATGAAACTTGAGAATTTGCTTGGAATAGCAAATGCTAATAGGTAGATATGGTGGACACAAATGGCACAGGTTTTTGGTTCAAAGGGATTGGAAGCATGAGAAGTATGCCTTCTCAAAACAGGTTTTTGGATAGCAAGGCTGGGTAACAAGCAAAAGAGTTGAAAGAAACAAGCAAACCTACAAGTGTTAAAGCCAAACATGCAATCTTCCTTGAATACATAAAAGATCTTAAATAAAGAATACTAGGCTTATGAGCCAACAAAAAGAAAATAAATGATATAAAATACCTGTAAGCTTTTTCTTTTTTCCTTTCAAATCTCAAAAAGTGTTGCTACTGACGAGAGCTCGGTTTGCCAAAACCAATTTAGATTTACTTGATGCTCCCAAAGTGATGCCAATACTGATCAACAAGAGAAATCATATAATAGAGATTGCAAACTAAAATAAGAAGTGCAAAAAGTAAAACATGAAACTTCTCATTAATATTCCATAAAGGCACTCACACCAAGGGATACATAGATGATCAACTAAAGGAGAGATACTTCCACATGAATACCAAACTATAAGATAACCTCTACCAAAGATATGAATCCACTAAAAAGGTAAAAGATAAATATAATGGTGGTGATACCGCAGCGCTATCCCAAGCTTGGAACAAGCCAAGGGGATGCCAAACCTGATGATAAATTACTCCTTCGGTGGTGGTGACATTCTCTTGTTTAGGGTAAGGAAACCCTCAAGAATCTTACGAAGCCTGTCATTCTCCTCTTGAAGTATATCCACCTTCATCCTCAAAGCACGATATTTATCACAAAACTCGTCAGTGGTTAGAAGGGCTTCCACTGCCTCAGGGCAGGATCTGAAGTCTGGAATGGAGGCTATGATCCCCTGCATGTTATGTGAAAAAGCACATCCAGTGTTAATTTCTCCTACAAAAGTAGGTTTCCATGCCCTTGACTGTCAACACCCGGATTTTTAATCCCAGATGTCTGTTATGCCATACATCGCAATCCCAGGATTACCATTTTTGCGAGAAATAACAGAATTGGATACCACAATACATCATCCATTACAAACCATACATAAGGTCTTACACAAATAAGGATCTCATGATCCAGTTCTTAATACAACTCAAGCAGCGGAAATACGTAATAATAACAGTAGCGTAGGCGAAGCTCCATCTTCGGGGTCACAGGCAATGCTGACGATGGGAGATGATCCTAATTGTCATAACCTTCCTGGGGTCCATCCTCCAGGTACTCCTCTTCATAGTCTAGCCACGGGAATAGCCAGGGACAAAGCCATGAGTACTCTTTAAGTACTCGCAAACTAATACTAACAAGTGAAGGGGGGTTTTGTAGTAGGACACTAAGCTCTAGGGTTGTTTTGCAAAAAGCCAGATTTACATCTACTAAGTTCAGAAGCAAGAAAAGCTAGCTGAAATTTTATAACACCTAAGTGGGAACTTGTATTTCATATCACAACTCTGTTGTGGTCAAGTCAAAGTCTCAATTCATTTCATAAGTCATTTTGAAAATATCTGACGGGGGAACAGTATGGCCACTCCAACTGTCCATAACCACGGACGCGGCTATTCGAATAGTTTGACACTCTGCAGATATTGTACACTTTCCCCACAACATTCGATACATCCGTTAAGAACAAATCCTGAATTCACCATACTCAGTATGCGGATAATCAATCCTAACCTTTCAATTACACGCCCTAGTACAAGCACCTCTCCTGTGAGTTTGGCCTCCCAACCATGACCAACTATCATATTGGGTACTGCACAGGTGGACAATCTTCACAAGGTAGCCTCAGCTCAGACCTTGGCCGTGAGGGAACTAATACTAAGGTATATAAGTTTCCAGTCAATCCCTACCCAAATTCTCGGGTATTGTGGTTGTACGGTAAAATTGGAATGGTATCGCATCCAGACAACCATCAGTTTTATAAAGGGCTAAGGCTCATGCCTCAACATTTTCATCACCATAAATCATTTGGTGTTCGGAAACACATGTCCAAAACATTTCAATAGAATGATACATCATTCCAAGGTTTTCATAACCATTTTTCCACCAAGTATTCCCATCTAAGTTGATCAAGTTTTATGCTTAGCACTAGCATCTACAGGTGGGGGTAAGTACTAATGAGGGGTGGTAAACTAGTGGAGTTTTACTAAGTTCAATCTCATACCTTAGGATGACATAAAGATTATCTAGCTTAGGCCAAATTTTATGCTCTTTATGCAACCTTCAATTATCTTTCTAGTATCTACAATTCACTTAAGTAAAATCTAAGTAATAGCTTTGATAAAGAAGTATAAAGCTTGTAAGTAAAACTAGGATTGGTTTATCAAGTGGTTATGATCATATATTCTTAAGGCATATAGTTGGCATGGTACAAGCAAGTATTTGCTTGCATAGGTATAGTATCTTGCAAGTGTTAGCTTGCACAAGTATCAGTATAATCTTTCTAACTTGCAAGTGTTAGCTTGCACATTCAACTTGTAGTATTAGGCTTGCCTTGTGCAGAGCAGTGGTTGAAGTTCTCCTCGGCTTCTTCTTCGTAGTATCCTCCTTCCTCCTCGTATCCTTGGTCGGTACTAGCGTCTATAAATAAATACGAGGTACACAATCACCAAACAATACTTATCTACTTTCAATCATCACACAAAAGGGTCCTATAGATGATCTAGCATCATCACTAACCTTACAAGATTAAAGCTTGATTTAATTTCTTTTATTTTTAGAAAAGTAATTTCTACTCATTGAAAAACTACTTAAGATTTAATATTCTCCAAACCAAACATGGGATCATGTTGACACATGTCGTCACCACATATTTTATTCCATGGGAATGTGATTTAAAGTGGTGTCACAATTTAATAAGGTTTAACCTTTTATTTTACTTAAATAAAGTGACTAGAAATGCCTATGTGGCATTCTTTTATTACTTGAACATTATTTCTGTAAGTAAACCCAAATGTTTTTATATATTCTGAAAGGTATGATCAAATGTGATTTTTGAGAGTTGGAATCAACTCAAAAGCTATCATGGTTTAAATTTGAAAAATGTTTGAATGCAGAAAAGGTTCTGCCTTGTTACTTTTACCAAGGTTGATCTCTAGATTCAAATGATTTGAATCCAACGGGCTTGGATTAAGCATTTCAATATCTTTCTATAAAAATTGGTTTCATTCGATTTGGTTCACTGAATCGAGTTGGGTTGATTTTTGAAACTGGGTACAAAACTGTGTTTGAATGAAAATGAAAAAATCCAAATTCAAACGAGTGGGATGCGCAGGAACTGCTAATGGGCCGGCCTGGTGTCACTCCGCGGCGCGGGGCTCAACTGACAGGGGGTTCCACCAGTCAGTGGCTCTTTAAACGCGAAGCGGTACGGGGAAATATCATCCGCACGATCTAAGTCTAATCGAACGGCTGCTACTCATCGTTCACGTCGGGCTGCGCCGGCGAGACAGAAACATAACGCGGCAGGTGGGGGTCGTCAGGGGCTCACCGGGGCTCAAGCGAGGGTCGGCGATGCGGGCAAACGACGAATTCGACGACGGCGAACCTCTTGGTACCGGCAGCTTCTCCAGGGGTGGACGAAATTGATGGCGCCCTTTTTCTCCAGAGGCGGCCTGCTCCGGCCAAATTCTGGCGATGCGCTGCTCGCCTTGATCCGGGAACGGCGTGGAACGATCAGTGAGAAGAGGAGAGTGAGATGGTGTGAAGAGTTTGAGCGGGGAGGCCTCTATTTATAGTCTTGACGACGAGACCGAACGGAATGGGCAGGCGACGGTGGTGACATGGCTACGGGCTGCTAGAGGCATGGCCGGCGGTGGCGATCGATCGATGGTCTCCTAGCAATGCTCTATGGCTTTAATGCGCGTGTAGGGGCGGTGGCAAACGGTCTGGAACATGTGATGCTCTGCGCGGCAGAGGCGGCGTCTTCGACGGCGAGCGGTGGCTGTGAGGCATGGGGCGGCGAACGGGGATGTCTAGCGGTCTCCTGGGACGGTGGTGATCGCGTATGCACGCGGTGAGGGCGGCGCGCGGTCTGTGGGCGTGTGTCGAGGGTGGCGCTCTGGTGCACGCTCGGCATGGTTGACAGAGGCACGGGCACGGCATTCCTGGGTGCTCTGGTCGATGTCTTCGAGGCAGGGCTGGTCGAGAGGGGGCGGTGAGGCATGGGTGATCTCCCAGACAAGGTTGGCACAGCTAGTTTCTCTCATAGCTTGCTGTCTACACTTGGGTGGCATGGGTGGCTTCGGCTATTCACTATTGATGACATTGCCAAGCTTACAGTGGTGCTAGACGTTTATAAATGAGCTAGATGATCTACTAAAGCCTAGTTGCAACCAGAGAGGGAACAAGTTAGGATCAAATCACTGCTCCAAATAGTGTTTGGATTTTATTTGATTTGCATATGCAAGGTATTTGATGAAATGGCCGCATGAATTCAAGTTTTGAATTTTGAAAAGATTTTTGGTGGGTGTGCTAGGTAGGTGCTGGTGAGTCTGTAGATGCTTGGGTTTTGAAAGTTGAGCTTGTTTGAGTGGTTTTTGAAAAAGTGGGATCTTCCCAGATGATAAAGATTCAATTTTAAACTGTCCTTTAAACTATGCATTTGAATGTTTCTGGATGATCACAAGGTGGGCCTTGATACTTTGTTATGATTAATATCAAGGGGTGCAAAGATCCAAACAAGTTTCTATTAAGTTCTGAAAGTTAGAGATAGCCAAAGTAGGCATGGGAGTTAATTTTGCCAAAGTGACCATTCACTCATTTTGTTTGTTATGATTTATTTGTCTTTGGGAAAAGTGTGGGGATTGTTTAGATGATGTTTATTTCACCTAAGAATCCTTTTACAAGCAAAGAACACATAAACAAGGAAATTCAAAAGAATTCAAAATGGGATGCATACACACATGCATGCTTTCATATTTTTATTTAGAAAAGTTTTTGTTAACCCTAATTTTGAAGATTAGAGTTTGATGGTTCTAGTTTAATATTTTTGGGATGTTACATTGACCCTGTGGTGGTTTGTTCCTCCATCTTTACTTCCTCCACGAGCTTCTTTCCTTTGTCGTTGGCGGAGACCATGGTGCTCTAAACGTGAGAAGATTTCCTGACAGAAACAGATCGATACGAAAACACAACAAGAACACGATGCACGAACCTCGGGAACCCGGGGGGTATATATTACGAAGATTCAATGCATAAGGAAGGTACTGATACGAAAACGAGGCGGAGACGGAGCTCGGGAGGCTCACACCCCCTCTAGGCGCGGCCAGCTGGGGCCCGCGCCTGGGGTGGGTTTGGCCACCCTGAAAGGATCGTATGGGCACCTAGAGAAGGGGTGAATAGGTGCTACTTCAAATTAGGGTTTGACAATAAGGTAAATTCTCTAAATAATGCAACTAAGGTGAATTTACCTATATGAAAAATATGCACTAGCTAACACAATACTAAGCAAGAGCAAGTAAGTAAAGTGCGGTAAAGGATAGAAGTAACCAAAGTGGTGGACGAGGAGACACAAGGGTTTGTTTCCCATAGTTCCTTCCTATTGAGGGGAAGTACGTCTACGTTTGGAGAGGGGGTGGTATCAAACCACCTACGCCACGAAAGGCCTCCCTTATTCTTCGATGAACCTCACCCCAACGGATTCGGTCCACCTTCCACTATATCGGCGACCTTCAAGGTGGAAGCCGGCACATTTATAAGTTTGGGGCACACATCCACAACTTAATTGGAGGCTCCCAAATACAAGCAAGCTGTCAAGACAATCAAAGACAAGCTTGTAAGAACCAAATCTAGAACTAGGGTTTCCAAGAAAACACTAGAGCAAAGGGGCCCTCAAGTGAATGAGGGGGAAATGAAGATCTCTTTTGGTGAAGTAGTAGATCAAGGCCTCCTCCTTCGATTCCCCAAAGATCAAGGACTTTGGGTGGTGGAATGAAGAGATCTTGTGGATTTGGTGGCTCCAATGGTGGTCTTGACTTTAATGCAAATGAGCAGCTTGTCCCAAGGTATGTGAAGGGATATTTATAGCTCCAGATCCAATCTGACCGTTGGTACATTTAATGCAGCGGTAGTACCAGGTTTTCCAAGCGGTAGTACCGGAAACAACCGGTACTACCAGACAGGTACCGAAGATGCAACGTTGAGTTGCATAGCCCAAAGTTTCCACTGGTATCAAAGTGTGGTGCTACCGCACGGCGGTAGTACCGACGCTACAGAGTGGTACTACCGGACACTTGCGGTAGTGCCGCATTTTGATACCGGGGGGAACATCAGTGCGAGTCAACTGGACAATCTCCTCAGAAGTGATTGGTACTAAAATGCGGTACTATCGCATTTTAGTACCAGTCAGTTATGAGGAGATTGGCAAGCTTGCCAGTCGCTTCAGTCTTGATCGGTATCAAAATGCGGTACCGCATTTTGATACCTCTCAGTTCTAATGAGTTTGGCAAGCTTGCCAATTGCTTCAGTCATGAGCGGTACCAAAATGCGGTACTACCGCTTTTTGATACCGCTCAGTACTGAGGCCTTTGGCTAGTATACCCACCATACTGACAGGCCCAGAAGTGAAACCCGGTGCTACCGGACTTGAGTGGTAGTACCGGATGAATTCTCCGGTACTACCATACATCACTGAGGTAAAAAGTGGAGCAACAGGAAAGTCCTTTTTGTGAGCAATCTGTCAGGGAATTCTAGAAATGCAACCTATAGAATACTTGGCAAATAAGTAGTCCGTTATGTGTGTTGTAATAAACACCAAAATATCTAGGGATAAGAAATGTTCTTTCAATCTCCCCCTTTTTGGTGTTAGATGACAACACACATTTTGCATGATAGAAATGTCATGACAAAGAAGATTTTGTAAAATAGAGATGGTGCTCCCCCTAGATAAGTAGCCCCATACTATTTTACAAGATACATGGGAATGCATAATCACACATAGTGCACATACCTTTGCACACAAGTGTGTGATGAGAAACACAATGATAAGGAATGGGTAATATCGTCACACACTACATAAGATGGATCCATAAGATAACCACATAGTCTTGGCATAGATGGATCCATAAGATAACCACATAGTCTTAGCATACATAGCAAAAATAGTTAGTTCATAAGTTTCACGCATAATAAGAGGCAAGTAGCAAATAAAGTTCACAAGCGAGTAAAAATCAAAGGCAAGAGCGAGCTTGTGACTTTCCCATGCAAATCCCGCATGCCTAATGTGACTCTTCTCCCCCTTTGGCATCAAGACACCAAAAGGGACAACAGCAACTCTAACGTCCCGGCGGTCACTGGTAGTCATCATCAGAGGCATCCCCATAAGGAGGCGGAGCATGGAAAGAGGAAGAGGCATCATCGTCCCAGTGGTTGTGCTTGGAGATCCATTGCTCTTTAGGAGTGATGTTGTCCTTGGATCCCTCGGAGGTGATCAAACCTTGAGCTTGCATTACTTCTTTCTGACGCGCACAGGCTTCCTTGGAATAGACATGGGCCTCATACATACGCTTCTGATTGTCAACCTAGAAGCAGAAGACCTTGAGCTTAGACTCAATCCTCTTGGCCCATGATGGTTGGGCAGGCTTGCGGAGTGAGGCCACAAAATCAGTATCTTGAGAATCATCATCATCACCGGACCCATCCTCAAGTGGGTTCCCATCCTCATCAACAAGTTGACCATCCGCGTTGCATGGTTTAAGATGGGTCTTGATCAATAGGTTCTTGTGCCGGTGAGTAACAAGACGTTGAGAGGAAATATTCCGAGCAAGAGATGGGCACTTGCGAAGAATAAGTTCCATGATGTATGGGGCAAAAGGAGGAACCCGCCGAGTGTAGGTAGCATTAACCATCTCGTTCCAAATCACGTGTAACACCCTCAGAATCGGCCCTATGCAAGTTTTAGCGAAACCCGCCAAACCTGCATAGAAACGATTCAAGGGTGCCCACCAGGCACTTTCGTGCGGGTGGAAAACGAAGTAATAACATTACACAACAGTCCTCGATGGGACCCACAGAACAGATATAGATACAACACGACTCCATGAGTCAAGAATACAAATATACGGTACAAAGATCCAAATCACCTTGAAAAGATGGAGCTTCCGACTACGGACAAGATGCAAATGGGGCTAAGAGCCCTGAAGAATAACCAATGGCGTCCATAACCCTGCCCAGGCCAAGCCGGAGGGGTAACCCTACTAACGGCGTCGATCTCAAAACCTGCTAAAACAAAAGGGGTGCCGACAAAGGGCAAAGGAAAAAGAGGAGCGTCATTACTGAGGCCAGTACACGGCGAGGCTAGAATTCGGCGGTCCTCGCCTACATAGGTATGGTGGACTGAAGCGGCAAAGATGCACTAAACCACCTATAGAGACTCGATACAACCGGCGGCTATCGAGAGGGGTAAGGAAGACCTATTCGGATCCAACCGATACTATCATCAAACAAACCCATCTGGCGCTTCCTCGAGACCAACGAGGAAGTCAACCGAGGAACTCACACAGTTGGCGCTTTACTTATTCGATTATAGTTGCGGCACTTTACTAGTCGGTTTAGATAATCCCGATAAAGTAAGCAAGGCACTTTAGTTAACCATTCCGTCATAGTGGCAACACTTACTAGTCGATACAATTAGCATGAGATAACCCCAAAACCCAAAGCTTGTTGGTACTTTTATTTAGCCATTCCGTTGTAGTGAAGCGATTACTAGTCAAATCGGATACAAGTCAATTTATAACAAGAACTTTAGTTATAGTTGTCTATGATCAAGCATTGTGCTCCAAGTCGTCCATAACCGCGACATGGCTTCTAAAAAGATTTAACCTTGCGGGTGCACCAAAGTATCCACAGCACTTGACCCTTTTGCCGATCGCTTAACATACACCCATCGGTATGTCGGCGGGGCCTAAGTCACGACGTTCCTGCACCAAAGCAAGTACATGGGGCCACCCCACCAAGTCGAACCCGCAAGAAGTCGGCCGGTCTCGAGACGGACTTAGGGTTTGGGTAGACGTGAACGACAAAGAAATCCCAAAATCTGGATCGACACCGTGAAAACGTGTCCCGATCCTAACAAGACAAGGTGCTCCTCGCACAAACGTAAATAGCAAAGAAAGCATGGCATAAGTACAGGATAGTAAATAAAACCTCAAACTAGTTTGTGGCCCCAAAGACAATACTTTGAAATCAGGTAATAATCAATGGGGGCCCATATCTCCCCACCGTGGTTAGCGCTCGATCTCTAACAGTGTCAAGAACTCGGGTCCCACGGACACAAGTGGTGATCGGAAACCAACATTATCTATCACCCACCGATGCCTCTGCTTACTTACTTCAATTTTAGTTGTTAAACAGTAATTAAAGTGAACGAAAATTAAAGCCATGATCATCTCCAACATCAACATGCGGCAATTCTCCAACAATTGTGGTACTTGACGACACGCAAAAACACTTGAGCAAGCGACTACGACACGCGGGTCCAACTATCTACCAAACAACAGGTAATAGGATGTGTCCAAGGCTATATATGGCTGCAAGGGGTATCACGGGTAGGAAAACTAGAGCATCGCAACACAGATAGCAAAGATCAACAGGAGGGAATAAATACTAGAAAAGTAAGATAGGAAGAAAGGGGGAGATGCTCGCCTGAAAACATCGCCGAAGATTCAACCGAAGATCGGGGCGAAGCTCACATCAATTCAACGGCCTTATCCGCGAAGAAGAAAAACACTAGAATAAACACCGGATGCAATATTTAATACAACGGCAAAAGATCGGGCATGATGCATGAAGGATGTATGACATGGCAACAATGCGATGCAATTAGGTCAGATTAAGCGGAACCGGGGGTCCCGACAAATAATCAGATGGTTCAAGTTATTTATCTACCCCGCAATTTAAATGTTGTTTTAACAAGGCAAAATATATCACCGGTTCGCTACACAAATTTAAATGAGGCCAATATAATACTAGATTTGCCCGCATATGGGCCCCATATTTAATTATTAGGTGGATCGGCATAAGGCCCCCAAACCAATGATATGCATGCGAGTATGGCAATTTAATATGCAACAATTTATATTACATTTATAAAATAGGGTTCGAGAAAGGGGTCACACATTAGGGTTCGACGATCTTGGGGTCTGGGGTTCGGGGTTCGACAGGGTCTCAGGGTTCGACGGGATCGTTCTCGTACTCCGGGATCGTTCTCAGATAACGGGGTAGATCTTGGCGTTCCGTGGTCTTCGGGTCATGTCGACGGCCTTGGTGTCCTTGTTGGAGAACTCGAGGTCGATGGCGAACTTGTCCGGTACCGGGGTTTTTCGGAGTTCATGGCGCGGCACCGGGTACGGGATCGGTCTTCTTCGGATCCGAGAGGGAGGAGGACGCCGTGATCGGTCTTCAAGGATCCGTGGTCGTTCTTTAGGGTTGGGGTCTCGACGTCTTTGGGTCCGGGGAGAGGATCTTGCCAACCCGAAAAGGAGAACTCGCCCCGGGAAGGAGATCTTGCGTTGAGAGGATTCCCGTAGCATCTTCGTCAGCTTGGTCTTGTAAGTTCTTTGGTCAGTTGTTCCACACTCATCAGAACACGGGGTACGAACAAAGACAACAACATACTGCAAACAAAGAACACATGTCGACACATGATCTGAGCTGATTGGAACTTGGACATGAGTCGTGCTAAGTGCTAGCACTAAAAACAACAGCTTCACAGGGGCAGAACGAAGGGTCCTGCAGGGGCGCCTGCATCAGCTGGGACGGAGGTTGCTTGACGGCGGAGGCGGAGACAGACCGGGCGACGAGACAGGGTCGCGATCACCGGAGACGGCCGAGGGCGGCTAGCTGGGGAGGAGCCGTGTGGCGGAGGCCATGTGAGCAGCGGCCGGGACGGCACGACGAGGTAGAGGCATGGCCAGCGATGGAGGCGGGCGCATGGCGGCAGGAGGAGGGAAGGAGGGCGAGCCTGGGTAAGGCGGGCGCCAAGGCCGTGAGAGGCAGCAGCTGCCGGAGAGATCTGGCGAGGGAGGCGGGCGGTCATGAGGCAAGGCAAGGAGAAGGGCCAGCAGCGGCCGGGAGGAGACCGGAGGCGAGGTGGTCCGCAGGGGGAGGGTGGTGGCCGGAGAGGTCAGGGACGCGGCCGGAGGCGGTGAAGAAGGCGCGGCCGGCGGAGGTGCTCGGGGCGAGCTCGGGGACGGCATGGTGGGGGAGGCGACGAGCGAGAGAGGAGGGGAGGACGCGGCCAAGGCGTGGGCGGTGGAGGCGGATGGGCGCGACAGGGAGCGGAGGAGGCGAAGGCGTGACGGGAGGAACGAGGCGGGGAGAGGGACCAGGGCGGCGGCAGGGCCCGTGGGCGGGGAAGAGGAGGAGGGAGGTTGGGGGAGGGGCCGCTCGCGCGTGGGGTGGGAGAGAGAGGTGGGAGCGGGGCGCGAGGTGGGCAGGTGGGACCGGGGTGGGCCAGGAGGGCCCGGTGGTGGGGTGTGGGAGGGGTTGGGGAGGCTGCAGGCAGGTGGAACCTGAGGAGGTTGACCAGGGAGGATGGCGCGTGGGGTGGGGGTGTTGTGTGAGTTGGACCAGGGGGAGGTGGCAGCAGGGGGTTGGCCAAAGGGAGGGGCTGGGTGAGGTGTCGATCGGCTATAGGACAGAGTGAGGTGGAGGGTGGGCTAGGTAGGATGTGGTAGGTTATTTGGTAGCTTAGTTTTTCGGGTGTCCTGGGTAGGTAGGGTTTAGGGTTAGACCGGTTTGGTACTGGGGGTGGCCAACTGGGTCGATTCGGCCCGGTGCGGCTGCCCCCACAAAATAATTTAATATTTTAAATGTTCAAAACAAGGCTTCTGCAAACCGATAACAGACAAGATAAAAATAATCCGGAGACCCGGGTTTTGCGTTTGAATAAAGACGGGGCGTTTAGAAAACAAATTAGGTTTTCCGAAAATAGTTTTATGCAAGCAAATGCAAGATGATGACGATGCTCAAATGCAATGTGGCATGATGACATGAGCATGCGGTCAGGATGATGCAATGCACAAAAACAACGCGATTTTCTAGTAGTGGTTTTTGCGGGATGCCACATCACGTCCATCACATCAATTGGTTGTCCTGAATCATGTTGACAGTGAGTGGTGATCATGAGGTCCACCATGAAACCATGCATCTCATCAACATTGCCAGCATAGGGAGCTATGGTCTCACGAAAAATACGATGCAAGATATCATACGTGGGGAGAAGCCCCTTGATCTTTCCAGCAATACCACGCCCACGGATGTAAAGTGGAACAAGAACATCCTTCTTCATGGGGCGCTCGTTGTTGTGACAACGGAAGCCAACAAGAGTATCTTTCCCACGGTCCTCATATCCAAGGATTGCCCCAAACTTAGCCAATGTTGCGGTCTTAACAACTCCCTCTGTCATCCAGGTGATAGTCCGAATCTGGTTCTTGGCAAAGTGAACGGTGGCATAGAACTGAGCGATGAGCAAGGGGTCATAGTCACACTTGAACTGCATAATGGGAAGCAAACCAATGTTTGTGCAAATCTCAAGTGCTTCACCAAAGTAGTTCAAG
This sequence comes from Avena longiglumis, assembly GCA_030063025.1. Classification (NCBI taxonomy): domain Eukaryota; kingdom Viridiplantae; phylum Streptophyta; class Magnoliopsida; order Poales; family Poaceae; genus Avena; species Avena longiglumis. The sequence continues at coordinate 151,563,669 of CP125977.1, read as the reverse complement.
TTCTTGTTCACAGGGATCATCTCAATCCACTTCTGAGGAACCACAATCTTCTCATCCTTCATGAGTACCTCAAAGTAGACCCTCTCTTGGAAGTCGGTGAAAAAGAGACTATTGTCCCTAATCTCTGAGTGAGCAGTAACATATGGATTGTTAGACCGTAGGGCAAGAAACTCAGCATCAGAGATGTAAGACAACTTCTTTGGCCCAGAAGGCCTGAACTCTGACTCTTGCGACGACTCGTGCGAGGAGGAGAAGGAGGAGCACTACCTCGACCAGCACTTATCTTAACTCCCCCTCCACGTCGGCCCAGAGTGGTTTTTAGCTTCAGACGGTTGCTAGGTTGCGGCATGATCTCTGCTTCTGATTATGTCTCTGACTCTGACTCAAAGTCCTCTATATCATGACGAGCTTTGGACCTTTTGCGTGATCCCTGGGAGCCCCCTGCACCTGTGAAAGAACAAGGGAGGTAGCAGTGGGATAAGGGCACAAGAACCCGAAACAAACAGAAGACGAATTTCAAGTTTTTGAAAAACAACTGTTGTCATTACTGAGTGGTAGTACCGGATCTATGGGCGGTAGTACCAGATCTACGGGTGGTAGTACCGCACGGCGGTAGTACCGGAGAATCGTCTGGTACTACTGGTCATGCGACTACATCACAAATCTGGTGATATCGATCTAAGAACTGGCAGCAAAACTTATGCAAAACAAGAATCCATCGGACAAGGAGTAATGATATGAGCGTGCACACGATACAACCTCAAAAACACAAGTTTTGACCAATAATCAAAGTTTCCCTAGATTCAATGGGGAAAACAAGTGATAAGAAGGGAAGGACAGTAGTACCGGTGTCCATGGCGGTGGAAAACGAGGAGGAGCCCGCGAGAAGGCCGGATCTGGTGCGGATCCGGGGAAAGGAGGGAGGGGCGGAGCTCCGACGGCGGTCTTGGATCCGGCAGCGGCGGTGGTTAGGAGTGGAGACGGGAATAATGAGGCACTAAGAGGTGCCCTCCCAGCGTCTCCTCCCTTAACCGAGACGCACAACGGTAGTACCGTAGGAAACGTCCGGTAGTACCGCACCTGGGTAGTTTCCAGAAAATCGTCCTGGAAATAGGTCCCTGCGCGATAGTACCGCTAGTTTCTTTGTAGGGGTTCGTAGCATGGAAAACAACAAAATTTCTATCGCATACAAACAAACAAGCCAAGATCTATCTACTAGATTGTAGCAACGAGTCGATGGAATAACTTACCCTGGAAGATTCCTAAGCGGTTAACGAGAGCAGATTCTCGTGGGTGATGTAGTCGTACTCTTTCCGATCTCAAGATCGCGTAGACGATCCTTCCGGCCAAGTAGCGGCTCAATGGTCACATCGCTCGGTACTCGATGAAGACCTTCATCTCCTTGTTCCAAAGAAATGAGGTTGTAGCACTCTCTCGCGATGCCGGCAAAGACAACGGGCGTGGTACCTAAGTAGAGGGAGATCCCGAGGCTTCGCCTTAAGCCGAGCGAGTATGGTGGAGTATGAGAGAGAGCTATTAGTGGTCTAGGGTTTAGACACACCAATTAGAAGGCTCTAATCCGAAGGCTAGTGCAATTAGAAGCTCTAAACCAAAGCGGCTCTAAACCGGAGTCTAGGTCTAGGATTTAGATTAGAGGATAGGAACTTGTGTGTCTAGAGGAGGAGGCCCTGCCCCTCCTTTCAAAGGTGGGAGGGGCGGCCAAGGGGAGGGAGTCCCTCCCAAGTTGGCCTTGGTGGCCTACGGCTTGGAGAGGAGGGACTCCTCCCCAAGTCGGTTTCAACCTCCTCTTGCTTGTTTCCCTCAGTTTCCTGTTTTAGCCGTTTGACTTTCAAACTGGCCATTTGACTTTTCAGTTTTAGGATTCAATTTAATCCTTTATTTGGAACAGCGAGAACACTTAGTACATGATGCAATCATTCCAATATGTAATGACATATTCATGTACCCCTTCCCCCCCGGAGTGCCGGACATTCCGGAACCTTCTAGAACATTCCCGATGAAAACATCGGAATCATTCCCGAACTCCGAAACGGGACTTTCCTTATATGAATCTTATTCTCCGGACCATTCCGGATCACCTCGTGATATCCCGGATCCCATCCGAGACTCCGAACAACATTCGGTCTCTTTCTCATAATACCATAACTACTCAAACAACGTCGAATCCTTAAGTGTGTCTCCCTACGGTTCGTGAATTATGCGGACATGATCGAGACACTTCTCCGAACAATAACCAATAGAGTAATCTGGAAATTCATATGGCTCCCACATATTTCTACGATTACTTTGCGATCGAATGAACCACTTACATACGATACCAATTTCCCTTTGTCTCACGATAGTTTACTTATCCGAGGTTATGATCGCTTATCTCCGCATACCTAGTTCAACCTCGTACCGATAAGTACTCTTTTCGCTCCGTGATATGTGATCCCTTGTGACCCAAATACATGCTTGCAAGCTAATTGGATGACATTCCACCGAGAGGGCCCAGAGTATATCTATCCGTCATATGGATGGACAAATCCCACTCTTTATCCATATGTTTCAACCAATACTTTCCGAACACTCAATGCCACCTTTATAGCCACCCAGTTACGGTGTGGTGTTTGATGTCATCAAAGCATCCATCCGGTAAAGGTGATATGCATGATCTCATGGTCGAAGGAATTAGGTTACTATGTATCAGAAAGCATATAGCAATTGAACTATTGAAATGACTTGATCTTTATGCTACGCTTATCTATAGGAGTATGTCCATCACATCATTCTCCTAATGATATGATCATGTTGTTAATAACATCTCTATGTTCATGATCAGGAAACCATGATCATATATTAACCAACAAGCTAGTTTAACAAGAGGCTTTACTAGGGACTCTTATTTTAGTTTACAAATCACACAAGTATTAATGTTTCCGGTTAATACAATTATAGCATGGTATGTAAACATTTATCATAAGTGTGAAGACATGATAATAACCACTTTATTATTGACTCTTGGGCATATCTCCAACAGTCTCCCACTTGCACTAGAGTCAATAATCTAGTTTCAAACCTTTGTGTATTCAACACCTATGGCTTTCCGGTGTTGTATGTACACGATTGCTAGTGGTCAATCGATCTCCGGATCCGACACTTCCGTGTCCGTGTGTAATTGCATGTCTTTATGCTCTCACGCATCACTCATTCTCTAATGAGATGGCTTTGTATAAATTTGGTCTTTTCGGTGACCTTTATCTCTTTGGTGTTAAAACATGTTGATAATATTGTCGCACAATATATCTTCATAGTATTATCCCACTGTGAACTACACTTAGTTTGATAACAAACTACTTGACACAAATGCCCTCTTTTGCTGCTAAAATAGCAGTCATATACTTAGCCTTTTGTTGTAGTATCTGTCACAATGTCTTAACTTTAGAACTCATCCAAATCCATTATGGAACTCACTTTCCATTATATTGTGCCACCTTTAGTTTAGATTGAGATAAACTTAATTTGTACTTTGTGACAAAGCTAGTATCAATGTAGTACTTTTACAATGAACTAACCATCTATTTGTCACTTCTACAAATAATATACTCTTAGTTCTTCCAAAAGATCATAAGAATATCCTTACTATTGTCCAATGATCATCTTACGAATCATTCTGGTATATGCTCACAACATTTAGAGCATAGGACATATCTGGATTTGTACATATCACAGTATGATTGATATAAATACTCTTTTTCATTTCATACATCAAGTATCAATCTATACTTGATTATTTGTTTCACTTTACCAAATGTCAATACACTTGAATATATCATCAATATTGAACTCATTCAATCCTTTCTGTGCGACAAGAACCTCTATTGTAGTTTCTATATTGAACTCATTCAATATCTTGTCTATGTACTTCTGGCACAACCATATTAGCGTCTATTGATGCCAAATATTTGAGTTTTGCCTAAGTCTTTCATCGGGATGAAATTCTTAATATGTGTTAATAAAAGATATATTATTTCTAATCAACAATATGTCTTCCACATAATGTATTAGAAACATGTCTTAGTGCTCCCACTTAATTTCTTGCAAATGCAAGCATCTTCAACGTCTCTAATGAACTTTTAAACTCCTTTAACAGTTTCATCACAATGAAGATTCCAACTCCGCGATGCTCACTTTAACCATTGAAGTTTGCATATGCTTTTAGCATCCTTTGAATTAACAAAACCCTATGGACCGTGTTATGCACATGTCCTAGGTAACGATTCTATTAGAAGAACTTGTTTTGTTTATTCAACTACCATATAACAAATTATATGTAGTGGTTGCTACATTAATCCGTCTAGACTAAAAGTCGCTATGAAAGATCAAATCTTGTCATATACAACCTTTGAACATTGTTGTGAACTCTTTCCCAACATGTCGACTATTTCATAGATGTGAAACATCCATGTCTATTTCTGTATAGATCCAAATACGACTGTAAGGTATTGTACCTTCCCAGAGGGTCTTTAAAGTTCAAATCTTGATCTCTCGTATATGGAACTATCACGGATTTTATGGCTTCAAGCCATTTTACGGAGTCAGGGCCCATCATCGCTTCTTTGCATGTAGTACGTTCATTATTCTCAAATAATGATTCAACCCTCAAATCTTGGTATTTGATTGTTTACTCGACCTACTTGGTTCAACAGAAACTTTGACCTTCATAACCACAACCTTTGAGGCACGTGAGCCATGAGCATTGTTGCTGCCTCCGGAACACTTTTCGGTGCTGCGCAACTCTGCACATATAGCTAAGGTTATTTTAACCTTATCAAAGTTCTATTGTCCTCCCACTTAACTTTTCACGAAAAATTCCTTCTAAAAGAAACTTGACGTTCTAAGTGACAAATACTTTTGTCTCCGGTGTTATGGAGGAATACTTAACAGTTATTCGAAATAACATACAAAGACAGGTTCATCCGACTTTGGTTGCAAACATCCTTTTTATGCATAGCATGCCAATGTTTAAGAAAGGACAACTTGGGTTTTATCCCAAACCATAACTTTATATGGTGTCATTTCAACGGATTATGATGAAGCTCTTTTCAGTGGAAAAACGGTAATCTCTAAAGGTTTTAATCTTTAAAATACAATGGCAGTTTTATGAATTACACCTTCGATCTTACCATGTCAAACAAGGTTTAATTACATATCTCGAACGCTCCATACTCTTTATGGTGTTTCGGGAAAATGCAAATCCGTAACGATTCCTTAAATCTTAGGTATTATGCTAAACTCAGAACTCAAATATCTTCCTTTATGATCTTTATCATAAACTGTTTATATTCTTGTTACAATGATTTTGCACTTCATCTTGAAAGTCTTTGAACTTTTCAAATGTTTCATACTTCATCCTTATTAAGTAAATATTCATATATTCACTCAAAATTTCGGAAAAGCAAATGAAGTTAAAATCCATCGCTTGACTACACATAATGGACTTCGTACAATAATATGTACAAATTCCAATAAGCTAGTCTTCGTTCCTTTTGGCCTATGAACGAAGTTTCAATTATCTCTAGGAAAGTTTCACAAGTGTCATTTGATCAAAAATCAAAAGACTCCAAAATTCCATCCACATGGAGTTTCTTCATGTTTTCTTTCCAGTATAATTTAAACGGCGATGTCACTTCCTAAGTGATCTTTCAATCAATTTGTCTTTCGACATATTTAGCACTAGTTTTATGGATGTGATGTCTCCAACGAGATTTGCGAATCCATCTTTTATGGATTACGGCAATTATTTGAACAACCCTTTTGTTCTCATAATACCTGATAAAACAAATCTTGAAGGCAAGCTTTGATGTTTAACGAGCAACACAATAACCCTTTATTTTGTTCTCGATGAACATCATCACATATTCTTTTGCTAGTTACTTAGGCCATTGTAGTTCATGAATTGTGTTGTTTCGTATGAAGATTCACACCAACAAATTCAGTATCAAATACTTGAGAACCACATTGTTTAATAAGCAAAGAATATAGCCATAACATGTATATCATCTATATACTTAAGCTGAACAATTCTAGCCTTTTCCTTTCTGCCATATACTTATGAGATTTTCTTTCAATATTTCCTTTTCTGTTTGAAAGAATCTATCAACATCAATAGTGGAGTCATACATATGACACATAGTCCAAAGCGTGTATAATTAATGTAGAGGGAGTGTCCCAACCTTTAAACAATATAAGGTGGAGTCCCATGTGTTTACAATGCTAGTCCCTGGATCAATAGCTAGCATCCACAGTTAAGATGTAATACCAAGAAACAAAGGTCATAATACAACTTTATAACCAGGAATAACATAATTATATTACATCTTACATAGCTCATTTGGCTATTACATTACATTGCAGCGGAATAACTATAGTCATGGGTCCTTCATCTTCAAAGTGCCACAGTCAGATGTTGGTTGTAGACTTTGTAATCCTAATCAAACAATCTTCACTAAAATCAATCAAACCTGCAACATTACAAGTTACAGCCACAAGGGTCAATACATTTGAATTGTATTGGCAAGTGATACTATGGTAGTATAGTGGAGTCTATCATCTATATGATTTTGGCTAAGTGGAGTTGAGGCTTGCATTGCTCAAAATAGATTTTCCTTATCATTTTGAAAATACTAAGTTTTTGTTTTGACAAAATCTTTTCCAAGGCATCTCTCAATAAAAGATTGAAGATTTCAAATAACCCTTGTTCAAACCACAAGATTTTAACTTAGAAATTTGAATGATGAGATTCTTGATTGCTTCCATGTCTTGATGCTCAAATTGTCCTTTACCAGGGACATGGCTAAGTACTTAGATTTTACACTCTGCAGAGGTGGTGCACTTTCCCCACGAGACTTGGTTTCCCAAGACAAGATCTTTCAGAAGCCTTCCCTTAGACCAAAATGGACGCGCTCCAACCTATCAAACACTACCACCCACTGTCCATATGGCTAAGTTCTTGCAACCTATATGATCATGGCAGAGCTCATATTGCCAAGTGGCTGCACTTGAAGCTTCTCAACATTTGACATCTCAAATCTCTTTGTTCCTGGGTGGCAATCCACAAGTGAGATACACAAGGTTCACCAGTCCCCTGGCCTTGTGTAACCACTCAACCAAAAACCACCAAGCAAGTCCCATTCCACCCAGGTGATTCATTAACTTAGTTGTTTTATTAAACAAAACACAAGTCCTCAGACTTAGAATATTTTTCCATAGTGTGAATATATATCCCACCCATGTTTTCTATTAGATAGGCTAAGCTTGATAGTAGTAGGAATATTAACTTAGGAAAATCCTACTAAGGATTCATCTACTAGGTTTTCCTATAGCAAGGTTCATACTTAGCAAAATTCCATGCAAGTTTTACTTAGAGAAAAATCACTAATGCATAGAGAAAGTAATGGGACAAAAGTATGAAGCATCACTTGCCTTTTTGGTAGAGGGTATAGGTTCACTCCTTGTCCTTGCAACAATCACACTCTTCAAGTCACTACAATTCAATCAAACAAGGCGCAAACTCAATCTACCAATCAAGCAAAACAACACATAAAATAACAAAGTCAAAGTAATGCATGCAAGCATGCCAAGCTTTGTTTTGTTTGAAAAAGTGGTTCCTAATGGGTCATAACATTTGAAAGGCACCTATTGGTAATTTTATAAAGTGGCAAAGTCATTTGCAAAAGGTTTCACCTCAAAAACCATTTTCAAAACAAGGTATCATTTTATGTGGTGTAGAAATATTTTTACTAAGGCATTAATCTATAGGGTTTACCAAATACATTTTCAAATCACAAAACTTGGTGATTGGGGTCAGAGAGTTTAGAACAAATTATTTCCAAAGGTTTTCTTCCAAAAATAATTTTAATAAATAAACCACATTTCTATTTGACTAGAAATGGTTTTAAATCAAAGAATCATTATTTTGTTTCACCAAATACATTTTTGAATCCACAAAGTGTTTCCTAATGTTAGTAGGTTCAAATCACACCATTTGCCAAAGATTTTATCCCCAAAAGCATTTTTGAATAATTTCTACACCCTTAACAAGAATACAAATGTTTCTGCAAATTCAAACACTCTAACAGATACTATTTGCTAAACCAAGGGAATGGTTGGCTAGGGTTTGTTCTACTGATTCCAACGATATAAAGTTTGTATTTTTTGGACGTGTGGATCAAAAGTTACAAAAGTTTGAAAATTGAATCTATAACAGATTCAAATCTGTTTTTAAAACGGAACCTGGCCACGTGGCGTGTCTTGGTTGGACGGTACCGGTTCGGTCGGATCGGGCTCTGCAGTGCATTGGATCTAATCAAATCGTGCGGTCCAGAAAGCATACCCCTTCGCGGTTAAGTGATCTAATCTTGCTCGCCCGATCTAGATCGAACGGCTCCTACTGACTTGTCAAAAGCTGGCGGCGCTAGGACAACGGCGGCGTGAGCCGATAGTGGCGGCTGGCGGCGAAGCGAAACAGGGAGGAGTAAGCTTACGAATCGCGAGGATGTGGTGATGCTCAAAGTTGGCTTGACAAGGCCAGAGGCCCTAATTCCTCACCGGAGTTAGGTCTGGCGGCGGTTGCACGCGGTCGAGGTCGAGGACGATGCTACGGTTCACAAGAATACAAACAGAGCACATGGTTAGCTGCACATGGTCGAGGCGAGTGAGGGAGCATGAACAAGGAGGAGCGGGGCGGTCTGGTTTACCTGGGAGTCGTCGTCGCAGTTGAAGACAAACGGCGACGCTCAGAGCTTGGTCGGAGTCGACGCTCAGGGACGCCCGCGGTCAAACGAGGGGCATGGACAGATGCGTCAGGAGGTGGGGAAGGTGTGAGCTAGGTCGAGGAGGCACGGGGTGGCAGGACACGGCCGGAATTGGTTGGAGACGGTGGTCGGAGCAGAGGGTGTGCAAGCTTGATTCAGGCAGCCTGGGGGCGCATTTGGGGGAGGAGACAGAGGGGAAAGGAGGAGGAGAGGGAGACGATTTATCCTGCGTGGTCAAGGGGCTGATTCAACGCGTGATTAAGACGTATTATGCCGGAGTTATTCCGTCTGCAACGGCCGGCGAGGGGTGGGCGTAGTCTGCGGGTGGGGAAGAAGAGGGACGTGGCGGTGGGGTCCTCTGGTCAGTGAGAAAGGGAGAGGGAACGGGGTCCACTTGTCATCGTCTGCGTGGGTCAGTTAGTTGGTGCCAACCGTTTTACTCGGGAGGGAGTGAAACTGGGCTGCAAGTGGGCTTATTGGGCTGGCTCAGTTGGGTCAGGTCCAATTCACATTTTTTTCTGTCTGAAATATTTTTCTTTTTCCAATACTATTTTCTGTTTTGAAATTCCAAACAACATTCAAACATTCAAACAATTCAAACAATCACCACACTTGTAATGAGTTTTTGGTTCTGTTTATCAACATAAACCAAATCCCAAAATAAAATAATATTTTTATTATTTTTAGGATCTATTTAATAATTAAATAAAATAGACCATAGTTATTTAATCAAATAGGGTTTGATTTATTTAATAAAAACTCCATTTGAAATCCAAATATTTTCAAAACCAAATCAGTAGGTTTTATTTGGAAATGGAAAACTTGTTTTAAAATAAAATAACATTTTATTTTAGGGTCCATTAATCATTAAATAAAATGGACCTTGGTCATTAAATCAAATAGGATTTGTTTTATTAAATCTTTATTTTTAAATCTAAAATAAAACCAAAACACTTCAGTAGGTTTTATTTGAGAATATAAAATACTTGGAAAACTTATTTAAAATAATTTAATAAGTTTTAAGGTTTTAATTAAAATGGTAAAACCTTTTATTTAAATAAAAATTGGATATTAAATCCTTATTATTTTATTTTAAATAAACCTTTGCTATTTTTATTCAAAACAAAATGTTTTAATTCAAAAGCTTGGCCAAGGTTTAATTTGTCTTTATAAAATAATCTTTATTTATAAATCCACCTTTTCTTTTGAAAACCAAATCTTTTATTAAAAGATCCAAAATAGTAATTCCAAAAAATTTTAATTTCCTTTAATAAATATTTATCTTTATAAATCCCTTTAGGATTTATTTGATTCAAATTGGTTTGAAGTTCCAATTAAATTCAAAAAATTTCTTCTGGCCCTGAAAATCAAACAAAGTTTTATTTTATTCATTTATTTTCACATTACAAGATTTGGAAAATCTTGGGATGTGACAATTAAATACCAATGTCTTTGGACTTTAGATCACCATCATCAAATGTTTGGTGTTCTTCCAAATTCCTTTCTTTAGTAATCTCTTGGTGTAGTAAATATTTTACCTACATCAAATATTCACCTTTATCATGGAATTATCCATGATCAAGCTACTTTTAGCTTATAAAGATGAATCGTGAGTATAATGTTGCTATCCAAAACCTTTTGGTGGATTAGGACAACTAGTGTCTCCAACCCTTTGCAAATTCTCATCAAAATATGAGAACATGAACTTTGCCATATTATACTCTATCATGTTGTAACCAAAACTTCGTTTCAGATATCACAATATCTTACACACATCATGGTTTCAAACAACTCTTTCAGATCCTAGATAACCTTGATATTAAGAGAATCCTTTGAATATCAAGAATCTCGAGACAAACATGATACTTATATACTAACACTTGGAATTGTTACTCTTCATTTAATACTAATTATTAAACTTCATGGAGTAACCGAACTTCTTGAAAGTTTGCAATAGGACTTTTAAACTTTAGATTAACACTTCAAAACAATACGATGCCGGTTCAGTAAAGTAACTAACCAGAATTCTATAGTTCTATCATCTCAATTATAACTAAGCGCAAGGTAAGCGGATGCCAATGACTACAACAACTATGCAAATTCACTTTGATTTAGTTTATGATAAATTGAGTTCTAATTAATAATTAAATTAATCTAGGTGAACTCCCACTCAAAACAATATCCCTCACATTGTTTTAGTGATCACACGAACCAAATCCACCACATCAAAACCGATCATCATGAGAGTTAATATAGCTTCAATGGCGAACAATCAACATGTTCATCATATCTACTATATGACTCATGCTCTACCTTTCGGTAATCCGTGTTCCTGAGGCCATGTCTGTACATGCTAGGCTCGTCAAGATCAAACCTTAGTTTCCGCATGAGCAAATCTGGCTTGCTCACGTTGTATACACTTGTAGAATCTAACACACCCGATCATCACGTGGTGCTTCGAAACAACAAGCTTTAGCAACGGTGCTAACTAAGGGTGAACACTTTGTGACTTGAAATTCATGTGCATGAGGGATCATCTTATAATGCTACCGTCGTCTACTAAGCAATACAAGATACATAAAGGATTAACATCACATGCAATTCACAATATGTGATATGATATGGCCTTTCTTCTTTGTGCTTCCGATCTCCATCTTCAAGCACGAACATGATCTCCATCATTACCGGCATTGCATCAAGGTCAATGACGCTTCTCCATGGTTGTCGTCCACCGGCTTCAACTATTACAACTACTTTGAATAGACACGCGGGTCTTAACATAAATTAAAGACAACCATATGGCTCCTGCCGGTTGCTAACTTACAATAAGGAACATTGCATACATAAAATATAATCACAATCATGGCCATATCACATCACTGCACACCCCTGCAAAACAAAGTTAGACGCCTCTACTTTCTTTGCATGTTTTACGTGGTTTGGGGCTTTCAATAAGTGTCGTTCTAACTTACGAACATGAACCACAACATTGATACTAGTATTGTTAATCACCCGTTGTAAATTGGATCTTAACTATGCTAGGAGAACAGGCACCATAAAGCCACTTATGCAATACAAGTTGCATGTCAAGCGTGGAGCAAGTCTCATGAACGATGTCATGTAAGGTTAGCCCGGGCCGCTTCATCCCAACATACCGCAAGATGCAAAGTACACAAGAAGCAATCAGCAATAAAAGCATCAACGCCCACAATGACCATTGTGTTCTACTCGTGCAACAGATCTACATATAGACACGGCTCTGATACCACTGTAGGGGTTCGTAGCATGGAAAACAAAAAAATTCTATCGCATTCAAACAAACAAGCCAAGATCTATCTACTAGATTGTAGCAACGAGTCGATGGAATAACTTACCCTCGAAGATTCCAAAGCGGTTAACGAGAGCAGATTCTCGTGGGTGATGTAGTCGTACTCTTTCCGATCTCAAGATCGCGTAGACGATCCTTCCGGCTGCGTTCGGCAGCTTTCATGTCGGTCACAAATTGACTTTCGACGAAGACCTTCCTCTCCCTTGTTCCAGAAAAGGAGGTTGTAGCACTCTCCTCGCGATTCCGGCAGCACAACGGCGTGGTACCGGAAGTAGAGGGGAGATCCCGCAGGGCTTCGCCTTAAGCCGAAGCGAGTATGGTGGAGTATGAGAGAGAGCTATTAGTGGTCTAGGGTTTAGACACACCAATTAGAAGGCTCTAATCCGAAGGCTAGTGCAATTAGAAGCTCTAAACCAAAGCGGCTCTAAACCGGAGTCTAGGGCTAGGATTTAGATTAGAGGATAGGAACTTGTGTGTCTAGAGGAGGAGGCCCTGCCCCTCCTTTCAAAGGTGGGAGGGGCGGCCAAGGGGAGGGAGTCCCTCCCCAAGTTGGCCTTGGGTGGCCTTGGCTTGGAGAGGAGGACTCCTCCCCAAGTCGATTTCAACCTCCTCTTGCTTGTTTCCCTCGGTTTCTGTTTTAGCCGTTTGACTTTCAAACGGCCATTTGACTTTTCAGTTTTAGGATTCAATTTAATCCTTTATTTGGAACAGCGAGAACACTTAGTACATGATGCAATCATTCCAATATGTAATGACACATTCATGTACCCCTTCCCCCCCGGAGTGCCGGACATTCCGAACCTTCTAGAACATTCGATGAAAACACGGAATCATTCCCGAACTCCGAAACGGTACTTTCCTTATATGAATCTTATTCTCCGGACCATTCCGGATCACCTCGTGATATCCCGGATCCCATCCGAGACTCCGAACAACATTCGGTCTCTTTCTCATAATACCATAACTACTCAAACAACGTCGAATCCTTAAGTGTGTCTCCCTACGGTTCGTGAATTATGCGGACATGATCGAGACACTTCTCCGAACAATAACCAATAGAGGAATATGGAAATTCATATGGCTCCCACATATTTCTACGATTACTTTGCGATCGAATGAACCACTTACATATGATACCAATTTCCCTTTGTCTCACGATAGTTTACTTATCTGAGGTTATGATCGTCGGTATCTCTGCATACCTAGTTCAACCTCGTTACCGATAAGTACTCTTTTCTCGTTCCCGTGATATGTGATCCCTTGTGACCCAGTCACATGCTTGCAAGCTAATTGGATGACATTCCACCGAGAGGGCCCAGAGTATATCTATCCGTCATATGGATGGACAAATCCCACTCTTTATCCATATGTTTCAACCAATACTTTCCGAACACTCAATGCCACCTTTATAGCCACCTAGTTACGGTGTGGTGTTTGATGTCATCAAAGCATCCATCCGGTAAAGGTGATATGCATGATCTCATGGTCGAAGGAATTAGGTTACTATGTATCAGAAAGCATATAGCAATTGAACTATTGAAATGACTTGATCTTTATGCTACGCTTATCTATAGGAGTATGTCCATCACATCATTCTCCTAATGATATGATCCTGTTGTTAATAACATCTCTATGTTCATGATCAGGAAACCATGATCATATATTAACCAACAAGCTAGTTTAACAAGAGGCTTTACTAGGGACTCTTATTTTAGTTTACAAATCACACAAGTATTAATGTTTCCGGTTAATACAATTATAGCATGGTATGTAAACATTTATCATAAGTGTGAAGACATGATAATAACCACTTTATTATTGCCTCTTGGGCATATCTCCAACATTCTTATGGTAGTACCGTCTCACGATAGTACCGCTGTTTGAACCGGTAGTACTGTAACCACTAGAACAGACAGCCAAGTTTGAAAACTGGAAGCTTCTTGTGCAGAGTAGATGAGTTTTGTCGTAGGATAAGGAAGGTTTGGGTTAAGATAATTGCACTGGGAAGCACATGCATTCTAACAATCGAGATAAAGATGTCAAAAACCAAAATAGAGTGCATGAGACTAAGATCAATGAAACAACTCAAAGGATGACAAACACGAGTAAAAACCAACCTCTCGAAAGGGAGAGGGCAGTGGCCTAGTCCACCATATATGAGTATACTCGGCTTGGCACCATGAAGATATATCTTGGGTCCATTACCAAAACTCATCATTTAAGATCACATATCACAAATGATATTAAGAGGAATGATTTTTATTGCTTTGGGCATAAAAGGGGAAGGGATAGTCCAATAAATTAGGACCGCACTCCCCCTAAATCCATGCCTACATCTAAACCAAATATGGGTCGAATCATAGGTGAGAATGCAAGAAAATCAAGTCAAGCTCCTTGAATCTACGATATTTAGTTCATTCCTCAAATAGCAAAACCTCGCTTCATCAAGTGGCTTTGTGAAGATATCGGCAAGTTGATCTTTGGTTGACACATATTATAGATCAATATCACCTCGAGCAACATGATCTCTAATGAAGTGATGGCAAATCTCAATATGCTTTGTCCTTGTGTGATTCACCGGGTTGTAGGCAATCTTGATGGCACTTTCATTGTCACATAGAAGAGGCACTTTGTCACAATGGACACCGTTTTCCTTTAAAGTTTGCATCATCCATAGCAATTGGGTGCAAGCACTAGCAGCTGCCACATACTCGGCTTCGGCGGTGGAGAGAGATATACAATTTTGCTTCTTAGAAGACCAACATACCAAGGACCTACCAAGGAATTGGCAAGCCCCGGATGTTGATTTTCTATCATCCTTATCACCCGCCCAATCCGAATCCATGTATCCACAAAGAGCAAATGTTGAGCCTCGAGGATACCAAAGACCATAAAATGGGGTATGAACTAAATATCGAAAGCTTCTTTTGACCGCCATTAAATGGCTTTATTTAGGAGCCGCTTGATATCTTGCACACACACCTACACTCAACACAATATCGGGTGTAGATGCACAAAGGTAAAGCAAAGAACCAATCATATACCAGTATACCTTTTGATCCACATCTATACCATTTGGATTTTGTTCTAGATGAGTCTTTGTAGCCATGGGAGTAGGAGCTCCATTGAAATCTTGCATTTTGAATCTCTTGAGCATATCTTGAGTATACTTGGCTTGATTGAAGAATGTCCCTCCTCTAACTTGCTTGATCTCAAAACCAAGAAATACTCTCAACTCCCCCATCAAAGACATCACGAACCTACTAGTCATAAGCTTTGAGAATTCATCATTAAAAGCTTTGATAGATGATCCAAAGATAATATGATCAACATATATTTGGCATACAAAAATCTCCCCATTGACTTTCTTAGTAAAATGAGTGGGATCGATTTTCCCAACCTCAAATCCACGATCAAACAATAACTCTCTAAGGTGCTCATACCACGTGCTTGGGGCTTGATTGAGCCCATAGAGCGCCTTATCAAGTTTGTAGACATGGTTTGGGAAGTTGGGGTCCTCAAATCCCGGGGGTTGCTTAACATATACCAACTCATTTAATGGACCATAAAGAAATGCATTTTCTACATCCATTTGTTGCAACTTGAAGTTATGATGTGCCGCATAAGCAAGAAGGTTACGGATGGACTCAAGGCGAGCCACGGATGCATAAGTCTCTCCATAGTCAATGCCTTCAATTTGAGAGTACCCTTGTGCAACTAATCTAGCCTTGTTCCTTACTATAATTCCATGCTCATCTTGCTTGTTCTTGAATATCCACTTTGTTCCAATAACATTGCGGCAATCATTTGGCTTCTCAACTAACTTCCATACTTTGTTTCTCTCAAAGTTGTTGAGCTCTTTGTGCATAGCTTCTAACCAATCCGAATCTTCAAGATCTTCCCACACTTTCTTAGGTTCAATCATGGAGATGTGTGCTTGGTGTTCACTGAACCTCTTCAATTGTGCTCTTGTGGAAATGTCTTTCCTTAGGTCACCAACCACATTTTGTAAAGTGTGGTCTCTTAATTCCAACATTCTTTCCTTTCTAGCTTCGCGACGAGCGTGGATCTCCGTGTTGTTTCTTGGGGGACCCTCTTCATCATTTTGGTCCTCGTCTTGACCATCAACTTGACATTGATCATCATCGGAATCATTCTCTTCATGTAGAGGCAAAGATTGACCTTGGTCTTGATCAAGTGCTCTTCTAGCATCAATTTGAGCTTGTCTCAAAGCAGTTTGTACGGGTCTTCCTTGAGTAATTGCCTTGGCACCACTTGACATCCTGGAGAATGAATCAAGCTCCCCTTGACTAGAGTTGTCACTACGATCATCATGTTGAGGGTTCACATCTTGTCTTTGGCTTGAGTCATTGTCCTCCTCGGTGGATGGAGCTTGTTGAGGTTGTGAAGATGAGGGCTCCACTTGAGTGGAGCATAGTTATTCTCGATCCTCCATAAGGGGTTCCTCAACAGGGCGGATATATCCCACACCCATTCTTTCTATGGCATCCTGAGGCATTTCATCATCTACATCACAAGCATCAACACCCCCATTGGGGACCATCATATTCTTCGAAGGTCACAATACAAGATTCTATGACGGCTCCGGAGAGCTTATCATAGATTCTATAAGTGTGAGATTTGAGACCATAGCCAACAAAAATACCCTCTAATGCTTTAGACTCGAATTTGGACAAACGAACACCTTTTATGAGATAGAAACACTTACAACCGAACATCCCGAAGTAAGATATGTTGGGCTTGTTACCGGTAAGTATTTCATATGGAGTCTTGTTGATTTTGTTTGCGGAGGTAGAGCTGGTTTGAAGCATGGCAAGCGGTGGAGATGGCTTCGGCCCAAAAGTTGTATGGATATTTGAACTCCGCCAACATGGTCCTAGACATCTCAATAAGAGTCCGGTTCTTCCTTTCGGCCACACCATTTTGTTGAGGGGTGTATGCAGCGGAATATTGATGTTTTATCCCCTCGTCACTAAGGAAATCATTCAAGGTGTAGTTCTTGAACTCGGTGCCGTTGTCACTTCTTATAATCAACACAGGAAGATTGTATTGACGTTGAACCATGTTGATGAAGTCGATGAAGATATTTTGGGTCCCACTCTTCAACTTGAATAAATATACCCACGAGTATCTTGAAAAGTCATCAATAATCACCAAGAAATATTTCTTCCCACCAAGACTTTCATGAGATGGAGGACCAAAGAGTTCCACATGGAGGAGCTCCAAGATCTTGGTTGACTTGATGCGGTTCTTAGGCTTGTGAGGAGCATCATGCATATTCCCTAGAACACATGCCCTGCAAACACAATCTTTGGAAAAGGAAACATTTTATTTTAGTCCAACAATATGGCCCTCCTTGTGGAGACTTTGCAAAGTTATCATATTGACATGGGCTAGTCGGCGATGCCATAACCAACCCACATCGGCCTTTCCGAATAAGCACATCGGACTTGTAGTGGCTTGCCCCGAAAAGTCCACCACATACAAGTCATGTTCGACGTACCCAACAAAAGCGACCTTGAGAGACTTGCTCCATAAGAGGACCACAATATCAACATCAATAAAGACGGCAAAGCCCATCTTTCCAAGAGCACGGACTGAAAGTAAATTGTATCCAAGTGTCTCAACAAGCATGAAGTTCACGAGTGTAATGTCGTGAGTAACCACTACCTTGCCGAAACCCATTACCTTAGACTTTGACTTGTCGGCATATGTAACAGATATTTGATCATCATTTGGCCTTAGATCTTGGACAATAGAAGAACTTCCGGTCATATGACTTTTGCAACCACTATCAAGCACCCACTTTGACCCTCCGGAAGTATATGTCTAGAAAAGATCAAGCTAGTTTTTAGGTACCCATTTTTCAATGGGTCCTCTTTTGTTAGCAACAAGGGTCTTGGGAACCCAAATATATCAAGCAATATAACCATCATATGGGCCAACATATTGTGCATACACATCACCATAATAATCACGCATTAGAACATAGTGAGGGTTAGCACTTCCCGCAAAGTCATCATAAGACATAGTTTTACCACTTGTGGTCTTACTATCCACAATGGCCTTATTGGTCTCTTGTGCAGGCTTAGCCTTCTTCTTCTTATTGTTCTTCTTCTTGGTTTTGGAGACAAAACCAATGCCCCCTTTTTCACCACAAGGTCTTTTCTTACTCAAAAGATCATCAATGGACTTGTTGCCTTGTGGAAATGTGGCCTTGGCTAGCTCCCCCTTCAACCTAGCATTTTCTTCAAGAATAGTTGTACTACTAGATGGAATGAAGTTACTAGGTGAAGGAATCTTGGCCAATTGAGTTTGAAGCGTTTCATGGGACTTTGTGAGTGACAAGAGTTCACTTTCCAAAGCCTTGTGAGCCTTGGTAAGCAAACTAAAGTCCTCGACAAGTTTTTCATGAACCACACCAAACTCAATCTTGTCCTTTTTAGTCCTTTTGTATTTAGAAATAGCATGATCATGCTCTTTGATGAGTTTATTAACAATAATGGCATTGGCCTCATCAAGCCCTTCAAGACTTAATTCAAGTGACATCCTAGTCTCTTGTTCTTCTTCTAGAGCATTGTTTAAAGCCTCTAGCTCAATCATGTGTTCATGCCCAAGTTTACATCTTACATGTAGGAGCTCTTGTGTGTCGAAAAGTTGATCTAAGATGTTACCAAAATGTATCTTAGCATCTCCTTGTAGGTTATTCATAAACTCATCGAAAGCAATTAATTCCCTTTTAACATCAAGAGACATCTCACCATCAATTTCATCATTAGCTAGGGGAGTGGAGTGAGATGATGAGGATACCTCCGTTCCTCTTGCCATAAGGCAAGTGACGTTCTTGATGGGAGAATTCTCATTTGGAGAATCGAAGAGTGAGAATGTCAGAGTAGAAGTAGTGGCTAGGGCCACCACACCATTAGAAGTTTCCTCTTCCTCGTCGTCATCATCTTCATTGTCGGAGGAGTATTCTTCATGAGTGATCAAGACAATTTCTCCTGACTTCTTGTTGATGGGATTCTTCTTGATGAAGGGTTTCTTGTAAGGGGCTTTGGAAGCTATCTTTGGAACTAGTTTTCCACCATGATATTCTCTTCTCTCATATGGACAACTGGCCAAGAAGTGATTTCTGTCACCACAATTGTAGCAAGTTCTCAATCTTGGCATATTGCCTCTTAGTCCATTAGGGTTGATTTTTCGTTTCACTTCCATATTGGCCTTCGCGGGGTTCTTCCAGAAGTTGTTTGCATAGAAGGCCATATATTGACCATGAAACTTGTTGACATCTTCTGGGTTGCTCATGCATAGGCCATCATCACTGTCATCACCATCCACATGTTCAATAACTTTGGCTTTCAATGCAACATTGACAACATTGCTCATACCAAGGGCACGAGCACGGGCATCTTTGGCATTCTTGGAGGCAACTTTGAAAGCGGACATCTCTTGCATAACTTCATTGGAGGTCATGAGATGGTAGTTATGTCTTCCTTGTAGGCTCTTGAAGTCGGTGGTCTCAAAGGGCATGAGTGCACTCACATATTTCCTTTTTATACACGCATCATCCACATGTGAGGCACCCACGTTTCTAAAGGCGGTGGCGGTGGTCTTGAGCCTTCGGTACATGTCTTCATGATCTTCACCTTCCATCATGTAGAAGCCTTCGACTTTATTGCTTAGTGCATCATACTGATCCCTTCTCATACTCTCATTTCCAACAAACAATACAGTGAGGGCATCCCAAGCTTCCTTGGTAATGCTAAAGTGCTCAATTTGTGGATAATCCTTTGTACCCAATCCTTGTTGAATCATATGCAAGGCAGTGGCATTGAGTTGACTATTGACAACCTCTCTTCTTGTCAAGTTGTTTGGATCCCCAATAAAGAGTCCATGCTCGATGATGTTCCATAGTTCAATGCAAGAGTTGCGCATATTAGTTCTCATTAGTGATTTTCATTGAGCAAAAGTAGCAGATTCTTCAAGCTTAGGTGGGTCACCTCTATTGTATACATGAGGGTGAGGGATTGGAGGGTCGGGAGAGTACCATGAATCACGGTGATCACCCTGCCCTCCATCATTTTGTGTGGAGGAATTAGTGTTGTCTTGTTTACCCCTTACCATCATATCCTCGGGGGATACCGGAGTATTCCCTTTAGGTATAATGGATGGAGGATCCTCTTGAGGAGAGGGGGATGATGATCCATATTTGTCTTTAAGAAGTTGCTCAAGCATCTTCTTGACTTCATTGACCAAGGAAGAGCTCAATCTTGTTTCCAAGTTTTTGAGATCTTCCATGGTCACCGTGGTGGGCTCACCATCACCATCCCCTTCGAGTCTACCCATATTCTCTTAGGCGGTAAATCCCAAATAAAGAGCCGAGGCTCTGATACCAATTGAAAGGATCGTATGGGCACCTAGAGGGGGGGTGAATAGGTGGTACTTCAAATTTTCTTCTTTTTCAAATTAGTGTTTGACAATAAGGTAAATTCTCTAGATAATGCAACTAAGGTGAATTTACCTATATGACAAATATGCACTAGCTAACACAATACTAAGCAAGAGCAAGTAAGTAAAGTGCGGTAAAGGATAGAAGTAACCAAAGTGGTGGACGAGGAGACACAAGGGTTTGTTTCCCGTAGCTCCTTCCTTTTGAGGGGAAGTACGTCTACGTTTGGAGAAGGGGTGGTATCAAACCACCTACGCCACGAAAGGCCTCCCTTATTCTCCGATGAACCTCACCCCAACGGATTCGATCCACCTTCCACTATATCGGAGACCTTCAAGGTGGAAGTCGGCACCTTTACAAGTTTGGGGCACACATCCACAACTTAATTGGAGGCTCCCAAATACAAGCAAGCTGTCAAGACAATCAAAGACAAGCTTGTAAGAACCAAATCTAGAACTAGGGTTTCCAAGAAAACACTAGAGCAAAGGGGCCCTCAAGTGAATGAGGGGGAAATGAAGATCTCTTTTGGTGAAGTAGTAGATCAAGGCCTCCTCCTTCGATTCCCCAAAGATCAAGGACTTTGGGTGATGGATTTGGTGGCTCCAATGGTGGTCTTGACTTTAATGCAAATGAGCAGCTTGTCCCAAGGTAGGTGAAGGGATATTTATAGCTCCAGATCCAATCTGAACGTTGGTGCATTTAATGCAGCGATAGTACCGGGTTTTCCAAGCGGTAGTACCAGAAACAACCGGTACTACTGGACAGGTACCGGAGATGCAACGTTGAGTTGCATAGCCCAAAGTTTCCACCGGTATCAAAGTGTGGTGCTACCGCACGGCGGTAGTACCGGACCTACATAGTGGTACTACCAGACACTTGCGGTAGTGCCGCATTTTGATACCAGGGGGAACATCAGTGCGAGTCAACTGGCCAATCTCCTCAGAAGTGATTGGTACTAAAATGCGGTACTACCGCATTTTAGTACCGGTCAGTTCTGAGGAGATTGGCAAGCTTGCCAGTCGCTTCAGTCTTGACCGGTATCAAAATGCGGTACTACCGCTTTTTGATACTGCTCAGTTCTGAGGAGTTTGGCGAGCTTGCCAATTTCTTCAGTCATGAGCGGTACCAAAATGCGGTACTACCGCTTTTTTATATCACTCAGTACTGAGGCCTTTGGCCAGTATACCCACCATACTGCCAGGCCCGGAAGTGAAACCCGATGCTACCAGACTTGAGCGGTAGTACCAGATGAATTCTCTAGTACTACCGTACATCACTGAGGTAAAAAGTGGAGCAGCAGGAAAGTCCTTTTTGTGAGCAATCTGTCAGGGAATTCTAGAAATGAAACCTGTAGAATACTTGGCAAATAATTAGTCTGTTATGTGTGTTGTAATAAACACCAAAATCTCTAGGGATAAGAAATGTTCTTTCACACCCTAGCCTCCGTTTCCTCCTCTGTTCCGACTCGTAACTTTCCTTATGTAATAAAAACATCAAAAATATAAAAAAATAGGGATTTTACGAACCTTCTATTTTTACCACTTTTACCTATTCAAAGGCAAACTCTGCAGACTCTGGTGTTTGGTTCCTGATAAATTCTTCCGGAGTCACCATTTGGATAATATCAACATCTTCGTTATAAGAATCTCTAGAAATATAATGTTTTAGTCTTTGACCATTCACCACTTGTGTTTTGTCATCCTTCAAAGAAGATATTTTGATAGCACCTGAACGATATACTTCCTCAATAACAAAAGGTCCTTCCCATTTTGAGAGTAGTTTCCCTGCAAAAAATCCGAGACGAGAACTATACAAAAGAACTTTCTCACCAACATGGAACTCCCTTTTGATAATTCTCCTATCATGCCATCTATTTACTTTTTCCTTAAAGAGTCTAGCATTTTCATAGGCTTCACTTCTCCACTCATCTAAGGTACTCATGTCAAGCAATCTTTTCTCACCAGCAAGTTTAAAATATCTATTCAACTCTTTCACTGCCCAATAAGCTTTGTGTTCTAATTCTAAAGGCAAGTGACAAGCTTTCCCATGGACCATTTTGTAAGGATACATCCCCATAGGATTTTTATAAGCAGTTCTATAAGCCCATAAAGCGTCATTCAAATTTTTAGCCCAATTTTTCCTAGATCTATTAACAGTCTTTTGCAAGATAGATTTAATTTCCCTATTGGAGAGTTCTACCTGCCCACTGGTTTGGGGGTGATAAGCTAAAGCAATTCTATGGTTTACATCATACTTAGCGAGAGTTTTTCTAAAACCCCCATGAATAAAATTGTAGGGTTTGCAGCATAGAAAACAAAAATTTCCTACGATGGGAACAACTATGTACCAAGATCTATCTACTAGATACAAACAACGAGCGGATGTATATCTGTAGAGAACATACCCTTGAAGACCGACAAAGCTTAACGAGTTAAACTCGTGGTTGATGTAGACAATCTCTTGCCGATATCAAGATCGAGAGGAAGTCCTAGCGCCGCAAATCAGCAGCGCATCCGTGCTCGCAAAATTTAAATTCCCTCCACTCAAAATCCCACTCAAACTTGCAATTAAATTTTCACCAAATTTAATGCAAACTCTCATTAAATAAAAATATTTTATTTATTCAGAATTTTGTCAATTATTTTAATGACAAACATTCACATATAACCCCTTGCTAGAATTCTATTTCACATGCATAACCACTTTATGCAATTTCACCCGAAAACCTGTTTTGGTATCTAGTGAAATAAATTCATGCGCTTGTTATTCTTTCCGGCATGAAACTTTTGCTCCAATTGGAAGTCGGTGTCTCTTAAGTGTGTCACCCTATGGTTCGTGAATAATGTGGACATGATCGAGACCCCTCTTGTATCAATAATCAGAAGCGGGATCTGGAGACCCATACTGACTCCCACACATTCAACGATGACTTTCTTGTGATCGTCGGAAACTTTTACGCTAGTATCTTAATCCCTTTGTTTCGCGATATATTACATGTCAGAGATTCGATCATCGGTATCTCCATACCTAGTTTGATCTCGTTACTGACATGCACTCTTTTCTCGTTCCCGTGATATAACATTCTAGTGATCAAATCACTTGCTTGCAAGCTAACCAATGTGATATCACCGAGAGGGCCCAGAGTATATCTATCCGTCATCGGGATGAAAAAATTCCACTCTCGATCCATGGGCCTCAACATAACACTTTATTAGTTCTGAACCCATCTTTATAATCACCCTGTTACGGTGTGACATTTGATGTTATCAAGAAACTCTTCCGGTGTTAGTGATTGACATGATCTCATGGTCTAAGGATTAGGACTACTTTGTAAGTTGTTAGAGCAATATAAACTCAATGAATTTGATCATAATGCTATAATTTGGATGAATGTTCATCACATCATTACACTAATGTTGTGATCCCGTTATTAACAACATCCAATGTCCATGATCAGGAAACCTTGATCATCTTGTTAATCAACGAGCTAGTCATGAGAGAGGCATAACTAGTAACTTTCTATTTGTTTATTAAACACACATGTATTAATGTTTCCGTACTAATACAATTATAGCATGCAAAATAAACATTTATCATATACTTGGAATATACATAATAAACACTTTATTATTGCCTCTCAGGGCATATTCCCTTCAGTCTCCCACTTGCACTAGAGACAATAATCTAGTTACATAGTGATGAATCTAACACCCATGGAGTTCTGGTGTAGATCATGTTTTGTTCTAGGGAGAGTTTTAGTCAACGGATCTGCTACATTGAGATCCGTGTGTACTTTACAAATCTTTATATCTCCATCCTTGACATGCTCGCGGATGTAGTGAAACCGGCGCTTAATATGCTTGGAATTCTTGTGAGACCTTGGTTCTTTGGCATTGGCAATGGCACCATTGTTGTCACAATATATCACCATTGGGTCCAACGTGCTTGCAACCACACCTAGTTCGGGTATGAACTCCTTCATCCAAACCGCTTCCTGAGCCGCTTTCGAAGCAGCAACATATTTGGCCTCCGTTGTTGATCCCGCTACCATAGGTTGTTTGGAACTCCTCCAACTAACCGCTCCGCCATTCATGAGAAATACGTATCCGGATTGAGACTTAGAGTCATCCGGGTCGGTGTCAAAGCTTGCGTCGACATAACACTTAGTGACGAGCTCTTCTTCACCTCCGTACACAAGAAACATATCCTTAGTTCTTCGTAAGTACTTAAGGATATTCTTGACCGCTATCCAACGTTCCAAACCTAGATCCGATTGGTACCTACTAGTCAAACTAATAGCATGTGCCACATCTGGTCTTGTACATAGCATGGCGTACATTATAGAGCCTATGGCTGAAGCATAGGGGACTTTGTCCATTATCTCTCTTTCTTCTGTCGTAGCCGGAATTTGAGTCTTACTCAATGTCTTGCCTTGCAACATAGGTAAGAACCCCTTCTTACTTCCGTCCATTTTAAACTTCTTTAAAATCTTATCAAGGTTTGTACTTTGCGATAGCCCTATTAGGCGCCTAGATCTATATCTATAGATCTTTATGCCTAATATGTATGACACTTCACCTAGGTCCTTCATTGAAAATTTGCTGTTTAGATAACTTTTAACACTGTTAAAAAGATCTATATCATTTCCGATCAATAATATGTCATCCACATATAATATCAGAAATGTCACATTGCTCCCACTCACTTTCTTGTAAATACAAGCTTCTCCATAAGTTTGGACAAATCTAAACTCTTTGATCACCTCATCAAAGCGGAGATTCCAACTTCGTGATGCTTGCTTCAATCCATAGATGGATCGCTGAAGCTTGCACACCTTGTTAGTATCCTTAGGATCGACAAAACCCTTAGGTTGTATCATATACAACTCTTCTTCAATATTACCATTGAGAAACGCGGTTTTGACATCCATCTGTCATATCTCATAATCAAAATATGCATCAATTGCTAACATAATCCTAACTGACTTTAGCATCGCTACGGGAGAGAATGTCGTATCGTAGTAAACTCCTTGAATTTGTCGAAACCCCTTTGCGACAAGTCAAGCTTTATAGATGGTCACATTACCATCAGCATCAGTTTTCCTAAAATCCATTTGTTCTCCACGGCCTTTCGGTCGTGAGGTAATTCCACCAAGTTCCAAACTTGATTTACATACATGGATTCCATCTCGGATTTCATAGCTTATAACCATTTGTTGGAATCAGGGCTCATCATTGCTTCTTCATACGTCGCAGGGTCATCAATTTCATCAACCATGAAATTCATAACAGGGTTTCCGACGGCTGGGGCTGCACGCTACTAGACCTGCGAGGTTCGGTAGTACTCTCTTTCGGAGTTTCATGATCATTATCATTAGTTCTCTCTTTAACAGGTGAAGCCAACTCCGGAACAACTTTCAGCGCTGCGCTACTCGCCATACTTTGAAGAGAAGGTTCAATAACCTCTTCGAGTTCTACCTTCCGACTACTCACACCTTTCGCAAGAAACTCTTTCTCTAGAAAGGATCCATTCTTGGCAACAAAAACCTTGCCTTCGGATCTGTGATAGAAGGAATACCCAATAGTTTCCTTAGGGTATCCTATGAAGACGCATTTTTCCGCTTTGGGTTCGAGTTTATCCGGTTGAAGTTTCTTCACATAAACATCGCATCCCCAAACTTTAAGAAATGACAGCTTAGGTTTGTTTCCAAACCATAATTCATACGGTGTCTTTTCAACAGATTTAGATGGTGCCCTATTTAAAGTGAATGCAACAGTTTCTAGTGCATAACCCCAAAATGACAATGGCAAGTCCGTCAGAGACATCATAGATCGAACCATATCCAATAAAGTACGATTACGACGTTCCGACACACCATTTCGCTGTGGTGTTCCGGCAGGTGTGAGTTGTGAAACAATTCCACACTCTTTCATGTGAGTGCTAAACTCGTAACTTAGATACTCACCTCCACGATCGGACCGTAGAAATTTGATCTTTCTATTACGATGATTTTCCACTTCATTCTGAAATTCCTTAAAGTTTTAAAAGGTTTCAGACTTGTGTTTCATCAAGCAGATATAACCGTATCTACTCAAATCATCCGTGAAAGTAACAAAATAACGATATCCACCTCGCGCCGACACACTTATTGGACCACATACATCAGAATGTATGATTTCCAATAAATCTGTCACCCGTTCCATTGAACCGGAAAACGGCGTTCTAGTCATCTTTCCCATAAGGCATGGTTCACATGTATCAAATGATTCAAAATCAAGTGATTCCAAAAGTCCATCCGAATGGAGCTTCTTCATGCGTTTAACGCCAATATGACCTAGACGGCAGTGCCACATATATGCGGATATATCATCATTAAGTTTAATCCTTTTAGCATCAACATTATGAATATGCATAACATTATTATCGAGATCTAATAGAAATAAAACATTCATCATTGGTGCATGACCATAAAAGATTTCATTCATATAAATAGAACAACCATTGTTCTTGGATTTAAATGAATAACCACTTCACATCAAACACGATCCAGATACAATGTTCATGCTCAGTGCAGGCACTAGATAACAATTATTCAAGTTTATAACTAATCCCGACGGCAAATGGAGAGGTGGCATTCCGACGGCGATCACATCAACGCTTGATCCATTGCCGACACACATCTTGACCTCACCCCTTGCTAGAGGTCGCTTGTTTCGCAGCCCCTGATTCGAGTTACAAATATTAGGAACTGAACCGGTATCAAATACCCAGGTGCTACTGCGAGCACTAGTCAAGTACACATCAATAACATGTATATCATATATACCTTTGTTTGCCTTGCCGGCCTTCTTGTCTGCCAAATACTTGGGGCGATTCTTCTAGTGGCGATCCTTACAATAGTAGCACTCGGTATCAGACTTAGGTCCAACTCGGTGTTTCTTTTCAGGCACGGCAACCGGCTTGCCGCCCTTACTTCCCTTCCGTTTTCTCTTCTTGTCTTTCTTGAAACCAGTGTTCCTATTGATCATCAACACTTGATATTCCTTTTTTATCTCCACTTCTGCAGTTTTAAGCATTGACAGAAGCTCGGGGAGATACTTCTTCATGCCTTGCATATTATAGTTCATCACAAAGCTCTTATAGCTAGGTGGTAGAGACTGCAGAACATGATGGATGCCTAAGTCAATGGGAATCGATATTCCCAAGGACACAAGCTTATCAGCATAACCCGACATCTTGAGTATATGCTCACTTACGGAGTTGTGCTCTTCCATCATGCAGCTAAAGAACTTTTCTGAAGCGTTGTAGATCTCTACAACAGCATGTGTGTCAAAAATCATTTTCAAATCACCCATTGTATCAAATGCATTTTCGTTTTCGAAACGCTTTCGAAGTTCCCGCTCTAGCCCATACAATATGCCGCAATGAACTAAGTTGTGGTCCTCCTGACGAGTCTGATAGACATTCTTCTCCTCGTCAGGGGCATCCTCAAAAGGTGGGGGGCCTAGCGGCGCTTCTAGCACATATTACTTTTGTGCAGCAGAGAGGAGAATCCTCAAATTCATGGCCCATTCGGTAAAGTTTCTACCGTTCGTTGCAAGTTTCTCTTTCTCCATGAACACATTGAAATTAAAAGCAGGTGGTGCCATCTACAACAGAATTTGTAAAGTTTAGACTAAGTTTATGATAGATTGAGTTCAACTAATCCACATTATGAATGAACTCCCACTCAAAAACGACATCCCTCGTGTCTTTTTGGTGATTACATGAACCAAATCCACTACACCAAGTCCGATCATCACGTGAGTCGGTGTAGCTTCAAAGGTGAGCATAAAATGGGCATCATATCTACTATATGACTCATGCTTAACCTTTTGGTACGTGTTCTGAGGCCATGTCTGTACATGCTAGGCTCGCCAAGTAAGAACCTTAGTATTCGCGTGTGTAACTGTCTTACACCCGAAATATGGTCGTGGATCCAAGAACACCCGATCATCACGTGATGTCTTGGAGCGACGAAAACTTAATCGGTGCATACTAAAGGAAGAACACATTCTTATCTTGATATTTAAATGAGGGATCATCTTATTATGCTAATAAAACGCCAAACAAGCAATATAAGATGCTATCAAACATCACATGTTTATTAGTGGAATGATATGGTTCCCGCATATGATCTCTATCATGTGCATCGTGGTATGATCACTATCATACCTTTATGTGTAAGGCCAAGGTCTATGGAACTTACACGTTATGTGTGTTGTAAGAGTATCAAATCATACTTCTACTTACAAAAGCATCATATCATAACACTAGCCCAGCAACAATCTAAACTAGACGCCTCTAATTTATCCATTGAAAATTTTACGTGGCTTAGGGCTTTTGAAGATAGAACCGTTCATACCTACGAACATGAACCACAACGAGGATAACCAAATTGTTGACAACTTGTTGCAAAATAGATATTGACTATAGTAGGAGAGATAGACACCCACTAGCCACTTATGCAAACTATTTGCATGTCAAGCGTGGAACATGTCTCATGTGCGAGGACATGTAAAGTTTGTCTGGGCCGCTTCATCCCACTATGCCACCAATATCCAAAATTACAACTAAGGAGAAAAAACATGATCATCATCGCCCACATACTCATATGTGTACTACCCGTGTAAAGTATCTACGCATAGATCCGGCTCTGATACCACTGTAGGGTTGACAGCGTAGAAAACAAAAAATTTCATACGATGGGAACAACTATGTACCAAGATCTATCTACTAGATACAAACAACGAGCGGATGTATATCCGTAGAGAACATACCCTTGAAGACCGACAAAGCTTAACGAGTTAAACTCGTGGTTGATGTAGACGATCTCTTGCCGATCTCAAGATCGAGAGGAAGTCCTAGCACCGCAAATCAGCAGCGCATCCATGCTCGCACACACGTCCGAGGCACCGAGCAACCTCCGCCTCATCGCTCCAGCGATGCAGCAGAAGCACAACTCTTTCTTGCCGAATATCCACCGGGAACATGTATCTCGCTAGTCCGAGACCATGGGGAATAAATTCTAGAGGGGGAGAGAGATCCTTCACGAGGCGGTGTGAGTGATAAGTGAGGAGAGGAGTGCCTTTTATAGGAGAGGGGGGACCCCAAGGGGGTGTCCGGCGCATGAGGGATGCCCCCTTTCCCTCCCCTCTTCATGTGGGTGGACACTCCACTCACAAAATTCCTTTAAATTCCCTCCACTCAAAATCCCACTCAAACTTGCAATTAAATTTCCACCAAATTTAATGCAAACTCTCATTAAATAAAAATATTTTATTTATTCAGAATTTTGCCAATTACTTTAATGAAAAACATTCACATATAACCCCTTGCTAGAATTCTATTTCACATGCATAACCACTTTATGCAATTTCACCCGAAAACCTGTTTCGGTATCTAGTGAAATAAATTCCTGCGCTTGTTATTCTTTCTGAAATGAAACTTTTGCTCCAATTGGATGTCAGTGTCTCTTAAGTGTGTCACCATACGGTTCGTGAATAATGCGTACATGATCGAGACCCCTCTCGGATCAATAATCAGACACGGGATCTGGAGACCCATACTGACTCCCACACATTCAACGATGACTTCCTTGTGATCGTCGGAACCTTTTACGCTAGTATCTTAATCCCTTTGTTTCGCGATATATTACATGTCCGAGATTCGATCATCAGTATCTCCATACCTGGTTTGATCTCGTTACTGACATGCACTCTTTTCTTGTTCCCGTGATATAACATTCTAGTGATCAAATCACTTGCTTGCAAGCTAACCAATGTGATATCACCGAGAGGGCCCAGAGTATATCTATCCGTCATCGGATGAACAAATTCCACTCTCGATCCATGGGCCTCAACATAACACTTTATTCGTTCTGAACCCATCTTTATAATCACCCTATTATGGTGTGACGTTTGATGTTATCAAGAAACTCTTCCAGTGTTAGTGATTGACATGATCTCATGGTCTAAGGATTAGGATTACTTCGTAAGTTGTTATAGCAATATAAACTCAATGACTTTTATCATAATGCTATACTTTGGATGAATGTTCATCACATCATTACACTAATGTTGTGATCCCGTTATTAACAACATCCAATGTCCATGATCAGGAAACCTTGATCATATTGTTAATCAACGAGCTAGTTTATGAGAGAGGCATAACTAGGAACTTTCTGTTTGTTTATTAAACACACATGTATTAATATTTTCGTATTAATACAATTATAGCATGCAAAATAAACATCTATCATATAATTAGAATATACATAATAAACCATTTTTATTGCCTCTCAAGGCATATTCCCTTCAAAAATGAGAGCCTCCATCAGTCATAAGATATCTAGGCACACCAAACCTAGGAAAAATAACATCCTTAAGCATTTTTAAAGAGGTCTTACCATCAGCGATGTTAGTAGGTATGGCTTCTACCCACTTTGTAACATAGTCAACAGCAACAAGAATATGAGTATATCCTTTTGAAGGAGGAAAAGGACCCATAAAGTCAAATCCCCAACAGTCAAAGGGTTCAATAACAAGGGAATAATTCATAGGCATTTCATTGCGTCTAGAAATGTTACCAACTCGTTGACATTCATCACATGATAATACAAACTTCCTTGCATCTTTGAAAAGGGTAGGCCAATAAAATCCAGATTGTAAAACCTTTTGTGCAGTCCTGTCCCCAGCATGATGTCCTCCATAAGCACTGACATGACATTTTCTCAATATCTCTTGTTGTTCAAATTCTGGAACACACCTTCGCATAATACCATCCACTCCTTCTTTATATAAGCGTGAGTCATCCCAAAAGTAGTGCCTTAGATCATAAAAGAATTTCCTTCTTTGCTGGGCTGTAAAGGTTGGAGGCAAATACTTGGAAACAATAAAGTTAGCATAATCAGCATACCAAGGATTCTCATGCGGACTTACCCTTATTGCAGCCAACTCTGAGATCCTACACTCCCTTGTGCAAAGGTGTCCTAACGGGGGTTAAGGTTTCTGTCACTCCCGCAACCCCACAATTAGTATCCAAATACACAATGCATTCCCCTAGGCCCATAAATGGTGAAGTATCATGTAGTCGACGTTCACATGACACCACTAGAAGAATAGCACCACAACTTAAATACTAAACCATTAAATAATAACTCAACACAAATCCACTATTAACAACATGACTTCTCCCATGTCCTCAAAAACTAAACGAACTACTCACGAGACATCATATGGATCAAGATCAAAGATGATATGGTAAGGGATAACAATCTGAACATAAACAATAATCCAATGGTTCCACTCACAAGCATCAACTACAATAGTAATCAACACCGGGAAAGTTTCCCCTAAGAACTATGCAAGTATTCAACACGATTGTTATAGCGGGATGGAGTGGTGATGATGGTGCTGGTGGAGATGATGGTGTGGATGATGATGATGATCCCGATGAAGTCTAGCTTGATGACGGTGTTGATGGCGACGATCTTCCCTCTCCGGGAAGGAATTTCCCCGGCAGAAATCTGGCTGTCTGCCGAAGAGCTCTTTCTCTCTCGGTGTATTCCGCCCCGCAGAGGCGGCGGAAATCTTTTTGTGGTCGCTCTCCTGGTATTAGGGTTTCGAGAGGAAGATATAGGCGAGAGGGCGGAGTCGAAGGCCGGCCAGGTGGGCCACAGCTGCCCTAGGCGCGACCCAGGGGGACCCGTGCCTAGGAAGGTATGTGCCCCCTGTGGCCCAAATACGCCTCCCCTTCTGGCTTCCTTCGTCCTGTGGGAAAATATAATTTTCTAATATTTTTCTGGTATTTTTATGATCTTCACGAAATTGCATCAAAACACCTCTTTTTTCATCAGAAACCTGACTACGGCAGTCCATCCTTCAAAAATCATCCAACATGCAAAAACAGAGGAAAAGACATAAATAACATCTCATAATAAGACATATATCAATGAATAGAGGCAAATTATGATATAGAATGGTGATGCAAATTGAACGTATCAGTACCCGCGGGTACCGTACCCGCATGAGAAAGTTATGGGTACACTTTTATACCCATGGGTAATACCCATATCTTACCCGTTAAGTTATGGGTACGGATACGGGTATAGATTTGTACCCATGATTATATCCATACTCTGTCTGGTTAAACTGATACGCCAAACTTACATGTAGAGTTTCAACCTATGCGTCCGAGAAGTCTAGGGACAAGTATGTGATCGCGGATTCTAATCTTTGATACTTTCATGTGCACGTCTATATATTATTAGGTAGAGATAATTATGTTTTCTTTTCAAATATGTTACTAATGAATACAAAATTGTGAATAACTTGTGTATAATTGGATCTACCCATCGGGTATCCAAGGACTATGAGTATGGGTACTAGGTAGGTATGGGTATGGGCAATGGTAAGAAAATCGGTAATCGTTAACTGCTCGGTTGGCTTGTGAGTAACGAATAATCAGAATTCGGACGATTAACTGATTTAATCGGTCGGTTATTAATCGGTGCAACCTATAAAAATTAGCACCTAAAACAAATATGCCTCCTCTTGCACCTCAACCACCTACCATATTGAAGGCAAACTTGAGCTCCCGGATGAGATCCTCAAGGCACTCGAGTTATTGTATCTTAGGTCTGGTCGGCAACAAAGAGGAACTTGTCAACAACGACAAGGAACTAGTTGGTGATGGCGGAAATCGAGCTCCTGGAGGCAGGGATCGAGCGGGAACTGCGCAAAACCTACTTCATTGGGGCGGGCTAGCCGATGGATGGTAGATATGTGATGATAATTTTGCAACTTTTTTGACCAAGTGTAATAATTAATCGAAAACATAAGTAATCGAAGTGTTAAAGCTATTAATCGGCTAAATAATTAACACAAACGATTAGTGGTAATCGACATGGTCAGATCCATAGTAGCGATTAATCAGCCTATTAGTCGTTGATTCAGACGATTTTTGAACAGTGGGTATGGGTAAAGTTTTATATTCATTGACTACATGAGTATGGGTATAGTATTGCTCTACCCTGTCCATTGTCATCCTGAGTCCCGAAGTTGATAAATTAAAAATGAATAATTTTTCATTGCAAATTACGCCATAAGTTGTAGCGAGATACTACCATCTGCTCAATGCCATGCTACCTACCTTCTGTGAGGCGATTAATCAAGTTGACACTGCTACTGCATTTTCCCAGTTTAATATGTTTGCTAAAGCTGACCAATGAGCTTGGAAAGCTCTAGTTGGAGGTCTATTGTGATTCAAGTATTGTGACGTGTATGTTTTCTGTTCATGCAAAAATACTAGTCATACATCGCCAAAGATAGAACTCCAAATGAGAAGCTGCGTTTTTCTCTGCTAGGTCAAGACAAGAAAATGCCCAGTTCCAAGCAGTGTTGATGGTACAGGTATTGATGTACGCAACTGAAGGTGTTCTTTGTTGCCAACCTGAACACTGTCTCCATAATCTCATTCAGAATCTTGAATAACTGACTGCGTGTTCCAAACTGCTACGATGGTGTACCCGGCCTCAGGTCAGCATCTGTCTCTGCTTGGTTTTGCTTTCATTCCTTCCTCCCCTCCCTAATATAGGTCAGCACAAGTTCACAGACAGGTCATGTTTCTTGGCTAT
This sequence comes from Avena longiglumis, assembly GCA_030063025.1. Classification (NCBI taxonomy): domain Eukaryota; kingdom Viridiplantae; phylum Streptophyta; class Magnoliopsida; order Poales; family Poaceae; genus Avena; species Avena longiglumis. The sequence goes on along the minus strand of CP125977.1, from coordinate 151,529,380 downwards.
TTCTCCGGTCCGGATTGAGCATAGTGTACAAAAGACAAGAGAGATTTCGGTTGCGTCTAAATCCATGACATATGTATGTATGTTTCTTGGATTTCCGCATTCTTCATAGCGTGTGCACTTGGCAGGATGTGGGAGGACCAAAGCAAAGCTGATGTAAAGCACAAAGCCAACCATGGTGTATTACAAGTGGCGACCACTTCTTATAGAAAAAAAACATGATGCTGATACTAGCATAGTTACATGGTGCATTTACAAGTAGTGCCGGACTCTGATGGAATCGATGGAGCTCATTATTTATTGGCTGACCAGGAAGCTCTACCATTTTCTATAAGTTCAGAATTCGGCTTGTCAACCCGACGGACCGTGTCTTCAGAATTTGAGCACTGTCATAACTGCACTTACCATCACTGGCTTTTGGTAACAGACGCCCACTTTACTGTCAATCTTGCAATGAACATTTTGTTTTGCTTTGGCACATGATGACCTCTATGCTGATTTGGATCCACTAGTTGAGAAAAAGAAATCATATACGCTTCTCAGGATCAGGCAATAGGTTAGGTAACAATAACATGCGTGTCGTTGTCAAGGATGATAGCCTGCAGCGCTACAATTTTTTCAGCTCGAGGGACACGTTGCGGATTGATCCGATTTTATTTGAGCTGAATTCAGATCTGTGGGATCCTACGATGTGCCCAGAAAGCAGAGCATGGATGAGGTTGGAACTGGGGTTGTTTCATGGGACATCAAATTCAAGTCTTTGTTGCTTACTTGTTTTTCAGATTTTATAAATTATTAGTGTTCAGCTGAAAACATTCCAATTCTAAGTAGTCTATTCAAGGCAGCGGTGTAAGTTCCAGCCTCCATGGAGAGGTTCGTACCGATGATATACTATGTTAACAGCGACAATTTTATCTCAAAAGATTCTGAAATTCATATTACACGAGTTAAAAATGGAAATTTTCATTAGAAATCGATGGAATCCATCCCAATACAATGGGATGCAGGAACTGAGGCTGAAAGGGGGGAGGGCAGGTTACATTTTATTTTAACTGAATTCAGAATTTCAGATACGTATGGGATCCTTCCTATCACAGCAAAGCATGAATGAGGTTTAAACTGGGGTGGGTTCATTGGACATCAAATTCAAGTCTTTGCTGCTTACTCTGTTGCAGATTTCCTTTAGTATAAATTAGTGACGAGGTCAAACTATTCAAATTCCAGGTGGTACTCTATTCAGTTAAAGGACGGCGTGTTAAGTTCCAGCGTGCACGGAGGTTCGTACAGATGATATGTCAACGGGGACAATTTTATATCTCAGAAGATTCTGAAATTCATAGAATTAAAAATGGAAAATTTCATTAGAAATTGATCGAATCCAACCAAATACTCCCAACGGGATGCAGGAACTGAGGCTGACAAGGGGGATGCAGGGTACAATCTCCGGCTAACCGAGCCACCGGGAGGAGGGGCTCAGGTAGTACGTACTAGTAGTAGTAATTATTCAGAGCAGCAGCAAGCAGTATGCTTGTTTTCGTCATCATCAATGGCGGCGGTGCATCAATGGTGGCCTTGGTCTTAGAAGTCCACGTCCTTGAAGACCTTGCGCACCTGTTCGAGCGTGACGAAGAGCACGACGGTGAATGGCCCCTGGCGCGACACCGTGGGGATGAACCCCTTGTAGAGCGCCATGACGCCCTCCGACCGCACCGTCTTGAGGGCGCAGTCCATGGCGCCGGCGTAAGGCGGGGGCGCGCCGGGCGCCACCTTCATGTTCATCACCCTCGTCTTGACCACGTCCACGGGGTTGGACGCCGCGGCGGCCACGATTCCCGCGGCAAAGCTAGCGGCCACGTGCGTGACCAGCCCGTCGGCGCCCGGGCCGCGGCGCGCCAGGATGGCCTCCTTGGCCTGGTCGTAGGTCGCCAGCTGCGACGCGGTGACTATCATGGCGCGGTTGACGGTGAGCGACGAGCCGCGCCAGAGGCTGCGCACGCCCTCGTCGCGCGTCATCCTGGCGATGGCGTCCCCGACGCTGCGGTAGTTCCGGCGCTCGGCCAGCGGGAGCCTCCCGTCCGCCTGCATCCGCACCATGGCCAGGTCGGCCGGGTTGCCCACGGCGGCGCCGACGCCGCCGGCGATGAGCCCCGCGGCGATCTTGCGGTGCAGCGGCAGCACGCCGCCGTTCTCCTGGGTCCACCTCTTCTTGAGGATGTCGTAGAGCCCCATACGCGTGGTGGAGTAGAGCGTCTGGCGCAGGACGGTGGCGGAGATCCCGGAGAAGAGCCCGGCGGCGCCCTCCGCGCGCAGGATCTGCGTGCCGATGGATATCGGGCCGGGCTTCCTCGGCGCAGGGATGTCGTGGGCCGGGAGGGAGACGGTGTGCGTCCCGGATTGGAACGCAAGCGCCGGACGCAGGGCGGGCTGCGGCGCGGCGGCGGCCGCCGCCTCCCCCTGCAGCTGCATCCTGACCTTAATAAGGTCGAGCGGGTGGGTGGAGCAGCCGGCGACGATGGAGGCGATGCCGCCCTCAACAAATCCCTTCATCCCCATTTGCTGCGGTTGCTCCCCTTCTCAGATGGATGGATTCGAGATCCCTAAAGATCCAGAAACTAGAACCTAGAAAGAAAGCTTAATAAAAGCAAAAAAGAAAAAAAAAAGGTGCCGGATTTGGGCGGAAGCTATTCCCAATAGGAGCTGGGGCACATCTCACTGGATACCAGGAGATGGGAATGGAGGGCGAAGGCTATGCAGGAGGAGTGTGGGACGCTGGCCCTCTGTGACATATGCTGCTCGTGCTTCCTCTTTCCCTGGGGTGCGAGATGTGTGGGAGGAGGCGACGAAGAGGAGGCGCTATTTATAGGTGGGCCGGACGCGGACGGCGGGGAAGGAAGGAGGAGAGGTGGCTTCGGCCTTCGGGGGAGGAGCGCGGCCGGGACTCGGCTCGCGGTTTGTCTGGGGAAGGCAGATTCGCGAGTAGTACTGACGAGGTGGGTGGGGAGACCTGGCCGCCTCAAAGGAGCTCGCTTGCCCTTGACGCGGAGGGCGACGGGGCTGCCTCTGGACGCGTCGGTGGGTGGCCGCGCGCCCTACTGTTTGGGTCGGGTCCGGTCCGCTCCCACGGCGGCGCCAGGGTTTCGCATCTGAGACTCGTCCCCTCGGCACATCCGGGCCGTGCGTTGGGCGAATTTTGGATGGATGGGTGGCATCCCTTGGGAATTTTGTGACGTGTGTGGTGCTGGTTTAGGGCGTCGGAATATTTCTTTTTCTTGACATCAGGGCGTCGGAATCTGGGAACTTGGAAGGTTGTGTTTTTGCGGCGCAGGGGTTGCGGCGAGCACGGGCCTCGGCCGAAGAAGGGTTTAGGGCAAAAGAACAGGAACACGATGCCTGGCTTGCGTGTAACGTGCGGTGTGCGGCCGGAGAGGGAGTACTATAAGTTAGTATTTAATTAGTTCTTTTAATTAAATGTATAAATATCTGTGTAATTAACCACAACAGTTGCTACTTGTACAACTTGTATATCGGTTTGTACGTGTCCTTCCGAACAGATGCGCCTGTTGGGGGTCCTATATATAGCCATATTCATTATCAATGGAATAACTGTTTTTACTCCTATCATTTGATTGTGTTCTCTCTCGATTATATCTCAATCTCAACACGTTATCGGCACACTCTCATCATCTGAGCGATTTTGAGAAGAACTTGGAGGAACATCGATGGAAGGAAATTCTAAGACAAAAGGTAAGAAGAAACAATGTTGGAGGGATTCTTTCCATGTTCCTCTCGCGCACATCGTTCGTCGCTCCAGTCGAGGCTGCACCGCCTCTTGAGAACGCCATCGTCGTCGTAGACGATGAAGTGGATGAGGCCGCGCCGCCCGCATCTCCGACCCCCTGTGGTTGTTGAAGTCGCAGGCGGCACGCCATTCCTAATGTTCCCGGCGGTGGTGCGCCTCTCGGACGCGCCTCTTCCCGCGCAAGCCAGATCCCGTGCCAAGGCAGGCACGCTCCCAACTCAACGCGGCAGCGCCCATCCCGCGACCTCCCGACGCGGCTCCCTGTGCAGACGAACCCGACGGCGTGGCCGTCGTGCCTTGATGGCCTCCACTGCATCGCGGCAGCGGCGCCAGCTGACCACCGCATGACCGTGGCCCTTGGCAGAGGCAGCCCCGGTGTCGACCCGCCCGATGGCGCGACGGGGCCCTCCATACGCGTGGGGTCGCACGGCTGGCGTGCAGCGCCCGCATCTGTGGCCTCCGGCGCGTTGCTGCTCCACGCGGCTCAGGACTGCGGTCGGCTCCAGACAACTGTGACCTCCAGCGCGCGGCACTAATCACGGCTCCGTTGCTGCATCAGCCGGCGGACGCGGTTACCATCTTGCTCGGCGGCCCTAAGCCCCTGTGTGGCGGCGTCTGCGTGGACCTGCCGTAGGCGGCCACAACCATGAGCGGCGGTCTATGCCTCACGATGGTAACTGTCCAGGAAAGAAGGTAAGGAATCTTATCCCTTTGCCCATTTTGCATTTTGGTCCCTGATGCTGCAGGGATTAGCAAAATTAGGCTAAATAGTGTGCACACTAAAGGAAATATGCCCTAGAGGCAATCATAGAGATGATTATATTTCTTATGTATCCATGAGTTATTGTAATGTTACTTGAATATCCATATCAGGCAACTTGTATTGATTGGCAATTATGTGAATTGTTTGTGAAACTCTTTACTTGTATGGTTATTTAATAGTTGTCCCTAGTCGGAGTTCATGTGAGGACACATGTAAATATTAGACTAGCACATCGATTAATTGATGACTATGTTTCGCAAGTTATAGACATGGAGATGTCAAACCAATGATGTGGACACATGTTATGAATATGGGGTTGAAATGACCCAACTTGAGACTGGCAATTAGTTGCAGTTCTCTCTCTACACATCGTGTACGTTTTGTTCTTAGACTTGAGATTTTCGCATGTACTTGAGATGTGGATCGACCTACTTTGGGTTATCAAACGCTGCTCCGTAACTGGGTAGTTATAAAGGTAGCTTTCGGGTTTGTCCTGAAGCATGCTGCAAGACATGGTCAATCAAGATAGGATTTGCCCCTCTCTCTTGAGAGAGATATCTCTGGACCCCTCGAGTGATCGAATCAAGAAATGCATGGCCGTGCTACATATGGTTAAGAGTTAACCTAGTAAAGGGATTCCGAATCACAGTATCGAGAAAGGGAGATCAGTTTGGAGCTAGACCAAATATAGTGAGGCAAAGGGAAAGTCATGTACTAAACCTTATGATGGTTCGTCCGATATAATCTTTGTATGCGTTTAGGAGTTGGCACGTCTTGCTAGAGGCCGCTACCAACTATTGACAGAATAAGTGTATTCGTGTCATGTCTATACGTATATGAACCTATAGGGTCACACACTTAAGAGGCTGGAAGCCTAATGAGGATTGGATCCGAATTAGACCAGACTTAGGCTACTAATGAGCTGCTAATGTAGAAGCCCACTAGGGACGTCTATATAAGAGAGTGTGGGCGAGCTGACCTGGGTTAGACCATTCCACCCAGCCGCCACTCCTTACGCCCGTGTTGCACGCGCGGACCTGGCAGTCTGGCGTCTGACGCTTCCACCCTGTATGTGTGAATACCTCGGAGGCGCTCCATTTGTAGCGCTTGGACGAGCCACGCAAGGGGAGCTGCTCGTGGGACGAGGACGAGGAGGAGGCGTAGAACATCTACACTGCCTCGACGCGCTCCATCAAGTTCCGCAACTGTGCGTCTAGTGGTAATCCCGTGATCTATGACAACAGTAATCCTGGTTTACGTGGTAGAAAATTTTGATTTGCGCTAGTGTAGCCTACCCGTATCCCTTCACACACTACTGAAATAAATTAAAATAAATGAAACCAATCTGCAAAATGAATCGTACGTATTTGGTTTTCATAGATTAATTAAGTACTACTAGCTAGTATTTTTCAGATTATTTCAGTTGTGCACTGTTTTTCTGTTGAGTAATATGTACTCCAGAATATGTGTGTGATGTAATATATATTTCCATGTGTCCACATGTTGAGATTAATTACATCAGTTATTTACAATTGAGGATTTTAATTTCTTGCAAGTAACAATTGATTCGTCTTAATTGAGCCATTTTTGGTTCAAGACGAGCAAGAATTGAATATGCAAAAATCTAAGTGACTTCTTCAAGTTGATGTTTTGGGATTAACGGTAGTGCACAGATCTACTGCATGCATGGAAGATTATCTCCATTACCGTGATTGCTTTAACAAGTGATCTCCCATATATTTTATTAAGTTATGACATAAGGTACTAGAAACATGAGTATCTACTGATTTCATCAAATTATACTCTCTAAGTACTGAGAGATAGACCCTAAAATTCTTTTCAGGGAGTATCTACAATATGTCATACTTAACAACTTGAAGTCCACACTAATGGTTTCAAGCCCACTTCTTGAAATTACTATTAATTTTGCATAGTTCGTTACAACATAACCATGATGGTGTGTGGTTTACCAAAGTGTAAATCAATAACCTCTGGTTTACCCAAGTAGGTAACTAATGGCAGGAAGAGAGTTCGATGTACTCGAACTCTGGCCACAACTACCCTACATGGGCCATGGACATCAAGATCGCCCTTGCATCCCGTGGGATAATGCGTGCCATCCAGAACTCGGTGGACCCCCTTCCGGCTGGAGTCACACCACTGAGAGAAGAGTATATATGCGGCCTTGTACATTATAAGGCACAATATCCACCCGAATCTTAAGTCCGGGTATTTGGACGAGGAATCCCCATTTACTATGTTTCAGGACCTCAAAACGAGGTATGAAAAGCAGCAGGCAGTTGTCCTGCCTGAAGCACTTCATGACTGGACTCATCTTCGATTCCAGGACTTCAAGTCTGTCGGGGATTACGATCATAAGGTTCAGAAGATAAGTTCTAAGTTGCGCTTTTGCGAGAAGGAACCTACATATGCGAAAAAGATAGAAATAAAGAACTCTATCCACTATGCTCCCATCTGAAAGGATCCTCCAGCAGCAATACCACGCTCGTGACTACTAGGTCTATTCAGACCTTATTCATATCCTACTGCAGGCTGAAAAGCATGATGAGCTTCTTGCTAAGAATGACTCTCAGCGCCCGGTTGGTTCCTAACCATTGCCGGAAGTTCATATGAATGTCGTGAATGGAAGAAAGTTTGTTGGTTCCTTCAACAGCAACCAATCAAACATCAAGGGTAAGCGTAAGCACAACCATAACAAAAAACCTCGAAACTCGGACTGTGGGAAAGGCACCGCAAAGCCAAAGTGTGATAAAACTAGGCTTTATGACAAGTGTGGATGCTACACGCACCATACTAACAAGTGCAAGACCCCAAAGCATCTGGAAATTCTCTACCAGCAATCCCAAGTATGCAAAGCACCTCAAGGGAAAAGGTTTGAAGTCAACTTCAACCTTCACCCAGATCACACATATGGAGCTGGTTGTTCGCAAGTTGTTCCTCCTGGACCTAGCAAAACCATTACTCTCCAGCTGTCAGAGGATCCTATGAGCACGGAGAACATGATTATTGAGTATGTCTCAAACAACATGTTTGAAGACTTTGACTAGTTCCATTATCTCTTTAGCGATCAACTTAATTATGTCGATCGGTGATGTTGTAATAAAACATAACTACTGTTGTCACAGTATATTGTATCAGCACTCTGATATAAATAAGATTGTATATAATCTATATATTTGAGAAAAGATTTCCATAGCGAAAATCCTTCAACTCGATATATAGATTTCTACGGGGGCAGTCTGATGGATGAGGAACAAGTATTTGAAAAAATATCCTCTCTATTGTTTGGAATATACTACATGTACATGACACCCGTAGCACATGTTGCATACAAAGCAATTCCATTGGTCACAAGTTGCATGAGTCCAAATTTCCCCGGTCATCAGAATTTGTGTGCACATTGTGCAACACAGGGAAGCTAATTTTGAGGCATTCCCACCTCAAAATACAAGTTGGACCGCTTCAGTTCCTTGAACACATCCAGGGAGACATTTGTTATTCCCCAACCATTGTGTGGATCTTTTAAGGTATTCTTCATGGTTCTCAATTATGCATCTATACGATGCTCATACATGTGTTTTCTGTCCACATGAAATCATGCATTTATCATGATAATGCGGGAAGTAATCAAGTTACAGGCCCATTATCGAGAAAGTAGAATTTGACAAATTCGCAAGGAAAATGTTGCAGAATTCTCCTCATGTGCCTTCAATGAATATTGCATGTCCATGCGGATTGAAGTCCAGCACTCTATCCCATACATCCACACTCATAATGGTTTGGTTGAATCCCTGAATAAGAGGATCAAACTCATTGCATGACTTTTGTCGATGAAATGCACTACCAACTTTACGTTTGAGTCATGCAGTTTTACATGTTGCTGACTGACTAGCTGCATATAGCAGTACTTCCCCTCTGCAATTGATACGTGGAAATCCTCCAAGAATTTCCCATCTGTGTAAGTTCGGATGCGCTTCACGCATACCGATCTCACCACCGTAGCGTACATCATTGGGCCCATAGACTAAGGATCTATGTGGGGTATAGTGATCAACATGTACCTTGAACCCCTCATTGGGGATACATTCATAGCCTAGTATGTTGATTGCTTATATTAAAGGTCAAATTATTTCTAGGCATTAGGGGGAGACTTCATGTACCACACACAATGCCAGGAAATCCATTAGGACTGCACATTCCACTTTATATCCACGTATTCAAGAATTTGGACAATACGTCTGAAATTCAAATATTTACAACATATTGCAAATAACCTGCCATATTCATTTACTGATCTCAAAGGTGTTACAAAATCCTTTAGTCTGGCTAGAAATGTGCCCGAAAGAGTGGAGGTACCAATAAAACCCACTCAACTCCCCACACCTGAAAAGAGGGGGAGTAGTATGGCCTCTAACCAGGATCTAGCTTCCTGCAAGCAACAAAGGAAATCGAGGAGATATCCTCTAAATCAATAAATACAAGTCAACCTTGCGTTGATAAACACCTTATGGGTAGTATACACCCAGTGGAAGGGAAACCTCCACAACCCCAGCTTCAGCTTGCACACACTGGCTGGGACATCGGAACAGCCGGACTCACACGTATTGGGAAATCACGAAGATTCATCATGGGTGCATGAGATTTAATTCACCAATATTAATTCTGGAGAATCATATAACTAAGACTACAGTTGTCGACAACCATTCTCTTGTATGATTGCAAAGATCCTTCAAATGATTAAGATCCAAAGACCATGGCCATGGCAGAGTGTAAACCACTCGCTCGGACTAAAACGAACAAAGGATGCAATCCAAGAAGAATTAGTCTCTCTCTTCCAAATGAATTCCCTATAGTTCTCTTCCAAAAAATGGAATTAGGACAACAAGGTGGTGAGAATGCAAGGCTTGTTGCATAAGGTCGGGTTTTCGCAGAGATCCGAGACCTACTCTCCAGACAGGATTGGAATCTTCAAAATTTTCCGATAATTATATCATTGGCAGTGAAAAATTATCTATCTATGCAGTTGATAGATGTAGTGACTATATTTCATGTGGATCACTAGATTTGGACATGTATGCTTCTCGATGGAATCTCTATCCAAATCGAAATGTAAATGCAACATGCATTGTGTAAAATCAATGAGTCAATACATGGCTTATTGTTGTCAGTATATTTTGGTACAACTGACGTAGTGAGTTCCTTATACACGAGGATTACTTCTACAATGATGATTACCCGTATGTGTTTGTCATACACAAGGATTACTCCTGCAATGGAGAATCACGTGATCATCTAAAAGACGAAATTTGAGATGAAGGATTTGTTTGAACCCAAACAATGCTTGATACTACAAGTCGGGCTACTTCACTCAAGTATTATGGTACACCAAGTTGCCTATATTATAAATATTGGAGAAACTTAAAATAGACAAGTCATATCCATCTTCCATGTCGGTTGTTCGATGTCTAGACATAGAGAAAGATTCACTCAAACCACGGGATGATGTAGAAGGGATGTTGGGACTTGAAGTTCCATATCCCAGTGCTGTTGGACCCACCAACACAATTGGTTGGGAATCAAGAATAACTTTCGATATCTCCAAGGCACCACACATTATTTGACTTGTTCTTGTAATTTCATAGAAATCTGAACTCCAATATCATCAGAATACACTGATGTTGGCTACTTGAACGATCCCCATAATGTGTACCTACATGGTAGAAGTGTCATTCCATTGATGTCTTCAAAATATACTTCGGTGACTATACCTACCAATCATTATGAAATACAAAGACACATTGACATGTGTAGCTTTACAGAATGATAAACCACATACATGAGTCATGTGGTATTGGTTCTCTTGAATCACCGACCATTATCTATACAGATAATGTTGTTTGTGTTGCAAATATTCAAATAGGATACATCGATAGCAATATCACTAAGCATATTGTCTCTAAATTGTTTTATCTCCATGAACTCCAGAAGAGTCGGGGAATAAACATATTGCGAGTCAAATCATGCGAAAATAACATCGCTGATCTATTTTAGGAAGTCTCTACCAACTTTAACATTCTAGAAATTTTTTCATGGAATTGGTATTCGATGGCTTTAGGATTTGCAAGAGTCAGGGGGAGTATCACCCTGGACTACTCCTATTCAAAGCATAATATCACACACTTTTTTCCTTTATGAGTTTACTATCCAGGTTCTCATCAAGGTTTTTAATGAGGTAATATCAACACAAGATCATATATCATACTTTCTTTTTCCCCACCGGGGTTTTTAGGAAAGTATACACGACATATATATTGTCCTCTAAACTCTATGGGTTTTCCCCTTTTACAAGGTTTTCTTATATGGAGTTAACACGGAGGCAATAATCATTATATGCTGTATCATTTTCTCCTTATTTTCTCACTGGGTTTTGAAGGAGTTTTAACAGCATATCCAACCATTATATGCTGCATCATTTTCTCCTTATTTTTCCACTGGGTTTAAAGGAGTTTTAGCAACATATCATACACACTACTCCTCGTATTTTTCCCACAGGGTTTTTGGAGGAGACTATTTCAAGATGATGAACACTCAAAAGGACAAGCATGGATTAGGGGGAGTGTTAGGATTTAATTAGTTCTTTTAATTAAATGTATAAATCCCTGCTTGTAATTAACCACAACAGTTGCTATTGTGCAACTTGTATGTCAGTTTGTACGTGTCCTTCCGAACAGACACGCCCGTTGTAAGCGCCTGTTCGGGGTGCTATATATAGCCCTATTCATCATCAATGGAATAACAGTTTTTACTCCTATCATTTGATTGTGTTCTCTCTCGATTATATCTCAATCTCAACACTATATTCGCTAAGCAGATGGTTACCATGCCCGTATCCTAGGGAAAATCATAGAGCCATATTACGGTATGTTCGTACAAATGGAGAATTCTTGGAGTATCAATTATTGAACAAAGTGGTTCATGTCACGTGCTCTGGGACACCTTTGGTAGGGTGCGGGAACCTCCTAGCCCGGAGGATCCAAAAAAGGCCTAATTGGTTTTCTGACCTAACTACACGTCGTGGCGAAAGCAGCGCCAGGCTAGTCCTACTGCCGATTCGGCTATTTCCAGTGAGCCACCATCATGTCACGCTCGCCAGATGCAAAAGTCGACGCAACTTGCACGAGTGGATGCGAGGAGGGAGATGACGATACTAGATGCTTTTCTAGCGAAAAGCTGGCGGGGGGATTCGGTCACCTCCTGTCGCTTCCCTCATCTATATCTACCCTCTCCCTCTCTTTCTGTAGAGGTCTCAACCTAATAAGGTAGATTCCTCCTGTGTTTACAATGCTAGTCCCTGGATCAATAGATAGCATCCACAGTTAAGATGTAATATCAAGATACAAAGGTCATAATCTAAATTTATAACCAGGAATAACATAGTTTTATTACATCATACATAGCTCATTTGGCTATTACATTACATTGCAGCGGAATAACTATAGTCATGGGTCCTTCATCTTCAAAGTGCCACAGACAGATGTTGGCTGTAGACTTTGTAATCCTAATCAAACAATCTTCATTCAAATCAATCAAACCTGCAACATTACAAGTTACAGCCACAAGGGTCAATACATTTTGAATTGTATTGGCAAGCTTCACTTCTATGTATAATAAGAGTGGATCCTATCATTACATGCATATTTGGCTAAGTAGAGTTTAAGGCTTGTTTGCACAAAGCAATATTTTATCCTATCTTTTCGAAAATGGTTTTGGTCCTTTTGTCAAATCTCTTTTCCAAGAATCCCTTGAACTCCTTGGTAGAAACTCAAGTGTTCAAGTCCTTGTCAAAATCTCTTGAGCCACTTGGTAACCCCAAGTGCAACAAGCTTTAAAATCTCATGAGTTCCTTGGTAACCCCAAGTACAACATGCTTTAACAAAATCTCTTTGAATTCCTTGGTAGACACACAAGGGCATCAAGTTTTTATTTTAGAAGTTAGAATGTCGAGATCTCCCATAGTTCAAACTTTAGTTCCTCAGTATTGTCCATAACCGGGGACACGGCTAAGTACTTAGATTTTATTAACTTCGCAGAAAGGTACACTTTACCCACATGTCACAATCCCATCTTGTTGCCACCGGTGGCCTCTTGGATTAGTGCTCACCAAGATGGAGTACCCGGCCGAGAGTGTGACGAAGTCTTTCCAAAAGGTCCTCCCATACATCATTGCTAGCTTGTCTTCAGCCCCCATGAAGCATTCCAGATCCCCATGTCCGGTAACTAAAGACAATGTATGGGTCTTCCTAATGTAGTTGACTAAGCCAGAGCCATAATAGCATGTGGTTGCACACGAAAGCCACAATTGGAGAAGCATGTTCAATCTCTAAGTTTCCTAGGTGGTTTTCATTTGGAGCACAACACAAAGTGATTGCCATAGATATGGTTCCTTTTGTTGCCATTTTCTCCAAAACTTAAAGTATCCTCCACCTAGGTGGTTCATTGAGTCCTTGTTTTATTATATAAAACACAAGTCCTTTTCTCAACCTTTGTAAAATCTCAACATGTATCTCTTTCCAAAATATAGCATGGCTAAGCATGTATCAACTACAATATTTCACTAAGGTGTATAGGGAATCCTATTAGGATTTAGCATAGCATAAGTATAAAGATATCCTTTTTCATGCATGTTTTCATAATCCACTAAGTATAATGAAAATAGTAGGACTTTTGAATGATAGTGTAACTTGCCTTTTGGTAGATAATGGTGGTTCACTCCTTGATCTTGCTAGTCTCTCACTTTGCTAAATTCACTACAAGTCAATCAAGCAAACACAAAATCAACTAACATTCCAAACCAAAGTCAAACAAACAATCTCATACTCACAAAGCAATGGAATCTAAGTCATGCATAAGTATGCAAAGGATGGTTCTAGTGCAAGGATGGTCTCCACTAGGTTTATAAACTTTGTAAGGTCCACATTGGTCATTTACCAAAATGGCAAAGTCATTTGCAAAAGGCTTTAGTCCATAAACCATTTTTTAAAATCCAATCATCATTTCATGTGGTGAAAAATATTTTTATCAAAGCAAAACTTTATGTTTTTCACCAAGTGAGTTGCCATTTGCAAAGCTTGGTGTTTTGGGTCAGTAGGTTTGGTCCAAAACATTTTCCCAAAGTTTTCTTTGCAAAAACATTTCCATAATAAAATCAAATAATTTTATTTGGCTAGAAAATGGCTAAGTCAAATAATTCAACCCAAATTTTACCAAAATCATTTTTAACACAAAGGATTGGTTCCTAGGGTCAGTAAGGTCACCACAAACCATTTTGCAAAAGTTTTAACCCTAAATTCAATTTTAAACAATTTTCTACTCTAGATAAGTATACAAATGAATCTGCAAAAATAAGCAAACAAACAGATACTATTTGCTAAACCAAGGGTATGGTTGGCTAGGTCTTGTTCTCCTCAATCCAACGACATAAAATTTGTAATTTTTGGACGTGTGGTTTGGAAGTTACAGGGGTTTGAAGTTTGCAAATAATTCTGTTTTAAAATCTGTTTTTAAACTGAATAGGTGACACGCATAACGTCATTCGCTGTACGGATTGGTTGGATCGCGGGCTGCAGGCCGTTAGATCAAGTGGCATCGCAGGGCGCTGGCTGCGTACCTTTTCGAGTTTAAGTGATCTAATCTCGCTCGCTCAATCTAGATCCTACGGTACTGATTCACTCGACCATAAGTGAGCGGCGCCGACGGCGGCTTAGCGGCGGCGCACGGCCATGCGAGGTGCTCGCGGTGGTTCTAGGAAGCAAAGATCGAGATGGGAATGCTTACCGCGATCGCGAGGACGAGGTGATGCTCGGGGCATGGTCGTTTGGTCGTGGGGCGTCCTGGAACAACAGGGATTGCTCGCCGGAGTTGAAGACAACGTCGGACGGCTCTGTCCGTGGTCGAAGACGAGGCTACTGATCACGAAAAGACAAACAGAGGTCATGGTTAGCTGCGCAAGGTCGAGGCAGTGACGCGTGCATGAAAGATGTAGCATCCCAATTGTCTAACAATTGCAATGCTACTAACCTAGTCTATATAAATGCTACTTCCTTTATATAATTGTTGCATCATCATTATATCATGCTCATGTCATCATGCCACCTTGCACTTGAGCATCATATAAAACCCTTTTGATTTGGTTCTTCTCTCATATGCATTGTAAATTGTATTTGCCTCTTGATATTGTATTTGGTTCTTGATATATTGTTTAAATGCCCAAGTTGAGTTGGGGGCATATCTTTTATTCAACTCCACCACCTTTCTTGTCATCACCCCATCATTCCACCATTCCACCATATATGAGCATTGTAACTTATTTGGTTTTACATCTAGCTCATGTGGGTTGGGATGGATCCAATTCTAGCTCCACATGCTCCCATGTATGCACCATGTTGTTTTCACATTATTGGTATATGAGAGCCACATGGCCACCTTTGCATGCTATGTGAGTGGAGCCCCTTGTCAAGCTTTCATATGGTTTAAATATGAATATAAGCTCATGTAGGAATACCATTGGGGTCATGTTGGCTAGTGGCACATACACACAAGCTTGGCCACCTTATATTCATGCATGATCTTTTATTTAATCCATGTGGTAAACAAGCTCTCTTTTCTTTTGTTGGGCCTTTACAAAATTTGGGAAGCTTGCTTATACAAATGCCATGAGATAATCTAGTGGTTTTCACTACTAGAGGAGGCATTTATTATTTACGCATGGGCCATGCAAGGGCCACCACATTCTAGTCTTTTGGATTTTATTTGAATTCTTGAGTGGATCATCTCCTATCCCTCTCTCTACTCCTCTTCATGCTTGATCTTGTTTGGTTCATGTCAAACCCTAAACCATCCCCCATCCATGCAAGCCATGTGTGGGCCTTTCCACCTTTATCTCTAAAAACCCTATCCCTCTCTCCTCTTTGCCACCTCTTGTTTTGGTCATGTTTCAAACCATAGCGACCACCACATCTCTCTCTCTCTAATCCCTCCTCTCTATCCAAACCCTAACCCTAATCACCTACACCTCTATCACCATCTATCTAACCTACCCTCTCTAACCCTCCCACCTTTCCTTGCTAACCAAGATCAGCCCCACCAGCATCACCACGACCTGGCCCTCTCCCCTGGACCCCTCTCTTTCCTCTTTAAGCCTTGAAGAAAGGGTGAGAGAGAAGCCTCCACCCACCGAAGCCATCCTTCCTCCCCTTTTGCAAAAGCAAGCAACAAGGCATATCTATCCTCATCAACCACTTTCCCCATCTCCTGCAAGATCGCCGTCTCCCCATCTTCTTTCCCTTCTGTCGCCGCTATGGCCAGGCTAGAACCCTAGCTCCTGCTTTCTACCTCGTCGGTGACCTGCGGCTGGCGTGGCTTGCCACCTCGACCAGGAACTTCGGGTGGGCATGCTGGACCTTCTCGTAGCCGGGAGCGAACCTGGAGTACCAACATGTCGTCGCCGTCCTCGTCAACCCAACAGCTCATCCAAGCACGCACGGATGCAGCGACATGGAGGGCGCCAAAGACGCGCGCGTGCGTGGACACTGTCCCGTCTACTTCTTCTCTGGCCTCGGCCTTGGCAAGGACCGCATCACGCCTGGGTGAGCTTCCCTCCACTTCCCTGGTACCTCCTCCACCCCTTATCCCTGTACCCTTCAGCTTCTCTGTCCTTCGTCCCGCTCGACACCTGCCTCCTGTCACATGGCTTGCAGCAAAGACGCGTAGCTTGCTCTCACCTCTTCCTCGCGGATCCCAGATCTTGTAGTCTTCCCTCTGAAGAAACTTCCTGAGCAAAAAACAGAGTAGATTGTCCCCTTTGTCCATTGCAAAAGGAATCACGCAAAACGGTGGTCGGTATCTCTCAGACTCTTCTGACGAAGTTTGTCCAATTTCACTATGTTGCTGTGATTTTCAAAGTGCAGTTTCGTCAGTTTTTCCACGTGTTTTCCCCTCTGTTCCTCTTTGATTCCCGACGCATAGAGTCCTCCGATGGAGAGAACCTAAACACGAAAGTCGTAGGACTATGTCCCTTCTACAACTTTGGTTTTTACGGCGTCCCAAAAATCCCGGTGGTTTGCTCGCCATCGTCTCCCCAAAACTTGGTTCAGCTACCTTGTTTTGCCAATCGAAGTTCAGTTCTTCCCGTCAGGTCTTGATGGTTTTGCAAAAAAAAAACCTTGAGCTTTCTCTTTCTAACCCGCACTCCCCTGGATCGCCCACGTGTCGCCCACCGGCTGGCCGCGCGCGTGCGTGGCCCTGCTCTGCCCCTGGCCCGCCTGTCATCCTCCTTGGGTAGAAAGCCAGCGAGTAACAAAAGTCCAGAGAACCTTTTTTCTGAATTCAAATTGAATTTTGTTTATATTCTGTTTAAATTTAACTAATTCATAACTTTCAAATGATTTGGAGTTTGAATTCAAACTCTATATGAAATATGTTTTGTTTTTGAATGTTAATTCAAATCTTTAATCAAATATTTTCAGAACTAATTCAAGCTAGTCAAACCTTTGACTTTGACTCCATTTGACTAATTTTGACTTTAAAATAAATTTAAATTCATAATTCTAAATAATACAAATAATATATGTTTTCAAATCAGAAAAATGTGAGGAATTCAAATATGCCCTCCAAAATATATTTTGAACACTTTAAATTTCAAGTTGTTTAAAATTACAATAAAATGCCCTTTTGCCTTAATTAATTAATAACTTTTGTTCTATAACTCCAAATTTGACAAATAATATGTCTAAAATGATTAGCTCGACGAGACCTTTCTGTTCATGCATTCCTTGTTCTGTTTTTCAGCATGCATCATATAAATATAATGTAAACAGCAACTTATATGAGGATAAAATGTGGCCAAAACTCAATAAAATGATTCATTCTTGTATTCCACACCTCACCCATGCCATGCTACATTGTTGCCATGCAAATTGTGCATCATTCATCATGGCATGATTGTTTGCTTGTCGCATTTAACTCCTATGCTTGTGCACTTTATTTATGTTAGCCCTTGTTTGTTTGGTTCTTCTTGAATAGGCTTTGGCGGGGATATATCAAGAAACCAGAGCACTACCTGGATCCTTCTCTCGCTTCAACTGAGCTGCCAGGCAAGCACTACCACATGCTTGCATACATATTGTACCTATTGCCTCTATCTTATTCTTGCATCATTGAGTCGCGATTGCATTAAATTGAATCCCAAGTATTGCATAGCCTTTACTTTTAAACCCCAAAGCTTGTTCCTCCATCCCATGAGCCATTACTACAGGAGTTGTTTGAGCCATGCGAGTCGTAGAACAACATGTGTAGGGTATGTGAGTGTCTGATGGATAACGAGGTACCTAAACAACTTAACCTGAGTAGTAATGGGATAACTAATGAAAGTGGCACCGGTGAGCAATATCTGCTATTTGGTTTTTCATGCTCACTTGTGTCCCGTAGGACCCCGAGTACTTGATTCCTGTTCCTTGAATATTCGCGCTATCCACATCCGGGAGGATTATGGGACCCCCCTGAGCCAGAGCTTGATTCATTCTTATTTCTTGGGGCCACAAACTAGTTTGAGGTTTTATTTACTATCCTGTACTTATGCCATGCTTTACTGCTTTATTTACGATTGTGCGAGGAGCACCTATACTGTTTAGGATCGTGACACGTTTTCGCTGTATAGACAAGCCCAATCACATTTTCGGGTTCCCAGTCGTTTACAGCCGTCCCCACAAACCTTGAGTCCGTCTCGAAGTCAGCTAACTTCGTTGCGGGTATACTTAATGGGGTGGCCCCCTGAAATATTTCTGAATCTGGTGATTGCTTTGTCGTGAATGCCTCGTTGGGTTTTGATTTGGTTTTTCCGAGGTTGATCGAGTGTGTGTTGCTATTTGTGCACCCCTGCAGGGTAAAACTTTCAAAGCCGTGTCGCGGTTATGGGCGACTTGGAGCACGTTTCTCGATCATAGACAAGCATAACTAAAGTACCGCTTTTAATTTGACTAAGTATCGACTAGTAAATAGTGCAACACTCATAGAATGGATAATAAAACGCCAGCGGATGGGGGTTGTTCGTCGCTTCCTCGTTGGTAAGAGAGGAGGAGGATGGATCTGTTGATATTCTCATATAGCTGTTGTCATTAATTCACGGACATCCAGTCTATCTTTGGTTAGGCGGATGGTTAGCAGTATCTATAGAATTGTTAGGGTTTATCTTTTCTGCAATTCGTCACCCGGTTGTGTCCCCTTTAGAGGCATAAAGACTTCTGAGTACCCTAGGGTCTCACACGATAAATTATTTGATTCAGATGAGCAGGCACACTCACAAGATGGATCTTTGGGTGGAGACGAACGATGTGGGCAACGATCATTCGGTGTAGAGATTCCGGGAACGGGGATCCGTGAGATCTGTGGGCGGGGTGTGTTTATTTATGGGGCATCTTATGCCGATTCGCTTCTTATCCGTACTCGGATCTTGTTTGCCGCTTCCGCCTGATACTCTGATGTTTGATGTATGAGGAGATATCCTAAACTATTATATCTATCTAGGATATTTGGATCTTGCCATATGACGTTGCAATATTTCTATTTCTTTTAGATGGAATGGCTCTGATGTACTGTTGTATGGTGGCTTGCATACATACTCATTTGTGTATGTAGTTGATCCCTTCGCCTGCCGATTACGCCGCCCGTTCTTGTCCCGATGTTTGGAAATGGTTGGGACGGCCGAAAGGTCTACCCGTGAGTGGCATTTGGGCCCCACCGTACTATTTCAACCATTTCCGCTCATCCAGGCTTGCAACTAGGAGCGTAATTTACCGAGGTAGTTACAATTGGTATCAGAGCCATCCCGCCCTTCAGGGTCTCAGCCAAATAATGGTTGTCGATCTAGCAAATATTTTTGGTAGCTATGTATACTAGGGAAAAACAAAACGCGAGAGTAGTACTGCTTCCATTTTTCTTCTTAACCACCCACCCTTTTCTGGTAAGGAAGTGTAACGTTTTCTATCCTCTTCTTAAATTCAAACTAGGATTCACGTGTTCTGGGTTTTCGTAGTACCATAGGATGTGTGTGCGTGTGTGTAATTCCTTGTCTATCTGTTGCATCCAACATGTTATCTTTATCGCCTTTGGTTATCAATGTTGGTACATTCCATCTTGTGAGCTTTTGAATACTGGCGATCTATCGACTCCTTGTTAACGGTGCCATCTTCTTAAGGGTGTCCTTCCTTCTAGCAACTCCACATTCTGTGAAACCATCAGTTTTAATCGCTACGATAAGTGTTTTTGCATCTATTGGTATCTTAATGCCGAAAAATGCGGAATTTTTTTCTTTGATACCTCTGTGCTTCCACACTCCTTTTCAGTCGTGTGTGAAACATTATCTATCTTCCTTTTATCAGCATGTCCATGCTAACTCATTCTTTTGTCACCGCTTAATCCTAGAGTTTCATTTCATCTCCAATTCTCTTGGGCTAATTACATAACATGTGTCGATCCGATGCTGGTGATTGTAATTTGGTTCTCGGCATAGCTATATGACACTTATCTTGAGTGGAATATGGAAAATGCAATCACCACTATCCTCCAAATGGTGACGGTTATCTCCTGTGATTTTGAGTACACCGCGATCATATCTATGCATATTCAAGCATCTTTGGCAATCCAGAGTTTCTCCGAGCACTACGGCGGTCAATCATCTGCCCATCATGCTGCACATCTTTTTGAACTCCATATCTGCAAAATTCTCTTTGAGACGAGGGAATTGCATCTTTTCGTCTCTGATAGCTTTGCTTGAGGTATGAGCTATCATCGGTTATTATCCAAGATCTCTTTATCTTTGTAACCGGTGATCCGATCGACAATGTGAACCAGGTGACATCTCTTTTTCTTCCGAAGGACCAGTTAACCTATTCTGTCAGCGCATCTTCTTCAACAAGAATCCTTACTCGTAACGTTGATCTTTCAAAGAGCGTTGAGCTCAGAAAGTGTTTCGAGTATTTGTTCGTTTCTCCCGCCTTTTCGAACTTGATATTCTGGGAATATCATGTTGATCCATGGTGGTATATGTTGATAATATGCTTGCCTATTCGATATCAATGGAAGGACATGGAAGATCATCGGTGTCTCTTTCTCTCGAGCTTTGTGAGCACTGCCTGTGCGCAAAGTCTCAAAGTGAGAATTCTGACTTTTTGAAGTCACCTATCTCGGCCACGTCCTTCTGCTAAACAGATCGCTCCAACTCTGGAATCAGCAAGTCCATTGTTAATTCCATCCTCCATCTTCAACCAATCTGGAGTTGTTCCTTGTTGGCAAGTTATCATCGTCGTTTCGCTGAAGATTTCCTCAGGACTGCTAAATCTCTCTCAATCTTTTCAAGAAGAACACGGAGTTCTTTCACCTCAATCTCGTTAAGTAATCTCTTCAAACCCTCTCGCTCTATCGTTTATGCTCAATCCACCAGAGGCCATGAAGACCTTCCAGAGCTTGTATTCCTTCTGTTCAAGTGGTGCTATCTTTTCCTATATCTGTGGAATTTTGCAGTTGTCTCCGTAATCTTCCTTTATATCTTTCCGGTGGCTTGGTACTTCCGACATGATGACAACATCATCATCTTTATCTATCTATGAATCCGGCGAATCGTTTGCATCTATCTTTGTTTTCTTACGGAGTTCCACGAGCTCTTCTTGTCAATACCTTCAGTCTGTTTTGGTAGTTGGGTTGCATGATTTTCTTATTCATGTGCGGAGTAATGCTTTGAGTGCGGGGTGGAGTAGCTACCATACCACTACTCTTATCATTCGCTCTTGTACATTGAATTGGATAATTAATGTGATTTCACTCATTCCACGGAAGTTAGAAGTGGCCTTTATCCCTTGATACTTTTACTTCCGTCCCTGTTTTTCCGGAGTGCTCTCTCGAAGAAAGTAATCAATAATCTCTTGTTGGTGATCTCACCCTTTCTACACGGAGCAAAATCCTCAATTATCTGGTGGAAACAAACGCAAACCTTTTTTTTATCCTCGTCTTTCTACCGATGCTCGATATCCCCAAACAAGATTAAAGGAAACTATCTCTCTCTTTGTTTCATCAATTTGTTTTCTGTGGTAAAGCCAATTATGGTTGATGCCATCAGCCGCAAATCTATTGCGTTAGCCTCAAGGCTAAAGAAAGCAATAAGTATCTCTACAATAAACTCCAGATCCTCCATATTCTTTGCTTCTCGGGATTCCACCATGATCTGGCTTCACATCCATCTCTGGAAGTTATATCTCGCACCCAAATTGCGTGATCCTTGGTTCTTACCGCGCAACAAGAATCTAATCCGGCGATGTCTAACTAAATCTTACGTTGATATCAAGGGAATCTATTGTTTGAAGGCAATATTGTTTCCGAACTTCATTTCTCAAATCCGAGAGAAGATACGATGCTATTGTAATAGTGGTTCAAAACCTCTCCAGTCTATCTCCTTTCTTCCGGCAAGACAAAGATTCATCCTCTCTCGTATCGGTAAATCTTTAATCTTAATGGTGTGTCTTTCTTTATCCATGATACATCATCTTCCCCTTTTCTTTCACAAGTGGTTCTATTCTTTTATCATGATTCTTGGGAAAACCCGGAGCTATGTCCATCCTATCCTTCTTGTCTCACGACAATCCTTCAACTCTTCTAACCCGTTGTTTCTCAAGCAAAACGTAAGACTCGCAACAAGTCTAGCAGGTTTTGCAAGGTGTAGTGGTCGCACCATTCCGTTGTTCATCAACTTGGGAACGTGAGGGTCACCTTCGTTCGAACACCCGCCTCTCCTTGTGTTGTTTTCTTTTTCCTAGGAATCTCGGGGCGAGATTCTTGTTTAGTGGGGGAGAGTTGTAGCATCCCAATTGTCTAACAATTGCAATGCTACTAGCCTAGTCTATATAAATGCTACTTCCTTTATATAATTGTTGCATCATCATTATATCATGCTCATGTCATCATGCCACCTTGCACTTGAGCATCATATAAAACCCTTTTGATTTGGTTCTTCTCTCATATGCATTGTAAATTGTATTTGCCTCTTGATATTGTATTTGGTTCTTGATATATTGTTTAAATGCCCAAGTTGAGTTGGGGGCATATCTTTTATTCAACTCCACCACCTTTCTTGTCATCACCCCATCATTCCACCATTCCACCATATATGAGCATTGCAACTTATTTGGTTTTACATCTAGCTCTTGTGGGTTGGGATGGATCCAATTCTAGCTCCACATGCTCCCATGTATGCACCATGTTGTTTTCACATTATTGGTATATGAGAGCCACATGGCCACCTTTGCATGCTATGTGAGTGGAACCCCTTGTCAAGCTTTCATATGGTTTAAATATGAATACAAGCTCATGTAGGAATACCATTGGGGTCATGTTGGCTAGTGGCACATACACACAAGCTTAGCCACCTTATATTCATGCATGATCTTTTATTTAATCCATGTGGTAAACAAGCTCTCTTTTCTTTTGTTGGGCCTTTCCAAAATTTGGGAAGCTTGCTTATACAAATGCCATGAGATAATCTAGTGGTTTTCACTACTAGAGGAGGCATTTATTATTTACGCATGGGCCATGCAAGGGCCACCACATTCTAGTCTTTTGGATTTTATTTGAATTCTTGAGTGGATCATCTCCTATCCCTCTCTCTACTCCTCTTCATGCTTGATCTTGTTTGGTTCATGTCAAACCCTACACCATCCCCCATCCATGCAAGCCATGTGTGGGCCTTTCCACCTTTATCTCTAAAAACCCTATCCCTCTCTCCTCTCTTTTGCCACCTCTTGTTTTGGTCATGTTTCAAACCATAGCGACCACCACATCTCTCTCTCTCTAATCCCTCCTCTCTATCCAAACCCTAACCCTAATCACCTACACCTCTATCACCATCTATCTAACCTACCCTCTCTAACCCTCCCACCTTTCCTTGCTAACCAAGATCAGCCCCACCAGCATCACCACGACCTGGCCCTCTCCCCTGGACCCCTCTCTTTCCTCTTTAAGCCTTGAAGAAAGGGTGAGAGAGAAGCCTCCACCCACCGAAGCCATCCTTCCTCCCCTTTTGCAAAAGCAAGCAACAAGGCATATCTATCCTCATCAACCACTTTACCCATCTCCTGCAAGATCGCCGTCTCCCCATCTTCTTTCCCTTCTGTCGCCGCTATGGCCAGGCTAGAACCCTAGCTCCTGCTTTCTACCTCGTTGGTGACCTGCGGCTGGCGTGGCTTGCCACCTCGACCAGGAACTTCGGGTGGGCATGCTGGACCTTCTCGTAGCCGGGAGCGAACCTGGAGTACCAACATGTCGTCGCCGTCCTCGTCAACCCAACAGCTCATCCAAGCACGCACGGATGCAGTGACATGGAGGGCGCCAAAGACGCGCGCGCGTGGACACTGTCCCGTCTACTTCTTCTCTGGCCTCGGCCTTGGCAAGGACCGCATCACGCCTGGGTGAGCTTCCCTCCACTTCCCTGGTACCTCCTCCACCCCTTATCCCTGTACCCTTCAGCTTCTCTGTCCTTTGCCCCGCTCGACACCCTGCCTCCCTGTCGCGCGCGCCCGCGAACAGCACGCGTAGCTTGCTCTCACCTCTTCCTCGCCAGATCCCAGATGCTGTAGTCTTCCTACGAAGAAACTTCCTGAGCAAAAAACATAGTAGATTGTCCCCTTTGTCCATTGCAAAAGGAATCACGCAAAACGGTGGTCGGTATCTCTCGACTCTTCGGCGAAGTTTGTCCAATTTCACTATGTTCTTTGTGATTTTCAAAGTGCAGTTCGTCGGTTTTCCACGTGTTTTCCCCTCTTTCCTCTTTGATTCGGCGACATAGAGTCCTCCGATGGAGAGAACCTAAACACGAAAGTCGTAGGACTATGTCCCTTCTACAACTTTGGTTTTTACGGCGTCCCAAAAATCCCGGTGGTTTGCTCGCCATCGTCTCCCCAAAACTTGGTTCAGCTACCTTGTTTTGCCAATCGAAGTTCAGTTCTTCCCGTCAGGTCTTGATGGTTTTGCAAAAAAAAAACTTGAGCTTTCTCTTTCTAACCCGCACTCCCCTGGATCGCCCACGTGTCATTGCCTTTCGCCCGCCTGTCATCCTCCTTGGGTAGAAAGCCAGCGAGTAACAAAAGTCCAGAGAACCTTTTTTCTGAATTCAAATTGAATTTTGTTTATATTCTGTTTAAATTTAACTAATTCATAACTTTCAAATGATTTGGAGTTTGAATTCAAACTCTATATGAAATATGTTTTTTTTTAATGTTAATTCAAATCTTTAATCAAATATTTTCAGAACTAATTCAAGCTAGTCAAACCTTTGACTTTGACTCCATTTGACTAATTTTGACTTTAAAATAAATTTAAATTCATAATTCTAAATAATACAAATAATATATGTTTTCAAATCAGAAAAATGTGAGGAATTCAAATATTCCCTCCAAAATATATTTTGAACACTTTAAATTTCAAGTTGTTTAAAATTACAATAAAATGCCCTTTTGCCTTAATTAATTAATAACTTTTGTTCTATAACTCCAAATTTGACAAATAATATGTCTAAAATGATTAGCTCGACGAGACATTTCTGTTCATGCATTCCTTGTTCTGTTTTTCAGCATGCATCATATAAATATAATGTAAACATCAACTTATATGAGGATAAAATGTGGCCAAAACTCAATAAAATGATTCATTCTTGTATTCCACACCTCACCCATGCCATGCTACATTGTTGCCATGCAAATTGTGCATCATTCATCATGGCATGATTGTTTGCTTGTCGCATTTTAACTCCTATGCTTGTGCACTTTATTTATGTTAGCCCTTGTTTGTTTGGTTCTTCTTCGAATAGACGCTGAGCAGGGGATATATCAAGAAACCCAGGAGCACTACCCAGATCCTTCTCTCGCTTCAACTGAGTGCAAGCACTACCACATGCTTGCATACATATTGTACCTATTGCCTCTATCTTATTCTTGCATCATTGAGTCGCGATTGCATTAAATTGAATCCCAAGTATTGCATAGCCTTTACTTTTAAACCCACAAGCTTGTTCCTCCATCCCATGAGCCATTACTACAGAGTTGTTTGAGCCATGCAGTCGTAGAACAACATGTGTAGGGTATGTGAGTGTCGATGGATAACGAGGTACCTAAACAACTTAACACGAGTAGTAATGGGATAACTAATGAAAGTGGCACCGTGAGCAATATCCGCTATTTGGTTTTCATGCTCACTTGTGTCCGTGGGACCCCGAGTACTTGATTCCTGTTCCTTGAATATTCGCTATCCACATCCGGGAGGATTATGGGACCCCCGAGCGAGCTTGATTCATTCTTATTTCTTGGGGCCACAAACTAGTTTGAGGTTTTATTTACTATCCTGTACTTATGCCATGCTTTCATCGCTTTATTTACGATTGTGCGAGGAGCACCTATACTGTTTAGGATCGTGACACGTTTTCGCTGTATAGACAAGCCCAATCACATTTTCGGGTTCCCAGTCGTTTACAGCCGTCCCCACAAACCTTGAGTCCGTCTCGAAGTCAGCTAACTTCGTTGCGGGTATACTTAATGGGGTGGCCCCCTGAAATATTTCTGAATCTGGTGATTGCTTTGTCGTGAATGCCTCGTTGGGTTTTGATTTGGTTTTTCCGAGGTTGATCGAGTGTGTGTTGCTATTTGTGCACCCCTGCAGGGTAAAACTTTCTGAAAGCCGTGTCATGTTATGGACGACTTGGAGCAGTTTCTCGATCATAGACAAGCATAACTAAAGTACCGCTTTTAATTTGACTAAATGGCGACTAGTAAATAGTGCAACACTCATAGAATGGATAATAAAACTGCCAACGGATGGGGGGTTGTTCGTCCGCTTCCTCGTTGGTAAGAGAGGAGGAGGATGGATCTGTTGATATTACTGTTATAACTGTTGTCATTAATTCACGGACATCCGTCTATCTTTGGTTAGGCGGATGGTTAGCGAGTATCTATAGAATTGTTAGGGTTTATCTTTTGCTGCAATTGCGTCACCCCAGGTTGTGTCCCCTTTAGAGGCATAAAGACTTGCTGAGTACCCCTAGGGTCTCACACGATAAATTATTTGATTCAGATGAACAGGCACACTCACAAGATGGATACTGGGTGGAGGAGACGAACGATGTGGGCAACGATCATTCGGTGTAGAGATTCCGGGAACGGGGATCCGTGAGATCTGTGGGCGGGGTGTGTTTATTTATGGGGCATCTTATGCCGATTCGCTTCTTATCCGTACTCGGATCTTGTTTGCCGCTTCCGCCTGATACTCTGATGTTTGATGTATGAGGAGATATCCTAAACTATTATATCTATCTAGGATATTTGGATCTTGCCGTATGGCGTTGCAATATTTCTATTTCTTTTAGATGGAATGGCTCGATGTCTTTGTTGTATGGTGGCTTGCATACATACTCATTTGTGTATGTAGTTGATCCCTTCGCCTGCCGATTACGCCCGTTCTTGTCCCGATGTTTGGAAATGGTTGGGACGGCCGAAAGGTCTACCCGTGAGTGGCATTTGGGCCCCACCGTACTATTTCAACCATTTCCGCTCATCCAGGCTTGCAACTAGGAGCGTAATTTACGAGGTAGTTACAATTGGTATCGAGCCATCCCGCCTTCTGTGGTCTCGGCCAAATGGTCGTTGTCAGTCTAGCAAATATTTTTGGTAGCTATGTATACTAGGGAAAAACAAAACGCGAGTAGGACTGCTTCCATTTTTCTTCTTAACCACCCACCCTTTTCTGGTAAGGAAGTGTAACGTTTTCTATCCTCTTCTTAAATTCAAACTAGGATTCACGTGTTCTGGGTTTCCGTAGTACCATAGGATGTGTGTACGTGTGTGTAATTCCTTGTCTATCTGTTGCATCCAACATGTTATCTTTATCTGCCTTTGGTTATCAACTGTTGGTACATTCCATACTGACAGGCTTTTGAATACCGGCGCGATCTATCTGACTCCTTGTTAACCGGTGCCATCTTCTTAAGGGTGTCCTTCCTTCTAGCAACTCCACATTCTGTGAAACCATCAGTTTTTAATCGCTACCTGATAAGTGTTTTTGCGCATCTATTGGTATCTTAATGCCGAAAAATGCGGAAATTTTTTCTTTGATACCTTTGTGCTTCCACACTCCTTTTCAGTCATGTGTGAAACATTATCTATCTTCCTTTTATCAGCATGTCCATGCTAACTCATTCTTTTGTCAACGGCGCTTAATCCTAGAGTTTCATTTCATCTCCAATTCTCTTGGGCTAATTACATAACATGTGTCGATCCGATCTTTGGTGATTGTAATTTGGTTCTCGCATAGCTATATGACACTTATCTTGAGTGGAATATGGAAAATGCAATCACCACTATCCTCCAAATGGTGACGGTTATCTCCTGTGATTTTGAGTACACCGCGATCATATCTATGCATATTCAAGCATCTTTGGCAATCCAGAGTTTCTCCGAGCACTACGGCGGTCAATCATCTGCCCATCATGCTGCACATCTTTTTGAACTCCATATCTGCAAAATTCTCTTTGAGACGAGGGAATTGCATCTTTTCGTCTCTGATAGCTTTGCTTGAGGTATGAGCTATCATCGGTTATTATCCAAGATCTCTTTATCTTTGTAACCGGTGATCCGATCGACAATGTGAACCAGGTGACATCTCTTTTTCTTCCGAAGGACCAGTTAACCTATTCTGTCAGCGCATCTTCTTCAACAAGAATCCTTACTCGTAACGTTGATCTTTCAAAGAGCGTTGAGCTCAGAAAGTGTTTCGAGTATTTGTTCGTTTCTCCCGCCTTTTCGAACTTGATATTCTGGGAATATCATGTTGATCCATGGTGGTATATGTTGATAATATGCTTGCCTATTCGATATCAATGGAAGGACATGGAAGATCATCGGTGTCTCTTTCTCTCGAGCTTTGTGAGCACTGCCTGTGCGCAAAGTCTCAAAGTGAGAATTCTGACTTTTTGAAGTCACCTATCTCGGCCACGTCCTACGCTAACAGATCGCTCCAACTCGAATCAGCAAGTCCATTGTTAATTCCATCCTCCATCTTCAACCAACTGAGTTGTTCCTTGTTGGCAAGTTATCATCGTCGTTTATTTGAAGATTTCCTCGATGCTAAATCTCTCTCAATCTTTTCAAGAAGAACACGGAGTTCTTTCACCTCAATCTCGTTAAGTAATCTCTTCAAACCCTCTCTCTATCGTTTATGCTCAATCCACGAGGCCATGAAGACCTTCGAGCTTGTATTCCTACATTCAAGTGGTGCTATCTTTTCCTATATCGTGGAATTTTGCGTTGTCTCCGTGATCTTCCTTTATATCTTTACGGTGGCTTGGTACTTGACATGATGACAACATCATCATCTTTATCTATCTATGAATCCGTGAATCGTTTGCATCTATCTTTGTTTTCTTACGAGTTCCACGAGCTCTTCTTGTCAATACCTTGATCTGTTTTGGTAGTTGGGTTGCATGATTTTCTTATTCATGTGGAGTAATGCTTTGAGTGCGGGTGGAGTAGCTACCATACCACTACTCTTATCATTCGCTCTTGTACATTGAATTGGATAATTAATGTGATTTCACTCATTCCACGGAAGTTAGAAGTGGCCTTTATCCCTTGATACTTTTACTTCCGTCCTGTTTTCCGGAGTGCTCTCGAAGAAAGTAATCAATAATCTCTTGTTGGTGATCTCACCCTTTCTACACGGAGCAAAATCCTCAATTATCCGGTGGAAACAAGCAAACCTTTTTTTTATCCTCGTCTTTCTCGATGCTCGATATCCCCAAACAAGATTAAAGGAAACTATCTCTCTCTTTGTTTCATCAATTTGTTTTCTGTGGTAAAGCCAATTATGGTTGATGCCATCAGCCGCAAATCTATTGCGTTAGCCTCAAGGCTAAAGAAAGCAATAAGTATCTCTACAATAAACTCCAGATCCTCCATATTCTTTGCTTCTCGGGATTCCACCATGATCTGGCTTCACATCCATCTCTGGAAGTTATATCTGCGCACCCAAATTGTGTGATCCTTGGTTCTTACCGGCGCAACAAGAATCTAATCCGACGATGTCTAACTAAATCTTCTGTTGATATCAAGGGACTCTATTGTTTGAAGGCAATATTGTTTCCGAACTTCATTTCTCAAATCCGAGAGAAGATACGATGCTATTGTAATAGTGGTTCAAAACCTCTCCAGTCTATCTCCTTTCTTCCGGCAAGACAAAGATTCATCCTCTCTCGTATCGGTAAATCTTTAATCTTAATGGTGTGTCTTTCTTTATCCATGATACATCATCTTCCCCTTTTCTTTCACAAGTGGTTCTATTCTTTTATCATGATTCTTGGGAAAACCCGGAGCTATGTCCATCCTATCCTTCTTGTCTCACGACAATCCTTCAACTCTTCTAACCCGTTGTTTCTCAAGCAAAACGTAAGACTCGCAACAAGTCTAGCAGGTTTTGCAAGGTGTAGTGGTCGCACCATTCCGTTGTTCATCAACTTGGGAACGTGAGGGTCACCTTCGTTCGAACACCCGCCTCTCCTTGTGTTGTTTTCTTTTTCCTAGGAATCTCGGGGCGAGATTCTTGTTTAGTGGGGGAGAGTTGTAGCATCCCAATTGTCTAACAATTGCAATGCTACTAGCCTAGTCTATATAAATGCTACTTCCTTTATATAATTGTTGCATCATCATTATATCATGCTCATGTCATCATGCCACCTTGCACTTGAGCATCATATAAAACCCTTTTGATTTGGTTCTTCTCTCATATGCATTGTAAATTGTATTTGCCTCTTGATATTGTATTTGGTTCTTGATATATTGTTTAAATGCCCAAGTTGAGTTGGGGGCATATCTTTTATTCAACTCCACCACCTTTCTTGTCATCACCCCATCATTCCACCATTCCACCATATATGAGCATTGTAACTTATT
Source organism: Avena longiglumis (assembly GCA_030063025.1). Taxonomy (NCBI): domain Eukaryota; kingdom Viridiplantae; phylum Streptophyta; class Magnoliopsida; order Poales; family Poaceae; genus Avena; species Avena longiglumis. The sequence goes on along the minus strand of CP125977.1, from coordinate 151,498,770 downwards.
TGGTTTTACATCTAGCTCATGTGGGTTGGGATGGATCCAATTCTAGCTCCACATGCTCCCATGTATGCACCATGTTGTTTTCACATTATTGGTATATGAGAGCCACATGGCCACCTTTGCATGCTATGTGAGTGGAACCCCTTGTCAAGCTTTCATATGGTTTAAATATGAATATAAGCTCATGTAGGAATACCATTGGGGTCATGTTGGCTAGTGGCACATACACACAAGCTTGGCCACCTTATATTCATGCATGATCTTTTATTTAATCCATGTGGTAAACAACCTCTCTTTTCTTTTGTTGGGCCTTTCCAAAATTTGGGAAGCTTGCTTATACAAATGCCATGAGATAATCTAGTGGTTTTCACTACTAGAGGAGGCATTTATTATTTACGCATGGGCCATGCAAGGGCCACCACATTCTAGTCTTTTGGATTTTATTTGAATTCTTGAGTGGATCATCTCCTATCCCTCTCTCTCCTCTTCATGCTTGATCTTGTTTGGTTCATGTCAAACCCTACACCATCCCCCATCCATGCAAGCCATGTGTGGGCCTTTCCACCTTTATCTCTAAAACCCTATCCCTCTCTCCTCTCTTGCCACCTCTTGTTTTGGTCATGTTTCAAACCATAGCGACCACCACATCTCTCTCTCTAATCCCTCCTCTCTATCCAAACCCTAACCCTAATCACCTACACCTCTATCACCATCTATCTAACCTACCTCTCTAACCCTCCCACCTTTCCTTGCTAACCAAGATCAGCCCCACCAGCATCACCACGACTGGCCCTCTCCCTGGACCCTCTCTTTCCTCTTTAAGCCTTGAAGAAAGGGTGAGAGAAGCCTCCACCAAAGCCATCCTTCCTCCCCTTTTGCAAAAGCAAGCAACAAGGCATATCTATCCTCATCAACCACTTTCCCATCTCACCCAAGATCGCCTCCCCCATCTTCTTTCCCTTGATCGCCGCTATGGCCAGGCTAGAACCCTAGCTCCTGCTTTCTACCTCGTCGGTGACCTGCGGCTGGCGTGGCTTGCCACCTCGACCAGGAACTTCGGGTGGGCATGCTGGACCTTCTCGTAGCCGGGAGCGAACCTGGAGTACCAACATGTCGTCGCCGTCCTCGTCAACCCAACAGCTCATCCAAGCACGCACGGATGCAGCGACATGGAGGGCGCCAAAGACGCGCGCGTGCGTGGACACTGTCCCGTCTACTTCTTCTCTGGCCTCGGCCTTGGCAAGGACCGCATCACGCCTGGGTGAGCTTCCCTCCACTTCCCTGGTACCTCCTCCACCCCTTATCCCTGTACCCTTCAGCTTCTCTGTCCTTTGCCCCGCTCGACACCCTGCCTCCCTGTCGCGCGCGCCCGCGAACAGCACGCGTAGCTTGCTCTCACCTCTTCCTCGCCAGATCCCAGATGCTGTAGTCTTCCTACGAAGAAACTTCCTGAGCAAAAAACAGAGTAGATTGTCCCCTTTGTCCATTGCAAAAGGAATCACGCAAAACGGTGGTCGGTATCTCTCAGACTCTTCTGACGAAGTTTGTCCAATTTCACTATGTTGCTGTGATTTTCAAAGTGCAGTTTCGTCAGTTTTTCCACGTGTTTTCCCCTCTGTTCCTCTTTGATTCCCGACGCATAGAGTCCTCCGATGGAGAGAACCTAAACACGAAAGTCGTAGGACTATGTCCCTTCTACAACTTTGGTTTTTACGGCGTCCCAAAAATCCCGGTGGTTTGCTCGCCATCGTCTCCCCAAAACTTGGTTCAGCTACCTTGTTTTGCCAATCGAAGTTCAGTTCTTCCTGTCAGGTCTTGATGGTTTTGCAAAAAAAAAAACCTTGAGCTTTCTCTTTCTAACCCGCACTCCCCTGGATCGCCCACGTGTCGCCCACCGGCTGGCAGCGTGGCCCTGCTCTCGCCCACACTTTGTCATCCTCCTTGGGTAGAAAGCCAGCGAGTAACAAAAGTCCAGAGAACCTTTTTTCTGAATTCAAATTGAATTTTGTTTATATTCTGTTTAAATTTAACTAATTCATAACTTTCAAATGATTTGGAGTTTGAATTCAAACTCTATATGAAATATGTTTTGTTTTTGAATGTTAATTCAAATCTTTAATCAAATATTTTCAGAACTAATTCAAGCTAGTCAAACCTTTGACTTTGACTCCATTTGACTAATTTTGACTTTAAAATAAATTTAAATTCATAATTCTAAATAATACAAATAATATATGTTTTCAAATCAGAAAAATGTGAGGAATTCAAATATGCCCTCCAAAATATATTTTGAACACTTTAAATTTCAAGTTGTTTAAAATTACAATAAAATGCCCTTTTGCCTTAATTAATTAATAACTTTTGTTCTATAACTCCAAATTTGACAAATAATATGTCTAAAATGATTAGCTCGACGAGACCTTTCTGTTCATGCATTCCTTGTTCTGTTTTTCAGCATGCATCATATAAATATAATGTAAACAGCAACTTATATGAGGATAAAATGTGGCCAAAACTCAATAAAATGATTCATTCTTGTATTCCACACCTCACCCATGCCATGCTACATTGTTGCCATGCAAATTGTGCATCATTCATCATGGCATGATTGTTTGCTTGTCGCATTTTAACTCCTATGCTTGTGCACTTTATTTATGTTAGCCCTTGTTTGTTTGGTTCTTCTTCGAATAGACGCTGAGCAGGGGATATATCAAGAAACCCAGGAGCACTACCCAGATCCTTCTCTCGCTTCAACTGAGCTGCCAGGCAAGCACTACCACATGCTTGCATACATATTGTACCTATTGCCTCTATCTTATTCTTGCATCATTGAGTCGCGATTGCATTAAATTGAATCCCAAGTATTGCATAGCCTTTACTTTTAAACCCCACCGAAGCTTGTTCCTCCATCCCATGAGCCATTACTACAGGAGTTGTTTGAGCCATGCGAGTCGTAGAACAACATGTGTAGGGTATGTGAGTGTCTGATGGATAACGAGGTACCTAAACAACTTAACCTGAGTAATAATGGGATAACTAATGAAAGTGGCACCGGTGAGCAATATCTGCTATTTGGTTTTTCATGCTCACTTGTGTCCGTGGGACCCCGAGTACTTGATTCCTGTTCCTTGAATATTCGCTATCCACATCCGGAGGATTATGGGACCCCGAGGCGAGCTTGATTCATTCTTATTTCTTGGGGCCACAAACTAGTTTGAGGTTTTATTTACTATCCTGTACTTATGCCATGCTTTACTGCTTTATTTACGATTGTGCGAGGAGCACCTATACTGTTTAGGACCGTGACACGTTTTCGCTGTATAGACAAGCCCAATCACATTTTCGGGTTCCCAGTCGTTTACAGCCGTCCCCACAAACCTTGAGTCCGTCTTGAAGTCAGCTAACTTCGTTGCGGGTATACTTAATGGGGTGGCCCCCTGAAATATTTCTGAATCTGGTGATTGCTTTGTCGTGAATGCCTCGTTGGGTTTTGATTTGTTTTTTCCGAGGTTGATCGAGTGTGTGTTGCTATTTGTGCACCCCTGCAGGGTAAAACTTTCTGAAAGCCGTGTCCGCGGTTATGGACGACTTGGAGCACAGTTTCTCGATCATAGACAAGCATAACTAAAGTACCGCTTTTAATTTGACTAAGTAACTGACTAGTAAATAGTGCAACACTCATAGAATGGATAATAAAACTGCCAACGGATGGGGGGTTGTTCGTCCGCTTCCTCGTTGGTAAGAGAGGAGGAGGATGGATCTGTTGATATTACTGTTATAACTGTTGTCATTAATTCACGGACATCCGTCTATCTTTGGTTAGGCGGATGGTTAGCGAGTATCTATAGAATTGTTAGGGTTTATCTTTTGCTGCAATTGCGTCACCCTAGGTTGTGTCCCCTTTAGAGGCATAAAGTCTTCTTGAGTACCCTAGGGTCTCACACGATAAATTATTTGATTCGGATGAACAGTACACTCACAAGATGGATCTTTGGGTGGAGGAGAGCGATGTGGGCAACGATCATTCGGTGTAGAGATTCCGGGAACGGGGATCCGTGAGATCTGTGGGCGGGGTGTGTTTATTTATGGGGCATCTTATGCCGATTCGCTTCTTATCCGTACTCGGATCTTGTTTGCGGCTTCCGCCTGATACTCTGATGTTTGATGTATGAGGAGATATCCTAAACTATTATATCTATCTAGGATATTTGGATCTTGCCGTATGGAGTTGCAATATTTCTATTTCTTTTAGATGGAATGGCTCTGATGTACTGTTGTATGGTGGCTTGCATACATACTCATTTGTGTATGTAGTTGATCCCTTCGCCTGCCGATTACGCCGCCCGTTCTTGTCCCGATGTTTGGAAATGGTTGGGACGGCCGAAAGGTCTACCCGTGAGTGGCATTTGGGCCCCACCGTACTATTTCAACCATTTCCGCTCATCCAGGCTTGCAACTAGGAGCGTAATTTACCGAGGTAGTTACAATTGGTATCAGAGCCATCCCGCCCTTCAGGGTCTCAGCCAAATGGTCGTTGTCAGTCTAGCAAATATTTTTGGTAGCTATGTATACTAGGGAAAAACAAAACGCGAGAGTAGGACTGCTTCCATTTTTCTTCTTAACCACCCACCCTTTTCTGGTAAGGAAGTGTAACGTTTTCTATCCTCTTCTTAAATTCAAACTAGGATTCACGTGTTCTGGGTTTCCGTAGTACCATAGGATGTGTGTCCGTGTGTGTAATTCCTTGTCTATCTGTTGCATCCAACATGTTATCTTTATCTGCCTTTGGTTATCAACTGTTGGTACATTCCATACTGACAGGCTTTTGAATACCGGCGCGATCTATCTGACTCCTTGTTAACCGGTGCCATCTTCTTAAGGGTGTCCTTCCTTCTAGCAACTCCACATTCTGTGAAACCATCAGTTTTTAATCGCTACCTGATAAGTGTTTTTGCGCATCTATTGGTATCTTAATGCCGAAAAATGCGGAAATTTTTTCTTTGATACCTTTGTGCTTCCACACTCCTTTTCAGTCATGTGTGAAACATTATCTATCTTCCTTTTATCAGCATGTCCATGCTAACTCATTCTTTTGTCAACGGCGCTTAATCCTAGAGTTTCATTTCATCTCCAATTCTCTTGGGCTAATTACATAACATGTGTCGATCCGATGCTGGTGATTGTAATTTGGTTCTCGGCATAGCTATATGACACTTATCTTGAGTGGAATATGGAAAATGCAATCACCACTATCCTCCAAATGGTGACGGTTATCTCCTGTGATTTTGAGTACACCGCGATCATATCTATGCATATTCAAGCATCTTTGGCAATCCAGAGTTTCTCCGAGCACTACGGCGGTCAATCATCTGCCCATCATCTTTTGAACTCCATATCTGCAAATTCTCTTTGAGACGAGGGAATTGCATCTTTTCGTCTCGATAGCTTTGCTTGAGGTATGAGCTATCATCGGTTATTATCCAAGATCTCTTTATCTTTGTAACCGTGATCCGATCGACAATGTGAACCGGTGACATCTCTTTTTCTTCCGAAGGACCAGTTAACCTATTACATCAAGCATCTTCTTCAACAAGAATCCTTACTCGTAACGTTGATCTTTCAAAGAGCGTTGAGCTCGAAAGTGTTTGAGTATTTGTTCGTTCTCCGCCTTTTCGAACTTGATATTCTGGGAATATCATGTTGATCCATGGTGGTATATGTTGATAATATGCTTGCCTATTCGATATCAATGGAAGGACATGGAAGATCATCGGTGTCTCTTTCTCTCGAGCTTTGTGAGCACTGCCTGTGCGCAAAGTCTCAAAGTGAGAATTCTGACTTTTTGAAGTCACCTATCTCGGCCACGTCCTTCTGCTAAACAGATCGCTCCAACTCTGGAATCAGCAAGTCCATTGTTAATTCCATCCTCCATCTTCAACCAATCTGGAGTTGTTCCTTGTTGGCAAGTTATCATCGTCGTTTCGCTGAAGATTTCCTCAGGACTGCTAAATCTCTCTCAATCTTTTCAAGAAGAACACGGAGTTCTTTCACCTCAATCTCGTTAAGTAATCTCTTCAAACCCTCTCGCTCTATCGTTTATGCTCAATCCACCAGAGGCCATGAAGACCTTCCAGAGCTTGTATTCCTTCTGTTCAAGTGGTGCTATCTTTTCCTATATCTGTGGAATTTTGCAGTTGTCTCCGTGATCTTCCTTTATATCTTTCCGGTGGCTTGGTACTTCCGACATGATGACAACATCATCATCTTTATCTATCTATGAATCCGGAGAATCGTTTGCATCTATCTTTGTTTTCTTACGGAGTTCCACGAGATCTTCTTGTCAATACCTTCAGTCTGTTTTGGTAGTTGGGTTGCATGATTTTCTTATTCATGTGCGGAGTAATGCTTTGAGTGCGGGGTGGAGTAGCTACCATACCACTACTCTTATCATTCGCTCTTGTACATTGAATTGGATAATTAATGTGATTTCACTCATTCCACGGAAGTTAGAAGTGGCCTTTATCCCTTGATACTTTTACTTCCGTCCCTGTTTTTCCGGAGTGCTCTCTCGAAGAAAGTAATCAATAATCTCTTGTTGGTGATCTCACCCTTTCTACACGGAGCAAAATCCTCAATTATCTGGTGGAAACAAACGCAAACCTTTTTTTTATCCTCGTCTTTCTACCGATGCTCGATATCCCCAAACAAGATTAAAGGAAACTATCTCTCTCTTTGTTTCATCAATTTGTTTTCTGTGGTAAAGCCAATTATGGTTGATGCCATCAGCCGCAAATCTATTGCGTTAGCCTCAAGGCTAAAGAAAGCAATAAGTATCTCTACAATAAACTCCAGATCCTCCATATTCTTTGCTTCTCGGGATTCCACCATGATCTGGCTTCACATCCATCTCTGGAAGTTATATCTGCGCACCCAAATTGCGTGATCCTTGGTTCTTACCGGCGCAACAAGAATCTAATCCGACGATGTCTAACTAAATCTTCTGTTGATATCAAGGGACTCTATTGTTTGAAGGCAATATCGTTTCCGAACTTCATTTCTCAAATCCGAGAGAAGATACGATGCTATTGTAATAGTGGTTCAAAACCTCTCCAGTCTATCTCCTTTCTTCCGGCAAGACAAAGATTCATCCTCTCTCGTATCGGTAAATCTTTAATCTTAATGGTGTGTCTTTCTTTATCCATGATACATCATCTTCCCCTTTTCTTTCACAAGTGGTTCTATTCTTTTATCATGATTCTTGGGAAAACCCGGAGCTATGTCCATCCTATCCTTCTTGTCTCACGACAATCCTTCAACTCTTCTAACCCGTTGTTTCTCAAGCAAAACGTAAGACTCGCAACAAGTCTAGTAGGTTTTGCAAGGTGTGTAATTCGCACCATTCCGTTGTTCATCAACTTGGGAACGTGAGGGTCACCTTCGTTCAAACACCCGCCTCTCCTTGTGTTGTTTTCTTTTTCCTAGGAATCTCGGGGCGAGATTCTTGTTTAGTGGGGGAGAGTTGTAGCATCCCAATTGTCTAACAATTGCAATGCTACTAGCCTAGTCTATATAAATGCTACTTCCTTTATATAATTGTTGCATCATCATTATATCATGCTCATGTCATCATGCCACCTTGCACTTGAGCATCATATAAAACCCTTTTGATTTGGTTCTTATCTCATATGCATTGTAAATTGTATTTGCCTCTTGATATTGTATTTGGTTCTTGATATATTGTTTAAATGCCCAAGTTGAGTTGGGGGCATATCTTTTATTCAACTCCACCACCTTTCTTGTCATCACCCCATCATTCCACCATTCCACCATATATGAGCATTGCAACTTATTTGGTTTTACATCTAGCTCTTGTGGGTTGGGATGGATCCAATTCTAGCTCCACATGCTCCCATGTATGCACCATGTTGTTTTCACATTATTGGTATATGAGCCACATGGCCACCTTTGCATGCTATGTGAGTGGAACCCCTTGTCAAGCTTTCATATGGTTTAAATATGAATACAAGCTCATGTAGGAATACCATTGGGGTCATGTTGGCTAGTGGCACATACACACAAGCTTGGCCACCTTATATTCATGCATGATCTTTTATTTAATCCATGTGGTAAACAAGCTCTCTTTTCTTTTGTTGGGCCTTTCCAAAATTTGGGAAGCTTGCTTATACAAATGCCATGAGATAATCTAGTGGTTTTCACTACTAGAGGAGGCATTTATTATTTACGCATGGGCCATGCAAGGGCCACCACATTCTAGTCTTTTGGATTTTATTTGAATTCTTGAGTGGATCATCTCCTATCCTCTCTACTCCTCTTCAAGCTTGATCTTGTTTGGTTCATGTCAAACCCTACACCATCCCCCATCCATGCAAGCCATGTGTGGCCTTTCCACCTTATCTCTAAAAACCCTATCCCTCTCTCCTCTCTTTTGCCACCTCTTGTTTTGGTCATGTTTCAAACCATAGCTACCACCACATCTCTCTCTCTCTAATCCCTCCTCTCTATCCAAACCCTAACCCTAATCACCTACACCTCTATCACCATCTATCTAACCTACCCTCTCTAACCCTCCCACCTTTCCTTGCTAACCAAGATCAGCCCCACCAGCATCACCACGACCTGGCCCTCTCCCCCGGACCCCTCTCTTTCCTCTTTAAGCCTTGAAGAAAGGGTGAGAGAGAAGCCTCCACCCACCGAAGCCATCCTTCCTCCCCTTTTGCAAAAGCAAGCAACAAGGCATATCTATCCTCATCAACCACTTTACCCATCTCCTGCAAGATCGCCGTCTCCCCATCTTCTTTCCCTTCTGTCGCTGCTATGGCCAGGCTAGAACCCTAGCTCCTGCTTTCCTCAGTGACTGCTTGGCGTGGCTTGCCACCTCGACCAGGAACTTCGGGTGGGCATGCTGGACCTTCTCGTAGCCGGGAGCGAACCTGGAGTACCAACATGTCGTCGCCGTCCTCGTCAACCCAACAGCTCATCCAAGCACGCACGGATGCAGCGACATGGAGGGCACCAAAGACGCGCGCGCGTGGACACTGCCCCGTCTACTTCTTCTCTGGCCTCGGCCTTGGCAAGGACCGCATCACGCCTGGGTGAGCTTCCCTCCACTTCCCTGGTACCTCCTCCACCCCTTATCCTGTGCCCTTGACTTCTCGTCCTTTGCCCGCTCGACACCTGCCTCCACATCGCCGCGCCGCAAAGACGCTGTAGCTTGCTCTCACCTCTTCCTCGCCAGATCCCAGATGCTGTAGTCTTCCTACGAAGAAACTTCCTGAGCAAAAAACAGAGTAGATTGTCCCCTTTGTCCATTGCAAAAGGAATCACGCAAAACGGTGGTCGGTATCTCTCAGACTCTTCTGACGAAGTTTGTCCAATTTCACTATGTTGCTGTGATTTTCAAAGTGCAGTTTCGTCAGTTTTTCCACGTGTTTTCCCCTCTGTTCCTCTTTGATTCCCGACGCATAGAGTCCTCCGATGGAGAGAACCTAAACACGAAAGTCGTAGGACTATGTCCCTTCTACAACTTTGGTTTTACGTCCCAAAATCCCGGTGGTTTGCTCGCCATCGTCTCCCAAAACTTGGTTCCTACCTTGTTTTGCCAATCGTTCGATTCTTCCGTCAGGTCTTGATGGTTTTGCAAAAAAAAAACCTTGAGCTTTCTCTTTCTAACCCGCACTCCCTTGGATCGCCCACGTGTCGCCCACCGGCTGGCCGCGCGCGTGCGTGGCCTTGCTCTGCCCCTGGCCCGCCTGTCATCCTCCTTGGGTAGAAAGCCAGCGAGTAACAAAAGTCCAGAGAACCTTTTTTCTGAATTCAAATTGAATTTTGTTTATATTCTGTTTAAATTTAACTAATTCATAACTTTCAAATGATTTGGAGTTTGAATTCAAACTCTATATGAAATATGTTTTGTTTTTGAATGTTAATTCAAATCTTTAATCAAATATTTTCAGAACTAATTCAAGCTAGTCAAACCTTTGACTTTGACTCCATTTGACTAATTTTGACTTTAAAATAAATTTAAATTCATAATTCTAAATAATACAAATAATATATGTTTTCAAATCAGAAAAATGTGAGGAATTCAAATATGCCCTCCAAAATATATTTTGAACACTTTAAATTTCAAGTTGTTTAAAATTACAATAAAATGCCCTTTTGCCTTAATTAATTAATAACTTTTGTTTTATAACTCCAAATTTGACAAATAATATGTCTAAAATGATTAGCTCGACGAGACCTTTTTGTTCATGCATTCCTTGTTCTGTTTTTCAGCATGCATCATATAAATATAATGTAAACAGCAACTTATATGAGGATAAAATGTAAAAACTCAATAAAATGATTCATTCTTGTATTCCACACCTCACCCATGCCATGCTACATTGTTGCCATGCAAATTGTGCATCATTCATCATGGCATGATTGTTTGCTTGTCGCATTTTAACTCCTATGCTTGTGCACTTTATTTATGTTAGCCCTTGTTTGTTTGGTTCTTCTTCGAATAGACGCTGAGCAGGGGATATATCAAGAAACCCAGGAGCACTACCCAGATCCTTCTCTCGCTTCAACTGAGCTGCCAGGCAAGCACTACCACATGCTTGCATACATATTGTACCTATTGCCTCTATCTTATTCTTGCATCATTGAGTCGCGATTGCATTAAATTGAATCCCAAGTATTGCATAGCCTTTACTTTTAAACCCCTCAAGCTTGTTCCTCCATCCCATGAGCCATTACTACAGGAGTTGTTTGAGCCATGCGAGTCGAGAACAACATGTGTAGGGTATGTGAGTGTCGATGGATAACGAGGTACCTAAACAACTTAACTCGAGTAGTAATGGGATAACTAATTAAAGTGGCACCGTGAGCAATATCTGTATTTGGTTTTCATGCTCACTTGTGTCCCGTGGGACCCAGTACTTGATTCCTGTTCCTTGAATATTCGCTATCCACATCCGGGAGGATTATGGGACCCCTGAGCGAGCTTGATTCATTCTTATTTCTTGGGGCCACAAACTAGTTTGAAGTTTTATTTACTATCCTGTACTTATGCCATGCTTTATCGCTTTATTTACGATTGTGCGAGCACCTATACTGCTTAGGATCATGACACGTTTCAGACGACAAGCCAGTCACATTTTGGGTTCCCGATCGTTTCTGTACCGTCCCCTACAAACCTTGAGTCCGAGTCAAGTCAACTTAACCGTTGGTATACTTAATGGGTGGCCTGAAATATTTCTGAATCGGTGATTGCTTTGTCGTGAATGCCTCGTTGGGTTTTGATTTGGTTTTTCCGAGGTTGATCGAGTGTGTGTTGCTATTTGTGCACCCTCAGGTAAAACTTTCTCAAAGCCGTGCCCATGTTATGGACGACTTGGAGCACAGTTTCTCGATCATAGACAAGCATAACTAAAGTACCGCTTTTAATTTGACTAAGTAACTGACTAGTAAATAGTGCAACACTCATAGAATGGATAATAAAACTGCCAACGGATGGGGGGTTGTTCGTCCGCTTCCTCGTTGGTAAGAGAGGAGGAGGATGGATCTGTTGATATTACTGTTATAACTGTTGTCATTAATTCACGGACATCCGTCTATCTTTGGTTAGGCGGATGGTTAGCGAGTATCTATAGAATTGTTAGGGTTTATCTTTTGCTGCAATTGCGTCACCCCAGGTTGTGTCCCCTTTAGAGGCATAAAGACTTCGAGTACCCTAGGGTCTCACACGATAAATTATTTGATTCGGAAGAACAGTACACTCACAAGATGGATACTAGGTGGAGGAGACGATGTGGGCAACGATCATTCGGTGTAGAGATTCCGAAGCGGGATCCGTGAGATCTGTGGGCGGGTGTGTTTATTTATGGGGCATCTTATGCCGATTCTTCTTATCCGTACTCGGATCTTGTTTTGCTTCACTTTGATACTCGATGTTTGATGTATGAGGAGATATCCTAAACTATTATATCTATCTAGGATATTTGGATCTTGCCGTATGGAGTTGCAATATTTCTATTTCTTTTAGATGGAATGGCTCGATGTCTTTGTTGTATGGTGGCTTGCATACATACTCATTTGTGTATGTAGTTGATCCCTTCGCCGCCGATTACGCCCGTTCTTGTCCCGATGTTTGGAAATGGTTGGGACGGCGAAGGTCTACCCGTGAGTGGCATTTGGGCCCCACTGCACTATTTCAACCATTTCCGCTCATCCAGGGCTTGCAACTAGGGCGTAATTTACCGAGGTAGTTACAATTGGTATCGAGCCATCCCGCCCTTCGTGGTCTCAGCCAAATGGTCGTTGTCGATCTAGCAAATATTTTTGGTAGCTATGTATACTAGGGAAAAACAAAAGCGAGAGTAATCGCTTCCATTTTTCTTCTTAACCACCCACCCTTTTCTGGTAAGGAAGTGTAACGTTTTCTATCCTCTTCTTAAATTCAAACTAGGATTCACGTGTTCTGGGTTTTCGTAGTACCATAGGATGTGTGTGCGTGTGTGTAATTCCTTGTCTATCTGTTGCATCCAACATGTTATCTTTATCTTCCTTTGGTTATCAACTATTGGTACATTCCATACTGACAGGCTTTTGAATACCGGCGCGATCTATCTGACTCCTTGTTAACCGGTGCCATCTTCTTAAGGGTGTCCTTCCTTCTAGCAACTCCACATTCTGTGAAACCATCAGTTGCTAATCGCTACCTGATAAGTGTTTTTGCGCATCTATTGGTATCTTAATGCCGAAAAATGCGGAAAAATTTTCTTTGATACCTCTGTGCTTCCACACTCCTTTTCAGTCGTGTGTGAAACATTATCTATCTTCCTTTTATCAGCATGTCCATGCTAACTCATTCTTTTGTCACCGGCGCTTAATCCTAGAGTTTCATTTCGTATCCAATTCTCTTGGGCTAATTACATAACATGTGTCGATCCGATGCTGGTGATTGTAATTTGGTTCTCGGCATAGCTATATGACACTTATCTTGAGTGGAATATGGAAAATGCAATCACCACTATCCTCCAAATGGTGACGGTTATCTCCTGTGATTTTGAGTACACCGCGATCATATCTATGCATATTCAAGCATCTTTGGCAATCCAGAGTTTCTTCGAGCACTACGTGATCATCATCGCCCATCATCGCACATCTTTTTAAACTCCATATCTGCAAAATTCTCTTTGAGACGAGGGAATTGCATCTTTTCGTCTCTGATAGCTTTGCTTGAGGTATGAGCTATCATCGGTTATTATCCAAGATCTCTTTATCTTTGTAACCGGTGATCCGATCGACAATGTGAACCAGGTGACATCTCTTAATTATTAATTAAATACAATAGACTTTCCTTATTAAATCAAATAGGATTTGTTTTATTGAGATATTTATTTTTAAATCTAAAAATAAAGCCAAAACACTTTAGTAGGTATTATTTGTGAATATCAAATATTTGGGAAAACTTATTTTAAATAATTTAATAAGTTTTGATGTTTCAATTTAAATTGGTAAAACCTTTTATTTAAATAAAGTTGGATATTAAATCCTTATTAATTTATTAAATAAACCTTTGCTAATTTTATTTAAAATAAAATGTTTTAATTCCCAAAGTTTGGCCAAGGTTTAATTTGGCTTTAAAAATATTCTTTATTTATAAACTTCTATTTCATTTGAAAATAAATCTTTTCACTTAAGAGTTTCAAAATAGTATTTCCAAACGTTTTTATTTTTCCTTTTATTAAATGTTTATCTTTTTAGATCCCTTTAGGTTTTATTTAATTCAAATGGGTTTGAAGTTCTAATTAAATTCAAAAAGTTTCTTCTGGCTCTGAAAATCAAACAAAGTTTTATTTTATTCATTTATTTTCACATTACAAGATTTGGAAAATCTTGGGATGTGACAGGCTACCACTCTTAAAATAAATCTCGTCCCGAGATTTGGGGAGGCTAGGGGTTACAAGCAGGCTCAAAACAACTAGGGTACTACCACCCTTAAAAATTTTCAAACAAAAATTACATATTGTCCTTCTTGGGATCCTGGGGGAAAATTTCTCTAAGCAAACATTTGCATTGAGTCCTTTGTTTCCATGCTTGACTCATGGACCAAGGTTGAGTTTCTCCATAGGCTTGTTCAACTTGTTCTTCATCTTTTCTGGACAGTTGCTTGCATAATGTCCTGGGTTCTTACAATTGAAACAGTGGATATCTTGGAGTTCTTTGCGTTGTTCTTGTGGACAAGTTGCTACATAATGGCCTGGTTGTTTGCAGTTGTTGCACACCACTTGGTCAATTCCCTTATTTTTCTTGTTCTCTGGGCACTCACTGGAGTAGTGTCCCATTTCCTTACATTTACGGCATTGCACAAGGTGCATGTCTGGCCTTGGTTTCTTCGGTTTATTTGATCCTTTGAATTGGGTTGTCTTGTTTGGAGGTATGAGTGGTCCTTTTCCTTTGGTAGACTTGGATCCTTCTTGTTTCCTTTGTTCTACCATGGGGTAGATAGGGCATTGGATAGGAGTATGATCGCTTCCTTCACATAGGTAGCAAGTAGCTTGAGAGGTGGGACATTGTCCAACAGGATGATTTTCTTCACAGTTAGGGCATTGACCTTCATGCTCCTTGGAAGTATGGTCCTTGTCTCCACAAATAATGCAAGCTGGGGCTCCATCTAGAATAACATTCTTGTCATCCTTGTTATCATAAACTCCTTTAGGATAGCTTTCTTCCATGTTGATCATTTGATTAGTCACCTTAAGCATCAGTTGGGATTGTTCCTCCAAAAACTTCTGCAGTGCTGGATCTTTATCACTATTGTTGGCTATGGTATCGAGTTGGTTCAACTGCTGTTGGGTTGCTATGAGCTCCTTCATGCTATCAGCTTGGTTGGTGTTGGTGTCATCAACCTTGGAGTCTTTTGGGGTAGTCATCTGTTTGGGTTGAAGGAAGATTAGAATAGGCAAAAGATTTTCTAAGGAATCAATTCTAATCACACACATCACAATTCACGCAAACAATGTGCATGCAATCACAAACCAAACATTTCACTTAAACAAGGTTCAAGCACATACTAAGGCAACAAAAAAAAATTTGTTACACCATATAAGTTGGTGGTTTTGTCTTAACTAAAACATGGTGGTCCATCTATATGGTTCACTTGTGATCTTTCCATCCTTCTTTGTTTGATCCTTCTTGTATGAGATCATGGTTTCCTTGGAAAAACTCTTGGTTACAATACTTCAAAGTTGTTGATGGCTCCTTCTTATTTTGCATTCCCTCAGTCTCTAAATCTTGAGCAAGATTTCCTTGTCTCACTTGTAGTCCTTTGTAGTTTCCAAGTTGGAAGTCCTTGGTGAACATGCTGAAGATGTTGAAGTCATTAGAGTTGAAGATGTTGAAGAAGTCCTTTGCACATGGTGTAGTCTTTGGTCATGGGTAGGTTTTTCCATCATGTTGAAGTAGAAGAGAAGTAGAGTTGAAACCAAAATGGTTGAGGAAAGAGTTTACAAGTTTTTGTAAATAAGTTTTTGGAACAAATACAACTCCTATTTTTCTAAGGGTTTTTGTCCAATCCTAGGTTTACAAATCCTACAGGCAACACAATGCTCTGATACCATCTGTAGAGGTCTCAACCTAATAAGGTAGATTCCTCCTGTGTTTACAATGCTAGTCCCTGGATCAATAGCTAGCATCCACAGTTAAGATGTAATATCAAGATACAAAGGTCATAATATAAATTTATAACCAGGAATAACATAGTTTTATTACATCATACATAGCTCATTTGGCTATTACATTACATTGCAGCGGAATAACTATAGTCATGGGTCCTTCATCTTCAAAGTGCCACAGGCAGATGTTGGTTGTAGACTTTGTAATCCTAATCAAACAATCTTCATTCAAATCAATCAAACCTGCAACATTACAAGTTACAGCCACAAGGGTCAATACATTTTGAATTGTATTGGCAAGCTTCACTTCTATGTATAATAAGAGTGGATCCTATCATTACATGCATATTTGGCTAAGTAGAGTTTAAGGCTTGTTTGCACAAAGCAATATTTTATCCTATCTTTTCGAAAATGGTTTTGGTCCTTTTGTCAAATCTCTTTTCCAAGAATCCCTTGAACTCCTTGGTAGAAACTCAAGTGTTCAAGTCCTTGTCAAAATCTCTTGAGCCACTTGGTAACCCCAAGTGCAACAAGCTTTAAAATCTCATGAGTTCCTTGGTAACCCCAAGTACAACATGCTTTAACAAAATCTCTTTGAATTCCTTGGTAGACACACAAGGGCATCAAGTTTTTATTTTAGAAGTTAGAATGTCGAGATCTCCCATAGTTCAAACTTTAGTTGCTCAGTATTGTCCATAACCGGGGACACGGCTAAGTACTTAGATTTTATTAACTTACGCAAAGGAGTACACTTTACCCACATGTCACAATCCCATCTTGTTGCCACCGGTGGCCCTCTGGATTAGTGCTCACCAAGATGGAGTACAAGGTGAGAGTGTGACGAAGTCTTTCCAAAAGGTCCTCCCATACATCATTGCTAGCTTGTCTTCAGCCCCTATGAAGCATTCCAGATCCCCATGTCCGGTAACTAAAGACAATGTATGGGTCTTCCTAATGTAGTTGACTAAGCCAGAGCCATAATAGCATGTGGTTGCACACGAAAGCCACAATTGGAGAAGCATGTTCAATCTCTAAGTTTCCTAGGTGGTTTTCATTTGGAGCACAACACAAAGTGATTGCCATAGATATGGTTCCTTTTGTTGCCATTTTCTCCAAAACTTAAAGTATCCTCCACCTAGGTGGTTCATTGAGTCCTTGTTTTATTATATAAAACACAAGTCCTTTTCTCAACCTTTGTAAAATCTCAACATGTATCTCTTTCCAAAATATAGCATGGCTAAGCATGTATCAACTACAATATTTCACTAAGGTGTATAGGGAATCCTATTAGGATTTAGCATAGCATAAGTATAAAGATATCCTTTTTCATGCATGTTTTCATAATCCACTAAGTATAATGAAAATAGTAGGACTTTTGAATGATAGTGTAACTTGCCTTTTGGTAGAGAATGGTGGTTCAATCCTTGATCTTGCTAGTCTCTCACTTTGCTAAATTCACTACAAGTCAATCAAGCAAACACAAAATCAACTAACATTCCAAACCAAAGTCAAACGAACAATCTCATACTCACAATGCAATGGAATCTAAGTCATGCATAAGTATGCAAAGGATGGTTCTATTGCAAGTATGGTCTCCACTAGGTTTATAAACTTTGTAAGTTCCACATTGGTCATTTACCAAAATGGCAAAGTCATTTGCAAAAGGCTTTAGTCCATAAACCATTTTTAAAAATCCAATCATCATTTCATGTGGTGAAAAATATTTTTATCAAAGCAAAACTATGTTTTTCACCAAGTGAGTTGCCATTTGCAAAGATTGGTGTTTTGGGTCAGTAGGTTTGGTCCAAAAAAATTTCCCAAAGTTTTCTTTGCAAAAACATTTCCATAATAAAATCAAATAATTTTATTTGTCTAGAAAATGGCTAAGTCAAATAATTCAACCCAAATTTTACCAAAATCATTTTTAACACCAAGGATTGGTTCCTAGGGTCAGTAAGGTCACAACAAACCATTTTGCAAAAGTTTTAACCCTAAATTCAATTTTAAACAATTTTTCTACTCTAAATAAGCATACAAATGAATCTGCAAAAATAAGCAAACAAACAGATACTATTTGCTAAACCAAGGGCATGGTTGGCTAGGTCTTGTTCTCCTGAATCCAACGACATAAAATTTGTAATTTTTGGACGTGTGGTTTGGAAGTTACAGGGGTTTGAAGTTTGCAAATAATTCTGTTTTAAAATCTGTTTTTAAACTGAATAGGTGACACGCGGCGCAACGTCATTCGCTGGTACCGGTTCGGTTGGATCACGGGCTGCAGGCCGTTAGATCAAGTGGCATCGCACAACGCTGGATGCGTACCTTTTCGAGTTTAAGTGATCTAATCTCGCTCGCTCAATCTAGATCCTACGGTACTGATTCACTCGACCATAAGTGAGCGGCGCCGACGGCGGCTTAGCGGCGGCGCACGGCCAGGCGAGGTGCTCGCGGTGGTTCTAGGAAGCAAAGATCGAGATGGGAATGCTTACCGCGATCGCGAGGACGAGGTGATGCTCGGGGCGTGGTCGTTTGGTCGTGGGGCGTCCTGGAACAACAGGGATTGCTCGCCGGAGTTGAAGACAACGTCGGACGGCTCTGTCCGTGGTCGAAGACGAGGCTACTGATCACGAAAATACAAACAGAGGTCATGGTTAGATGCGCAAGGTCGAGGCGGTGACGCGTGCATGAAAGAGAAGAGGAGGGGCCGTTGCGTCAGTGGGAAAAGGGGAGAGGGGGAGGTCCACCAGTCATGCTCTCTGTGGGTCAGATACTGAGTGTGAATCGTTTCCCTCGGGTTGGAAAGCTGGGTTGGTTCTGGGCCTTAGTTGGGCTTGGCCAGTTGGGTCAGGTCCATTTCATATATTTTTTTCTTCTAAATTATTTTTCCTTTTCTATTTCTATTTTTCTGTTTTGAATTTGAATCAATTATTCATTCACTCAAACTATTCAAACAATTCAAACTTATAATGAGTTTTTGGTTCTGTTTTTCAACATAAACCAAATCCCAAAAATAAAATACTATTTTATTCATTTTTAGGATCTATTTAATAATTAAATAAAATAGCCCTTTAGTTATTTAATCAAATAGGGTTTGATTTATTTAATAAAATCTCCATTTAAAATTCAAACATTTTCAAAATCAAATCAGTAGGTTTAATAAAGAATACTTGGAAACTTGTTTAAAACAAAATAACATTTTTGCTATAGGGTCCATTAATAATTAAATAAATAGACCAAGGTTTATTAATCAAATAGGGTTTTGTTTTATTTAAAAACCTCTTTGAAATCTAAATATTTTTAAAACCAAATATGTAGGTTTTATTTGGGAAATATAGAATACTTGGAAATTTGTTTAAAACAAAATAACCTTTTTATTTTAGAGTCCATTATTAATTAAATACAATAGACTTTCCTTATTAAATCAAATAGGATTTGTTTTATTGAGATATTTATTTTGAAATCTAAAAATAAAGCCAAAAAACTTTAGTAGGTATTATTTGTGAATATCAAATATTTGGGAAAACTTATTTTAAATAATTTAATAAGTTTTGATGTTTCAATTTAAATTGGTAAAACCTTTTATTTAAATAAAGTTGGATATTCAATCCTTATTAATTTATTAAATAAACCTTTGCTAATTTTATTTAAAATAAAATGTTTTAATTCCCAAAGTTTGGCCAAGGTTTAATTTGGCTTTAAAAATATTCTTTATTTATAAACTTCTGTTTCATTTGAAAATAAATCTTTTCACTTAAGAGTTTCAAACTAGTATTTCCAAATGTTTTTATTTTTCCTTTTATTAAATGTTTATCTTTTTAGATCCCTTTAGGTTTTATTTAATTCAAATGGGTTTGAAGTTCCAATTGAATTCAAAAAGTTTCTTCTGGCTCTGAAAATCAAAAAAAGTTTTATTTTATTCATTTATTTTCACATTACAAGATTTGGAAAATCTTGGGATGTGACACTTTCCAAATCCAAATCCCTCCCTCCCCATTTCCCTTCATCGACAAGACCGGCAGAGGGTAAGCAGGTAAGCCATAAGAGACAGCGGTGGAGTGGTACACGACAGCGTATGCAACGAGAACAACTAGACTTGCACTACTCCCACTTGCTATCGTGCTCTAGCTCCAGCAATGGCTGTAAGTATCCTCACCTCCTCAACTTGGTTGGATAGATATGCGAGGTTGCAATGTTAGATCTGTCTGCTTGTAGTTTGTAGTTATTGCATATGGGTGTGCTCATGTTACCAGCGTGTTGTTGTAGCATTGTAGTTCTTATAACAGTGTAGTTCTTGTACATGTGTATGGTTGATGTACCTTTTTGACTCGTTCTTTTCGTAGATACATCTTTGAAACTGAGCTAGCATTTTACAATTTTTTGTCATGTGTTAACAATGTAGGACTTGGATTACGAATTTAACCAGTCTCTTGTGCCCGTGGGTGATTCCTAGATCCCTTCGTATGTGAACTATTCTCTTCCCATGACACAGTCTTTGGCTGTGGCCCAAAATTCAGAGATGCTTCATTTTGCATAGCTAGGATCCATGTCCCTGGATCTTGTTCCTAGCCATGAGATTTTTGTTGCTTCAAAGATGGTCGCAAGGCTTGCCAAGGCGTAGAGAGCTTCTGTCAAGGGAACCATGAAATGGCTTTCCTTCATGTCCACCTTTGTTCTGGACAAGATATTCTCCATCATCAAGAGCGGTGTGTAGACTGATCACAATGGCTTCAAAGAAGTCCATCTGACGGTTGTGCCAAAGCTCTATTTGAGCACTGGGGCACTGAGGTGACGTCCACGCAGGTGTATAACCACCTCGAAAGTGGAGTGTGAGGTTGATTTAGGTGAGCAAGCCGAGAGATTTCAGTGGAGCTCAATGGTGCGAGGACACCTGCAGCATTCTCCTTGAGAGTGAGCACTACCAGGGACACATCATAGTGAGGAGACTGTATCCCACTGTTCTTTTATTTGATCATCATTCATGAACTAATGCACTGTCTTCCAATATCAGGACCACCCCAAGGATGCAGAGTTCCTGAACAAGCCCATTGGGAACTACATTCAGCTGCAAACCATCTTCTCCTTTGGTCTCGCCACCAACAAGTTTTCCATAGGCTCGAGTGAGCCCATGGGTACACCTAAACCCGACTATGTTGACACCCTGGAGTCCGAGACCATCCTCGATTGCCCCGACAAGCCTGTTTATGCCCCTACAGCTGTATCAGGAAAGAGGAAGAGGGGTGCCCTCACTGGTGATGAACTTATGGTCTTTGCCAACATCACCCCGATGCCATGAAGGACGTTGCATATGCAGAAGGACGTTGCACAAGCAATTAGGCACAACAAGCCCACGTATATGCACCTAGACATGTACGGTGCTGTCATGGAGATGGTCGGCTTCACAAAGGATTCCTTATTCTGAAACTCATCCACCTGGTGGACAACAAAGTTTAGAGCATGATATTTTTTCGCATGGTGGAGCTGCACAGGGTGCTCTGGACCAGGACATGGCTTGCCAAGTACTAAGACAATTCATAGAAACTTGGGTTCGTGGCCTGGGGGTTGGGCGTCATGCATGTTGGTGCTGCTGATGATGAACTGATGTGATGATGTACATGTTGGATAGCTAGGGCTTAAAAAATGCTAATGGACTATATAATTTGGTGATGATGAGGTGGTATATACTAACCCCCTCGTCATGCTAAACTTGTTGATGCGGTGGTAGGATGACACCCACTTTTGATGTGGTGATAGGATGACACCATAGTAGTAGTAGGACGAACTGATGACCCTCTTTTGGTGATGATCATGCGTGCTCCCTTAGTTTATGAAGTGTTCAACATGTCAATCGTTTGTTATGATCACATTGTTGCATCTTGATGTTGTACCCTATTTGTTCTTTCAATGCCTTGTTAGTGGTATGTGGTGTTCGAAGATAGGCGGCCTGGAGTGTACAGTTCATGGAGGTTCTGCCAAGAATAAGTTTTGGATTCTCCAACAATAACTACTGAGGGTGTGCAGCTATGGAGGAGGCATTGGAGGAGTACAACCGTTTCTTGATTGATCATGATATAGCTGTTCAAAATGTTTGCTATGGTGGATGAGGTAGTGGATGTCCAAGATTTGCCTATGGATGATAAGGTTTTGGCATTAGAAGAAGGAACAACTCAAGGACGAGAGATTAAGCTCAAATTCATCATCGTCGTCCTCATTGTGGTGATCATCAAGATCTCGTGGTTCTGATTCATATATGATCGTATGTAATGTTGGTAAGCTCACTGAATTTAGAACTTGGTAACAATATGCAAGATCATGTGGACAACCAAATATATCTATTTTGCACCATCCAAGCCAAAATCGATTTTGTGCAGCCAACCAAAAAAGGTGAGGAATCCCATCCAATGTGATCTAAGAAATTATGGCAACCAAACAAGGTGGAGAACATGGATTTCGAGCCTCCTGTCCCAAGGAGAACCCCTGTAGACAACCAAACGTGCCCCTTGAGCATGTTTGGTAGCCTACAGTTGTTTCCTGTCCTGGCCCAGCAGTGCCATAGGAAGCACCGCTAGCCTGAGTGTTGGGCCACGTAGAGATAAAACAAAACTTTTCCTCTAACGTGGTGATCCCAAGATCTAGCTGAGGTAGAAGTCCATGAGGATTACCACTAGACGTGCGGTTGCGGATTACTGATAAAGCGCGTCAGTTGATGCAGTGCAGTCCTCACGATCTGATTCGATCACGATCGTCCTGGTGCTGATCGTACAACACTTCTACTGATATCCACACATACAATGAGGAGCGCCGGCGGTGAACTGCTAGGTTTGTTACGACGGCTAGACTACTGTGGAGCTAGGGTTTCCAACGCATGGAATGACCTAACCGATCAACCCTCCTGGGTTTCTGCGCCCCACTATATATAGGGAGTGAACATGGGATCCATTCACTCATGCCCCTTTCACTAAAGCCCATATAATATTAGTAACCGTGAGTATGACTCACTGACCCAATCCAAATCCAACCAGATTTCCGGTTCAGATCCAATCCGAACTTGCTCCCGCTCTTAAGTGTGTGACCCCGCAGGCTCATGGCTACTTGGACACGATTGGATTCTGACTCTCAATCGATCAGTCGGTAGCGGATCCTAGCAGAACGTGCCGACTCCCAAGTACCAAAGAGTCATGATGACTTGCCTTTCCAATGCGACTTGCATACGAGTCCCTTTTGCCTCGCGATATACCTTGTCAGACTATAGGCAAATATTTTTCATCCCTTAAATAGTCCGACTCTCTTCTCGATCCGAGGTAAGTGATTCATCTGACTAACTCTTAGTCGATCGCCTCGGTTAACACTTAACCGAGTCGCGCATGGCCATGCTTTCTGAATCATATCATATGAGAAGGCCCATAAAATATCTATCCAAGTGGAGGGGCAAAATCACATCTTGGTTATTCACATCACGCAGCTTGATTCTCAGTCGACCCGAACTCTGCCTTTATAACTGCCCAGCTACGGATCATCGTTTGACAGAACCTAAGTCGGTGATCCTCAACTCGGACTATGCAACAACCTCGGGTCTAAGGATTACATTGATTGAGATATACAAATGACAACTTGTTCGTTGTACCTCAGTATGGGTCAATTCGACTCGCTAAATTCTTTAGCCAAATCTATGTAAGTCGGAATAGCATCTCCATGCCCATGACAAGTGGAACCGAGTCATCAAGCCGACTTTCACATTGGTCTAAGTTGTGTGTCCAGCACAACCTCGATGACGAAGGATATTTAGTACAAACAATATGAATGCATAGTTCCACAACCGAATCACATATTCAATGATACACATCAGATGTTTATACAAGTACAACTTAATAACTTTATGAATACAATGGGAAAAATCATCATACATGATTGCCTCTAGGGCATATTCCCAACAGTCTCCCACTTGCACTAGAGTCAATCTTCCGACATCACATGTCTAGGCATCTAATGCCCATAGCTCTTAGGTGCGCCTCATGCTTTGGTTGTGGTAGCGGCTTTGTAAACGGATCTACAATATTTGCATCTGTGTGTACCTTGTATAACTTGATATCACCCTGATCCACGAACTGGCGAATCAGGTGGTACCGCATGATTATGTGTTTGTTCTTCTGGTGTTTTCTAGGTTCCTTGGCTTGTGCATTAGCACCATTATTGTCACAATACACGTCTAACGTATTGGACGAGCCCTGAACCACACCAAGATCCATGAGTAAATTCATCATCCAAACAACTTCCTTTGCTGCCTCTGAGGCGGCAATATACTCAGCCTCTGTTGTAGATACAGACACAATCTCTTTCTTGGAACTCTTCTAGCTCATAGTCCCTCCGTTTATAATAAACACATACCCGAATTGCGAACGAGAATCACCAGAGTTGGTAAGATAACTCGCATTCGTGTAACCCTTTACACTGAGTTCATCTTCACCGCCATAAATCAAAAACATATCCTTAGTCCTTCTCAAGTACTTTAGGATATTTTTAGCCGCTGTCTAGTGGATTTCTCCAGGATCAGCCTGGTATCTGCTCACAACACTTAGAGTATAGGAAACATCCGTCCTAGTATAAATCATGGCATACATGATGGATCCGACTACATAAGCATACAGAATTGCACTCATCCTACTTCGCTCATCATTCGTCGAAGGACACTGAGTCTTGCTAAGTTTTACACCATGGAACATCGGTAAGAACCCCTTCTTAGACGATTCCATGTTGAACTTATTCAACACTTTGTCCAAATAAGTACTCCGACTCAATCCAATGAGCCGTCTTGATCTATCTCTATAGATCCGAATTCCGAGAATATATATTGCCTCACCCAAGTCTTTCATTGAGAAACTCCTTTCCAATGATTCTTTGGTTTCTTGCAACATCTGGACATCATTTCCAATCAATAATATGTCATCCACATATAAGATTAGAAAGTTTAATTTGCTCCCACTAAACATCTTGTATAAACAAGAATCATGATCACTCTTGATGAAGCCAAACGATTTGACTACCTCATCAAAGCAAAAATTCCAACTCTGAGATGCTTGCTTCAACCCATAAATGGACTTCTGAAGTTTGCACACTTTGTCAGCATTAGCCGGATCGACAAAACCCTCGGGCTGTATCATATACATGTCCACGGTTAAATTTCCATTAAGGAAAACCGTTTTGACATCCATCTGCCATATCTCATAGTCGAAATAGGTTGCTATAGGTAACATGATCCGAACTGATTTAAGCATCGATACGGGTGCGAAGGTCTCGTCGTAATCAACTCCTTGAACTTGTCGGAACCCCTTCGCGACAAGACGTGCTTTATAGACAGAAACATTTCCATCCATATCAGTTTTCTTCTTAAAGACCCATTTGCACTCGACGGGTCTTGCACCGTCTGGCAGATCAACCAAGTTCCAAACTTGATTTTCATCCATGGACTTTAACTCGGATATCATGGCTCCAAGCCATGTCTCGAAATCATATCCCACGATCGCTTCTGAATAATTTGTCGGCTCAGCACTGTCTAACAGTAACACATCATGAACACTTCGCAATCTTGCCGATCTTCGTAGTACAGGTGCCGCTGTCGGCTCAGCTACCATGAACGACTCAACCTCCAATGTTTTTGCCGACTCGCTACTATCCGGTTCCTCTCGAATTTCTTTGAGCTGCACCGTGCTCCCACTGACTCCCCGACTAAGAAACTCTTTCTCTAGGAAGACATCGTTCCGAGCGACAAACACTTTGCCCTCTTCTCGGTTGTAGAAGTAGTAACCTAAGGTTTCCCTCGGATACCCCACGAAAATACACCTATCTGACTTGGCCGTAAGCTTGTCCGACTGAAGTCGCTTGAAAAATGCTTCACAACCCCAAATCTTAAGAAAAGATAGACTCGGCCTTTTGCCTGTCCACATCTCATGTGGTGTCTTATCTACCTATTTTGATGGTACTCTGTTTAGTGTGAACGCTGCTGTTTCTATACAATAACCCCAAAATGATAAAGGTTGATCTGTCCGACTCATCATCGATCGTACCATGTCCAACCAGGTCCGATTCTGCCTTTTCGACACACCGTTCCTGGCGGAGTAAGTTGGGTAACTATTCCACAACTCTTTAGATGGTCATCAAACTCGTGGCTCATGTACTCGCCTCCTCGGTCCGACCGAAGAAACTTTATATTCTTGCCGAGTTGATTCTGTACTTCATTCTGGAATTCTTTGAACTTTTCAAAGGCTTCCGACTTATGTTTCATCAAGTAGATATATCCATACCGACTCAAATCATCAGTGAAGGTAATGAAGTACTCATAACCACCCTTGGCTATCGTGCTCATTGGTCCACATACATCACTATGTACTAGTCCCAACAAGTCGGACGCCCTTTCGCAACTCTTTGCAAAAGGTGTCTTGGTCATTTTGCCGAGTAGGAAAGATTCGCATGTCTCGAACGACTCCAAGTCGAATGAAGTTAGGAGTACATCATCATGGAGCTTCTTCATGCGTTTCCAACTTATATAACCAAGCCGATAGTGCCAAAAGTAAGTCATATTCAGATCATTTGGTTTCAATCTTTTAACATTTATGTTATAAACCGACTCACCGTCAATATTCAAAATAAATAACCCATCCTGGACAGGTGCAAAGCCATGAAACATATCATTCAAATACAAAGAATAACCATTATTCTTAATATTCGACTCATAGCCTTGCCTTATCAAACATGAAGAAGAAATAATGTTTCGACTGAGCACTGGAACATAATAACAATTATTCAGTTCCATAATGAATTCGGAAGGTAAATGAAGTTGCATCGTGCCGACTTCCAACGTAGGGACTCGCTTTGTTGCCGACTCGAATATCAACCTGGCCTCTTGCTATGCTCCTAGTTCTTACCAGTCCCTGCAACGAGTTGTAGATGTGAATAACTGATATGGTATCATATACCCAAGAACTATTAGGTGCATCAGCAAGATATATGTCTATAACATTGCAAACAAGTGTACTTGAGTCGGAAGTCATACCTCCACTCTTGGCTTTGTCGGCCAAGTACTTGCTGCAATTCCTCTTCCAGTGGCCATCTGCCTTGCAGTAGAAGCAAGTGGATCCTGCTAAAGGAGATGGCTTAGTCCCTGAGGAAGCGCTTGGGACCGGGTCCTGAGCCTGCTTTCCTCCCGACCTAGCCTTCTTCTTAGTCCAAGAACTCTTCTTGAACTTAGCCTTATTCTGCACCATCAACACTTGATTGGCACCCTTCTTGAGATCCGCCTATGCCTGCTTGAGCATCCCGTGCAATTCAGTGAGCTTCTTATCCATACCATGCATGTGGTAGTTCGATATGAACTGACCATACGCACTAGGAAGAGAGTTCAGAATTGTATCCGTAGCGAACTCTTCGCTAATGGGGTAGCCAAGCCTCTCCGGAGACTGCACGTAACCAACCATCTTGATCACATGCGGACTTAGTGGATCACCATCCTTAAGCTTGCAAATCAGCAAAGCCTAAGAGACTTGATACCTCTCAGTATTCGCCTGAGCCTATAACATACTTTTGAGGATTTCGATCATATCGTAGGACTCAACATTCTCGAAATGCTTTTGCAAGTATGGTTCCATGTGAGCAAGCATAAGACAACTAATATCCGTGGACTCATCCTTATCCCGACGGTAGACATTGGTGGCAGTGACAGTCGCATTCTCATTCGGCTCATCTTGAAGTGGGTTGTCTAGGACATGGTCCTTCTTTTCTTGTTTGAGAACAATTCTCAGATTTCGATACCAGTTGGTAAAATTAGTGTCGTTTAGTTTATCCTTCTCAAGAATGGTTCTCAAAGAAAAACCACATATTTGAGAGAGGCTGTTACTTGGTGCCATGATCTACAACAGAAATATGCAAAACACTTAAGACATGTATTCATAAAATAGCAAGAATATTAAACACTTTAATATTTATACTCCCACTAGAACCAACACCCCTCCAATGGTTACTTAGTGATTCGGGATCTTAAATAAGCAAGTCGGCTAGTGAGCTTTAGCATCACCGCTAGTCGCCAAGTGATCTAGGTAGACAACTCCTTGTCAATAGTATCTCATACGACTCCTGTTGGTCGGGTGGCATCACATGCCCCGGCTCCCATACGACTTTCCCCAAGCCCCACTACTGTTGTGATAGACCCGTCTAGCTTACCGAGTGTTTCCGATGTAAGAGTCTGACTCGAACCCACCTAGTCGAAAAGAATTGGCAGCACCTCAATTTTATGAGCCCACTTACCAAAATGTCTGACTTGTGATGGTGCAAACACTGGTGGGAAAACCGACTAGACCTTCTTTGAGGGATTAAATTTTACCGACTATCTAATAGAGGTAAAACAGAGACATATCAACCACACAAAATAAAACAATTATAATGTAAAATGGTATGGCTCTCTTCATGACAATCTCCATCTTCAAAAAGACTGTAATCCGACTCGTGCCAAATCTTGTCACTTGCCGTCTTACACCATGTCGCTGGCTTGTACATCGACTTGCACGTCATCCGGATTCTCCAAACATCTACACTAGCTTAGTAAAGTAAATTACATAGAGAATCCGACAGCAGATCATTATACAATAAAATGACAACACCTAGGCTCCAGCCGGCTGACAAAACCGTGATTCGCAGATCACATATGGATTACACACATACATCATATGCACATGAACCATACCATTCACAACTTCCTGCAAAAACAAGTTATGCATAGATATGCTATCTATCGACGTTGTGAAACTCGCAACGACATCTAAGGCACTACGACGGGGCGAAGCCGGCGGTCCCGCTAGCCAGATAGCGGGCGGGGATCGAAGGGGCAGCGCCCGACGATTTTTCCGAAAACGTAGATCTCATCTACGATCCGGACATGGATTCCGACCATTGTTCTGATTCGATCAAACTCTTTGATCTTTGATCACCGCTTCTAGATTTACGTGTCACAGTCTACCCCAATGGCGGAATCGACCTGTAGGGTATGTCGTTCCACGACCTCAGCAGTATGATCATGGAAATCAGATCTACCATTCCCCGAGTATAGTTGATCCAATCAACCTCGTACAAAACCGATATATCTCATAGATCGACCATCAAAACAGCACATAGATCTAATCTACAGCCAATCGCATGTCACACATGCGAGATCTCGAGCCTAAAACCAGGAGCTATCGCTCTGATACCACTGTTGGGCCACATAGAGATAAAACAAAACTTCTCCTCTAACGTGGTGATACCAAGATCTAGCTTAGGTAGAAGGCCATGAGGATTACCACTAGACGCGCGGTTGCGGATTATAGATGAAGCGCGTCAGTTGATGCAGTGCAGTCCTCACGATATGATTTGATCACGATCGTCCTAGTGCTGATCGTACATCACCTCTGCTGGTATCCACACGTACAAGGAGGAGCACCGATGGTGAACTGCTAGGTTCGTTACGACGGCTGGACTGCTGTGGAGCTAGGGTTTCCAACGCATGGAATGACCTAACCGATCAATCCTCCTGGGTTTTTGCGCCCCACTATATACAGGGAGTGAACATGGGCTCCACTCACTCGTGGACCATTCACTAAAGCCCATATAATATTAGTCACCGTGACTCCGTGAGTCTGACTCACTTATTCAGTCCAAATCCGGCTCGGGTCCAACCCAACTAGATTTCCAGTTCATATCCAATCTGAACTTGCTCCCGCTCTTAAGTGTGTAACACCGCAGGCTCATGGCTACTTGGACACGATTGGAGTCTGACTCTCAATCGATCAGTCGGTAGCGGCTCCTAGCAAAACGTGCCGACTCCCAAGTACCAAAGAGTCATGACGACTTTCCTTTCCAATGCGACTTGTGTCCGAGTCCCTTTTGCCTCACGATATACCTTGTCAGACTATAGGCGAATATTTGTCATCCCTTAAATAGTCTGACTCTATTCTCGATTCGAGATAAGTGATTAATCCGACTAACTTTTAGTCGATCGCCTTGGTTAACACTTAACCGAGTCACACATGGCCATGCTTTCCGAATCATATCATCCGAGAGGGCCCAGAGAATATAACTCCAAGTGGAGGGGAAAAATCTCATCTTGGTTATTCACATCACGCAGCTTGATTCTCAGTCGACCCGAACTCTGCCTTTATAACTGCCCAGTTACGGATCAACGTTTGACAGAACCTAAGTCGGTGATCCTCAACTCGGATTGTGCAACAACCTTAGGTCTAAGTATTACATTGATTGAGATATACAAATATTAACTTGTTCGTTGTACCTCAATATGGGTCAATCCGACTCGCTAAACTCTTTAGCCGAATCTGTGTAAGTCGGAATAGCATCTACATGCCCATGACAAGTGGAACCGAGTCATCAAGCCGACTTTCACATTGGTCTAAGTTGTGTGTCCAGCACAACCTCGATGACCAAGGATATTTAGTACAAACAATATGAATGCATAGTTCCACAACCGAATCACATATTCAATGATACACATCAGATGTTTATACAAGGACAACTTAATAACTTTATGAATACAATGGGAAATATTATCATACTGAGCCATGCATATTCAATGATACACATCAGATTGCCTCTAGGGCATATTCCCAACACTGAGCCATGCATCGAGCCAGTTTTTTCAACCCGTTTGGTAGCCTGCATGAGGGTCTGGGTATGGGTTGGTCTTTTCCCCCTTTGTGTTTGGTTTCCTGCATCACTGACTTTTTCCCTGTTTCATGCAAAATACCCTTGTTTGGTTGCACAGAGATTGGCCCTTATGGTCACCATGTTCAAATTCTGGTGTGCTTACCACCATTACATATGCATCCAATCATATGCACCACCCTAGAAGAAGATCAACTTGATGATCACCATAGGAAGAATGACGATGATGAAGTCCTTGAGTCTATCATGTAGGACATGTTGTTGTTCTTTATAGCTAGCAATGTGCAACTGATGTTCTTATTCCCGACAACAACGTGCACTTGCTGCTATTCTTCATGGGTTGCATTGTCCAACTGATGTTCCCATTGGTTATTGTTGTTGTTGTTGTTGTTGTCATGAATAAGTTTATTGTTGTTGTTCTCAGCTATGTAGTTGTGGTATGCCTCAAATGCCTCATCCACGGTGTCAAAACCTTGATAGACGTTGTTGGAGTATCCTGCCAGTTGATCCTGGCAGTGTCTCAATTTGGCATACACCCTGGTTTCCTGCCTTTGAACACCACATAGAAGTTTCTCTACAAGGTATACGAGTAACATGTCAATTTATAACATCAAAAGATCATCATATGCATCTACCATTCATAACTAGCATCAGAAGTTCATAACACAAGTACGCACTAACAAGTGCGTGCATGATCATTTCAAAAAGAGGGTCACAGATTCATCATACACTACATGGTGTTAACCTACCACCACAACAAAAGTGGGTGTCATCTGATGCGTGCGTCTGGTGTTGACGTGGGAGCACTTTGTTGGAAACCCCAAGAGCAAGGTGTGATGGAGCACAACAGCAAGTTTCCCTCAGTAGAGACCGAGGTTATCGAACTAGAAGGAGGAAGGAAACATCTAAAAGGTGTTGCAAGCAACGTGGAGACCTAGACAATACAAACTCAAGACTTTGTCCCAACGAATCAGTGAGGTTGTCAAGCTCACCGGTTTTCTGTAACAAAGGATTAAACGTTTGGTGTGGACGGTAATGGTTTGCAACAAGTAAACAAGTAACAGTGAAGATGTATCAATGGTAAAGATTAGACCGGGGTCCATAGTTCACTACAGGTGCTCTCCTTAGATAAACAACATGGCATGAAGGGTAAACTAATTACAGCAGGACAATTGACAGGAACTGAGCAAGGCATAACAATGCAATTACTAGCCAGAAAGATCCTATGAAGTTGATTGGGCAATACAAAAATATACATAGACCGTCATCCAACTGCATCTATGACTATAAGTCTACCTTTAGGTTATCATCCGAACCCCGTCCAGTATTAAGTTGCAAGCAATAGACAACTGCTTTAAGCAAAGTGTGTAAGGTAAATAGTCCACATGTTCCATGAACAAGAGACCGTTGTTTTCTCCCTAGTAGCAACAGCACATCTATAACCGAAGAGATTATTGTCACTTCCCTTGGAAACTAGAGGCATGAACCCACTATCGAGCATAAATACTTCCTCTTGGAGTCACTAGCAACTACTTGGCCAAGATAACCACTAGCAACGGAGAGCATGCAAGATCACAAACAACACATACATGATAGAATCATAAAGATAAAACCATTAATCAAACCAACATAATAATCTCAATATCCATCGGATCCCCACAAACACAACATGCATGATTACAAATAGATTAGATCTTGATCATGAACGGAGCTCACAAGATCTATACATGAAAGCACAAAGGAGGAGATACAACCATTTAGCTACTACATGGACCCATAGTCCAAGGTGGAACTACTCACGAATCATACCGGAGAGAAGGCCTCCGGGATGATCTCCCCTCCGGCAGGGTGCCGGGAAGAGCTTCAGACCCCCCCCCCGATCTAGGGACGATGGTGGCGGCGGCTACAGACGGTTTCGTGGATTTTTGATTGAGTGTTGAGAGTTTCTGCATCGGGGGCTTCTTATAGGCGAAGGGGGAGACCGAGGTGGCTGCCAGGGCGACCAAACCCTATCCAGGCACGGGCTAGGGCCCACCCGCGCCGAGGGGGGGGGGGGGTCTGGCCCCTCTTGCCGGCCCCTCGGGCTCTCCTATGGACTTATTGTTCCCCACGGAAAGTTATTGAATTTGTCCTTCGTCCCGTCCAATTTCGAGAATATTTCTCTACTAACTTTTCTGAAACCAAAAACAGCAGAAAACAAGCATCTGGCACTGTTGCAACTTTTTAATAGGTTAGTAGCAGAAAACATATAAAAAGCACCTCAAAGTGTAGACAAGTAAAGCAAAGTAGATACTAAACAAGCATGGAGCATCAAAAATTATAGATACGTTTCCAACGTATCAGCATCCCCAAGCTTAACTCCTGCTTGTCCTCGAGTAGGTAAGTGATAAAAAAATAATTTTTGAGGTGACATGCACCCTCACAATAAAGATCCAACCATTTGCAAACATTGAAATCTGGGATCAATGAACTCTAAACATGTGCATGAAAGAATGGAGTTCTAACAGTAGGACATAGTAACTATGCATGCAACATGAAAGGCTACAAACAAAGATCATGAATAACATGCATTGAAAAACATTTGTTTGTTTCACATACATAAAACATAACATAGTGGCAATCAGCTTGTCCCTCATAGAGTAGCAATATAGATGCATAGGACACCTTTAAAGTTCACAAGGGTGACTAGAAACAGATAGCACAAGAACAAGTAATATCACAATATGCATCAATCAATAAGCTTTGGAACACTGCACACAGGATGACAACTATGCTCTCTTAATGGTGCCTAAAGGTAGAGGGTGGAGACTCAATAATGGTGGAAGAAAGGCCTTTTTTATAAAGAAAGTAGGGATTTCAAGTTTCAAAAAGAGCTTCCAAAAATTATGGTACTTGTTAGCTTTCAGCCCTCATTGCCCCTATCATAAGCATCTTCAAGTGGTTAAGGTTAAAGTGGCAAAGCTGGAGTATATGCTTGACGAAGTATAAGTTGGCAATCTCAAGTCCCTTGAATATGAGGGCTACACCTCATTTATACTTAACTTAGGGCCCAGGAAAGTTCTTGTCACTATAAGTATTTGCATATCATTGAGAACCGCCAAGGGGTACCCCTTGCACATGGTACAGGAGCTTTCCGATAACCAAAATGACAAGGCAAGCAGACAATGAGCATCTCAGCAATTCTTCTTATGTACCATGGGAATATGGTGTTTTTTTTCTCTCTTTCCTCTTTTCTCAATGTGTCTCTTTTTTATAAGAAGAATGCTTCATAGATGTTACTATGGTGATGCTGCAAGTTTCCACCATGATTAGGCATGGCTTAGGCTAGCGGCCCAGGCATTTCTCTAACACAGAATACAAACTCCATGGAATTACAAGTTTCCACTTCATTTCACACCGGTAACATCCATAGAAAAAGAGCATGATATCAACGGAGTACAAAAGTACAAGTGCAATGTTGAAAACGTTCCCCGTGACAGCATGGTTCTGCTAATTGCAACTTATAAGTGTAAGCATATACAACAAAGTTGTCTCAATGGTTCAAGTTTATTAGGGGCAAAGAACAAAGTGTGTCATCAAGTTAGTGAGGGATTTAATCACTAAGTTTTCACATAACAAAATAGTTTTTAATTGGAAGATAGTTGAAAACAAGAATATACTTGGAATGGTGTAACACACCATGCATAGGAGTTTATAGTGGAAACTTTGGAAAAAACTTGGTTTCTTGGGAGTAGGAAGCATGATTAGAACTTACTCATACAAGTGGAGGCTCGCAAAAGACTAGGAGCAACCAACTAAGAGAGCATAATGACCATAATCAAGCAATGCAACAAAGCAAACTAATCAAAGCAAAGAGTGGTAATACAAGTCAAGGAATAAATGATCATAGAGGCTAATGGTGACTTGTGATAGTCATAACATGGTGTGAGCATGTGCCAAGTCAACCCAAGCAAAGCATCAAAGGAGAATAGCACAATACTATGCTTTTGCATGCTAAAACAATGCATAATTTCTTCAAGGCACACTAAGCAATCCCAATTGTTTGGAACAAGACATGCTACAGCAATAATCACTAAGCATAATGCTAAAACAACACCTAGCATGTCATGCTAAAGTCTAAGTCACAGCCAATGCAAGCTCCTCTTGCACTTCAAGCAAGAACTTATTACTCCTTTCCAAACACCAAGCAAACTTATTTGCAAAACAACACAGTGAGAACGGGGGTCCAAACTTACTTTATTCAATCAAACTAAACAACCTAAGCAAAGCAAACTAAAACTAAGACGCTCCAAGAACAACACAACTGTGCATGAAACAATAAAAGTGAAGTGTCTAGACAGACCTGAGCTTTTTATTGATGAAGAAGGGGATGCCTTGGGCATCCCCAAGCTTTGACGCTTTTACCTCTTGGCTATTTTTTAGGGTGACACCATGGTGGCATCCCCAAGCTTGAGCTTTTGTCCATTCTTCATCTCATGGCATCATTCTCTCTCTACACCTGAAATTTTTCCTTCATACAAAACTTCACATAATCTTCGTTAGCAACATTAGCTTATTCAAAAGATATTAGACCACTGGCAAAGCTTTGGAACAGCATGGATTTTCACTAAAAACACAGGCTACTGTAGTAACTCCTTCAAATAAACTCAATTTACCTGAAGAGAGCTCAAAAAAGGAATCAATAAGAAGCAAATGCAAATAATGCCAGAAATCTGTCAAAACAGACCAGCAAGTAGAAACGAATTTTTTCGAACATCTTCTGTTGCTCAAATCAAAAAGTTTTGAACTCACGAAAGTTAGATAATATCCTGGGGGATTTATTCATAAATTTTGAGCTCAATCTGAGTTAGAGAGCCTCCTCACGAATTTTTTTGGTGGAGGACAGAAATCTGTTTCGGGACAACAACTCCCCAAATCTTATTTCCCTCTCATTAGAAATCATTCTTGGCACAAAAAGCAAACAAAAAGTATAAGGAGAAGTCATTACTGAAGTAATAACTTCCAAGACTCAAGTAAACCCTTGGGTTATCTCCCAACAAGTACTTTTCTTTAACGCCTTTAAGTTAGGCACAAGAAGCCAGAAGAATCAAGTATTTTCAAATGAGGAAGCATTAACATCAAACCTTGCTTTCAAAGGGGGAACAAAAAGCAACTTCTCCCTTATCATAGGGAAGTGTTCAATACCTTTCTTGAATGGAAAATGATATTTGATGGTGCCTTCTTTCATATCAATTATGGCACCAACTATTCTAAGAAAAGGTCTTCCCAAAGTAATAGGACAAGAAGAATTGTATTCAACATCCAAAACATAGAAATCCACAGGGACATAAGCATTTTTAACCATAATAAGAACATCATTAACACTCCCCATGAGTTTCTTCTTAGCATTATCATTAAGTGGGACATCCAAATAACAATCTTCTAATGGTGGCAAATCAAGCATTTCATAAATCTTCCTAGGCATAATAGAGACACTAGAACCAAGATCACATGAAGCTTTGAGATCAAAGTCATTCACTTGCATATTAATAATGGGTTCCCAACTATACTCTACTTTCCTAGGAATAGAAGCTTTGTGTTTTAACTTCTCTTCCTTAATCTTAACAAGATCATCTGTAATGTGTTTGGTAAAGGCAACATGCATATCACTAGCATCAGGACTTCTAGCAAGCTTTTGCAGGAACATAATCACTTCAGAAATATTGCAACCATCAATATCAAAGTCAAACTTAGCATCACTAGTGGTAGGCATAGTAGGAGGAGGAATAGGGGCTACTTGTGGTTTAGTGGTGATACTGCACACACTATTGTTTCTATTAATTTCAGCTTCCCTTTCCCACTTAGCATGAAGTTGAGCTAACAGCCTAACATTTTCATCAATAGTAACTTGCATGGCATGAGCAGTAGCAAAGGTGTTTTCCATAGTTTAAGGTTTAGCGGTCATTTTATTAACCAAGGAAGTTTGAGCTTCAGACAAAGAGGATATATTTTTCTCAACAATTAAAAGCTTTTCCTCTATAGTCTTATTGAAAGTGGTTTGTTTACTAATAAAGTCCTTAAGCATGACTTCAAGTTCAGAGGGGGCACTTCAAGAATTATTGTAAGAGCATCCATAGGAATTACCATTATTAGGAGGATAAGGCCTATAATTGTTGTTGCTACCAAAATTATTCCTATAGGCATTGTTGTTAAAATTGTTGTTTATAATGAAGTTCACATCAAATTGCTCTTCTTGAGCAACCAAAGAGGCTAAGGGAACACTATTAGGATCTAGAGTAGCTTTCCCATTAACAAGCATAGCCATAATAACATCAATTTTTTACTCAAGGAGGAAGTTTCCTCAACCGAATTTACCTTCTTACCATGTGGAGCTTTCTCAACATGCCATTCAGAGTAGTTAACCATCATATTATCAAGGAGCCTTGTTGCAGCACCCAAGGTGAGTCCCATAAAAGTACCTCCAGCAGCATAATCCAACAGGTCTCTTGAGGATAAGTTCAAACCTGCATAAAAAGTTTGATAATCATCCAAGCGGTGAGTCCATGAGTAGGGCAATTTTTAACCAAAGATTTCATTCTTTCCCAAGCAGGAGCAACATGTTCACTATCAAGCTATTTAAATTTCATAATGTCACTTCTCATATCAATAATCTTAGCAGGAGGATAGTATTTTCCAATAAAAGCATCTTTGCACTTAGTCCAAGAATCAATACTATTTGTAGGCAAAGATAGCAACCATTCTTTAGCTTTTCCCCTCAAGGAGAAAGGAAAAAGGCTGAGCTTAATAATATCTCCATCTACATCCTTATACTTTTGCATCTCACAAAGTTCAACAAATCTATTAAGATGGGCAGCAGGATCATCAGACCTAGCACCAGAAAATTGCTCTCTCATCACAAGGTTCAACAAAGCAGGCTTAATTTCATAAAAGGTAGCATCAGGAGCAGGTGGAGCAATATGTGTGCTTAGGAAATCATTGTTGTTGGTGCTAGTGAAGTCACACAACTTAGTGTTCTCAGCAGAGTTCATTTTGGCATAGGTGGGCAAGCCAAAAACAGCAACAACAACTAGAGCATGAACTATTTTTTTTGTGTTTTTGAATAAAGAAAGCAAACCAAACTAGAATTTTTTTTTTGAGTTTGGTTTTTTAAAAGAGGCAAAAAACCAAGCAAAATAAACAAAACAAACTAAAAACAAAGTAAAGAGAAAGTAAGTGAAGGACTCCCCTAGTGAAGACGTCCTTAGCCTCCTCGGCAACGGCGCCAAAAATCTTGATGCGTGTGTCCGGTGTTGACGTGGGAGCACTTTGTTGGAAACCCCAAGAGCAAGGTGTGATGGAGCATAGCAGCAAGTTTCCCTCAGTAGAGACCGAGGTTATCGAACTAGAAGGAGGAAGGAAATGTCTCAAAAGTGTTGCAAGCAACGTGGAGACCTGCACAACACACACTCAAGACTTTGTCCCAACGAATCAGTGAGGTTGTCAAGATCACCCGTTTGCTGTAACAAAGGATTAAACGTATTGTGTGGAAGGTAATGGTTTGCAGCAAGTAAACAAGTAACAGTGAAGATGTATCAATGGTAAAGATTGGACCGGGGTCCATAGTTCAGTAGAGGTGCTCTCCTTAGATAAACAACATGGCATGAAGGGTAAAAAAAATTACAGCAGGGCAATTGACAGGATATGAGCAAGGCATAACAATGCAATTACTAGCCAGAAAGATCCTATAAAGTTGATTGGACAATACAACAATATACATAGACCGTCATCCAACTGCATCTATGACTAGAAGTCCACCTTCAGGTTATCATCCGAACCCCCTCCAGTATTAAGTTGCAAGCAACAAACAACTGCTTTAAGCAAAGTGTGTAAGGTAAATAGTCCACATGTTCCATGAACAAGAGATCGTTGTTTTCTCCCTAGTAGCAACAGCACATCTACAACCGAAGATATTATTGTCACTTCCCTTGGAAACTAGAGGCATGAACCCACTATCGAGCATAAATACTTCCTCTTGGAGTCACTAGCAACTACTTGGCCAAGATAACCACTAGCAACGGAGAGCATGCAAGATCACAAACAACACAGACATGATAGAATCATAAAGATAAAACCATTAATCAAACCAACATAGTAATCTCAATATCCATCGGATCCCCGCAAACACAACATGCATCATTACAAATAGATTAGATCTTGATCATGAACGGAGCTCACAATATCTATACATGGAAGCACAAAGGAGGGGATACAACCATCTAGCTACTACATGGACCCATAGTCCAAGGTGGAACTAATCACGAATCATACCGGAGAGAAGGCCTCCGGGATGATCTCCCCTCCGGCAGGGTGCCGAGAAGAGCTTCAGATCCCCCCGATCTAGGGACGATGGTGGTGGAGGCTACAGACGATTTCGTGGATTTCTGATTGGGTGCTGAGATTTTCTGCATCGAGGGCTTCTTATAGGCGAAGGGGGAGACCGAGGCGGCCGCCAGGGCGACCAAACCCTAGCTAGGCGTGGGCTAGGGCCTACCCGCGCCTAGGGGGGTCTGGCCCCTCTGGCTGGCCCCTCGGGCTCTCCTCTGGACTTCTTGTTCCCCGCATAAAGTTATTGACTTTGTCCTTCGTCCCGTCCAATTCCGAGAATATTTATTTATTAACATTTCTGAAACCAAAAGCAGCAAAAAACAGGAATCTGTCACCGTTGCAACTTGTTAATAGGTCAGCACCAGAAAGCATGTAAAAATCACCTCAAAGTGTATACAAGTAAAGCAAAGTAGATACTAAACAAGCATGGAGCATCAAAAATTATAGATACGTTTCCAACGTATCATCATCCTACCACCGCATCAGGTTTAGAATCACATGAGTGGTTAGTATATACCACCTCATCGATTCATACAAGTCATAGAAGTTTTTGGGTCCTAGCTACTGCCAAAATGTACATCACTAAGATCATAAGTTCATCATGAACACTACCACCACCACCATCATGCACACTACCTCTAGGACTGAAGGAGTCGAAGCTCTAGTCGCATTACTTAGACAAAAAGTCCTGATCCATAGGATCATGTGCCCCTCACACATGCTGATGAAGCTGGTGGATCTCGATGTCAGCAAGGACGCCCCTCTTCCTCTTTCCATTAGTAGTGGCAGCAAAAGCTGATGCTTCTGCAGCTCGGGCATCGATCAATTTCTCTGGGGCATCGGGGTTCATGGTGTCGAACTCTTGGGCGTCAGTGTCCTCAGGAGTGCCAAAGGGCTCTCCTGACCCCATGGAATACCTCCTGGTGGCAAGGTCGTAGGATAAGATAGTCTGCATCTGGACATAGTTCTGGATGGGCTTGTTGAGGTACTCTTGAAGGGTTTCGCAGCATAGTAAATCAAAAAAATTCTACGGATGCGAACGGGAAAGCCAAGATCTAATCTAGGAGATGCAAACAACGAGAGAGATTAGATGAGATCTTCATACCCTTGGAGATTCGCAGCAATGAACGCTCGGAACGTGGGTGATGTAGTCGTACTCGCTTCTCCTCCTCGCGATCCGCTCCGATCTAACACCGCAAGTGGCGATGCCTCCGAGAGATGCACACGTGCGGCACCTCGACGTCTCCTCCTTCCTCGGTCTAGAAAGTATGGTGGAGATACGGATTGGATCTACAACGCGACGACGCGGTGCAAGTGGTGGAGAGTTTTTGCAATAGGGCTTCGCCTACACGCAGTCGGGAGGGAGAGAGAGAGGAGGGCAGCAGGGTGGATAGGCTTGAAGGAAAGGTGTGGGAGGTGGTGCGCCCCAGCCCTCTATATATAGAGGGGTGGGCGCCAGCCCTAACCCCTCCCCCAAGCCCTAGGCCGGCGGCCAAGGAGGGAAGAGTGGGGGGCAAGTTTCCCCCCTCCTTCTAGAAGATCCATTAGGGTTTCCCCTTGTTTGGCCGGCTGGGCCCTATGGGGCCTTGTGCCCCTGGCCCAATGCGGCCAGGGCACTCCCTCATAGGCCCATGCCCCCTCCCGGCAGGTGGGGCCACGTTGGTCCCCCTCCGGAAGGTTCTAGAAGCTTCCGGTACAATACCGATTTACCCGAAACAATTCCGAACTCCAAAAATTGCATTGCCTTATATGAATCTTATTCTCCGGACCACTCCGGAACCTCTCGTGATGTCCCGGATCCCATCCGAGACTCCGAACAAAAACTCATAAACCAATTATCCAATCTATCCTAGCGTCGAGACACGTTAAGTGTGTGACCCTTCGGGTTCGAGAACATGCAGACATGATCTTCTATCAATAATCAATAGCAGGATTTGGAAACCCATATTGACTCCCACACATTCATCGATGATCATATCGGATGAAACACGATGCCAGGATTCAATCAATCCCATATATATATTCCCTTCGTCTCGCGATATTTTACTTGCCCGAGATTTGATCGTCAGTACCGTCATACCTAGTTCAATCTCGTTCACAGCAAGTACTTTACTCGTTCTGTAATCCGATATCACTTTGTGATTAACTCCTTAAACACATGCTTGCAAGCGGTGTTGATATCGATTACCGAGTGGGCCCGAAGTATATCT
This sequence comes from Avena longiglumis, assembly GCA_030063025.1. Taxonomy (NCBI): domain Eukaryota; kingdom Viridiplantae; phylum Streptophyta; class Magnoliopsida; order Poales; family Poaceae; genus Avena; species Avena longiglumis. Next base: position 151,457,822 of record CP125977.1, on the reverse strand, counting down.
CTCCGACTTGGGAGGGACAAATCCCATCTCGATACATACAACCCAACAGGTACTTTCCGATCAACTGAGAGACACCTTTATGATCACCCTCTCATAGGATGACGCTTGATGACCTCAAAGATTTCTTCCGATACCAGGGAGTTGTATTATCTCATGGTCTAAGGAATACAATATTTGACATAAGAAAAGCTTCGCAAAGATGAACACGATGACACGATCTAATTGCTCCGCTTAGTTTGGGTTTGTCCATCATATCATTCTCCCAATGATATGATCTCATTATCAATCGACAACTCATGTCTATGGTTAGGAAACCTTAACCATCATTAATCAATGAGCTAGTCCATAGAGGCATACTAGGGACACGGTGTTGTTCACAAACCACACAAGCATTAAAGTTTCCGCTTAATACAATTCTAGCATGGAATATAAACTTTATCATGAACAAGAATTATAATAATAACATCTTTATTATTGCCTCTAGGGCATAATTCCAACAGTCTCCCACTTGCACTAGAGTCAATAATCTAGTTTACATTTGGCAACAATCTCACACCCATGGCACTAAGGTGCTGATCATGTTTTACACGTGGAAGAGGTTTAGTCGATGGATCTGCGACATTCAGATCTGTATGTACTTTGCAAATCTTCAGATCTCCATCTGCTATATAATCTCGAATTATATGAAACTTGCGGTTGATATGCTTGGTCTTTGGATGATATCTTGGTTCCTTAGCGAGTGCTATGGCGCCAGTGTTGTCACACAATATCTCCAGTGGGTCCAATGCACTTGGAAACACGCCAAGCTCAGTGATGAAGTTCCTGATCCAAACTCCTTCACTTGACGCTTCTGCAGCAACCATGTATTCCGCTTCTACTGTAGATCCTGTGATCACGCTTTGCTTGCAGCTTCTAAAGCTCACAGCTCCTCCATTCAAAATATAAACGTATCCTGTCTGAGATTTAGAATCATCCTTGTCGGTGTCGAAACTAGCGTCGACGTAACCTTTTACGATGAGCTGTTCATCACCCCCATAGACTAAGAACATTTCTTTAGTCCTATTTAGGTACTTTAGGATGTTATTCACGGATGTCCAGTGTTCCACTCCTGGATCACTTTGATATTTGCTCGTCAAACTAAGAGCATTGGACACATCCGGTCTAGTACACAGCATGTCATACATGATAGAACCTATGGCCGAGGCATAAGGCACTTTGCTCATAGATTCTATATCATTTATGTTGGAATTATGCCCTAGAGGCAATAATAAAGATGTTATTATTATAATTCTTGTTCATGATAAATTTTATATTCCATGTTAGAATTGTATTAAGCGGAAACTTTAATACTTGTGTGGTTTGTGAACAACACCGTGTCCCTAGTACGCCTCTATGGACTAGCTCATTAATCAATGATGGTTAAGGTTTCCTAACCATAGACATGAGTTGTCAATTGATAATGAGATCATATCATTGGGAGAATGATATGATGGACAGACCCAAACTAAGCGAAGCAATTAGATCGTTTCATCGTGTTCATCTTTGCGAAGCTTTTCCTATGTCAAATATTGTATTCCTTAGACCATGAGATAATGCAACTCCCGGTACGGAAGAAAGCTTTGAGGTCATCAAACGTCATCCTATGAGAGGGTGATCATAAAGGTGTCTCTCGGTGATCGGAAAGTATCATTGGGTTGTATGTCGAGATGGGATTTGTCCCTCCCAAGTCGGAGAGATATACTTCGGGCCCACTCGGTAATCGATATCAACACCGCTTGCAAGCATGTGGTTAAGGAGTTAATCACAAAGTGATATCGGATTACGGAACGAGTAAAGTACTTTATGTGAACGAGATTGAACTAGGTATGACGGTACCGACGATCAAATCTCGGGCAAGTAAAATATCGCGAGACTAAGGGAATATATATATGGGATTGATTGAATCCTGGCATCGTGGTTCATCCGATATGATCATCGATGAATGTGTGAGTCAATATGGGTGCCTGCACCCGCTGTTGATTATTGATAGAAGATCATGTCTCGATATTCTCGAACCCGCAGGTCACACACTTAACGTATCTCGACGCTGGATAGATTGATAATTGGTTTATGAACTTTTTCGAGTCTCGGATGGGATCCGGATATCACGAGGTTCCGAATGGTCCGGAGAATAAGATTCATATAAGGCAAGGTGCTTTTGGAGTTCGGAATTGTTCCGTTTAATCGTATTGTAGAAGCTTCTAGAACCTTCCGGAAGGGGACCAACGTGGCCCCACCTTTCGGGAGGGGCATGGGCCTATGAGGGAGTGTCCTGGTCGCATTGGGCACAAGGCCCCATAGGGCCCAGGCGATTCTAGAGAGATTTAACTCGTTTAAATCTCGGGATAGAATTTCTAGAAATCCTATCTCTAGTTTAAATCATTTAAACTAGAGATAGGATTTCTAGATAAGGGAGAGTTTAAATTGTTTAAACTAGAGATAGGCTTGGAGGAGGGCAAGGCTGGCCGCCCCTCTATCTATAGAGGGGTGGTGCGCCCCCTCCCCTCACACACCTTCCTCCAAGCCCTAGCTTCCTTGCTACCTTCCTCTCTCCCTCCCGATCGCTTGTAGGCGAAGCCTGCAGAAATTCTCCACCATATACACCACGCCGTCGTGTTGTAGATCCAATCTATCTCTCCACCATACTCTGGTCCGAGGAAGGAGGCGTCGAGATCTGCACGTGTGCATCCCACGGAGGCACCGCCACTTGTGGTGCTAGATCGGATCGGATCGCAAGGAGGAGAAGGCACGACTACCCACGCGTTAACGCGTTCATGCGCGAATCTTCAAGGGTATGAAGATCTAATCCAATCTCTCTCGTTGTTTGCATCTCCTAGATTAGATCTTGGCTTTCCCTCTGTTCGCTCCGTAGAAAATTTTGATTTACTATGCCGCGAAACCCATCAGTGGTATCAGAGCTAGATCTATGCGTAGATGTGTTTCACGAGTAGAACACAACATGGTTGTTGCGGGCGTTGATGTTTCTGTTGCAAGCCTCTTGTTTGTGTTCTTCTTATGACGCGGGATAGTGAGATTGAAGCGGTCCAGGCCAACCTTACGCGACGTCGTTCGCGAGACCGGCTCCGCACTTGACGTGTGGCTTGTACCACACATGCGGCTGGTGGATGTCAGTTTCTCTCACTATAGTTGTCATGGGATTAACACCGGAGTTTGGCAACCATAATATCACCGTTGTGGCTTTCCATAGGTAAGAATCGTTCTTAGCATCTACTCCCATAAGACACGTAAAACATGCAATAACAAAGTAGAGGCGTCTAACTTGTTTTTGCAGGGAGTGTTTTCTGTGATATGGTATGGCCCAAGATGTGATGTGTATATTGTATGCGATGATCATGTTTTGTAATGTTTCATGACTTGCATGTCGATGAGTACACAACCGGCAGGAGCCATATGGTTGTCTTTATAATTGTGTATGACCTGCGAGTCAACTTCTTATACGCCATGTAATAGCTTTACTTTATCGCTAAGTAGTTAGCAATAGTTGTAGTTGCTATTCGTGGTGGAGGCAATCATGGTGGAGTGATGGAGATCATGCTTAACGCACAAGATGGAGATCATTGCGAGGATTGGCTATACCGTGTCACATAAAGTTATATGCATGTGATGTTTATCCCTTTATGTATCTTATTATGCTTAGATCGCGACGGTAGCATTATAAGATGATTCCTCACTTAAAGATCACGATAACCACTCAGTTCTCCCCAAGTATGCACCGTTGCGCAAGTTCGCCGTGTCCGAGCATCACGTGATGATCGGGTGCTATAGACTCTACGCCACATACAACGGTGCAAGCCAGTTTGCACACGCGGAAATACTTGGGTCTAACTTGACGAGCCTAGCATGTACAGACATGGCCTCTGAACACAAGAACCGAAAGGTTAAGCATGAGTCGTATGAATGATATGATCGACACTTTGTTGTCCACCATTGAAACCACATCTCTTCTCGTGATGATCGGATTAGGTGTGGTGAATTTGGATCGTGTTCACTAAACAACTTGAGGGATGTTGAATTTAGTGGGAGTTCATCTAGTAATTTGATTAAGTTGAACTATTTATCATGAACATAGTCTAAATTGTACTTGCAAATCATGAGATCACATGGCCAAATCCAACTTCAACTTCAACGTTTTTTGAGAAGGAAAAGCTTAGAAACAATGGGTCTAACTTCACCAATTGGTTCCGCAATCTAAGAATCATTCTGTCATGCGGACAAAGGACTATGTCCTTGGTAAAGCGTTAGGTGACCCCTGCTGCAATCGCTACGGTGATGAGAAAGTTGTCTATCATCAAGAAAGATGATTATGGTGTGATTAAGAGCACCATGTTGTTTGCTATGGAACCGAGCTTCAAAATCGTTTTGAAACCTATCCCGGGCCCTTTGAGATTCTCGAGGAGCTGAAAACCATGTTTGAGACTCATGCCCGTTCGAGAGATATGAGATCTCGAGAAGTTCTTTAACGCAAGATGGAGGAAGGAGTTCCGTTAGTGAGCACGCCATAAAGATGTCGGGCTACACTCAACGCTTTGAGCAACTGGAATGCACGATTCGGAGGAGCTCAAGATTGACAGGTTCGCAATCACTCCTCCCAGCTACAAAATTTTGTAGTGACTCATAATCAGATTTGTTCCATCGATACGATCACCGAGCTCTTCTAAAGTCAAGGCTGGAAGTGGACATCAAGAAGGATAATCATGTGTTGATGGTCAACAAGCCCTCCTTTAAGAAAGGTAAGGAGCAAAGAAGCCCTTCAAGAAGGGCGGCAAGCGCAATGCCCTGCCGAGAAGAAGCTTCAGTCTGGTCCTAAGCGGACCTCGAGTGCTTCTATTGCAAGGACAGGGGTCATGGCGCAATTGTCCAAGTACTTAGCGGACAAGAAGGCTGGCACCATCAAAGGTATATTTGATATACATGTTATTGATGTTTTCCTTACTAGCCCTCGTTGTAGTGCAGGTATTTGATACGGTTCGTTGCTAATATTTGTAACTCGAAGCAGGAGCTACGGAATAGACTTTAGGGATGATGAGGTGACGATGCGTTGGCAACGGATCAAGAGTTGATGTGATGGCCGTCGCACGCTCTCCTTAGTTTTACCTTCGGGATTAGTTTTAAACCTTAATAAATGTTATTATGTGCTGCGTTGAGCATGAACATTATTTCGGATCATGTTTATTGCAAGACGGTTATTCATTTAAATCGGAGAATAATGGTTGTTCTATTTATATGAGTAACATCTTTTATGGTCATGCACCTCTTGTGAATGGTTTATTTCTTCTAAATCTCGAAGGGATGAAACACACATCCATAACATTGAGGCTAAGAGATGCAAAGTAGTTAGTGATAATACTACTTATTTGTGGCCTTTGTCGTCTAGGTCATATTGGTGTAAAGCATGAAGAAACTCCATTCTGATGGACTTTTGGAGTCTCTTGATTTTGAATCATTTGACACATGCGAACCATGCCTCATGGGCAAGATGATCAAAACCCCGTTCTCCGGTATGATGGAGCGAGCAACGGACTTGTTGGAAATCATACATACCGATGTATGCGGACCGATGAGTGTTTCGACGCGCGGTGGATATCGCTATTTTCTCACTTTTACCGATGACTTAAGTAGATATGGGTATCTATTTAATGAAACATAAATCTGAAACGTTTGAAAAGTTCAAAGAATTTCAGAATGAAGTGGAGAACCATCGTAACAGAAAGATTAAGTTTCTACGATCCGATCGTGGAGGTGAATATTTGAGTTATGATTTTCTCACGCATCTTAAAGCAAGTCGAATCGTTTCACAACTCATGCCACCCGGAACACCACAGCGCAATGGTGTGTGTGAACGCCGGAATCGAACCCTATTAGATATGGTCCGATCAATGATGTCTCTTACTGATTTGCCGTTATCATTTTGGGGTTATGCATTAGAAACCGTTGCATTCACTTTAAATAGGGCTCCATCTAAATCCGTTGATACGACACCATATGAACTGTGGTTTGGTGCAAAACCTAAGTTGTCGTTTCTTAAAGTTTGGGTATGCGAAGCTTACGTCAAGAAGTTGATGCCGGACAAGCTCGAACCCAAAGCGGAGAAATGCGTCTTCATAGGATACCCTAAGGAAACCATTGGGTATACCTTCTATCACAGAACCGAAGGCAAAGTGTTTGTCGCAAAGAACGGTTCCTTTCTTGTGGCATCCCGCAAAAACCACTACTAGAAAATCGCGTTGAATTTGTGCATTGCATCGCCATCATCATGCATTGTTTGCCAAAACTATTTTCACCAAGCCCGTTTTGTTTTCTAAAAACGCCCCATCTTTATTCAAACGCCAAACCCGGGGCTCCGGAGTATTTTGTTTTGCCGCTATCGGTTTGCAAACGGAGTTATTAAAACAAATAAAAATTATAATTATTTTTGGTGGGGCAGTCGAACGGTCCGAACCGACCGAACGACCGCCCCAGAAAACTAAATCGGTCCGAGAACTGGACACCCCAACAAAACTTAAATCTACCCAGCTTCCTACCCACCCCAGCCTCCACATCACTCCTACCTATCACGCGCTGCCACGTCACCCACTCCTCTCCCCCCAACCAATGCCCTTTTGCCACCTAGACTAGACCCAACCCCCACTTCCCCTCTCTCACGGTCCAGACACCAAACACAAGCAGGCACGCAACACAGCATGCAGCCAACCCCCACCAGCTGCCACAGGCCCCTGGCCCCACACACGCACATGACGCACGCTACACGCCACGACCCCCCCACGCACCCTGTTCATCTCCCACCTCGCGACCCGCCTCCCCTGGAACCGCCCAGCTCCGGCCCCCGCCTCGTGCCTCGCTCCCCCAGTAGCCCGCCACACGCCCCCAACCTCGCTCCGCCCGCCACCATGACCGCGGGCCCGTCGCCGCCCTCGTGGACTCTATCCCGCCAGACCTCCGCGGCCGCCACCAGCAGACCGCTCGCCCCTCGCGCCCGCCGCGCCGCTCCCGCCGCCCGACCCCAGCTCCCGGCCTCGCTCGGCCACGCGTCGCCTGCCTCGCCGCCACGCGCGTCGCCTGCCCTCCCCGTCGCCGAGCCCGCCAAGGCCCCTCCGGATCCCGCCCGTCTCCGTCCCTCTGCTCGCCCTGCGCCGCGCCCGCTCTGCTCCACCTCCTTCCTCGCCAGGGCGTCTGCGTCGCCACGCCGTGTTCGCCCGCCAGCGTCGCGTCGCCGTCCTGCCCAAGCCGCGGCGCCCATAGCGCCGCCTCAAGCTCCGTCGCCCTCTGCCTCCTCGAGCCGCGTCCTCTTGCCCTGCAAGCCCCGAGACGCCCGCTCACTTGGCGCCAGCTCCTCCCGCCTCCGGCCCCGCAGCGGCTCGCCCGGGCGCCCTCGTCACCGCGGTCCCTCGCAGCGTCGCCCCTGTCTCGCTGCGCCCCTCGTCGGGCTCTGCGCCACCTCGGCTCCCATTTTCGTCTCAAGCTTACACTGCGTGTACCCCCGTCCCTGCAACCGACCCCCGATGTGTCGAAGTTTTGGCTACAAGTGTGGTGAAGCTCGCGAGGATGTCCAGACCCTCGTGTTTGACGAGAATCCCCACAAGATCTTCCGAAGACCCTAGAACGCCATGTTTCTACCAAGCACTCCGTTGGCGAACCCGTGCGTGGAGATTGTACCGAGACGGGGACTCTAGGAGGTTACCGGTACCACATCCAAGGCCGTCATCGTCTACCCAAGCCGGTACCCGGACATCCTCGTCACGGATCGACAAGTTCTCCGTCATGAAACCGAGAGCACGGATCCGAAGACCCTGGTCCACAGATCCGGTGACGCAGAACCCTGGCGCCAAGATGGGAATCAAGACCGATCCTCAAGATCGAACTGGACCGACCAACATGATCGCCTAGACGGATACGACAAGTGCCACTCTCGGACGCCAAGCACTTCGCCGCGGAACGCCAAGGTCGCCCCGGAACGCCAAGTGCCCCCGAGGACACCGAGACACCGACGCGACAAGTTCTTCACGCCCGAACGCCAAGCCCGATAAGATCTACCCGATCCAAGACCACGACGACGACAAGTTCTTCACCCCGGACACCGAGGCCCCGGATGCACCAAGATCTACCCTTTTCCGAGAATGTTTCCGCCGAGACCAATCCGTCGCACCCTGGACCCCGAGACCCTGACCCCGAACGACAAGTTCTTCACCCCGGACACCGAGGCCCCGGATGCACCAAGATCTACCCTTTTCGAGAACGTTTCCGCGAGACCAATCCGTCGCACCTGGACCCGAGACCGACCCCGAACCCCGGAACCCAAGTTCGTCGAGACCCCTAATGTGTGAACCCCTCTCCGAGAACCCTATTTTATAAATGCCATCTATATAATTTGTTGCATATTAAATCATAATCTTGCATGCATACATTCATGTGGTTTGGGGGCCTTATGCCGATTCACCTAATAATTAAATATGGGGCCCATATGCGGACAAATCTAGTCTCATATCGGCCTCATTTAAACTGGTGTAGCGAACCGGTATCTTACCTTACCTTGTTATAACAACATTTAAATTGCGGGGATCTAAATAACTTGCACCATCTAATTAATTGTCGGGACCCCGGTTCCACTTAATATGACCTAATTGCATCGCACCTTTGCCATGCCATGCATCATACATGCATCATGCCGATCTTCTGTCGTGTATTAAATCTTGCATCCGGTATTTATTCTAGTGTTTTGCTTCTTCGCGGATAAGGTCGTTGAGTTGATGTGAGCTTCGCCCCGATCCTCGGATGAACCCTTCGACAATGTTTCAGGCGAGCATCTCCCCCTTTCTACCTATCTTACTTTTATAGTGTTTTACTCCTTCCTGTTGATCTATTGCTATCTGTGTTGCGATGCTTTAGTTTTCGTACCCGTGATATCCCCTTGCAGCCGTATATTGCCTTGGACACACCCTATTCCCTGTTGTTTGGTAGATAGTTGGACTTGCGCGTCGTAGTTGCTTGCTCAAGTGCTGATGTGTGTCGTCATATGCCACGATTCTTGATGTATTGCCGCATGTTGATGTTGGAGATGATTCTAGTTTTACTTATCGTCACTTTAATTTCTGTTTAACAACTAAAATTGAAATAAGCGAGGCATCGGTGGGTGATAGAAAATATTTGGTTTCGACGCCCACTTGTGTCCCGTAAGACCCGAGTACTTGATACTGTTCCTTGATTTTTGCGCGCTATCCACATCCGGGAGGTATATGGGACCCCCCTGAGCCAGAGCTTGATTCAGACTTATTTCTTGAGGCCACAACTAGTTTGAGGTGTTTTACTATCCTGTACTTATGCCATGCTACTTTCTGTATTTAAATTGTGCGAGGTACTGCCCACTGAACTGTTTAGGGAGCGGAGGGAAGACGCGGTATCGGCGGTCCTGTTTGGGGATCTGTCGCTTCATGACCATTGACGCAAACCTTGAGTCCGTCTCTGAGCTTGCTTACTTTGTTATGGTATACTCCAAGGGTGGCCCTGAAATATTTCTGAATCCTGTGATTGTTCACCGTGAAAGCCTCGTTGGGTTTTGATTTGGTTTTTCCGAGGTTGATCGAGCGTGTGTTGCTATTGGTGCACCCCGGCCGGGTAAAACTTTCTGAAAGCCGTGTCCGCGGATATGGACGACTTGGAGCACAGTATCTTGATCATAGACAAGCATAACTAAAGTTTATTGCTATAAATTTGACTTATAATGACTAGTAATTAGCTTCACTATAATGGAATGGCTAAATAATACTGCCCACAATTGCTTGTTTGGTTGTCGCTTGCGACAATTGTATCTGACTAGTAAGTATTGCAACTACAACGAAATGGCTGAATAAAAGTACCAACAACTGCTGGGTTTTGGGATTATATCATGCTATCTGTATTTGATTAGTAATTACCGCAACTATCACGGAATGGTCAACTAAAAGTGCCCACTGCTTACTTTATCAGGATGATTATCTACATCTGACTAGTAATCGCTGCAACGATAACTGAATAAATAAAACTGCCAACTGTGTGAGTTCCTCGGTTGACTTCCTCGTTTGGTCTCGAGGGGGAAACACCAGGATGGGTTTGTCTGGTGTTAGCTTCAGGTTGGATCCGGATAGGTCTATCTTACCCCTCTCTGATAACCGCCAGTTGTATTGAGTCTCTATAGGTTGTTTAGTGCATGCTGCCGCTGCCGCTCAGTCCACCATACCTATGTAGGCGAGGACCGCCGAATTCTAGCCTCGCCGTGTACTGGCCTCAGTACTGACGCTCCTTCTTTTTCCTTTGCCCTTTGTCGGCACCCCTTTGTTTTAAGCAGGTTTTGAGATCGACGTCGTTAGCAGGGTTACCCTTCCGGCTTGGCCTGGGCAGGGTTATGGACGCCATTGGTTATTCTTCAGGGCTCTTAGCCCCATTTGCATCTTGTCCGTAGCTGGACGCTCTATCGTTTTCAAGGTGATTTGGACCTTTGTATATTATATCTGTATTCTTGACTCATTGAGTCGCCCCTGTGTTATACCTGTTCTGTGGGTCCCATCGAGGACTGTTGTGTAATGTTATTACTTCGTTTTCCACCCGCACGAAAGTGCCTGGTGGGCACCTTTGAATCGTTTCTATGCGGGTTTGGCGAATTTTGCTCAAACTTGCATAGGTCCGATCGAGGGTGTTCTGAGTGGTATCGAGGCGATTGCGATACCCCAAGTCCACTGTGGGATAACCTAGCTAACGGCCAAGTAGAGTGTCAAAACTATTTTGCAAAATCGGTTGGATAGTTACGATTAGGTCTGATTTTATTCCTACCCTCTGCTATTCTTCTCTTACCTCTACGTGTTTTGAATCCGCTCTCTTCCTTTCTTGAGTCCAGGATTTCTCGTGGTTGGGATTTAAATCGTACCTTGAGGTTTCGCTTCCTCCTTTGGTAACGGTGTGCTACCATCCGGTGTTCAAGCTGCACGAGGAATCCGTCACGGTGTTACCATTCTTTGTTCCTTGCTTGTGCCTTCCGTGTTTTCCACGCGACGACATCCCCACGAGACCGATGCGTAGTCGCATCACTCCTTTGTTTCCGAACCTCGCTTGCCGAGATCTTGATCGATTCGAGAACGATTGCACGCTTTTCCACTGATTGTGCAGAGTAATAGTTTGGGTGCGTGATGGATTGGCCCCCATGCCGACTACCCCTTCTATTCGCTTTTGTACATTGAAGTGGAAGAGAATGCATCGGTTCCCTTTTCCATCGGAGCTAGAGGTGGCTTTATTTGTTGAAGCCTCTATCTTCGACCTTTTGTCTCCGGAGTGTTTCCTCGACGATCACGGACAACGACCTCTTGTTAGTGGTGTCGCGAGGATCTACACGATGCGAGAAGATGCAGATCGCCGACCTTCCTTCCGGTACCATGAGGCGGATCTCGAGGGCGAGATCCATTGTTAGTGGTGTCGAATTGTGGCATCCCGCAAAAACCACTACTAGAAAATCGCGTTGAATTTGTGCATTGCATCGTCATCATCATGCATTGTTTGCCAAAACTATTTTCACCAAGCCCGTTTTGTTTTCTAAAAACGCCCCATCTTTATTCAAACGCCAAACCCGGGGCTCCGGAGTATTTTGTTTTGCCGCTATCGGTTTGCAAACGGAGTTATTAAAACAAATAAAAATTATAATTATTTTTGGTGGGGCAGTCGAACGGTCCGAACCGACCGAACGACCTTGTAAAACTAAATCGGTCCGAGAACTGGACACCCCAACAAAACTTAAATCTACCCAGCTTCCTACCCACCCCAGCCTCCACATCACTCCTACCTATCACGCGCTGCCACGTCACCCACTCCTCTCCCCCCAACCAATGCCCTTTTGCCACCTAGACTAGACCCAACCCCCACTTCCCCTCTCTCTCACCAGTCCCAGCACACCAAACACAAGCACACACGCAACACAGCGCGCATGCAGCCAACCCCCCCGCTGCCACAGGCCCCGCTGGCCCCACGCACACACGACGCCTGACGCCCACGACCCCCACGCACCCTGTTCATCTCCCACCTCGCGACCCGCCTCCCCTGGAACCGCCCAGCTCCGGCCCCCGCCTCGTGCCTCGCTCCCCCAAGCCCCAGCGCGCGCCACGCCCCAACCTCGCTCGCCCGCCCGCGCCACCCACGACCGCGGCCCCCGCTACCGCCCTCGTCGGACTCTGTCCCTTGGGACCTCAGCCGCCACCAGCGACCCGCGCTCTCGCCTCCGCCCGCCTGCGCGTCGCCCGCCTCCGCCGACCCCCAAGCTCCCCGGCCTCGCTCCGGCCACGCGTCGCTGCCTCGGCCGCCACGCTGTCGCGTCGCCTCCCTCGTCGCCGAGCCCGCAAGGCCTCCGCGGATCCCCGCTCGTCCCTCTGCTCGCCCTGCAGCGCCGCCCGCTGCTCCCTCCTTCCTCGCCAGGGCGTCTGCGTCGCCACCGGCGTGTTCGCCCCCGCCCGCGTCGCCGTCCTGCGCCCAAGCCGCGCCGCCCGCCATAGCGCCGCGAAGCTCCCGTCGCCCTCTGCTCCTCGAGCCGGCGCGTCCTCTTCGCCCACCAAGCCCAGCGGCCGGGCGCCCGCTCCCGCGGCGCCAGCTCCTCCCGCCTCGGCCCCGCAGCCTTCGCCCGCCGGAGCCTCCCTCGTCACGGCGGTCCTGCTCCGCTCGCGTCGCTGTCCTCGCCGCCCCTCGTCGCTCTGCGCCACCTCGGCCTCCCACTGCGTCGCCAAGCTTCACTGCGTGTACCCACCTCGCACCGACCCCGATGTGTCGAAGTTTTGGCTACAAGTGTGGTGAAGCTCGCGAGGATGTCCAGACCCTCGTGTTTGACGAGAATCCCCACAAGATCTTCCGAAGACCCTAGAACGCCATGCTCTCTACCAAGCACTCCGTTGGCGAACCGATGCGTGAAGATTGTACCGAGACGGGGACTCTAGGAGGTTACCGGTACCACATCCAAGGTCGTCATCGTCTACCCAAGCCGGTACCCGGACATCCTCGTCACGGATCGACAAGTTCTCCGTCATGAAACCGAGAGCACGGATCCGAAGACCCTGGTCCACAGATCCGGTGACGAGAACCCACAGGCGCCAAGATCTGGGCGAAGACCGATCCGGCGAACCCCACGGACCAACATGATCGCCTGACGGATCGACAAGTGCCACTCTCGGACGCTAAGCTTCATGGAGCCAAGGTCGCCCGGAACGCATAAGTGCCCCGAGGACACCGAGACACCGACGCGACAAGTTCTTCACTCCCGAACGCCAAGACCGATAAGATCTACCCGATCCGAAGACCCTGACCCCGAACGACAAGTTCTTCACCCCGGACACCGAGGCCCCGGATGCACCAAGATCTACCCTTTTCCGAGAACGTTTCCGCCGAGACCAATCCGTCGCACCCTGGACCCCGAGACCCTGACCCCGAACGACAAGTTCTTCACCCCGGACACCGAGGCCCCGGATGCACCAAGATCTACCCTTTTCCGAGAACGTTTCCGCCGAGACCAATCCGTCGCACCCTGGACCCCGAGACCGACCCCGAACCCCGGAACCCAAGTTCGTCGAGACCCCTAATGTGTGAACCCCTCTCCGAGAACCCTATTTTATAAATGCCATCTATATAATTTGTTGCATATTAAATCATGATCTTGCATGCATACATTCATGTGGTTTGGGGGCCTTATGCCGATTCACCTAATAATTAAATATGGGGCCCATATGCGGACAAATCTAGTCTCATATCGGCCTCATTTAAACTGGTGTAGCGAACCGGTATATTACCTTACCTTGTTATAACAACATTTAAATTGCGGGGATCTAAATAACTTGCACCATCTAATTAATTGTCGGGACCCCGGTTCCACTTAATATGACCTAATTGCATCGCACCTTTGCCATGCCATGCATCATACATGCATCATGCCGATCTTCTGTCGTGTATTAAATCTTGCATCCGGTATTTATTCTAGTGTTTTGCTTCTTGCGGATAAGGTCGTTGAGTTGATGTGAGCTTGCCCGATCCTCGGATGAACCCTTCGACAATGTTTGATGAGCATCTCCCCCTTTCTACCTATCTTACTTTTATAGTGTTTTACTCCTTCCTGTTGATCTATTGCTATCTGAGTTGCGATGCTCTAGTTTCGTACCCGTGATATCCCTTGCAGCCTTATATTGCCTTGGACACACCTATTCCTGTTGTTTGGTAGATAGTTGGACTTGCGGCGTCGTAGTTGCTTGCTCAAGTCTGATGTGTCGTCATATGCCACGATTCTTGATGTATTGCCGCATGTTGATGTTGGAGATGATTCTAGTTTTACTTATCGTCACTTTAATTTCTGTTTAACAACTAAAATTGAAATAAGCATAGGCGTCGGTGGGTGATAGAAAATATTTGGTTTCGAGCCCACTTGTGTCCGTAAGACCCCGAGTACTTGATACTGTTCCTTGATTTTTTGGCGCTATCCACATCCGGGAGGTATATGGGACCCCCAGGCGAGCTTGATTCGGACTTATTTCTTGGGGCCACAACTAGTTTGAGGTGTTTTACTATCTGTACTTATGCCATGCTACTTTTTGTATTTAAATTGTGCGAGGTACTGCACACTGTACTGTTTTGGAAGCGGAGTGATTACGCGGTATCGACAGTCCCCGTTTGGGGATCTGCTGTCGCTTACAGCCATTGACGCAAACCTTGAGTCCGTCTCGAAGCTTGCTTACTTCGTTGCGGGTATACTCCAAGGGTGGCCCCTGAAATATTTCGAATCTGTGATTGTTCAGTCGTGAAAGCCTCGTTGGGTTTGATTTGGTTTTTCCGAGGTTGATCGGCGTGTGTTGCTATTGGTGCACCCGGTAAAACTTTCAAAGCCGTGTCAGCGGATATGGACGACTTGGCACATGATATCTCGATCATAGACAAGCATAACTAAAGTTTATTGCTATAAATTTGACTTATAATGACTAGTAATTAGCTTCACTATAATGGAATGGCTAAATAATCGCCCACAATTGCTTGTTTGGTTGTCGCTACGGCGATTGTATCGACTAGTAAGTATTGCAACTTCTAGCGAAATGGCTGAATAAAAGTACCAACAACTGCTGGGTTTTGGGATTATATCATGCTATTCGTATTTGATTAGTAATTACCGCAACTATCACGGAATGGTCAACTAAAAGTGCCCATGCTTACTTTATCGGGATGATTATCTACATCGACTAGTAATTTGCAGCGATAATGAATAAATAAAGCGCCAACTGTGAGTTCCTCGGTTGACTTCCTCGTTTGGTCTCGAGAAACACGAGATGGGTTTGTCGGTGTTAGCTTCAGGTTGGATCCGGATAGGTCTATCTTACCCCTCTCGATAACCGCCATTGTATTGAGTCTCTATAGGTTGTTTAATGCATCTTTGCTTTCGATCCACCATACCTATGTAGGCGAGGACCGCGAATTCTAGCCTCGCCGTGTCTTGGCCTCGATCTTGGCTCCTTCTTTTCCTTTGCCCTTTGTCGGCACCTTTATTTTAAGCGGTTTTGAGATCGGCGTCGTTAGCGGGGTTACCCTTCCGCTTGGCACAGGGGTTATGGACGCCATTGGTTATTCTTCAGGGCTCTTAGCCCCATTTGCATCTTGTCCGTAGCTGGACGCTCTATCGTTTTCAAGGTGATTTGGACCTTTGTATATTATATCTGTATTCTTGACTCATTGAGTCGCCCCTGTGTTATACCTGTTCTGTGGGTCCCATCGAGGACTGTTGTGTAATGTTATTACTTCGTTTTCCACCCGCACGAAAGTGCCTGGTGGGCACCTTTGAATCGTTTCTATGCGGGTTTGGCGAATTTTGCTCAAACTTGCATAGGTCCGATTCTGAGGGTGTTACATTTCTTGAGAAGGAGTTTCTCTCGAAAGAAGTGAGTGGGAGGAAAGTAGAGATAGACAAGGTTATTGAACCTTCTCTTGAATTGGAGAGTAGCGCAGCACCTGAAATTGTTCCAGTGCCGCCTGCACCAACAATAGAGGAAGCTAATGACAAGGATCATGAAGCTTCGGACGATCTCTCTTGAGCGTCGCGGTCGACAAGGTCGCGTGCCCTCCCGAGTGGTACGGCAACCTGTCTTGACTGTCTTGTTGGTAGAAGACGGTGAACCTACGAACTATGAGGAAGCGATGAGCCCGGACTCGAGAAATGGCTAGAAGCCATGAAAACCGAATTGGGATCCATGAGAAAACCAAGTATGGACTTTGGTGGACCCTCCTAGCGTAGAAAGGCCGTTGAGTGCAAATGGATCTTCAAGAAGAAAAGCGGACGGATGGTAATGTTACCGTCTATAAGCACGGCTTGTCGCAAGGTTTTCGACAAGTTCAAGGTGTTGACTACGATGAGAATTTCTCTCCGTGGCGATGTTTAAGCCCATTCGGATTTTATTAGCAATTGCTGCGTTTCATGATTATGAAATATGGCGAGATGGATGTCAAATCGCTTTCCTCAATGGGAACATTGATGAAGAGTTGTATATGATGCAACCCGAAGGTTTTGTCGATCCTAAGGATGCTAGTAAAGTATGCAAACTTCAACGTTCCATTTATGGACTGAAGCAAGCATCTCGGAGTTGGAACCTTCGTTTTGATCAAGTGATCAAGAGCTTTGGATTTGTTCCAAATTGCTCTGAGCTTGTATCTACAAGAAAGTGAGTGGGAGCTCGGTGTCGTTTCTGGTACTATATGTGGATGACATATTGATTATTGGAAATGACATCAACATGCTTAACAATGTGAAGAGTTATTTGAACAAGTTTTTTTCAATGAAAGACCTAGGTGAAGCTGCTTATATATTGGGCATCAAAATCTATAGAGATAGACAAAGGCTTTGATAGCTTTAAGCCGGAGTACATACCTAGACAAAGTTACGAAAAGGTTCGAGAATGGATAAGGCAAAAAAGGTTCAGTGCCTATGTTGTCGGTAAGATATTGAGCAAGGCTCGGTGTCCTGATGGTAAATGATAGGAAGCTATGAGCAAAGTGCATTATGCCTCGGCCATAGGTTCCATCATGTATGCCATCTTTGTACTAGACGGATGTGTTCAATGCTCTTAGTTTGACGCGAGATATCAAAGTGATCCGAGTGGAACACTAGACAGCCGTGAAGAACATCCTAAAGTACCTAAATAGAACTAAAGAAATGTTCTTAGTCTATGGGGGTGATGAACGACTTGTAAAAGGTTACGTCGACGCTAGTTTCGACAAACAAGGATGATTCTAAATCTTAGACATGATACGTTTATATTTTGAATGGAGGAGCTTTGGAGAGAAGCAAGCAAAGCGTGATCGCGGGATCTGATGAAAGCGGAATACATGGTCTGCAGGAAGCGTCAAGTGAAGGAGTTTGGATCGAAACTTCATCATCGAGCTTGGCGTGGTTCCAAGTGCATTGGACCTTTGGAGATATTGTGTGACAACAACGGGCGCCATAGCACTCGCTAAGGAGCCAAGATATCATCAAAGACCAAGCATATCAACCGCAAGTTTCATATAATCCGGGATTATATAGCGATGGAGATCGAAGATTAGCAAAGTACATATGGATGCGAATGTCGCAGATCCACCGACTAAACCTCTTCCACGTGTAAAACATGATCAACACCTCTGCCATGGGCGTGATTGTTGCCAAATGTAAACTAGATTATTGACTCTAGTGCAAGTGGGAGACTGTTGGAATTATGCCCTAGAGGCAATAATAAAGATGTTATTATTATAATTCTTGTTCATGATAAAGTTTATATTCCATGCTAGAATTGTATTAAGCGGAAACTTTAATACTTGTGTGGTTTGTGAACAACACCGTGTCCCTAATGCGCCTCTATGGACTAGCTCATTGATCAATGATGGTTAAGGTTTCCTAACCATAGACATGAGTTGTCAATTGATAATGAGATCATATCATTGGGAGAATGATATGATGGATGACCAAACTAAGTGAAGCAATTAGATCGTTTCATCGTGTTCATCTTTGCGAAGCTTTTCCTATGTCAAATATTGTATTCCTTAGACCATGAGATAATGCAACTCCCTGGTACGGAAGAAAGCTTTGAGGTCATCAATCGTCATCCTATGAGAGGGTGATCATAAAGGTGTCTCTCGGTGATCGGAAATATCTGTTGGGTTGTATGTATCGAGATGGAATTTGTCCTCCCAAGTCGGAGAGATATACTTGGGCCCACTCGTGTCGATATCAACACCGCTTGCAAGCATGTGGTTAAGGAGTTAATCACAAAGTGATATCGGATTCGGAACAGTAAAGTACTTCTTGTGAGCGAGATTGAACTAGGTATGGCGTGCACCGACGATCGAATCTCGGGCAAGTAAAATATCGCGAGACGAGGAATATATATATGGGATTGATTGAATCCGGCATCGTGGTTCATCCGATATGATCATCGATGAATGTGTGAGTCAATATGGGTGCCCAGACCCGCTGTTGATTATTGATAGAAGATCATGTCGCATATTCTCGAACCCGCAGGTCACACACTTAACGTATCTCGGCGCTAGGATAGATTGGATAATTGGTTTATGAATTTTGTTCGAGTCTCGGATGGGATCCGGGATATCACGAGAGGTTCGGAATGGTCGGAGAATAAGATTCATATAAGCGGTGCAGTTTTGGAGTTGAATTGTTCCGGTTAATCGGTATTATCTTGGAAGCTTCTAGAACCTTCCGGAAGGGGACCAACGTGGCCCCATCTTCCGGGAGGGGGCATGGGCCTATGAGGGAGTGTCCTGGTCGCATTGGTCCAGGGGTACAAGGCCCCATAGGGCCCAGCCGATTCTAGAGAGATTTGACTCGTTTAAATCTCGGGATAGAATTTCTAGATAAGGGAGAGTTTAAATCGTTTAAACTAGAGATAGGATTTCTAGATAAGGGAGAGTTTAAATTGTTTAAACTAGAGATAGGCTTGGAGGAGGGGCAAGGGCTGGCCGCCCCCTCCCCTCTATATATAGAGGGGTGGTGCGCCCCCTCCCCTCACACACCTTCCTCCAAGCCCTAGCTGCCTTGCTACCTTCCTATCTCCCTCCCGACTGTTTGTAGGCGAAGCCCTGCAGCAGAAATTCTCCACCATATACACCACGCCGTCGTGTTGTAGATCCAATCTATCTCTCCACCATACTCGCTGGTCCGAGGAAGGAGGAGACGTCGAGATGCTGCACGTGTGCATCTCACGGAGGCACCTCCACTTGTGGTGCTAGATCGGATCGGATCGCGAGGAGGAGAAGCGAGTACGACTACATCACCCACGTTCCGACGAACATTCCGCTGTGCGAATCTTCAAGGGTATGAAGATCTAATCCAATCTCTCTTGTTGTTTGCATCTCCTAGATTAGATCTTGGCTTTCCCTCTGTTCGCTCCGTAGAAAATTTTGATTTACTATGCCGCGAAACCCATCAATTTACCATAGCTGGACACTGAGACTTGCTCAATATCATACCTGACAACATAGGCACTGAACCTTTCTTCGCCTTATCCATTCTAAACCTTTTCAGAACTTTGTCTAGGTATGTACTCTGGCTTAAAGCTATCAGGCGTCTTTGTCTATCACTATAGATTTTGATGCCCAATATATAAGCAGCTTCACCTAGGTCTTTCATTGAAAAACACTTGTTCAAATAACTCTTCACATCGTTAAGCATGTTAATGTCATTTCCAATAATCAATATGTCATCCACATATAGTACCAGAAATGTCACCGATCTCCCACTCACTTTCTTGTAGATACAAGCTTCGTAGCAATTTGGAACAAATCCAAAGCTCTTGATCACTTGATCAAAACAAAGGTTCCAACTCCGAGATGCTTGCTTCAGTCCATAAATGGAATGCTGAAGTTTGCATACTTTATTAGCATCCTTAGGATCGATAAAACCTTCGGGCTGCATCATATACAACTCTTCATCAATGTTGCCATTGAGGAACGCAGTCTTGACATCCATCTGGCATATTTCATAATCATGAAATGCAGCAATTGCTAATAAAATCTGAATGGACTTAAACATCGCTACGGGAGAGAAAGTCTCATCGTAGTCAACACCTTGAACTTGTCGAAAACCTTTCGCGACAAGCCGCTCGAAAACCTTTCGCGACAAGCCGTGCTTTATAGATGGTAACATTACCATCTGCGTCTGTTTTCTTCTTGAAGATCCATTTGCACTCAACGGCCTTTCGGTCGCTAGGAGGGTCCACCAAAGTCCATACTTGGTTTTCGCTCATGGATCCCAATTCGGATTTCATGGCCTCTAGCCATTTCTCAGAGTCTGGGCTCATCATCGCTTCCTCATAGTTCGTAGGTTCACTGTCTTGTACCAACAATACAGTCAAGACAGGGTTGCCGTACCACTCAGGAGGGGCACGCGACCTTGTCGACCTGCGACGTTCAGTAGTAGCATCGTCCGAAGCTTCATGATCCTTGTCATTAGCTTCCTCTATTGTTGGTGCGGTGACCTTGGAACAATTTCAGTCTTTGCGCTACTCTCCAATTCAAGAGAAGGTTCAACAACCTCGTCTAGCTCTACTTTCCTCCCACTCACTTCTTTTGAGAGAAACTCCTTCTCAAGAAAGGAACCGTTCTTTGCGACAAACACTTTGCCTTCGGTTCTGTGATACAAGGTATACCCAATAGTTTCCTTAGGGTATCCTATGAAGACGCATTTATCCGCTTTGGGTTCGAGCTTGTCCAGCATCAATTCCTTGACGTAAGCTTCGCATCCCCAAACTTTAAGAAATGACAACTTAGGTTTAGCACCAAACCACAGTTCATACGGTGTCGTCTCAACGGATTTAGATGGTTCCCTATTTAAAGTGAATGCAGCGGTTTCTAATGCATACCCCAAAATGATAACGGCAAATCAGTAAGAGACATCATCGATCGGACAATATCTAATAGGGTTCGATTCCGGCGTTCAGACACACCATTGCGCTGTGGTGTTCCGGGTGGCGTGAGTTGCGAAACGATTCCACTTGCTTTAAGATGCGTGAGAAAATCATAACTCAAATATTCACCTCCACGACCGGATCGTAGAAACTTAATCTTTCTGTTATGATGGTTCTCCACTTCATTCTGAAATTCCTTGAACTTTTCAAATGTTTCAGATTTATGTTTCATTAAATAGATATACCCATATCTACTTAAGTCATCGGTAAAAGTGAGGAAATAGCGATATCCACCGGCGTTAAACACTCATCGGTCCGCACACATCGGTATGTATGATTTCCAACAAGTCCGTTGCTTCCATCATACCGGAGAACGGGGTTTTGATCATCTTGCCCATGAGGCATGGTTCGCTTGTGTCAAATGATTCAAAATCAAGAGACTCCAAAAGTCCATCAGAATGGAGTTTCTTCATGCGCTTTACACCAATATGACCTAGACGACAGTGTCACAAATGAGTAGTATTATCACTATCTACTTTGCATATCTTAGCCTCAATGTTATGGATGTGTGTTTCATCCCTTTCGAGATTCAGAAGAAATAAACCATTCACAACAGGTGCATGACCATAAAAGATGTTACTCGTATAAATAGAACAACCATTATTCTCCGATTTAAATGAATAACCGTCTTGCAATAAACACGATCCAGAAATAATGTTCATGCTCAACGCAGGCACATAATAACACTTATTAAGGTTTAAAACTAATCCCGAAGGTAAAACTAAGGAGAGCGTGCCGACGGCCATCACATCAACTCTTGATCCGTTGCCAACGCGCATCGTCACCTCATCCCTCGCAAGCCGCCGTCTATTCCGTAGCTCCTGTTTCGAGTTACAAATATTAGCAACTGAACCAGTATCAAATACCCAGGCACTACAACGAGGGATAGTAAGGAAAACATCAATAACATGTATATCAAATATACCTTTGATGGTGCCAGCCTTCTTGTCCGCTAAGTACTTCGGACAGTTGCGCTTCCAGTGACCCTTGTCCTTGCAATAGAAGCACTCAGTGTCCGGCTTGGGTCCAGACTTGAGCTTCTTCTCAGCAGGGGCAACGCGCTTGCCGCCGCCTTTCTTGAAGGGCTTCTTTGCACCCTTACCTTTCTTGAAGGTGGGGGGCTTGTTGACCATCAACACATGATTATCCTTTTTGATGTCCACCTCCATGCCTTGACTTTGCGAAGAGCTCGGTGATCGTATCAGTGGAACCAATCTGATTGTGAGTCACTACAAAACTTTTGTAGCTGGGAGGGAGTGATTGCAGAACCCTGTCAATCTTGAGCTCTTCTGGAATCGTGCATTCCAGTTTCTCAAGGCGTTGAGTGTAGCTCGACATCTTAATGGCGTGCTCGCTAACGAAACTCCCTTTCTCCATCTTGCAGTTAAAGAACTTCTCAGAGATCTCATATCTCTCGAGCGGGCTGATGCGAAACATAGTTTTCAGCTCCTCAAGAATCTCAAAGGGCAGGGATAGTCTTCAAAACGATTTTGAAGGTCCGATTCCATAGCAAACAACATGGTGCTCTTAATCACACCATAATCATCTTTATGACCGATAGACAGCTTTCTCATCGGTAGCATCTACAGCAGGGGCGTCACCCAGCGCATTTTCAAGGACATAGTCCTTTTGACCGCCAGAGAGAATGATTCTCAGATTGCGGAACCAATTGGTGAAGTTAGACCCATTGTTTCTAAGCTTTTCCTTCTCAGCAAAAACCTTGAAGTTGAAGTTGGACTTAGCCATTTGATCTACAATATTTGCAAGTACAAATTAGACTATGTTCATGATAACTAGTTCAACTTTTAATCAAATTACTAGATGAACTCCCACTAAATTCAACATCCCTCAAGTTGTTTAGTGAACATGATCCAAATTCACCACACCTAATCCGATCTTCACGAGAAGAGATGTGGTTTCAATGGTGGACAACGAAGTGTCGATCATATCATTCATATGACTCATGCTTAACCTTTCGGTTCATGTGTTCCGAGGCCATGTCTGTACATGCTAGGCTCGTCAAGTAAAACCCAAGTATTTCCGCGTGTGCAAAACTGGCTTGCACCCGTTGTATGTGAACGTAGATTCTATAGCACCCGATCATCATGTGATGCTTGGACACGACGAACTTTCGCAATGGTGCATACATGGGGAGAACACAGTTTTATCTTGATCTTTAAATGAGGAATCATCTTATAATGCTACCGTCGCGATCTAAGCATAATAAGATACATAAAAGGATAAACATCACATGCATATAACTTTATGTGACATGGTATAGCCAATCTTCGCGCAATGATCTCCATCTTGTGCGTGCCGGCATGATCTCCATCACTCCACCATGATTGCCTCCACCACGAATAGCAACTACAACTATTGCTAACTACTTAGCGATAAAGTAAAGCTATTACATGGCATATAAGAAGTTGACTCACAGGTCATACACAATTATAAAGACAACCATATGGATCCTGCCGGTTGTGTACTCATCTACATGCAAGTCGTGAAACATTAGAAAACATGATCATTGCATACAATACACACATCATATCTTGGGCCATACCATATCACAGAAAACACTCCCTGCAAAACAAGTATGACGCCTCTACTTTGTTGCTGCATGTTTTACTGGCTTATGGGAGTAGCAAGCTGAGAACGATTCTTACCTACGGAAAGCCACAACGGTGATATTATGGTTGCCAAACTCCGGTGTTAATCCCATGACAACTATAGTGAGAGAAACTGGCATCCACCAGCCACATGTGTGGAACAAGCCACACATCAAGTGCGGAGCCGGTCTCATGACGACGTCGCGTAAAGGTTGGCCCGGACCGCTTCAATATCACTATCCCGCGTCATAATAAGAACACAAACAAGAGGCTTGCACAGAAAACATCAACGCGCAACAACCATGTTGCGTTCTTCGTGAAACACATCTACGCATAGATCTAGCTCGATACCATCAAGGGTTTCGCATAGTAAATCAAAAATTTCTACGGATGCGAACGGAAAGCCAAGATCTAATGGGAGATGCAAACAACGAGAGATTAGATGAGATCTTCATACCCTTGAAGATTCAAGACAATGAACGTTCGTTGGGCGTGGGTGATGTAGTCGCATTTCGCTTCTCCTCCTCGCGATCCGCTCCGATCTAACACCGCAAGTGGCGATGCCTCCGAGAGATGCACACGTGCGGCACCTCGACGTCTCCTCCTTCCTCGGTCCAGCAAGTATGGTGGAGATACGGATTGGATCTACAACACGACGGCGCGGTGCAAGTGGTGGAGAGTTTCTGCAGCAGGGCTTCGCCTACACGCAGTCGGGAGGGAGAGAGAGAGGAGGGCAGCAGGGCGGCTAGGCTTGAAGGAAAGGTGTGGGGGGTGGTAAGCCCCAGCCCTCTATATATAGAGGAGTGGGCGCCAGCCCTAACCCCTCCCCCAAGCCCTAGGCCGGTGGCCAAGGAGGGAAGAGTGGGGGGCAAGTTTCCCCCCTCCTTCTAGAAGCTCCATTAGGGTTTCCCCTTGTTTGGCCGGCTGGGCCCTATAGGGCCTTGTGCCCCTGGACCAATGCGGCCAGGGCACTCCCTCATAGGCCCATGCCCCCTCCCGGCAGGTGGTGTAGGGTTTCGTAGCATGGAAAACAAAATTTTCTATCGCATACAAACAAACAAGCCAAGATCTATCTACTAGATTGTAGCAACGAGTCGATGGAATAACTACCCTCGAAGATTCCAAAGTGTTTAACGAGAGCGGATTCTCGTGGGTGATGTAGTCGTACTCTTTCCGATCTCAAGATCGCGTAGACGATCCTTCCGGCGCTGCGTTAAGCAGCGCTCCATGATCGGTCACACGTCGCTCGACGAAGACCTTCCTCTACCTTGTTCCAACAGGCAGCGGAGGTTGTAGCACTCTCCTCGCGATTCCGGCAGCACAACGGCGTGGTACCAGAAGTAGAGGGGAGATCTTGCAGTGCTTCGCCTTAAGCCGGAGCGAGTATGGTGGAGTATGAGAGAGCTCCTCGGTGATCTAGGGTTTAGACACACCAAGTAGGAAGTGCTAGAGCCGGCGGATAGGGTTCCGGGGACCCCCAAGTCGGCGGCTAGGGCAAAACCCTAAGGGGGCGGCGGCGGCTATGGTGGGCTGCAGCTTCTAGGGTTTGAGGTGAGGGACTTGTGTGCTCTAGGAGGGGTCCCTGCCCCTCCTTATATAGGTGGAGGGGGGCCGGCGGCCAAGGGGAGGGAGAGGATTCCCTCCCCAACTTGGCTTGGAGGGTTGCCGTCGGTTGTAGGAGGGAACTCCTCCCCAACTCGGATTCCCCCCCCCCCCCTCCTCCACTTTTCCACTTTCCAATTTTAGCTATTTGACTTTTCAATTTAGCTATTTGACTTTTCAAACTAGGATTTAATTTAATCCTTCATTTGGAACAGCGAGGACACTTAGTACATGATGCAATAATTCCAACTTGTAATGACACATTCATGTACCCCTTCCCCTCCAGAGTGCCGGACATTCCGGAACCTTCTAGAACATTCCCGATGAAAACACCGGAAACATTCCCCAACTCCGAAACGGGACTTTCCTTATATGAATCTTATTCTCCGGACCACTCCGGATCACCTCGTGATATCCCGGATCCCATCCGAGACTCCGAACAACATTCGGTCTCTTTCTCATAATACCATAACTACTCAAACAACGTCGAATCCTTAAGTGTGTCTCCCTACGGTTCGTGAATTATGCGGACATGATCGAGACACTTCTCCGAACAATAACCAATAGAGTAATCTGGAAATTCATATGGCTCCCACATATTTCTATGATTACTTTGCGATCGAATGAACCACTTACATACGATACCAATTTCCCTTTGTCTCACGATAGTTTACTTATCCGAGATTATGATCGTCGGTATCTCTGCATACCTAGTTCAACCTCGTTACCGATAAGTACTCTTTTCTCGTTCCCGTGATATGTGATCCCTTGTGAGCCAGTCACATGCTTGCAAGCTAATTGGATGACATTCCACTGAGAGGGCCCAGAGTATATCTATCTGTCATATGGATGGACAAATCCCACTCTTGATCCATGTGTTTCAACCAATACTTTCTGAACACTCAATGCCACCTTTATAGCCACCCAGTTACGGTGTGGTGTTTGATGTCATCAAAGCATCCATCAGGTAAAGGTGATATGCATGATCTCATGGTCGAAGGAATTAGGTTACTATGTATCAGAAAGCATATAACAATTGAACTATTGAAATGACTTGATCTTTATGCTATGCTTATCTATAGTATTATGTCCATCATATCATTCTCCTAACGATATGATCTTGTTATTGATAACATCTCAATGTTCATGATAGGCAAACCACAATCATTTATCAACCAACAAGCTAGTGATGTATAGAGGCTATACTAGGGACTTCAAATTAAGTTTACAAATCACACAAGTATTAGTGTTTCCTTGTTAATACTATTATAGCATGAATGTAAACATTTATCATAAACACAAAGATATAATAAATACTACATTTATTATTGCCTCTAGGGCATATCTCCAACAGTCTCCCACTTGCACTAGAGTCATCTAATCTAGATTACATGGTAATATACCGAACACCCATGGAAGTTTGGTGCTGGTCATGTTTTGCCCTCGGGAGAGGTTTAGTCAACGGATCCGCCACATTCAGATCTGTGTGTACTTTGCAAATCTTTATATCCCCATCTTGGATATGTTCTCGAATAGCGTGAAAACGTATCTTGATGTGCTTCAGCTTCTTGTGTGACCTTGGTTCTTGCGCATTGGCTATGGCGCCCATGTTATCACAGTAGATAGACATTGGGTCCAGCGCACTAGGAACCACACCACTCTGTAATGAACTCTTTCATCCATATCGCTTCTTGTGAAGCCTCAAAGCGACCATGTATTTCGATTCGGTTGAAGATCTCGACACAACGCTTTGCTTTGCACTCCTCCATTAATCGCTGCACCATTCAAAATAAATACGTATCCAGATTGTGATTTAGAATCATCCGGATCGGTGTTCCAACTAGCATCGGTGTAACCATTAACAACGAGCTGTTCATCACCTCCATAAGAAAGAACCATATCCTTAGTTCTTCTCAAGTACTTAAGGATATTTTTGACCGTTGTCCAATGATCCACTCCTGGATCACTTTGATATCTGCTAGTCAAACTAACAGCATATGCAATGTCGGGTCTAGTACATAGCATGGCATACATTAGAGATCCTATGGCTGAGGCATAGGGAGTCTTACTCATCCTTTCTCTATCTTCTGCCGATGTCGGACTTTGAGTTTTACTCAAGGTCGTATTGGGTAACATGGGCAAGAACCCTTTCTTGCTATCTTCCATTCCAAATCTCTTTAGAACTTTGTCCAAATATGTACTCTGTGACAATGATATTTGGCGTTTTGATCTATCTCTATAAATCTTTATGCCTAATATGTAAGCTGCTTCGCCACGATCCTTAATTGAAAAACTATTATTCAAATATTCCTTGACACTATTAAGAAGGTCTACATCATTCCCAATCAATAATATGTCATCCACATATAGTATTAAGAATGCTATAGAGCTCCCACTCACTTTCTTGTAAATACAAGCTTCTCCATAAGTTTGTATAAAACCAAAACTTTTGATCACCTTATCAAAACGTTGATTCCAACTTCGGGATGCTTGCTTCAATCCATAAATGGACCGTTGAAGTTTGCATACCTTGTTAGCATCTTTAGGATCGACAAAACCTTTGGGTTGCATCATATACAACTCTTCATCAATGTCTCCATTGAGGAACGCCGTTTTGACATCCATCTGCCATATCTCATAATCATAATATGCAGCGATTGCTAACATAATCCTCACAGACTTTAGCTTCGCATGGTGAGAAAGTCTCATCGTAGTCAACTCCTTGAATTTGTCGAAACCCTTTTGCGACAAGTCGAGCTTTATAAACGATAACATTACCATCGGCATGTGTTTTCTTCTTGAAGATCCATTTGTTCTCGATGACCTTCCGGCCATCCGGTAAGTCCACCAAAATCCATACTTGGTTTTCGTACATGGATCCAATCTCGGTTCATGGCTTCTTGCCATTTATTGGAATCTGGGCTCATCATCGCTTCCTCATATGTCTCGGGGTCATCGGTGTTGTCCACCAACATGACACTCATAACGGGATCATACCAATGGAGTGGTACGAGTTCTCGTTGACTGCAGGCTCTGTAACTTCAACCGAAGTTTCATGATCATCATCATTAGCTTCCTCTCTTATTGGTGAAGGCACCACAGAACTTCTTCGGTCTTTGCGCTACTCGCAATTCGAGAGAAGGTTCGACAACCTCGTCGAGTTCTACTTTCCTTCCAGTCACTTCTTTGAGAGAAATTCCTTCTCTAGAAAGGATCCATTCTTGGCAACAAAGATTTTGCATTCGGATCTATGATAGAAGGTATACCCAATAGTTTCCTTGTATCCTATGAAGACGCATTTTTCCGCTTTGGGTTCAAGCTTGTCCGGTTGTAACTTCTTTACATAGGCTTCGCATCCCCAAACTTTAAGGAACGACAATCTAGGTTTCTTCCCAAACCATAATTCATACGGTGTCGTTTCAACGGATTTAGACGGTGCCCTATTTAAAGTGAATGCGGCTGTTTCTAATGCATAACCCCAAAATGATAGCGGTAAATCTGTAAGTGACATCATAGAACGAACCATATCTAAGAGAGTTCGATTACGACGTTCGGACACACCATTACGCTGTGGTGTTCCCGGCGGTGTCAACTGTGAAAGTATTCCGCATTTCTTCAAATGCTCGCCAAACTCGTAACTCAGATATTCACCTCCACGATCAGAACGTAGAAATTTAATCTTCTTGTTACGTTGATTTTCTACCTCACTTTGAAACTCCTTAAACTTCTTGAAAGTTTCGGACTTATGTTTCATGAAATAGATATACCCATATCTACTCAAATCATCCGTGAAGGTAAGAACATAACGATAACCACCGCGCGATGCTACACTCGTTGGACCACATACATCGGTATGTATGATTTCCAATAAGTCCGTAGCTCGCTCCATCATACCAAAAAATGGAGTCTTAGTCATTTTACCCATCAGACATGCTTCGCATCTATCAAGTGATTCGAAATCAAGTGATTCAAGAAGTCCATCGGAATGGAGTTTTTTCATACGCTTCACTCCAACGTGACCAAGACGACAGTGCCACATATAGGTCGAATTATCGCTTGATTTCAAACGTTTAGCCTCAATGTTATTAATATGTGTATTTCCACTATCGAGATTCAATAAGAATAGACCATCTATCAAAGGTGCATGTGCATAAAACATATTACTCATATAAATCGAACAACCATTATTCTCGGACTTAAACAAGTAACCGTCTCGCAATAAACAAGATCCCGATATAATGTTCATGCTCAACGCAGGCACCAAATAACAATTATTTAAGTATAAAACTAATCCCGATGGTAGATGAAGGGGTAGCGTGCCGACCGCGATCACATCAAACTTTGATCCGTTTCCCACGCGCATCGTCACCTCGTTCTTCGCTAGCTTCCGTTTATTCTGCAGCACCTGTTTCGAGTTACAAATATGAGCAACCGAACCAGTATCAAATACCCAGGCACTACTACGAGTACTAGTGAGATACACATCAATAACATGTATATCGGATATATCTTTCTTCTTGATGTTGCCGTTCTTCAAATCCGCCAAGTACTTTGGGCAATTCCGCTTCCAGTGACCTTCTCCCTTGCAGTAAAGCACTCAAGATCGTGCTTAGGTCCAGCCTTGGTTTTCTTCGCGGCGTGGTAACTTTCTTACCACCCTTCTTGAAGTGTCCTTCCTTAGACTTGCCTTTCTTGAATTTGGTGGTCTTATTGACCAACAACACTTGGTGCTCTTTCTTGATCTCCACTTGCAGACTTTAACATAGCAAGCAGTTACGGCTTGTTCATGTTACGCATGTTGTAGTTCATCACAAAGTTCTTGTAACTTGGTGGTAGTGATTGGAGGACACGGTAAATCCCCAAAGCATTAGGAATCACTATACCCAAGCTTTGAAGTTTGTTTGCGTGCCCAGACATCTTAAGCACATGCTCACTGACGGAGCTGCCCTCTTCCATCTTGCAGTTAAAGAACTTTTCAGAAGCCTCATAACTTTCAATTGCCGCATGAGTCTCAAAGATCAATTTGAGATCCTCGACAATGTCATATAGGTCTGAATTATCAAACCTTTTCTGAAGCTCCAATTCTAAACCATACAAGATAGCACACTGAACTATGGAGTACTGATTCTTCCGAGCGAGGTAAACATTCTTTACTTCATCGGAAGCATCAGCTGCAGGTGGGTCACCCAGCGGTGCATCTAGCACATAGGTCAAATTACCAGCTGTGAGGACTATCCTCAAATTGCGGAACCAATCCGCGAAGTTGCTTCCATTGTTTTTCAACCTTTCTTTCTCTAGGAACGCATTAAAATTGATGGTAGGGGCTGCCATTGATCTACAACATATTTGCAATAGCTTAGACTAAGTTTATGACAAATTGAGTTCAAATTAATAATAATAAAGTTAATCTAGGTGAATTCCCACTCAAAACAACATCCCTCACATTGTTTTAGTGATCACACGAACCAAATCCACTACATCAACACCGATCATCACGAGAGTTGATATAGTTTCAATGGCGAACAATCAACATGTTCATCATATCTACTATATGATTCATGCTTTACCTTTCGGTGATCCGTGTTTCGAGACCACGTCTGTACATGCTAGGCTCGTCAAGATCAAACCTTAGTTTCCGCATGAGAAAATCTGGCTTGCTCACGTTGTATACACTTGCAGAATCTAACACACCCGATCATCACGTGGTGCTTCTAAACAACAAGCTTTAGCAACGGTGCTAACTAAGGGTGAACACTTTATGACTTGAAATTCATGTGCATGAGGGATCATCTTATAATGCTACCGTTGTCTACTAAGCAATACAAGATGCATAAAGGATTAACATCACATGCAATTCATAATATGTGATATGATATGGCCTTTCTTCTTTGTGCTTCCGATCTCCATCTTCTAGCACGAACATGATCTCCATAATCACTGGCATTGCATCAAGGTCAATGACGCTTCTCCATAGTTGTCGTCCACCGGCTTCAACTATTACAACTACTTTGAATAGACACGCGGGTCTTAACATAAATTAAAGACAACCATATGGCTCCTGCCGGTTGCCAACTTACAATAAGGAACATTGCATACATCAAATATAATCACAATCATGGCCATATCACATCACTGCACACCCCTGCAAAACAAAGTTAGACGCCTCTACTTTCTTTGCATATTTTACGTGGTTTGGGGCTTTCAATAAGTGTCGTTCTAACTTACGAACATGAAACCACAACATTGATACTAGTATTGTTAATCACCCGTTGTAAATTGGATCTTAACTATGCTAGGAGAAAGCACCATAAAGCCACTTATGCAATACAAGTTGCATGTCAAGCGTGGAGCAAGTCTCATGAACGATGTCATGTAAGGTTAGCCCGGGCCGCTTCATCCCAACATACTGCAAGATGCAAAGTACACAAGAAGCAATCGACAATAAAAGCATCAACGCCCATAATGACCATTGTGTTCTACTCGTGCAACAGATCTACATATAGACACGACTCTGATACCACTGTAGGGTTTCGTAGCATGGAAAACAAAATTTTCTATCGCATACAAACAAACAAGCCAAGATCTATCTACTAGATTGTAGCAACGAGTCGATGGAATAACTTACCCTCGAAGATTCCAAAGTGTTTAACGAGAGCGGATTCTCGTGGGTGATGTAGTCGTACTCTTTCCGATCTCAAGATCGTGAGGGCAATCCTTGCGGCGCTGCGTTCTGGCAGCGCTCCATGATCGGTCACACGTTCAGATTTTCGATGAAGACCTTCCTCTCCCTTGTTCCAAAGAAAAGGAGGTTGTAGCACTCTCCTCGCGATTCCGGCGGTGGCGTGTGTGCAGTAGAGGGGAGATCTCGCAGGGCTTCTCCTTAAGCCGGAGCGAGTATGGTGGAGTATGAGAGAGCTCCTCGGTGATCTAGGGTTTAGACACACCAAGTAGGAAGTGCTAGAGCCGGCGGCTAGGGTTCCAGGGACCCCCAAGTCGGCGGCTAGGGCAAAACCCTAAGGGGGCGACGACGGCTATGGTGGGCTGCAGCTTCTAGGGTTTGAGGTGAGGGACTTGTGTGCTCTAGGAGGGGTCCCTGCCCCTCCTTATATAGGTGGGGGGGCGGCGGCCAAGGGTAGGGATAGGAGTCCCTCCCCAACTCGGCTTGGAGGGTTGCCGCCGGTTGGAGGAGGGAACTCCTCCCCAACTCGGATTCCCCCCTCCTCCTCTTTTCCACTTTCCAATTTTAGCTATTTGACTTTTCAATTTAGCTATTTGACTTTTCAAACTAGGATTTAATTTAATCCTTCATTTGGAACAGCGAGGACACTTAGTACATGATGCAATCATTCCAACTTGTAATGACACATTCATGTACCCCTTCCCCTCCGGAGTGCCGGACATTCCGGAACCTTCTAGAACATTCCCGATGAAAACACCGGAAACATTCCCCAACTCCGAAACGGGACTTTCCTTATATGAATCTTATTCTCCGGACCACTCCGGATCACCTCGTGATATCCCGGATCCCATCCGAGACTCCGAACAACATTCGGTATCTTTCTCATAATACCATAACTACTCAAACAATGTCGAATCCTTAAGTGTGTCTCCCTACGGTTCGTAAATTATGCGGACATGATCGAGACACTTCTCCGAACAATAACCAATAGAGGAGTCTGGAAATTCATATGGCTCCCACATATTTCTACGATTACTTTGCGATCGAATGAACCACTTACATACGATACCAATTTCCCTTTGTCTCACGATAGTTTACTTATCCGAGGTTATGATCGTCGGTATCTCTGCATACCTAGTTCAACCTCGTTACCGATAAGTACTCTTTCTCGTTCGTGATATGTGATCCCTTGTGAGCCAGTCACATGCTTGCAAGCTAATTGGATGACATTCCACCGAGAGGGCCCAGTATATCTATCCGTCATATGGATGGACAAATCCCACTCTTGATCCATGTGTTTCAACCAATACTTTCCAAACACTCAATGCCACCTTTATAGCCACCCGATTCGGTATGGTGTTTGATGTCATCAAAGCATCCATCTGGTAAAGGTGATATGCATGATCTCATGGTCGAAGGAATTAGGTTACTATGTATCAGAAAGCATATAGCAATTGAACTATTGAAATGACTTGATCTTTATGCTATGCTTATCTATAGGAGTATGTCCATCATATCATTCTCCTAACGATATGATCTTGTTGTTGATAACATCTCAATGTTCATGATAGGGAAACCACAATCATTTATCAACCAACAAGCTAGTGATGTATAGAGGCTGTACTAGGGACTTCAAATTAAGTTTACAAATCACACAAGTATTAGTGTTTCCTTGTTAATACTATTATAGCATGAATGTAAACATTTATCATAAACACAAAGATATAATAATAAATACATTTATTATTGCCTCTAGGGCATATCTCCAACAGGTGGGGCCACGTTGGTCCCCCTCCGGAAGGTTCTAGAAGCTTCCGGTACAATACCGATTAACCCGAAACAATTCCGAACTCCAAAAATTGCATTGCCTTATATGAATCTTATTCTCTGGACCACTCCGGAACCTCTCGTGATGTCCTGGATCCCATCCGAGACTCCGAACAAAAACTCATATACCAATTATCCAATCTATCCTAGCGACGAGACACGTTAAGTGTGTGACCCTTCGGGTTCGAGAACATGCAGACATGATCTTCTATCAATAATCAATAGCGGGGTCTGGAAACCCATATTGACTCCCACACATTCATCGATGATCATATCGGATAAACCACGATGCCAGGATTCAATCAATCCCATATATATTCCCTTCGTCTCGCGATATTTTACTTGCCCGAGATTTGATCGTCGGTACCATCATACCTAGTTCAATCTCGTTCATAGCAAGTACTTTACTCGTTCTGTAATCCGATATCACTTTGTGATTAACTCCTTAACCACATGCTTGCAAGCGGTGTTGATATCGATTACCGAGTGGGCCCGAAGTATATCTCTCCGACTTGGGTGGGACAAATCCCATCTTGATACATACAACCCAACAGGTACTTTCCGATCACCTGAGAGACACCTTTATGATCACCCTCTCATAGGATGACGTTTGATGACCTCAAAGCTTTCTTCCGATACCAGGGAGTTGTATTATCTCATGGTCTAAGGAATATAATATTTGACATAATAAAAGCTTCGCAAAGATGAACACGATGACACGATCTAATTGCTCCGCTTAGTTTGGGTCTGTCCATCATATCATTCTCCCAATGTCTATGGTTAGGAAACTCATAGTTTGGATCTAATTATCAATCGACAACTCATGTCTATGGTTAGGAAACCTTAACCATCATTAATCAATGAGCTAGTCCATAGAGGCATACTAGGGACACGGTGTTGTTCACAAACCACAGAAGTATTAAAGTTTCCGCTTAATACAATTCTAGCATGGAATATAAACTTTATCATGAACAAGAATTATAATAATAACATCTTTATTATTGCCTCTAGGGCATAATTCCAACAACTCTGCATCCTTGGGGTGCGCCTACAAGTGCAAAAGAGTGTGTTAGCTATGAATAACAGTGCCAATGTTGTTCAGGAAGAGATGGTGGAAGTGATCATTGGTGCAAACCTGAACATGTCCCTGCAAGTGCTTAGTGGCAATAAGAATGGTGAAGGTGTACTCATCCCATTGTGCGACGCTAAGGTCTCTCATCTTGCTGATATGGATCCAACACACCCTCCACTTCCTCAGGTGGTTGTATACCCAAGTGCCTAAAACCTCAGCGTCGCAGTGCTCGAACAAAGCTTTGGTGCAAGTATTGAGATGGATATCCTTGAACCCCTTCTCAGTACGAACGTCCCTCTTCACAATCTCGCACATTTTGTTCAACACAAAGGTGGACATGTAAGGGAGCCATGTCATGTTCCCCTTCATCTTCGCCTTCTTGAGCTTTGCCGAGACCTTAGCCTCGATGGAGGGGGCAAAGGCCTGGATAGAAGGGTCAGCAGACGTGATGCCACTCCCTGGAGTGGGTGACAACAATGACACCACCTGGTTCTGCGTTAGAGGCTTGTTTTCATCCACATAAGAGGGGATATGCGAGTCCCTAATTGGGATCAAAGCCTGGCTAAACTGGTCGTAGAATGAATCCTACAATGAGAACACAATACAAACGCAAATGAATCAAGTTGTGAACAAGATGGTGTTCCAATGGAGAAAACTAGCATATGCATCAATTTGAGAATATGCTCACAAGAAGATGGTCTTCTACTCTACCAAACAATCATACCATTCAAACTATGAACAACACATGAACCCTAGCTAACAATTGAATCTATCAACAGTAACAACTCATCTACAAGATCCAACCGAACACAGCTGAACATTCAGATCCCACCTAAACATGATTGAAAAACATGTAGCAAATACGTTTAAATCCTATAAATCTAGCTAAAACCTACACATGATATTTACACAACAATCTAACAGGTACTTGAATGAAGCTATGAACTACAGCTCATAACCCTAGAAGCTCTAGAGAAGTAAGCTAACCCTAGGTGGAAGTGGAGATGCTTACTGTCATCGCAGGAGGTAGCCAACGTAGCTCATCGATAGAGTATGATTTGGAGGTTCCCTTCATGCCGTAATCGACACCGAAGCTCACTGGAGAAGAGGAAGTTGGCGTAGACTGGGGCAAGTAACGGAGCTCGATCTAGGGGAAATGGCGGGTAGTGTTTCAGAGTTGAGCGGGGGAGGGGGTAGAAATAGGGGACTGTTTCGACAGGAGAGATTCGTTCGCCTCCTGTACCACCTTTTCGCTGCAGTCGAAAATCTCTCGCCATCTCCGTTGTTGTCCGCGCTTGTGCGGGGGAGCTCCTCTTTTGCATCTTGTGGGCGCACGACAAGGGTGACTCCCTAGAAACGGCCGATTCGACCATAGTCATTGGACTTGGCCGCAGGCTGCTTTAAAGTTTGCGCTAGCGTAGCCCAACCAGTAGTGCAGGCAACCAATTGGCCCGATTTCTACTCTACTCGATCTGTCCGGATCTCATGCAGACTACCAAACGTTCCCTTGGTGCCGGTTTGCGTGGCGATCAAAGCCTTAAAATTCAAAAACTTCAAATAGAGCCCGAGTTCCATATAGCCCGCCTGCTTAGAGACATAATTTTGTGATTTTCATATCTACAACTAATAAAAGAGCAAACATGATCTATACTAAACATACCCCACAAACATATATAATACCTATTACCACTTCATGATTTGACCCACTAAAATCAATCTAATGGCTAGCAATAATCAAATCCTTGTGTGGTGTACACTTAGCGATTTATATTGGATGACCATACTCCACCGGGAAGAGCAAAATATGAGACTTCCCGTTCCCTGAAAAGGCAATCCCGCAACCCCAAATCACGACAATTGATCTCTCATATTTCAATCGGTAATCAAATTTTCTTCTTTCCAAATTTGAGGAAGTCCCCGTGGTGGAGACCAGTGCGACACCTCCAACTTGCTCCTTGCCTACACGCCGCCGCCTTCCATCTCCACCCATGTGCACCGCCTCTAGGCTCCACTGACGCGGCCAACACATCTCCGCCTTCGACGCTGCTCACAACCCGCTTAATGCTGCCTCCATGTATTCCCCGCCTTCGGTTCGATACCGACACACCCCCTCGGATGTGCTCTCCCGTATATCTAGGTGCCACCATTGGCTCCTTGAGTCTGTCCCTACTTCTCATGTAGGAATTTTCCCAAGATCTTGCTCGGCCCCAAGGGAGATTTCCACCTCGTGCGCAGATTGCAACAATCAGGGATCCCTCCGTTCCTTCGTATGTTTTCTCTGCCAACAAAATCGTTGCTTGGTGGAAATATGAATGATGGTCGTTAGCTACTTCTTTAACAACTCAAAATTTGCCTTGGATGATATGTTATTGTTTATCTCTATGGATTGTTTTAGAGATTTAATTAATTCTCTATGTGCATTATATTTTCTATGTGCACAGAGGCATCAATTTGGTTCAGCCACATCCTTGATAGGAGTGGAGAGGGCTGGCTACGGTGGAGTTTCTCTCAATGAAATCAGACGAAGATGCAACCGAAATCATGCTCTCAGGAATTACCTCTTAGAGCTCGTTTGGCTCCCATCATTTGGAGCTGGAATCAAGGAATTCATTTGTGATCTCAAGAATCAACCTATTTGGCTACCATAGAATTGGTTACGGAATTCATTTGTAAATTTCATGGTTTTCATTTTATGCCTAACCTTAATTCCTTTTGGTAACCTGTTATTTCTATGGAATTGCCAAATCAAATGATATCATCAATGTCATTTCATTTCATTTCTACCAAATGAAAAGAAATGATAGGAGCCAAACGAGCTCTTATAACCTCTCATGATGGCACAAAGTATCTACTTATGTCATGCCTGCAAGTCAGCCACATCCTTGATAGAAGGAGTGGAGATGGCTGGCTATGGTGGAGTTTCTCTCAATGAAGTCAAACCAAGATGCAATAGAAATCATGCTCTCAGGAATTACCTCTTGCACACAACCTCTCGTGATGGCACAGAGTAGCTACTTATGTCATGCCTGCAAGTCATCCGATAAAATGCCTAACGAGTTTCTCATCACTATCTTGTCAGTTCTTTAATTTGTGTAAATTTCATCTTGCCAACTCTTTGATTTTTTTTAGTTTTGGTAAGGGGCAACATGAGGTAATCTTTGTTGGAAGATTATTCACGTGCTTTTAGGAATGCTAATTTATTGAAGATGGGAATTCATGGGGACGGTATACTCTTTACCTCAAGGTGCTCCCATGAAAAAAAGTGAGAAATATGTTAAATAGTGTCTCTTTCATCTAAACATAACCCAAAATCCTATTTTTAGTATCTAAGAGATTTTTTTTGGTTAACAACAAAAAGATTTTTAAATGTTCAAGTTGACCAATCCGCCGACGGAGTAGGAGGCACTATGTTCTGAGGCAGGACCATATTTCAAATATTTTCCCATTACCAGTTTTGGTTCGTATGACTTATTATTGCTAATTACTTTTCTTGTGAAATATGCCGATTTGTACTTGCTTTTTTATCATTTATGGTAGGATTGAATTTTTTATGGAAGATTCAGGGACAGTCGGGACATGCATTTTCTACCTCTGGAGCTTCCGGTCATCCTTGTTAGAAGAGATTCAATAAGTTCGTAGCTTTATATATGGTTCAACGAACCATGAAGTTCGTAACAAGCTTGGCCTAGATTGGAGTCTTTATTAGTGTCGGGACTCGGCTAGATTCTAGCTTCGTAGGTGAAGTCTGTTATGTCATTGTAGAGTCAACTCAGTAAAACCTATTTATTTAACACATTGCTTACTGAGCGAAAGTGCCAATATAATATATCTAGCTTCCAAGTAAATCGTAGCCCTAGCCTAGACTATTGTCATTAAATTCTTTATATTTCCTACCGGATTTGTAGCTTCTGTAGCTAGAAACAAAATCCGGATCTCTTTTTTTATAAAGGTGAAGTCATTTCATGCAATTGCAATTTATAGTATCTTGGTGTGGTTTTGAATAAACAGTGTTGCGGATATGATGTCTATGGGTGTTTTCTGTTGCAACTTAACTTATAGCTCATCTTTTAATATCTTGAAGATTGCAGCATCATCATGATCATGTTTTTGGCAAGGAAAAATTAGATGATACCATTCAACTCCATTTATTTTATGCTCTAGATGTGGGTTTGGCATGAACATAATTGTATGCTATAAACACCGAGAAGAGAAACACATGCGCTTTGCACGTGCTGGATTGCTAGTGTAGTTAAATACATGGTACACCCTCCGTCAGTAAATAAGTCACTTGAGTTACTTAGATTTACATATATTTATATATTAAAATATGCCTATATATGAATATAGACAAATTCACAGATATAGTAATTTTTCATTGTAGTACGTGGCCTTATTGATCATTCATCTGTTTCGTGTTGCTTGACGCCGTGGTGGTTTTAACCACAACCACCCGTGTCGTGTTGCTTGAAGCCAATGGACGCCTAATCCCCAATGGAGCACGTAACACGCTGGTTACGTGATTTCCGTCGCATTGAATTACTTCCGTGGAACTAGTAGTTGTAAGTGAGATTGAGACCATATTTTCTACTTTCTCTGCTTCAGGACTTAAGGCGTCCTCGTTTTGCGTGTTTTTTCTTTGACCAAAAATTACTCTAAATTACCTAGTATCACGGAAAAGTATTTTTCAATACGAATCCAACGATACTAATCATGTATAATATAATTAAGATTTTGTTGACAATTCTTTCGATCAAACTTTGCTTTGAAAAACATGTGCGTCTTAATATCTGAAACGGAGATAGTACGTACGAGTTAAACATGTGGCGTCCCGTGACACCACGGTTCTATTAGTAAACGCGATGCCCTGTCCAGATCTGAATATTACTGCTACCAATTGATGTTGCTTTTGACATCTACAAAGATCATCCTCGCAAGTCGCATCGTACACGACTAGTAGTAGGAACGAAGTGTCAGGATTTGTCATTCATTCACAGCATAATAGCCGTTCGATTCACACCAGGACATCGCCTCGCTGCATCAGTCAGCGTTAATGACAAATCTTGACCTGGCTACCACCCCTGGCCCCGGTGGAGTAGAACCGTTCTCATGTTTTGTGCGCTGACTCGTTCCCTGCGTGCGATCCCATTATATACCACTCCTGGTTGCATCCTGACACGCAGCGTCGCCGTCGCGGGTATTGCCGACGCCACTTGTACCGGCCGTCGAGTCCGTCGCCTTCCCTGCCATAAATCTGACCGCTCCGTTCCCTCGTCGAGAGGAAGCAGGGCATCGCTCCAGCCACCCACTCGGCCAACGGCCGCTACTCGTTCCGTTCGGTTCCTGGAACGTTGCGGGCGGGTCCCGTCCCGTATACTAGTATCCGATTCCAGACCTCGCGTCGCCGCGTCTGTATCCGACCCCACCAAAACGCGCGGCGCGCGTGTCGCGACGTCCGTGTGGGAAGTGAGCGGACGAGCCGTGGATGGCTAACTGTTCCTGCTCTGCCCGCGCGCGCTTCCGTCCCTCGTTCGTCGCGGCGCGTGGACTCTTCGCTAGGGTGGTGATGAGACTGGCAGCAGCCAGCAGGAGCCGCGTCGTGGTTGCTGCCTGCCGGCTGCGCGGGTCGTCCTGGTCCAACTGTTCCACTCAAGCTGGCGAGGTCGCAGCTGGTGCGGGCTGGACCGGAGATCTGGATCGATCTCCACTCTAGCCAACATGACACAAATGACGCCCGTCAGTGGTAAACATTTTTGGCTTTAGTTTCAAAAGTCGGACACGCTTTGTTAGTCTAATCGGAGCTCGATTTTGGACTAGTGTGACAGTGCGACTACTTAAATTAAGCAATTATAGGCGGAGCTGCTGAGTGTCCTTGAGGGATGGCGACACCAAATTAAAAAAGCAGGGTCGGTGAGACGTTGCCTTTCTAGGTAATTAACCTAACCTCCAAGGGTAGTGGAGAACGATGAAGACCACAAGCAGCGATGGAGCTTGCACTTTCGCCGTAGGAAAGGAGAGGGTGCTCTCCTTTTCCTTCTTTCTGTTTTCTCTCTCCTTGTCTGTATCGAATTTTAAATACGTATCAAGTTGTAATTGAGGGTTAATCTCAGTAAGACCACCCTCCTATTGTTGTTTTCTAGAGTACGCTTTTTTTTGTCTAGAACTGGGTCGGCCTGGGTTTTGGGATGGGCTTAACTGAAAACTAAAAGCTTTGGGTCAGGCATGAGATACGAAAAAAATGCCTATTTTTTTCTAGGTATATTTTCTCATAAATGGAAGCAATCTCTCTATCCGCGTGTCTTCTTCTAGTGTAGAGGCTGAGTTTCGAGCTCTTGCTACTACTGATATTCCCTATTATTCTAGATAATCACTAACAATAATTCTATCTCATCATCCCTTATCAAAGCCAGTAAATAAAAAACCAGTAGTAATGGATCAAGGCGGAAAGAAAATGTCTTAACATAGCTGGCCCTTCCACAAAGGCGAGCGGGTTTTCTTGGAAGGTTTTTCTGGACCAAGCTCGGATCAACAAGTGACCCCTCTTTTCCCTTTATCCTTTCATTCTCCCGCCCGGTACCACCATTTCCCGTTTGTCACCACCATCTCCCGCCCGTCATTGCAGCACCATCGTAACCATGCCCGAAAACTACGAAGGGAAGGGGCGTAGCAGCGACGAAGGCACCCTTCCAAAGAGCTACGCCATGTCGGAAAACAAACCAGATTGGATGATGGAGGACTTGGAGAGAGACGTGATGTAGCTGAAGTACGCGGCGACGGAGCGTAAGGCCGACGTGAGAAGGCTAACATGAAGAAGACGACAACCGTTGTGCGGTGCACCTTTGTAACACCCCGTCCAACAACAGGCCTCGAGGGTGTCACTCCTAACAGCTTACTATGATCTCTAGACTGGTTTCGCAGACCAACATTAGTCTTTTCTGCGCACTTTGTCCTCACTCGTTTGCACCCAGTTATAGCACCATCGCAACTATGGCGCCGAAAGATCCGAAGGGGAAGGGGACGTAGGCAGGCGGCCAGAAGGCACCCTTCCTGCAACCACGTCATGTGTCGAAAACGAACCGGATTGGATGACGAAGGAGGATTTGGAGATAGAGGTGATG
The DNA here is from genome assembly GCA_030063025.1 of Avena longiglumis. NCBI lineage: Eukaryota > Viridiplantae > Streptophyta > Magnoliopsida > Poales > Poaceae > Avena > Avena longiglumis. The sequence continues at coordinate 151,415,880 of CP125977.1, read as the reverse complement.
CAGCGGAAGTACGCAGCGACAGAGCGTAAGGCCGACGTGAGAAGGCTGACATGAAGAAGACGACAACCGTTGTGCGGTGCATCTTTGTAACACCCCGTCCAACAACAACAACAATTCCCAAGGGTGTCACTCCTGATAGCTTACTATGATCTTTAGATTGGTTCCTCAAACCAATACTAGTCTTTTCTGCGCATTTTGTCCTTAGTCGTGCGCACCCGGTATCCATTTTCCGGTCGGTCATCCATCATCAAATTGCTCCAGGCCAAGCACGCTTAACCTAGAAGTTCTTTTCAGATGAGCTTCCAAAAAAGAAGTTGCAACTTGTTGGTATAAGTATCCTATAAATCATATTAAGTCATGTGTCTGAATCTCACATACACCCGCCCTTAGAAGATCAATGCCATCGACCACGCACAAGTCAAAAACATCCCTTCTTGGCACACGTTTGTGCGTCCAATGTCGGCACCATGCCGTGTCCACTCTAGACCACATGTGCCATGCTCACATGTCTCGCCACTGACCAACACACGCCTGTGTAACCATGAGGATCGTCTCTAATAACACTTGTATATCGTTGGTGTATATACACATTTGTGCACACCTGAAACTATAACCATGAAAATAGATGAGATTGTTGGCCGATATCGTGCCTGCCAATACCTTGGACTTCTTGTGGGCGGCCTCATGGCCTCCACGGTAGTACATACTTCATCTACTTTTAGGGTTATACGGGCTTGTGTTTAGAGCGTAGGTCCGAAGGATTACAACCTTGTCACGCAGGTCGGGCTTCGTCTCTCCTGATGCCGTTGGAAGCCAAGAGAGCGCCACAACCATGCAGTGTTCCAGGAGCGTGTCGCCATTTTCCCCGGTCTTCTTCAACGGGACTCCTTCCTTGACACCGTTGTCAAGCTTCTCGCCTAAGTACACCGACAACTCGCTGCATGGCGGTTATGATCCCAACATCATGTTTTCCTTGCAAAATTTATGTTTGGAGCCTAGTTTGAGGGATGCCACATCACGCGGCTGAAGAGGTTCTAAGAGCATCTCTAACCCATCCTAAATAGGCTTTAGAGGAAAAAAAATATACTCCTCTAACGGGTAAAACACAACGAACCATCCCGTATCAACGTTTAGAGGAGAAAACTTATAGGAGTCTACGGTTTTCGACTCGCAAATATATGCAGCCGAGAGGCCGACTCCTATATTTTTTCCCCCTCGACCCACCCATCCGCCGCCGGCTAGCTGCCCTTCCTGCCGCTGGCTGCCCGATCCGACATCCACTGAGGCCTAGAAGGTTGCCTCGACTCCGGATAGCCAACGTCGCCGAGATCGGCCAGCACAAGCTACTTTCTCCGGTCGCAAATCCGCCATCGAGTTTGCCAGATTCGACAAACAGCGGCCGGTGTTGGTCAAGATACGACCGGATCCGCACGTCCAGCATGTCTTCGTCCTCTAGCACGGACGCAGCTCCCCTAGCCGAGCTTGCAAGATTATTTCACTCCTCCAAATTATTGGGGATCAGATCCACGATGCAAAATTTATAACATTACATTTGCTCCTCTAAAGGATAGAGAATGGTTAACAACGGGCACGGTCGCGCTTTGGTCTAGCTCCCGGTGCGCACGTTTTAGCTACGGCCACTGAATTGGAAAGTTGGAATTTCAGGGTATACGCGCCGCCGGTCGATGCCGGATATAGGCACGTACTGCGGTGCTGATCCTCCAAGTCCTAGGCAGCGCGCATCCGCGGAACTGGTTCGTGCGTGTGCCGTCGGGCATGGTCCGCGCAGTAGTCGCACCGCTGCGGCGGCTCTGGCCGTCGGCAGGCAGACATCTGATAGCCCAGTCGTCGAGTGGAACGGTTCGCTGCACAAAGAGGTGTCTAAGAGTCTCTCTAATTAGACTTCTTTTGATGATGTTAGGGGACAGACTGATATGTTATTCATTCCCAAGTTTAACATTTCCGGCATTGCAGATAAGCGACTTTCAGACAGAGACACACATCACCCTTGCGGACTACTACACGCACACGTACATGGCAATATGGCATTGCAGTAGCTTAGAGAAACAGATAAGGTTCATGAGCTGAGACTGGAAGCAGTCATGCTTGGCTTTTGGCCCATATGGGCAAGAGCAAGTCCATGCCTTTAGGCGAGTCAAAAAGACACATACGAATAGATATATGCGGTGACTTTATTAGGCCAGATCTGTTCACCAAACGCTGAACCTGATGGGAGTTAAATCATTTATTTATATATTTGTACGTACTCCTACATCGAAGTTCGTCGAACCAGCTCAGTAGAAAAAAAAATCCTGATCGCATTCGGTGACCACGCGCGGTCTCATCGTTGCATAACTCGACACGTTGTTTGTGTGCCGACGGGTGTACGTACCACTTTGCTCGAGTGGATTGTTTCGTCTGTGTGGCCTTGTAACGGCCCACCTAGGATCCAAAAGAAATTTAGCCAGAGAATCAGCAAGCTGGGCAGCGGCCTGTTTCTACTCTGTGTGGGGCCTATTAACTCCAGTTCGGCCCAGAAATTTAAACTAGCATATTCTTTTGCGTTCCCACCTTGTACGGAACAGATGGGTAGCAAGCGGGGCGGATTGCGGATTAGAAAATTTCTCGAATCATGCTTTAAATCTGCTAGCTTTTTTGGTTTTATTTTGTCTTGATTTCAGTTTTGCGGGAGGAAAAGCGGGTGCCGTCTGCAACCCTACGGATGTGGCAATAAATCAGTGATACCATGTAAAGAACAACTATGAGTAGGATTATATAAGGGTGCGATGCTGCAAGTTTAATCTCGAACCGGACCATTCTTTGCACGAGGAAAGAAATCACACCACAGGTGCAACTCCATGTAGGAGTTCCGAGCACGATGCATTGCGAATCATGGGTGGGCACAAGTTATTGACATGGGTATTCAACATTAATAAAAATAATTCACATAATCAACCGCTACTCCTTGCTGTCTCCGGTGTTCCTACCTTTAGCCGTCTATATGGAATCGTTGCGCTACTGCTTGAATAGTACCGGAGCAACTACCATTCTGCTGATATTTCTCCAAAGCGATAGCAATATTAGTTGGTCTAGGTGGTCTAAATACTACATGATTACTTTTTGGCGAAAATAATGGTTATTCAGCTGAATAGCCTATAGCTCGAATCTAACAAGTTTGTCTTAGGCTTCGTACCGCTGCTTCCGCCAGCAAATTGAATCATGCTCCTACCAAAAGATGACTTAAAACATGTGACACGCAACTACAACTTTGCACCTACACGCAGAGGGGCTACCATTGAGGGAATAAAAGGGGACCACCGTAAAGGGTCCCTCTCCAGGACGTCACCATCCATCGAACATGGTAATAACTACGAGCATGAAAAAAAAGACAAAGTAGAAAAAATAGGAGTTGAAAAAGAAGAAGCCCAAGACAAGGCAGCCCATTAAGCCGAGTCCTCCCCACATGGACCCAAGGACTAGGCCATATAAGACAAAAGACCCCTTGCTTTTTTCTCCTACTCAGGGACTTTTTAGAGTTTTTCTAGAGTGTACTAGGTTACCCATTCTTTCCCTCCTCTTAAAAGGTATCGGTGGTCATTTGTACAAGATCTTGAGCCTATAAAAGGCACTTCAGGATCATTTGTAACTCATCTCTCCCATGTGTCATTTATAACTCATCTCTCATTTGTATCTCATGTTTATTTGTATAAGGTCTTGAGCCTATAAAAGGCACCCCATGGGTCATTTGTAACTCATATTTCATATGAAGTAAGTGATCTCCCTCTCAAGGTGAGACCTTCTTTTTGAATTTATCCTTTCAGAATTTGAGTTCGAGGTTGATTTCTTCAATGGAATCCTTCCGAGTTTCTAGTCCTCGAGAGTAATCACGACGGAAGAGTGATACGCCTAGTTGTATTGTCGGGTTGTCCTCTTTGAAAATCCTAGATTCGCTCAACGGGACTAAACATCTCTCGCACGTGAGTCAAGGTTGAACCCGGTCAATAAAATATTGTGTCTCTCGTGTTAGTGCATGATGCCCAGCAACACAACGCTCAGATAAAACCTTTACATTACAAGCATTGCCGCAATTCCACTTTATGTTGCTTTTTTACTAGAACAACATGTCAAAATTCCAAACTTGGCTTTTGGCACTGGTTCCCTCCATTGTGGAGGTAGTTCCAAATAAAAATAAAAAAAGAAATAGGGGCAACTAGTTGCTTTGATGCCAAATTCATAAATTTTGCAGTTCAACCTTTCCTCTCTTCTCTCTTTCCATGCTCGAACTAGTGACACCTAAAGTGCACCACAATGCTACAAGGTTACGCCCTCATTGTTGTCTCCATTCATGTCTAGAGTGATAAAAGGATCTCCAATCCCTACAACCATCTAAGATCTGTGGAGCCTAGCCTCAATGTCGACAAGCCTTGATGCCTTGGAATGTGCACGAGGTCTTGAGAGATCGTAGAGACATATGAAGTCCCCAATAATGAAGTGTTGTCCATTGAAGTTGGAGAACCACGTGGACTACTCCGTGAACCCCGACTTGTTATACAACTTGTCCAAACTTGAAGCCCATCACAGTAAGAAGGCGCACAAGACCCATTCAAGTTTTTGTGGGAGGTGGATCGGAGGGAGAAGATAAACACGAGGAGGAGGATTTTTTACACAATTGAAAGGAAATGACACGGAGAAGGACATTTGCTCTGCATGTTGCCTTTTTTTGCATACAAGACTTCCGCTAAAGATAAGAAAAATTGAGAGGATAAAGTATTTTTGGTAGATTTGTATGAAAATCAGGCCCACATGTTGGGAACGTAGCAATGGCTATGCTAAAGATAATTACTCCTCCCATCCCATAATATAAGAAGCTTTTGATAGTTTATCTTGTGACAATTGAATTGTCGTAGTCTTATAGTACATGACATATGAATAGTAAATTGGGCAAACATTTCAAATATTGCTTAAATGATGTATTTGGTATGTCCGTTTAAACGACTTTTTTAGACTAACACCGTATTAGCAAAATGAGTTGTATAAAACTTCGATAACATCATCCAATTTCATGTGCAATCATGTGCAACTCGAAGATTTTGGCTACAATTGGAACGCCACGTACAAATTTCCAGGTGCACATATCATACGTGATCCAATTATTTTGGAGTTGACCAAGCTTTTAACTTAATTCTCTGCAATCAAGAAGTAGTGAAACTATATAAACTAGTATCAAAGCATGCACACGCGCATCTCAACTAATCAAATCTACTCTCAATACAGGTAATCATGTGATATGTCCAAGAGTTTTTTTTAAATACTTTAAATCTACATGACTTTCGGCAGGCAATCTTCACTCGTTTTTCTACACTGCTATACATAGATATATCTCTTCCCGTCTTATAGAGAGAACTCTGATGTCTCTCGTTCCTTTTCATGACAATAAGCTCATATAGTTTATGTACTCTTTCCAATGCTGGTGTAGCTGCTGATTCGGGAACGTTCTATTATATCCAAATTTTTGAGCCAAGTTGGGACACTCTGATTTAGAAGTCCCGAGGACCTAAGTTGCTCCATAATGCACTCTGCATCATTGCATTTCCACAAAGGACATGCCAAAACTTGAACTTACATGAAAAAAAGTAAATTAAATAACACCCCGGTCTCTAAAACTCCAAATAAATATACTTCCTTTGTCCTAAAAAGGATATCAAATATTTGTCTAAATTTATATGTATCTATTGTAGTATCTAGATACATCTATATTTAGATAAATTTGCGACATCCTTTTCGGGATGAAGGTATTACATAAGATGCCATCGCTTGACAAAATAAACAGAAAATTCATGTGAAAAATCAGTAGCATCATCCAATACAGACACGAGTTGCACAAGCAATCCACTGCTAATATTATACGAAGGAACAACAATAACAAAAGTGCTTTTATATTTTTTAAAGCATATAGATTGACTCGCTATGGTATACCGTAACCAACATTGATTGAGGCTTTCTCGTGAGTCATCTTCATCTTTTGATACAAGAACAATAAGCATTTTTTCATTGCATTGTAGGTTTGTCTAACCGTGCAAATTCCTTTATAGCTTCTGATATCTGCACCAAGCCACCAAGTTAATAAAAAGATGATACGCTAACTAATTAGCTTCAGTATAATTTCAGATTAGTAAGTTGAAACAAAAGGGAACGCTTTGTCAATTCAGCAACAAATTTTTTGGACATGTTGATTGTTGTATCCGTGAAATATTAATATTAAGTGGTGATATTAGAAATACTTACATCAAAGAAAAATCACCATGTGCGACTTTGTAACAATTCAAGATAGTGACATAGATGAAATAACATTCCGACCTTCGAAATTTAACGTGAGTCAACTCCCACAAAAGGGTAGGGCATATATTCTCTAGGATATCCTATTACATAGTAGTTTCGTCATGAATAACTCAATGATAAAATGATCAATGAAGCAAGAGGCAGTGTTTACATGTACCTACAAAAGTATATCTACAACTCCAAACATATGCATAGGACATAAGCCTAGAAAAATGGCAAAGATAAGCAATTCATGGCCCAAGCAAAGCCGATGTGTTGCAAAATTAAGCGACGGTCATGTCCTGAACAAAAGTCATGTGTAAGAAAAGAGAAGATATCAATCAGTATTTCTATATAAAGACTATTTAGTTTGTTCGCCATGCTGACCTCAACCCAAAGATATCCCTGAAATCAACGAAGCCAGATGCAGCTCTCTGATAGTATCCCCTTTGTGGGGGTAAACAACTTGTCTCAACTCAGCGGGCAAAAATCCGTCCGGCGATCCTAGGCCAACCCGGCGCGTCGGGGTCGCCTAGGGGATCTGGATCATTTTTTTCATGTTCTTGGCCCAGTTGGTAGTCTCTCCTCTCTCTCCGCCCCCTCTCTTTCTGAAAGGATCGTATGGCACCTAAAGAGCGGGGGGAGGGGGTGAATAGGTGCTACTTCAAATTTTACTCTTTTCAAGTTAGGGTTTGACACAAAATGTAAATTATCTAGATTATGCAACTGCGGTGAATTTACCTATATGTCAACCTAGCACAAACACTAAGCAAGAACAAGATAAGCAAAGTGCGGTAAAGGATAGAAGTAACCAAAGTGGAGCACGCGAAGACACAATGATTTGTTTCCCATAGTTTCTTTCTTTTAAGAGGAAGTACGTCTACGTTTGAAAATGGGGTGATTTCAAACCACCAATGCCATGAGAAGCCTCCCTTATTCTCCGATGAACCTCACCCCAACGGGTTCGATTCACCTCTTCCACTATATCGGCAACCTTCGAGGTGGAAGTCGACACCTTTACAACAAGTTCGAGGCACACATCCACAACTGAATTGGAGGCTTCCGAAGGCAAGCAAGCTGTCACACAATCAAAGACAAGTTTGTAAGAACCAAATCAAGAGCTAGGATTTCCAATAAAACACTAGAGGAAGTGGCCCTTAAGTGAATGAGGGGGAAATAAAGATTTCTCTTAGTGAAGCTATATATCAAGGCCTCCTCCTTTGATTCTCCAAAGATCAATAATTTTGGATGGTTGGATGAAGAGATCTTGGTGATTTGGTGGCTCAAATGGGAGGATTTGATCCATGAAATCAGGCAAGTCCTGCTCGGTTCTTTTGTTGAGAATTGCTGGACGCGTAAAATCACGGCATATGGGATGCGGGACAGCAGTTTCTTTTCCTCCATGGTGAAGTACGGCCAGCCAACCTAAATTGCTAAGTGCACCCAGGGTAACGATCATTTAATGCTAGCGGTTAGATCGAGTTTACTGGGCCAATCGTATGGTGGTAATATGTCCTTGTATATTTTATGAGGTATGTTTAGGAAAGATAATGTTTACTCTTTTATTAGTAGTAGAGATAAATTTAAGACCAAATGATTTGCAGAGAACACAAAAGTTGTAGCTGGGTCTCAATAAAATATATGATGTCCAATATTTGCTTTCATCTCACATGTATCACATGAAGGAAAAGGGTATAAACCCGTTCTCTCAAAAAATAGTAGGCGCCACTAGCAGTGCATTGGATGGTCGTCGCGCCATCCGGACGGCATTATGGGGGTGCTTCCCCCCCCCCAAAGGTACGCATTTTTGCGTGGCGACTAGCTACTAATCCTTCTACTTGGGACAATAAACATAAAAGAAAGCTCGAAATATCTAATGTATGTGTTCTTTGTGGTATCGAATGCGAGGACAACTACCACGCCTTCGGCAGGTGCCTGCTAGCGATATCACTTAGGCGATCATTGATGGAAGTTTGGGAGCTACCTGATCCTCTGTCGGTTCCCAACACCGGCCAGGAATGGGTGCTACACTTGCTGGATGGGCGATCAGAGCTGGAGCGTGTCAGGATCATGATGCTACTATGGAGGATATGGCATGTGTGTGGAATGAGGTGGTGCACCATAAACCTGCACCGCCGATCGAAGCTTCTCGGCGATTCCTCAGCAGTTATATCGAGTCGATCTTTACCATCAAATGTTATCCCCAGTCTGACCATATCAAGGGGAAAGGACCGGCTCAGGTGGTTCCTTTGAAGACAAGGAAGGCGAGTGGAGTAGATGCAATACCAAAACTGCGGTGGTCTCTTCCCCCCAGCGGATGGGGAAAGCTTAATGTGGATGGCTCTTACCACGAGGACTCTCGGTCAGGAGGAACGGGAATGGTTCTACGGGATGATACTGGGGCGATTATCTTCTCGTCTTGCAGATTCCTAGCAACTTATTCTTCTGCACTAGAGGCGGAATTGGCGGCGTGCGCGGAGGGATGTGCCCTGGCTCGGCAGTGGTGCCTCCCTGTGGTGGTGGAGATGGATTGTGCGGAGGCGGTGGCTATGATCAAAAGCGAAGAATCTGGGAGATCCACCTATACCTTTCTAGTGAAAGAAGTTCTGTACCATCTAAAGAACGGATCAGAGTTCAAGGTTAGAAGGAAGAACAACCGTATAGCTCCGTTCAGGACCTCTAGACATTCCTAAACTCTGTAATGAAGAACGTAAGCCGAATGATTGAGTAATATAAATTTTGATTCGAAAAAAGAAAAACCATGTTGCAAAGTGTTAACACGGCGAGTACAACAAAAAATAACATGAACGGCACCATTTCGGTCGCACATGTTTTCATCTCCAATCTGACCGCGTTCGGACGCCGCTGTGACCCCCGCTTGTGCCGGAACGTCGGATCGAGCGTCATCGCCTCATCGCACCGCGGATACTATCCTTTTCTGCATCCACGGCGATCATCCCGGGCCCTCCTCCATTCCCGCCTCGTCTGTCTCAATATTTTGCGTACCGCTGCGTGGGCTTTCCCGAAATGCTCCCTCCCCCTCTCCGTTCCCCCAGTACAAAGCGCACGGCGGCAGCAGCACCACACGGCGCTTCGTCCTCCTTTTTCCCTTGACCGCCACTGCCCCCACTAGCGGCCTCTGTTCTTCGCTGCCCAAACACTCGCCAATCGAGAAATCTGAATCGAGAGCACGAGGAGGAAGAAAGGGAGGGGAGGCCAAGAAAACCCACAGGATTTGCTGGTTTGGCACTACCTGCGGCAGGGGAGCTAGCAATGGCCACGAGCTTCTGCGACGTGGCCGCGTCCATGCTCCTCTGCGCCGAGGACAACATCGACATCATGTGCTCGGAAGAGGAGGAAGCGGAGGAGGCGGTGGCGGGGAGGAGGAGAGCCCGGACGCCGGATGCGGATTTCGGGGCAGATTTGTTCCCGCCGCAGACGGAGGAATGCGTGGCCGGTTTGGTGGAGAGAGAGCCGGAGCACATGCCCCGGGCGGACTACGGCGAGAGGCTGCGCGCCGGCGGCGTAGATCCCCGCGTACGCAGGGAGGCCGTGGATTGGATTTGGAAGGTGCGTTCACGAATCACGACTGGGGCAGGGAAAATAAAATTAACGCGTTGTTGCCATTTCTGCTGCGTTTCCATGATTTACGCAGTTCATTTAGAAAAGAAAAATATGGGTCTACCGTATTTGGATATATAAACAGGCATGCTTCGACCATTTTCGTTGTTTCACCATCGTAATGTATGGCGCGTAGCAGAGAAATTTGTTTGCGAACATTTCACTTATCTATGGGCAGTAAAACCTTCTTTGTAGTAGTACTGTACTAGCGACGAAATTTTTTAGGGCCCCTCTTTCGATCAAATTCGCATGTGATCGCTTATTGATTCAGATCTCTCGACAGGTTTACACATACTACAATTTTGTACCTCTGACTGCCTATCTGGCCCTGAATTACCTGGACCGTTTCCTCTCGCGGTACGAGCTGCCGGTAAAAATCCAATGATCATACTTCATCTCTAACTATCTGAAGAAGTAGACAGACACACAGTGCTGTGAGCTTAACACATTTTGTGTTCCAAATGCAGGAAGGCAAGGCTTGGGTGACGAAGCTTCTCTCGGTGGCGTGCCTCTCTCTGGCTGCCAAGATGGAGGAGAGTTATGTCCCGCCATCTCTGGATCTTCAGGTGAGATGATCGTAGCGTCAGGCCTCCTTGCAATGCACATTGTGTCCATCTTATTATCTGTAGTATCTCGGCTCTAAGCATTGCGTCGATCAGATCGGCGAAGAAGTGTACGTGTTCGAGCCTAAGAGGATACGGGAGATGGAGCTTCTCGTTCTGAGCACCCTCGGCTGGAGGATGCAAGCTGTGACCCCTTTCTCCTACATCGACTACTTCCTAGGCAAGCTCAACAGCGGCGGCAATACGACGCCGCGAAGCTGGCTCGTCCAGTCGGCGGAGATAATCCTGTGCGTAGCCAGAGGTATATATATCATTTCTGATCATGTGGTTCGATCCATGAAATCCATGTGGATCAAATCATATCTCCTTCTTGGAAACCATCCGATCTAGTAACATATATATATGTACAATGCCAGGAACCGTATGCTTGGGGTTTCGACCCTCGGAGATCGCCGCCGCCGTCGCGGCAGCCGTGGTCGGGGACGTCGACGACGATGCAGGCCGCCTCGCAAAGGCTTGCACCCATGTAGACAAGGTATACGTCCAAAACTCATTCCGTCAAATGTGTATAGCACACATTGATTACTCATGCGTAGGTGTATCACCCGTACCGTACTTTCCTAAGCACAGAGTCCTGGTACAAATGCGTGAAGCGCATTCATATCCATATTAGCTCTGGGAGTTAAATGTCTCTGTGTCTGTCTCTGCAGGAGAGGGTGCTGCGGTGCCAGGAGCAGCTGATGCTGCATCATCGTCAGTCGGCCTCGGCCATGGCCTCCTCTACGCCATGGAGCCCTGTTGGGGTGCTGGAGCTGGACGCTAGCTGCCTCAGCTGCAGAAGCGATGATGTGACAACTATTGCCGCACATGGAAGCTGCTGCTGCTGCCATGATGGCTCGCAGGTTACCAGCAAGAGGAGAAAGATTAGCAGATGACTGACCGGTCAAAGTGCCCAATCATAAGTCACTCCGCTGTACACCACACTTGTCTCAGCAAAGGGAGAAAAAGTCTGATGTTTTCGATTGGAACGACTGTATAAAAAGGAACCAAAAATAAAAGAAGGAGACCAAAAAGGAGGGAATTTTGACATGGCGAGACGGCAGGAAGTTGATGAATAAAGAGGCGAGGTTGACAACACCCAATCGGTGAGCTTTTGTATCGGCGGAAGCCAGCAGGCTTGGTGTGCCCCAACAGAGCAAAACGAAACAAAGCAACGCTTTGCGCCAACAAAGCTACTCCCTCCGTTTCAAAATATAAGATGTTTTAAGTTTATAAAGAAAATAAATCTAGACTTATTTTAATATATAGGTTTACTCAACTTTGGGATGAATCTACATACTAAAAGAAATTTAGATTCATCTTTTTTATAAATCTAAAACATCTTATATTTTAAAACAGAGGGAGTATATGTGATTGGATGATCAACGCAGAGCAGTTGCTGACGGGACATGAGTAGGCAAGTACGAGAACTAGGCACTGACCGGCACTAGTTGTGCTTCTTTTTCATTTTTTTCCACTGCATTTTGTAAGAAAGGAACTGTCTATTTTGTGATTAAGAATGATCATCCAAAAAGAAAAGAAAAAATCCAAATGAATAAAATAAGAGGGTAAAAAGGAAAATAAAAAAAATCCAGAAAATGAGGGCGAGGGTTTCCTTCATCTGTATAAAAAATACTCTTTCATTTAGTATCATTTGTTTTTCTTTCTTTGATCTCGGTCTGTCTGCTGCCTACTAGGCACTGTCCGGCGGAGTATTTTGTTTGACTGCTTGTCTACTTTAAAAGCTACCAGCATGGCTTCCCTAGTAAAAGAGGAACATTGGGAACACAGACTTACAATAGGTTGGGCATGTCTCATTGTTCAATGGAGTACTACTAGAAGGTGCCCTTGCAGAGCGGACGTTTGGAGCTCGGGCTCCAAGTAGCCATTTTTTTGAACCATTCAAAAACACAAGTTCAAAGTATAAAAAAAAATCTGATTTTTTCTACATGTACATATGATGTACTCTATAAACTTGAAAAACTCACAACCCCAAATACCAAGTATTTTAGGCTACACAAAAAATGATAGAACCTGTTATAATTGTGACAAAAAAATAACGAAGAACCAAAAAAAATCACAACAAGGGGACACCGATTTAACGTGGAAACTGTTGGAATTTTGGCCCAAATATTCTTGCCCATTTTCTATTTCAATAATTCCTGAAAATCCTAGAGGCCCATGTGGCCCATTCATGCAAGACAAGAGGTGGGACAAATGTTTAGTCCCACATTGCTAGTTGAGTGGAAGTTGGACCAGCTTATAAGGTGAGCTCTTCTACCACTTGGTAAAAGGATGAGAAGGAGAAGGAGAGAGTTCCACACGCGCGCTCCTCCTCCTCCTCGCTCGCCTCGTCACGACGCGCGCGCGCTCGCCGCGGCTTGCGGGTTGCGGGTTGCGGGAATCTCGCCGAGCTTTATTTTGCCGATATACGAAGGTGTAACGTTTGCTTTGAATGAACGTTTAATACGAAGGTGAAACGTCTGCTTTGAATGGACGTTTAATACGAAGCGCTGTAACACATCCCTTGCTCATGAGAGGGTGAAAGTACTGCGCTACTTTGATCTTCCCCATCCCGTCTTGCGGCGTGCACCGCGAGCCGGGACAGTAGGCCTCCGAGACCCCGCTGCTTCGAGTCCTGTACGGGAGAAGGGCGATAAGGACATGGCCAATGACGGTTCCAACGCCGGTGGTTCTACTTCTGCTACTGCCGTGTACATCTTCTGTCTCAATCTTGTTCTGATTTTATCCAGAGTTTTATGCCTTGCAGTTTGTTTGGCTATATGCCTTAGTTTGTATCCGCTATTTAGCATGGTTAGTATATGTTACCACCGTATTTTGGCCAAAGACGGAGATGGGCCGTGATCAAGATGGGCTTGGAAGATACATATATTCAACGTGTTGTTGGATCGGCCTAGTGCGTAGATTTGGGCTGAATTGCCCGTGTATCTTGTATCATAGTAGGTTTCGTGTTTGTTTAGGTTCCGTTTATGTTTAGGTAAAGATAGAGTTGTAGAGTTATTCCAAAAGTAGAGAGTCTCCGGACTATAAATATGTACCTAGGGTTATTGAGAGAAAACAACAACCACGTTCACAACAAACACAATCTCGGCGCATCGCCACCCCTTGTTCTTAGGGTTTCTTTCGGTAAGTGCCATACGCCTAGATCGCATCTCGCGATCTAGGCAAGATTCACTTATTCGTTACTGGTTTTACTCATTGAAGCGTTGTTGATGGCGAGTAATACCATTATCATAGATTGTTTGAGGCTAGCATCGGTATTTCTTTTCATTACTATCGTCGAAGTTATGCTACCTCTAGCTATCTCGCTACCCTTTGCACCTTTTCCCAAAGTGCAAGGGTAGCACCTGCTTGATCTTTATTTAGTCGATTCGATCTGTTATAGTTGTGCCTTGTTCGTCAAGGTTTAGTTTAATATCTGCGTAATCAGGCCTTACAAACGGGTTGAACGATCCAGTAATGCATAAAGACGTGGCTTATTCGTTCTAGAAGGGATGTTCCGGTAATTGGCTTTACGTTGGTTATTAGGCCTCCTCTAGGGTTAATATTCTTCATCTTTGTACGCATCGTGCTCAATCACGCGTAGGATGTTCGATTACGTGGTGAAAACGTTAGACTATTGTAGATCGATTTAACTTGTAGTGATCAAGCAAAACCCCATGTTATCATAAATCTAACGCAGAACCATGGGGCAATCGGCTTTAGGAGCCGATTTAGTGGAAACTCGGGAGCCGATTACGGCTCAATTTTACGATACTTGTTTATCATGCAGAAATCAATCGAGCAATCCTTCACCTTCGACCGGTATAGGTCGTGGCACGCCTCGAACCAAGCCAGACGTGTCGGAGCTTTGCGGGCCGTCGCCCGAGGGACCAGGCCCACCAGCGATCTGGAGCCTCCGGCTCTCCGTGTTGCCGGGCCGCTCACGGGTTTTGGCAGCAACACATTCGCACGCCGGTGGGACCTTCAACAACGTCTACATCAACACCGACGCTGCGATGGAGAATGCATCGGTCACTTACGACGATCTGCCTAACGAGCACAAGGCCAAGTACGACGAGATCAAGGCCCTCTTCGAGGAAGACCTCATCAGCTCTTTTGAGAGGACCCGTACGCATGGCATCAGGTGGAAAGGGTTCTCCCCCGAGGGCGCTCTTAATGAGGTGGATCTGTTTGTTCCTTCGGAGGAGCGCACCAGAGCCCTACGACAGGAAGTCAACTACATGGTGGCTCATTCTTTGCACCGCCATTCTGAGAGCCTGATGAACGCTTTCGAGCGGGTCGCGGTGCGCGTAGTTCAGGAGATCATGAAACATCAGTACTCACCGTCGGGACCTACTTTGGGGACTCACCAGGGAGAAAGACCGCTCCAAACCAGGCCCAGCCTCCGTCGCACTTGCCGCTCGGAACCGCCAGAGCAGCGGCTTCACGTCGTCTACAAGGTGGAGGCGACTGCGAAGTGCCAATTCCTGTTTGAGCCACCTAAGGAGATCCCACACGGATATATATGCCCTACGTGCGGACTGCAATAACGACACGCACCAAACAGGTTGCAACCGCGGGAGTTTCTGCCAGAGTGCTTGGGACAGGATCTTCGGGGCAGGTGGTCCGAGCAAATGGCTGGGATAGACGACAACAAAGTGGCTAGCCAAGTATGCCACCGGACAAGTCATGAGAATTTAGCCCTACGGCTCAAACAAAGGAGCAAATCGGTACCATCACGAGGGACCAGTTCGACCGTCAAGAGAAGGACAATCGGCTATTCAAAGCCGTACCCAACGAAGTTTGATCTAATTCCACCGCCACCTAAGTATAAGCTCCCCGAGTTCTCAAGGTTCACGGTCAAGGGTCAAGCTCGATCGAGCACATAAGCCGATACCGACACAACTAGGGATGATTTCGCATCGGATGCGCGTAAGATTCTTTGCGCAATCTCGACAGACCAGCCTTTGGGTGGTACACCTCACTACCACCGATTCAATTCATACCGGAAGCAACCGGAAGAGCAGTTCCACATCCATTACCATTCGGAGGCTACCGAGGCTGGCATTGCGCACTAGCACAGTGCGGCGAGGAGAAATCGAGCGAGTACATCCAACGCTT
Source organism: Avena longiglumis (assembly GCA_030063025.1). NCBI lineage: Eukaryota > Viridiplantae > Streptophyta > Magnoliopsida > Poales > Poaceae > Avena > Avena longiglumis. The sequence continues at coordinate 151,400,215 of CP125977.1, read as the reverse complement.
CAGATCACAAGAACCGATGTTACTCGGCTCGCTTAATCGAGAAGGAAGCGTCGAGCTGGCGTGTTGGGTCTCTCAAGACCCATCAAGGACTGTCGTTCGGTAGAGTACAACTCATTGGCACATGGCCCGTAAATCGACGATGTATGAGCAGCGCCACCGAGTTGTACCAAGACAAATTCAAACGTCCGATAAGCCCGGTCGATGCGTAAGAAGATCCTACGCAGACCGTGAGGTGGCCGAACTGAATGGGCTCGGGGCGATCCTGTGGCTCGCAAATGGGTAAAGCAAGGGCCTGCGAAGGGTTCGACCGATGTGAGCAAAGCCGAGCAGATATTCGATCTGCTTTGAAGGAGAAGAAGCCGAGGTTACCAAGGCCACAAAATCCCTACGGCTCAGAAATGAACGGAGACCATACGCAAGTGGCATCATTCGCTCACTCACACCACCAACGAGTGCAAAGAGCTTCGCCGCCAAATCCAAATGGCGATAGAACAAGGCCGTCGATCCTTGGGCTTCGCCATGAAAGTGGACACAAACCCATTTCCGGCGTCAACATGGTAGAACTTCGATCGCTCGCGAGGCGTAAGCTGGATTTCTCGCTCGGCGTTAATATGGCGGGATCGGGTACCACCAGACACGCATAAAGAGGACGGTCGCTCTGGGCAAGGAAAGAAAGGAGGCTACCCATGCGACCCAGGCCACAATGACAAAGCGTACTTCAGAGGAACAAGTGAGGAGAGTGCGATATCGAAGCCACATTCTACGCATCTCCTTAACAAGTATGAACGCCAAGAGGATTACGCCACGCCGCAGAGACGACGAAGGATATGAGCACTTTGCTAGGGGGCCGTCGAAAAAGAAGGAAGGCGCAGACATGCATTGGGATTGTCCTTTCTTCGTATTGTCAAGTAGGAATGAGCCGATTGCCTACAATCGACAACCGCGAATGCGGTCAAGAAAGGAAGACACGAGGCCAGTGTCAGTATTCAAACGTCTAGGGCCTCTTCAGCCCCAGGGCCGTCACAGGGAGTCCGCTCGAGCATAAGACCTCGAGAAGCCAAAGGATGACAAGGACGAAGACAGGTATCACCGTCAAGGTGGTGCCTGACGGCCGAGACACACCGAAGCGTGAGTGCACGGTGCGTAATTTAGAGGAAGTCAAGCGATATCTCCACGCTTTGAAGAAAGCACTACCGATCGCCGTCAAAGTGAGGCAGCTGTGGAAACGTAAGACCGCCCGACCAGGAAAGAGTGGCGCCCAAACCGATAAAAGCCGATGCAAAGACATCGGCACAAACATGGTGTTCATACTCCCGCCGAATTCGCGCCAAGAACCGATGAGCTACCCGTGGTAGCACGTTTGATCGCGCCCACGGCGGTTATCTTTGAGAAGCCACGTGAGAAGGGTTACAAACATCCGAAAGCCCTGCACTGCGAGGTTACATCAATGGGCAACCTGTCGCCAAGATGTTGGTGGACACCGAGCGGCGATCAACATCATGCCATACTCCATGCTACGACGCTTGGGACGCCCACCGCAGATCCGATCAAAACCAACGCCACGTTGAGCGACTTCAACGTCGGGCCGGAACGCAAGGCGATCGAACGTGGACTTGACAAGAGGCGGAAAACCGTACTCCGTCATTCTTCGTGGACAGCAAGAGCACTTACATCGCCTTGCTAGGAAGGGATTGATTCACGTTAATTGTGCATCCGTCCACAATGCATCGATGCTCGATCCGGGGATGGAGACGGTGGAGGTCATCCACGCAGACAATTCTATCGAGATCTCCATAGCCGGCATGAACGTCGGGAAGCGAAGACCAAGAGCCGATCTGGAATCAATCTAGACGGCCGCGGCGTATTGAAGCTACAAAAACGGGTGAGGCTGGTCTTATCCACCGGCCTTACAGAGTAGAGAAGCCCACGATCATCAGGGTACCGATCCCTGCGATCGGCCACAAAAAATAAAAAGCAGCGATCATACGACAAGCAGCTCATGTAGTCGTAGCAGAGAGATGCTCTGCCACTGTAAAATAATAAGGTGTAAACCGTCCTTGACTGATGCAAGCGAAAAGGGGGCCGATTCAGGCGATCGGCCCAAATTATTTTTGTTGTCCTCACCCACCGTTTGCCCTGTGTTTAGCGTCGATTTGACAGGTGACGGAAAGCTAGGGTACGGGTTTACATCAGCTGATGAGCTAGAAGAGATCGACATTGGTCCTGGGGATAAGCCACGACCAACATTTATCAGCAGAAAGTTAGAGCCGAGTCTGCGGGGCCCGATGATAGCCCTGTTGAAACAATATCCAGACTGCTTCGCCTGGGACTACACAGAGATGCCTGGGTTGGACAGGAGCATCATCGAGCATAGACTCCCGCTAAAAAAGGGATTTCGGCCGTTTCAGCAGCGGGCACGACAAATGAAGGCCGAAATTCTGGAAGAAGTCAAGAAAGAGGTCGAGAAAATGTTGACAGCCAAGTTGATCAGACCATGCAGGTATGCTGAATGGATTTCTAGTATTGTACTGAGAGAAGAAGGAGGCCAATGGCGTGTTGCTATAGATTTTCTAGATCTCAACAGAGCTACCCCAAAGGATGAATATCCGATGCGGTGGCGTAAACATTAATCAATGCAGCGTTGGTCATAAAATTTTGAGCTTCATGGACGGCAATGCCGGTACAACCAGATCTTCATGGATCCGAAGACATACACAAGATTGCATTGAGTCCCAGGTCCGTGGGGTTATTTGAATACGTAGTCATGACGCTTTGGATCGAAAAATGCCGCCACGCACAGAGGGCCATGAATTATATTTTCCATGATCTGATCCAAAACCGGTTGAAATCTACATCGATGACGTGGTGGTCAAGTTCGCTTCAGCCACGGACACTTGGACGATCTGAAAGCGTCTGGACCGAACAAGAAAATTCGCCTACGGATGAATCCAAAGAAGTGTGCTTTCGGGTGACGGCGGCCGTTCTGGGTTTTTAGTCCATGAACGCGGAATTGAGATCGGCCTGAAAAGTCAGGAGGCAGTACGGACAATGAAGCCACCCACCACGAAGAAAGAACTACAGTCCCTTATCGGCAAGATCAACTTTGTCAGACGATTCATCTCCAATCTATCAGGAAGGATTGAGCCGTTCATGGGACTAGTAAAAATCAAATCCGACGAGGAATTCCGCTGGGGGGCAGAACAACAACGAGCCTTTGACGAGATCAAAGAATATTTGACGAAGCCACCAGTGTTAATCCCACCTCAGCCTGACAGGCCATTCTACATTTACTTGTCAGTGGCTGACACGTCCATCGCCTCGGTAGTGGTGCAAGTTTATGATGGGCTGGAGCGGGTCGTCTTTTACATAAGCAGGAGGATGCTGGACGCAGAGACAGGTACCGATATCGATAAGTTGTGCCTCTCGCTTTTTCACCGCACCAAGTTGCGACACATTTTGCTATCGCAGAGATCATCATCATATGCAAATCAAACGCGTCATAAAGCACATCTTGTCGGCTCCTATGTTAAAAGGCGGCTGGGCAAATGGATGTTTGCATTGTCGAGTTTGACATCCGTATCAACCCGCGAAAGCGTTAAGGGACAAAGCTGGCTGATCTTATCGCTGAAAGGATCAACACTAACATAGCCGCACCGTCCATAAGAGCGTGGGCTATGTTTTTCGACGGATCGGTTTGTGACGATGGTGCGGCATCGGCATTTTATTTACTCGTCGCCCGGGGCAACATTTTCCTTCTCCATCGATTGTCTACCTCTCGCACCAACAATGTAGCCGAGTACGAGGCGATATGCAAGGGATGGAGTTACTCCTCGGCCGAGCGAAGCAAGGAAATTTTGGAGACTCCAAGTTGGTGATTTCCCAGCTCACGGAGGACTACAAGTGCGAGAGCGAGTCCCTCTTCCCATTATGACTGCACTGCCGCGAGCTTATGACGCAATTCCGGTACGTCAACTTCACTTGGATCCCACGAGCGCAGAATACCGAGTCGAACGACCTTGCGCAGATGGCTTCAGGATACAAGGATGTGGTAGAAGGAGCCGACGCTCGTACAGCCTCGGAAGCGACGACTGGAGAGCCGATATCTTCAATTACTTGAAAGATTCGGCTCGGGGGGCACCTAAACGGATAAGGTACAAAGCCATGAAGTACGTGCTTATTGGGGATGACATGTTTTACAGGACTCTGGAAGGGCTATTGCTCAAATGCCTGGGGACAGCCGAGGCCAATCAGCTCCTACACGAGGTACACGAAGGCGCCTGTGGAACTCACCAATCGGCTCATAAGATGAAATGGTTGATGCGATCGGGTTTTATTGGCCCACCATGCTTGAGGACTGTTCAACTACTACAAAGGGTGTCAAGCGTGTCAAATTTGGAAAAATCCAGATGGTACCACACAAGAATGAACCCCATCATCAAGCCTTGGCCATTCCGAGGTTGGGGCATGGACATGATCGGCAAAATTAATCCTCCATCGGTAAAGGCCACATGTGGATTCCGCCACACCGACTTCACTAAATGGGTGGAGGCTGTCCCGATGAAGTCAAGAACTCAAGGATGTTATCAATTTTGTGAAAGAACATGTCATCCATAGATTCGGATTCCCCAAACTATCACGACCGATGGAGGTTCGGTCTTTATTTCTCAGGAGTTTAGAAAATTCTGCGAGGACATGGGGATCAAGCTGATTCGATCATCTCCATACTATGCTCAAGCAAATGGGCAAGCTGAGGCGTCCAATCAGAGCCTCATCAAGTTGATCAAGAGAAAAGTCGATGAGCACCCAAGGCGTTGGCACGAGGTTTTGTCAGAGGCGTTATGGGCTTATCGTATGTCATGCCATGGAGCAATAAAAACCTCACCATACCATCTAGTATATGGACAAGAAGCCGTCCTACCCTGGGAAATTACGGCTGGATCAAGACGCGTCACTTTTCAGGACGATCTAACAATTGAAGAATACGCAACCCTGATGAGTGACAGTGTAGAGGATTTAACCGAGCTCAGGCTATGGTCACTCGAGAAAATCAAAGAGAACAAGGCCAAAGTAGCTCGTGCATACAACAAGAAAGTGAAGCCAAAGGAGTTCCACGTTGGTGATCCGTATGGGAAGTCATGTTGCCTTTGGGGACTAAGGATGCGACATATGGTAAATGGTCTCCAAATTGGCACGGTCCGCATTGAGGTGGACCAAGTTTTAAGAGGAAACGCATACATGCTCGAGCGGTTGGATGGCGTAAAATTCGATGGCGCCAACGCAGCATCTCAAGAAATATTTCCCAAGCATGTGGGATGTTGGACAAGAACTCGAGGGCCGATACATGAAATCGGCTAAGTAAAGGCACGTGAGATGATGGACGGTAAAAATATGGGGCCGATGCGAAAATCGGCGAATAAAAAAAGGGAAGGAGATATATAGCCGATGCACGCCATCGACTCTAGAGGTTCACACATGTTACAAAAGGGCCACCTCGGCGATCTCAACCGTCATCTTCATCTTTGCTTGTCACTAGTCGTCTGCGGCACGTTTTTCGTGGGCAATTGAGATTTGGGTCGTCCGTGTTTGAATCCACCGTGTTGAGGAAGGTCGCAGTCATCATTTGAAACCAAGAAGTGGCGTTGTAATGTGTCCGAGGATGCGACGAAGGTTGACCCGTCAACGTTTTTGGGAGAAGCCGATGGGTAGTCATCGCTCTGCATGCGATTTGACTTGTTTGATCGTATGCAAAGATGATGAAAGCCGATACAGTGTCATCGACTTCTGAAGCATCGACCTATTTCGGTTATCGGCAAAATTGAAGCAAAGAGGGTTTTCGGTGAAGGAAGAGGGTTTTTTGGCAACTGGAGGAAGATGGGGATTGTGAACTGTTCAGGCTGATTTAAATAAGGGGAATAGTGGACAGACGGTTCAATGCCATAGCGGTTTCCCAGATTGCACTGCCAAAATCGTCAAATCACGCGCTGCGCAGGAGTTGAGAAGACAGGGCATCATGATGAAGGGGTAGCGTGACGGTGCTGTTCTGCCACGCATTCTGTCTATGCGCAGCCCGATAAAAAAAAAGGAGGAGAAGAAGAGGAAAAAACACACAGAGTGGTTTTGGAATTATCATTGCCAAAACCAGGGGGGCATGTGTTACCACCGTATTTTGGCCAAAGACGGAGATGGGTCGTGATCAAGATGGGCTTGGAAGATACATATATTCAACGTGTTGTTGGATCGGCCTAGTGCGTAGATTTGGGCTGAATTGCCCGTGTATCTTGTATCATAGTAGGTTTCGTGTTTGTTTAGGTTCCGTTTATGTTTAGGTAAAGATAGAGTTGTAGAGTTATTCCAAAAGTAGAGAGTCTCCGGACTATAAATATGTACCTAGGGTTATTGAGAGAAAACAACAACCACGTTCACAACAAACACAATCTCGGCGCATCGCCACCCCTTGTTCTTAGGGTTTCTTTCGGTAGTAAGTGTCTTGCCTAGATCGCATCTCGCGATCTAGGCAAGATCTACTTATTCGCACTGGTTTTACTGCATCAAGCGTTGTTGATGGCGAGTAATACCATTATCATAGATTGTTTGAGGCTAGCATCGGTACTTTTTCATTACTATCGTCGGGTTATGCTACCTCTAGCTATCTCGCTACCCTTGCACCTTTTCCCAAAGTGCAAGGGTAGCACCTGCTTGATCTTTATTTAGTCGATTCGATCTGTTATAGTTGTGCCTTGTTGTCAAGGTTTAGTTTAATATCTGCGTAATCAGGCCCTACAAACGGGTTGAACGATCCAAGAATGCATAAAGACGTGGCTTATTCGTTCTAGAAGGGATGTTCCTAATTGGCTTTACGTTGGTTATTAGGCCTCCTCTAGGGTTAATATTCTTCATCTTTTGTACGCATTGTGCTCAATCACGCGAGGATGTTCCAGTTACATGGTGAAAACGTTAGACTATCGTAGAGATCGATTTAACTTGTAGTGATCAAGCAAAACCCCATGTTATCATAAATCTAACGCAGAACCATGGGGCAATCGGCTTTAGGAGCCGATTTATTGTGGAAACACAGGAGCCGATTACGGCTCGAATTTTACGATACTTGTTTATCATGCAGGAAATCAATCGAGCAATCTTCACCTTCCCGAGGTATAGGTCGTGGCACGCTCGAACCAAACCAGACGTGTGCGGAGCTTTTATGGCCGTCGCCGAGGGACCGTGGCCCACCAGATCCCGGGAGCCTCCGGCTCCGTGTTGCCGATCGCCGCCGGTGGGTTTTGGCAGCAACAAGATATTACCTATTATTCTAGTCATGTTTTATCTAGCGTTATTATGGATAATTCGCTTGGTAAATTGCTCTATTTCTCAACAATCCAAAACCTTATTTCGTGCAATTTGCCCCAAGCGGCTTTGTTGCTTCTATGAAGCCACCGTGTTTGAAGGTGTGAATTACAAACGGTGGCATGAGAGCAATGCTCAGTTTCGCACCATGAGCTGCTATAACGCCATCTATGGCGCACCTGAGGGGGAACTTAATCCCGCTCAGGAAGAGGCGTTCCAAAAACTTGATACTACTTTCAAGGCTGCCTTGATCAGCATCCTTGGCGACAATATTGTCGATTCATATCTGTCATTTAGCAATGACAAAGATATGTGGGATGCGCTCGAGAGAAAATTTGGAGTCTCTGATGCTGGCAGTGAACTGTATGTCATGGAACAATTCTATGACTACAAGATGATTGATGACCATTCCATTGTGGAGCGTGCTCATGAGATACGATCACTTGCTGTGGAGCTTGAGCACTTCACTTGTGTGTTACCGGACAAGTTTGTTGCCGGAGGCATCATTGCCAAACTTCCCCAGTCTTGGAGGAATTTTGCTACTTCTCTGAAGCACAAGAGACAAGAGTTCTCCGTGACGGATCTCATTGGGACTCTTGATGTGGAAGAGAAGGCGAGAGCAAAATACACACGTGCTCGAGGTACCGAGGGAGGTTCTAATGCCAACCTGGTACAGAAAAGGAACTTATAGCCTCACAAGTTCAAGAACAAAGGAAAGTTTGATGACAAAGGAAAGTTCGATGGAAAGAACAAGGCCTCACAGTCTACCAGCTTCAAGAAGAAGACTGATAAGAGGAAAGGTGCTTGTCATGTGTGCGGTGATCCTAATCATTGGGCTCCTGCTTGTCCCAACCGCTTTGACAAACGCCAACATGGGAAGAGCAAAGAAGATCGCTAATGTTGTCATGGGCGACGCTTTAGATGAAAGATGTTGGGTATGGTATATTACCCATCGTTCTTTCATTATGTCATTCTCCGATTGGTGGATTGACACGCGCTAATGTACATGTCTGCTCGATATTTCCATGTTTTCTTCATATTAGGTCGAGAGGACTCAAATCGTCCGATGGGGAACGGCGCATGCTTCGCTCATGGTGTTGGTACGTCGATCTGAAGTTCACTGGAAAGACTGTATACCAAGAACGTGCATCATGTTCCTCAATAAATAAAAATCTTGTTAGCGGATCTCTTCGTGTCGAGATGGCTACAAGATTGTATTTGAGTCCAATAAATTTGTAATTTCAAGTATGGAACCTTTATTGGTAAAGGCTATGAATGCGAGGCTTGTTCCGCTTATCTCTATCGACATTTGTAATAAAGTTGTTAATCATATTTACACAAATTTTGAATCAAATGTCCGGCACTCTCTCTTTGTCATATTAATTTTGGTTGTATGACGCTAGCCAAAATGAATTTAATTCCTGATTTCTCAACTGTTAAGGGATCTAAGTGCCAAGTCTGCAAGCTAAACAACCTCGCAAGTCACATACATTGCAGTATGAGAAATTTAACACCACTAGAGCTCATACATTCTGATCTTTGTGAGATGAATGGTGTGTTGACAAAAGGTGGAAAGAAATATTTCATGACTTTGATCGATGACTCTACGAGATATTGTCATGTGTATCTTCTAAAATCAAAAGATGAGGCTTTGAGTTTCTTCAAAATCTATAAAGCTGAGGCAGAAAATCAACTTGATCGAAAGATTAAGAGGCTTAGGTCTGATCGTGGTGGAGAGTATTTTTCCAACGAGTTTGATTCTTTTTGTGCGGAACATGGTATAATTCATGAGAGGACGCCTCCCTACTCACCCCATTCAAATGGAGTAGCCGAAAGAAAGAACCGATTTCAATGATTTGGTTAACGCCATGTTAGACACATCGGGTCTTTCTAAGGAATGGTGGGGGAGGCACTATTGACTGCGTGTCATGTCCTAAACCGAGTTCCCACAAAGAACAAAGAAATTACTCCATTCGAAGAATGGGAGAAGAAAAGACTAAAACTCTTACTTACGCATTTGGGGTTGTTTGGCAAAGGTTAATGTACCAATCCCCAAGAAGCGCAAGCTTGGACCAAAACCATTGATTGTGTTTTTCCGGGCTATGCTTTTCATAGCATTGGTTATAGATTCTTGATAGTAAAATCAAGTACTTGACATTCATGTCGGTATAATCATGGAGTCGATCGATGCTTTTCTTTGAGGATATATTTCCAATGAAGGATAAACCTAACTCATCAAATCCGGAGATACCTAGTTCATCTAATCAGGAATTTGTTATATTCTCTGAACCTATCATTCCGATTGAACACTCTGAAAGTCCTAAGGAGGATGACAATGAAATTCCTCAAAGGAGCAAGAGACAAAGGACTGCAAAGTCTTTTGGTGATGATTTCATTGTGTACCTTGTAGATGACACTCCTACTTCCATTTCAGAAGCTTATGCATCTCCTGATGCTGACTACTGGAAGGAAGCTGTTCATAGTGAGATGAATTCCATCTTAGCTAATGAAACATGGGAGATCACTGATCGTCCTTATGGGTGCAAACCTGTAGGATGTAAATGGGTGTTCAAGAAGAAACTAAGGCCTGATGGTACTATTGAGAAGTACAAGGCAAGGCTTGTAGCCAAGGGTTATACCCAAAAGGAAGGTGAAGACTTCTTTGACACTTACTCACCTGTAGCAAGGTTGACCACCATTCGAGTACTACTTTCTCGCTGCCTCACACGGTCTTCTTGTTCATCAAATGGACGTTAAGACGGCTTTCCTAAATGGAGAGTTGGATGAGGAAATCTATATGGATCAACCAGATGGTTTTGTAGTAAATGGTCAAGAAAGAAAAGTGTGCAAGCTACTGAAGTCTTTGTATGGTCTTAAACAAGCACCTAAGCAAAGGGCATGAAAAATTTGATAAAACCTTAATCACTGCAGTTTCGTTGTAAACGGTTTACAAGTGTATACTATCGCCATGGTGGGGGTGAGGAGTCATCCTTTGTTTGTATGTTGATGACATACTGATTTTCGGAACCAACCTTAATGCAATTAAGGAGGTTAAAGATTTCTTATCTCGTTCCTTTGAGATGAAGGATCTGGGAGTAGCTGATGTCATCCTGAACATCAAGCTATTGAGATATGATGATGGTGGGATTACATTGCTTCAGTCCCACTATGTGGAAAAGATCTTGAGTCGTTTTGGGTATAGCGACGTCAATTTTTCTCCTACACCGTATGATCCTAGTGTGTTGCTTCGAAAGAATCGAGGAAATGCTAGAGACCAACTAAGATACTCTCAAATTATTGGCTCGCTTATGTATTTAGCTAGTGCCACGAGACCTAACATCGCCTTTGCTGTAAGCAAACTCAGTCGATTTGTCTCAAATCCAGGAGATGATCACTGGCATGCTCTTGAGAGAGTTATGCGATATCTAAAAGGCATCATGAGCTATGGCATACACTATAACGGTATCCAAGGGTACTAGAGGGTTATAGTGATTCAAATTGGATATCCGATGTCGATGAGATAAAGGCCACGAGTGGATATGTTTTCACACTTGGTGGTGGCGCTGCTTGAAGTCTTGCAAGGCACCATCTTAACGAGGTCAACTATGGAAGCAGAACTCACAAGACTAGACACGGCCACTTTGAAGCAGAGTGGCTTCGAACTCTTGATGGACTTACCGTGGTTGAAAAACCTATACCCGCAATTCCAATGAACTGTGATAATCAAACCGTGATTATTAAGGTGAACAGTTCTAAGGATAATATGAAGTCCTCAAGACATGTGAAGAGGAGACTGAAATCCAGAAAATGAGGAACTCCGGAGTTATTGCATTGGATTATATCCAAACATCTAAAAACTTGGCAGATCCCTTCACAAAGGGTCTATCACGTAACGTGATAGAAAATGCATCAAAGGAGATGGGTATGAGACCCACAATTTGAGCTTTCCATAGTGGTAAACCATTCTATGTGATCGGAGATCCCATGAATTAGAATTGGGAAACAAGCTGTTGGTTAGCTGAGAGGAAAGTATCCCTACTTTAATAAACACCACTCCATAAAGATGCAATACTTTCCTATTCTGCATGGCAGGTTGATTTATTATCTTAATGTGTTCTAAGTGGCTTATCCTAAGCAAAGATGTTGTCATGCAGAACATCTTTTGAAGAACACACCTATATGAGTCTGACTATTAAAACGTCGCAGTCTATGAGAGTGGGGTGCTCTCTAATAAACTCATGAAAGGTCATGGAGTATGACGTATAAGCTCCACCTGCGGGGAAGTCCCACGGTAGCCCAGTATCGGTCAAGACTTCGTGTGAAACTAGATTGCAGCAAACTTGCAGTTCAAGGCATAGTCCACTGTACAAGTTGCAACCTAGTGTAGCATAGAATTCTAGGTGGAAGTTCAACTCAACAGTCTCCACTATAGTACCGGTATATAAACAGTGTTTTGGAACCAAAGGCAGATTACATGTGCCTCTGGGATCTGGTGGGGGATTGTTGGAATTTTGGCCCAAATATTCTAGCCCATTTTCTATTTCAATAATTCCTGAAAATCCTAGAGGCCCATGTGGCCCATTCATGCAAGACAAGAGGTGGGACAAATGTTTAGTCCCACATTGCTAGTTGAGTGGAAGTTGGACCAGCTTATAAGGTGAGCTCTTCTACCACTTGGTAAAAGGATGAGAAGGAGAAGGAGAGAGTTCCACACGCGCGCTCCTCCTCCTCCTCCTCGCTCGCCACGCCACGCCACGCCACGCCACGCCACGCCACGCCACGCCACGCCATGCCTCGTCACGACGCGCGCGCGCGCGCCGCGGGTTGCGGGAATCTCGCCGAGCCGAGCTTTATTTTGCCACGCATGAATGGTATATGAACAGATATACGAAGGTGTAATGGACGTTTAATACGAAGGTGAAACATTTGCTTTGAATGGACGTTTAATACGAGTTAAATGCGCCTGCTCGTTTCATCTTCTGCACCGTCTGCCTTCTCCTCTGCGCCTATAAGAGAGAGAGGTCGCGCCTCCTCTCAGTTGCGCTGTAACACATCCCTTGCTTCGAGTTCCAGAGCACTGCGCTACTTTGATCTTCCCCATCCCGTCTTGCGGCGTGCACCGCGAGCCGGGACAGTAGGCCTCCGATACCCGGCTGCTTCGAGTCCTGTACGGGAGAAGGGCGATAAGGTTTTTGGGGAGCGCTATCGGTAGCGAATCACTTCGGACTCCCTCACAGATAGCGACGTCTTCCCGACGAGGACTTCTTCCCGACATCGACCGTCTTCCTCGACGACATGGCCAATGACGGTTCCAACGCCGGTGGTTCTACTGCCATCGCCGTGTACATCTTCTGTCTCAATCTTGTTCTGATTTTATCCAGAGTTTTATGCCTTGCAGTTTGTTTGGCTATATGCCTTAGTTTGTATCCGCTATTTAGCATGGTTAGTATATTACCTATTATTCTAGTCATGTTTTATCTAGCGTTTATTATGGATAATTCGCTTGGTAAATTGCTCTATTTCTCAACAGAAACATCTCTCCAACAAAGAGAGGAAAAACCACGGACGCCAGCCAGCAAAACTTCACTATATCGGAAAGTGTATACAAACGCCGGGGATTTCACAGATACAACTCATCGTAGCCGGCGGCTTATAAGAGGTTTATATATCACTGGAAACCTAGGTCTTCCACTCGGCCTAAGCCTGCGGCGACGGGCCTCGCTCCGCACGTCAGAAGTTAGCCTATACTTTTTAGAATTTGGATCAACATATAACAGAACCTGACATCTAAAGTAGTGAACAATGCACAATTTCAATCCTCCAAAATCTGTTAGATTTTGTCATTTTTGCTACGTCTAAAATATAATTGTTTTGGGTTCTGAGTTTTTCAATTTGGTAGAGTACATAATTACCTACATGGAGAATTTCTTTAAGAATTTTTTGAAACTTTGAACTTGTGTTTTCAACTTTTCATACTTTGAAAATAAAATCCCACATGTAGCTCGTCCTCCAAAACGAATTTCTGGTGCCCCTTCTATACTGGCAGAGGCTATCAAGAATACTACTATTACTCTCCGCAAAAAAAAGTACTACTACTACATATTGGTATGTATTTATCAATATTGTAGGTCGCCCTTTATCAAGTTTAGCTTAGTAAAATTAATGTATAATCATATGTATTATTAATATTGTACTATGTTGTTTTACTATCTTGGAAAGTTCGCCACAGCCCACAACAATGAATTTGATTGTAATCTCTTTTGAAAATTTTGCTAACATGTCCAACCTAATTTGTCTTTTCAATAATATTTGAAATCACATAGACCTATTTGGCATATTCATGCATGACAAGAGGTGGGACTAAAATTTAGTCTCAAATTGCTAGTTTAGCGAGAGTTAAATTCCCTTATAGAGAGACTGCTCCATCAATTGTGAGATCATGGAAAAGAAGAGACATATATGCACGCTCCTCCTTCATAGCCTTCCTCGTCACGTCTTGTCATGAGTCATGACGTGTACTGCTGGTTGCGCGAATGAGCCAAGGACCAACCTATGCCTTGTGTGGGACTTGTCTCTCTTTTGCCATGTAGGACCGACATAGAAGCTAAAGTGTTTTTGCGCTAGTGGACGTGAAACTATAGGTTTTTCAGCTTTGGTTGTTGCATGTTCAGTTCACTCCCGGCTATTCCAGAGCACTATGCATATTTCAGGTATTCGCCACCCCATCTTGATAGGGCAAAGGTGTCCGATCTTTCGATGAGATGATGATAATTGATTTGGTGGAGTTCGGGCTTGACGATCCGACTACACGTGCGAGCACGAGCGCCAATGCAATCGCTAGGCCAATCTCCTGGAGGTTACCGATCCTACGGGAACACGATCAGCCTGACCAGCGAGGGTCTTAATTCCTACCTGAAATCAAGAACAAGTAAGAACCAATATTGTAATCAAGATATTGCGGATTAAGAGGAAAGCTTTATTGAAAAGGTGGGATCCTGTATAGGTGCAAAGTACAAGAGGCCTCTGCGACGCTCGAGCCTTGGCGAAGTTGCTACGATGGCTAACTTAATGTCTAAACAAAATCCGAGTCTAGGATGACGACTATGGGGAGTATTTAACGACGAAAAGATGGGGTTTCGGCCAGCCATGGAAGTGGTGGACGAATCCAACCCTAGAAGTCATTTTCCCCTCAAATACGGACTCTAAAAAGTGGCTAATTAAAATCCTGCGAAAATTACATGGGCCTGGCCCAAAATAAAGGTGTCGCAACACCATATTAAGCTATGGACGAATTCGTGAAGTATTGATCTTGAATATTTCGTCCAAGCCTTCTTTCTTTATTATGGTGGCCTCAAAGTTCTGAAATCTTCATCCATGGCCTTCTCTTGGATCATCACATGCTTGCTGCCATCTCCATGCATGGCCATGCTCCAATGCTTGTCCCTCTCATCCATGCTTGGTCCATCATTCCTAAGAGTAAGAAATACATCTGATTTAGGCAGCATCACATTCTCATGTATGTGAGGAATAGTTCCAAGAAATGAAAGTACCTGATAGTCAAGTTGTTTGGCACGAGATCTTGTGATGGGTCCTTGTATGTGTGTAGCTGTAGGTACAACGGTTGTATCAATAGAAGGGATGTCCATATCATGCTCCCCTTCTTGAATTGAAGTCGTCCTCGACGCAATCTCATCTTCCTCACTAAAGTAAGGCTTCAAATCTGCAATGTTAAACGTAGGACTAACCGTACCAAAGTCTGCAGACAACTCAAGTTTATATGCATTATCATTTATTTTCTCTAACACCTTAAAGGGACTAGCAGCACACGACATTAACTTAGACTTGCGTAAATCAGGAAAACGATCTTTACGCAAATGTAACCAAACAAGATCACCAACATCAAACACAACATGCTTTCTCCCTTTATCCCCAGCAAGTTTATACTTAGCATTCATGTGTTCAATGTTATCTTTAGTAGTCTTATGCAAGTTTAATATCATTTCAGCGCGTTGTGTAGCATCCAAATTTTGTTGCACCGAAGAAGGTAAAGGCAATAAATCAATAGGTGCACGAGGAACAAAACCATACACAATCTCAAATGGGCACATCTTTGTGGTAGAATGCAGCGAACGATTATAAGCAAATTATATATGAGGTAAACACTCTTCCCACAATTTTAAGTTCTTCTTTAAAACAGCCCGCAACATAGTAGACAAATTTCTATTTACTACTTCGTTTGACCATCGGTTTGGGGAGTTTGGGGATGACATGTAGTACTAAACAGCAATTTAGTCCCCAACTTAGCCCATAAACATCTCCAAAAGTGGCTAAGAAATTTAGTATCACGATCAGAGACAATAGTATTTGGCACACCATGCAAACGAACAATTTCACGAAAGAACAAATTAGCAATATGCGCAACATCATCCGTTTTATGACAAGGAATAAAGTGTGCCATCTTAGGAAACCGATCCACAACAACAAAATACTATCCTCCCTTCGTGTTCGTGGCAATCCCAAAACAAAGTCCATAGAAATATCCTCCCAAGGAACACTAGGAACAGGAAGAGGCATATATAAACCATGTGGATTAAGGCGAGACTTAGCTTTTTGACAAGTAGTGCAGCGTGCCACAAATCTCTCAACATCTCGACGCATACGTGGCCAAAAGAAGTGTGCGGCAAGAACATCCTCCATTTTCTTGACACCAAAGTGTCCCATCAATCCTCCTCCATGCGCCTCCTGTAACAACAAAAGACGAACAGAACTATCCGGAATGCATAGTTTGTTAGCACGGAACACAAATCCATCATTGAAGACGAACTTGTTCCATGTTCTACCATCTCTACAATTCTGCAACACATCTTTAAATTCAGCATCATGCACATATTGTTCCTTAATAGTTTCTAATCCAAATATTTTGAAGTCAAGTTGAGATAACAAAGTATAATGGCGCGACAAAGCATCAGCAATAATATTATCTTTAACCTTTTTGTGTTTGATAACATAAGGAAAAGACTCAATAAATTCAACCCACTTTGCGTGACGACGATTCAAATTAGCTTGACTACGAATATGCTTCAAATATTCATGATCAGAATGAATAACAAATTCTTTAGTCCATAGATAATGTTGCCAAGTTTCTAATGTCCGAACCAACGCATATAATTCTTTATCATAAGTAGAATAGTTCAGACTAGCCCCACTCAATTTCTCACTCAAATATGCAACAGGTTTTCCCTCTTGTAATAACACCCCTCCCAAACCAATTCCACTAGCATCACATTCAAGCTCAAAAGTCTTAGTAAAATCAGGAAGTTGGAGTAAGAGAGCATATGTTAGCTTATCTTTCAATATGACGAAGGCATATTTTTGTGCATCGCCCCAAACAAAGGGCACATCCTTCTTAGTAAGCTCATTCAGCGGTGCGGCAATTGATCCAAAGTCTTTGACAAAGCGCCTATAAAACCCAGCGAGACCAAGAAAACTCCTCACTTGTGTGACCGTCTTGGGCTGCGGCCAATTATCAATAGCTTCAATCTTGGCTGTAACAACATAGCCAAGAAACGCAACTCGATTGGTGCAAAAGGTGCACTTCTCAAGGTTACCAAACAAACGTGCATCACGTAAAGCATTGAAAACAGCACGTAAATGGTCCAAATGATCCTCTAAAGATTTGCTATAAATCAAAATATCATCAAAGTAGACTACCACAAAACGTTCAATGAAAGCACGTAAAACTTCGTTCATTAATCTCATGAAAGTGCTAGGTGCATTAGTTAAACCAAACGACATTACTAACAACTCATATAAACCGAACTTAGTTTCAAATGTTGTTTTCCATTCATCTCCTAATTTCATACGAATCTGGTGGTAACCACTACGCAAATCAACTTTAGAAAACATGGTAGAGCCACTCAATTCATCAAGCATGTCATCTAAACGTGGAATAGGATGACGATATCGAATAGTAATATATTGATAGCTCTACAATCAGTACACATGCGCGAAGAACCATCTTTATTAGGTACCAAAATAATAGGAACAACACAGGGGCTAAGGGACTCACGAATATGATCTCTGTCGAGTAGTTCCTGAATTTGTCGTTGTATCTCCTTGGTCTCCTCTGGATTGGTTCTATATGGCGCGCGGTTGGGCAACGTGGCACCAGGAATTAGATCAATTTGGTGCTCAATTCCTCTAATAGGAGGTAGTCCCGTGGCGTACCAATGAAAGACGTCCTCATATTCCTGCAAAAGGTTTGCAATAACGGGTGGCAAAGAAGGAGGCATATCCTCAAATAAAAACAAAACCTCTTTGCAGACAATTGCATAACATTGAGTATTGTTTACATCTAATTCAGCAATATCAATTTTATTTGCAAGCATACATGGACTCTTCAAACGAATTTCAGTAGCATGTGTAGAATCATATTTAGTGTTCTTTGGTGGTGTAAAATCTGCAGCAACAATCTGATTCTCACTTTTATTTTTCTCCTCAGTTTTAGCTCTACTAGCTCTAGCAAGATCATCTTTTAAAATATGTTCGGGAGTCATAGGTTTTAGACCAATTTTCTTTCCATCATGCATAAGAGAATAGTGATTAGTTTTGCCATTATGAATAGATTCTCTATCAAATTGCCATGGTCTACCAAGTAACAAATAACAAGCTTGCATAGGTACAACATCACAATCAACAAAATCAGAATATGTACCAATAGTAAAATGCACGCGTACCGTTCTTGTTACCTTGATCTTGCGAGAACTCTCAAACCATTGGATGTAATACGAATGTGGGCGTTGTCTTGTTGGAAGCGCAAGCTTCTCTACCATGTCAACACTAGCCAGATTATTACAACTCCCTCCATCAATGATGATCCGTATAGCTCTTTCCTTGACAACACCATGTATTTGGAACAGGTTGTGGCATTGATCTTGCTCAGATTTGCTCAATTGCACACTCAACACACGTTGTGTAATTAATCTCTTGTATTGATTAGCAGCTTCAGCTCCCATTACCTCTGTCTCTTCATCAGCTTCAGAATTGTCTCCATCACGAGCAGAAATAATGGCTACTGTATCTTCATCAAAGTCACTCGCTGAATCGTATTGACCATCCTCCCGCACCATCATCACACGTTGTGTTTCGCGGCATAGTAAATCAAAATTTTCTACGGATGCGAACAGAGGGAAAGCCAAGATCTAATCTAGGAGATGCAAACAACGAGAGATATTGGATTAGATCTTCATACCCTTGAAGATTCAAGACAATGAACGCTCGCTTGAACGTGGGTGATGTAGTCGCATCGCTTCTCCTCCTCGCGATCCGATCCGATCTAGCACCACAAGTGGCGGTGCCTCCGTGAGATGCACACGCAAAGACTCGACGCCTCCTCCTTCCTGACCAGCGAATATGGCGGAGAGATAGATTGGATCTATAACATGACGTGCAGTATATGGTGGAGAATTTCTGTTGGTGGCTTCGCCTACAAACAATGAGGGAGAGAGGAAGGTAGCAAGGCTAGGGCTTGGAGGAAGGTGTGTGTGGGAGGGGCGACCACCCTCTATATATAGAGGGGGCGGCCAGCCCTTGCCCCTCCTCCAAGCCTATCTCTAGTTTAAACAATTTAAACTCTCCTTATCTAGAAATCCTATCTCTAGTTTAAACGATTTAAACTCTCCTTATCTAGAAATCCTATCTCTAGTTTAAACGAGTTTAAACTTATCTAGGATCGGCTGGCCCTATGGGGCCTTGTGCTCCTGGCCCAATGCGCCAGGACACTCCCTTATAGGCCCATGCCCTCCCGAAGGTGGGGCCACGTTGGTCCCTTCCGAAGGTTCTAGAAGCTTCCAATAATACCGATTAACCTGAACAATTCCGAACTCCAAAACTGATCGCCTTTATATGAATCTTATTCTCCGGACCATTCCGAACCTCTCGTGATATCCCGGATCCCATCCGAGACTTGAACAAAAATTCATAAACCAATTATCCAATCTATCCTAGCGTCGAGATACGTTATGTGTGACCTGCGGGTTCGAGAATATGCGCACATGATCTTCTATCAATAATCAACGGGTCTGGGCACCCATATTGACTCCACATTCATCGATGATCATATTGGATGAACCACGATTCGAGTGATTCAATCAATCCCATATATATATTCCCTTCTGCCTCGCGATATTTTACTTGCGAGATTCGATCGCTTGCACTGCCATACCTAGTTCAATCTCGCTCACAAGTACTTTACTCGCGTAATCCGATATCACTTTGTGATTCCTTAACCACATGCTTGCAAGCGTGTTGATATCGACACCGAGTGGGCCCAAGTATATCTCTCCGACTTGGGAGGGACAAATCCCATCTCGATACATACAACCCAACAGATATTTCCGATCACCGAGAGACACCTTTATGATCACCCTCTCATAGGATGACGCTTGATGACCTCAAAGCTTTCTTCCGTACTGTGGAGTTGCATTATCTCATGGTCTAAGGAATACAATATTTGACATAGGAAAAGCTTCGCAAAGATGAACACGATGAAACGATCTAATTGCTTCGCTTAGTTTGGTCATCCATCATATCATTCTCCCAATGATATGATCTCATTATCAATTGACAACTCATGTCTATGGTTAGGAAACCTTAACCATCATTGATCAATGAGCTAGTCCTTAGAGGCGCATCAGGGACACGTGTTGTTCACAAACCACACAAGTATTAATGTTTCCGCTTAATACAATTCTAGCATGGAATATAAACTTTATCATGAACAAGAATTATAATAATAACATCTTTATTATTGCCTCTAGGGCATAATTCCAACAGTCTCGCACTTGCACTAGAGTCAATAATCTAGTTTACATTTGGCAACAATCTCACACCCATGGCACTGAGGTGTTGATCATGTTTTACACGTGGAAGAGGTTTAGTCAATGGATCTGCGACATTCAGATCCGTATGTACTTTGCTAATCTTCGATCTCCATCCGCTATATAATCTCGGATTATATGAAACTTATGTTGATATGCTTGGTCTTTGGATGATATCTTGGTTCCTTAGCGAGTGCTATGGCGCCAGTTGTTGTCACACAATATCTCCAAAGGGTCCAATGCACTTGAACCACGCCAAGCTCGTGATGAAGTTTCGATCCAAACTCCTTCACTTGACGCTCGCAGCAGCCATGTATTCCGCTTTCATCAGAGATCCCGCGATCACGCTTTGCTTGCAGCTTATCCAGCTCAGCCTCCTCCATTCAAAATATACACGTATCCTGTTTGAGATTTAGAACCATCCTTGTCGGTGTCGAAACTAGTCGACGTAACCTTTTACGACAAGTCGCTCATCACCCCCATAGACTAAGAACATTTCTTTAGTTCTATTTAGGTACTTTAGGATGTTCTTCACGGCTGTCCAAAGTGTTCCACTCGGATCACTTTGATATCTGCTCGTCAAACTAAGAGCATTGGACACATCCGTCTAGTACACAAAGATGGCATACATGATGGAACCTATGGCCGAGGCATAAGGCACTTTGCTCATAGCTTCCTATCATTTATCAGAATGGACACCGAGCCTTGCTCAATATCTTACCCGACAACATAGGCAATCGAACCTTTCTTTGCTTTATCCATTCGAACCTTTTCGTAACTTTGTCTAGGTATGTACCGCTTAAAGCTATCAGCCTTTGTCTATCTCTATAGATCTTGATGCCCAATATATAAGCAGCTTCACCTAGGTCTTTCATTGAAAACACTTGTTCAAATAACTCTTCACATCGTTAAGCATGTTGATGTTATTTCCGATAATCAATATGTCATCCACATATAGTACCGTAAACGCCACCGAGCTCCCACTCACTTTCTTGTAGATACAAGTCAGCAATTTGGAACAAATCCAAAGCTCTTGATCACTTGATCAAAACGAAGGTTCCAACTCCGAGATGCTTGCTTCAGTCCATAAATGGAACGCTGAAGTTTGCATACTTTACTAGCATCCTTAGGATCGATAAAACCTTCGGGTTGCATCATATACAACTCTTCATCAATGTTGCCATTGAGGAAAGCAGTCTTGACATCCATCTGCCATATTTCATAATCATGAAACGCAGCAATTGCTAATAAACCGAATGGACTTAAACATCGCCACGGAGAGAAAGTCTCATCGTAGTCAACACCTTGAACTTGTCGAAAACCTTTTGTGACAAGCCGTGCTTTATAGACGGTAACATTACCATCCGCCCTGCTTTCTTCTTGAATATCCATTTGCACTCAACGGCCTTTCGGTCGCTAGGAGGATCCACCAAAGTCCATACTTGGTTTTCGCTCATGGATCCCAATTGGATTTCATGGCTTCCACCATTTCGTAGTCCGGCTCACCATCGCTTCCTCATAGTTCGAGGTTCACCGTCTTCACCGACAAGACAGTCAAGACAGGGTTGCCACTCAGAGGGGCACGCGACCTTGTCGACTGCGACGCTCAAGAGCAAGATCGTCCAAGCTTCATGATCCTTGTCATTAGCTTCCTCTATTGTTGGTACAAAGCATCGAACAATTTCTGTCGCGCTACTCTCCAATTCAAGAGAAGGTTCAATAACCTCGCTAGCTCTACTTTCCTTCCACTCACTTCTTTCGAGAGAAACTCCTTCTCAAGAAAGGAACCGTTCTTCATGACAAACACTTTGCCTTCTTCTCGGATAGAAGGTATACCCAATAGTTTCCTTAGGGTATCCTATGAAGACGCATTTCTCGCTTTGGGTTCGAGCTTGTCCGCATCAACTTCTTGACGAAGCTTCAGATCCCCAAACTTTAAGAAACGACAACTTAGGTTTAGCACCAAACCACGCTTCATACGGTGTCGTCTCAACGGATTTAGATGGAGCCCTATTTAAAGTGAATGCAGCGGTTTCTAATGCATAACCCCAAAATGATAACGACAAATCAAGAAGAGACATCATTGATCGGACCATATCTAATAGGGTTCGATTCCTGCTCGTACACACCATTGCGCTGTGGTGTTCCGGTATGGAGTTGTGAAACGATTCCACTTGCTTTAAGATGCGTGAGAAAATCAAAACTCAAATATTCACCTCCACGATCGGATCGTAGAAACTTAATCTTTACATTACGATGGTTCTCCACTTCATTCTGAAATTCTTTGAACTTTTCAAACGTTTTAGATTTATGTTTCATTAAATAGATATACCCATATCTACTTAAGTCATCCGTAAAAGTGAGTAAATAGCGATATCCACCGCGCGTCGAAACACTCATCGATCCGCATACATCGGTATGTATGATTTCCAACAAGTCCGCTGTTCGCTCCATCATACCGGAGAATGGGTTTTGATCATCTTGCCCATGAGGCATGGTTCGCATGTGTCAAATGATTCAAAATCAAGAGACTCCAAAAGTCCATCGAATGCGTTTCTTCATGCGCTTTACTCCAATATGACCTAGACGACAGTGCCACAAATAAGTAGTATTATCACTATCTACTTTGCATCTCTTAGCCTCAATGTTATGGATGTGTGTTTCATCCCTTTCGAGATTTAGAAGAAATAAACCATTCACAAGAGGTGCATGACCATAAAAGATGTTACTCATATAAATAGAACAACCATTATTCTCCGATTTAAATGAATAACCGTCTTGCAATAAACACGATCCGGAAATGATGTTCATGCTCAACGCAGTACATAATAACATTTATTAAGGTTTAAAACTAATCCCAAGGTAAAACTAAGGAGAGCGTCGACGGCCATCACATCAACTCTTGATCCTTTGCCAACGCCAAGATCGTCACCTCATCCCTCGCAGTCCGCCGTCATTCCGTAGCTCTGCTTCGAGTTACAAATATTAGCAACGAACCGTATCAAATACCTGTGCACTACAACGAGGGCTAGTAAGGAAAACATCAATAACATGTATATCAAATATACCTTTGATGGTGCCACCTTCTTGTCCGCTAAGTACTTGAGACATTATGCCCAAAGGACTTGTCCTTGCAATAGAAGCACTCAAAGGTCCGCTTAGGACCAGACTGAGCTTCTTCTCGCAGGGCATTGCTTTCACGCCCTTCTTGAAGGGCTTCTTTGCTCCCTTACCTTTCTTAAAGGAGGGCTTGTTGACCATCAACACATGATTATCCTTCTTGATGTCCACTTCCGCAGCCTTCACTGCGAAGAGCTCGTGATCGTATCTGGAACCAACTGATTATGAGTCACTACAAAACTTTTGTAGCCGGGAGGAGTGATTGCAGAACCTGTCAATCTTGAGCTCCTCCGAATCGTGCATTCCAGCTTGCTCAAGGCTGAGTGTAGCCCGACATCTTTATGGCGTGCTCACTAACGGAACTCCCTTCCTCCATCTTGCGCTTAAAGAACTTCTGAGATCTCATATCTCTCGTAACGGGCTTGAGTCGAAACATGGTTTCGGCTCCTCGAGAATCTCAAAGGGCACGGATAGGTTTCAAAACGATTTTGAAGCTCTTCCATAGCAAACAACATGGTGCTCTTAATCACACCATAATCATCTTTGCGATCGATAGACAACTTTCTCATCAGCGCATTGCAGTAGGGGGTCACCTAACGCTTTACCAAGGACATAGTCCTTTTGTCCGCCGATGTAATGATTCTTAGATTGCGGAACCAATTGGTGAAGTTAGACCCATTGTTCCTAAGCTTTTCTTTCTCAGCAAAAACGTTGAAGTTGAAGTTGGACTTGGCCATTGGATCTACAGTATTTGCAAGTACAATTTAGACTATGTTCATGATAAATAGTTCAACTTAATCAAATTACTAGATGAACTCCCACTAAATTCAACATCCCTCAAGTTGTTTAGTGAACACGATCCAAATTCACCACACCTAATCCGATCTTCACGAGAAGAGATGTGGTTTCAATGGTGGACAACAAAGTGTCGATCATATCATTCATATGACTCATGCTTAACCTTTCGGTTCTTGTGTTCCGAGGCCATGTCTGTACATGCTAGGATCGTCAAGCTAGACCCAAGTATCTCTGCGTGTGCAAAACTGGCTTGCACCCGTTGTATGTGAGCGTAGAGTCTATAGCACCCGATCATCACGTGATGCTTGGACACGACGAACTTTCGCAACGGTGCATACTTGGGGAGAACACCGTTTTTATCTTGATCTTTAAGTGAGGAATCATCTTATAATGCTACCGTCGCGATCTAAGCATAATAAGATACATAAAGGGATAAACATCACATGCATATAACTTTATGTGACATGGTATAGCCAATCTTCGCGCAATGATCTCCATCTTGTGCGTTCCGGCATGATCTCCATCACTCCCCCATGATTGCCTCCACCACGAATAGCAACTACAACTATTGCTAACTACTTAGCGATAAAGTAAAGCTATTACATGGCGTATAAGAAGTTGACTCGCAGGTCATACACAATTATAAAGACAACCATATGGCTCCTGCCGGTTGTGTACTCATCGACATGCAAGTCGTGAAACATTACAAAACATGATCATCGCATACAATATACACATCACATCTTGGGCCATACCATATCACGTAAAACACTCCTGCAAATACAAGTTAGACGCCTCTACTTTGTTGTTGCATGTTTTACGTGGCTTGTGGGAGTAGATGCTAAGAACGATTCTTACCTACGGAAAGCCACAACGGTGATATTATGGTTGCCAAACTCCGTGTTAATCCCATGACAACTATAGTGAGAGAAACCGACATCCACCACCGCATGTGGAACAAGCCACACGCCAAGTGCGAGCCGATCTCGCGAACGACGTCGCAGAAGGTTGGCCTGGACCGCTTCAATCTCACTATCCCGCGTCATAAGAAGAACGCAAACAAGAGGCTTGCAACAGAAAACATCAACGCCCACAACAACCATGTTATGCTCTACTCGTGAAACACATCTACGCATAGATCTAGCTCGATACCATCAAGGGTTTCGGCATAGTAAATCAAAATTTTATACGGATACGAACAGAGGAACGCAAAGATCTAAACTAGGAGATGCAAACAACGATAGATATTGTTTTAGATCTTCATACCCTTGAAGATTCACACAGCGAACGCTCATTTAACGTGGGTGATGTAGTCGCATCGCCTCCTCCTCGCGATCCGATCCGATCTAGCACCACAAGTGGCGGTGCCTCCGTGAGATGCACACGGCAAAGACTCGACGCCTCCTTCCTCGGACCAGCGAATATGGCGGAGAGATAGATTGGATCTATAACATGGCGTGGTGTATATGGTGGAGAATTTCACAGGCTTCGCCTACAAACAAATGGGAGGGAGAGAGGAAGGTAGCAAGGCTGCTAGGGCTTGGAGGAAGGTGTGTGTGTGGGGAGGGCGCACCACCCTCTATATATAGAGGGGCGGCCAGCCCTGCCCTCCTCCAAGCCTATCTCTAGTTTAAACAATTTAAACTCTCCTTATCTAGAAATCCTATCTCTAGTTTAAACGATTTAAACTCTCCCTTATCTAGAAATCCTATCTCTAGTTTAAACGAGTTTAAACTTATCTAGGATCGGGCCCTATGGGGCCTTGTGCCCCGCCCAATGCGCAGGAGACACTCCCTTATAGGCCCATGCCCCTCCCGGAAGGTGGGGCCACGTTGGTCCCCTTCGGAAGGTTCTAGAAGCTTCCAGACAATACCGATTAACCGGAACAATTCAACTCCAAAAACTGCTTTGCCTTATATGAATCTTATTCTCGGACCATTCCGAACCTCTCGTGATATCCGGATCCCATCCGAGACTCAACAAAATTCATAAACCAATTATCCAATCTATCCTAGCGTCGAGATACGTTAAGTGTGTGACCTGCGGGTTCGAGAATATGCGGACATGATCTTCTATCAATAATCAACAGGGTGCAGGCACCCATATTGACTCCCACACATTCATCGATGATCATATTGGATGAACCACGATTCCAGGATTCAATCAATCCCATATATATATTCCCTTCGTCTCGCGATATTTTACTTGCCCGAGATTTGATCGTCGGTACCGTCATACCTAGTTCAATCTCGTTCACAGCAAGTACTTTACTCGTTCCGTAATCCGACATCATTTTGTGATTAACTCCTTAACCACATGCTTGCAAGCGGTGTTGATATCGATTACCGAGTGGGCCCGAAGTATATCTCTCCGACTTGGGAGGGACAAATCCCATCTCGATACATACAACCCAACAGGTACTTTCCGATCACCTGAGAGACACCTTTATGATCACCCTCTCATAGGATGACGTTTGATGACCTCAAAGCTTTCTTCGGTACAGTGGAGTTGCAATATCTCATGGTCTAAGGAATACAATATTTGACATAGGAAAAGCTTCGCAAAGATGAACACGATGAAACGATCTAATTGCTTCGCTTAGTTTGGGTCTGTCCATCATATCATTCTCCCAATGATATGATCTCATTATCAATTGACAACTCATGTCTATGGTTAGGAAACCTTAACCATCATTGATCAATGAGCTAGTCCTTAGAGGCGCACCAGGGACACGGTGTTGTTCACAAACCACACAAGTATTAATGTTTCCGCTTAATACAATTCTAGCATGGAATATAAACTTTATCATGAACAAGAATTATAATAATAACATCTTTATTATTGCCTCTAGGGCATAATTCCAACAGTCTCGCACTTGCACTAGAGTCAATAATCTAGTTTACATTTGGCAACAATCTCACACCCATGGCACTGAGGTGTTGATCATGTTTTACACGTGGAAGAGGTTTAGTCAATGGATCTGCGACATTCAGATTCGTATGTACTTTGTTAATCTTCAGATCTCCATCTGCTATATAATCTCGGATTATATGAAACTTGTAGTTGATATGCTTGGTCTTTGGATGATATCTTGGTTCCTTAGCGAGTGCTATGGCGCCAGTGTTGTCACACAATATCTCCAGTGGGTCCAATGCACTTGGAACCACGCCAAGCTCAGTGATGAAGTTCCTGATCCAAACTCCTTCACTTGGCCTTCTGCAGCCATGTATTCCGCTTCTACTGTAGATCCCGCGATCACGCTTTGCTTGCAGCTTCTCCAGCTCACAGCTCCTCCATTCAAAATATACACGTATCCTGTTTGAGATTTAGAACCATCCTTGTCGGTGTCGAAACTAGCATCGACGTAACCTTTTACGACAAGCTGTTCATCACCCCCATAGACTAAGAACATTTCTTTAGTTCTATTTAGGTACTTTAGGATGTTCTTCACGGTTGTCCAGTGTTCCACTCCTGGATCACTTTGATATCTGCTCGTCAAACTAAGAGCATTGGACATATCCGGTCTAGTACACAGCATACATGATGGAACCTATGGCCGAGGCATAAGGCACTTTGCTCATAGCTTCCCTATCATTTACCGTAGCTGGACACTGAGCCTTGCTCAATATCTTACCTGACAACATAGGCACTGAACCTTTCTTTGCTTTATCCATTCTGAACCTTTTCAGAACTTTGTCTAGGTATGTACTCTGGCTTAAAGCTATCAGGCGTCTTTGTCTATCTCTATAGATCTTGATGCCCAATATATAAGCAGCTTCACCTAGGTCTTTCATTGAAAAACACTTGTTCAAATAACTCTTCACATCGTTAAGCATGTTGATGTTATTTCCGATAATCAATATGTCATCCACATATAGTACCAGAAACGTCACCGAGCTCCCACTCACTTTCTTGTAGATACAAGCTTCATAGCAATTTGGAACAAATCCAAAGCTCTTGATCACTTGATCAAAACGAAGGTTCCAACTCCGAGATGCTTGCTTCAGTCCATAAATGGAACGCTGAAGTTTGCATACTTTACTAGCATCCTTAGGATCGACAAAACCTTCGGGTTGCATCATATACAACTCTTCATCAATGTTGCCATTGAGGAAAGCAGTCTTGACATCCATCTGCCATATTTCATAATCATGAAACGCAGCAATTGCTAATAAAATCCGAATGGACTTAAAACATCGCTACGGGAGAGAAAGTCTCATCGTAGTCAACACCTTGAACTTGTCGAAAACCTTTTGCGACAAGCCGTGCTTTATAGACGGTAACATTACCATCCGCGTCTGTTTTCTTCTTGAATATCCATTTGCACTCAACGGCCTTTCGGTCGCTAGGAGGATCCACCAAAGTCCATACTTGGTTTTCGCTCATGGATCCCAATTGGTTCATGGCTTCCACCATTTCTCGTAGTCCGGCTCACCATCGCTTCCTCATAGTTCGTAGGTTCACTGTCTTCTACCAACAAGACAGTCAAGACAGGGTTGCCGTACCACTCAGGAGGGGCACGCGACCTTGTCGACCTGCGACGTTCAGTAGCAGCATCGTCCGAAGCTTCATGATCCTTGTCATTAGCTTCCTCTATTGTTGGTACAGGCGGCATTGGAACAATTTCAGGTACTGCGCTACTCTCCAATTCAAGAGAAGGTTCAATAACCTCGTCTAGCTCTACTTTCCTCCCACTCACTTCTTTCGAGAGAAACTCCTTCTCAAGAAAGGAACCGTTCTTTGCGACAAACACTTTGCCTTCGGTTCTGTGATAGAAGGTATACCCAATAGTTTCCTTAGGGTATCCTATGAAGACGCATTTCTCCGCTTTGGGTTCGAGCTTGTCCGGCATCAACTTCTTGACGTAAGCTCGTGATCCCCAAACTTTAAGAAACGACAACTTAGGTTTAGCACCAAACCACAGTTCATACGGTGTCGTCTCAACGGATTTAGATGGAGCCCTATTTAAAGTGAATGCAGCGGTTTCTAATGCATAACCCCAAAATGATAACGACAAATCAGTAAGAGACATCATTGATCGGACCATATCTAATAGGGTTCGATTCCGGCATTCAGACACACCATTGCGCTGTGGTGTTCCGGGTGGCGTGAGTTGTGAAACGATTTCACTTGCTTTAAGATGCGTGAGAAAATCATAACTCAAATATTCACCTCCACGATCAGATCGTAGAAACTTAATCTTTCTGTTACGATGGTTCTCCACTTCATTCTGAAATTCTTTGAACTTTTCAAACGTTTCAGATTTATGTTTCATTAAATAGATATACCCATATCTACTTAAGTCATCGGTAAAAGTGAGAAAATAGCGATATCTACCGCGCGTCGAAACACTCATCGATCCGCATACATCGGTATGTATGATTTCCAACAAGTCCGTTGCTCGCTCCATCATACTCTTCTACAGAATTTTTCCCTTGCTCTAAACGTGTCAGATTCTTTAGTAAATCACGTTGATAAGTGGAAGGTACAAAACGAACACGCATAGCAGTTTTTAAAGCAGTCCAAGTACTAGGAATAGCAGTAGGATTTAAACGACAATACTCAGACCACCAAAGGGAAGCAAATTTAGTAAATTCACATGTAGCAGCACTAACACGCATATTCTCAGGATATTTTAAGCATGCAAAACATTGTTCTACTTCCATCTCCCATGTAAGATATGCATCAGGATTATATTTACCCTCAAAAGATGGAATATTTAATTTAATCTTTGCAACATGATTATCATCACGTACCGGTGGTCGAGCATTGCGGTAGTAATGTCGGGGACGGCCAGCAGGTACCTGTGGAGGTTGTTCAACCTCCTCGTCAAACAGATCGTCGTCGTCGGGGTCGTAGTAGTACCCGTCGTCTGTCCCCAATGTCGCAGCAGCAGCCGCGGCAGAAGTCTAAGGTCGGCCAGCGGTAGCCGCTGAAGTCGGCGGCAATGAACCAGCAGTCCGACCCGTGATCGGAATGCGCCATGCGCCAGGTACGGGTGCGGGTGCGGGAAATCTGTTCAAGATCTCCTTGAACCGAGTGTCAAGCTTGGCGTTGAAGGACTTCTCGAGTCCATCGATCTTGTCCACGACGTTGGTGAGCTTGGTGTCAAACTCCCCTAGGCGTGTATCCACGTCTTCAGCGCGACTGACCAAGAGCTCGGAGAAGTGGGCATGTAGTTCTTCGTTCGTCATTGTGGCAGGGTTCCGCGAAGTATCTGTCATGGTTAGTCCTTTAAAAAATACAGGTATATACTACGGAAAGATGGTGGAAGTCACGCGTAATCCGTCAAGCAATATATGAAGCTCTTACAAGTTCTTACCAAACAGAAGGAAAAGGCGATGTGCAACCGCGAGGATCAGTGAGTCCAGAGATTGAGCCAAGCGATTATCAGGAGTCGAGACACCGCACGTGGAGAATATCTGTGGAGCTCTGGGAAGGCTTAGAAAAGGGGGTTAGCAATTATCAAAACAGCAATGCAAAAGTTGAAAGAATGCTCAACGACGGTACTGTGCTGGTCATAGGCTAGACCGTACTAGAGACGCGAGCCTAGATCACCAACGATGTCACGATGCGACACAACAAGCAATGTATGATGATATGGCACCCTGAAAAGCGAACCGAGAGGTGGAAAATCACTATGATGGCGAGTGTCTAGAACTGATCTACGGGGTATAAAAATAGGTTAGCCCAAAAAAATGTTTTCGAATTTTTTTATTTTGATCCGGAAAGCGCGCAGGCGCCAAAAAAATATTGCTATAACGGCCGATGGAGAAAAGTGATCCCGGGGGTCGAAAAACAGTATAGCCAGAAAAAAATTCGGAGGCGGTTCCAGACTTTTTTTTGCTCTCCTTCTGAACTTACGACCGGACTCTTAGCTCGACACGGACTTTAGCTTAACACGGAAACAACAAAGAAGGAAAGTAAAAATAAATAACTAGGAAACAATAACTCTACTCGGACTCGATCATGGGTGAAAACTGATCGGATCTGTGTCGCGGTAGGAAGGCGGTGGCGGAGTATTAGGGTTTATGGTGGCTGGGTATATGGCGGCGGAATATGGTGGCAGAATATGGTGGCGGTGATCGGCGAGTGTGGCGGTGACTACTATGATCAGAACTCGAAACTCTAAGGGACGAGACACTAAGACCAACAACTCGACGCGACGATGGAGACACAAATTCAACAATGCAAAAACTAAAAAGATAATGCGAGGCGTAGATTGGTTATGGGCTGGATCTAAACGCTAACTGTGTTTTTGGCTTTTTCGTGGGTTATAGGTAAAAACAGATCTAATCTACGAAAACAGTAAAATCTCACCGAGCAACCTAAAATCTGATACCACTTGATAGGGCAAAGGTGTTCGATCTTTCGATGAGATGATGATAATCGATTTGGTGGAGTTCGGGCTTGACGATCCGACTACACGTGCGAGCACGAGCGCCAATGCAATCGCTAGGCCAATCTCCTGGAGGTTACCGATCCTGCGGGAACACGATCAGCCTGACCAGCGAGGGTCTTAATTCCTACCTGAAATCGAGAACAAGTAAGAACCAATATTTCAATCAAATATTGCGGATTAAGAGGAAAGCTTTATTGAAAATGTGGGATCCTGTATAGGTGCGAAGTACAAGAGGCCTCTGCGACGCTCGAGCCTTGGCGAAGTTGCTACGATGGCTAACTTAATGTCTAAACAAAATCCGAGTCTAGGGTGACGGCTATGGGGAGTATTTAAGGATGAAAAGGTGGGGTTTTGGCCAGCCATGGAAGTGGTGGCCAGATCCAACCCTAGAAGTCCTTTTCCCCTCAAATACGGACTCTAAAAAGTGGCTAATTAAAATCCTGTAAAAATTACATGGGCCTGGCCCAAAATAAAGGTGTCGCAGCACCATATTAAGCTATGGACGAATTCGTGAAGTATTGATCTTGAATATTTCGTCCAAGCCTTTTTTCTTTATTATGGTGGCCTCAAAGTTCTGAAATCTTCATCCGTGGCCTTCTCTTGGATCATCACATGCTTGCTGCCATCTCCATGCATGGCCATGCTCCAATGCTTGTCCCTCTCATCCATGCTTGGTCCATCATTACTAAGAGTAAGAAATACATCTGATTTAGGCAACATCATATTCTCATGTATGTGAGGAATAGTTCCAAAAAACGAAAGTACCTGATAGTTAAGTTGTTTGGCACGAGATGTTGTGATGGGTCCTTGTATGTGTGTAGCTGTAGGTACAACGGTTGTATCAATAGAAGGGATGTCCACATCACATCTTGTGGCATGCACCGTGGGTCGGGACAGTCTGTTTCCGTAACCTCATCTCTTCAAGTCCTGTATGGGAGAAGGACGATATGGTTGTTGGATAGAGCTCGGTGTGACTACTAGCTTCATCACAAGCGCATTCACGGCTCTGACGACTTGTTCCCGGACAACAACCTCTTCCCATAGATCGACAACCTCTACAACGATACGGCTGGTGCCAACGCCAACCCCAACGTCAACACAATTGGTTCCTCTTCCGCACCATATGCAATCCTCCTTCATCTTGTTGAAATCGTATTTCATCTCATACAAATTATTTGTCATATATCATGTGTAGCAATCTACTTAGAATTAATATTTACTATCAATCGATGTGTTAGATCACATGACTACTTTTATTTATATATTATTAGTTATGTTTTATCTACTGTTTTTATGAATTAATTCATATGATAAATTGCTCATATTTTCAACAATCTCAACACCACTCTTTAGCAGACGCGTTGAGTGGCCATAAGGCATACGAGCTCTGTTATTTTTTCTTTTATAGTTGACTTGTTCAACATAAGTGTGTGTGTGTGTGTATGAACTTGTTTAGAAGCCCGAGTTTCTCCTATTTTAAGGTAAATACTATCTACCTGAGGCCGATGCGAAGTCATTCGTCGGAACTAGCAAATGACATCGATCTCGTTTCCAATCAAACAATTCGCGGCATGCCGTTTTTTCTATCTACTACCCGAGTTGTCCCCACAACCCGCCCATTAATCAAGTGATATGATATTAATTGAGTGATTCCGGACGAAAACGGCTCCATGATTGCCGCAACGCCCAGTCCAAATCCATCCCTGCATAGGCGCACACCGCTCACGCACCTCACCACTGTTGCGGAGCTACACGCCATCCCCATACTCGATTTGCTCCACATGACCCCGCATTCCGTGCTCCCCCGCCGCGCATTCGATCTCCATCAGCTATTTATCCTCTAGTTGGGCATCTACCGCGATGGCATGCAAGGAGACTTCGGAGACATATATTTGATCGGCGGCCAGCGAACAGTAGGTGGCAGAGGAGTGTTTGTGGCTGCTTCCTCTGATTCAGGTTCCACAGCTTATGGAAGAAGGTGATGCGAACTGAACTAGGTCTCAATTTTGTGTTTTTTTCTGCATTTTGTTCTATAAATTACGAAGAGTCTGAGACAGTATAGGGAGGCGAAATACATCGCCTGGACAGAACCTCCCGTTAACCAGACTGTTAAGGCTCTGTTTCGGCCAAAGCTGTGTGGTCATTGGCTGCTTCCATCTATCTGGATCTCTCGAACGAACAACATGATGCTGAGATAACAAACATGCGCGCGCGAGGAGGGGTTGAAGGTAACATGAACTGAGCTGGTCCAAATGGTGTATTTTTTTTTGCATTCCTCAATTAGTAAATCCATGTATTCCTTTTGTATATGAAGTTGTTAAATAAATTTTTCTTGATATTTCCTTGTGTTCATATCTTGCACCTGGTAGGATTTTGATATTTGTATAGTAACACTAGTAATTTTCATGTTTTGCTAGCTATTTTTTCTGGTTCCATACTTCCATGTACTATGCTTCCTGCGTACATAGTTGTGCTTCGTTGAGTTTTTGGTTTGTTTCTTTATAGAGGTAGTAATATTTCTTCAATACATCCATTTTGCTCCATATTCTTGTTTTTTGCTTCCACATCATCTTCATTTTGTTTCCATGTTATGCTTCTTAATATTTGTAGGCATCATTAAGGATTTTGATTCCAAGCTTCTGTTGAAGAGTTGATTTGCAGTAGGATAGTTGAATGGTGTATGGCACGAGCAGTCAATGCATTGCCTCGTCGACACAAAAGGCTCACAGAGTGCAACGACAAGAGAACTGTCGACATGTGGTCGAGACAGAGTAAATTGTCCCCGCCTAGCAATGGCTGGTGCTTGCATTGATCTCTTGCAACAATAGTCCTTGTATAAATCATGTAATTCATTAGTTGGGAGCATATTTTTATTTGTGAATTGTACATGACATTGATCAGATGTGTAGGAAGAACGCAGAAGGAATCATGGGAACATAGAAAATTTTAAATACTGTTTAATATGAAGCATTGTTCAGATTGACACGAAGATTGTATTAATCTTATTGGAAGGAGAGTTTATTGATGGTTGCATATGTACGCTGAATCTAAGCTCCAATCTTTCGTGTATGAAGCAACTAGCCGAAACTATGCTAACACTTGTCGTTATCAGTTGAAAATTGTGTCGTGGAAGCAAAGTATCGATTGGATAGGAGCAGATTCAATTTGTGTAGAAACATCCCAAATTAGCTTGAAGCATTTGCAAAATATTCCTATTTTCTCACTTGAAACAAATAAGCCCTATTCGCTAGAAGCTAGGCTGGAATTAGTATTGTGATGTCTTTTCTATTTTAAATAAAGTATCCATATGGAAAAATATTTCTATAAATAAAAACAAAGATTATTCACGATGGAAACAAATTATCTAGGAGATGGAAACATAATGGTTTCATGTTCCGAATAAACCAATACTCCTGACATGGTTTTTAAACATGGAAGCAATATTAAGACATATCAAAAGTAAATGTTTAGAAACAAATGTGTCGAAAGGAAATTCGATTAACAGCGGAAGCGAGACTATGAAAAATAGTTTCCTAAAAATCGACGTGCATAGTATTCGAAATACATTCCCTAGAGCAATTGGTGAAGGCTACCGGAAGCATCTAAGCAGACGAATACCACAATGAAGAGGAGAGCAAAATTACCGAAGGTGCATTACGAAAACAGTAAATTTGGAAGCATGCAAGTGGAACATTTAAGACGGAAGCATGCAATTATCTATAAATTGCTAGAATTAGACACGGGCCTGCTTGGCGATCTTCTTGGGATTCCTAATCTATAGTGTATATTTTAGTTTGTTGCATGTTAAATACTACCTTGGTTTTATAATTCTTAGCATGATTTTAGTTTCAACTAAATCCACAATAATTATGGAACCAGGAAGTACATGTTACTCGGATAGCGACAGCATTTCTTGGCAGCGAAAGAAAGACATTTTTGCATCTTTTTCGGCTTGCCCTTTGAAATTAGCAAAATGCCCATAACTCTCGGCCAAAGTCAGTACCGAGTAGCATCTATAATGCTACGTATGTTCTTAATGTATGCTCATTGTTGAAAAAAAAGTACTGAGTAGCACCGTCGTGGAGGGGAATAGGATAGCAGGGTTTAGGTGTCTATCAGATTAATTCGAGCAATATTCACCATTGGCTCGATCCGCTTCACGTTTTCAAGTTTCATGGTCGATCTATGTGATCGGATCTTTGGTACACATCAATCACCTAACGCTTCGCTCGGGCATCGGATGCAAGCATGAGGCTCTTCGAACACAGAAAGAGCAACAAATTAACTATGCAAAAAAGGACTAGTCAATCAATAAATTCGTTTCTTTACATTTACACGGATCAACCAATAAATGTCTACTACCAGCTCGACTTTCTCTGCTCTTGCTGGCAAGATTAGCAGGCGTGCGGCCTCTCTAATCTCGTGGCCCTTCCGAATTACGACGAACCGGCAACGCAACATGGCACGTACATACAAAGGAAAAACCACTCGGAGTCTCCAGCAACGGCATGTAAAAAGCAGGAGACCGGGATGTGTAAAGAGTAGAAGATCTGACTGCCGGTTTATTCAATTTTCCACGGTACTTTTTCACCGACACCGTGCGGTGCCTGTCTCCAACCGTAACTAATTCGTTTCATCCCTGCAGCGGCAGTAGTAGTTAAGCATATCTGGTTGGATCGCTGAGCGATAGGCTTCGTCCTATGGCCTATGGGCGTGATTAGTGTTGAACACCTCCTGCCGGCTGCTTTACATCCGAAAAAAAAGACAAGAGTCGAAGACACACAAGAAAATGACACAGGAAACAGGGGAAAACTTTATTGATCTTTCTCTCGGTAAAAATCTCGTACAATAATTGCTCCTCTATTTATAAATTAAGGGGATAGGATACCCACATGAACTAACTCTAGGCTGGTAGAGGCCACACTTATCTCCTGGGTATCTTATCTGTATAACCATGGCTTAAAACTCCGAAAAACCCAGTAGAAAAAATATGGAGAAATGCACATGGTATACGTCTTGCTATGTTGCACGAATTGTCTCATTAAAAACCTCATGTGAGAAATTTCATAAAAACTCACTAAGGGAAAAAGAGTACAATTCACTTAAATATAAAGTTAAGCACTCAATCATCGGGATCAAGATTTCAGCGATGAGTTTGTAAAGATTCTCCCCCTGAACCTTGCATCTACCTAAGTCTCATCATGCCGATCCCACGGACACATCTCTCGAAAGAAGATGCTGGCAATGATTTAGTGAACAAATCAGCGAGATTTTCACACGACTTAGTATGCAAGACTTTCACTTCGTTCATCTTTTGCAGTTCATGTGCATAGAAGAACTTGGGGTTTATATGCTTTGCGAGATTACTCTTCACGTAACCCGTCTGGACTTGTGCAACACAAGCGGCATTATCTGTAGGGTTTCGTAGCATGGAAAACAAAAAATTTCTACCGCATACAAACAAACAAGCCAAGATCTATCTACTAGATTGTAGCAACGAGTCGATAGAGTAACTCACCCTCGAAGATTCCAAAGTGTTTAACGAGAGCGGATTCTCGTGGGTGATGTAGTCGTACTTTTCCCGATCTCAAGATCGCGTAGACGATCCTTCCGGCGCTGCGTTCCGGCAGCTCTCCCGCAGTCGGTCACACGTTCGGTACTCGACGAAGACCTTCCTCTCCCTTGTTCCAGCAGGCAGCGGAGGTAGTAGCACTCTCCTCGCGATTCCGACAGCACAACGGCGTGGTACCGAAAGTAGAGGGGAGATCTCGCAGGGCTTCGCCTTAAGCCGGAGCGAGTATGGTGGACTATGAGAGAGCCCTCGACGATCTAGGGTTTAGACACGCCGAGGAGGGGGCTAGGCTGGCGGCTAGGGTTGCTAGGCGGCGGCGGCGATTTGCCCTAGAGCGGCGGCGGCGGCAACAGGTGGCGGCGCTGGCGGCTTAGGGTTTGGAGGTGGGGATCTTGTGTGTCTAGGAGGGGAGCCCTGGCCCTCCTTATATAGGTGGAGGGGCCGGCCAAGGGGAGGGGAGTCCCTCCCCAACTCGGCTTGGAGGTGGGCTGGCGGTGGAGGGGAGGAACTCCTCCCCAACTCGGTTTCCACCTCCCTCTCCACTTCCCAAAAATAGCTGTTTGACTTTCAAATTGCCGTTTGACTTTTTCAAACTAGGATTTGAATAAACCCTCTATTTTGTTCAGCGATGACACCTAGTACATGATGCAATCATATCAACTTGATATAACACATTCATGTACCCTTCCCCTCCGGAGTGCCGGACATTCCGGAACCTTCTAGAACATTCCCGATGAAAACACCGGAACCATTCTCCAACTCTGAAACAAGACTTTCCTTATATGAATCTTATTCTCCGGACCATTCCGGATCTCCTCGTGATATCCCGAATCTCATCCGAGACTCCGAACAACATTCGGTCTCCCTCTCATCATTCCATAACTACTCAAACAACGTCGAATCCTTAAGTGTGTCTCCCTACGGTTCGTGAATTATGCAGACATGATCGAGACACTTCTCCGAACAATAACCAATAGAGGAATCTGGAAATTCATATGGCTCCCACATATTTCTACGATTACTTTGCGATTGAATGAACCACTTACATACGATACCAATCTCCCTTTGTCACACGATAGTTTACTTATCCGAGGTTATGATCGTCGGTATCTCTGCATACCTAGTTCAACCTCGTTACCGATAAGTACTCTTTTATCGTTCCCGTGATATGTGATCTCTTGTGAGCCAGTCACATGCTTGCAAGCTAATTGGATGACATTTCACCGAGAGGGCCCAGAGTATATCTATCCGTCATATGGATGGACAAATCCCACTCTTGATCCATGTGTCTCAACCAATACTTTCCGAACACTCAATGCCACCTTTATAGCCACCCAGTTACGGTGTGGTGTTTGATGTCATCAAAGCATCCATCCGGTCAAGGTGATATGCATGATCTCATGGTCGAAGGAATTAGGTTACTATGTATCAGAAAGCATATATCAATTGAACTATTAAAATGACTTGATCTTTATGCTATGCTTATCTATAGGAGTATGTCCACCATATCATTCTCCTAATGATATGATCTTGTTGTTAATAACATCTCAATGTTCATGATAGGGAAACCACAATAATTTATTAACCAACAAGCTAGTGATGTATAGAGGCTTTACTAGGGACTTCAATTTAAGTTTACAAATCACACAAGTATCAATGTTTCCTTGTTAATACTATTATAGCATGAATGTAAACATTTATCATAAACACAAAGATATAATAATAACTATATTTATTATTGCCTCTAGGGCATATCTCCAACAGTCTCCCACTTGCACTAGAGTCATCTAATCTAGATTACATGGTAATATACCGAACACCCATGGCAGTTTGGTGTTGGTCATGTTTTGCCCTCGGGAGAGGTTTAGTCAACGGATCCGCCACATTCAGATCTGTGTGTACTTTGCAAATCTTTATGTCCCCATCTTGGACATGTTCTCGAATAGCGTGAAAACGTAGCTTGATGTGCTTCACTTTTATGTGACCTTGGTTCTTGCGCATTGGCTATGGCGCCCATGTTATCACAAAGAGATAGACATTGGGTCCAGGCACTAGGAACCACACCCAGCTGTAATGAACTCTTTCATCCATATCGCTTCTTGTGAAGCCTCAAGAAGCCATGTATTCCGTTCGTTGAAGATCTCGCCACAACGCTTTGCTTTGCACTCATCCAGCTAATCTGCTGCACTGCTCAAAATAAATCATTATCCAGTTGTGATTTAGAATCATCCGGATCGGTGTTGCAACTAGCATCGGTGTAACCATTAACAATGAGCTGTCGCTCATCACCTCCATAAGAAAGAACCATATCCTTAGTTCTTCTCAAGTACTTAAGGATGTTTTTGATCTTGTCCAATGATCCACTCCTGGATCACTTTGATATCTGCTAGTTAAACTAACAGCATATGCAATGTCGGGTCTAGTACATAGCATGGCATACATTAGAGATCCTATGGCTGAGGCATAGGGAGTCTTACTCATCCTTTCTCTATCTTCTGCCGATGTCGGACTTTGAGTTTTACTCAAGGTCGTATTGGGCAACATGGGCAAGAACCCTATCTTGCTATCTTCCATTCCAAACCTCTTTAGAAATTTGTCCAAATATGTACTTGGTGACAATGATATTTGGCGTCTTGATCTATCTCTATAAATCTTTATGCCTAATATGTAAGCTGCTTCGCCAAGATCTTTCATTGAAAAAATATTATTCAAATATTCCTTGACACTATTAAGTAGGTCTACATCATTCCCAATCAACAATATGGCATCTACATATAGTATTAAGAATGCTACAGAGCTCCCACTCACTTTCTTGTAAATACAAGCTTCTCCATAAGTTTGTATAAAACCAAAACTTTTGATCACCTTATCAAAATGTTGATTCCAACTTCGGGATGCTTGCTTCAATCCATAGATGGACCGTTAAAGTTTGCATACCTTGTTAGCATCTTTAGGATCGACAAAACCTTTGGGTTGCATCATATATAACTCTTCATCAATGTCTCCATTGAGGAATTCTGTTTTGACATCAATCTGCCATATCTCATAATCATAATATGCAACGATTGCTAACATAATCCTCACAGACTTTAGCTTCGCTACTGGTGAAAAATTCTCATCATAGTGAACTCCTTGAATTTGTCGAAACCCCTTTGCGACAAGTCGAGCTTTATAGACAGTAACATTACCATCAGCATCTGTTTTCTTCTTGAAAATCCATTTGTTCTCGATGACCTTCCGCCATCCGTAAGTCCACCAAAGTCCATACTTGATTTTCGTACATGGATCCAATCTCGGATTTCATGGCTTCTTGCCATTTATTGGAATCTGGGCTCATCATCGCTTCCCCATATGTCTCAGGGTCATCGGTGTTGTCCACCAACATGACACTCATAACGGGATCATACCAATATGGAGTGGTACGAGTTCTCGTTGACCTGCGAGGCTCTGTAGCAACTACAACCGAAGTTTCATGATCATCATCATTAGATTCCTCTCTTATTGGTGCAGGCACCACAGGAACTTCTTCCGGTGTTGCGCTATTCGCAATTTCGAGAGAAGGTTCGACAACCTCGTCGAGTTCTACTTTCCTTCCAGTCACTT
Source organism: Avena longiglumis (assembly GCA_030063025.1). Taxonomy (NCBI): domain Eukaryota; kingdom Viridiplantae; phylum Streptophyta; class Magnoliopsida; order Poales; family Poaceae; genus Avena; species Avena longiglumis. Next base: position 151,359,498 of record CP125977.1, on the reverse strand, counting down.
CTTTCGAGAGAAATTCCTTCTCTAGAAAGGATCCATTCTTGGCAACGAAGATTTTGCCTTCGGATCTATGATAGAAGGTATACCCAATAGTTGACTTCGGGTATCCTATGAAGACGCATTTTTCCGCTTTGGGTTCAAGCTTGTCTGGTTGTAACTTCTTTACATAGGCTTCACAACCCCAAACTTTAAGGAACGATAATCTAGGTTTCTTCCCAAACCATAATTCATACGGTGTCGTTTCTACGGATTTAGATGGTGCCCTATTTAAAGTGAATGCGGCTGTTTCTAATGCATAACCCCAAAATGATAGCGGTAAATCTGTAAGTGACATCATAGAACGAACCATATCTAAGAGAGTTCGATTACGACGTTCGGACATACCATTACGCTGTGGTGTTCCCGGCGGTGTCAATTGTGAAAGTATCCCGCATTTCTTCAAATGCTCGCCAAACTCGTAACTTAGATATTCACCTCCATGATCAGAACGTAGAAATTTAATCTTCTTGTTACGTTGATTCTCAACCTCACTTTGAAATTCCTTAAACTTCTCGAAAGTTTCGGACTTATGTTTCATGAAATAGATATACCCATATCTACTCAAGTCATCCGTTAAGGTAAGAACATAACGATAACCACCGCGCGATGCTACACTCATTGGACCACACACATCGGTATGTATGATTTCCAATAAGTCCGTAGCTCACTCCATCATACCAGAAAATGGAGTCTTAGTCATTTTACCCATCAGACATGCTTCGCATCTTTCAAGTGATTCGAAATCAAGTGATTCAAGAAGTCCATCGGAATGGAGTTTCTTCATATGCTTCACTCCAATGTGACCAAGGCAGCGATTGCCACATATAGGTCGAGTTATCGCTCAATTTCAAACGTTTAGCCTCAATGTTATTAATATGTGTATTTCCACTATCGAGATTCAACAAGAATAGACCATCTATCAAAGGTGCATGTGCATAAAACATATTACTCATATAAATCGAACAACCATTATTCTCGGACTTAAACAAGTAAGTCTACTTAATAAACAAGATCCTTATATAATGTTCATGCTTAACGCAGCACCAAATAACAATTATTTAAGTATAAAACTAATCCCGATGGTAGATGAAGGGTAGCGTGCCGACCGCGATCACATCAACCTTTGATCTGTTTCCCAGCGCATCGTCACCTCATTCTTCGCTAGCTTCCATTTATTCGCAAGACTTTTTTGAGTTACAAATATGAGCAACCGAACCAAGATCAAATACCCGAGCACTACTACAGTACTAGTGAGATACACATTAATAACATGTATATCGGATATACCTTTCTTCTTGATGTTGCCGTTCTTCAAATCCGCCAAGTACTTTGGGCAATTCCGCTTCGATGACCTTCTCCCTTGCGGTAAAGCACTCGATGTCGTGCTTAGGTCCAGCCTTGGTCTTCTTCGTTGGCGTGGTAACTTTCTTACCACCCTTCTTGAAGTGTCCCTTCTGCTTAGACTTGCCTTTCTTGAATTTGGTGGTCTTATTGACCAACAACACTTGGTGCTCTTTCTTGATCTCCACTTCTGCATATTTCAACATGGCAAAGAGTTCTGGCAACGTCTTGTTCATGTTTTGCATGATGTAGTTCATCACAAAGTTCTTGTAACTTGGTGGTAGTGATTGGAGGACGCGGTAAATCCCCAAAGCATTAGGAATCACTATACCCAAGCTTTGAAGTTTGTTTGCGTGCCCAGACATCTTAAGCACATGCTCACTGACGGAGATGCCCTCTTCCATCTTGCAGTTAAAGAACTTTTCAGAAGCCTCATAGCTTTCAATTGCCGCATGAGTCTCAAAGATCAATTTGAGATCCTCGACAATATCATATGGCTCTGAATTCTCAAACCTTTTCTGAAGCTCCGATTCTAAACCATACAAGATAGCACACTGAATCGTGAGTCTTGAGTCTTCCGAGTGAGGTAAACATTCTTTACTTCATCATGACATCAGCTTGTGGGTCACCCAATGCATCCAAAGACATAGGTCAAATTACCAGCTGTGAGGAAAATCCTCAAATTGCGGAACCAATCCGCGAAGTTGCTTCCATTTTTTTTCAACTTTTCTTTCTCTAGGAACGCATTAAAATTGATGGTAGGGTCTGCCATTGATCTACAACATATTTGCAATAGTTTAGACTAAGTTTATGACAAATTGAGTTCAAATTAATAATAAAATTAATCTAGGTGAACTCCCACTCAAAAAATATCCCTCACATTGTTTTAGTGATCACACGAACCAAATCCACCACATCAACACCGATCATCACGAGAGTTGATATAGTTTCAATGGCGGACAATCGACATGTTCATCATATCTACTATATGATTCATGCTTTACCTTTTGGTGATCCGTGTTCCGAGACCATGTCTGTACATGCTAGGCTCGTCAAGATTAAACCTTAGTTTCCGCATGAGAAAATCTGGCTTGCTCACGTTGTATACACTTGCGGAATCTAACACACCCGATCATCACGTGGTGCTTCGAAACAACAAGCTTTAGCAACGGTGCTAACTAAGGGTGAACACTTTATGACTTGAAATTCATGTGCATGAGGGATGATCTTATAATGCTACCGTCGTCTACTAAGAAATACAAGATGCATAAAGGATTAACATCACATGCAATTCATAATATGTGATATGATATGGCCTTTTCTTCTTTGTGCTTCCAATCTCCATCTTCAAGCACGAACATGATCTCCATCATCACCGGCATTGCATCAAGGTCAATGACGCTTCTTCATGGTTGTCGTCCACTGGCTTCAACTATTACAACTACTTTGAATAGACACGCGGGTCTTAACAAAAATTAAAGACAACCATATGGCTCCTGCCGGTTGCCAACTTACAATAAGGATCATTGCATACATCAAATATAATCACAATCATGGCCATGTCACATCACTGCACACCCCTGCAAAACAAAGTTAGACGCCTCTACTTTCTTTGCATGTTTTACGTGGTTTGGGGCTTTCAGTAAGTGTCGTTCTAACTTACAAACAAGAACCACAACATTGATACTAGCATTGTTAATCACCCGTTGTAAATTGAATCTTAACTATGCTAGGAGAAACAGGCACCCGCAAAGCCACTTATGCAATACAAGTTGCATGTCAAGCGTGGAGCAAGCCTCATGAACGATGTCATGTCAGGTTAGCCCGGGCCGCTTCATCCCAACATCCCGCAATATGAAAAGTACACAAGAAGCAATCGACAATAAAAGCATCAACGCCCACAATGACCATTGTGTTCTACTCGTGCAGCAGATCTACATATAGACACGGCTCTGATACCACTGTAGGGTTTCGTGGCATGGAAAACAAAAAAATTCTACCGCATACAAACAAACAAGCCAAGATCTATCTACTAGATTGTAGGAACGAGTCGATAGAGTAACTCACCCTCGAAGATTCCAAAGTGTTTAACAAGAGCGGATTCTCGTGGGTGATGTAGTCGTACTCTTCCCGATCTCAAGATCGCGTAGACGATCCTTCTGGCGCTGCATTCCGGCAGCGCTCCCGCAGTCGGTCACACGTTCAGTACTCGACGAAGACCTTCCTCTCCCTTGTCCCAGCAGGTAGCGTAGGTTGTAGCACTCTCCTCGCGATTCCGGTAGCACAACGGCGTGGTACCGGAAGTAGAGGGGAGATCTCGCAGGGCTTCGCCTTAAGCCGGAGCGAGTATGGTGGACTATGAGAGAGCCCTCGATGATCTAGGGTTTAGACACGCCGAGGAGGGGGCTAGGCCGGAGGCTAGGGTTGCTAGGCAGCGGCGGCGGTTTGCCCTAGAGCGGCGGCAGCGGCAGCAGGTGGCGGCGCCGGCGGCTTAGGGTTTGGAGGTGGGGATCTTGTGTGTCTAGGAGGGGAGCCCTGCCCCTCCTTATATAGGTGGAGGGGCCGGCCAAGGGGAGGGGAGTCCCCCCCCCCCAACTCGGCTTGGAGGTGGGCCGGCGGTGGAGGGGAGGAACTCCTCCCCAACTCGGTTTCCACCTCCCTCTCCACTTCCCAAAAATAGTCGTTTGACTTTCAAATTGCCGTTTGACTTTTTCAAACTAGGATTTGAATAAACCCTCTATTTTGTTCAGCGATGACACCTAGTACATGATGCAATCATATTAACTTGATATAACACATTCATGTACCCTTCCCCTCCGGAGTGCCGGACATTCCGAAACCTTATAGAACATTCCCGATGAAAACACCAGAACCATTCTCCAACTCCGAAACAATACTTTCCTTATATGAATCTTATTCTTCGGACCATTCCGGATCTCCTCGTGATATACCGAATCTCATCCGAGACTCCGAAAAACATTCGGTCTCTCTCTCTCTCATCATTCCATAACTACTCAAATAACGTCGAATCCTTAAGTGTGTCTCCCTATGGTTCGTGAATTATGCGGACATGATCGAGACACTTCTCCGAACAATAACCAATAGAGGAATCTGGAAATTCATATGGCTCCCACATATTTCTATGATTACTTTGCGATCGAATGAACCACTTACATACGATACCAATTTCCCTTTGTCACACGATAGTTTACTTATCCGAGGTTATGATCGTCGGTATCTCTGCATACCTAGTTCAACCTCGTTACCGATAAGTACTCTTTTCTCGTTCCCGTGATATGTGATCCCTTGTGAGCCAGTCACATGCTTGCAAGCTAATTGGATGACATTTCACCGAGAGGGCCCAGAGTATATCTATACGTCATATGGATGGACAAATCCCACTCTTGATCCATGTGTCTCAACCAATACTATCCGAACACTCAATACCACCTTTATAGCCACCCAGTTACAGTGTGGTGTTTGATGTCATCAAAGCATCCATCCGGTAAAGGTGATATGCATGATCTCATGGTCGAAGGAATTAGGTTACTATGTATCAGAAAGCATATAGCAATTGAACTATTAAAATGACTTGATCTTTATGCTATGCTTATCTATAGGAATATGTCCACCATATCATTCTCCTAACGATATGATCTTGTTGTTAATAACTTCTCAATGTTCATGATAGGGAAACCACAATCATTTATTAACCAACAAGCTAGTGATGTATAGAGGCTTTACTAGGGACTTCAATTTAAGTTTACAAATCACACAAGTATCAATGTTTCCTTGTTAATACTATTATAGCATGAATGGAAACATTTATCATAAACACAAAGATATAATAATAACTATATTTATTATTGCCTCTAGGGCATATCTCCAACATTATCTTCTTAGATAATTGTTGGGGTTTGTACGGTGTTCAGTCCACATGACATCTGGATGTGGCTGACTACTCGTCGAAGCCATACACATTCTCGTGATGCTTCATATAATGCTATAATTTCTGAGTGGTTCGTCGAAGTTGACACAAGAGTTTGCTTAGACGATTTCCAGGAAATCGCTGTTCCACCACAAAGGAAAACATATCCAGTATGCGACTTGGATGTGTGCGGGTCCGAAAGGTACCCAACATCTGCATAGCCTACAACAGATAGGTCTTGGTTCTTTTGGTAAAACAAGCCAAGGTACTTTGTCCCTTGTATGTACCTAAAGATGTCCTTAACGCCTTTCAAATGCCTCTTGGTAGGCTCATAACTATACCTTGCAAGCAAATTGACGGCGAATGCAATATCCGGCCGTGTAGAATTTGCGAGGTACATAAGTGTGCCAATCAGATTTTAAGTAGGGAATTCGGTCCCAATTCCCCATCTTCTTTAGGCCTGAACGGGTCCTTGTCTTGCTGCAAAGATCTTCCGACCATCGGGGTCTTAGAAGGATATGCCATTTCAAACCCAAATCGTTCCAACACCTTCTGGGTGTAGGCCGACTGGTGAACTAGAATCCCAGCAGGGGAATGCTCAAGTTGCAGAACCAGGCAGAACCCTAAGTCTTTCATCTTGAATTCCGACATCAGGTAGGAACTCGCTTCCTCAATATCGTCAGGTGTACCGATTATATTCAAATTGTCCACGTACACCGAGATAATACAGAAACCATCCTGGAATCTCCGTATAAAAACACATGGGCAATCTTCATTGCTCGTGTATCCCTTCTGATGAAGAAAACCGCTTAAACGATTATACCACATCCTACCTGACTGTTTTAGTTCATACAATGACTTCTTAAGCTGAACACTGTATAAGCTCTTGTTTGCTCTATCCTGGTTCGGGACAGGGATACCTTCTGGTACTTTCATGTATATGTCCAAATCCAAGTTATCATATAGATAAGCGGTGACAACATCCATTAGTTTCATTTTTAAGTCCATGTTTACTGCCATTGAGATCAAGTATCTAAAGGTAATTCCATCCATGACTGGGGAGTAAGTTTCCTCAAAGTCGACACCTGGTCGCTGAGTGAAACCTTGAGCAACGAGCCTTGCTTTGTACCTTACTACTTTATTATTCTCGTTTCTCTTTCGAACAAAAACCCACTTATGGCCAACGGGGCGAATGTGGGGAGGAGTTAGACAAACAGGTCCAAATACCTCTCTTTTGTTTAACGATAATAATTCAGCAGTAATTGCCTTCTGCCAATCTTTCCAATCCGACCTTTTCTTGCAATCAGCGAGCGTGTTAGGCTCAGGGTCAAGATCTATGATTGAGGCAATCTTCTTGGCAAAGTTAACGTCGACATTTGCCATGGCTCGTTTGTATGACTCGCCCGAATTAACATAGTTAATGGCCATTTCGTCATGGAGTGCATCAGGCACATCCTCTTGCTCCACCGAATTTCCCAATCCAGAAGCTAGGTCCTTTAGCTTTCCCGCTCCAATGTGTGCGCACACAACTTCGCTGGATATTTCTGATATAGGAAAATTCAAGTCCGGAATTTCGTGCACTGAAATATCCGTACTTGTGCCAGGTCTCAACTGGCTCCCCTCAACAGGGGCAGACTGTAATAAATCTCTCTTATCCTTTTTCTTCGGGCGTCCCCGGGTACTTGGGATTTGAGAAACCGGATTTCTCGTCCTCTTAGGCCTTGGAGCAGGAGCGGTTATACCATCATTTTCTTTGGTATTTCAACCCTTTCCGGTGCATTGCGTGCATGCACATGCGACTTTGTCACAGTCTTTAAATCACTAAAATGATCAGGCAGTTGATTCGCTAGGGAATGCGAATCTAGTATCTTTTGAACTTCTCTATTAGTCTCAACAGTGCGCGGGTCATGAGCGTGGATCCCCGTGGCTTTTCACGTGATTTCTCGACTTTTGTCATCCAGGGGTTGATTACCTCCCCCAAAGTCGGAAAAAGATCCTCGTCAAAAATGCAGTAGGCAAAACAGGCCGTGTGACAGTCGCCTGTCAAGGGGTCCAAGAACCTGATTATGGACACGGTCTCATAACCAACGTATATCCCCGACTTATGGAGCGGTCCCATGGCTGATCGCTGGGGTGGTGGTATAGGTACATATACCTGGCAGCCGAACCTACGTAGGTGGGAAATTTTCGGTGCCGACCCTTGGGCAAGTTGGATAGGAGAGTGGATGTTGTAGGCCGATGGTCGAAAGTTGATGAGATTAGCGGCGTGTAACACCGCGTGTCCCCAACATGTAGTTGGTAAATTACAACCCTGAAGGAGTGGTCTGGCAATGAATTTAATACTTTTAATCAATGCCTCCGCAAGTCCATTTTGAGTGTGGACATGCGGTACAGAGTGCTCAAGTTTGATTCCAGTTGCCATGCAATAATCATCGAATGCCTTGGAAGTAAATTCTCCGGTATTGTCCATTCGAATAGACTTTAAACGATAATCAGGGAATTTATTCCTTATTTGTATGATCTGAGAGATCAACTTTGCAAAATCATGGTTCCTTGTTGACAGCAAGCAAACATTGGACCATTTAGAGGAAGCATCGATGAACACCATGAAGTACCAAAACGGTCCTGAGAGGGGCTGAATTGGACCACATATATCCCCTTGTATACGTTCCAAGAACGCGGGGAGTTCATCCTTCACCTTTAGAGGGGACGGTCTAATGATCAATTTCCCCATAACGCATGCGGAGCATACGAAATCATCAGGATTTGGGAAAATTTTCACATTAACATTATGACCATTCGAGTTGTTAATTATATTTCTCATCATCCTAAGACCGGGGTGGCCTAACCTATCATGCCAAAGGCAGAATAGCTTCTAAAGACAGTCTTAAGGGTAGTGTAAATAGGTGGTGCTACTATCTTAGTGTAGTACAGCCCAGTAGCTAATGAAGGGAGTCTTTCGACAACATGTTTACCATTTTTTTCGCGCTTGGTAATGAGTAGGAACTCCTTTCCATTCTCATCATCATCGGTTTCTACATGGAAACCATTTGCGCGGATGTCTCTAAAACTTCAAGAGAGTACGAGTCGACTCCGGATACAACACTGCCTGGAAAAGTGAGTCTTGGAGCCACAGCGGAAGCAGCCCTGGGGCCTTGCCTCCCCCTTGCCCGCCTTGCGTTGCTTGGCCGGGTTGGAGGAGTTGGGGCCCTTCTTGCCCTTCTTTCCTCTCTTCTTATGGATGGGCTTGCGCACCTTGTAGGCACCGGCATTAGCCTCATGACTTGGGCCCCCTACGAAGGGTTGCGCGGAGAAGTTCTTTTTTAGAACATTATCCTGCGCCTCGGCCACCTGGAGAGTATCAATAAGCGCTGCATATTCCGTGAATCCTTCCTGACGAAAGTTTCGCGAGGACTGGATGTTGTTCGGATGGAATATGGAGAGAGTTTTGTCTATCTTCTGTTGATCTGTGGTACTGGTCCCACACAGCGGAAAAATCGTACAAATCCGGTGCAACCTGGAGTTGTACTCTCCCACGGTCTTGAAGTCCGCAAACCTCAGACGAATCCAATCTGCCTCCGCCTGTGGCTGAATGGTGTACTTCAGCCTAGAGAACCGCTTGTTGAGGGCGGTCCAAAGGGCAGAAGCACTCCGTTCTGCCATGTACTCGTTCTTGAGAGTCTCACACATGTGATGGCGGAGGAAATGCAGGGCTTTGGCGTTGTCCGCCGGGATGGTGGTGCTGGGGGCCGTCGGGGTCCCCGCAATCAGCGCATCCTTGATGCATCGGCCCTCGAGGACGATCTCAACGTCCGAGGCCCAAGTTAGGTAGTTAAGCCCATCTTGGGTCAACTCCGGGAACTCGCGGCTGACGATTCCGGTCATCTGCAATTTATGCAAAGTGTGTAAGATTACAGCAGATAATCGATTGCACAAATGCGATAATCGATACAATAATTCAAATATGACGGTGTTCCAAAATTTAAAGAAAAAACAATACAAGCTAACTATGAGGTACAAAGTATTAAAATCATGCTATATTAATAACTGTAGTAAAACATAGTACAAAAACTTGTGTAAAAACGGGCCGAAAACAGGACAAAAAACGGGCCAACAACCCAGTAACTGCGCGTGCACAGAGCGTCCGACCCCCCATTTTTTTGTATACCTCCTGGGCCGAAAAACGGCCCAACTGGACCGGCCCACCCTAGACTGTTCAGCCCGGCTAGCGGGATGGACAGAGCTGTGTGCTCCCGACTAGGGCGGTGCGGCGGCGGCAGCACGCCGGCGACAACGGTAAGGGCGGCGCTTGAGGCACCAGGCCGGGCAGGCGGTCTGCGCATGGGGATAGCGGTGCTGGCTGGCGGGCGGCGACGCGAGGCACGCCAGCGGGGCGGGCGGCGACGCGAGGCGGCATGCCGACGACGCTGAAGGCGGCGGGCAGCAGGACGGCGATGGCGCTGGATGCTGGCTGGCCGGTCCCGAGGCTGCTCCACACCCGACGAAGAAGACTAGAGTCGAAGACACACAAGATTACATAAGAAAATGACACAGGGAACAGGGGGAAACTTTATTGATCTTTGTCTCGGTAAAATCCCGTACAATGATTGCTCCTCTATTTATAGACTAAAGGGATAGGATACCCACATGGGCTAACCCTAGCCTGATAGAGGCCACACCAAATGGGTCTGACCGCCCAATTTCCCAACAATTAGTAGCCTGCGTCCCTTTAGATAGGCAGGATAAAAAAACGTTTGATTGGATGGTTGATCTCGGTCTATAATGTGACCAACACGTTTTTTAAAGCAGTTAGAGCATCTCTTATGGCAGGGTATACGGTAGTCTAAGCCAAATATAGACAACCACGTGTAAAAAAAAATCTTTAGTGGCTTGTGTAACTAGTGGTAAAAAATTTAGACATCCTCCAAACCAGCTATTCGTTGTCCACATTTTCGCCACGACGTCTAAAGCAAAGTTGGTCGCTCGCGAGCTTGCTCTCGTGCCAAATAGGGGCATTTGTTATATCAAACTGCTGTGTATATTGACTGTTTGTGTGTAGATAAACATATAGACTATAAAATTTAGAATATCCACCGAAAAAATGAGGTTGTATAAAAATGCACTATTATCTATATAAATATATAGACTATCAAATTTAGACAAGCCACTGAAGATGCTCTTAGGGGTCAGGTTCGCTAGGAGCTGTGGTAGTTTTTTCAAGGATAGGTCCCAGAGCTGTGAAAAGCTGGGGCGCCGCGTCCAGGAGTTCGATGCGAGAGCACAGGTTTGGCGGCAAAGCTCGGTGGCACCTCCTCCCACTATGGCAGGTACAGTATTCAGAGGCACTCTAAAGTGCCTCCAATAGTCAAATTAGTGCCACAATTGAGTTTTTGAGGCACTAAAAAAAGCGCCTGGGACGGTCGTGTAGGTAAAAGTTTTTTGAGGCAGTTTTAAAAAGTGCCTCTAAATCATAGTTAATTGAGGCACTATGACTAATGCCTCTAAATCCTAGCCAATTGAGGCACTATGACTAGTGCCTCAAAAACCAACTTAAGGCACAAATTAGAGTGCCTCTAAATCCTAGCCATTTGAGGCACTATGACTAGTGCCTCTAAAACCCAACTTTTTGAGGCACTATCAATAGTGCCTCTAAATCCTAGCCAAAAGCAAATGTGTACTACAGTGACATATATTACAAAATGGCTCACATTGAATCATAGCGACATATATTACAAACCATATTACAGTGAAATATTACCATGAAATATATTACAAACCACATTATAGTCATATCTTACAGTGACATATATTACAGTCATATCTTACATTTGTTCACAGCCATATCTTACAGTCATATCCCACAACCATTCGTCCACAACCATTGTTTACAGTCATATCTTACAGCTGAGACCATGCAATATCATCAGCTGCTTCGCAATCCCTTGTCTGAGCTGTCTGAGTTTGAGACCATGCAATATCACCAGTCTGCATTGTTAAGATATTGATGAAAAAATTAATGTACAGCTCGACTCCCTGGCCTAACAATAATATGACTACAATTATCTCATTCAGACAACCAAGTAGCAAGATAATTTATATGGGGCAATTGCCAGTATGTTCCCTGGGGCAATTATATGGGGAAATTACAACTATCTCATTCAGACTCCCTGGCCTAACAATAATTTATATGGGGCAACCAAGTAGCAAGTAACTATCTCATTCAGGCAACTATCTCATTCAGACAATAATTTATATGGGGAAACTATCCTACCATCTATATGATGGCCTCAAATCTAAGAAACTCTTGATCTCCCTTCTAAATATGAAATTTGAGATGTAAAAAGATCCATGCAATGGCAAAGAAAGATAAAATGAACCTGTTAGGCAGAGCAAAGATCTCATAAATAACCATAATGATGGGCAAAAGTATATCCAACCACATAAATAAATCAATGGGCAAAAGTCAATCATCTATGCATGCACCTAACAGATTGTCTTGGACAGGAACAACAACATTCTCATTGGGCATGCCAAAGAGAATGTTCTGCTCACAGAAAGAGAATAACAACATTAGACGGAAAAAAAAGTAAGATAAAACCTCGTCAAAGAATCTTGATAGACCAGTATTTTGTATACTCATTTTAGAAAACATTAGACAAATTCTAGCATCAAAATTATCCTACTATTCCATTTGTAGATTTTGTTTTCTTAAAGAGGGTGCTCAATTCATTCTAGATGCCAGGTTGCATAGAGGAATAACATTCAGAAGATAATTTCACCTTATGCATTATCCTCCATATTCAGTAGCACGTGTTAAGTAATGCTACACCTACGTACTGGTTTTACGGAAAAAATTTACGGACACAGTACATGGCATAGTACCCAGGGCCAGTAATACAAACCGTTCCCCTTTTTCAAGCGAGAGATAAAATTTTAACCAACCAAACCAAGCCTAAAATTTCAAAAGAGGTGATAAGCTCTACGAAAGTGAGAAGCTGGACTTGTTAGGATCTGCACAAAAAGGATGGGGGTCTCACATCTTCTGATGATATCATCGCAACAGAACCCTAGCATCTATGATGAACTCGACCGCAAAATCCCCAACCTAGATAATTCGACACCAGAACCACTAGAAACTTATGGCAGGAGCCCTACACTCAATACTGAACACACTAAACCAACATAGCACCTGACAACAACTCCTATTCATCAAATTGTGATGACCAGGAAGTAAAAAAATAACCCTAAACTTAAACCTAGCCAGTTCATCGGCTCGAAGGCCGGTCACAGGAAGAAATCGTACCTTTATCGAGGCAGTAGGGGACGTCGTCGTCGTTGTAGACGAAGTAGAGGGCCAGCTGTGACCTACCACCGCAGCAGCGGCGGGAGGCCACAGCCAGCCCCTAGCCGTAGCACCAGCAGCCCAAGCCATGGTGGCTAGGGTTTGCTGCGGGGGCACACGATGGGGGCACAAAAAACTTCTTCCTATTTTCCGTATACACACAAAGAGGAGTGGTTCATCTAAAATACTCCATCCGACACATATTAGTTGACTCAACTTTGTCTAGATACGGATACATCTAGACTAGATACATATGAATCTAGACAAACTTGAGTCAACTAATATGGGTCGGAAGAAGTAATATAATTCTGAATTGAGTAGCGTGCAATGTAGGGACCTAAACATTAGCATGGCAACACTAAGAGCTTGCAAAGTTGAATCTCAATTAAATTTTGCAGGAATCTGATTATGTGAATACTAAATAAAAAAATTAGAAAATAAAAGCTATCCTAGAATAAAAAAATTAGAAAATATTTACTAGTAGTGGACAGTTCATATTTTACAGATTTATATTAATTGGTCCAGTGCTATCCTAGAATACTTAGAACCTTGTTTGTTCATATACAAAGGATAGGTGTCCACTATCGCAGGCACTCCGCGCACTGTGCGTCCTCTATTCTGGCCGTCCAGGGTAAGTTTTTTCCTTCAAAGAAGTTAATAAATGCTCATCCTTAATATACATTGTACATCATACCCTAGATAAATTAGGCATTTTCTACAATGTTTCCATAAGAATATTCCAAAATGACAAACTATTAGGATTAAATAAGTATTGCCTATGTTCCCTTCTATAAGATGCCAAAATTTCTTATATAAGGGAATGGAGGTCACATGCCCCTAAGATCACTAAGCATCAAACCCAACCAAGCATCAAAATGTCTTATATACACAACCATCAAGCAAATTTCAATGAAATTAGAGCATCATAGATCGTTTATGCTAGGTATGAGCCAGTCATCCAAAATCAGAGCAGCACTCAGGAATCCAAAATGAACCGAACTGAACACGAGGATACTAGAGGTGAATTGTTTTCAAAAGTTCATTTTGTTCACTACATAATGGCTAAAATGAGAAATTTTAGGAAATGCAAACCAAAGACAAAATTCAAAATTTACTTAGACTATGAGAAAAGGACAATCGAAGTAATAGTCAGGGTTTCAATTGTTTGGACTAGACTAGATGCTTAAGTACTCAAGCCAAATAACTTAATTTAAGCTCTAAAAAAACATTTGAGGTTTGACTATGGAGGTGTTCAAAAACCTAACTATGCTTCCAACAAAGCATAAGGAGGAAGAACCGGTAATGACTTTGAGTCAACCCCTACTAAGGGAGTTACTTTTTGCTTTTATCGGTAGTTCTGTGATTTCAGAATTTGAAATATAATAATGTAACTCTACCAAGATGAGATTCTCAGTCTAACATACATTTGGAATGAAAGGCGATACAGTTCCTGGATGTATTTAGCACACAACAGAAATAGTAACTTCAAGTTCATACCTTGTGAGTTATAGTCTTCTAGAAATAGTAACTCAACTGAATCGAAAGTAATACGCCTCACTCAAAAATACACCCTGAACTGTAGAAAAAGAGAGGCATCAGTTAGCCTCCTGTAATTTCTCAGCTCAAGATATAAGACTGAGTACATGAGCAAGCCCATCCTACTTCAATCAACACTGCCAAAATAGGTGAAGAACCATAAGAAACCACATCCTACAGCTCAAGCAGGGACTATGGAGGCGTTTAAAAACCTAACTATGCTTCCAACACAGCAAAAGGAGGAAGAACCGGTAATGACTATCAATAATTCGTTCTTATATATGTAGTTCGCTGATGTCAGAATTTCAAATGTAATAACATAACTCTACCAAGATGAGCTTGCTAGTCAACATACATTGGGAGTGAAATAAGACACAATTTCTGTAGGTTCTTCTTTTTACTTGGAAGGCTGACATTCCATTAATTTGATGAAATAGTTTCCATACAGGGACGTGCTCAAACCACCCCTGGTGGCCATTTTGAACCCCAACCATACCAATTGCAGATAATGTATGAGCTGGCTTATTACACACATGAGGCACATACACAACTTTATACTCAATGAACTAAGCACACAACAGAAACAACAAATTTGTGTTTATACCTTGTGAATTATAGTCTTCCAAGTAGAATGTAGATGACCAGGAACCAAACCTGCTATGCATGTAGGGGTTCGTAGCATGGAAAACAAAAATTTTCTATCGCATACAAACAAACAAGCCAAGATCTATCTACTAGATTGTAGCAACGAGTCGATGGAATAACTTACCCTCGAAGATTCCAAAGTGTTTAACGAGAGCGGATTCTCGTGGGTGATGTAGTCGTACTCTTTCCGATCTCAAGATCGTAGACGGCGATCCTTCCAAGCGCTGCGTTCGGCAGCGCTTCATGATCGGTCACTGCGTTAACTTCGACGAAGACCTTCCTCTCCCTTGTTCCAGCAGGCGGAGGTTGTAGCACTCTCCTCGCGATTCCGCAAAGACAACTGGCGTGGTGCCTAGTAGAGAAATCCGAGGCTTCGCCTTAAGCCGGAGCGAGTATGATGGAGTATGAGAGAGGGCTATTAGTGGTCTAGAGATTAGACACACCAATTAGAATGCTCTAAACCGCAGGCTAAAGCAATTAGAAGCTCTAAACCAAAACGGCTCTAAACCGGAGATTAGAGGATAGGAACTTGTGTCTAGAGGAGGAGGCCTGCCCTCCTTTTATAGGTGGAGGGGCTGGCGCGCCAGGGAAGGGGAGAGGAGTCCCTTCCCAACTCGGCCTAGGCTGGCCGCCGGCTTGGAGAGAGGAATCCTCCTCCAAGTTGGTTTCAACCTCCTCTTGCTTGTTTCCCCAGTTTCTGTTCCCACAGTTTCTGTTTTCCACGCTTCTGTTTTCCACAGTTTCCTATTTTAGCGTTTGACTTTCAAACTGGCAGTTTGACTTTTCAGTTTTGGAACAGCAAGAACACTTAGTACATGATGCAATCATTCAATGACACATTCATTTACCTCCCGGTCTTGCGGACAATCCGGAACCTTCTAGAACATTCCCGATGAAAACACGGAATCATTCCCGAACTCAAACGGGACTTTCCTTATATGAATCTTATTCTCGGACCATTCCGGATCACCTCGTGATATCCGGATCCATCCGAGACTCGAACAACATTCGGTCTCTTTCTCATAATACCATAACTACTCAAAACAACGTCGAATCCTTAAGTGTGTCTCCCTACGGTTCGTGAATTATGCGGACATGATCGAGACACTTCTCCGAACAATAACCAATAGAGTAATATGGAAATTCATATGGCTCCCACATATTTCTACGATTACTTTGCGATCGAATGAACCACTTACATACGATACCAATTTCCCTTTGTCTCACGATAGTTTACTTATCCGAGGTTATGATCGTCGGTATCTCTTCATACCTAGTTCAACCTCGTTACCGATAAGTACTCTTTTCTCGTTCCCGTGATATGTGATCCCTTGTGACCCAGTCACATGCTTGTGACCCAGTCACATGCTTGCAAGCTAATTGGATGACATTCCACCGAGAGGGCCCAGAGTATATCTATCTGTCATATGGATGGACAAATCCCACTCTTGATCCATGTGTTTCAACCAATACTTTCCGAACACTCAATGCCACCTTTATAGCCACCCAGTTACGGTGTGGTGTTTGATGTCATCAAAGCATCCATCCGGTAAAGGTGATATGCATGATCTCATGGTCGAAGGAATTAGGTTACTATGTATCAGAAAGCATATAGCAATTGAACTATTGAATTTACTTGATCTTTATGCTATGCTTATCTATAGGAGTATGTCCACCATATCATTCTCCTAAAGATATGATCTTGTTGTTGATAACATCTCAATGTTCATGATAGGGAAACCACAATCATTAATCAATGTAACACCCTCAGAATCGGCCCTATGCAAGTTTTAGCAAAACTCGCCAAACCCGCATAGAAACGATTCGAAGGTGCCCACCAGGCACTTTCATGCGGGTGGTAAGCAAAGTAATAACATTACACAACAGTCCTCGATGGGACCCACGGAACAGATATATATACAACAGCGACTCAAAGAGTCAAGAATACAAATATACGGTACAAAGATCCAAATCACCTGGAAAACGATGGGGCGTTCGACTACGGACAAGATGCAAATGGGGCTAAGAGCCCTGAAGAATAACCAATGGCGTCCATAACCCTGCCCAGGCCAAGCCGGAAGGGTGACCCTGCTAACGGCGTCGATCTCAAAACCTGCTTAAACAAAAGGGGTGCGACAAAGGGCAAAGGAAAAAGAGGAGCGTCAAGATCGAGGCCAAGACACGGCGAGGCTAGAATCGGTCCTCGCCTACATAGGTATGGTGGATGAAGCGGCGGCAAGATGCACTAAACAACCTATAGAGACTCGATACAATGGCGACTATCGAGAGGGTAAGAAAGACCTATTCGGATCCAACGATACTAGCATCAAACAAACCCATCTGGCGTTTCCCCTCGAGACCTTCGAGGAAGTCAACCGAGGAACTCACCATTGGCGGTTTACTTATTCATTGTCGTTGCAGCAATTACTAGTCGTTTAGATAATCGTCACGATAAAGTAAGCGATGGGCATTTTAGTTAATCATTCCGTTATAGTGGCAACACTTACTAGTCAGATACAATTAACATGAGACAACCCCAAAACCCAGCAGTTGTTGGTACTTTTACTTAGCCATTCCGTTGTAGTGAAGCTGATTACTAGTCAAAATGGATACAAGTCAATTTATAACAACAAACTTTAGTTATAGTTGTCTATGATCAAGCACTGTGCTCCAAGTCGTCCATAACATGGACACGGCTTCTCGAAAAGATTTAACCTGCAGGGTGCACCAAAGTATCCACAGCACTTGACCCTTTTGCGGATCAATTAACATACACCCATCGGTATGTCGGCGGGGCCTAAGTCACGACGTTCCCAAAGAAAGCACGGGGGACCCCACTAAGTCTACCCAAGAAGTCGGCGGTCTCCGAGACGGACTTAGGGTTTGCGACAATGGCTGTAACGACAGATCCCCAATCGGGACTGCCGATATCTGAAAACATTCCGCTTCCTAAAGCGATGCGTGCTCCTCACACAATCGTAAATAAAGCGGTAAAACATGGCATAGGTACAGGATAGTAAATAAATCCTCAAACTAGTTGTGGCCCCCAGTACAATACTTTGAAATCGGGTAATAATCAATGGGGGGCCCATATCTCCCCACCTGTGGTTAGTGCGCTCGATCTCGGAACAGGTGTCAAGAACTCGGGTCCTACGGGACACAAGTGGGCGGTCGGAAACCAAAACTTACCTATCACCCACCGATGCCTCTGCTTAATTCAATTTTAGTTGTTAAACAGTAAGTAAAGTGAACGATAAGTAAAGCCATGATCATCTCCAACATCAACATGCGGCAATCCTCCAACAATTTTGGTACTTGACGACAAGCAAAACACTTGAGCAAGCGACTACGACACGCGGGTCCAACTATCTACCAAACAACAGGTAATAGGATGTGTCCAAGGCTATATATGGCTGCACGGGATATCACGGTTACGAAAACTAGAGCAACGCAACACAGATAGCAATAGATCAACAGGAGGGAATAAATACTATAAAAGTAAGATAGGTAGAAAGGGGGAGATGCTCGCCTGAAAACATTGTCGAAGGTTCAACCGAAGTTCGGGGCGAAGCTCACATCAACTCAACGGCCTTATCCGCGAAGAACCAAAACACTAGAAGAAACACCGGATGCAATATTTAATACACGGCAGAAGATCGGCATGATGCATGTATGATGCATGACATGGCAAAGGTGCAATGCAATTAGGTCATATTAAGCGGAACCGGGGTTCCGACAATTAGTTAGGTGGTTCATGTTATTTAGCTACCCCGCATATTAAATGTTGTTTAGCAAGACAACAGATGGAACCGGTTCGCTACACATGTTTAAATGAGGCCAATATAAGGCTAGATTTGCCCGCATATGGGTCCCATATTTAATTAGAGGTGAATCGGCATAAGGCCCCCAAACCACATGACGAGATGCATGCAAGAACATTTAATATGCGACAAGTTGTTATTTCATTTATAAAATAGGGATCGAGAAAGGGGTTCACACTTTAGGGGTCTCGACGATCTTGGTTAGGGTTCGACAGGGTTCGGGGTCGGGGTCCAGGGTTCGACGGATCGGTCTCGACGGGGTCGTTCTGGGATATCGGGGTAGTTCTTGTCGCGTCTGGGAAGCAGGACTTGGGTCGGTGTCGGGCGCGTCGGATTCTTCCGGGTCGATGCCGTTCTTGTCGCATTTGCGGTCTTCGGGTCATGTCGACGGTCATGGCGTTCGGAAGACGATCTTGGGGTTCCGAGGGGCGGCCTTGGCGTGCCGAGGGTCCGGTCTTGGTTCCATGAAGAAGTACTTGGTGTAGTGACGGTCCTTGTTGGCAGTTCTTCGGGTTCGACCATCGGATCCTTGGTGGTGGTACTCGGGGTGTCGTGACGACGATCTTGTCGGCGACCTTGGCGCTTCGGACCCTTGAGATCGGGTCTTGGTTCCCTCTTACGCCGGTACCAGACGGGGTCTCCGCCTCGAGGATCTTGGCGACCTTGGCGTGCCGAGCAAGATATCAACACAAGGCGCCTTCCGTTGCGACACCATCACCACACATACAACATCGGTAGCACAGGCTCGCGCCGGAAGGCAACAGTGGTCCCGGGAGCGGCGCTGCGGAGGTAGAGCTCGGGCGAGCTTGCGGGGAGGCGGGGCTTGCGGGCTTCGAGCGGCAGCGGCGACTGGCGAAGCGGCGAGAGCGCTGGCGGCAACTCGCTAGGCGGAGCGGTTCAGGCGGAACAGGCGGTGGGCAGCGCGGCCGAGCGCGACGGCGTCGAGGCGAAGCGCCGCGGCGTTCGGCGACCTCCATGGCGAGGCAGCGCGAGCGCCGGGCGGATCTTGGCGGCGAGAACAGCGAGAGGCTCCAGGCGGCAGCTCGGAGGATTCGGGCAGTGCGGGAGGCGGTCGGCTTCAGGTCGGAGGAGGCAGCGCCGGCCAGCGAGGCAGGGACGGAGGAAGAGGCGGAACAGGCGGAAGGACTAGGATGGCTCGGAGGCGGAGCGCATGGCGGGAGGAGGAGGAGAATCTGCAGCTGGCGGAGGCGCTGAGGCGGAGGCAGCGAGCGCCTTGGGGAAGAAGAAGGGCAAGTGGGAGGAGGAGGCGGGCAGGATGGGGTTGGGTCGCCAGCAGGCGGAGGCGGTTGCTGACGGGAAGAAGGGGCGCGGAGGTGAGGGGCAGGCCAAGGCTGGAAGAGAGGGGATGAGGGAGGAAGAAGCGGCAGGCGGTGGGGTGCGGGTCGCGTCTGTGCCAGAGGCTGGTGGGAACCAGGAGGGGAGGCGGTTAAGGGCGGGGCTGGTGGTCATGGGGTCGGGTGGTCCCAGGCCAGCGGCAGTGTGCGCGTGAGTGCTGAGTGGGTGTGCTGGGTTGGGGAGAGAGAGGAGAGAAAGAGGGGTGGAGGAGGGGTGGCCAAGTGGCAGCTCCTGGTAGGCTAGGGGGAGGGGAGAGGGTGAGGTGGCAGGTTGCCATTGGGTGGGGTGAGGTGGAGGGTTGGGCTGGGTAGGTAGTTTGGTAGACTTAGGATTTGTTGGGGGTGTTCAGGTGGGCCGATTGTAAAAACCTGGGGGTGGTCGTTCGGGTCGATCCGGCCCGTTCGACTGCCCCCGCTAAAACAATTAACTAAAAATATTTATTTTTACCCAGCGCTTTTGCAATCCGACAGCGGACAAAACAAAATAATCCGGGGACCCGGGTTTGCGTGTTTGGATGTAGATGGGGCGTTTGGAAAACAAAACGGGCTTTGCAAAAATAGTTTTATGCGAACAATGCATGATGATGACGATGCAATGCACAAATTCAACGCGATTTTCTAGTAGTGGTTTTGCGGGATGCCACAATCAACCAACAAGCTAGTGAAGTATAGAGGCTATACTAGGGACTTCAAATTAAGTTTACAAATCACACAAGTATTAATGTTTCCTTGTTAATACCATTATAGCATGAATGTAAACATTTATCATAAACACAAAGATATAATAATAACTATATTTATTATTGCCTCTAGGGCATATCTCCAACAGTCTCCCACTTGCACTAGAGTCATCTAATCTAGATTACATGATAATATACCGAACACCCATGGCAGTTTGGTGTTGGTCATGTTTTGCCCTCGGGAGAGTTTTAGTCAACGGATCCGCCACATTCAGATCTGTGTGTACTTTGCAAATCTTTATATCCCCATCCTGGATATGTTCTCGAATAGCGTGAAAACGCAGCTTGATGTGCTTCAGCTTCTTGTGTGACCTTGGTTCTTGCGCATTGGCTATGGCGCCCATGTTATCACAGTAGATAAACATTGGGTCCAGCGCACTAGGAACCACACACAGCTCTGTAATGAACTCTTTCATCCATATCGCTTCTTGTGAAGCCTCTGAAGCAGCCATGTATTCCGATTCAGTTGAAGATCTCGCCACAACGCTTTGCTTTGCACTCCTCCACTAACCGCTGCATTCAAAATAAATACGTATCCAGTTGTGATTTAGAATCATCCGGGTCGGTGTTCCAACTAGCATCGGTGTAACCATTAACAACGAAATGTTCATCACCTCCATAAGAAAGAACCATATCCTTAGTTCTTCTCAAGTACTTAAGGATGTTTTTGATTGTCCAATGATCCACTCTGGATCACTTTGATATCTGCTAGTTAAACTAACGGCATATGCAATGTCGGGTCTAGTACATAGCATGGCATACATTAGAGATCCTATGGCTGAGGCATGAGTCTTACTCATCCTTTCTCTATCTTACGCGATGTCGGACTTTGAGTTTTACTCAAGGTCGTATTAGCAACATGGGCAAGAACTCTTTCTTGCTTTCTTCCATTCCAAACCTCTTTAGAACTTTGTCCAAATATGTACTCTGTGACAATGATATTTGGCGTTTAGATCTATCTCTATAAATCTTTATGCCTAATATGTAAGCTTCGCCAAGATCCTTCATTGAAAAACTATTATTAAAATATTCCTTGACACTATTAAGAAGGTCTACATCATTCCCAATCAACAATATGTCATCCACATACGTATTAAGAATGCTCTGAGCTCCCACTCACTTTCTTGTAAATACAAGCTTCTCCATAAGTTTGTATAAAACCAAAACTTTTGATCACCTTATCAAAGCGTTGATTCCAACTTCGGGATGCTTGCTTCAATCCATAGATGGACCGTTGAAGTTTGCATACCTTGTTAGCATCTTTAGGATCGACAAAACCTTTGGGTTGCATCATATACAACTCTTCATCAATATCTCCATTGAGGAATGCTGTTTTGACAACCATCTGCCATATCTCATAATCATAATATGCAGTGATTGCTAACATAATCCTCAGACTTTAGCTTCGCTCGGTGAGAAAGTCCCATCGTAGTCAACTCCTTGAATTTGTCGAAACCCTTTTGCGACAAGTCGAGCTTTATAGATAACATTACCATCAACATCTGTTTTCTTCTTGAAAATCCATTTGTTCTCGTGACCTTCCGCCATCCGTAAGTCCACCAAAGTCCATACTTGGTTTTTGTACATGGATCCAATCTCGGATTTCATGGCTTCTTGCCATTTATTGGAATCTGGGCTCATCATCGCTTCCTCATATGTCGCAGGGTCATCGGTGTTGTCCACCAACATGACACTCATAACGGGATCATACCAATCAGGAGTGGTACGAGTTCTCGTTGACCTGCGAGGCTCTATAGCAACTTCAACCGAAGTTTCATGATCATCATCATTAGATTCCCCTCTTATTGGTGCAGGCACCACAGTAACTTCTTCCGGTGCTGTGCTACTCGCAAGTTCGAGAGAAGGTTCGACAACCTCGTCGAGTTCTACTTTCCTTCCAGTCACTTCTTTCGAGAGAAATTCCTTCTCTAGAAAGGATCCATTCTTGGCAACGAAGATTTTGCCTTCGGATCTATGATAGAAGGTATACCCAATAGTTTCCTTCGGGTATCCTATGAAGACGCATTTTTCCGCTTTGGGTTCAAGCTTGTCCGTTGTAACTTCTTTACATAGGCTTCGCATCCCCAAACTTTAAGGAACGACAATTTAGGTTTCTTCCCAAACCATAATTCATACGGTGTCGTTTCAACGGATTTAGATGGTGCCCTATTTAAAGTGAATGCGGCTGTTTCTAATGCATAACCCCAAAATGATAGCGATAAATCTGTAAGTGACATCATAGAACGAACCATATCTAAAAGAGTTCGATTACGACGTTCGGACACACCATTACGCTGTGGTGTTCCCGGCGGTGTCAACTGTGAAAGTATTCCGCATTTCTTCAAATGCTCGCCAAACTCGTAACTTAGATATTCACCTCCACGATCAGAACGCAGAAATTTAATCTTCTTGTTACGTTGATTCTCTACCTCACATTGAAACTCCTTAAACTTCTCGAAAGTTTCGGACTTATGTTTCATGAAATAGATATACCCATATCTACTCAAGTCATCCGTGAAGGTAAGAACATAACGATAACCACCGCGCGATGCTACACTCATTGGTCCACACACATCGGTATGTATGATTTCCAATAAGTCCGTAGCTCGCTCCATCATACCAGAAAATGGAGTCTTAGTCATTTTTCCCATCAGACATGCTTCGCATCTTTCAAGTGATTCAAAATCAAGTGATTCAAGAAGTCCATCGGAATGGAGTTTCTTCATACGCTTCACTCCAATGTGACCAAGACAGCGATGCCACATATAGGTCGAATTATCGCTTGATTTCAAACGTTTAGCCTCAATGTTATTGATATGTGTATTTCCACTATCGAGATTCAATAAGAATAGACCATCTATCAAAGGTGCATGTGCATAAAACATATTACTCATATAAATCGAACAACCATTATTCTCCGATTTAAACAAGTAACCGTCTCGCAATAAACAAGATCCCGATATAATGTTCATGCTCAACACAGGCACTAAATAACAATTATTTAAGTATAAAACTAATCCCGATGGTAGATGAAGGGGTAGCGTGCGACCGATCACATCAACCTTTGATCCGTTTCCACGCGCATCGTCACCTCGTTCTTCGCTAGCTTCCGTTTATTCTGCAAAGACTGTTTCGAGTTACAAATATGAGCAACCGAACCAAGATTATCAAATACCGTGCACTACTACGAGTACTAGTGAGATACACATCAATAACATGTATATCAGATATACCTTTCTTCTTGATGTTGCCGTTCTTCAGATCCGCCAAGTACTTTGGGCAATTCCGCTTCCAGTGACCTTCTCCCTTGCAGTAAAAGCACTCAGTTTCAGGCTTGGGTCCAGCCTTGGTCTTCTTAGCCGGCGTGGTAACTTTATTACCACCCTTATTGAAGTGTCCCTTTTGCTTAGACTTGCCTTTCTTGAATTTGGTGGTCTTATTGACCAACAACACTTGGTGCTCTTTCTTAATCTCCACTTCTGCAGACTTTAACATAGCAAACAGTTCTGGCAACTCTTTGTTCATGTTCTGCATGTTGTAGTTCATCACAAAGTTCTGTAACTTGGTGATGGTGGGAGGACACGGTAAATCCCCAAAGCATTAGGAATCACTATACCCAAGCTTTGAAGTTTGTTTGTGCCTGGACATCTTAAGCACATGCTCACCGGAGCTACCCTCTTCCATCTTGCAGTTAAAGAACTTTTAGAAGCCTCATAGATTTCAATTGCGCATGAGTCTCAAAAATCAATTTGAGATCCTCGACAATATCATATGGGTGCGACTCTTCAAACCTTTTACGAAGCTCGATTCTAAACCATACAAGATAGCACCTCGAACTATGGAGTACCGATTCTTCCGAGCGAGGTAAACATTCTTTACTTCATCGGGAGCATCATTGCAGTGGGTCACCAATGGTGCATCCAAAGACATAGGTCAAATTACCATTTGTGAGGACAATCCTCAAATTGCGAACCAATCCATGAAGTTGCTTCCATTGTTTTTCAACTTTTCTTTCTCTAGGAACGCATTAAAATTGATGGTAGGGGCTGCCATTGATCTACAACATATTTGCAATAGTTTAGACTAAGTTTATGACAAATTGAGTTCAAATTAATTAATGAAATTAAACTAGGTGAACTCCCACTCAAAACAACATCCCTCACATTGTTTTAGTGATCACACGAACGAAATCCACTACATCAACACCGATCATCACGAGAGTTGATATAGTTTCAATGGCGAACAATAGTCATGTTCATCATATCTACTATACGATTCATGCTTTACCTTTCGGTGATCCGTGTTCCGAGACCATGTCTGTACATGCTAGGCTCGTCAAGATCAAACCTTAGTTTCTGCATGAGAAAATCTGGCTTGCTCACGTTGTATACACTTGCAGAATCTAACACACTCGATCATCACGTGGTGCTTCGAAACAACAAGCTTTAGCAACGGTGCTAACTAAGGGTGAACACTTTATGATTTGAAGTTCATGTGCATGAGGGATCATCTTATAATGCTACCGTCGTCTACTAAGCAATACAAGATGCATAAAGGATTAACATCACATGCAATTCATAATATGTGATATGATATGGTCTTTCTTCTTTGTGCTTCCAATCTCCATCTTCAAGCACGAACATGATCTCCATCATCACCGGCATTGCATCAAGGTCAATGACGCTTCACCATGGTTGTCGTCCACCGGCTTCAACTATTACAACTACTTTGAATAGACACGCGGGTCTTAACATAAATTAAAGACAACCATATGGCTCCGCCGTTGCCAACTTACAATAAGCAACATTGCATACATCAAATATAATCACAATCATGGCCATATCACATCACCGCACACCCCTGCAAAACAAAGTTAGACGCCTCTACTTTCTTTGCATATTTTACGTGGTTTGGGGCTTTCAATAAGTGTCGTTCTAACTTACGAACAAGAACCACAACATTGATACTAGCATTGTTGATCACCGTTGTAAATTGGATCTTAACTATGCTAGGAGAAAGCAGCACCGCATAAAGCCACTTATGGAATACAAGTTGCATGTTAAGCGTGGAGCAAGTCTCATGAACGAAGTCATGTAAGGTTAGCCAGCCGCTTCATCCCAACATACCGCAAGATGCAAAGTACACAAAAGCAATCGACAATAAAAGCATCAACGCCCACAATGACCATTGTGTTCTACTGCAACAGATCTACATATAGACATGGCTCGATACCCTTTGTAGGGGTTCGTAGCATGGAAAACAAAAATTTCTATCGCATACAAACAAACAAGCCAAGATCTATCTACTAGATTGTAGCAACGAGTCGATGGAATAACTTACCCTCGAAGATTCCAAAGTGTTTAACGAGGCGGATTCTCGTGGGTGATGTAGTCGTACTCTTCGATCTCAAGATCGTGTAGGCGATCCTTCGTTGCGTTCGCTTCGCATGATCGATCACACGTTCGGTTCGGACGAAGACCTTCCTCTCCCTTGTTCCAAGCGTGGAGGTTGTAGCACTCTCCTCGCGATTCCGGCAACTGGCGTGGTGCTTAAGTAGAGGGAAATCCCATGAGGCTTCGCTTAAGCTGGAGGCGAGTATGGTGGAGTATGAGAGAGGGCTATTAGTGGTCTAGAGATTAGACACACCAATTAGAAGGCTCTAAACCGCAGGCTAAAGCAATTAGAATCTCTAAACCAAAACGGCTCTAAACCGGAGATTAGAGGATAGGAACTTGTGTCTAGAGGAGGCCCTACCCTCCTTTTATAGGTGGAGGGCTGGCGCTTGAGGAAGCGGAGGAGTCCCTCCCCAACTCGGCCTAGGCTGGCCGCCCGGCTTGGAGGAGGACTCCTCCTCCAAGTTGGTTTCAACCTCCTCTTGCTTGTTTCCCACAGTTTCTGTTTTCCACAGTTTCTGTTTTTAGCGTTTGACTTTCAAACCGCAGTTTGACTTTTCAGTTTTGGAACAGCAAGAACACTTAGTACATGATGCAATCATTCAATGACACATTCATGTACCCTCCCGGAGTCTTGCGGACAATCCGGAACCTTCTAGAACATTCCCGATGAAAACACCGGAATCATTCCCGAACTCCGAAACGGGACTTTCCTTATATGAATCTTACTCTCCGGACCATTCCGGATCACCTCGTGATATCTCGGATCCCATCCGAGACTCCGAAAAACATTCGGTCTCTTTCTCATAATACCATAACTACTCAAAACAACGTCGAATCCTTAAGTGTGTCTCCCTACGGTTCGTGAATTATGCGGACATGATCAAGACACTTCTCCGAACAATAACCAATAGAGGAATCTGGAAATTCATATGGCTCCCACATATTTCTACGATTACTTTGCGATCGAATGAACCACTTACATACGATACCAATTTCCCTTTGTCTCACGATAGTTTACTTATCTAAGGTTATGATCGTCGGTATCTCTGCATACCTAGTTCAACCTCGTTACCGATAAGTACTCTTTTCTCGTTCCCGTGATATGTGATCCCTTGTGACCCAGTCACATGCTTGCAAGCTAATTGGATGACATTCCACCGAGAGGGCCCAGAGTATATCTATCCGTCATATGGATGGACAAATCCCACTCTTGATCCATGTGTTTCAACCAATACTTTCTGAACACTCAATGCCACCTTTATAGCCACCCGATTCACGGTGTGGTGTTTGATGTCATCAAAGCATCCATCCGGTAAAGGTGATATGCATGATCTCATGGTCGAAGGAATTAGGTTACTATGTATCAGAAAGCATATATCAATTGAACTATTGAAATGACTTGATCTTTATGCTATGCTTATCTATAGGAGTATGTCCACCATATCATTCTCCTAACGATATGATCTTGTTGTTGATAACATCTCAATGTTCATGATAGGGAAACCACAATCATTAATCAACCAACAAGCTAGTGAAGTATAGAGGCTATACTAGGGACTTCAAATTAAGTTTACAAATCACACAAGTATTAATGTTTCCTTGTTAATACCATTATAGCATGAATGTAAACATTTATCATAAACACAAAGATATAATAATAACTATATTTATTATTGCCTCTAGGGCATATCTCCAACAATGCATTCAGTAGATAATCCTGCAGCAAGTGAATACCGTGTCATCATTATATAACTTGGTAAAGGTTAATAATACTTGCATATAAAAATCAATCAGAAGCCCTACTTGCATACATCTGAAGCAGGGAATTAATCTGACTACCTACTCAACCAAGAAAATCTAACATCCAGATAAATTGCAAGACACAACCAACTTACTCTTTGGAAACATGGCAGAAGGTCCTCTGGCCGGTGCAGAAGCGCTTGATGTGCACTGTAGGGTTCATATAAATTAGTTCCTTAACTTAAAATACATCAGCTCATGTTCAACATATCATGTTCTATTCAAATCAATACAACTTACCCTGGGAGAAAGGTAAAAATAGAACTGTCAACCTAGAGCTACAGCAAAAGAAAAAGGGAAAATACCTGCCTTGCAACATATGGAGACATAATCTTTCAGGAAACATAAATTTGCATTGATACATACCACTCTCGTGCGCAACCTATTCTGCGAGAGAAGAGGAATACATAACTACAAGCCTAGATTACTGTACGATGAAATCTGAAACATAGAGAGAAGAATCAGTAGTGTTTTTATATTCTTCATGGTTCTTTACCATTGCCGCGCGTCCAACATTTAACATATCCATGAGCAGAATACACAACAATTTAGGCTACTCAAAACGATAGTCACTAAAACGGTACTCATAAATACCAAGCCGTGTGACCCCCATTGGTGACCTTGCTTGCACATAAAATTAGGCACATAAACTGTGCATAGAATTTTGTATTTGTAATCCACCATTGACTGTACACAACCAAGTACAAATAGGTATTAGCAAAAGAACAAATCAGAGCATTACCTTGATGATGTCCACTCCATTGCAGGTCATAGCTCCAATAGTTGCTCTAGATCATCACCATCTTTCTAGAAACATCAGTAGCGTCTTTCCATTCTTCCAAATCAGCATGTAGTAGTTCTGAAAAAATGGAAAATAGAGAAAACAAGGATTATCATATCATGGATTCATCAATAAAAGAACATCATAAATTCATCAATAGAAGAAGGCAAGAAGAACCATGTGCTCGTTTCCAAGCATCGAAGAAAAAGCTCAGTGTCACCAATAAATTCAGGTAAACATAAGAAAAATCCCAAGACCATAAATCTAAAATTTGACATGTACATTTTGTGGATAACTTGAACCTCCATATATTTTATTTTTCAATAAAATGAGTACTTGCATAATAAGAAATACAGAATCATCGAGGGCTATTTCTGAACTACCCGGCCAGTAGTGAACATGGATGAGTTATGCAAAAAAATAGGTTGAAAACTAATGTATGTCATTCAGATATCTTTGCAAAGCGGTCTTGCTTGAGACCACGTGAAGTTGTTTGATGAAATAGTTAGTTTGCATATTGTTAGCCGCTATAGCCAGAATCTGCAAACAAGAAATAAGGGATGTAGAAATAAGGGCTCTAGAGCATGAGAAATAATATCAAGGCATTCATGTACTTTTGCATAACCCATAACCTGACATGATGCAATAAAATAAAGTTATCAATTAGGCCATTCGGGGAGTTTAATACGTAAATGTGCAACAAAATTTGGGAAAACCAAATTCATCGCTGAAATTCCTCTGTATCCACAAATTTATAGGCCAAGTGCATATCAGAGAGAATAATTAGGATATCATGTCCACACAAGTCCTATAACCTAGCACATGTTCATGAGATAAAAACTATAATCCTAGACTAAGAACTAGCACAACAGATAGACAAAATTCTCTATCAAATTGGCAAACACCAATCAGGACATCATCACCATAAGCCTAAACCTAAATCCTAAACATAGAAGTTCCTCAGCTCGAGGGCTGGTCACGGTAGAAAATTATACCTGAGGTAGCCTGGGTATACCACAAGCTAGGGCTTGTGCAGGGTTCGAGCAGGAGACGTGCTAGCCTGGTGGTGATGACGGGATGTCGTCGGAGACGTGCTAGGGCTTGTGCAGGCCACCTTGCAGGGACGCGCGGGCAGCAAACGCACTCGCAGCAGTAGTCGAGGGATGCAAACACAGGTACCCAAGGACGTCCGCGGCGCAGTGACACGGAAGGGCGGCCACGTCAGATGACGACAGAGTCGGGAGGCTGCGAGGCGGCTCTGGCGGCCTTCGAGCTGAGGAGGTGGGAGCCGAGGGGCAGAGCGAGGAGGCGAGAGGCGGGCGACAAGCGGCGGAGGCGACATCGGCCAGGAGCGGCGGCGGCCGCAGCATCGGCCTTAGGGAAGGGAGGATGGCCGGCGAGGTGGGACACGGCGGTGGCGGTCGAGCCTGCAGAGGCCGACGGCGGCGCGGCAGAGTAGGGGGCCGCGGACGCGGAGCAGGCACTGGGTCGACGGTTGGTGAGAGAGGCCGGTGTCCCAAGGCAGCGCGCGCATGGTCGGCGAGCCAGAGCTTCTGCGAGGAGGGATCCCTGGCAGCGGACGGCAAGGGATGGGCGCGGCGGTCCGCAGACGGCCTTGAGGATCGAGGCGGCGAGGAGCCCTGAGAGAGAGAGAGAGAGAGAGAGAGAGAGAGAGAGAGAGAGAGAGAGAGAGAGACGAGAGGAGGCTGCTGGCGGCGGGGATCAGGAGATGCAGGCGATGGCGTCGGGGGTTGGGGGTTATCTTGGTCTTTTCTTCTTTAATTGAAATTCACACAATACACAAGACAAAAATTGGGTTGCCTACCATGTTCCCATGCATGAAATCATGTATTTTGGAACAGAGATAGCTCTTGTAGAGTGGTTGTCTACCATGTTTTAACAGGAAATAGATCAAGGCTGATACTAAAAGAATTACAGTGCTCTGCATCTCAGTTTTCATCATTCCCAAGAAAAAGCACATTATAAATAAATTGAAAAGGTAAATAGTATATTAGACTAAAACCACCATAACACAAATTATATAGTAGAGATAGAGATTTATTATTTATTGTTTCTTTACAATTATTTATTTATTGCTTTGAAGGGCCAACTATTAGAGGCATTATCATATGTGCCTTAAAAAACTGTTCATTGGAGGCACACCAAATAGTGCCACAATTGGTCATTTATTAGAGGCATATTTTAGTGCCTCTAAATGATAACTAATTGTGGCACTTTTAATTATGCCTTAATTATTATATTTTTA
Organism: Avena longiglumis; assembly: GCA_030063025.1. Lineage (NCBI taxonomy): Eukaryota > Viridiplantae > Streptophyta > Magnoliopsida > Poales > Poaceae > Avena > Avena longiglumis. The sequence continues at coordinate 151,328,511 of CP125977.1, read as the reverse complement.
GTGGCATTTCTATAAAAAGTGCCTCCAAATGATTTGTCTTTTTGAGGCACATGTCAAAGTGCCACTAATAGTTTAGCATAGAGGCACTAACTGTGGCTCTATTTTTTAGAATATGAGAAGCATTATCAATAGTGTCCTAAAGTCTAAACTATTAGTGGCATTTTAAAAACTGCCTCTAAAATCTCATATTTTGAGGCACTATTATTCAAAGTGCTACAAATAGCTACAATTAGAGACAATTATAAAAAATGCCTCTAAAAAATGCCTCTATTTCTTAAACGTGCCATAGTGTCCATTCGGTCAACTTCTAGCATTTCTGCTAAAAAATTCCTATTTTCTCTTAGACACTGGTGACGACACATCTACTCCAGCATCGGACTGTCGCTGTCGTTTGCAGGACGAGCTCCCCTTCTTTGTCTTTGCAGGCATCAGTTCCTGCCGACTGGAGGAGGAGCGCGTCTTCTTCGCCTCTAGCATCAAACTGTCGCTGTTAACCGAAGCAGGGGTCTTTTCCTTCTTCCCTGACCTCGTCTCCTCTCCCCCGTCTCCTATGGCGGAGGTAAAATGTACTTTCTGCCTCCACCATGACTAGATACTCTCTATGGTGAATTTAGCCAATACTTATTTGTAGATCGAAATGACTAAGTCAACCAGCTGGATCGGATACACCACGTAGCAATTAGAGCCAAATGCATGCCATTAGAGCTTTTGGCCCTAGGGATGCAACGAAGCCTATCGTAGCAAAAATTGTAATTTTCTAGGTCCTATTTTTAAGCTCCAATATAGGTATGTATAATACGAACAATAATTTCCCATGCAACAGTAGGAAAAACAGAAGAGAAAACATATAAATACTATGTTAGGACGGATGGAGGAACAATTGAGTGCTCCGTCGACCTGTTACCTTCACCGGAGAATTCTGCATCATATAGCAGGATAATTCGATAGAGCTCTTATTTATTAATATGGATATTATCTTTCAAAAGTTGAACTGTTCATTCAAAAACTGAAAAATGAGGAAGCTTCATCAACATCATACATATCATAATAAATAAATCAAAAGCTTGAACCTGATAGACGCAGAACCGCAGAGGCACCATCCGAGCCAAACAACCGTGATCAAAGGAGACATTGATACAGTGCGGCTAATCACAAACTCAAATGTTAGATGAGCTGTAGACTAAAGAACACTACGGGGAGCATCTAGCCAGAATTTCTGGCCAAATCAGCAGGTTCACACATGTAAGAAAGCCACGGATCCATGCTGGATCTTGAGCCTCTCTACCCATCCATGCAGCTCCGGAACAAATTGCAACGCAGGAAAAGCCGATGTAGCGATCGGTTTCCTTTCGCCGGGGGCACGCACTTGGTTTAGCTCGATCATGGATGGACACGGCAAAGTTGTGTCGTGTGATGATAGTCTAGCCACGGCCTCGGGTGGAATCATTGCCGAGATCGTCTAGCCACCAGATCCAATCCACATAGATTCGTGCACGATTACAAGCGGGACTCTCACGGTGTGCATGGAGTGGCGTTTTCTTTTCTATATGGGGGTGGCCGGCCGCATTGGATGCTCGATTAGAGCATCTCCATTCGGCTATTCAGGACGCCGATCCGAACACTGAAAATAGGTCTGGACGTTGATATATCATTCAGTCGCGTATCTAGGAACCTGTTTTCGTTCGGATTTGGGCCAACTTTCGTCCAGACTACTCAGGCCATACCCAGGATCCCGGATACGTCCTGGAAACGCCGGACGAACCAAATTCGGCGAGTGAACCCGTCCAGTCAGCATATATTCGCCCATATTCATCCAAAGTTCACCCAAAGTTCGCGCATATTCGCCCAAAGTTCGCTCATATTCGCCCATATTCGCCTAAAGTTCGTCCATATAGACCATATTCGTCCAAAGTTCGTCCATATAGATCATATTCGCCCAAAATTCGCACAAAATTCGGGCATATTCGTCCAAAGTTCGTCCGTATCGCCCATATCCGTCCAAAGTTCGTCCATATACATATTTTCCCAAAGTTCGCCCAAAATTCGGGCATATTCGCCCAAAGTTCATCCATGTTGCCCATATTCGTCCAAATTTTGCCCAAAGTTCGTCCATATAGACCATATTCGCCCAAAATTCGGGCATATTCGTCCAAAGTTCGTCCGTATCGCCCATATTCGCCAAATTTCGCCCAAAGTTCGTCCATATAGACCATATTCGCCCAAAGTTCGCCCAAATTCGGGCATATCCGCCCCAAAGTTCGTCCGTATCGCCCATATTCGCCCAAAGTTCGCCCATAGTTCGCCCATATCGCCATATTCGCCAAAGTTCGTCCATATTGACCATATTCGTCCATAGTTCGCTCATATTCGCTCAAAACTGCTTATATTTGCCCAAAGTTCGCCCGAAATTGTTAAATTTTAGCCAACGCGGGAACTCACCTGTGTATGCGAGTGGAAAACTCGACGTACCTAGACCAAAAATTTATTTCATCCGGCAAAAAAAATCCGGATTTCGGCCTAAATTCACCCAACTAATAAAAATATTCTCATGCCTCAGGCTACCAAGGGAACTGCCTAAAGTAGGGATGTATAATTACGCACGGACATGTTGCACGATGGAAGCAAGAGCTGGCTACTACTACTAGTACTAGCTACCTAGGCAGAATGACACATTTCGCCGAGAAGTGGAAAGTGCATGCTACGCCTAGGTAGCTACGCTCGACATTGGTCAGGTAAAAACCACACAATACCAAGCACCAATAACCAACCAGCTGTCACGTAAAAAAAACACCACCTGTGCTCGCAAACTTGAAATGCTTATTTGTACAAACATGATTAGTCACCATGCTGTGCTGGGGGCGCACGCCGGCCGGTGCTGAGAAAAGGGTAGTTTCCCGTGCTCGCTGACAACCTGGCAAGAAAAGGCAGTCGCTACGGGACTGAGATCAGTGGTATGTCACGCTGCAACGTGTCCCCCTTGAATCTGCCAGCCATGTCCCTATTGTATCTCCCATCTTTTTTTTTTTTTGAAAGAGAAGGGACCGGAAGGTCCCAGAGCTGCATTAATAAATCAAAATTGATACAATACTACGGAAAGGACCTGAAAGAAAACAAATAACAACCATGTCCTTCCAATTTACAAAAGGGACCCTAGAAAGATTCTTCAAAAGCCATCGAGTCCTTGTACAAACTCCGACCTCGCCGGCGATGCTAATGCCACCATCGCCAGCCGCGTCCTCGCCATTGACAGTAGAAGGGCCTCACGGAGGTTGAAGATGGGGTGACGGCGCCAATGAAACCATAGAAGCCAAACACCGAGCCACCCGAAATGCAAACCGGAGGGGGTCGATGGATTCTTGAGCTCCGGCGGAGGTCGTCGCAGCAGCATAAGAAGACGAGGTCACCAATGCCAACTCTCGCGAGGCGGAGCCACCATCCAAGACTATCAGCTGCAGTGTGAAACCACCCCTCTTCCTCGCCTCCTTGGCCGGCCAAGAGGGAGAAGGACATACCAGAGCCAACAGATGGATGACGGCGACGCGGGGATTTATTTGGAAGGAGGCAGACAACCAGAGGAAAATTCGCCGCCCTCCACCTCGGACGCCCAAAATCCTCCGCGATCTACCGCTCGACGCCGCGCCACCACACCGAAGCAGAAGACCTCCAATCCCCTCTGCAACCCGCATCACTCCCTCCTCCCTCACCCCTCCCCTCACCACCACGGCCGGCCGGAACGGGGGAGAAGAGAAGAAGAATGATGCATAGCAGAGAGGAAAGACACACCATGGCACTTATTGCGGAGATCCCGGTCATGGCCAAGCTCGTCGTTTCCTCCGACCATCGGAGCAAGACAACGCCGCAGGCAACCTCCCGGATGCGCCGGTCCCGGCCAAGAAGCACCGACGCCCTACTCCATACTACCGGCATAAAGCCACTACACCTACCTAAACTACTGCCGCCGACGCCGCCCCTCCGCCATCTCTCACCGGCGTTGCAGGCAAGAGAGGCTTCGGTTTGGCTCGGGGCCCTTCTAGCACTTTCTAGGAACTGTAGAAGGGAGAGGTGGGGGGAGCCAAACTTCATTCCACGGACAAAAGTAACCGAAAAAATAGTAGTAGAAGAAACATCTCATGCTTACGTCCCAGTTTTAATTACGCATTTTATTAGACAATAGACAATCAAAACAACTTGTCATTAGTTCAAATAGGCGTATTTTTATATGGAATTTTGCGAGGTTGAATTCTGAATATTCTAATTAAAACCTGTGCAATTTGGAAACTAGAATGTGTGGGGTGCTTTTATTTTTCTATGTGTCATTTTGTCCGTCGGATAAAGTTTGGATGGCAAATATAAGAGCATCTCTAACAAAGACCATAAACAAATTAAAACTGTAAACCACTAATTTGCTGTTTGCGCAAAAATCGGCCACTCTAGCTATCTTTGTATAAGTTGACGAAAGAAACTATAAACAGGTTTACCGTCTTGTGAAAAAACTGGCACTCGGCCTGTACATTTGAGGCTCCTCGACCGAATGAAGCCTGCCATGTATAGGGTAGTTGAGTTAGCGCCACTGTAATTTCAAGACGCACCAATGCCATTCTGCCACGAAACTTGCCGAAATTTGGCAAGAACTCGCCGGAATCCTTCGACATACACCCGAAGAGTCTGGCATCGGCTGTCGACCATCGGAAGACGCCGGCGGTCGAAATTGGTCTCCACAGCCGGAAGTGCTACGAATACGACGGACGGAGATCCAAACACGGCCGTGACAGTGGCATGTGAGGCATCCAACGACACCGAGTTGGACCTGGGCAGTACCCCGTAGCTCTAGGTGGTGCGCGTAACCCAAGCAGCTCTCTGTTGAGGAGCGAGCAGGTCGTCTGCCAGGTCTGAGCGCGTGGCCGGCAGCAGCAGTGGCTTGATCGGAAAATCATCTTTCTACTTTGGATTGGATCCGAGGCTAATTAGCTGCAGCCTCTCACAGAGTACTCATTTAATTTGATGGTGGTGCAAGGCCGACTGGGAAGAGAAAGACAGAGGGCGGGAGTGCGGCAGCGGCAGCTGCGGCGACAGCTCCGGCGCTGTGTGCTCTTCTCGGAAGGAAGATGATACCATGAGAAAAAAGTGAGTCTTTAGGTGGGTCCCAATATACAATTTTTTTATAGGATTTATTCTGTGACCATCGATTTTGTACCGTAAAAAGGGTTTTACCTACCCTGTAAACATGGTCACAAGGCTAGCTTCGTAGTTGGACACTACTACGCGTCCTCTGGGATAGGTGGTTTTCATCTCCGGGTCCCCAGACAACCAAGCATCCACTCTTTTATGCCTAAAAACATGTTTTTGTTATAAAACAGTTCTGTTTTGCTATAAATAGCCTCGGTAGCAGAAACGGCTCATTTCAGGAAAATAACATACGGACTAGATCTCGTCGAAGAGTTCGCCGGAGGCGTCACCGGAGACCATGTAGCAAAAAAATTGAACTAGTGTAGCAAAATTGACTTCGCCGGAGTATCGCCGGGAGACCTCGCTGGATACCTCGTAGCAAGAAGTTTGCGCTATTGTAGCAAAATCAGAAAACAAATGTAGCAAAATAATTATGTTAATATAGCAAAAGCTGACTTCGCCGGAGCAAAAACTTGTAAGAAAAAATATGCCATGTAGAAGCGCTACTCGCCGCAGATAGCAACACCAGAAGCTGTATGTAGCAGGGTTGGTCGCCATGTGTAGCAGGGCCTCTCGCCGAAGGTAGCAGCGTCGCTCACCACAGGGTAGCAAAGACTGTCACCATAGGTAGCAACACCAGAAGCCGTATGTAGCATGTTCGGTCACCGTGTGTAGCATCGCCACCATCCGCAACATAGCAGTGTTGTCAATGTTGGGTGGAGCGCAGATTCATGAGCGACCATGGGAGGTGGAGGAGCAGGCAGCCTCTATGGTGCTAGGGCAGTAGCAGCCGGCGGCGCAAGGCAGCGAAGGGCGGCGAGCGCTGTGGAGCTCGCATGGGGGAGCTCGTGTGAGAGGACTCTCTTATGGCGGGACGGGGACGGGATCGGCCAGTGCGAGGTGAGACGGGATGGTCGAAACAGATGAGTGTACGGCGGCGGCCAGAACGGGGCGAGCGCCGACGAAACCCTGGGTGGTGTCGACCTCGAAGAAGCAGGGGGGATATGAGGCAAAGGAGCCGGTGTACGAGGCCGCCTATGTAGGGATTTTGCGGTGTCTAGGGTGGTCAGCTCAGGAGCCAGGACAAGTGGGAGATTGGCCGGAGATTGAACAGAAGACCCAGGTCGTGTTGGGGAAGATAGAATAGGAGATAAGGATAGGAAACAGGAGTGCGGCCCGCAGGGATGGGCGAAACATGCGACGTCTCTTTCGCGGGACGCGTGGCATGCAGACAAGCCGGGGGCGCGTCGCCTGTGATCCCCCGGATGATTCCTATCGTTTTCCTTCGTAGTTTTCCTCTAAGCTCCATGCTCCATGTATGCATATTGCTCGTGTCCAACAATTGGCTAGCTCGTAGCTTCCCTATATTGTCCAGGCTCCATGTAGCTACATCTCATAAGGCTAGATAAACTCATTTAATGATGCACCATGGCTATGCAAGGTAGCCCAGTATAATTGGTTCTTTTAAGCCCACAATCGGTTCGACCATAAGGTGTGGCTGCTTGTTGAATCCCAGTCAACTTGCTGATATCCAAACTTGCTGCTATCCAGGCAATTAGCGCCATATATAAACTGGTAATGCTTGGTTTAAGTGGGCAGGGTGGGAATAAGCATTACCGTATATATCTTTTTTGTTTATTTTCTTTTTATTAGGTCTAATTCTTTTGTTCTCAGGCCATCTGGCCAACCGGCAACCAACCAAGCCCATCTAAGATCATGGTCATCTTTCTCTTCGTGAGGAACATGAGTGCTGATTCTGAAGGCTAAGCCGCCAGCATAGAGGGAGAACAAGAGCAGCTTTTCAAAGTTTTTTTAATTATCGGTTGCTTTGGTGGTAATATAGAATTTGGTGTGAGGGTAAATCTGTCCAAAAAAGTGTTGAACCGGAAGAAACATTTCGTCCTTTATTATTAGGTATAAATTGTTAGAGATACTCTAAGGACATAATTACGACCGATCTCATCTCATTCCGTCGCTATGCGACTTGCGGCATGGGAGGCCCGGAGGAACAAGCGTGTGCGCCGCACTGGCGTAGAAGGTGGTGATGAAGGGAGAGATGAGACACCGAGGAGGTTTTGATCCGCGTGCATTGCAAATTGGGCCTATAAAAGGTGGGCTTGTCTCGCGAGAATTCTTAGAGCAAGTTTAACAGTATAACCGACTGTTGGCTATAAGCCATTATCACGTCATCTATAATCAATACTATAGCTAATATGTATAATAGCTAGTTATAAAAATATGCTACTTTATTAACATACGGTTCATTCTCTAATCTCACAAAGTTTCTAAAAGTATGTGCAAAAGCTGGTTGTTATATTAGAGTCTACTTTATTTCTCTCTTCTATTCTCTTTCTGTCAACTTAGTGATGACTCGTCCCATTTTTATTGTATTTGCTCTTAGGGCGTCTCCAATATTTAATTTCAACTCAAACCTTAAGCTGAGCCTCATAGTGTGTGCTATAGCAGACTAGACTACCCACAATGATGTTTAATCGGTTTGGTCCTTAAGCTCGAGACCACGCTCCAGCATACTTTTCCAATCTTCATCTGATGCATCCCTTGCAGAAAATTTTCTGCCACACAAACGCACCATGTAGCAGCAATACAAGAAGAGAGAAACAATGATTTTCTAGTTCTTATTATACCGGTATGATCGACCACAAGGTTTCTTAGCTTACCACAATGTTTAAATCTCACTAAGATCGACCACAGGCGCCTTATCTCCGACCTTATTCTCACATTGGAGACGCACTTAGGCTAACTCGTACATGGACACAGAGATTGTGTAATAGCAGCGCTCCGAGGGCTTCGGGGAGTGATATACATCGTCTTTAGTTGTTTCTATCGAGCCCCCTTCATGTCCCGTATAAAGGATGGGCTTGTCCCATGTTAATTGGACCGTTGTGCATTGACGCGCTAAGGGAATTTTCATCGGTCAGATCTAACCTGTTTAACTGCGTTCGAATGTGTCTGTGGATGTGTGGGACGTGTGCGGCCTCCCAGCGTCATGATGACTCCTTGATGGCGCCAGAAAACTTGTTGGCTGATGTGGAGTCTTGTTGGGAACCCCAAGAGCAAGGTGTGAAGAGTACATCAGCAAGTCTTCCCTCTGTTGAGACCGAGGTTATCGAACCAGTAGGAAAAGGAAACGTCACACAGGTGTTGCAAGCAACGCGAAGACCTGCACAACACGAACTCAAGACTTTGCCCCAACAAATCAGTGAGGTTGTCAAGCTCACCGGTTTACTGTAACAAAGGATTAAACGTATGGTGTGGAAGGTAATGGTTTACAACAAGTAAACAGGTAACAATGAAAGATGTATTAATGGTAAAGATTGGACCGGGGTCCATAGTACACTAGAGGTGCTCTCCTTAGATAAACAACATGACATAAAGGATAAACAAATTACAGCGGGGCAATTGAGAGAAACTTAGCAAGGCATAACAATGCAATTACTAGCCAGAAAGATCCTATGAAGTTGATTGGGCAATACAACAATATACATAGATCGTAATCCAACTACATCTATGACTAGAATTCCACCTTCAGGTTATCATCCGAACCCCCACCTGTATTAAGTTGCAAGTAACAGACAACTTCTTTAAGCAAAGTGTGTAAGGTAAACAGTCCACATGTTCCATGAACAAAAGACCGTTGTTTTCTCCCTAGTAGCAAAAGCCCATCTACAACCGAAGAGATTTCTGTCACTTCCCTTGGAAACTAGATGCATGAACCCATTATCGAGCATAAATACTCCCACTTGGAGTCACTAGCAACTACTTGACCAAGATAACCACTAGCAACGGAGAGCATGCAAAATCACAAACAACACAGACATCATAGAATCATAAAGATAGAACCATTAATCAAACCAACATAATAATCTCAATATACATCGGATCCTCGCAAACACAACTTGCATGATTACAAATATATTAGATCTTGTTCATGAAAGGAGCTCACAAGATCTATACATGGAAGGAAAAAGGAGGAGATACAACCATCTAGCTACTACATGGACCCATAGTCCAAGGTGGAACTACTCACAAATCATACCGGAGAGAAGGCCTCCGGGATGATCTCCCCTCCGGCAGGGTGCTAGGAAGAACTTCAGATCCCCCCGATCTAGGGACGATGGTGGCGGCGGCTACAGACGGTTTCGTGGATTTCTGATCAGATTCCGAGAGTTTCTGTATCGGGGGCTTCTTATAGGCGAAGGGGCGAGTCCGGGAGGCGCCGGTCGTAAACCTACCAGGCGGGTCCACGACCTCGCTGGGTGGGTCTGGCCCCCCTGGCCAGCCCCTCCGGATCTCCTCTGGACTTCTTGTTCCCCACGGAAAGTTATTGACTTTGGCGTTTGTCCTGTCCAATTCCGAGAATGTTTCTTTACTAACTTTTCTGAAACCAAAAATAGCAGAAAACAGGCATCTGGCACTGTTGCAACTTGTTAATAGGTTAGTAACAGAAAACATGTAAAAAGCACCTCAAAGTGTAGACAAGTAAAGCAAAGTAGATACTAAACAAACATGGAGCATCAAAAATTATATATACGTTTCCAATGTATCAGCATCCCCAAGCTTAACTCCTGCTCTTCTCAAGTAGGTAAGTGATAAAAGAATAATTTTTAAGGTGACATGCACCCTCACAATAAAGATCCAACCATTTGCGAGCATTGAAAGCTGGGATCAAAGAACTCTAAACATGTGCATGAAAGATGGAGTTCTAACAATAGGACATAGTAATTAGGCATGCAACATGGCAAGCTACAAACAAAGATCATGAATAATATGCATTGAAAAACGTTGGTTTGTTTCACATGCAGAAAACATAGCATAGTGGCAATCAGCTTGTCCCTCATAGAGTAGTAATATAATGCATAGGATACCTGCAAAGTTCACAAGGGTGACTAGAAAGAAATATCACATGAACAAGTAATAACACAATATGCATCAATTAATAAGCTTTGGAACATTGCACACAGAATGACAACTATGCTCTCTTAATGGTGCCTAAAGGTAGAAGGTGGAGACTCAATAATGGTGGAAGAAAGGCCTTTTTGTAAAGGAAGAAGGGATTACAAGTTTCAAAAAGAGCTTCCAAAAATTATGGTACTTGTTCGCTTTCAGCCCTCATTGCCCCTATCATAAGCATCTTGAAGTGGTTAAGGTTAAAGTGGCAAAGCTGGAGTATATGCTTGACAAAGTATAAGTTGGAAATCTCAAGTCCCTTGACTATGAGGGCTACACCTCATGGATACTCAACTTAGGGTCCAGGCAAGTTCTTGTCACTGTAAGTATTTGCATATCATTGAGAACCGCCAAGGGGGTACCCCTTGCACATGGTACAGGAGCTTTCCCATAACCAAAATGACAAGGCAAGCAGACAATGAGCATCTCAGCAATCTTTTTATTTACCATATGCATAGCTTTTTATTGAGGATGCTTCATAGATGTCACTATGGTGATACTGCAAGTTTCCACCATGATTAGGCATGGCTTAGGCTAGCGGACCAGGCGTTTCTCTAACACAGAATACAAACTCCATGGACTTACAAGTTCCCACTTCATTTCACACCGGTAACATCCATATACAAAAGATCATGATATCAACGGAGTACAAAAGTACAAGTGCAATATCGAAAACGTTCCTCGTGACAACATGGTTCTGCTAATTGCAACTTATAAGTGCAAGCATATACAACAAAGTTGTCTCAATGGTTCAAGTTTATTAGGGGCAAAGAATAAAATGTGCCATCAAGTTCGTGAGGGCTTTAATCACTAAGTTTTTAATTGGAAGATAGATGAAAACAAGAATATACTTGGAATGGTGTAACACACCATGCATAGGAGTTTATAGTGGACACTTTGGAATAACTTGGTTTCTTGGGAGTTAGAAGCGTGAGTAGAACTTACTCATACAAGTGGAGGCTAGCAAAAGACTGGGAGCAACCAACTAAGAGAGAAATAATGGCCATAATTATGCAATGCAACAAAGCAAACTAATCAAAGCAAAGAGTAGTACTACAAGTCAAGGACTAAATGATCATAGAGGCTAATGCTGACTTGTCATAGTCATAACATGGTGTGAGCATGTGCCAAGTCAACCCAAGCAAAACATCAATGGAGAATACCAATATACTATGCTTTTGCATGCTAAGACAACACATAATTTCTTCAAGGCACACTAAGCAATCCGAATTGTTTGGAACAAGACATGCTACAATAATAATCACTAAGCATAATGCAAAAACAACACCTAGCATGTCATGCTAAAGTCTTAGTCACAGTCAATGCAAGATCCTCTTGTACTTTAAGCAAGAACTTACTACTCCTTTCCAAACACCAAGCAAACTTATTTGCAAAACAACACAGCGAGAGCGGGGGTCCAAACTACTGAAGCAAACTAAACAAACTAAGCAAAGTAAACGAAAACTATGACGCTCCAAGAACAACACAACTATGCATGAAACAATAAAAGTGAAGTGTCTAAAGATTCCTGACCTTTTTATTGATGAAGAAGGGGATGCCCTGAAGTGTCTAGAAATTCCTGACCTTTTTATTGATGAAGAAGGGGATGCCTTGGGCATCCCCAAGCTTTGACGCTTGTACCTCTTGGATATTTCTTGGGGTGACACCATGGTGGCATCCCCAAGCTTGAGCTTTTGTCCATTTTCATCTCATTGCATCATTCTCTCTCTACACCTGAAATATTTCCTTCATACAAAACTTCACACAATCTTCATTAGCAATATTAGCTTATTCAAAAGATATTAGACCGCGGGAAAAGCTTTGGAACAACAAGGCTTTTCATTAAAAACACAAGATACTAAAGTAACTCCTTTAAAGAAACTCAATTTACCTTAAGAGAGCTCAAAAAAGGAATCAATAAGAAGCAAAATGCATCTATCAAAACAGACCAGCAGGTAGAAACGAATTTTTTCGAACATCTTCTGTTGCTCAAATCAAAAAGTGTTGAACTAACAAAAGTTAGCCAACATACTGGGGGGTTTTATTCGTAAATTTTGAGCTCAATCCGAGTTACAGAGCCTCCTCACGATTTTTTTTGGTGGAGGACAGAAATTTGTTTCGGGACAAAAACTCCCCAAATCTTACTTCCCTCTCATTAGAGGTCATTCTTGGCACAAAAAAGAAACAAAAAGGATATGGACAGGTCATTATAGTAGTAATAACTTCCAAGACTCAAGGAAACTCTTGGGTTATCTCCCAACAAGTACTTTTCTTTTAACGCCTTTAAGTTAGGCACAGAAAGTTTGAGAAGATGCTCTCATGAGAAATATGAATTGAAGTCAAAGAGAGCATCATGAAGCAAATTCAAAACACATTTAAGTCTAACCCTCTTCCTATGAATATGAATATTGTAAGAAAATAAATTCTCAAAGAACAAAGTGGCATGCATAGGAACATAAATCAAGAGTAACTTCAAAACTTTCAGCACATAGAGATGTGTTTTAGTACCATGAAAACTTATACAACCAAATTTTCCTCTCTCATAATAATTTTCAGTAGCATCATGAATAAATTCAACAATATAACTATCACATAAAGCATGCTTTTCATGATCTATAAGCACATAATTTCTATCAAGCTCAAAAATAGTGGGCTTAAAACCTTCACAGGTTTTACCCAAAGTAGATATTTTAAAGGAATCCACGGGAACATAACATTCATCCTTCTTTGGTAAGCATGGGGGACAATCAAGTAATGTAAGAGATAAAGAGTTACTCTCATTAGAAGGTAGGCATGGGTAGATCCATTGTTCCTCCTTTTGTTCATCACTCTCCTCCTCTTTTTCATCTAATGAGAATTTCAGTTTCAACAATTTCTTCTTCCATAGGATCCTGCAAGGCATTAGTCCCTTCCATTTGTGGAAAACACTTATTAAAATATTCAAGAATATAACCATTGTCTTCCTTGTAATTATCAAAGCAGAATCTAAGTATCTCATAAACCTCACATTCATAAGGTGCATCATCAGTATTTTCAAGCAAACTAGCAAGTTCAAATGCACCCTTGAAAGCAATAAATTCTTCAATTTGTTCCACATCATAAAAGTCATAATTTCCTTTAACATAAGAGGATATTGTAACATTATCATTATACTCACACTGAAAAGGGAGGTGTTTATACCTCCTACAGCAACAAGATTTATCAAAGTAATAGGTAACATTATAAGTAGAGCACACATCTCTAGCAATAGTATTCAACCTATCAATGTGTTCCCATAAGTGTTCCCCTTTTTGTGATAAACGGTGTTCCTTATAATAATACCTTTGTTCTTCTGTGAACCCACCTTGCCAATAAGAACTGGTTTCAAAGAAACCATCCATTGATAGAAAGCATGACCAAGCAAGGCAATAACAAACCAGCAACCAGAGTAGGAACTAATTTTTTGTGTTTTTGAATAAAGCAAGCAAACCAAACTAGACTAATTTTTTGTTTTTTTTGGAAAGAGTCAAACAAAACCAAGCAAAAGAAACAAAGCAAACTAAAAACAAAGTAAAGAGAAAGGAAGTGAATGACTCCCCTAGTGAAGACGTCCTTATCCTCCCCGGCAACGGCGCCAGAAAACTTGTTGATAACTCCTTGATGGCGCCAGAAAACTTGTTGGCTGATGTGGAGTCTTGTTGGGAACCCCAAGATCAAGGTGTGAAGAGTACATCAACAAGTATTCCCTCAGTTGAGACCGAGGTTATTGAACTAGTAGGAGGAAGGAAACGTCACACAGGTGTTGCAAGCAATGCGGAGACCTGCACAACACGGACTCAAGACTTTGCCCCAACGAATCAGTGAGGTTGTCAAGCTCACCGATTTGCTGTAACAAAAGATTAAACGTAAGGTGTGGAAGGTAATGGTTTGCAACAAGTAAACAGGTAATAGTGGAAGATGTATCAATGGTAAAGATTGGACCGGGGTCCATAGTTCACTAGAGGTGCTCTCCTTGATAAACAACATGGCATGAAGGGTAAAAAAGTTACAATAGGACAATTAACAGGAACTGAGCAAGGCATAACAATGCAATTACTAGCCAGAAAGATCATATGAAGTTGATTGGGCAATACAACAATATACATAGACCGTAATCCAACTGCATCTATGACTAGAATTCCACCTTCAGGTTATCATCTGAACCCCCTCCAGTATTAAGTTGCAAGCAACAGACAACTGCTTTAAGCAAAGTGTATAAGGTAAACATTCCACATGTTCCATGAACAAGAGACCGTTGTTTTCTCCCTAGTAGCAACAATACATCTACAACCTAAGAGATTTCTGTCACTTCCCTCGGAAACTAGAGGCATGAACCCACTATCGAGCATAAATACTCCCTCTTGGAGTCACTAGCAACTACTTGGCCAAGATAACCACTAGAAACGGAGAGCATGCAAGATCACAAACAACACAGACATGATAGAATCATAAAGATAGAACCATTAATCAAACCAACATAATAATCTCAATATCCATCGGATCCCCGCAAACACAACATGTATGATTACAAATAGATTAGATCTTGATCATGAACGGAGCTCACAAGATCTATACATGAAAGCACAAAGGAGAAGATACAACCATCTAGCTACTACATGGACCCATAGTGCAAGGTGGAACTACTCACAAATCATACCGGAGAGAAGGCCTCTGGGATGATCTCCCCTCCGGCAGGGTGCCGGGAAGAGCTTCAGATCCTCCCGATCTAGGGACGATGGTGGCGGCTACAAACGGTTTCATGGATTTCCGATCGGGTTCCAAGAATTTCTGTATCGAGGGCTTCTTATAGGCGAAGGGGCGAGTCCTGGAGGCGACTGTGGTCGCTACCAGTAGCGGGTCCACGACCCGCTGGGTGGGTCTGCCTGGCCACCCTCCGGCCTCCTCCTCTGGACTTCTTGTTCCCCACGGAAAGTTATTGACTTTGGAGTTTGTCCCGTACAATTCCGAGAATGTTTCTTTACTAACTTTTCGAAACCAAAACAGCGGAAAACAGCATCCGCATCGTTGCAACTTGTTAATAGGTTAGTACCAGAAAACATGTAAAAAGCACCTCATAGTGTAGACAAGTAAAGCAAAGTAGATACTAAACAAGCATGGAGCATCAAAAATTATAGATACGTTTCCAACGTATCACGGCACGACCTATTCGGACCGATGCGTTGTCAACACCTGAGTTTTTAATCCCAGATGCCTATTATGCCATACATCGCAATCCTAGGATTACCATTTGCGAGACATAACAGAATTGGATACCACAGTACATCATCCATTACAAACCATACATAAGGTCTTACACAAATAAGGATCTCATGATCCAGTTCTTAATACAACTCAAGCAGCGGAAATACGTAATAATAACGGTAGTGTAGGCGAAGCTCCATCTTCGGGGTCACAGTACGCCGACGATGGGAGATGATCCTAGTTGTCGTAACCTTCCTGGGGTCCATCCTCCTGGTACTCCTCTTCATAGTCTGGCCATGGGAATAGCCAGGGACAAAGCCATGAGTACTCTTTAAGTACTCATAAACTAATACTAACAAGGGAAAGGGTTTTTGTAATAGGACACTAAGCTCTAGGGTTGTTTTTCAAAAAGCCAGATTTACCTCTAAGTTTAGAAATGAAGAAAGCTAGTTGAAGTTTTATAACATTTAAGTGGGAACTTGTATTTCATATCACAACTCTGTTGTGGTCAAGTCAAAATCTCAATTCATTTCACAAGTCATTTTGAAAACATCTGACGGGGGAACAGTATGGCCACTCGAACTGTCCATAACCACTGACGCGGCTATTCGAATAGTTTGACACTCTGTAGAGATTGTACACTTTCACCACAACATTCGATACATCCGTCAGGAACAAATCCCGAATTCACCATACTCAGTATGCGGATAATCAATCCTAACCTTTCAATTACACGCCCTAGTATAAGAACCTCTCATGTGAGTTTGGCCTCCCAACCATGACCAACTATCATCTTGGGTACTGCACAGGTGGACAATCTTCACAAGGTAGCCTCATCTCAGACCTTGGCCGTGGGGGAACCCATACTAAGGTGTATAAGTTTCCAGTCAAGCCCTACCCAATTTTCGGGTATTGTGGTTGTACGGTAAAATTGGAATGGTATCGCATTCAGACAACCATCAGTTTTATAAAGGGCTAAGGCTCATGCCTTAACATTTTCATCATCCAAATCATCTGGTGTTCAAAAACACATGTCAAAACATCTCAGTAGAATGACTCATCGTTCTAAGGTTTTCATAACCATTTTCCACCAAGTATTCCCATCTAAAGTTGATCAAGTTTTATGCTTAGCACTAGCATCTACAAGTGGGGCTAAGTACTAATGAGGGGTGGTAAACTAGTGGAGTTTAACTAAGTTTAATCTCATGCCTTAGGATGACATAGGTATTATCTAGCTTAGGCCAAGTTTTATGCTCTTTATGCAACCTTCCATTATCTTTCTAGTATCTACAAGTCACTTAAGTAAGCTCTAAGTACTAGCTTTGATAAAGAAATAAAGTATAAATCTTGTAAGTAAAACTAGGAATGGGGTTATCAAGTGGGTAGGATCACATATTCTTAAGGCATACAGTTGGCATGGTAACAAGCAAGTATTTGCTTGCATAGGTCAACTTGATTAGTAAGGCTTGCTAAAGTAGAGTATCTTGCATGTGTTAGCTTGCTCAATCAACTAGTAGTATTAGGCTTGCATCAGTATCAGTATAAGTTTGCTAAGTTAATAGCTTGCAAGTATTGGCTTGCTTTGTGTAGAGCAGTGGTTAAAGTTCTCCTCGGCTTCTTCTTCGTAGTATCCTCCTTCCTCCTCGTATCGTTGGTCGGTACTAGCATCTATAAATAAATACGAGGTACACAATCACCAAACAATACTTAACTACTTTCAATCATCACACAAAGGGGTTCTATAGATGATCTAGCATAATCACTAACATTACAAGCACTTGACTTAATGATTTTATTTTTAGAAAAGTAATTTCTACTCATTGAAAAACTACTTAAGATTTAATATTCTCCAAACCAAACATGGGATCATGTTGACACATGTCATCACCACACATTTCAGTACATGGGAATGTGACTTAAAGTGGTGTCACAATTTAATAAGATCTAACCTTTTATTTTAAATAAAAATAAATGACTAGAAATGCCTATGTGGCATCCTTTTGTTACTTGAACATTATTTCTGTAAGTAAACCCATATGTTTTTATATATTCTGAAAGGTATGATCAAATGTGATTTTTGAGAGTTGGAATCAACTCAAAATCTGTTATATTTTAAACTTGAAAAATGTTTGAATGCAGAAAAGCTTCTGCCTTGTTATTTTTACCAAGGGTGATCTATAGATCCAAATGATTTGAATCCAACGGGCTTGGATTCAGCATTTCCAGACCTTTCTAACAAAATTGGTTTCATTCAATTTTGTTCACTGAATCGAGTTGGGTTGATTTTTGAAACTAGGTACAGAACTATGTTTGAATTAAAATGGAAAAAGTTAAATTCAAACGACTAGGCTGCGTAGGAACTGCTAATGGGCCGGCCCAGTGTCACTCCGCGGCGCGGGGCTCAACTGACAGGGGGGTTCCACCAGTCAGTGGCTCTTTA
Organism: Avena longiglumis; assembly: GCA_030063025.1. NCBI lineage: Eukaryota > Viridiplantae > Streptophyta > Magnoliopsida > Poales > Poaceae > Avena > Avena longiglumis. The sequence continues at coordinate 151,310,717 of CP125977.1, read as the reverse complement.
AACGCGAAGCTGTACGGGGAAATCTCATCCGCACGATTTAAGTCTAATAGAACGGCTGCTACTCCTCGTCCACGTCGGGCGGCGCCGGCGAGACAGAAACCTAACGCGGCAGGTGGGGGTCGTCGGGGGCTCACCGGGGCCCAGGCGAGGGTCGGCGATGCGGGCGAACGACGAAGTCGACGACGGCGAACCTCCTGGTGCCGGCAGCTCCTCCCGGGGTGGACGAAATCGACGACGCCCTTCTTCTCCAGAGGCGGCTTGCTCTGGCGCAATTCTGGCGATGCGCTGCTCGCCTTGCTCTGGGAAAGGGGTGGAACGATTAGTGAGGTGAGGGGAGTGAGATGGTGTGCTCAATTCGGCTGGGGGTGGCCTCCTTTTATAGGCTCGACGGTGAGACCTAACGGGATGGGCAGGCGACGATGGCGACACGGCTACGGGCAGCTAGAGGCATGGCTGAGGGTGGCGATCGATCGATGGTCTCCTGGCGATGCTCTAGGGCTTTAATGCGCGTGTAGGGGCGGTGGCAAACGGTCGGGAACGCTCGATGCTCTGCGAAGCAGAGGCGGCGTCTTCGACGGTGAGCAGTGGCTACGGGGTACGGGCAGTGAAATGGGCATGTCTGGAGTGTTCCTGGGATCATGGCGAAGCGGTGGGAACGGGCTGCGGTCGAGGGGCGGAGTGTGCACGCGTGCCGGGTGCGGCGCTCTGGGGCGGGCTCGGCATGTCGCAGTGGCATGGGCGCGCGACGTTCCTGGTGGTCCACGGCTTGCACTGGCTTGGGGAGGGGACAGTGAGTGGCGGTGAGGTGCTGGCTACCTCCCAGACAAGGTTGGCAAGGCTAGGGTTGCTGCTAGCTGGCCGGCGACAATGGGGTGGCATGGTGAGGCTCGGCCTGCTCACCATTGATGGCAAGGCAAGCTCACAGTGGTGCTAGATGTTTACAAATGATCTAGATGATCTAATAAAGACTAGTTGCAACCAGAGAGGGAACAAGTTAGGCCAAAACACTGCTCAAAATAGTGTTTGTGATTTTGTTGATTTGAATTTGCAAGGTGTTTGATGAAATGGCCGCATGAATTCAAGTTTTGAATTTTGAAAAGATTTTTGGTGGGTGTGCTAGGCATGTGCTGGTGAGTCTGTAGATGCTTGGGTTTTGAAAGTTGAGCTTGTTTGAATGGTTTTTAAAAAAGTGGGATCTTCCCATATGAAACAGATTCAATTTAACTGTCATTTAAACTATGCATTTGAATGTTTCTGGATGATCACAAGGTGGGCCTTGATACTTTGTTATGAGTACTATCAAGGGGTGCAAAGATCCAAACAAGTTTCTGTTAAGTTCTGAAAGTTAGAGATAGCCAAAGTAGGCATGAGAGTTAATTTGGCCAAAGTGACCATTCACTTAATTTGTTTGTTTTGATTTATTTGTCTTTGGGAATTGTTTATATGATGTTTATTTCACCTAAGAATCATTTTACAAGCAAAGAAACACATAATCATGGCAATTTAAAAGAATCCAAATTTCAATACACACATATGAATGCTTTCATATTTTTAATTAGAAAAGTTTTTGTTAACCCTAAATTTGATGATTAGAGTTTGATGATTCTAGTTCAATATTTTTGGGATCTTACAAACCTTCCCGAGATTTGAAAAAAGACGAAAAGATTACCTAGGATTTTGAAGAGATCGGGAAACTCTGTCCTGATGTGATCTTCGCGCTCCCAGGTAGCTTCCTCTTCTGTGTTGTTGCTCCACTGAATCTTGAGAAACTTGATGCTTCGGGTTCTAGTGGTTCTGAAAGCTTCCTCCAAAATACGAATGGGTACTTCGGGATAGGTCAGGTCATCGTTGATCTCTATGGTCCGATGATCGATATTCTTGAACACTTCGGTCTTCTCTGGAACTTCGAGGCACTTGCGAAGTAATGAGATATGGAACACATTGTGCACGGCTGACATCTCTTCGGGTTGTTCCAGTTGATACGACACTTCTCCTCGATGGTTCAGAATCTTGAAGGGTCCGATATATCTGGGGGCTAACTTTCCTTTGAGTTGGAAACGCTGCATTCCTTTTAATGGCGACACTTTCAGATATACAAATCTCCTATGTTGAAGGCGAGGTCTCGACGTCTCTTGTCGGCGTAACTCTTCTGTCGGGACTGGGCGGTCTTGAGGTGTGCACGAATCTTGTGAACCTTTTATTCTGCTTCGCGTAGGATGTCAGGTCCGAAAATCTAAATCTCTCCTACTTCCGACCAGTTCAAAGGGGTGCGACACTTTCTTCCGTACATGAATTCAAATGGGGCCATTTGCAAACTAGCTTCATAACTGTTGTTGTACGAAAATTCTGCAAACGGTAGACAGTCTTCCCACTTAGATCCATATTCTAACACATAGGCTCTCAACATGTCTTCGAGTATTTGATTTACTCGCTCCGTTTGTCCATCATTCTGAGGGTGATACGCAGTGCTGAAATCTAGGCGGGTTCCTAAACCTTCTTGGACTTTCTTACAGAATATCGAGGTAAACTGAGTTCCTCGATCCGATACGATGTTCTTGGGGACTCCATGCAAACTGACGATTCTAGCGATGTATAACTCCGCTAACTTCGAACTCTAATATGTGGTCTTGACGGGTAAGAAATGGGCGACTTTGGACAATCTGTCCACTATGACCCAGATAGAGTCATTTCCCCTACTAGAAGTAGGCAATACGGTGATAAAGTCCATTCCAACAGAATCCCATTTCCATTCTAGAATCTGCAAGGGTTGTAACAATCCAGCGGGTCTTTGATGTCCTGCCTTGACTCGCTGACATATATCACACTTGGCGATATAGCTTCCGATTTCTCTCTTCATCTTATGCCACCAAAATTGCTCTTTTAAATCTTGATACATCTTAGTTCCTCCGGGATGGATAGAATAAAGAGTATCATGAGCTTCCTTGAGAATAACTTCTTTCAACTCAGAATCTGCTGGTACACAAAGGCGTCCTTTATACCACATAACTCCTTCTTTGTCTTCGGTGAATCCGGGTACTTTGCCTGTACCGATACGATGCTTGATTCCATCGATACTAGCATTTCCTTTCTGCGCCTCTTTGATCTGGCTGATCAAAGTGGGTTGAAGTTCTATGCTAGCCAAAAATCCTTCACTCACTAATTCCATTCGAAAATCTTCCATCTCTTTGTGCAAACTTGGTTGCTCCTTCAAATTCATGGAGTTCAAGCGGAACGGCAATCTGCTAAGGGCATCTTCTACCACGTTGGCTTTACCGGGGTGATAGTGAATGTCCAGGTCGTAATCCTTGACTAGCTCAATCCATCTTCTCTGTCTCATATTCAGCTCCTTCTGAGTGAATATATACTTTAGGCTCTTGTGATCCAAATATATCTCACAACGATTTCCCATCAGATAGTGCCTCCATGTCTTCAGGGCTAGAACTATGGTTGCGAGTTCGAGGCCATGGGTTGGGTAATTTTGCTCATGTTGTTTCAGTTGTTGAGATAGATAAGATATAACTTTGCCTTCTTGCATTAGCACACATCCGAGACCGATATTGGATGCATCACAATACACGTCGAAGGGCTTCGTGATATCCGACATGATTAATATTGGGGCTGAAATCAATCTCCTCTTGAGTTCTTGAAAACTCGCTTCACATTTGTCGGTCCATTCAAACTTCTTGTCCTTCTTCAGCAATTGGGTCATGGGTCTGGCGATACTCGAGAATCCTTCTACGAACTTGCGGTAGTATCCCGCCAATCTGAGAAATGCACGAACTTGGGTTTGAGTGGTTGGGGTTTGCCAATCTTTGACATCTTTCACCTTTGCAGGGTCAACGACAATTCCTCTGGATGATACAATGTGGCCGAGGAATTCTACCTCCTGTAACCAGAATTCACATCTGCCAAACTTGGCATACAACTGATGCTCTCTAAGGGTTCCAAGAATGGTCCTTAGGTGTAGCTCATGTTCTTCTTCTGATTTGGAATAAATCAGAATGTCATCGATGAAAACAACGACAAACTTATCGAGGAAGTCCATAAAAATCTTATTCATGAGATTCATGAAATAAGCGGGGGCATTGGTCAATCCAAAAGACATGACAGTATACTCGTATAATCCATATCTGGTGGTAAAGGTAGTCTTGGGAATATCCTCTGCGCGAATCTTGAGTTGATGATAGCCTGTTCTAAGATCAATCTTAGAAAACACTTTGGCACCGGTCAACTGATCAAACAAATCTTCTATCTTGGGCAAGGGGTACTTGTTCTTGATGGTGACATCATCCAACTTCCGATAATCCGTACACAGACGGTTACCTCCATCCTTCTTGTCCACAAATAAGACAGGTGATCTCCATGGTGACGCACTTGGTTGAATTAATCCAATTTACAGCATGGAATCTAGTTGCTTCCTCAGTTCTGCTAGTTCCGACGGGTTCATACTATATGGTCTCTGGGCTATGGGTCCTGTTCCGGGGATTAGTTCAATGATAAACTCGATATCCCGATTGAAGGGAATATGCCCTGAGAGGCAATAATAAAATGTTTATTATGTGTATTCCAAGTATATGATAGCTGTTTATTTTGAATGCTATAATTGTATTAATACGGAAACGTTAATACATGTGTGTTTAATAAACAAACAGAAAGTTCCTAGTTATGCCTCTCTCATAAACTAGTTCGTGGATTAACAAGATGATCACAGTTTCCTGATCATAGACATTGGATGTTGTTAATAACGAGATCACAACATTAGTGTAATGGTGTGTGTTGGAGATATGCCCTAGAGGCAATAATAAATGTAGTTATTACTATATCTTTGTGTTTATGATAATTTTTTTACATTCATGCTATAATAGTATTAACAAGGAAACATTAATACTTGTGTGATTTGTAAACTAAATTAGAGTCCCTAGTAAAGCCTCTTTATAATACTAGCTTGTTGGTTAATAAATGATTGTGGTTTCCCTATCATGAACATTGAGATGTTATTAACAACGAGATCATATCGTTAGGAGAACGATATGGTGGACATACTCCTATAGATAAGCGTAGCATAAAGATCAAAGTCATTTTAATAGTTCAATTGCTATATGTTTTCTGATACATAGTAATATAATTCCTTCGACCATGAGATCATGCATATCACCTTCACCGGAAGGATGCTTTGATGACATCAAACACCACATCGTAACTGGGTGGCTATAAAGGTGGCATTGAGTGTTCAGAAAGTGTTGGTTGAGACACATGGATCAAGAGTGGGATTTGTCCACCCATATGACGGATAGTTATACTCTGGTCCCTCTCGGTGGAATGTCATCCAATTAGCTTGCAAGCATGTGACTGGCTCACAAGGGATCACATATCACGGGAACGAGAAAAGAGTACTTATCAGTAACGAGGTTGAACTAGGTATGCAGAGATACCGACGATCATAACCTCAGATGAGTAAACTATCGTGAGACAAAGGGAAATTGGTATCGTATGTAAGTGGTTCATTCGATCGCAAAGTAATCGTAGAAATATGTGGGAGCCATATGAATTTCCAGATTCCTCTATTGGTTATTGTTCGGAGAAGTGTCTCGATCATGTCCGCGTAATTCACGAACCATAGGGAGACACACTTAAGGATTCGACGTTGTTTGAGTAGTTATGGAATGATAAGTAAGAGACCGAATGTTGTTCGGAGTCTCGGATGGGATCCAGGATATCACGAGGAGATCCGGAATGGTCCGGAGAATAAGATTCATATAAGGAAAGTCATGTTTCGGGGTTGGAGAATGGTTCCGGTGTTTTCATCGGGAATGTTCTAGAAGGTTCCGGAATGTCCGGCACTCCGGAGGGGAAGGGTACATGAATGTGTCATATCAAGTTGGAATGATTGCATCATGTACTAGGTGTCATCGCTGAACAAAATAAAGGGTTTAATCAAATCCTAGTTTGAAAAAGTCAAACGCCAATTTGAAAAGTCAAACGACTATTTTGGAAGGTGGAGGGGAAGTAGGAAACCTACTTGGGGAGGAGTTCCTCCCCTCCACCGCCGTCCCACTTGGGATCCGAGTTGGGGAGGGATTCCCCTCACCTTGGCCGGCGCCTCCCACCTATATATGGAGGGGCAGGGCTGCCCCTCCTAGCACACAAGTTACCCCCTCTAAACCCTAACCCAAGCCGCCGCCGCCCACCATAGCCGCCGCCTAGGGCATATCGCCGCCGCCTAGGGAAAACCCTAGTCGCCGGCCTTGCCCCTCCTTGGTGCGTCTAAACCCTAGATCGCCGAGGCTCTCTCTCATAGTCCACCATACTCGCTCCGGCTTAAGGCGAAGCCCTGCGAGATCTCCCCTCTACTTCCGGTACCACGCCGTTGTCTTGCCAGGAATCGCGAGGAGAGTGCTACAACCTCCATGCTTTGGAACAAGGGAGAGGAAGGTCTTCGTCGAGTCGACGTGTGACCGATCTTGGGGCTGACGGAGCATAGCCGGAAGGATCGTCTACGCGATCTTGAGAACGGGAAGAGTACGACTACATCACCCACGAGAATCCGCTCTCGTTAAACACTTTGGAATCTTCGAGGGTGAGTTATTCCATCGACTCATTGCTACAATCTAGTAGATAGATCTTGGCTTGTTTGTTTGTATGCGATAGAAATTTTTTGTTTTCCATGCTACGAATCCCTACAGTGTGATGAACATTCATCCAAAGTATCATTACGATCAAAGTCATTGAGTTTATATTGCTATAAACAAACTACGAAGTAATCTTAATCCTTAGACCATGAGATCATGCCAATCACTAACATCGGAAGAGTTTCTTGTTGACATCAAACGTCACTCCATAACTGGGTGATTATAAAGATGGCTTCAAAGCTACTAAAGTGTTATGTTGAGAATCATGGATCAACAGTGGAATTTGTTCATCCCGATGACGGATAGATATGCTCTGGGCCCTCTCGGTGATATCACATTGGTTAGCTTGCAAGCAAGTGATTTAATCACTAGAATGTTATATCACGGGAACGAGAAAAGAGTGCATGTCAGTAACGAGATCAAACTAGGTATGGAGATACCGATGATCGAATCTCGGACATGTAATATATCGTGAAACAAAGGGATTAAGATACAAGCGTAAAAGGTTCCGACGATCATAGGAAAAGTCATCGTTGAATGTGTGAGAATCAGTATGGATCTCCAGGTCCCGCTACTGCTTATTGATCGGAGAAGGGTCTCGATCATGTCCGCATTATTCGCGAACCATAGGGTGACACACTTAAGGGACACTGGCATCCAGTTGGAGCAAATGTTTCATGCCGAAAGAATAAACAAGCGCATGAATTTATTTCACTAGATACCAAAACAGGTTTTCAGGTGAAATTGCATAAAGTGGTTATGCATGTGAAATGGTAATCTAGCAAGGGGTTATTTGTGAATGTTTGTCATTAAAGTAATTGACAAAATTCTGAATAAAATAAAAGAGTTTTATTTAATAAGAGTTTGCATTTGGTGGAAATTTAATGGCAATTTTGAGTGGGATTTTGAGTGGAGGGAATTTAAAGGAATTTTGTGAGTGGAGTGCCCACCCACATGAAGAGGGGAGGGCAAGGGGGCAGTCCCCATGCGCCGGCCACCCCCTTGGGGTTCCCCCTCCTCCTATAAAAGGAGCCCCCCTCCTCACTTCTCACTCACACCTCCTCGTGAAGGATCTCTCTCCCCCTCTATAATTTATCCCCCATGGTCTCGGACTAGCGAGATACATGTTCCCGGTGGCTATTCGGCAAGAAAGGGTTGTGCTTCCGCTGCATCGCTGGAGCGAGGAGGCGGAGGTTGCTCATTGTCTTGTACGTGTGTGCGAGCACGGATGCGCTGCTGCTTTGCGGCGCTAGGACTTCCTCTCGATCTTGAGATCGGCAAGAGATCGTCTACATCAACCACGAGTTGAACTCGTTAAGCTTTGTCGGTCTTCAAGGGTATGTTCTCTACGGATATACATCCGTCCGTTGTTTGTATCTAGTAGATAGATCTTGGTACATAGTTCCCATCGTAGGAAATTTTTTGTTTTCTATGCTGCGAACCCTACAGTGGTATTAGAGCCGGATCTATGCGTAGATACTTTACACGGGTAGTACATATATGAATATGTGGGCGATGATGATCATGTTGTTTCTCCTTAGTTGTAATTTTGGATATTGGTGGCATAGTGGGATGAAGCGGCCCGGACAAACTTTACATGTCCTCGCACATGAGACCTGTTCCATGCTTGACATGCAACTAGTTTGCATAAGTGGCTAGCGGGTGTCTGTCTCTCCTACTATAGTCAATATCTATTTTGCAACGAGTTGTCAAAAATTTGGTTATCCTCGTTGTGGTTCATGTTCGTAGGTAAGAACGGTTCTATCTCGAAAGCCCTAAGCCACGCAAAACTTGCAATGGATAAATTAGAGGCGTCTAGTTTAGATTGTTGCTGGGCTAGTGTTATGATATGGTGATGTTGTAAGTAGAAGTATGAGATGATACTCTTACAACATACATAACGTGTAATCTCCATAGACCTTGGACTTACACATACAGGTATGATAGTGATCATACCATGGTGCACATGATAGAGATCATATGCGGGAACCATATCATTTCACTAATAAACATGTGATGTTTGATAGCATCTTATATTGCTTGTTTAGCGCTTTGTTAGCATAATAAGACGATCCCTCTTTTAAATATCAAGATAAGAATGTGTTCTTCCTTAAGTATGCACCGATTATGTTTTCGTCGCTCCAAGACATCATGTGATGATCGGGTGTTCTTGGATCCACGACCATATTTCGGGTGTAAAACAGTTACACATGTGAATACTAAGGTTATAACTTGGCGAGCCTATCATGTATAGACATGGCCTCGGAACACAGACCGAAAGGTTAAGCATGAGTCATATAGTAGATATGATGCCCATTTGATGCTCGCCTTTGAAGCTACACCGACTCACATGATGATCGGACTTGGTGTAGTGGATTTGGTTCATGTAATCACCAAAAAGGCACGAGGGATGTCGTTTTTTAGTGGGAGTTCATTCGTAATATGGATTAGTTGAACTCAATCTATCATACACTTAGTATAAACTTTACAAATTCTGTTGTAGATGGCACCACCTGCTTTTAATTTCAATGTATTCATGGAGAAAGAGAAACTTGCAACGAACGGTCGCAACTTTACCGAATGGGCCATGAATTTGAGGATTCTCCTCTCTGCTACACAAAAGCAATATGTGCTAGAAGCGCCGTTAGGCCCCCTACCTTTTGAGGATGCCCCTGACGAGGAGAATAATGTCTATCAGACTCATCAGGAGGACCACAACTTAGTTCATTGCGGCATATTGTATGGGCTAGAGTCAGAACTTCAAAAGCGTTTCGAAAACGGCAATGCATTTGATACAATGGGTGAGTTGAAAATGATTTTCAACACACATGCTGCTGTAGAGAGATACAACACTTCAGAAAAGTTCTTTAGCTGCATGATGGAAGAGCACAGCTCCGTTAGTGAGCATGTACTCAAGATGTCGGGTTACGCCGATAAGCTTGTGTCCTTGGGAATATCGATTCCCATTGACTTAGGCATCCATCGTGTTCTGCAGTCTCTGCCACCTAGCTATAAGAGCTTCGTGATGAACTATAATATGCAAGGCATGAAGAAGTCTCTCCCGAGCTTACATCAATGCTTAAAAGCTATGAAGTGGAGATCAAAAGGAACATCAAGTGTTGATGACCAATAGGAACACTGGTTTCAAGAAAGACAAGAAGGAAAAGCGGAAGGAAGTAAGGCGGCAAGCCTGTTGCCGTGCCTAAAAGAAACCCCGAGTTGGAACTAAGTCCAATAAAGTGCTACTATTGTAAGGGATCACATCGAAGCGAATCGCCCCAAGTATTTGGCAGACAAGAAAGCCGGCAAGGCAAACAAAGGTATATATGATATACATGTTATTGATGTGTACTTGACTAGTGCTCGCAGTAGCACCTGGGTATTTGATACCGGTTCAGTTGCTAATATTTGTAACTCGAATCAGGGGCTGCGGAACAAGCGACCTCTAGCAAGGGGTGAGGTCAAGATGCGTGTCGTCAATGGATCAAGCGTTGATGTGATCGCCGTCGGAACGCTGCCTCTCCACTTGCCGTCGGGATTAGTTATAAACTTGAATAATTGTTATCTGGTGCCTGCACTGATCATGAACATTGTATCTGGATCGTGTTTGATGCGAAGTGGTTATTCATTTAAATCCGAGAACAATGGTTGTTCCATTTATATGAATGAAATCTTTTATGGTCATGCACCGATGATGAATGGTTTATTTCTTTTGGATCTCGATAATAATGTTACACATATTCATAATGTTGATTCTAAAAGGATTAAACTAAATGATGATATATCCAAATATATGTGGCACTGCCGTCTAGGTCATATTAGCGTTAAACGCATGAAGAAGCTCCATTTGGATGGACTTTTGGAATCACTTGATTATGAATCATTTGATACATTTGAGCCATGCCTTATGGGCAAGATGACTAGAACGCCGTTTTCCGGTTCAATGGAGCAGGCGTGATTTATTGGAAATCATACATTCTGATGTATGTGGTCCAATGAGTGTGTCGGCGCGAGGTGGATATCGTTATTTTGTTACTTTCACGGATGATTTGAGTAGATACGGTTATATCTACTTGATGAAACACAAGTCTGAAACCTTTGAAAAGTTCAAGGAATTTCAGAATGAAGTGGAAAATCATCGTAATAGAAAGATCAAATTTCTACGGTCCGACCGTGGAGGTGAGTATCTAAGTTACGAGTTTAGCACTCACATGAAAGAGTGTGGAATTGTTTCACAACTCACACCTGCCGGAACACCACAGCGAAATGGTGTGTCAAAACATCGTAATCGTACTTTATTAGATATGGTTCGATCTATGATGTCTCTGACGGACTTGCCATTGTCATTTTGGGGCTATGCACTAGAAACTGCTGCATTCACTTTTAATCGGGCACCATCTAAATCCGTTGAAAAGACACCGTATAAATTGTGGTTTGGAAACAAACCTAAGCTGTCATTTCTTAAAGTTTGGGGATGCGATGTTTATGTGAAGAAACTTCAACCGGATAAACTCGAACCCAAAACGGAAAAATGCGTCTTCATAGGATACCCTAAGGAAACTATTGGGTATTCCTTCTATCACAGATCCGAGGGCAAGGTTTTTGTTGCCAAGAATGGATCCTTTCTAGAGAAAGAGTTTCTCGCGAAAGGTGTGAGTAGTCGGAAGGTAGAACTCGAAGAGGTTATTGAACCTTCTCTTCAAAGTATGGCGAGTAGCGCAGCGCCGGAAGTTGTTCCGGAGTTGGCTCCACCTGTTGAAGAGGGAACTAATGATAATGATCATGAAACTCCGAAAGAGAGTACTACCGAACCTCGCAGGTCAAGCAGGACGCGTGCAGCTCCCGAGCTATACGGAAATCCTGTCATGAATTTCATGGTTGATGAAAATGATGACCCTGCGACGTATGAAGAAGCGATGATGAGCCCGGATTCCAACAAATGGTTAGAAGCCATGAAATCCGAGATGGAATCCATGTATGAAAATCAAGTTTGGAACTTGGTGGACTTACCTCACGACCGAAAGGCCATGGAGAACAAATGGATTTTCAAAAGGAAAACTGATGCTGATGGTAATATAACCGTCTATAAAGCTCGACTTGTCGCAAAGGGGTTTCGACAAATTCAAGGAGTTGACTACGATGAGACATTTTCTCCCGTAGCGATGCTAAAGTCAGTTAGGATTATGTTAGCAATTGCTGCATATTTCGATTATGAGATATGGCAGATGGATGTCAAAACCGCGTTTCTCAATGGTAATATTGAAGAAGAGTTGTATATGATACAACCAAAGGGTTTTTTCGATCCTAAGGATGCTAACAAGGTGTGCAAACTTCAGCGGTCCATCTATGGATTGAAGCAAGCATCATGAAGTTGGGATCTCCGCTTTGATTAGGTGATCAAAGAGTTTGGATTTGTCCAAACTTATGGAGAAGCTTGTATTTACAAGAAAGTGAGTGGGAGCAATGTGGCATTTCTGATATTATATGTGGATGACATATTATTGATCGGAAATGATATAGATCTTTTAAACAGTGTTAAAAGTTATCTAAACAGCAAATTTTCAATGAAGGACCTAGGTGAAGCGTCATACATATTAGGCATAAAGATCTATAGAGATAGATCTAGGCGCCTAATAGGGCTATCATAGTACATACCTTGATAAGATTTTAAAGAAGTTTAAAATGGAAGATAGTAAGAAGGGTTCTTACCTATGACACAAGGCACGACATTGAGTAAGACTCAAAGTCCGGCCGGCGGAAGAAAGAGAGATAATGGAAAAGGTCCCTATGCTTGACCATAGGCTCTATAATGTATGCCATGCTATGTACAAGACCGGATGTGGCACATGCTATTAGTTTGACTAGTAGGTACCAATCGGATCCAGTTCGAACATCGAAAGCGGTCAAGAATATCCTTAAGTACTTGCGAAGAACTAAGGATATGTTTCTTGTATCGGAGGTGAAGAAGAGCTCGTCGCTAAGTGTTATGTCGACGCTTAGCTTTGACAATCGATCCGGATGACTCTAAGTCTCAATCCGGATACATATTTCTCATGAATGGCGGGCGGTTAGTTGGAGGAGCTCCAAACAACCTGTGGTGGCGGGATCAACAACGGAGGCGAATATGTTCTTTGCTGAAGCGGCTCAGGAAGCAGTTTGGATGAAGGAGTTCATATCCGAACTAGGTGTGGTTGCAAACGCGTTGGACCCAATGGTGATCTATTGTGACAAATTTTTTGCCATTGCCAATGCCAAAGAGCCAAGGTCTCACAAGCATTCCAAGCATATTAAGCGCCGGTTTCACTCCATCCGCGAGCATGTCAAGGATGGAGATATAAAGATTTGTAAAGTACATACGGATCTCAATGTAGCAGATCCGTTGACTAAAACTCTCCCTAGAGCAAAACATGATCTACACCAGAACTCCATGGGTGTTAGATACATCACAATGTAACTAGATTATTGTCTCTAGTGCAAGTGGGAGACTGAAGGGAATATGCCGTGAGAGGCAATAATAAAATGTTTATTATGTGTATTCCAAGTATATGATAGATGTTTATTTTGCATGCTATAATTGTATTAATACGGAAATGTTAATACATGTGTGTTTAATAAACAAACAGAAAGTTCCTAGTTATGCCTCTCTCATAAACTAGTTCGTTGATTAACAAGATGATCACAGTTTCCTGATCATAGACATTGGATGTTGTTAATAACGAGATCACAACATTAGTGTAATGGTGTGATGAACATTCATCCGAAGTATAGCATTACAATCAAAGTCATTGAGTTTATATCGCTGTAAACAAACTACGAAGTAATCCTAATCCTTAGACCATGAGATCATGCCAATCACTAACCTCGGAAGAGTTTCTTGTAGACATCAAACGTCACTCCGTAACTAGGTGATTATAAAGATGGCTTCAAAGCTACTAAAGTGTTATGTTGATAATCATGGATCAAGAGTGGAATTTGTTCATCCCGATGACGGATAGATATGCTCTGGGCCCTCTCGGTGATATCACATTGGTTAGCTTGCAAGCAAGTGATTTGATCACTAGAATGTTATATCACGGGAACGAGAAAAGAGTGCATGTCAGTAACGAGATCAAACTAGGTATGGAGATACCGATGATCGAATCTCGGACATGTAATATATCGTGAAACAAAGGAATTAAGATACAAGCGTAAAAGGTTCCGACGATCATAGGAAAAGTCATTGTTGAATGTGTGGGAGTCAGTATGGATCTCCAGGTCCCGCTACTGATTATTGATCGGAGAAGGTTCTCGATCATGTCCGCATTATTCGCGAACCGTAGGGTGACACACTTAAGGGACAATGGCAAAGTTGGAGCAAATGTTTCATGCCGAAAGAATAAACAAGCACATGAATTTATTTCACTAGATACCGAAACAGGTTTTCGGGTGAAATTGCATAAAGTGGTTATGCATGTGAAATGGAATTCTAGCAAGGAGTTATTTTTGAATGTTTGTCATTAAAGTAATTGAAAAAATTCTGAATAAAATAAAAGAGTTTTATCTAAAGAGAGTTTGCATTAAATTTGGTGGAAATTTAATGGCAATTTTGAGTGGGATTTTGAGTGGAGGGAATTTAAAGGAATTTTGTGAGTGGAGTGTCCACCCACATGAAGAGGGGAGGGCAAGGGGGCAGCCCGCATGCGCCGTCCACCCCCTTGGGGTTCCCCCTCCTTCTATAAAAGGAGCCCCCCTCCTCACTTCTCACTCACACCTCCTCGTGAAGGATCTCTCTCCCCCTCTAGAATTTATCCCCCATGGTCTCGGACTAGCGAGATACATGTTCCCGGTGGCTATTCAGCAAGAAAGGGTTGTGCTTCCGCTGCATCGCTGGAGCGAGGAGGCGGAGGTTGCCCGGTGTCTTGTACGTGTGTGCGAGCACGGATGCGCTGCTGCTTTGCGGCGCTAGGACTTCCTCTCGATCTTGAGATCGGCAAGATATCGTCTACATCAACCACGAGTTGAACTCGTTAAGCTTTGTCGGTCTTCAAGGGTATGTTATCTACGGATATACATCCGCCCGTTGTTTGTATCTAGTAGATAGATCTTGGTACATAGTTCCCATCGTAGGAAATTTTTTGTTTTCTATGCTGCGAACCCTACATCGATCTGGGGGCATACCGGGCAAAACATATGGAAATACATCGGGGTATTCACAGACTATCTGGACTTGGTCAATGGTAGGTTGGGCTATACTCTTGTTGCACTTGAATTGACGAGGTAAGGTTTCAGATATATGCTCTACTGATATTCCAGCGGCACTGGTCATGGTTATGGCTTTCTTGGCACAGTCAATCAATCCTTTATGTTTGGACATCCAATCCATTCCTAGTACTACTTCCAAACCATTAGTTCCGAGTACTATTAGATTAGCATAAAAATCTATGCCATGGATTCAGATAGGGACGACTTTGCAAATTTGCCTAGCCTTGGTGGTTGATCCGGGGATTTGAACGATCATAACATGCTTCAGTTTGGTTGGTTGGATTTTACTAGTGCATGCAAATTCTTCAGTGACAAATGAGTGCGATGCACCAGAATCAAACAACACTCTAGCAAGTACTGAATTAACAGAAAACATACCCAGCACGACGTCTGGCGCTTACTGAGCTTCTTCATCATGCATGAGAAAAAGACGGCCGTTGCGATTGAGCGAATTCCCTGGGGAAAATCTTCTTCCAGGCTGAACACGACGCTGCTGCTAAGCTGGGGCGTTTGCATTGGGGGCTGCGGTATTATTCTTGTTGGGGCACTCGTTGGAGTAGTGACCCTTATTTCCACAGTCATAACAGGTCACTTGCGACTTGTCCTTTGCTGCAATAGGCACAACATTGCTTCCAGTTCTCGGGGCAGTGTTGGTGTTGGTGGTAGCATTGTTGTTGTTGAACTTGGGTGGGGCACGGTTGAAATTGCCAGAGTTGCCGAGGTTGTTGTGATTTCCTCCGGGTCTCGGGTTTCCATGGTTGGGATAGGTCAAACGATTCATTGGGGGTCTGTTGGTTCTCGGGGCAAATCCTGGAGATGGGTTAGGGCGATAATTTGGGGTCTGATGGGTTCCTGGCTGATGCATCATGCGACGCTTGCGGTTCTTGTTGGCTTGGTTGATATTTCCTTCCATCTGGATGGCAGAGTCGACAAGGGCTTCAATATCAGCAAAGGGGATATTGACTAACACCGTCTGCATCTCATCGTGCAGACCATTCAAGAATCTCTCCTTCTTCTTGGCTTTAGTGTCGATCTCATCCGGGGCATACCTAGCTAATGACAATAATTTGTCACGGTATTCCACTACGGTCATCCGTCCTTGCTTCAGTTCTCTGAACTCATATCTCATTCTCTTGATCAAACTTGGTAGCACATGGGTTCTGCTGAACTTGACCTTGAATGCTTCCCAGGTCATCATCTGTCCTCCGGTCATTGCACGGACGTTGTTCCACCATGCTCTGGCATCTCCGGCTAGATAGTGGGTGGAGAACAAAACTTTCTCGTTGGCTTCCACTCCGGCGACTTCTAGGTTATTTTCCATGCTTTGCAGCCAATCATCTGCATCTAGGGGCTCTTCTGACTTAGTGAAAACAGGTGGGTTGGTGTTCTGGAAATTCTTGAGCTTAGATCCATGGTTGTCCTGATTTCCGTGGCCTTGATTGTTGTGGGCTAGCTGGGATATCTGTTGAAGGGTGGATAACTTGGCTTGACGTTCGGCTCTTTCAGCTTCGCGGTCAGAAACCAACATTTGCAGGATCTGCAACATTGGGTCCGGGGATGAACCACTTCCTACGCGTGGCATCTGAAGATTGAGATAGATCATGAGAAAAGAGGGAAATTTCTAAGGTTCTGGGACTTTGAAAAGTTTTTAAAGTTTGACTCAGATTTTCTAGAAACTTTCTTTTCATTCATTCATTCACACGATACAACACACACCACAAAACAAGAAAAACAGATGGTTTTAAGAACCATTCTGGAAACTACGATACAGTGGGACCGAATACTACTCACTACGCTAGTGCTCAAGTGCTACTACTCCTCGGAGTTGGTGTAGTCGTCATCCTCATCATCATCGTCGTCATTGATGAAGGCAAAATCATCCTCATCGGTGAAGAAGTCCATAGCCTGATCCTCTAGAAAATCATCATCATCGCTGAGATAAGAGTAGGGGTCTCCACAAAGATCCTCTCTGACATTCTCCCTTTCCTCCAACTGCATGTCTCTCTCGTGGATGGTCTCCTCCAAATCCGAGATATGGTGGCGAAGACGGGCAATGATGCGCTCCTTCTTATCGAGCTGACGGTGGCGAGACTTGCGATCCTTCGCTAGCATGGCAATGGTCTGATCCTTTGTCTTGATGATGGAAGACTTGTGTTTGGAGTAGTCACGACAATTATCCAACTCCTGCTGACGATCGTACATCATGAAGCTAAGGTGGTCCAATTGGGTCTTCAGCTCGTGGTGGTATGGGGCTTCCAGTGGCTGTCCATTAGCATCACGCCTTGGGCAAAACTCAAAGCGGGTACCCTTGATCTGGTTGATACTCTGCCCACACAAACGGGCAAGAGCTTCCTGCATGGCCCTGGCAAGTCCATCGAGCCAGTTGTTCTCTCTTAAGGTGAATTGAATTCCCTCCGCAGTGGGAGGTTCAATCTTTCCTCGGAGACTTGCAACAATTAGCCACTCCAGATCTTCTCCTCCTTGAACATTGTGCTGAGCTCCGAAGAACTCGGGGTGCGGACGCTCCAGAAGTTCCGAAAGCTGGTCCAAATCCCGCTCAAATATAAGGTCTCCTCCATTCCCCAACTGATAAAACTTGCCGTACTTCACGTCCATCTATAAGAATATAGGATAAGTAAGTTAGTAGAGTGATCAAGTGTGTCAAATTTTATGTATGTTGAAAGAGTTTTTGAGGAACATGAATTTTTATGAAAGAATCAAGGTGATAAGAATGGGAATAAGTTTTTGTAAATATTTGCTTCTTTTGGTTTTGAAACTAAGTTTTTGATTCAAACGTCCGGTCTAACTAGGGTCTCCTATGGTCAGGATGGATCTGATACCAACTTGTCAACACCCGAATTTTTAATCCCAGATGCCTGTTATGCCATACATCGCAATCCCAGGATTACCATTTTTGCGAGACATAACAGAATTGGATACCACAGTACATCATCCATTACAAACCATACATAAGGTCTTACACAAATAAGGATCTCATGATCCAGTTCTTAATACAACTCAAGAAGCGGAAATACGTAATAATAACGGTAGCGTAGGCGAAGCTCCATCTTTAGGGTCACAGGCAATACTGACGATGGGAGATGATCCTAGTTGTCGTAACCTTCCTGGGGTCCATCCTCCTGGTGCTCCTCTTCATAGTCTGGCCATGGGAATAGCCAGGGACAAAGCCATGAGTACTTTTTAAGTACTCGCAATCTAATACTAACAAGGGAAAGGGTTTTTGTAATAGGACACTAAGCTCTAGGGTTGTTTTGCAAAAAGCCAGATTTACCTCTACTAAGTTTAGAAATGAATAAATCTAGTTGAAGTTTTATAACATCTAAGTGGGAACTTGTATTTCATATCACAACTCTGTTGTGGTCAAGTCAAAATCTCAATTCATTTCACAAGTCATTTTGAAAACATCTGACGGGGGAACAGTATGGCCACTCCAACTGTCCATAACCGTGGACGCGGCTATTCGAATAGTTTGACACTCTGCAGAGATTGTACACTTTCACCACAACATTCGATACATCCGTCAGGAACAAATCCTGAATTCACCATACTCGGTATGCGGATAATCAATCCTAACCGTTCAATTACACACCCTAGTATAAGCACCTCTCCTATGAGTTTGGCCTCCCAACCATGACCAACTGTCATCTTGGGTACTGCACAGGTGGACAATCTTCAAAAGGTAGCCTCATCTCAGACCTTGGCCATGAGGGAACCAATACTAAGGTATATAAGTTTCCAGTCAAGCCCTACCCAATTCTCGGGTATTGTGGTTGTACGGTAAAATTGGAATGGTATCGCATTCAGACAACCATCAGTTTTATAAATGGCTAAGGCTCTCGCCTCAAAATTTTCATCACCAAAATCATCTGGTGTTCGGAAACACATGTCAAAACATATCAATAGAATGATCCATCATTCCAAGGTTTTCATAAACATTTTTCCACCAAGTATTCCCATCTAAAGTTGATCAAGTTTTATGCTTAGCACTAGCATCTACAAGTGGGGGTAAGTACTAATGAGGGGTGGTAAACTAGTGGAGTTTAACTAAGTTTAATCTCATGCCTTAGGATGACATAAAGATTATCTAGCTTAGGCCAAGTTTTATGCTCTTTATGCAACCTTCCATTATCTTTATAGTATCTACAAGTCACTTAAGTAAGCTCTAAGTACTAGCTTTGATAAAGAAATAATGTATAAAGCTTGTAAGTAAAACTAGGAATAGAGTTATCAAGTGGGTAGGATCACATATGCTTAAGGCATACAATTGGCATGGTAACAAGCAAGTATTTGCTTGCATAGGTCAACTTGATTAGTAAGGCTTGCTAAAGTAGAGTATCTTGCAAGTGTTAGATTGCTCAATCAACTAGTAGTATTAGGCTTGCATCAGTATCATTATAAACTTGCTAAGTTAATAGCTTGCAAGTATTGGCTTGCCTTGTGCATAGCAGTGGTTGAAGTTATCCCCGGCTTCTTCTTCGTAGTATCCTCCTTCCTCCTCGTATCCTTGGTCGGTACTAGCGTCTATAAATAAATATGAGGTACACAATCACCAAACAATACTTAACTACTTTCAATCATCACACAAATGGGTTCTATAGATGATCTAGCATCATCACTAACATTACGAGCACTTGACTTAATGATTTTATTTTTAGAAAAGTAATTTCTACTCATTGAAAAACTACTTAAGATTTAATATTCTCCAAACCAAACATGCGATCATGTTGACACATGTCATCACCACACATTTCAGTACATGGGAATGTGATTTAAAGTGGTGTCACAATTTAATAAGATTTAACCTTTTATTTTAAATAAAAATAGAAATGCCTATGTGGCATCCTTTTGTTACTTGAACATTATTTATATAAGTAAACCCATATATTTTTATATATTCTGAAAGGTATGATCAAATGTGATTTTTGAGAGTTGGAATCAACTCAAAAGCTATTATAGTTTAAATTTGAAAAATGTTTGAATGCAGAAAAGCTCCCGCCTTGTTATTTTTACCAAGGGTGATCTATAGATCCAAATGATTTGAATCCAACGGGCTTGGATTCAGCATTTCCAGACCTTTCTAACAAAATTGGTTTCATTCAATTTGGTTCACTGAATCGAGTTGGGTTGATTTTTGAAACTAGGTACAAAATTATGTTTGAATTAAAATGGAAAAAGTTAAATTCAAGCAGTCGGCTGCACGGAATCGCTAATGGGCGGCCCGGTGTCACTCAGCACGACGGGATCAACTGACAGGGGGGTTCCACCAGTCAGTGGCTCTTTAAACGCGAAGCGGTACGGGGCAATCTCATCCGCACGATCTAAGTCTAATCGAACGGCTGCTACTCATCGTCCACGTCGGGTGGCGCCGACGAGACATAAACCTAACGCGGCAGGTGGGGGTCATCGGGGGATCACCAGGGCTCAGGCGAGGGTCAGTGTTGCGGGCGAACAACGAAGTCGACGACGGAGAACCTCCTGGTACCGGCAGCTCCTCCTGGGGTGGACGAAATCGACGACGCCCTTCTTCTCTAGAGGCGGCCTGCACCGGCGCAATTCCAGCGATGCGCTGCTCACCTTGCTGCGAAAACGGGGTGGAACGATCAGTGAGGTGAGGGGAGTGAGATGGTGTCCTCAATTCGGCTGGGGGTGGCCTCCTTTTATAGGCTCGACGGTGAGACCGAACGGGATGGGCAGGTGACGGTGGCGACACGGCTACGGGCAGCTAGAGGCATGGCCGAGGGTGGCGATCGATCGGTGGTCTCCTGGTGATGCTCTAGGGCTTTAATGCGCGTGTAGGGGTGGTGGCAAACGGTCGGGAACGCTCGATGATCTGCGAGGCAGAGGCGGCGTCTTCGACGGTGAGCGATGGCTACGGGGTACAGACGGTGAAATGGGCATGTCTGGCGTGTTCCTGGGATCATGGCGAAGCGGTGGGAACGGGCTGCGGTCAAGGGGCGGAGTGTGCACGCGTGCCGGGTGCGGCGCTCTAGGGCGGGCTCGGCATGTCGAAGTGGCACTGGGCGCGCGTCATTCCTGGTGGTCCACAGCTTGCACTGGCTTGGGGAGGGGACAGTGAGCGGCGGTGAGGTGCTGGATACCTCCCAGACAAGGTTGGCAAGGCTAGGGTTGCTGCTAGCTGGCCGGCGACAATGGGGTGGCATGGTGAGGCTCGACCTGCTCACCATTGATGGCAAGGCAAGCTCACAGTGGTGCTAGATGTTTACAAATGATCTAGATGATCTACTAAAGACTAGTTGCAACCATAGAGGGAACAAGTTAGGCCAAAACACTGCTCAAAACAGTGTTTGTGATTTTGTTGATTTGAATCTGCAAGGTGTTTGATGAAATGGCCGCATGAATTCAAGTTTTGAATTTTGAAAAGATTTTTGGTGGGTGTGCTAGGCATGTGCTGGTGAGTCTGTAGATGCTTGGGTTTTGAAAGTTGAGCTCGTTTGAATGGTTTTTAAAAAAGTGGGATCTTCCCATATGAAACAGATTCAATTCAACTGTCATTTAAACTATGCATTTGAATGTTTCTGGATGATCACAAGGTGGGCCTTGATACTTTGTTATGAGTACTATCAAGGGGTGCAAAGATCCAAACAAGTTTCTGTTAAGTTCTGAAAGTTAGAGATAGCCAAAGTAGGCATGAGAGTTAATTTGGCCAAAGTGACCATTCACTTAATTTGTTTGTTTTGATTTGTTTGTCTTTGGGAAAAGTTTGGGAATTGTTTAGATGATGTTTATTTCACCTAAGAATCATTTTACAAGCAAAGAAACACATAATCATGGCAATTCAAAAGAATCCAAATTTCAATACGCACATATATGAATGCTTTCATATTTTTAATTAGAAAAGTTTTTGTTAACCCTAAATTTGATGATTAGAGTTTGATGATTCTAGTTCAATATTTTTGGGATGTTACATGCGTTCGGCTCGATCCATCTGTGTATCAAATTTAGGCAACGTTTGTGTCGACCTAGACAACGCGCACATCCCCATGTGTCCTCCCGTGGGGGTCGAGAGCCCTCTTACCAGCGACCAAATGACTATCTTTTACTAGCCATCAATAAAGAGAGGAAGACTATTCCAAAGGCTGGCTGTGCCACTATTGGTGCCGCCCGATGTCTGCCCTCCTGCCGCAACACTTCAATGTCGTAGTTTCGTCCTCCGCGCCGCAATCCAATGGCGGGCCTTTTTAACCGGCCACCCGCGACCATATTCTTCCACACCACACCACACCATTCTCTCCTCCCTCCCATCCTTCACTACCGGTAGCTAGCCATGACCGGTGGCATTTGGATCGAGGGTAGAGCATCTAGGACGACCACCGGGTCCTGGGCGTGGCCATCGAGGCAGGCACAGAGGGTGCGGGGGACGCAACCAAAGCAACACGCCGCCACGCTCTCCCTCACCACCGTCGTCGCCCGAGCTTGATCCAATCGACATCAGCCTCGTCGGCTTTGAGTTAGCCATGACCATCCACTCGGACATGGCGCGGGACAAGATGCTCCTTCACCACATATTCATGTCGCTAGTTGACGCGCAAAGCCCTAGAAGGTCATGCCGCGGGAGGCCGATGTCAATACCGGCGCGTGGGCAGTGGAAGTGCTATCCGATCGCCTCGGCCAGATGTTCCTCGCCAACAGATGGGAGGAGTTCTCCCACCGACACGAAATCAAAGTCGACAACTTCGTTGTCTTCAAGTACGACGGCAAAGCCATGCTCACCGTGAGCGTCTTTGATGACCCATGTGCCATCGCTGCTATCACTCCGACCCCGACTCCGACGAGTAGGCTTAGCACTAGACTAGGATCTACTCGTCATGTATCATGTTCGGAATGAAATTTGCAATGTGAGCATTCGCCATTTGCAATGATAAGTTTTCATTCAAATGTTTTACAAGCAAACTACGCCTAGAACAACATTCTAACTATGCGCCGCCTACAACGCTGGCGGCGGTGCCGGAGGTTCGACAAGACCCCATTCTTTTTCAAGAGAGCGATGGATCGCTTCCTGTATCTGCAACTCTACTACAGCTTGAACGAGACAGGCACACAAGTAAGCGTCATCGAGATTGGCCCGCATCGCTTCCCAGAGCTCGTCACGCACGTCTGCGAGCGCTAGACGCCGCCGGTCCTCCGGCGGAAATACACGGTCCATCACCTCCCACGTGAAAGGCTCGCCGTGATCCTGTTGTGGTTGAAGTGAGTGCGTTGTGGCCGCCAATTGCCCAACAAACTGTATATCTGTGGCCGTCCCGAAATCGGAGATGACAACACGTCTGGTGTCTCCGGCTGGTCCGAACACCACGACGCCAACATGTGCTCGTGCTATTCTTCGCTGCGAAGGTCAGGGTTGCCACGTAGGACAGTGCGTCAACACAGACAACGAGACATGTTGGTTTGTGGCGGTGGTGGTGGTGGTGAGGGTTTAATTGAGGATATCTCGGCTGGCCTTCCCTTTTTATGGATGTGCCTAGACGAGACAGGAAACACCCAGAACTGGCGGAAAGCGACGAAAAAAAGGCGAGAGACGACGGGACGGCGGAAACACACTGAAAATACGCTGGCATCGGCGAGGACAGACATATTTGCCAAGCATAGACAGATAGGTCGTTCCACTGGTCACGGTTGGCCGGACAGACCGGACCACGACCAAAATAGACCATGATCTGATCCAAACGAATAAAAACGAACATTTTAGGTCAACCGTCTACATTTTAGGTCAACCGTCTAGGTCAGCCGATGAAGATGCCCTAACTTCTTGTACGTCGCGACATGGGTTTCCCTCTACACGTACTAATTCCGTCTATTTTTACTACTTACATTTTTTTAAATCTGAACCTTAAATGAATTTCAAATCTAAAAAATTTTAAAATCTAAACAAATATCACTTGTTAATAATAAATTTTAAATATCGTGCACATTTTTTTGAACAATCATGAATAATTACCATTTTAGAAAAAATGAATGTTTTTCAAAAAATCATGAACATTTTTCAAAATCATGACCTATTTCAAGAATCATGAACCAATTAAAAAATGTTGAACCAAATTCAAAAAATCAAGTACAGTTTTAAAAAACATGAACATTTTCAAAAATTCATGAGTGTTATATAAGAAACAACAATTTCTTATAAATGTGAACATTTTTTGAAATCCTGAACAATTTTGGAAAGTCATGAACAATTTATAAAATTCTGAACGTAAAAAGGGAAAAGAAAAACTGAAAAACATATAAAAAAAGAAATACAGAAAAAAAAAGAAATTTGCTTCATGATTGGGGTGGAAGCACGTGATTTCGTCCTCCCTCTCTCTTGCATATATACAGGAAATAAAGAAGGAAGTAGCCACCGTTCAAAAAATAAATAAATAGAAGGAAGTAGCTTCCCAGTTCAGAAAAAAAGTTAGAAAATAAGCCACTGTAGGCTGCAAGAAAAGAACAGAAAGAAGATCATCGAAGCAGCTGGAGAAACGGGCCGGGCCCATAAGGCATGGAGGGTACCGGCGCTGCCAGGTGCTCCGATATACGCCTCAACGCGACCGTGTGTTTACGCTCCACGCATGGTCCGTTTTCTAAGCTAGGCCCATTTCTTCTAGCCGCTACTGCCTACTGGTTTTGTGTTCGCTCTTTGCTTGTGGACTCTTTTGAACTATATTTCATTTTAATTTCGGTTAAACTCTGTTTTTTTAATTCAGAGAGATTTATTGATTAAACGACAGGTTTACAATCACTTATAAGAGTATCTGCGAGAAACATAGGTTATAATTTATCCATAAACATCTTTTCCTATCAGATTTAGTTTGTTTAACACATAAATGGGCCATCATGTTTTGCTTCACGCCCAACACAAATAATGCTAATGCTAGAAAAGGCTCTCTTAATCTCTCTAATCTCCTAACAAATAGGCGTCAAATCTAATCTGTTTTGGTTATCTTCATTACAAAAGTTAACATGCATCTGATAATCACTCTCGATGATCATCCGTTTGTAATTCCTCTTAATTGCAAGTCTTGTACCATCCAGTATTGCCCTTGCCTCCATAATAAGAGCACTTGCAGCATGTTCATACCACATAGCTTGTCCTCTGATTAAAACACCCTGGTGGTCATGAAGAATTCATGTCGGTGCTTCTGGATATAGTAGACTCGAACTAGCATCTGTGTTTATTTTAATCATCCCATCCACATGCGCCTTTCACTGTTCTTTATTTTTTGGTGTCTTATGTACTTTTTTCCGACCAGTTTGAGCAAGATCGACAGTAGTTTGCAACACCCACCATACTGAATCAGTTACTGAACGACCTCCCTCTCCATGCTTTGTAGTATTTCTTTCCTTCCAGGTGGCCCAAAAACCGCACAAAATCAAGCTCACATGCTCTTCCGACATCCCACTCAATCAATTAGATCCATACCCATGATCTTGGATGCAATGTAGGTATTTTGACACCTACCATGCTTCTGAGTTAAGACCAGAAGATTTTTGCCCATGTGCAACGGAAGAGTGCATGCTGAAAGATCGCGGATGTCGCTTAGAGAGGGGGTGGTGAATAGGCGGTTTAAATTTTTTCTGAGAGTGACTCAACAAAAACGGAATTAAACTAGCGTTTACTTTGTCAAGCATAAAACCTAGAACAACAAGGGTTCACCTATGTGCACCAACATCTTATGCTAAGCAAGACAAGCAACTATTTGATAGAAAGATATATACTTCAAGCTCGAAGGCTATCACAAAGTAAGGTGCATAAGTAAGAGCTCGGATATATAGATAATCGAGGTACACGAAGACGATGACGTTTTACAGAGTTCCTCTCAACAATGGAGTACGTCTCGTTTGGAGAGGGATGGTTTCAAACCACCAACGCCACAAAATGCCTCCCTTGTTCTCCTTTGAATCTCACCCTAACAGGATTGATCCACACTTCCACTATCGGTGTACTTATCGATGGCAATCCGGAACCTCTCACAAGATTGGGTCACTTCTCCACAACTCAATTGGAGGCTCCCAACAAACAAACTTGGGGAAATCTCCACAACTTAATTGGAGTAATCCACAAACCTGCAAAACAACTAAAATGTCTAGGGTTCCAAGAACCCAAGAGTAAAAAGCTTCTCGCGTTTCACCGAATCAAATCTTTACCGAGAACTCAAACCGATACACCAAATGCAATGGCAAGAACACAAGAAGTGATCAAGTTCTTCTCTCCCAAATTATACCAAGCTACAAATGCTTATGGGGGAATAAGAGAGGAAGAACATTGGAGGGAATCCACAAAAGACTCCAAGATCTAGATCCCAAGATGTTCCTCACTTAGAGGAGAGATTGATTGGTGGGGTTGTAGATCTCGAACTCCTCTTTAAAATCTCTCAAGAATATACAAGAATCATAGGAGGATTGAGGGATAACAAGCTCAAGAAGGTCAACAATAGAGGGGAAAACTTGCAAGAATGTTTAGGTAACCATTGGAGAAGAATGGCCCCTTATATAGGTCCTCCAAAATCCAACCATTACAGATCTGGAGTGCACGGGCCGGACATTCCGACCAGTTTCCAGATGGTTTCCGATATGGGACACAAAATAGCAACCACGGGACAGAAATCAGAGATTTCTACGCGACATCGGAGTGTCCGGAGTTTTCACACCGGACATTCCGCCCAAGGAAAAACTGAGAGAAACAACAAAATTTAAACAAATATAACTTTGACATCCGAACTCCTATTTTGATGATCTTGGGCTCGTTTTGAAGATAGTAACGATATCTACAAGATCATGCAGAGAACCATCATAGTAAAGTAAGGGATGATAGAACCAAATGATGAAAGGTTTAATCCTATCTATAAAATACAAACCGGTTAAACCTCCAATATTGAAAACAGAATAGAGAATGCATATGAATTCCGTTTTCGATGAACTTGATCTTGTCATGGATATTGACACAAGATATAAATACTCTCATATATAAGAAGCAAATAATAACCAAGAAATATGATACCAAGTATGAAAAGGTTTGAGCTCTCACCAAGGAATTGATCAAGTTACTCACTCGAGCGCTCCTCTTGATAGTACGGTTATGTATCCTATAAATCGGTATCCCCAACTAACACCACGAGACTAGTAATAAAGAAACCCTATCAAGATCATACCTTTGCCTTGCGCATATTCCGCTGGATCTTGATGATGATGATGATCTTATACACCTCAAGATGAAGCACCTTTATTGATTGCACTAGCTTGGTCAAGACTTAGAATTTTCTCCCCCATACCCCACTATGGAAGAGCCTCTCTTTTTGGAATATCCTCACATAAAGATGATCACCATAAGGATGGCAAGCTTCAAGAATATTATCTCTTCGAGATGGCACATCTTGAACTTGCACTTCATTTCTTCTTTCTTTATTATGTTGGTGTCTTGAAGGTACACATGATATATCACACCATATTGTTAATCAATACACACTTGCCATAGGCTCAACTTCTACTGATCAATATCCGGATCATTTCTTGAAATCCTTGATCAACACTTGATCTTCCTCACTTTCTTCTTCCAACCTTGAAGCCAACATATGGTTCAAGCATTGCCTATGGACAAATCCTACAAGTAATACTCAATGAAAACATAAGTCTATAAACATTGTCATTGATTACCAAAACCACACATGGGGACACACATGTTCTTTCACATGATGTATAGTTTCTTCATGCTCTCCACACGCTTCACAATGTGCTAGCTGATCCATGTTCCTACCTTTGAGAATTCCTATATCAGGTATAAATTTCTTCATTACCCTCCACCAAAAACAAGTACCTTTGGTGGAACTGGTAATCTCCACACTTTCTTCCAGCACACATTATGATCTTCTTGTACTATTTCTTTTCAGTTCCTTTTGTGATGCTTCTTTGTACTCTTTCTGTCTTTCAGGAATATATTTTTTCATTCAAGTGTATTTAATATATTTGAATATTTATACGACATAGAAGTTTCTCATTCAAAACATACAAGATTAAAAGAATAACATACTATCATCATAAAAATAAAAAAACATAAAAATAAGAGAAGATATCTGCTAGTTGGAACTAAAAGGAAAAGGAGAAACCGAGTAACATCATTTATTTTATTCCATCCATTATAAAATTCTAAAAAATAGATGACTTTTCATTTCTTGAAGCCTCAAAAAGGTTTGTGATTATCTGCACCAAGTCAACATTTTGCACATAGTCTACAACAATAGCAACAGTTTTTGATGGCTAGTTTTTCTGCATCAACAACATAGCTATTGGAGTAGTTGTAAGGACACATATTTTTCTAGCTTATATATTCCCTTGAAAACTTCACAAAAGGAAACCACACGGCCCCGCGGCCATGTAGTTAAGGTGGTCATGCTTCGCACCCAAATCGTATTTTAAAAATAGCCTACTCTATAAGTTTGTAGGAAATATGGTAATTAAAGGGAGTGGTTTGTAAACAACTTGCGGTGACCCAACACACCAATTAGGGTCGTAGATAAGCATGTTTAAGCTGCGAGATGGCACAGGACCCCCAAATATTAGGAGGCCCCGAATCTTAACCGAGCACATTGTTTCGCCACCATTGGAGGCATACGACATGGTACTGTGAGGAGGAACGACCACCCTAACTTAATGTTTTTTACTCTTCTCAACATATCCAATGGATAATTGGTGGAACCAGGAATTGAGACGAGGGGGGGGCAAACTTTTAATTTCTAATTTTTTTAAGGCGCAAAAGAAAGCCTAAACAGTAAAACAAATGGCCGACAACGATTCAATTTTCACAATTGATGAAGTACAACTACCAAAACATGAAATGACGTAAAAACAACTTGGAATTTACTAACATGGACTCCTAGCACTTGGGTTGCTCAAGTGAGTGCCACCATATGATCTCAATACTCCAAGTGATACTTACAACATCAACATCTGACGAATTTATGAGTGTAAATCTTAGCACAAATATAATAATACTTATAACTTTAGAGAAGACAATATCATACCATTAAGTTGTATTTAAGCTCACAGGTCAAAAATATCTAGGTAGATGACCTCGATAGTTATCAATTTTGGAAAATATATCTTCCTCAACATAACAAATCATAAAATCATTAAGACACTGATGACCCACAAGTATAGGTGGTGTATCGTAGTACTTTCTATAAATAAGAGTGTCGAACCCAACGAGGAGAAGAAGGTGTTGACAAGTGGTTTGGATCAGGAATTCACTGTAAATACTTAGCAAACAGATTTTTAGTGTTTTTTGATAATGCAGATAAATAAAGTGCAAGTAAATAAAAGACAATAATAATAATTGCAGCAAGTGGCCCAATCCTTTCTTCAGCAAAGGACAAACCGGTTGTGTTACTTAAGATGACCAAACGTTCTCGAGGACACATGGGAATGCTGCCAAGTGCTTTCGCTTCATTTAGTTGATTAATCTTCTTTGGTTGGATACGTGTTGTGTGGGTGAACCTATGCTAATGTACAGACCTTACTTGGACTAATACATACTTGTGATTATACCCCTCGCAAGCATCCGCAACTACAAGAAAGTAATTAAGTTAAAAACCTAACCACGGTATTAAACTCTGAGATCCTACACTCCCTTGTGCAAAGGTTTCCTAACGGGGGTTTAGGTTTCTGTCACTCCGGCAACCCCACAATTAGTATACAAATACACAATGCATTCCCCTGGGCCCATAAAGGTGAAGTATCATGTAGTCGACGTTCACATGACGCCACTAGAAGAATAGCACCACGACTTAAATATCAAACCATTAAATATTTCTCAACACAATTCCACTACTAACAACATGACTTCTCCCATGTCCTCAAGAACTAAACAAACTACTCACGAGACATCATATGGATCAATATCAGAGATGAAATAGTGATAAGTGACAATCTGAACATGAACAATAATTCAATGGTTCCACTCAATAGCATCAACTACAACAAGTAATCAACACCGGTAAAGTTTCCCCTAAGAACTATGCAAGATTCAACCCAATTGTGACAGCGGTACGGAGTGGTGGTGATGGTGCTAGTGGAGATGATGGTGAATAAGATGATGATCCTGATGAAGTCTAGCTTGATGACGGTGTTGATGGCGATGATCTCCCCTCTCCGGGAAGGAATTTCCTAGGCAGATTTCTGCCTGCCGGAGAGCTCTTTCTCTCTCTATAGTTTCCGCCCCGCAGAGGCGGTGGAATCTTTCTGTGGTGCCTTCCTGAGTCTTAGGGTTTCGTGGGATGATATAGGCGAAAGGGCGATGCCAGAGGTGGGCCAGGGTGGCCACACCACCTGGTGGCGCGACCCAGGGGCGCGCGCCAGGGGGTGGTGTGGCCCTCCTGTGGCCCATCTCCATTTCCCCTTGTGGCTTCCTTCGTCTTCTGGAAAAAGAGGGATTTCCATATATTTTCTGGAATTTTCTGATCTTTGCGAATATTGCATCTGGACACCGCTTTTTCCATCAAAATCCTGACTCCGGCAGTTCATTCTCCAAAAGTCATCCAACATACAAAATAGATGAAATAACATAAGTAACATCTCTTAATATGAAATATATCAATGAATAACAATAAATTATGATATAAAATAGTGATGCAAAATGGACGTATCAACTCCCCCAAGCAATAAGTAAGGGAGTCACAATAAAGATGCATAAACAAAATCATAATTGGTACTGGCAAACTTTGTTCTTGGTCAGAGAACAGTTGACAAATCATACTTAGTTTTAAGCAAAGCTTTTATAATGGATTTTATAATGCAGGAATCTCTTGCTCAAATATAATGGGCTTTTTACAATGATAACTTTCAAAGTAGTATTTATTCATATAAGAGTATTGTGCAAAACAAGGAACATAAGAAACAAGATTGAATAAATTAACATATGGATGGTTGAATGACAACAACTCAAATGCTTGCTGGAGATATAAAGGAATAGGTTTACTGACTCAACTTAAAAGTAAAAGATAGACTCTTCGTAGAGGGAAGCAGGGATTTCAAGTTTCATAAAGAGCTTCCAAAAATTATGGTACTTACTAGCTTTGAGCTCTCATTGCCCATATGAGAAGCATCTTGAAGTGATTAAGGTTAAAGTGAGACAAATATGAAGTATATGCTTGACAAATCATAAGTTGGAAATCTCATGTCCCTTGAGTACGAGGGTCGTTCCTCATGCTACTCAACTTTAGTGACAAGCAAGTTCTTGTCATTGTATGTATATTTGTATCATAGAGAACCGCCAATGGGGTACCCCTTGCCCATGACACAGGAGCTATCCCATATAAAAATGACAAGGCAACAGACAGTGAGCATCTCAGCGATCTTTTATTTACCATGAGTATGGTGCTTCTCTTTTTTTCTATATTTTTTCTAAAGATGCTTCATCGATTGCTCACTATGGTGATGCTGCAAGTTTCCACCATGATTAGGCATGGCTTAGGCTAGCCGCCTAGGCATTTCTCTAACACATATATAATACTCCATGGACTTACAAGCTCCCCTTTTATTTCACACTACCGACATCCATAAACAAAAGATCATGATATCAACTGGATAATATGTACATGTGTTGAAAGCGTTCCCCATGGCAGCATGGTTCTGCTAACTCCCAACCTATAACTTGCAAGCATATAGGCAATATAGATGACACAATGGTTCAAGTTTATTAAGTGCAAGAAAATAAAGTGTGCCATCAAGTTCATGAAAGCTTTACTGACTAGTTTTCACATAACAAATAATTTTAATTTGGAAGATAGATAAAACTCGAGAATTTACTTGGAATAGCAACAATGCTAATAGGTAGGTATGGTGGACACAAATGTCATAGGTTTTAGTTCAAGGATTGGATGCATGAGAAGCATTCCCTCTCAGTACAAGTTTTTGGCTAGCAAGGCTAGGTAGAAAGCATAAGAGTTGAAGGAAACAAACAAACATACAAGTGATAGAAACAATCATGCAATCTTCCTTGAAAACACAAAATAACTTAACTTGGGAATACTAAGCTTATGAGCCAATCAAGAAAGAAAATTAAATAATATATCTATAAGCACTCTTCTCTTTTCCATTCAATTCTCAAGTAGTGTTGCTACTGAACAAAAGATAAGTTTGCCAAAACCAACTAAATTTACTTGATGCTCCCAAAGTGATACCAATACTAACAACAAGATCAATCATATCACAGAAATTGCAAACTAAAATAAGATGTGCAAAAGTAAATGATGAAACTTCTCATTAATATTCCATAACAGCACTCATACCAAGGGATACATAGATAACCAACTAGAGGAGAGATACTTCCACAATTCAAACCATCCTATATGATAACTTCTCTATTCATGATATTACTCTACTAAAAAGGTAAAAAGATGAAAGATAATGATGTGATACCGTGACACTCCCCCAAGCTTGTAACAAACTAAGGGGATGCCAAAAACCTGATGACGAGTTACTCCTTCGGTGGTGGTGGTGTTTCCTTTTCCTCATCAGACTTCCAAGGTAAAGGCTCCCCATGAACAAAGGACGTCTTGGTTTCCAATATCCTGAAACTAGCAGCAGAACTTATGCGCTTAAACCTAGCCTCATACTCATAGTTTTGATTTTGCATGTCGTAGAGTTGTGATTGTAATTCGTTAGTGGTCTGATGTAGCGATAGGATTTCCTCCCAAATCTTGGCAGTCTCCTTGTGCTCAGCGACGAGTTCTGAACTTATCTTATGGATGATGTCCACTTCGCGTTCTACCATCTTCTTATACCTAAAAACTTCTTGCTCCAACGCTTCCATCCTATCTTCTAGACCGCCTTCTCCTTTAGGGCCCTGAACCTTTTTTATTTGAATCTTCCCATCCTTGAGGAACAACTCCTTGGGGTGAATCTTCAACTCATACATGTACGGGTTGATGATGTCCGCGGAGGAATCCTCCTTGGGTGATCCAGAGGAAGACATTGTGGCTCCAAAACTGAGAACCTGCATGACAGAAACAGAACAAAACAAAAACGCGACGAGAACATGATATACGGACCTTGGGGGATCCGGGGGATTATATATCACGAAGTTTAACGACAAAAGGAATGTATTGGGAGAAAATGGGATGGAGACGGGATCCATGGTGGTCACACCACCTGGTGGCACGACCAGGTTGGCCCGCGCCATGTGGTGGTATGAGACACCAGGGCTCCATTTCCTTCCCTCTTTCAAATAGGTTTACTTCCAAATTTGGTGGTATGGCACACTCATTATCTTCCAAATTAAATAAAAACTACAAAAATATAAATTGGAAAGTTTTTCACGAACCTTTTCTTACCTATTTGAAAACGGGCTCTACAGATTCTTGAATTTGGTCTTTAATAAATTCTTCCAGAGTCACCACTTGAATAATATCAATATCTTCATCTCCAGAAATATAATTGTTGAGCCTTTGACCATTCTTCATCTCCTTACATCATTCTCTCCCAACACTTGAAAATTTCTTTCATACAAAACTTCACACAACCATTAATGACAACATTAGTGTATGCAATATAATAAACCTTTGGGTTCAATTTCAACTAAAGTCCATCAAGACATAAGCTACTGTAGCAACTCCTTTTAAAATCCCAAAAGAATTTAAAAGGAAATCGATTTAAGAGGCAAATACAAAAATGGCAGAAATCTGTTAAAACAGACATGCAGGTAAAGATCGATTTTTTTCGAAAATCTTCCGTTGCTCAAATCTAAAAGTGCAAAATAACAAAAGTTAAATAATAACTAGGGGCACATGCACAGAAAATTACAGCTCAATCTGATGTACTGGGATTTTTCATGATTTTTTACAGTGAAGCACAAAAATCTGTTCCAGGACAGCAACTTCCCACATCTCACCTCCCTCTCATTAGAGACTAATCTTGGCACAAAAACTAAAAAAAGGATAAGAAGAGGTTAGTACATAGGTAATAACTTCCAAGACTCAAATAAACAAAAATAACTGAAAGCAAAAATAAAATGGGTTGTCTCCCAAAAGCTCTTTCTTTATAGCCATTAACATAGGCATGGTAATTTCAATGATGCTCACATAGGAAATATGGATTTGAAGTAAAAGAGCACATCAAGAAGAAAATATCCAACACATTTAAGTCTAACCCACTTCCTATGCAAGGGACTTTTGTAAGAAAACAAATTATTAAAACAAGAGGCTATAAGCATAGGAAGACAAAACAAGTGCAACTTCAAAACTTTGAACATAAAGCGGGGAAACTTAATATCGTTGGGATGCATAAAACCATGTTTCCCTCTCTCATAATAACTTTCAGTAGCACTATGAATAAAATTAACAATGTAACTATCACATAAAATATTCTTATCATTAGAATAACATATTTAAAATCATCAAATAGACGTTTAAGGTCAAAAACTGGATCAATAGAATCAAGTTGTTCAACTCTAAAATCCTCATTAGGCAATTTATTTCATAGGGAGCTTTAGAAAATTTGGAAAAAATAAACTCATAAGATTCTCCATCAAATTTAGTTAAAATTTTCTCCTTCTTACAGTCTATAATAGCTCCACAAGTGTTCAAGAAAGGTTTACCAAAAATGATAGGACAAGTTTTAGTAGCAGCTTTACCAAGTACTAGAAAATCAGCAGGATATTTAGTCTTACCAAAAAGAACTTCCACATCTCTTATAATACCAATTGGATAGATGACCTCTATATTATCAAGGTGAATAACCACATCAATGTCTTCAATTTTATAAGGAATATCACTTGAACTTGCACCAATATCACATAAACCATAATAGCAATGATCACCAATTCTAACAGAAAGCACAGGAACACTAGCTTTTCTAGCTTTACTAGGATGAGAAATAATATTAGAAGCGTCTTCACAGAAGACAATATGCTCATCCTCTATATTTCTAGTTCTACTAGGATGTGAGACAATATTAGAAGCATCTTCATAAAAGATAATGTGTCCATCTTCTACATTTTTAGTGACAATGTCTTTAACAATTGCTACTGTAGGTTCAACAGTTATTCGTTCATCAGGTTCTACAGCTTTCTT
Source organism: Avena longiglumis (assembly GCA_030063025.1). Taxonomy (NCBI): domain Eukaryota; kingdom Viridiplantae; phylum Streptophyta; class Magnoliopsida; order Poales; family Poaceae; genus Avena; species Avena longiglumis. The sequence goes on along the minus strand of CP125977.1, from coordinate 151,275,769 downwards.
TATACTTATGTTTACCACACTATCTATCATAGAATGCTCCTTTACCTTAGCAGGGAAAGGTATTTTATCAATATAAGGTTTAGGCAAAATATGATCAATAGTATAAATTTCAGTATTTCTAGCTAGAGCACAATTAACAATATCTTTATATGGTGCATGATACTTGTTCCATTTCTTTTGGGGAATTTCAATATAAGAGGCAAAGGCCTTAAAACAATTTGCAATACTTTGAGAATCAAGACCATAAACATTACTAATATTATGAAAGTCATCAGTTTCCATGAAAGATTTAATGCATTTATAATCATAATTTATACCTGACTTTCTTCCTTTATCATTCTCCCATGCTTTAGTATTTTCTTGAATATGGTCTAAAAGATCCCATTTAGCTTCTTCTTCCATACGTGTAAATGATCCAACACAAGAAGCATCTAATAAATTCTTATCATGAATAGAAAGCCTTGCATAAAATTTATTAATAATAATATTATTGGGGAGCTCATGAATATGACATTTGAGCATTAGTAACTCCAATCTCCCCCAAGCTTGGGTTGTACTCTCTCCATCACGAGGCCAAAATTTATATATTTGATTTCGGTCTTTATGAATCTCACTATGAGGATATAATTTATAATAAAAGAGAGGTACAATTTCCTCCCATTCAAGATATTGGGCATTCTTTAGCAGCTTATACCATTCCTCGGCTCTGCCTTTAAATGATACAGAGAATAATTTTTTCTTAACTTGTTCCGTTGTAATACCTGCACACTTGAACAACCCGCATAATTCATGTATAAAAAGCAAGTGATCACTAGGATGGATAGTTCCATCTCCAAAATATTAGTTATCCATAACACGATCAATAATTTTTGTAGGTATTTTAAAAGGATCTAATTCAGCAGGTGGTGGTTCATCTACTACCTTAGCAGTGGTAATAGCTTTCCGAAACAGAATATTAAGTGAATTATCCATATTGAAAATAAAGTAACAAATAGAAATAAAAACAATACTCACAGTAGAAATTTCCTTTACCAGTTCCACTCTTCAATAACGCTTCACTCCTCGGCAACGGCGCCAGAAAATAGTCTTGATGACCCACAAGTATAGGGGGTGTATCGTAGTACTTTCTATAAATAAGAGTGTCAAACCCAACGAGGAGCAGAAGGTGTTGACAAGTGGTTTGGATCGGGAATTCTCTGTAAATACTTAGCAAACATATTTTTAGGGGTTTTTGATAATGCATATAAATAAAGTGCAAGTAAATAAAAGACATAATAATAATTGCAGCAAGTGTACCAATCCTTTCTTCTGCAAAGGACAAGCCGGTTGTGTTACTTGAGATGGCCAAACGTTCTCGAGGCCACATGGGAATACTGAAAAGTACTTTCGCTTCATATAGTTGATTAATCTTCTTTGGTTAGATAAGTGTTGTGTGGGTGAACCTATGCTGATGTGCTGACCTTACTTGGACTAATACATACTTGTGATTATAACCCTTGCAAGCATCTTCAACTACAAGAAAGTAATTAAGATAAAAACCTAACCACAACATTAAACTTTGAGATCCTACACTCCCTTGTGCAAAGGTTTTCTAACGGGGGTTTAGGTTTCTGTCACTCCGGCAACCCCACAATTAGTAGCCAAATACACAATGCATTCCCGTAGGCCCATAAAGGTGAAGTATCATGTAGTCGACGTTCACATGTCACCACTAGAAGAATAGCACCACAACTTAAATATCAAACCATTGAATATTTCTCAACACAATTCCACTACTAACAACATGACTTCTCCCATGTCCTCAAGAACTAAATGAACTACTCACGAGACATCATATGGATCAAGATTAGAGATGAAATAGTGATAAGTAACAATATGAACATGAACAATAATTCAATGGTTCCACTCATAACATCAACTACAACAAGTAATCAACACCGGAAAAGTTTCCCCTAAGAACTATGCAAGATTCAACCCAATTGTTACAGCGGTATGGAGTGGTGGTGATGGTGCTGGTGGAGATGATGGTGAAGAAGAAGATGATGAAGATCCTGATGAAGTCTAGCTTGATGACGGTGTTGATGGAGACGATCTCCCCTCTCCGGGAAGGAATTTCCGCGGCAGATTTCTGCCTGTCGGAGAGCTCTTTCTCTCTCTCTATAGTTTCAGCCCCACAGAGGCGGCGGAATATTTCTATGGTCCCTCCTCGACTCTTAGGGTTTTGGAGGATGATATCGGCAAACGGGCGATGCCAGAGGTGGGCCAGGGTGGTCACACCACCTGGTGGCGTGGCCCAGGAGGGCGCCAGGGGGTGGTGTGGCCCCCCTGTGGCCCATATCCATTTCCCCTTCTGGCTTCCTCCGTCTTCTGGAAAAATAGGGATTTACATATATTTTCTGGAATTTTCCGATCTTCACGAATATTGCATCTGGACACCACTTTTTTCCATTAGAATCCTGACTTCGGCAGTTCATCCTCCAAAAGTCATCCAACATGCAAAATAGATGAAATAACATAAGTATCATCTCTTAATATGAAATTTATCAATGAATAATAGTAAATTATGTTATAAAATAGTGATGCAAAATGGGCATATGAGACACTCATCACCTATCTTGTTTCGAAGATCTGTCTTTATAATATTCATCACCGAGAAAACTCTCTCAACCGATGTCGTTGCAATCGGTAATGTCAATGCAATTGTAGTGAGATGATACATCAACGAAAATTGTCCAGTTTGAACCACCTTGATAGCAAGAACACTCAGATTACCACAAGTTAAAAATATCTAGACTTCTCTTCATCATATGAATGTATATGCTGAGTTGATAAGTCAAGATACAACAATCATGTGAAGATAAATCGGGGAGTAAAAACTTGCAAGCTCAATTAGCTTATCTTGATCAAATCTGCTAAATGGGTCTTTAGGATCAAGGCATGTAGTGCACTGTAATAGGCGTGTAGAAGTTTCTCCAAATCGTTTGTTCATCTCAACTATGTGTCTATCAGTCACACCATTAGGGATTTCTACCTTGTAATAATGGAACCAAGTAACCATTTTGTGTGAGCTCCTTGAATAACCCCTGGCTGAAATGTTATCATCCATATTTGGCACTATAATATTTCTTCCACCACAAAAGTTAGTAGCATCCAACAAAGGAGGTTTCCATCCATCATCTCCCAAATTAAGTAATAGGCTTTTCACCAAGACAATCATATTCATAGCATAAACTATGTTATGATATTTTTGGTGTAATGTTTGTGATAAAGCATTTGTTAAACCAAGCACTCGAACCAGCAAATGCAAGATAATAACAAATTGAAAGGTTTGCATGTTTATCATATAACCTGAAGCCAAACCTCTCTTCTTAGAATCTATCCCATCATGAGAAATATTGTTTAGCACTTCAATAACTAAATTCAACATTTGATGAATCTAGATTAGAGTTCTATCATGTGACCCCCAACATGTATCACATGGTATTTCTAAACTTGTCTCTTGCCAATGTGAGAGCATAAAATGAAATGTGCAATACGAAACCTTACAACACCAACAACAGCCCTCAAACGAATTTCATGAATTGTGTAACACGAAACCTTACAACACCAAAAATAGCCCTCAAACGAATTTCATAATCAATATGTGATTTTTCATCATGACTAGTGATAGCATATGACACACTTTATTTTTTATTTAGGATATATTCACAAGCACTACTTGAATTGTCGTAATTCTATTTAGTCCTCCTACAGGACTCCTGAAATTTTCCGGTCCTTTCTTCCAATTTCTAAACTCCGTCTTTGGGAAGGCATCATGTCCAAAGTGTGGAGAAATGGACGTAGATTTGAAAATAAAACAATAGAAACAATATGAAGCATCGTTCTCCTTACTTTACTCTATCCAATCATATTTGGTATACCATGCATCTAATATGACCTGAAAATTTCAAAAGTTGTGTAGCAGGACCAAATAGCATGCCCCAAATTTTGTTTTTGGAAAATTATGGCCAATCGAACGAATTGGTACCCTCGATAAATACGCACTTATCATGTCATCTCTAATTCATGGGGAACTAACTTCATCAAATTTTCTCTGAATATCGGGATCGACAACCGCATTAGCAAGATCAAATACTCTAGGAACATTCTCTTGTAGAGGATCCTGCAACATCAATTGGGAGAGTCAATTTTTAAAGTCTAATAGTACCAAAAATTAGAACAAGTACTAATCAATAACAAAGGAAAAAAGGGGAGAATTAGTACATGCTATTGTTCATTGGCATTCTCCTGTTCCTGTTTGCATTTTCCTCTAGCCACCGCGGCCACTTCATCACCTCCAGCTCCAGCCGCCGCTGCCGTCCTCATCCTCACGACCTCCACCTTTGGCCTTGGCCTGGAGCTCGGTCTCGATCCATGCGTCCTTGATACGTCCAAAACGGATATACTTTACCGAGCACTTTTTCTATTGTTTCTCCTCTAATTTGTGTGATTTAGATATAAATAACACATCCTAACGCTGTTTTTAGTAGTATTGCTTTGGTGTCTCATTTTTGTGCAGAAAATCAACTTTCAAGAAAAATCCCAGAAAATATGCCAAAATCCTATTTTCCTAGAAGACTCACAAAGCCATAAGACGGAGTGGAGAAGAGGCTAGAGGGGCCCATACCACCCCTAGGCGCGGGCTAGGCCTCGCCGCGTCAGGGCATGGTGTGGCCGCCTCGGACTCCACCTCGACCTCTCATTTCGCCTACATATACCCTCTGACATAAAAACACCGGGGGGGGGGGGGGGCGACAATTTCGAGAGAAGAGTTCCGATATGCCGCCACCACCAGAAACCACGATTCAGAACCAGAAACTCCGTTCTGGCACCCTGCCGGGATGGGGAATTGGAGGATATCATCGCCATCATCATCACCGACGCATGTTGATGGCTGATGTGGAGCCTGTTGGGAACCCCAAGAGCAGGGTGTGAAGCAGCACAAAAGCAAGTTTCCCTCAGTAAGAAACCAAGCTTATCGAACCAGTAGGAGAAAGGAAATGTCACACAGGTGTTGCAAGCAACACGGAAACCTGCACAACACAAACTCAAGACTTTGCCCCAACGAATCTGTGAGGTTGTCAAGCTTACCGGTTTGCTATAACAAAGGATTAAACGTATGGTATGGAAGGTAATGGTTTGCAGCAGGTAAACAGGTAACAGTGGAAGATGTATCAATGGTAAAGATTGGACCGGGGTCCATAGTTCACTAGAGGTGCTCTCCTTAGATAAACAACATGGCATGAAGGGTAAACAAATTACAGTAGGGCAATTGACAGGAACTGAGCAAGGCATAACAATGGAATACCAAACAAGAAGATCCTATGAGATTCGATTGGGCAATACAACAATATACATAGACCGCCATCCAACTGCATCTATGACTAGAAGTCCACCTTCAGGTTATCATCCGAACCCCCTCCAGTATTAAGTTGCAAGCAACAGACAACTGCTTTAAGAAAAGTGTGTAAGGTAAACAATCCACTTGTTCCATGAACAAGAGACCTTTGTTTTCGCTCTAGTAGCAACATCACATCTACAACCGAAGAGATTTCTGTCACTTCCCTTGGAAACTAGAGGCATGAACCCACTATCGAGCATAAATACCCCCGCTTGGATTCACTAAAAACTACTTGGCCAAGATAGCTACTAACAACGGAGAGCATGCAAGATCACAAACAACACAGACATGATAGAATCATAAATACAAAACCATTAATCAATCTGACACAGTAATCTCAATATCCATCGGATAGCCGTATACACAACATGCATGATTACAAATAGATTAGATCTTGATCATGAATGGAGCTCACAAGATCTATACATGAAAGCACAAGGAGGAGATACAACCATCTAGCTACTACATGGACTCATAGTCCACGGTGGAACTACTCACGCATCATACCGGAGAGAAGGCCTCCGGGATGATCTCCCGTCCGGTAGGGTGCCAGGAAGAACTTCAGATCCCCCCGATCTAGGGAAGACGGTGGAGGCGGCTACAAAAGGTTTTGTGGATTTTTGATCGGGTTGCCTAGGGTTTCTGCATCCGGGGCTTCTTATAGGCGAAGAGGCGAGGCTGGGAGGCGGCCAAGGGGCCCACACCCTACCAAGGCATGGGGTGGGCCCACCCGCGCCTAGGGGGGTGCGGCCACCCTTGTTCACCTCTCTGTGTCCCCACGGTAAAATATTGACTGTGGATTTTGTCCCGTCCAATTCCGAGAATATTGATTTTCTGCCTTTCTGGAACCAAAAATAGAAGAAAACAGGCAACTGGCACTGTGGCAACTTGTTAATAGGTTAGTTCTAGAAAAGATATAAAAGCACCTCAAAGTGTAGACAAACCAAAGCAAAGTAGATAATAAACAGGCATGGAGCATAAAAAATTATAGATAAGTTTCCGACATATCAAGCTTCCCCAAGCTTAACTCCTGCTCGTCCTCGAGTTGGTAAGTGATAAAAGAATAATTTTTGAGGTGACATGCACCATCAAAACCAAGATCAAACCATTTGCAAGCATTGAAAGCTGGGATCAAAGAACTCTAAACATGTGCATGAAAGATGGATTTCTTACAATAGGACATAGTAACTATGCATGCAACATGAAAGGCTACAAACAAAGATCATGAATAACATGCATTGAAAAATGTTTGTTTGTTTCACATACAGAAAACATGGCATACTGGCATTCAGCTTGTCCCTCATCGAGTAGGAAATATATGCATAGGACACCTTCAAAGTTCACAAGGGTGACTAGAAGAAAATAGCACAAGAACAAGTAATATCACAATATGCATCAATCACTAAGTTTTGGGACACTGCACACCGAATGACAACTATGCTCTGTTAATGGTGCCTAAAGGTAGAAGGTGGAGACTCAAATAATGGTGGAAGAAAGGCCCTTCATATAGGGAAGCAGGGATTTCAAGTTTCAAAAAGAGCTTCCAAAAACTATGGTACTTGTTAGCTTTCATCCCTCATTGCCCCTATCATAAGCATCTTGAAGTGATTAAGGTTAAAGTGAACAAAGATGGAGTATATGCTTGACAAAGTATAAGTTGGCAATGTCAAGTCCCTTGAATACGAGGGCCACACCTCATGCTACTCAACTTCAGTCACCTGTAAGTTCTTGTCATTGTAAGTACATGCGTATCATAGATAACCGCCAACGGGGTACCCCTTGCACATGGTACATGAGCTATACCATAACCAAAATGACAAGGCAAGTAGACAATGAGCATCTCAATGATCTTTTTATTTACTATATGCATGGATTTTTATTGAGGATGCTTCATAGAGAGCTCACTATGGTGATGCTGCAAGTTTCCACCATGATTAGGCATGGCTTAGGCTAGCGGCCCAGGCGTTTCTCTAACACAAAATACATACTCCATGGACTTACAAGTTCTCTCTTTATTTCACACTGGTGACATCCATAGACAAAAGAGCATGATATCAACTGAGTACAAAGTACAACTGCAATGTTGAAAACGTTCCCCGTGACAGCACGGTTCTGCTAATTCCAACGTATAAGTGCAAGCATATACAACATAGACGACACAATGTTTCAAGTTTATTTAGGGGCAAGAAAAATAAAGTGTGCCATCAAATTTGTGAGAGCTTTAATCACTAAGTTTTCTCATAACAAAATACTTTTTAATTAGAAGATAGTTGAAAACAAGAATATACTTGGAATGGTGTAACACACCATGCATAGGAATTTATAGTGGACACTTTGGAATAACTTGGTTTCTTTGGAGTTAGAAGCATGAGTAGAATTTACTCATACAAGTGGAGGCTAGCAACAGACTAGGAGCAACCAACTAAGAGAGCAATAATGGCCATAATCATGCAGAGCAACAAAACATTACTAATCAAGGCAAAGAGTGGTACTACAAGTCAAGGACTAAATGATCATAGAGGCTATGGTGACTTGTCATAGTCATAACATGGTGTGAGCATGTGACAATTCAACCCAAACAAAGCATCAAAGGAGAATACCATAATACTATGCTTTTGCATGCTAAAACAACACATAATTTCTTCAAGGCACACTAAGAAATCCCAATTGTTTGGAACAAGACATGCTACAGCAATAATCACTAAAACAATAAAAAAGAAGTGTCTAGACATACCTGAGCTTTTTATTGCTGAAGAAGGGGATGCCTTGGGCATCCCCAAGCTTTTACGCTTGTACCTCTTGGATATTTCTTGGGGTGACACCGGGGTGGCATCCCCAAGCTTGAGCTTTTGTCCATTCTTCATCTCATTACATCATTATCTCTCTACACCTGAAAATTTTCCTTTATACAAAACTTCACACAATCTTCATTAGCAACATTAGTGTATTCAAAAGATAATAAACCTTTAGGTAAATCTTTGGAACAAAAAGTCTTTTCACTAAAAACACAAGCTACTGTTGCAACTCCTTCAAAAAGCTCAATTCCCCAAAAGAGAACTCAAAGAGGAATCAATAAGGAGCAAATGCAAATAATGGCAGAAATCTGTCAAAACAGACCAGCAGGTAGAAATCGATTTTTTCGAAAATCTTCTGTTGCTCAAATCAAAAAGTGTTGAACTAACAAAAGTTATCTAACATACTAGGGGATTTATTCGTAAATTTCATCTTAATCAGAGTTACAGAGACTCCTCACGTATTTTTTTGGTGGAGGACAGAAATCTATTTCGGGACAGCAACTCCCCAAATCTTACTTCCCTCTCATTAGAGGTCATTATTGGCACAAAAAGCAAACAAAAAGGATAAGGAGAGGTCATTACTGAAGTAATAACTTCCAAGACTCAAGGAAACTCTTGGGTTTTCTCCCAACAAGTACTTTTCTTTAACACCTTTAAGTTAGGCTCACAAAGTTTGAGAAGATGCTCACATAAGAAATATGAATTGAAGTAAAAGAGAGCATCAAGAAGCAAATTCAAAACACATTTTAAGTCTAACCCACTTCCTATGCATAGGAATATTGTATGCAAATAAATTCACAAAGAACAAAGTGACTGGCATAGGAAGATAAGACAAGAGTAACTTCAAAACTTTCAGCGCAAAGAGAGGTGTTTCAATACCATCAAAACTTCTACAACCATATTTTCCCCTCTCATGATAATTTTCAGTAACCTCATGAATAAACTCAACAATATAACTATCACATAAAGCGGGATTTTCATGAGCTATAAACACATAATTTCTATCAAGCTCAAAAATAGTGGGATTAAAACCTTCATAGGATTTACCCAGAGTAGATATTTCAAAAGGATCCACAGGAACATAACATTCATCCTCCTTTGGTAAGCATGGGGGACAATCAAATAATGCAAGGGATAAAGAGTTACTATCATTAGAAGGTAGACATGGGTAGATCCATTCTTTCTCCTCTTGACCATCAGTCTCCTCCTCTTTTTCATTTAATGAGCTTTCAGTTTCAGCAATTTCTTCTTCCATAGGCTCCTGCAAGGCATTAGTCTCTTCCATTTGTGGAAAACACCTATTAAAATATTCAAGAATATAGCCATTTTCTTCCATGTAATTATCAAAGCAAAATGTATGTATCTCAAAAACCTCATGTTTATAAGGTGCATCATCAGTATTTTCAAGCAAACTGGCAATAAATTCTTCAATCTGTTCCACATCATAAAATTCATAATTTCCTTTAACATAAGAGGAAATGATAACATTATCATTGTACTCACATTGAAAAGGGAGGTGTTTATACCTCCTACAGCAACAAGCTTTATCAAAGCATTAAGTAACATTATAAGTAGAGCACACCTCTCTAGCAATAGTATTCAACTTATCAATTTGTTTCCGTAAGTGTTTCCCTTTTTGTGACAAACGATGTTCCTTATAATAATACTTTTGTTATTCCGTGAACCCACCTGGCCAATAAGAACTAGTTTCAAGAAACCATCCATTGATAAAAAGCATGACCAAGAAAGGCAATAACACACCACCAAATAGAGTAGGAACTAAATTTTTTGTGTTTTTGAATAAATAAAGAAAACCAAACTAAACTAATTTTTTGGAGTTTTTGAAAAGAGGCAAAAAAACCAAGCAAAAGAATCTAAGAAAACTAAAAAACAAAGTAAAGAGAAAGGAATTTAAGGACTCCCCTTGTGAAGACGTCCTTAGCCTCCCCAACAACGGCGCCAGAGAACTTGATAGCTGACGTGGATCCTGTTGGGAACCCCAAGAGCAGGGTGTGAAGCAGCACATCAGCAAGTTTTCCCTCAGTAAGAAACCCAGGTTATCGAACCAACAGGAGGAAGGAAACGTCACATAGGTGTTGCAAGCAATGCGGAAACGTGCACAACACAAACTCAAGACTTTCCCCAACGAATCAGTGAGGTTGTCAAGCTCACCGGTTTGCTGTAACAAAGGATTAAACCTGTGGTGTGGAAGGTAATGGTTTGCAGCTGGTAAACATGTAATAGTGGAAGATGTATCAATGGTAAAGATTGGACCGGGGTCCATAGTTCACTAGAAGTGCTCTCCTTAGAAAACAACATGGCATGAAGGGTAAAAAAATTAGAGCAGGGCAATTGACAGGAACTGAGCAAGGCATAACAATGCAATACCAGACAAAAATATCTTATGATATTCTATTGGGAAATACAACAATATACATAGACCTCTATCCAACTGCATCTATGACTAGAAGTCCACCTTCAGGTTATCATCCAAACCCCCTCCAGTATTAAGTTGCAAGCAACAGACAACTGCTTTAATCAAAGTGTGTAAGGTAAACAATATACTTGTTCCATGAACAAAAGACCGTTGTTTTATCCCTAATAGCAATAACACATCTACAACCGAAGAGATTTCTGTCACTTCCCTTGAAACTAGAGGCATGAACCCACTATCGAGCATAAATACAACCTCTTGGAGTCACTAGCAACTACTTGGCCAAGATAGCTACTAACAACGGAGAGCATGCAAGATCACAAACAACACAGACATGATATAATCATAAAGACAAAACCATTAATCGATCTGACATAGTAATCTCAATATCCATCGGATCCCCGCAAACACAACATGCATGATTACAAATAGATTAGATCTTGATCATGAACGGAGCTCACAAGATCTATACATGAAAGCACAAGGATGAGATACAACCATCTAGATACTACATGGACCCATAGTCCAAGGTGGAACTACTCACGCATCATACCGGAGAGAAGGCCTCCAGGATGATCTCCCCTTTGGCAGGGTGCCGGTAAGAACTTCAGATCCCCCCTGATCTAGGGACGATGGTGGTGGTGGCTACAGAAGGTTTCATGGACTTTTTATCGGGTTGCCTAGGGTTTCTGCATCGGGGGCTTCTTATAGGCGAAGAGGCGAGGCTGGTAGGTGGCCAGGGGCCCACACCCTACCCAGGCGCGCGATGGGCCCACTCGCGCCTAGGGGGTGTGGCCACCCTGGTTCGCCTCTTCGTCTCGTCTTCTGGCTTCGTGTTCCCCACGGTAAAATATTGACTTTGGCTTTTGTCCCATCCAATTCCGAGAATATTGATTTCCGCCTTCCCGGAACCAAAAACAGAAGAAAACAGGCAACTGTCACTGTGGCAACTTGTTAATAGGTTAGTTCCAGAAAAGATATAAAAGCACCTCAAAGTGTAGACAAAGCAAAGCAAAGCAAAGTAGATAGCAAACAAGCATGGAGCATAAAAAATTATAGATACGTTTCCGACGTATCACATGTCCATCAACCATCCATGATTCCCCCATCCATGTGTGAGTAATTCCCCGCAGTAGGTTATGGGGATGGTAGGGATTGGATGAGATCACTCATGTAATTGCATAAGATTGTTAGGGCATGGTGCCTAGTATTTATTGTTAGTGATTTTTGACATTGTTACAACTTGTTGTACTTAATACTTGTCAATAGGACCCGAGTACCATGATCTCAGATCTGAACATGTTATTGATTCATGATGATATTGTTTTTTGTGGTCTTACCTGCAAGTTGTGTACACATATCGTTGTCCGAAACCCGAGGCCCCAAAGTGACAGCAATTGGGATAACCGGAGGGGATGGCTGTGATGTGAGGATCACGTGTGTTCATGGAGTGTTAATGCTTTGCTTCGGTGCTCTATTAAAAGGAGCACCTTAATTTCCAGTAGATTCCCTTGAGGCCCCGCTGCAAACGGGCTGGCAGGACAAAAGATGTTGTGCAAGTTCTCATTGTGAGAACACATGACTATATACGGAACACATGCCTATGGTTATTTAGTACTTGGATGCTTTATCTTTATTATCTGCAATGCCTTTGTCTTGATTATTACATGAATTATCATGTCCATGCAACGCCCATCCATGCATCCCTATGCATACCGCATTTTAATCCTGATGTTTACTACAATTATTACTATTGTCCTTATTTTACTATTGCTATTATTTTGCTACTGATGTTAAAAAACTGTTGCTACTGATAAACTATTGCGAGCAAGACTGTTTCCAGGTGAAGCTGAATTAACAACTCATTTGTTAAGGCTTATAAATATTCTTTGGCTCCCCTTGTGTCGAATCAATAAATTTGGGCTTTACTTCCCTCCAAGACTGTTGCGATCCCCTATACTTGTGGGTCATCAATACTATTTTCTAGCGCCGTTGCCGGGGAGCATAGCTTTATTTATAATTTCACTTGGAATTATTATTGCTCGCTGCTATCTATTCATCATGGGTAAAGCTCGTGATGGAAAAGTTTCTATATTGCCATCCAATAAAAGAAGAGGTACAACTCTAAACACCTCTTCTACTCTTGATTCACCGTCTGTGATGAGTAAGCTTCTTACACCACCACCACATACACATGTTACACATACCGCTACTTTTGCTGAATCTGAAAATGATTCTGATACTTATGATGCTACTTCTACTGTGCTTGATGAGAGTGGTTCATTAGGTCCTTTCCTAGATGCTACAATTGCTAGAACTATAATTGGAAACACTAAAACTCCTAATGAAAATATTGCTATACCTAGGCCCGCGTAGCGTGCAGACGCCGACACCCGGGCCCCACCCCCGTCGTCTTCCTCACAGAGACAGCGGTGAACGCAGCTCCCTGCCTCGTCGGGATAACCCAAATCCCAACGGATTCGGCCACCCACTCCCCCATGTCTCTGGCCTTTAAAGTTTGACTCAGATTTTCTAGCAACTTGCTTTTCATTCATTCATTCATTCATTCATTCATTCATTCATTCATTCATTCATTCATTCATTCATTCATTCATTCATTCATTCATTCATAGCACACGATACAAACACACACCACAACAAAGGTAAATAGATGGTTTTAAGAACCATTCTGGAAACTACTATACAGTGGGACCGAATACAACTCACTACGCTAGTGCTCAAGTGCTACTACTCCTCAGAGTCGGCGTCATCCTCATCATCCTCATCGTCATCGATGAAGGAGTAATCATCCTCATCGGTGAAGAAATCCATAGCCTGATCCTCCAGAAAATCATCATCATCGCTGAGATAGGAGTAGGGGTATCCACGAAGATCTTCTCCGGCATTCTCCCTTTCCTCCAAATGCATGATGGCGGACTTGTGGTTTTAGTAGTCACGACAATTGTCCAATTCCTGATGACGATCGTACATCATGAAGCTAAGGTGGTACAATTTGGTCTTCAGCTCGTGGTGATAGGGGGCTTCCAGTGGCTGTCCATTAGCATCATGCCTTGGGCAAAACTCAAAGTGGGTACCCTTGATCTGGTTGATACTCTGCCCACACAAACGGGAAAGAGCTTCCTGCATGGCCCTGGCAAGTCCATCGAGCCAGTTGTTCTCTCTTAAGGTAAATTGAATTCCCTCGACAGTGGGAGGTTCAATCTTTCCTCGGAGACTTGGAACAATTAGCCACTGCAGATCTTCTCCTCCTTGATCATTGAGCTGAGCTCCGAAGAACTCGGGGTGCGGACGCTCCAGAAGTTCCAAAAGCTGGTCCAAATCCCGCTCAAAGATAAGGTTTCTTCCATTCCCCAACTGATAAAACTTGCTTCTTCACGTCCATCTATAAGAATATAGGATGAGTAAGTTAGTAGACTGATCAAGTGTGTCAAATTTTATGTATTTTGTAAGAGTTTTTGAGGAACATGAATTTTTATGAAAGAATCAAGGTGATAAGAATGAGAATAAGTTTTTGTAAATATTTGCTTCCTTTGGTTTTGAAACTAAGTTTTTGATTCAAACGTCCAGTCTAACTAGGGTCTCCTATGGTCAGGATGGCTCTCATACCAACTTTTCAACACCCGGATTTTTAATCCCAGATGCCTGTTATGCCATACATCGCAATCCCAGGATTACCATTTTTGCGAGACATAACAGAATTGGATACCACAGTACATCATCCATTACAAACCATACATAAGGTCTTACACAAATAAGGATCTCATGATCCAGTTCTTAATACAACTGAAGTAGCGGAATAACGTAATAATAACGGTAGCGTAGGCGAAGCTCCATCTTCGGGGTCACAGGAAATGCTGACGATGGGAGATGATCCTAGTTGTCGTAACCTTCCTAGGGTCCTTCGTCCTGGTACTCCTCTTCATAGTCTGGCCACGGGAATAGCCAGGGACAAAGCCATGAGTACTCTTTAAGTACTCGCAAACTAATACTAACAAGTGAAGGGGGGTTTTGTAGTAGGACACTAAGCTCTAGGGTTGTTTTGCAAAAAGCCAGATTTACCTCTACTAAGTTCAGAAGCAAGAAGAGCTAGTTGAAATTTTATAACACTTAAGTGGGAACTTGAATTTCATATCACAACTCTGTTGTTGTCAAGTCAAAATCTCAATTCATTTCACAAGTCATTTTGAAAACATCTGACGGGGGAACAGTATGGCCACTCCAACTGTCCATAACCGCGGACGCGGCTATTTGAATAGTTTGACACTCTGCAGAGACTGTACACTTTCACCACAACATTCGATACATCCGTCAGGAACAAATCCTGAATTCACCATACTCAGTATGCAGATAATCAATCCTAACCTTTCAATTACACGCCCTAGTATAAGCACCTCTCCTGTGAGTTTGGCCTCCCAACCATGACCAACTGTCATCTTGGGTACTACACAGGTGGACAATCTTCACAAGGTAGCCTCAGCTCAGACCTTGGCCGTGAGGGAACCAATACTAAGGTATATAAGTTTCCAGTCCAGCCCTACCCAATTCTTGGGTATTATGGTTGTACGATAAAATTGGAATGGTATCGCATCCAGACAACCATCAGTATATAAAGGGCTAAGGCTCATGCCTCAACGTTTTCATCACCAAAATCATCTGGTGTTTGGAAACACATGTCAAAACATCTCAATAGAATGATCCATCATTCCAAGGTTTTCATAACCATTTTTCCACAAAGTATTCCCATCTAAAGTTTATCAAGTTTTATGCTTAGCACTAGCATCTACAAATGGGAGTGAGTACTAATGAGCGGTGGTAAACTAGTGTAGTTTAACTAAGTTCAATCTCATGCCTTAGGATGACATCAAGATTATCTAGCTTAGGCCAAATTTTATGCTCTTTATGCAACCTTCAATTTATTTATAATATCTACAATTTACTCAAGTAAACTCTAAGCAAGATCTTTGATAAAGAAATAAAGTAGAAGCTTGCAAGTAAAACTAGGAGGGGGGTATCAAGTGGATATGATGACATATGCTTAAGGCATCTAGTGGTCATGATAACAAGCAAGTATTTGCTTGCATCAGTATCAGTATAGGCTTGAATAAGTAAAGTATATTGCAAGTGTTAGCTTGCCTTGTGTAGAGCAGTGGTTGAAGTTCTCCTCGGCTTCTTCTTCATAGTATCCTCCTTCCTCCTCGTATCCTTGGTCGGTACTAGCGTCTATGAATAAATACGAGGTACACAATAACCAAACAATAATTAACTACTTTCAATCATCACACACAAGGGTTCTATAGATGATCTAGCATCATCACTAATATTACAAGATTAAAGCTTTGTCTTATTTCTTTTATTTTCAGAAAAGTAATTTCTACTCATTGAAAAACTACTTAAGATTTAATATTCTCCAAACCAAACATGGGATCATGTTGACACATGTCATCACCACATATTTCAATACATGGGAATGTGATTTAAAGTGGTGTCACAATTTAATAAGGTTTAACCTTTTATTTCAATTAAATAAAGTGACTAGAAATGTCTATGTGGCTTTATTTTAGTACTTGAACATTATTTCAGTAAGTAAACCCATATGTTTTTATATATTCTGAAAGGTATGATCAAATGTGATTTTTGAGAGTTGGAATCAACTCAAAAGCTATTGTGGTTTAAATTTGAAAAATGTTTAAATACAGAAAAGCTTTTGCCTTGTTATTTTTACCAAGGTTGATCTATAGATTCAAATGATTTGAATCCAACGGTTT
The DNA here is from genome assembly GCA_030063025.1 of Avena longiglumis. Taxonomy (NCBI): domain Eukaryota; kingdom Viridiplantae; phylum Streptophyta; class Magnoliopsida; order Poales; family Poaceae; genus Avena; species Avena longiglumis. The sequence goes on along the minus strand of CP125977.1, from coordinate 151,259,314 downwards.
TGCATTACGCATTTTAATATATTTCTAAAAAAATTGGTTTCATTCAATTTGGTTCACTTAATCGAGCTGGGTTGATTTTTTAAACTAGGTACATAACTGAGTTTGAATCTAAATAGAAAAATCTAAATTCAAACGAGTGGGCTGCGCGGGAAAGGTTAACGGGCCGGCCCAGTGTCACTCATGACATGGGCGCGTGACAGGGTCTCTGTCAGCGACTCTTAACACGCGAAGCGGTACGGGGCGATATGGTGTGTTGGATTAGAATGAAGATCAACGGCTGAGGGTCGTCGTCGACGATGAACTAGTCACCGGCGAGCTCAAACCCTAGCGGCTCAGTGGGGGTCGTCGAGGGCTCACCGGGGCTCAGGCGAAGGTCAGCGATGCAGGCGAATGACAAAGTCGACGACGACGAACTTAGGGGTGGTCGCGGCAGCTCCTAGGGTGGACGAAATCGATGGCGCCCTTCTTCTCTAGTGGCGGCCTGCTCCGGCGCAATTCCGGCGATGCGCTGCTCGCCTTGCTCCGGCTACGAGGTGGAACGATCAGTGAGGTGAGGGGAGTGAAATGGTGTGCTTCAATCGGCTGGGGGTGGCCTCCTATTATAGGCCCGATGGCGAGACCGAACGGGATGGGCAGGCAACGGTGGCGACACGGCTACGGGCAGCTAGAGGCATGGCCAAGGGTGGCGATCGATCGGTGGTCCCGTGGCGATGCTCTAGGGCTTTAATGCGCGTGTAGGGGCGGTGGCAAACGGTCGGGAACGCGCGGTGCTCTGTGCGGCAGAGGCGGCGAACTCCGCGGCGAGCGGTGGCTACGGGGTACGGGCGGTGAAATGGGCATGCCTCGCGGGGTTGCTGGGGCGGTGGTGATCATGCGTGCACGCGGTAAGGGCTGCGCGTGGTCTGTGGGCGTGTGTCGAGGTTGGCGCTCTGGCGCGCTCTCGGCATGCACTCAGAGAAGCTTGGCATGGCGTGGGTGTGTGGTCCAGTAGCTGGCAAGGTTCGAGCGCTGGACAGGGGGTGGTGGTGGACGGTGGGCTACCTCCTGGACTTGGTGGCTAGGCGCGGCGAACGCTCCTGCTAGCTTGCCATGGTAGGCTGACAAGGGGGTGCTCGTCTCGGGTTGGCAAGGTATGGTGCAAGGGGTAGGGGCTAGGGGTGGTCAAAGCACTGGTTGGCACTGGGGGAGACAAGGGTGATCAATGGTGAACATTGCTTAGCCAAATTACTGCTCAAAACAGTGAAGTTTGGCCAGTTTGATTTGTTGCCTCCAAGTGTTTGATGAAATGGCCGCAAGAACTTAAGTTTTGAATTTTGAAAAGATTTTTGGTGGGTGTGCTAGACATGTGCTGGTGATACTGTGGATGCTTGGGTTTTGAAAATGGAGCTTGTTTGAGTGGTTTTTGAAAAAGTGGGATCTTCCCATATGATATAGATTCAATTTTAAACTGTCATTTAAACTATGCATTCAATTTTTTTTGGATGATCTCAAGGTGGGCCTTGGTACTTTGTTATGAGTACTATCAAGGGGTGCAAAGATCCATACATGTTTCTGTTAAGTTCTGAAATTTAGAGATAGCCAAAGTAGGCATGGGAGTTAATTTGGCCAAAGTGACCATTCCTCTAATTTGTTTGTTTTGACTTGTTTGTCTTTGGGAAAAGTTTGGGGATTGTTTAGATGATGCTTATTTCACCTAAGAATCATTTTACAAGCAAATAAGCACATAATCATGTCAATTCAAAAGAATCCAAATTTTGATATATACACATATGAATGCTTTCATATTTTTAATTTTGAAAAGTTTTTGTTAACCCTAAATTTGGTGATTAGAGTTTGATGATCCAAGTTTAGTATTTTTGGGATGTTACAAACCTTCCCCCCTTAAAAAAAATCTCGTCCCGAGATTTTAAAAAGGACGAAAAGATTACCTAGGATCTGAAGAGATCGGGAAACTCCGTCCTGATGTGATCTTCGCGCTCCCAGGTAGCTTCCTCTTCTGTGTGGTTGCTCCACTGAATCTTGATAAACTTGATACTCCGGGTTCTGGTAGTTCTGAAAGCTTCTTCCAAAATACGGATGGGTACTTCGGGATAGGTCAGGTCATCGTTGATCTCTATGGTCTGGTGATCAATATTCTTGAACACCTCAGTCTTCTCTGGAACTTCGAGGCACTTGCGAAGTAATGAGATATGGAACACATTGTGCACGGCTGGCATTTCTTCAGGTAGTTCTAATTGATACGACACTTCTCCTCGATGGTTCAGAATCTTGAAGGGTCCGATATATCTGGGGGCTAACTTTCCTTTGAGTTGGAAACACTGCATTCCTTTCAATGGCGACACTTTTATATACACAAAATCTCCTATGTTGAAGGCGAGGTCTTGACGTCTCTTGTCATCGTAACTCTTCTATCTGGACTGGGCTGTCTTGAGGTGCTCACGAATCTTGTGAACCTTCTCTTCTGCTTCTCGTAGGATGTCGGGTCCAAAAATCTGACTCTCTCCTACTTCTGACCAGTTCAAAGGGGTGCGACACTTCCTTCCATACATGAATTCAAATGGGGCCATTTGCAAATTATCTTGATAACTGTTGTTGTATGAAAATTCTGCAAACGGCAGACAGTCTTCCCACTTAGATCCATATTCTAACACACATGCTCTCAGCATATCTTTGAGTATTTGATTTACTCGCAGCATTTTTCCATCGGTCTGAGGGTGATAAGCGGTGCTGAAATCTAGTCGGGTTCCTAAACCTTCTTGAACTTTCTTCCAGAATCTCGAGGTAAACTGAGTTCCTCGATCCGATACGATGTTCTTAGGGACTCCATGCAAACTGACGATTCTATAGATGTATAACTCTGCTAGCTTCAAACTGTGATATGTGGTCTTGACAGGTAAGAAATGGGCGACTTTGGACAATCTGTCTACTATGGCCCAGATAGAGTCATTTACCCTACTAGAAGTAGGTAATCCAGTGATAAAGTCCATTCCAACGGAATCCCATTTCCATTCCGGAATCTTCAATGGTTGCAATAATCCAGCGGGTCTTTGATGTCCCGCCTTGACTCGCTGACATATATCACACTTGGCGATATAGCTTCCGATTTCTCTCTTCATCTTATGCCACCAAAATTGCTCTTTCAAATCTTGATACATCTTCATTCCTCCGGGGTGGATAGAATAAAGAGTATCATGAGCTTCCTTCAGAATAACTTCTTTCAACTTAGAATCTGCGGGTACATAAAGGCGTCCTTTGTACCATATAACTCCTTCTCCGTCTTCGGTAAATCCGGGTACTTTGCCTGTACCGATACGACGCTTGAATCCGTCGATACTAGCATTTCCTTTCTACGCCTCTTTGATCTGGCTGATCAAAGTGGGTTGAAGTTCTATGCTAGCCAAAAATCCTTCACTTACTAATTACATTCGAAAATCTTCCATCTCTTTGTGCAAGCTTGGTTGCTCCTTCAAAATCATGGAGTTCAAGCGGCACGGCAATATGCTAAGGGCATCTGCTACCACATTGGCTTTACCAGGGTGATAGTGACTATCCAGATCGTAGTCCTTGATTAGCTCAATCCATCTTCTCTGTCTCATATTCAGCTTCTTCTGAGTGAATATATACTTCAGGCTCTTGTGATCCGAATAAATCTCACAACGGTTTCCCATCAGGTAATGCCTCCATGTCTTCAGGGCTAGAACTACGACTGCGAGTTCGAGGTCATGGGTTGGGTAATTTTGCTCATGTTGTTTCAGTTGTCGAGATAGATAAGATATAACTTTGCCTTCTTGCATTAGCACACATCCGAGACCAATCTTGGATGCGTCACAATACACGTCGAAGGGCTTCGTGATATCCGGCATGATTAAGATTGGGGCTGAAATCAGTCTCCTCTTGAGTTCTTGAAAACTCTCTTCACATTTGTCTGTCCATTCAAACTTCTTGTCTTTCTTCAGCAATTGGGTCATGGGTCTGGCGATACTCGAGAATCCTTATACGAACTTGCGGTAGTATCCCACCAATCCGAGAAATGCACGAACTTGGGTTTGAGTGGTTGGGGCTTGACAATCTTCGACATCTTTCACTTTTGCATGGTCAATGGAAATTCCTCCGGCTGATACAATGTGGCCGAGGAATCCTACCTCCTGTAACCAGAATTCACATTTGCTAAACTTGGCATACAACTGATGCTCTCTAAGGGTTCCAAGAATGGTCCTTAGGTGTAGCTCACGTTCTTCTTCTGATTTGGAATAAATCAGAATGTCATCGCTGAAAACAACAAAAAAATTATCCAGGAATTCCATAAAAATCTTATTCATGAGATTTATGAAATAAGCGGGGGCATTGGTTAATCCAAAAGACATGACAGTATACTCGTATAATCCATATCTGGTGGTAAAGGCAGTCTTTGGAATATCCTCTGCACGAATCTTGAGTTGATGATAGCCTGTTCTAAGATAAATCTTAGAAAACACTTTGGCACCGGTCAAATGATCAAACAAATCTTCTATCTTGGGAAATGGGTACTGTTCTTGATGGTGACATCATTCAACTTTCGGTAATCCGTACGCAAACGGTTACCTCCATCCTTCTTGTCCACAATCAAGACAGGTGATCTCCATGGTGACACACTTGGTTGAATCAATCCAGTTTCCAACATGGAATCCAGTTGCTTCTTCAGTTCTTCTAGTTCAGACGGGTTCATACTATATGGTCTCTGAGCTATGGGTCCTGTTCCAGGGATTAGTTCAATGATAAACTCGATATCCCGATCTGGGGACATACCAGGAAAAACATCTGGAAATACATCAGGGTATTCACAGACTATCCGGACTTGGTCAATGGTAGGTTGGGATATACTCTTGTTGCACTTGAATTGGCGAGGTAAGGTTTCAGATATATGCTCGACTGATATTCCGGTTGTACTAGTCATGGTTATGGCTTTCTTGGCACAGTCAATCAATCCTTTATGTTTAGCATCCAATCCATTCCTAGTACTACTTCCAAACCTTTAGTTCCGAGTACTATCATATTAGCATAAAAATCTATGCCATGGATTCGGATAGGGACGGCTTTGCAAATTTGCCTAGCTTTGGCGGTTGAACCGGGGATTTGAAAAATCATAACATGCTTTAGTTTTGTTGGTTGAATCTTACTAGTGTAGGCAAATTCTTCGGTGACAAATGAGTGCGATGCACCCGAATCAAACAACACTCTTGCAAGTACTGAATTAACAGAAAACATACCCAGCACGACATCTGGCGTTTCCTGGGCTTCTTCAGCATGCATGAGAAAAAGACGGCCATTGCGGTTGAGTGAATTCCCTAGGGCAAACCTTCTTCCGGGCTAAACACGACGCTGCTGCTGAACTGGGGCATTGGTATTGGGGGCTGCGACATTCTTCTTGTTGGGGCACTCGTTGGAGTAGTGACCCTTATTTCCACAGTCATAACAAGTCACTTGCGACTTGTCCTTTGTTGCAACAGGCACAACATTGCTTGTAGTCCTCGGGGCAGTGTTGGTGTTGGCGGCATCATTGTTGTTGCTGAACTTGGGTGGGGCACGGTTGAAATTGCCATATTTGCCTGGGTTGTTGTGATTTCCTCCGGGCCTTGGGTTTCCACGGTTGGGATAGGTCGAACGGTTCATCGGGGGTCTGTTGGTTCTCGTGGCAAATCCTGGAGATGGGTTAGGGCGATACTTTGGGGTCTGATGGGTTCCTGGCTGATGCATCATGCAACGCTTGCAGTTTTCATTGGCTTGGTTGATCTTTCCTTCCATCTGGATGGCAGAGTCGACAAGGGCTTCGATATCGACAAAGGGGATATTGACTAGCACCGTCTGCATCTCATCGTGCAGACCATTCAAGAATCTTTCTTTCTTCTTGGCTTTGGTGTCGATCTCATCCGGGGCATACCTAGCTAATGACAAGAATTTGTCACGGTATTCCACTACGGTCATCCTTCCTTTCTTCAGTTTTCTGAACTCATCTCTCATTCTCTTGATCAAACCTGGTGGCACATGGGTTCGACCTTGAATTCCTCCCAGGTCATCATCTGTCCTCCGGTCATTGCACGAACACTGTTCCACCATGCTCTGGCATCTCCGGCTAGATAGTGGGTGGAAAACAGAACTTTCTCGTTGGCTTCCACTTCGGCGACTTCTAGGTTATTCTCCATGGTCTGCAACCAATCGTCTGCATCTAGGGGCTCTTCTGACTTAGTGAAAACAGGTGGGTTGGTATTCTGGAAATTCTTGAGCTTAGATCCATGGTTGTCCTGATTTCTGTGGCCTTGATTATTGTGGGCTAGCTGAGCTATCTGCTGAAGGGTGGCTAGGTTGGCTTGACGTTCAGCTCTTTTAGCTTCGCGGTCAGAAACCAACATTTGCAGGATCTGCAACATCGGGTCCGGGGATGAACCACTTCCTCCGCGTGGCATCTGAAGATTAAGATAGATCATGAGAAAAGAGGGAAATTTCTAAGGTTCCGGGACTTTGAAAAGTTTTTAAAGTTTGACTCAGATTTTCTAGCAACTTGCTTTTCATTCATTCATTCATTCATAGCACACGATACAAACACACACCACAACAAAGGTAAACATATGGTTTTAAGAACCATTCTGGAAACTACGATACAGTGGGACCGAATACAACTCACTACGATAGTGCTCAAGTGATACTACTCCTTGGAGTTGCTGTAGTCGTCATCCTCATCATCCTCATCGTCATCGATGAAGGCGTAATCATCCTCATCGGTGAAGAAATCCATAGCCTGATCCTCCAGAAAATCATCATCATCGCTGAGATAGGAGTAGGGGTCTCTATGAAGATCTTCTTCGGCATTCTCCCTTTCCTCCAACTGCATGTCTCTCTCGTGGACGGCCGCCACCAAATCCGAGATACAGTGGCGAAGACGGGCAATGATGCGCTCCTTCTTGTCGATCTGATGGCGGCGAGACTTGCGATCCTTTGCTAGCATGGCGATGGTCTGATCCTTCATTTTGATGATGGCGGACTTGTGGTTGGAGTAGTCACAACAATTGTCCAATTCCTGCTGACGATCGTACATCATGAAGCTAAGGTGGTCCAATTTGGTCTTTAGCTCGTGGTGATAGGGGCCTTCCAGTGGCTGTGCATTAGCATCACGCCTTGGGCAAAACTCAAAGTGGGTACCCTTGATCTGGTTGATACTCTGCCCACACAGACGGGCAAGAGCTTCCTCCATGGCCTTGGCAAGTCCATCGAGCCAGTTGTTCTCTCTTAAGGTAAATTGAATTCCCTCGGCAGTGGGAGGTTCAATCTTTCCTCGGAGACTTGCAACAATTAGCTACTGCAGATCTTCTCCTCCTTGACCATTGAGCTGAGCTCCGAAGAACTCGGGGTGCGGATGCTCCAGAAGTTCCGAAAGCTGGTCCAAATCCCGCTCAAAGATAAGGTCTCCTCCATTCCCCAACTGATAAAACTTGGTGCTTCACGTCCATCTATAATAATACAGCATGAGTAAGTTAGTAGAGTGATCAAGTGTGTCAAACTTTATGTATTTTGTAAGAGTTTTTGAGGAACATGAATTTTTATGAAAGAATCAAGGTGATAAGAATGGGAATAAGTTTTTGTAAATATTTGCTTCCTTTGGTTTTGAAACTAAGTTTTTGATTCAAACGTCCAGTCTAACTAGGGTCTCCTATGGTCAGGATGGCTCTGATACCAACTTGTCAACACCCGGATTTTTAATCCAAGATGCCTGTTATGCCATACATCGCAATCCCAGGATTACCATTTTTGCGAGACATAACAAAATTGGATACCACAGTACATCATCCATTACAAACCATACATAAGGTCTTACACAAATAAGGATCTCATGATCCAGTTCTTAATACAACTCAAGAAGCGGAAATACGTAATAATAACGGTAGCGTAAGCGAAGCTCCATCTTCAAGGTCACAGGCAATGCTGACGATGGGAGATGATCCTAGTTGTCGTAACCTTCCTGGGGTCCATCCTCCTGGTACTCCTCTTCATAGTCTGCCCATGGGAATAGCCAAGGACAAAGCCATGAGTACTTTTTAAGTACTCGCAAACTAATACTAACAAGGGAAAGGGTTTTTGTAATAGGACACTAAGCTCTAGGGTTGTTTTGCAAAAAGCCAGATTTACCTCTACTAAGTTTAGAAATGAATAAATCTAGTTGAAGTTTTATAACATCTAAGTGGGAACTTGTATTTCATATCACAACTCTGTTGTGGTCAAGTCAAAATCTCAATTCATTTCACAATTCATTTTGAAAACATCTGACGGGGGAACAGTATGGCCACTCCAACTGTCCATAACCGCGGACGCGGCTATTCGAATAGTTTGACACTCTGCAGAGATTGTACACTTTCACCACAACATTCGATACATCCGTCAGGAACAAATCCTGAATTCACCATACTCGGTATGCGGATAATCAATCCTAACCGTTCAATTACACGCCCTAGTATAAGCACCTCTCCTATGAGTTTGGCCTCCCAACCATGACCAACTGTCATCTTGGGTATTGCACAGGTGGACAATCTTCATAAGGTAGCCTCAGCTCAGACCTTGGCCATGAGGGAACCAATACTAAGGTATATAAGTTTCCAGTCAAGCCCTACCCAATTCTCGGGTATTGTGGTTGTACGGTAAAATTGGAATGGTATCGCATCCAGAAAACCATCAGTTTTATAAAGGGCTAAGGCTCATGCCTCAAGGTTTTCATCACCAAAATCATCTGGTGTTCGAAAACACATGTCAAAACATCTCAATAGAATGATCCATCATTCCAAGGTTTTCATAACCATTTTTCCACAAAGTATTCCCATCTAAAGTTTATCAAGTTTTATGCTTAGCACTAGCATCTACAAATGGGAGTGAGTACTAATGAGGGGTGGTAAACTAGTGTAGTTTAACTAAGTTCAATCTCATGCCTTAGTATGACATCAAGATTATCTAGATTAGGCCAAATTTTATGCTCTTTATGCAACCTTCAATTATCTTTCTAATATCTACATTTTACTCAAGTAAACTCCAAGCAAGAGATTTGATAAAGAAATAAAGTAGAAGGTTGCAAGTAAAACTAGGAGGGGGTATCAAGTGGATATGATCACATATGCTTAAGGCATCTAGTGGTCATGGTAACAAGCAAGTATTTGCTTGCATCAGTATCAGTATAGGCTTGCATAAGTAGAGTATCTTGCAAGTGTTAGCTTGCCTTGTGTAGAGCAGTGGTTGAAGTTCTCCTCGGCTTCTTCTTTGTAGTATCCTCCTTCCTCCTCGTATCCTTGGTCAGTACTAGCGTCTATGAATAAATACGAGGTACACAATCACCAAACAATACTTAACTACTTTCAATCATCACACACAAGGGTTCTATAGATGATCTAGCATCATCACTAATATTACTAGATTAAAGCTTTGTCTTATTTCTTTTATTATTAGAAAAGTAATTTCTACTCATTGAAAAACTACTTAAGATTTAATATTCTCCAAACCAAACATGGGATCATGTTGACACATGTCATCAGCACATATTTCAGTACATGGGAATGTGATTTAAAGTGGTGTCATAATTTAATAAGGTTTAACCTTTTATTTCAATTAAATAAAGTGACTAGAAATGTCTATGTGGCTTTCTTTTATTACTTGAACATTATTTCTGTAAGTAAACGCATATGTTTTTATATATTCTGAAAGGTATGATCAAATGTGATTTTTGAGAGTTGGAATCAACTCAAAAGCTATTGTGGTTTAAATTTGAAAAATATTTGAATACATAAAAGCTTCTGCCTTGTTATTTTTACCAAGGTTGATCTATAGATTTAAATGATTTGAATCCAACGGTCTTGGATTAAGCATTTCAATATATTTCTAACGAAATTGGTTTTATTCAATTTGGTTCACTGAATTGAGCTGGGTTGATTTTTGAAACTAGGTACAGAACTGAGTTTGAATCTAAATAGAAAAATCTAAATTCAAACAAGTGGGCTGCGCGGGAAAGGTTAACGGGCCGGCCCAGTGTTGTCGTGGGAATGGTCATGGCAGATGCTGCAATCGACAGTGATTCGTAGAACGAAGGGCAAGGGCGGCCAGCCATCTGCGATGCGAGATGAGGGCGGAGACACAGGGTTTTACCCAGGTTCGGCCCCTCGGAGGGTAAAGACCTACTCCTGCTAGATTGTATTATGGTGGAGGTACAAAGGGGCGAGCTCGACGGCTAGGCGGCGAGTCGCTTGGGTGTATGATGGAACGTACATTTACACGCCCTGTAGGGAGGTTTATATAGACTCACCCTCCCTAGGGTTTACAAATCTCAACCGAATCATTAAGGTTTGATTGCGTTTAACCTAATCCGATCGGGCCTATCTACTCTCACGGCCTTGACTTCCGATCGCTTGGATCCACGCCAGGTCTTGATCCAGTCGCCTTCTTGCAGGCCCACTCGCCAGGTCGTGGGTCAGTCGGAAACGTCCTGCTGGGTATACCCCGGTAGGCATATCCCCATCAGTAGTCCCCGAGACCGTCGTCGATTGGGCGCAGGTGGTTGCTGGCAGTCGGAGCATACGGCTTCAATGCGGTCATCCAGTCGAATCGGTGGCGGGCCCCTGAATAAAGGAGGAAACTAGTCATTCGTGTGACTTTGGCGGCGGGTCGAAATATTCAGCCACCTGCTGTAGTGATCGGTCGTGAGCAGTGGCGGTTGGACCATCAAACTAGCCGTTGGGGTAATCCAACGGTAACTTTTGGCGTAATCACCGCGTAGTAACGGCTCATTGATTTGGCGGGTAACAGCCGCTATATAAAGGGAATGGTAGGCGATCGGAGAACCACCTCCTCGTCATTTCCTCCGATTGCGCGCACCTTCGCTTTCCTCCGCATCGCGATCCAACCGAACCAAAATCCTCCAACCCCCACGAATCCTTCCGCCAATGGCTCCCTCCACCGAACCATGGGGCAGGTCCAAGTGTCTGAGCGCATCGGCTTCCTTCGAGGAGGCGGATCCTTCGCCCGGAGTGGCGCATCCCCGCGGCCGGAGAGGTGACTCCGGACCCGCGCGAGGGAGAATTCGTCTATTTCACCAGCCACCTGGAACGGGGGCTGGGATTCCCCACATCTCTTTTCTTCCGGCGCTTATGCGCCTTCTACGCGATCCAGCAATCGGACCTGGGCCCACACAGCATCGAGCAGCTCACCATTTTCGTGGCATTCTGCGAGTGCTACCTAGGCTGCAGGTCCTATTTCCCCCTGTGGCAAGATCTGTTCCACGGGCGGATCAGTCGCGAAGAAGCAGGCGACCCGATGCTTGCCGCGGGCGGCCTGACGTTTCAATTAAAGTCGAAGGCCTCCTTTTTCGATCTGATGCTACCTGCCAAGGCGGCGAGTGAATTGAAGAAGTCTTGGTTTTACGTCACCGAGGCGACTCCAGACGGAGAGGTGGCGATCCCAAGATACTCCGCCGACCGGCCCGAACCGCGCCGACTCCAAGTCGGCAAGCTTCCAACAGACCAGCGGATGGTGGTGGATGAAATGCTTCAAACCATCCGCGTCCTGAAGAAGAAAGGTCTCCAGCCCATCAACTTGTATAACTGCTGGCTCGGCGGCGACTCGTCCCCCTGGCCTGCCGTGACCACTACATGTACGAGTACACGGGCCGGGAGGACTCGACGAAATCCTGCCTCGCTGAGTGGCAACTCGAGGATTACCTCCTGGCGTTGAAGAAGATCACCCAGGCGGCGTACCTCGACACGAAGGCTCGGGTCGCCCCCTACACCGCAAAGCATCCAGCCCCGACGGTAAGTCATCTTTCTATCATTCGCAGTCGCAGTTAATGCTGTCGCGGTTATACTGATATTGTCTTATGCCTATTGCAGTTATTTCAAGTGGTGGAAGGGTGGCTCCCGCACGCGGACGACGAGAATTCGAGCTCGTCTGTACAGGAGGGGGGCGAATTGCCTCCAGCAAGGGGCGGAGTCGAAAGTGACAGGAGCGGCGACGACGACGAATCCGAGGAAGAGATCGCCCCGCTGGTCCGGAAAACTCGCGGACAGCGGCAGCGTGAGCTCGAAGCGAGCAAAAGCCTCGAACGTCATGATGATGACGACGAAGAGCTCCTCGAGCACACCTCGTGTCGCGAGGCCACTCTGTCAAAGAAGAAGAAGAAGAAAGAGGTGAAGGCCCCTCCGAAGAGGAAGACGAAGCCAGCGAGATAGGCATCTCCGCCTCATTCGCCAAGCAGCTCCGACGCCACCAGTCTGGCCAGGGGTGAAGCGCCACAGACGATGGCGGCGCCAGATATCACCGCCGTCCTGAGCGAGGTGCCTCTGGCCTCGATGCCTCTACCGTTCGCCCGGTCTGGGTCGGGGCTGCTCGATGCGGCAGCCTCACCGCCCAGCGAAGCTCCCGCCGAAAACGTTTCGGAAGCTCCTGTCGCGGCCTCGACGACGAAGAAGCCGTCCGTGTCTTGGGCGCACGATGTCCTGGAGATGGGCCTCGACGTGGCGGGCCCCGAACTGGAGATGCCGGCCGGCATCCGCACGGGGCTACGGTTCATTCCAGTCGCCAAGTGAGTTTTATTCACCTGCTTTATTTTTCCTTGTAGTCGAACGACTTTGCTCATATTCTCGATTTGCAGGACTGGGGTTAAAAAGATAGGCCATCCGTCCGTGGACAAGGTGCCGCCAGTCGTCGCCGAGAAGGACCCCTCTCGGAAGAGGAAGGCTGACGAGGTCGCTGCCCCCACAGGCAGTGCCAAGAAGGCCAAGAGTGACGAGGTCGTCATGGTGTCTGACGACACGAAGGTGGCCCCGAGTGATCCTGTGGCTGTGGCGGCCTCGGCAATCAAGGAGGGTGATCCCTCGCCAGGGGTGATCGAGCCGGCCTCTTTTGGCACCGGCGCGTCCATCGTGACCTTCCCGCGCTTCATGGCCAGAGCGGCCACGACGAGTGGTACCACGCCATCGAGCCGCGCACCTGGGGTTGCCGAGACGAAGGTCGAGCAACGTCGCGGGCATACTCCGGCTCTTATCACCTCCGTGGACGCACTACAACTTCATGGCATGCTGGGCGCGGCCATCCAGGTATGTCCAGTCCCCGAGGATCGGGCCACTAAATTGCAGTGGTCAGATTCTTTTAGTGTCGTACTTTTATTTCTTGCGCCCAATCCCCTAGTGAGCATTCGCTGAGTTTCAGTGGGTGGGCGCTCAGTATTTTTGATCGCCAGTCCCCGAGTGTCTAGTCGCTGAATTTCAGCGGGTAGGCACTTAGGTTTTTGATCGACAGTCCCCGAGTGTCTAGTCGCTGAATTTCAGCGGGTAGGCACTTTAGGATTTCGTTTTTGCTAACTGTTTCACTTTTGCACAGGGTTTGCAGCGTGAATCAGCCGACCGGCTGGCTGCGAAGTGTCGCGGAGAAGGAACTTGTCGCCATTCAAGAGGCGAACAAGGGACTCCAAGCGATTGCTGCGAAGGCAAAGAGGTTCGCCAGGACCTTGTCCCGGCGAGTGAGCTGACGGTGGCGCAATCGGCATTGAGTTTGGCGGAAAAGTGGATCGCCGACCTTGAGCGCGAGCTGAAGGAAGCGAAGGAGGAAGCGACCTCTGCGGATGGGCGAGCCAAGGCTGCTGTTACGGCCGCCGCTGAGGAGCGTAAGGTTTCCGACGCCCTTGTTGCTGGGCTTCAAGATGATTACTCCGCTCTTCAAAACTTCATCATGGAGCTCTCCCGCCCTTTGATTGGTGAGTGTGCCTGCCTCTGCCTGTAACATATGCATTGTGTAATTTTTGATGTATTCACTGTCACCTTCTGTCCGCAGGTCGGATCATTGATAGCGCGGAAGAGGCGAATTCGTTCGACACACGACAATGTGTAGCCACGCTGGTCGACTCGGCCACGTTGTCGGCGACATGTATACGGGCGTATCTTCAGGAGATGTCGCCCACGGAAGTGATTCCCAGCTACCTCGTCGAGGTGTGGCGATACTTGGAGAAGGCGCCGTCGGTCGTCGAGTTCATGACGCGATCGGCGTTCCGACGTGGAGCGGCGATGGCGCCTTGGTCTCACTCACTTCCCGGAGGACTTCGACCTGGACGACGTGACGAGTGGCTACCCGTCGTCGACTGGCTCGGTGGAGATCTCCGAGGTGCTGAAGTTGACGGACCGCGCCGCGGTGTACTCCGAGCGCGTCTGGGCGATGGGCGACCTCCTTCCTTATCAGGAGACGGTCGTCGCACCCAACGACCCCGAGCCGCAGCACCGGGACTTCAAGATAGAGCAACCCTTCCGTGCGGCAATGGCGGGTGAGCCGACGACGTACCCGTCAAACCCGTACACTCCCTTCATTCGCAATCGCAAGGGTGGTGGCGAGTCGTTGTCGAAGCCTGCGGAGTAAAATATTGTGCCCTGGGGCGTTAGTAGCAGTTCTGCCGTTGGGCATACTTTGTATTTTGTGACAATTGCGAAATGCTATAATGAGATAGCGTGTTGTTTTGTGAATTGTCGTGTGTTTCTGATTGAGGGTTGAACGAGTCCCCGAGCGCGTCCGCCCTTTTTTATGCGAGGGGAAGATGCAACTTGCGGTAACCAATATTTTTTATTTCATAGCGACTGGAGGATACATATGTGGAGTTCTAGGAGTAGAACTTCCGTAGGAGGTTTACATTCCATGGTCGCTTGACGTCGAGTTTGCCGTCCCCGCGGACGTCAATGAGGTAGTAGGCGTCGTTGCCGAGTACTCGCCCTATGGCGAATGGTCCCTCCCACGGGGGGAGAGCTTGTGCATGCCCTTCTTGTCCTGGATGAGTGGTAGCACCAGGTCGCCTTCCTGGAAGGTGCGATATTTCACCCGCCGGCTATGGTAGCAACGGAGTCCTTGCTGGTAGATGGCCGTGCGAGAGCGAGCTAGGTCGCATGCCTCGTCGAGTTGATCGACTCTGTCCTGCCATGCGAGTTCGTTTGCCGCCTCCGTGTAGTGGACGACCCTTGGCGAGTCGTCCTCGAGGTCGGTGGGCATGACTGCCTCGGCGCCGTACACCATGAAGAAGGGGGTGAACCCTGTCGACCTGTTGACTGAGGTGTGGATGCCCCAGATGACTGAGGGTAGCTCCTCGACCCAGCATCCGACGGTGCGCTCGAGCGGTACTTGGATCCGTGGCTTCAGGCCGTGGAGGATGCTCTGGTTGGCCCGTTCTGCCTGGCCGTTGGACTCCGGGTGGGGCGACTGACGCGAGGTCGAGCCGGATGTGGTGTTCCTCGCAGAACTCGGCCATGGCTCCTTTGGCGAAGTTGGTGCTGTTTTCCGTGATGATGCTGTTAGGGAACCCGTAGCGATATATGAGCTCGCGTAGGAATTTGGTGGCGGTCTTCCCCTCGCATTTCCGGACTGGCTTGGCCTCCACCCACTTTGTGAATTTGTCGACCGCAACTAGGAGATGGGTGAAGCCGGAAGGGGCCTTTTTGAAAGGGCCTACCATGTCCATACCCCACACGGCGAATGGCCAGGTGATGGGGATTGTCTTGAGCGCTGAGCTCGACATGTGTGTCTCGTTGGCGTACTTCTGGCACCCGGCGCACCGCTGGACAATGTCGACGGCGTCGGCGTGTGCGGTGGGCCAGTAGAAGCCGTTCCGCATAGCCTTGGAGACCAGGGAGAGGGCGCCGACGTGGTGGCCGCAGTCGCCGGAGTGGATGTCGTGGAGGATCTTGCGTCCTTCGGCGGGTTGGACACAGCGTTGGAACACGCCGGTCACGCTGCGCTTGTGGAGCTCGCCGTCGATGATGGTGAAGGATTTGCATCACCGTGCAATCGTCCGGGCGTCTGTCTCGTCTGCGGGCAAGGTGCTAGCCTCCAGGTAGGCGATATATGGCTTGGTCCAGTCGTCTGGCTCGGCGATGAGTGCGACCAGGGCTGCCTCTGGCTGCAGCGGGACTCCGATGTCGATCTCTCTTGGGGTAGAGACGGACGGCCTAGTGATCGTGTCGAGGAAGACGCCGATGGATGGTGCGAGTCGAGCCGACCCGATGCGAGAGAGTGTGTCGGCCTCCTCGTTCTTCCGCCGGTCGATCCATTCGACGGAGTAGCCTACGAAGTGTTCGCCCAGCTTGCCACGGTTTGGCGGTATGCCGCCATGGTAGGGGAGACGGCGTCGTAGGTGCCAGCGACTTGCTCGGCGACGAGGTCGTAGTCTCCGCAGCAGCATAGGCGGTTGACGTTCATTTCCTTGGCAGCTCGCATGCCGTGGAGTAGTGCCTCGTACTCGGCCATGTTGTTGGTGTAGGGGGTGAAGTCGAGGCAGAGGACGTAGCGGAGCTTGTCGCCCTTCGGTGAAGTCAACACGATCCCTGCTCCTGCACCGTCCGTGTTTTTGGAGCCGTCGAAGTGCAGGCTCCAGTAGTGGAGGTATGGCAGATTTTTCGGCTGCTGGGCCTCTTCCCAGTTGGCGATGAAGTCCGCGAGAGCCTGCGACTTGATCGCTTTTCGCGGCTCATACTTGATATTGTGGACGACGATTTCGACGGCCCACTTGGCGGCTCGCCCAGTCGCTTCGCGGTTGCGGATGATGTCCTGCAACGGTGCTGAGGAGACGACCGTGATCGGATGCTCCTGGAAGTAGTGCGGTAGTCGCCGCTGTGCTCTGAAGACTGCGTATACCAGTTTCTGGTATTGCGGGTACCGCTAGCGTGACTCGGTGAGGACCTCGCTGATGTAGTACACCGGTCGCTGTACCGGGTGCTCCTTTCCTTCCTCTGGCCGCTCGACGACCATGACGGCGCTGACGACGCGCTCGGAAGCCGCGACGTAGACCAGCATGAGTTCTTTGTCGATGGGGGCGGCGAGTAGCGGTGCTACGAGTAGCACCTTCTTGAGGTCGCGGAGCGCGTCGTCCGCCTCCTTGTCCCACTGGAAGGTGGGGTTCTTGCGCATCAGGCGGTATAGGGGCATCGCCTTTTCCCCCAGTCGGGGGATGAAGCGACTGAGAGCCGCTACTCGCCCGGCCAGCTTCTGGACGTCGCGCAGGCACTCGGGTTTGCCGAGTTGAGCGATCGTGTCGATCTTGGTGGGGTTCGCCTTGATCCCGCGCTTGGAGACGACGTACCCCAGTAGTTGCCCTGCTGGTACACCGAAGGTGCATTTGCCTTGGTTTAGCTTTATCTTGTATTTCCGCAGGTTGGCGAATCTTTCCGCCAGGTCGGCGAGTAGATCGCCCTGGCAAGCGGACTTCACTACTACATCATCGATGTAGACGTGGATATTGTGGAAAATTTGGCTCGCAAGGCATTCCTGCATGCACTGCTGGTAGGTCGCCCCAGCATTTTTGAGGCCAAAGGTCATGGCAGTGTAGCTGAAGGCTCCGAATGGCATGATGAACGCTGTCTTCTCCTCGTCCTCAACGTCCATCTTGATCTGGTTGTACCCAGAGTAGGCGTCGATAAAACACAGCGACTCCGAGCCCGCGGTGGAATCGATTATTTGGTCGATCCGCGGGAGGACGAATTGCTCCTTTGGGCAGGCGCCGTTTAAGTTTGTGTAGTCGATACACATCCTCCAGGTCCCATTTTTCTTCTCGAACAGGACTGGGTTTGCCAGCCACTTGGAGTATTTGATTGGCCGGATGAAGCCTGCAGCGAGTAGACGCTACACTTCCTCGACGATGGCTCGGCGACGCTCTTCATTGAAGGGCCGCAGCGACTGCTTGACGGGTCGCACTTTGGGGTCGGCATTTAGTTTGTGCTCAGCGAGTTCCCTAGGGACACTAGGCATGTCAGAGGGCTTCCATGCGAAGATGTCCCTGTTCTCACGGAGGAACTCGATGAGCGCGCTTTCCTAGGCTGGGCTCATGCCCGTCCCGATCGTCACCGTCTGGCTGGAGTCACCTGGGACCAGCTCGACGGTGCGGGTGTGCGTCGTTGCCTCGAAGGCTGAGGTGTTTGCGCCCTCCGAATTGGGCTTCTTGAGTATGGTGGGATCGTCGTTGTTGACCCCGCTCGCGTACTTGGAGAGCTCCTCGGCATGGTTGGTCTCTGCCGCGATGACGGCGTCGGTGAGTTCGGCTCATTTGGCTTCGCACTCGGCGGCCATGTCGGGGTCGCCGTTGATGGTGATGACGCCGCACGGCCCGGGGAGCTTCATCACGTTGTACGCGTAGTGGGGCGCTGCCATGAACTTGGCGAATGACTGGCGCCCCAGGACGTAGTGGTAGGGGCTGTCGAAGGGTACCAGCTCGAAGACGATCCGCTCGGTGCGGAAGTTTGCTGGTGTGGCGAAGGTGACTGGCAGCGTGACCTTGCCGATCGGGTACGCCTTCCGACCGGGGACGATGCCGTGGAACATGGTGTAGGTCGTCTCGACCATCGACTGCGGGGGCGCGATGCTCAAGGTGTCAGTGCAGGATGTTGATGGAGCTGCCGCCGTCCATCAATGTCTTGGGGAGCCAGAGTCGCCACCTTAGGCTTGACCACCGGCGAGTCGGCCTGGGTACTCGGCGTGGCGAGTGGTCTGGCGGCTCCGGTGATGGGCTGCTCGACCAGTTGAGGCGGGAACGCCCACAGGCCGCTACGCGTTGACGGCGATAGCAAGGGCGATTACCTTCTTCGCGCTCGTGTTGAAGCCTGTGAAGGTATGGAGCGAGCCGCCACATTGCGAATTTTCCGCCGTTTGGCGGGTTGTTGTCGGGGTCCTCCCGCGCTCGCCGTGCCTTCTCAATCTCCCTGAGAGTGTGGCAGTCGGCGGTGCGTGCGTGTGGCTTCCTTCCCTGTAAACGCACAAGGTTGGTTAAGGAGGGCTGCGTGGTTGAACCTTGGTTTCGCCTTGTAGTTGCCGTCGTCGCGACGTTGCCCTCCGTCGCGGCGGAAACTCTTGGGCTCGCGCTGCGCGTGCCCGGCGTTGGCGACGAAGTCGACTCGCCCGTCACTGCGGCGCTTGCCAGTGAGGCGAGTGTTGCTGTAGCATAGGTCGGACCGTCGTCCGTTGTCGTTGTCGCTCGTGCGGCGTTGGCCTCCCGACTCGTCGTCGGTTTCCTGGTTTGGATCTTCCTCCACGTACCGTTTGGCGATCTCGAGGAGGTCCGGTATGTTGTCGAGCGTGCGAGAATGTCGCTTGAGCTTGGCGACCAAGGGCTCGTAGTGGCACGAGGTCTTGAAGCAATGGATCGCGGTGTCCGGGTGGATGCCGACCGCGTTGTACCATAGTTCTTGCCACCGCTGGACCCAGTTGCGGGTCGACTCGTGGGGTCCCTGGACGCATCGCTCCAGGTCCTCGATGGTGGTGGCGCGGGTGTAGGAGCACTCGAAGTGCCTGACGAAGGCGTCGCGCATCTCCTCCCAGGAGTCGATGCTATCCTGGGGGAGGGTGTTGATCCATCGCCGCACGTCCCTCCATCATCAAGGGAGAGGCAGGCGGCTAGCGGTCGGTGTGGCCAGCGATCCCCATCGCCATGAGGTATGTATCCAGCCACACGGAGGGGTCGTACGAAGGGTCGTACTTCTCTATTTCCTTCGACGCCTTGAAGTTCGCCGGGTATTTTTCGCCTCGTATCATCTGTCCGAAGCACCTGGGCCCGATTCAGCTTAGCGACCCCATTGGCTTGCCGTCGCGGCGATTGGTTAGGGTGTGTCGCAGGTCGTCGGGCTGGCGTGTGCGCCAGCTTTGGTTGTGGATGATGTGGGTGCGGGCGTCGACGGGCTGACCGTTGGCGGCGACGAAGTTGGTCGCTGGCCTGGGGTCGTTGGTGGAGAGTGCCGCGTTCGTGGGTCGGTGTTGGAGCTGAAGCGGTTCGGGTGGCGGGCAATTGAGGGTGTTTGCCGCCAATGGGCGGCCGCTTGAGGCCGCTCTGCTGCCCGAAGAACGCGAGTACACCCGACCCTGCGAGTCGGCGCCTGCGTTTTGCTGCTCGACCGCTTTTGCGAGCAGGGCCCTGACGTACTGGATCTGTAGGGCGCCGTCGCCGGTGGCCGTGATGTTGTCGGCCGCTGCTCGACCTGCCACGAGGTTGTCCATCGGGGTGGAGAACAGTGGTAGGCCATTCGCGTCTCGCTCCCGTGAGGAGACCACTATCCGCGGTTGATCCCTGGGAGGTGTGCGGTTGGGTGGAGGTGGGGCGCCGTTCGCCGTCGACCCTGGTGGGGGCCGGGCGCTTCCTCCTGGTGGCGCGTTCTCGCAGATCGCGCGCTCGGCCACACAGGCCGGGTCGTTATCGTCGTCGAAGTTCAGGGCCCGCCCCTGGACGGTGGGGTTTAGGCGCGATCTGATTCGTTGCTGGTGGTAGCGCGACAGCTCCTGCGCCGTCACCTGCTCGAGGCGAAATTTTTCGCGCTCGTCTTGCTCCTTGCGGACTGCCTCAGCCAGCTTCAGGCGGAGTTCCTCGACCTCCGTTGTCGTGGCGTTAGGAGGGATCGGGGTGGAGAAGGGATCCTCCGGCGGATTGGTGCCAGTCGCCATGTAGGTCGCGGCATGGCGACCGGTCCCGTCGCGGAGATCGGCGGAGTTTTCCGAACCGGAGTCGAAGTCGAAGATCCCAAGGATGGAGGGATCCTCGAAGTCTCCCATGTTGGAGACCTGGGTGATGGAGCCCGCAGGCGAAGCCGCGGTGATGGATCCGGCGAGTGACGCCGGGGTCGCCGAGTCGGCGTCGTCGTTGAGGGCCGCGTCTTCCGCGGCCACGGAGTTTTCAGCCACGTTGTTGTGGGACGAGTTATACTTGGAGGCGAGGCGATGGATCGTGCGGACCTGGATCTCGGAGAGCCGGTCGCGTGGCGGTGACTCGCGGATGCGAGCCGAGTCCTCCGAGATGATGACGTCGGTGAGGCCGACGAAAAGGCTGATCGTGCCGACCGGCAAGATCATGTTATGCGTGACGGGTCGCACCACCGGGACGTAGCTGCTCGGCAAGATCTGGAGCATCTCGCCGATCGCTATCATGCGACCGGTGGCGACCGTCTCGTTGATGGGCAGATTGGATCTCGCTGCAGAACACTGGCCAGACCGGCCAGGCCCCACGGTGGGCGCCACTGTCGTGGGAATGGTCACGGCAAATGCTGCAATCGGCAGCGAGTAGTAGAACAAAGGGCAAGGGCGGCCAGCCATCTGCGGTGCGAGATGAGGGCGGAGACACAGGGTTTTACCCAGGTTCGCCCCCCCGGAGGGTAAAGACCTACTCCTGGAGGTACAAAGGGGCGAGCTCGACGGCTAGGCGGCGAGTCGCTTGGGTGTATGATGGAACATACGTTTACACGCCCTGTAGGGAGGTTTATATAGACTCACCCTCCCTAGGGTTTACAAATATCAACCGAATATGTTAAGGTTTCGGTACTCGTTTAACCTAATCCGACTGGGCCTATCTACTCTCACGGGCCTTGACTTCCAATCGCTTGGATCCATGCAGTCTTGATCCGATGCCGTCTTGCAGCCCACTCGCCAGTCGTGGGTCGATCGGAACGTCTGGTATACCCCGGTAGGCATATCCCCATCAAGTGTCACTCCGCGACGCGGGGCGCGACTGACAGGGCGGGTCTACTGGTCAGCGACTCTTAACACGCGAAGCGGTACAGGGCGATATGGTGCGTTGGATTAGAATGAAGATCGATGGCTGAGGGTCGTCGTTGACGATGAACTAGTCACTGACGAGCTCAAACCCTAGCGGCTCAGTGGGGGTCGTCGGGGCTCAGGCGAAGGTCGGCGATGCGGGCGAACGACGAAGTCGACGACGACAAACTCTGGGGTTGTCGCGGCAGCTCCAGGGGTGGATGAAATCGACGGCGTCCTTCTTCTCCAGAGGCGGCCTGCTCCGGCGCAATTCCGGAGATGCGCTGATCGCCTTGCTCCGGCTACGGGGTGGAACGATCAGTGAGGTGAGGGGACTGAAATGGTGTGCTTTAATCGGCTGGGGGTGGCCTCCTTTTATAGGCCCGACGGCAAGACCTAACGGGATGGGCAGGCGACGGTGGCGACACGGCTACGGGCAGCTAGAGGCATGGCCGAGTTTGGCGATCGATTGGTGGTCTCCTGGCGATGCTCTAGGGATTTAATGTGCGTGCATGGGCGGTGGAAAACGGTCGGGAACGCGCGGTGCTCTGCGCGGTAGAGGCGGCGAACTCCACGGCGAGCGGTGGCTACGGGGTACGGGCGGTGAAATGGGCATGTCTGGCGGGGTTGCTAGGGCGGTGGTGATCACGCGTGCACGCGGTAAGGGCGGCACACGGTCTGTGGGCCTGTGTCGAGGGTGGCGCTCTGGCGCGCTCTCGGCATGCGCTCAGAGAAGCTTGGAATGGCGTGGGTGTGTGGTCCAGTGGCTGGCAAGGTTCAAGCGTTGGACAGGGGGTGGCGGTGGATGGTGGGCTACCTCCGGGACATGGTGGCTAGGCGCGGCGAACACTCCTGCTAGCTTGCCATGGTCGGCTGACAAGGCGGTGCTCGGGTTGGCATGGTATGGTGCAAGGGGTAGGGGCTAGGGGTGTTCAAAGCACTGGTTGGCACTGGGGGAGACAAGGGTGATCAATGGTGAACATTGCTTAGCCAAATTACTGCTCAAAACAGTGAAGTTTGGCCAGTTTGATTTGTTGCCTCCAAGTGTTTGATGAAATGGCCGCAAGAACTTAAGTTTTGAATTTTGAAAAGATTTTTGGTGGGTGTGCTAGGCATGTGCTGGTGATACTGTGGATGCTTGGGTTTTGAAAATTGAGCTTGTTTGAGTGGTTTTTGAAAAAGTGGGATCTTCCCATATGGTATAGATTCAATTTTAAACTGTCATTTAAACTATGCATTCAATTTTTTTTGGATGATCTCAAGGTGGGCCTTGGTGCTTTGTTATGAGTACTATCAAGGGGTGCAAAGATCCATACATGTCTCTGTTAAGTTCTGAAAGATAGAGATAGCTGTAACACCCTCAGAATCGGACCTATGCAAGTTTGAGCAAAATTCGCCAAACCCGCATAGAAACGATTCAAAGGTGCCCACCAGGCACTTTCGTGCGGGTGGAAAACGAAGTAATAACATTACACAACAGTCCTCGATGGGACCCACAGAACAGATATATATATATATAACAACGACTCCATGAGTCAAGAATACAGATATACGATACAAAGATCCAAATCACCTTGAAAACGAGAGGGCGTCCAGCTACGGACAAGATGCAAATGGGGCTAAGAGCCCTGAAGAATAACCAATGGCGTCCATAACCCTGCCCAGGCCAAGCTAGAAGGGTAACCACCTTCTAACGTCGATCTCGAGAACACCTTAAACAAAAGGTGCCGACAAAGGGCAAAGGAAAAAGAGGAGCGTCGATCTTGAGGCCAAGACAGCGAGTCTAGAATTCGCGGTCCTCGCCTACATAGGTATGGTGGATCAAGCGGCGGCAACATGCACTAAACAACCTATAGAGACTCGATACAATGGCGGATATCGAGAGAGGATAAGAAAGACCTATTCGGATCCAACTCAAGCTAACACCAAACAAACCCATCTGGTGTTTCCCCTCGAGACCAAACGAGGAAGTCAACCGAGGAACTCACATTGGCGCTTTATTTATTCGATTATCGTTGCAGCAATTACTAGTCGTGATAGATAATCATCCCGATAAAGTAAGCGATGGGCACTTTTAGTTAACCATTCCGTTATAGTTGCAACACTTACTAATCGAATCTGAGATAGCATGAGATAACCCAAAACCCAAAGTTGTTGGTACTTTTATTCAGCCATTCCGTTGTAGTTGCAATACTTACTAGTCAGGTACAATGGTCGCAAGCGACACTCCAAACAAGCAATGGTGGGCAGTATTATTTAGCCATTCCGTTATAGTGAAGCTCATTACTAGTCATTATAAAGTCAAATTTATAGCAATAAACTTTAGTTATGCTTGTCTATGATCGAGATACTGTGCTCCAAGTCGACCATATCCGCGGACACGGCTTTCAGAAAGTTTTACCGGCGGGTGCACCAATAGCAACACACGCCGATCAACCTCGGAAAAACCAAAACAAAACCCAACGAGGCTTTCACGATGAACAATCACAGGATTCAGAATATTTCAGGGTCCACCCTTAAAGTAGAACCATAGCAACGGCGGCTCCGAGACGGACTTAAGGTTGTGGGGGCCTGTGAACGATCGGGAACCCGAAGTGTGGCTGGGCTTGTCGACACATGAATCGTGCCACGATCCTAAACAGTACAGTGTGCTCCTCGCACAATCGTAAATACATAAGTAGCATGGCATAAGTACAGGATCGTAAATAAAACCTCAAACTAGTTTGTGGCCCCAAGAAATAAGACTGAATCAAGCTCGGCTCTGGGGGTCCCATATACCTCCCGGATGTGGATAGCGCGATAAATCAAGGAACATGTATCAAGTACTCGGGGTCCTACGGGACACAAGTGGGCGTTCGGAAACCAAATATTTTATATCACCCACCGATGCCTCTGCTTATTCAATTTTAGTTGTTAAACAGGAATTAAAGTGTGCGATAAGTAAAACTATGATCATCTCCAACATCAAACATGCGGCATTACTCCAACAACTGTGGCACTTGACAACACGCAACAGCACTTGAGCAAGCGACTACGACGCGCAAGTCCAACTATCTACCAAACAACAGGTAATAGGTTGTGTCCAAGGCAATATAGGGTTGCAGGGTATATCACAGGTACGGAAACTAAAGCATCGCAACACGTATAGCGATAGATCAACAGAAGGAGTAAAACACTATAAAAGTAAGATAGGTAGAAAGGGAGATGCTCTTTGAAAACATTGCCAAGGTTCAACCGAAGATCGGGGCGAAGCTCACATCAACTCAACGGCCTTATCCGCGAAGAAGCAAAACACTAGAATAAACACCGGATGCAATATTTAATACAACGGCAGAAGATCGGCATGATGCATGTATGATGCATGGCATGGCAAGGTGCGATGCAATTAGGTCATATTAAGCGGAACCGGGGTCCCGACAATTAATATATGGTTCAAGTTGTTTAAACCCCCGCATATTAAATGTTGTTTAGCAAGACAACAGATGGAACCGGTTCGCTACACATGTTTAAATGAGGCCAATATAAGGCTAGATTTGCCCGCATATGGGCCCCATATTTAATTAGAGGTGAATCGGCATAAGGCCCCCAACAAATGATATGCATGCGAGATGACAATTTAATATGCAACAAGTTGTTATTACTTTTATAAAATAGGGTTCTCGGATAAGGGGTTCACACTTTAGGGGGTCTCGACGAACTTGGGGTTCCGGGGTTCGGGGTCGGTCTCAGGGTCCAGGGTTTGACGGGTGCGTTCTCGGACTCCGGGATCGTTCTCGGTAACGGGGTAGATATTGTCGCATTCGCGGTCTTCGGGTCATGTCGACGGTCCTGGCGTTCTGGATGAAGTACTTGTCGCGTCGGGGTCTCGGTGTCCGGGTGAAGCACTCGGCGTCCTCGAGGGAGTACTTGTCGTTCCGGGCTCTCGACGAATCTTGTCGTCCGAGAAGAAGATCATGTCGCATCCGTGGCCTTCGGGTACGGGTTCTCCGGGCTCCCATGTAGGGGATCTTGTCGTCGCGTCGAAGAACTCGGGTTCGGGGTCGGGTGGCGATCTTGTCGTTCCGTGTAGGCGTCCTCGGTGTCGGGGAAGATCGTGGGGTTCTACTTGTTCGTCGTTGACGGACTTGGTTCGTCGTCGGGTCTCGTTATCTTCGGGTTCCGAATAAGGGCTTAGCGCACAAGAAGGGGATGTCCGGTTACTTAAATCGATTCGGACCCGGCTTATTTCACATGGTCACCTCATCCCGGCATCTTCACTCAAGCATCCATGTGCAAGCACATCACCGCAGGTGCGAGCAAGCAGGAACGGAGGCACAACGGCGAACTCGCCGGGACGAGGCCGAGAGCGGCTGCGTCAGGCGGATGGGAGAGGGACTGTAGGACGTCGGCGCTGGAGAGGAAAACCGGGGCGGCTCACGACAGGAGGAAGACGATGGCGTGCTCCTGCGGGGTGGAGGCGCGAGGGAAGCGGTCAAAGGAGGCGGGCGGAGGTGGCTCAGGCGCTGGCCGGGCAGGAGGATCCGCGATGGCGGGCGTCGGCCAGGCGGACGGCGAATCCGGGGAGGGGCCAGAGGCGACGCCGGAGGATCCGAGCACCGGGCCGTCCAAGGCGGACGCAGCAGAGGCGGCCGCGGCAGCAGAGGTGGGGGTCGTGGTGGCGAGGCTGGGCGTGAGGCTGGGCGACAGCGTAGAGGAGGCGGAGGGGCGGTTGCGGCGGAGCTGGCGACGAGGGAGTTTGGGCCGAGGCGGCGAACTGGGCGGGCGCGGGACCAAGTGCTGGTCGGGCGAGAGAGCCGAGGCGACTCAGCGCCGTCATGAGCTGGGGAAGAGAGGCGGGAAGAGGCGGCAAGGAGAGGCTTCCCAAGGAGGAGGCGAGCCTGGAGGCGGAGGCGGGCGCTGGAGGGGCCGCCAGAGAGGAAGGGGAAGAAGGGGGAAGGACGGTGGGGCGGTGCTCGGGAGAGGGAAGGCCGCGGAGGGAGAAGGAACGCGGGGGAGAGGGAGCTGCGGGAGGAGGAAGAGAGGAGGGAGCAGGCGGTCAGGGTGGAACCGGTGGGCCAGGGCGGCCAGGGGCTGGTGGTTGGTTGGGGAGCCAGGGTGCGTGCACAGGTGGGGCCACGTGGCAGAGAGGCGCCAAGGCGTGTGTGAGTGGTGTGTGCTGGGAGGGGTGGTGTGCTGGTGGGAGAGAGAGGAGAGAGAGGGGATGAGGCTGATGTGGCAACAGTTGGTTGGTGGGAATTTTGGGGAGGGCGACGTGGCGTCTCGTGATAGGAGGGGGTGAGGTGGAGGCTGGGCTGGGTAGGTAGATTGGTAGCTGTAGGATTAGGTGGACCGATTTGAAAAATGGGGGTGGTCATTCGGGTCGATTTGGCCCGTTCGACTGCCCCCGCTAAAACAATTAAACTTTTTATTTGATTTAAACGGGCCGTGTGCAACCGATAGCGGCCAAAACAAAAAATTCCGGGGACCCGGTTTTGGTGTTTGAATTAAGATGGGGCGTTTGGAAAACAAATCAGGCTTTGCGAAAATAGTTTTTGACAAACAACATATGATGATGACGATGCAATGCACAAATTCAACGCGATTTTCTAGTAGTGGATTTGCGGGATGCCACAATAGCCAAAGTAGGCATGGGAGTTAATTTGGCCAAAGTGACCATTCCTCTAATTTGTTTGTTTTGACTTGTTTGTCTTTGGGAAAATTTTGGGGATTGTTTAGATGATGTTTATTTCACCTAAGAATCATTTTACAAGCAAAGAAGCACATAATCATGTCAATTCAAAAGAATCCAAATTTTGATATATACACATATGAATGCTTTCATATTTTTATTTTGAAAAGTTTTTGTTAACCCTAAACTTGGTGATTAGAGTTTGATGATCCAAGTTTAGTATTTTTGGGATGTTACACGTGCCCTGTAAGTCGCCACCGTCACCCTCGTCCGTTAGATCAGGATCGTTCGGTTTAGATTAGAAGTTGTGGCGTAGGGTTATCAGCGAATCACGCTGTGGCGCATGGTAAGTCGCGACAGCGCGCCGCATCAGCGCCGCTTCGCTTAGCTGGGCCAATCGGAAACTGCCACTTGTCGCGATTCTATTAGGGTTAGTTTTTGAATTGGCAGATTATACCTAAAACTTGCGAAATTCATAGAAATTCAACCGTTTGGCCAAAATTTGCGTGTAATATATCGTTGGATTCACAAAATTGTTTAGAACACAGATCTGGAATAATTTTGCGAGTTTGTAGTAGTATTTATGTGTAGGATTTAATATCTAGTTTGGAGTGTTTAATCCATAGAAAAATAATTAGAACTCCGTTTTAGTTGCTCTTGTTGCGTTGGCTTTGTTTTTACAATGCCTACTGACCAAAATTATAAAACCTTGATTAAGATCCTTAGATCTGATTCGGGGATGCTTAGATGGTTAGATCACCTTATGAGCCTATAAATTAAAGTAATGATCCAAACTAATTAATATTTGTGGGAAACTAATACTAACAACATCCACAACACATTAGTAACCCAAAAAGGATACCTAGGTCAAATTAGAAACAATCTTGCATAATTACCATGTTGCATGCATGCATATTATATTATCTCTGTGGCATTATTTTGTGCAAGTTGTGATTATATCTATATTTGTGTTTCGTTAGATTGTTCGGAGTGCGCTGAGGAGTACTATTGTGTAGAGTGCTGCTCGGATCAAGGCAAGTGACACCACTTGTTCATAATTTTTGTCCCAGTTTTGATTCTATGCATGCGATCTTCAAAATTCTTTAGTATGCATGTGTAGGATGTTCTAGTACAATTTTTCCTTAGTATTATTTTGCAAGTGCGATGATTTTATAGTATGCCATGAGTAGCTCCATACTTAGGATTTTTCGCCTCCTAATAGGTTATCCCTGTTTTTGCTAAGTATTGCTTGCTATGCTATATATATAAAGTACCATTGGGGGGTTCGAAAGACAATGAATTTTTCTAAGTATTAAGGCTCTCTGGAGCAAACATTCTTTCTCAAATCCACTTCAAAATAAACTAAGTTTTCTTCTGGGCAGAATGGTTGTCGGGACAACGAGTGAGATTTTGGTGGAGGATGGCCGCCCAGGAATCAAAGAAGTCTGCCATGTTTCAGAATTCAGAAGCTTCCAGTGCAACCAAAATACATATGGGCTCTGTCTGGGCCTAGTACTTAGTGGGAAACCTCACCTAGGTACCAACATTTGGAGGTTATTTCCACGGTTGGATCTGGAAGGAAGAGGGGCTACTAAGGGAAATCCTCGCCATGGTCTTGTATGTAAAAGGACTTGATCATGGATTGTGGGTAAAGTGCACAAACTCTCAAGAGTATTGCAATCTGATCGATCAGCCGTGTTCACGAAAACAGAACAACATTGAGCATTTGAAGGATGGAGCCCGTGAAGGATCTTCCTCTCTCTCCCTTTCAAAAACTTAAAGTTTTTCTAAAAACCCAAGGCGTGAGTCATATCGCTATTGGGAGGGTTTTGGGAACTTGGTGACTAATATCCAAGTGTTAGGTTGTTTGGACACTTGGTGAGTAATATCCTCGTGTTCCATTCGACCATATATTTATTAAATAAATGTTTACAAAGTAGGGAATTCTTCTCTTCTTCTCCATACTGAAGAAAACTAGCTTTGAGCAAATAAACTCCACAGCCTAAACTAGCCTTTCATGTAGAGTAAGTATTTTCCTTACTTGGTGTAATTTGCCAATACATTCAAAGTATTGACCCAACTTGTTGGCTGCACGTCTTATGTGTAGAATCCGAAGATTGAAAGGTGCGTAGGGATCACGAGTCTACACTCGACAAGCCTGAGGCGTTGATGAACTCAAGCTGCTTTATGTTTCCGCTGTTATTTTGAGCTAGCTTAATGCTAAGCAAATTTGTAATAAACTCATACTCTGTATTCTCCGTGTAATAATGACATTGTGTTTTACATGATATTGATCGACTGTGAGTGATAGCTATGGATCCAGGGACTAGCATGTAAATCATAGGGACTTGGGATCTTTATTGATCCAAGTTCACAACAGATGGTATCAGAGCATATCGTTGCCTGTAGGACGTGACCCTAGGATTGGAACCACCTTTAACTTATGTGCCTTACTTGCTTTTCCTTCTAAGTTATTTTTCGCACTTCTAGTTCCTGCTTTCCTCTACTTGTTTAAGTATCTAATCTTAATTCTTCTAACTTAAAGATGACAAGCTTACTCTAAAACACCGTCGCGGACATCGAGCCCCTTCGCTTTGGTGGATGCCTCATGGATCTCCTCACGCGTTTGAACCTTCCCCTGCCAACAATCTAGGGAAGCACAATGAAGAAACTCCACAAGGACGCCTGCTGGGGAGTCAAAGTCATACAGCCAGGACAAGAGCAAGGCAAGAACCCAGAGGAAGACATAGAAATCCACATCGTTATCGACTCCAAGGAGAAGGCCCTTAGCATCAGCTTGCAGCAGTGTTGGGGAGATAACCCCGGATAGGGTAAAGACGGGGAGAGACGAAAGGATGTTCCCCGTCTAGTTTCCGAGTTACGGTCTGAGCCGGCCGAATCATGTAGAGGTTGGCCGATATAGGAAAGTACAGGATCCTCGTAATAATGGCAGGACATTACCCGGCCGAGATACTTCCTAAGTCGGCTGGGTTAGCCCGAGTAATCTTAATACAGATGAAGGACAGGCCGAACTACGGGAGGCAGGGCCGAATGATACGAAGCTTGCAGGAGAAGGAGAAGCTTAAGTCAAACCCTAGCTGCAGGCTAGGGAGAATCTGAGCAAAGCCAAGCACTACGGACAAAGACGCAGAGCGACAGAGAGGCAGAAGAGGTCACGGAGGAGAGAGTCATGAAGCCCGAGGCGTGCAGGAGGGGCCCTCTGGAACCTTGCCGCCATTAGGGGAGCGACAGGGAAAGGGAGGTGCCGAACTACTATATCGGGACAAGCATATTCCTCGAATATGCTTGCCACGTCAGCCCTAAAGGAACCCAAGGCTCTCCTTTATAAGGGGAGGCTTGGACCCTGAAGAGGGGATCGGGTCATTCTTAGTACCGTTAGGCTGGAAAACTTCTCCCTTTCTCCTCGTATACAGCTCAAGGAGCACTTGTAACCCAAGGAAGGAGAAATAAAGATCTTTGCATTAGTCTTCTGTGTGTAGAATTAACTACATCTTCCCTCCCCAGATCCCACTAGCATCCATTGGCCCCAAACTTTAGCCTACCCATGGCATCTGCCGTGCCACCACCACGACAGTTGGCGCCCACCGTGGGGCCAGCAGCGGTGCTAGCTGGAGTTATGATCCGGATGGGAAACTTCATCAACACGGGCGAGCGCGTAGTTTCTGGCTTGGTCCAGAGATTTGATCTCTGTGACTACGTCAGTGACAATGCGGGCAGCTTCAGGGGAAAAACTCCCCCGCGCAATGGTGTCTTCATCAACCTGGGCGCGCACAGGGTCTACGTCGGTGTCGACATCTCCGGCATTTATCCTCACCAAGTTGTTGTTGCAGGAGAGCCACCACTTAACGATGCGAGCCGTCTGCGTGGGGCGCATCCTGTAGGCGGCGTCGAGGTGATGGTCGCGGCCGGAGTGCAAACTAGAGTAGCGGCTGCCGGGTCAACCAGAGAACCCGCCACCGGTGTACAGGGCACACCCAGGAAGACAGCACCACCACCCACCGAGGTAATCCTGCCAGCGACCAACCTGACCGAGGTGCAGGACACCACCCCAAAGGCACCAAGAGTAAGAGGGCCACCTCTGGAAAGGCCAGAGAACATTCTTCAGGCGACCATAGAAAACTTGACTACGCCTGTAGCGCCAATACTTGATCCGGCGAATGCTCAGGCAGAGTTAGAAGAAACCAGGCAAAAGGTGCTGGTAGAGGCCAAAAAGGTGTTGGCCTTGCAGGAGTCCTTAAACAGGACTCTACGAGAATATGCCAAAGCTAATAATCTTGACGTCGCGCCCGAACGGGTGGACGAATTAAGATTGAGAGGGAAAAATCTCATAAATGATATCAACAAAGAGCATGATGATCATAAAGCAGAATCAGTTGATTTGGGCTTGCCGAGGTACAGTACCCCGGCAAAAAACCTAAGAGCGGCAAATGCCGCAGCATTGGAGTTAGAGGGGTTGACCGGCGAAGCCCGGCAGAAACAGCAAGAAAGAGTGAACGAGCTGGTGCGCATCGCGAACCAGCAAAACGAAGAAATGCTCAGAGCAGACCCGGAGAGGCCGGGGGCCTCGCGAATGGTTCACTCGGCAGGAGCAGCACCTGCCTTGTCCGTGGCAGCAACATCTTCACCCGGAAATAATGCACGGAGGGACAAAGTAGTAACCTCAGGAAAGAGAAACAAGCCAATTGTTCCATATGATCCGGCAATGGCCGGAAAGGCAAATGAGAACAGGTGCAATGCAAGCCGAGGTAACAGCGGGGAGAGGAATCCCAGCCGTATTGAGAAAGACGGCGGAAGCCGAGGCAATGGGGATCTCGGCAGAAGAGAACCCGGAAGAGGCAATCATGAGAACAATACCCCGGTCGAAGTAAGGAGAGAACAGCCACTTAACCTGCAACCAAGGCATGAACCCCGGCAGGAAAGAGAAACAAGGCCAGCCCGCCACAATCAAGTTAATGAAAGATACAATGATGGTTATTCCGAGATGGAATATGCGATCCTTGGCGGAAATAACCACTATGGAGTACAAGACAGAGTTCTGTACAGAGATTTGCCATCAAATGATGCAAGAGTGAAGCTGGACCGGCTATACAGGTCCGAGTTGTTGGAAGAACAGGGTCCACCAGGTCCGACTTGCTTTGTACCACGGATCATGGGCGAACCACCTGTGCCGAACTTTCAGCTAGCAAGGGGCACGAAAACATATAATGGGAGTACCAAACCACAAGACTGGTTGATTGACTATGCCACTGCTGTGAAAATAGCAGGTGTAAACTTACGATGGGCAGTACGGTATGTCCCGCAAATTCTGGAAGGACCAGCTAGGGTGTGGCTGAATAATCTACCAGCGGGCAGTATCAATTGTTGGCTGGATTTTGAAGAAATGTTTGTCAGCAACTTTACCAGCACATACAAGAGGCCAAACAGGCCACAACAGTTAGCCATGTGCAAGTAGAGGCCGAATGAAACAGATAGAGAGTTTTTAACTCGGTGGTGTAACCTGAGAAACTCATGTGAAGGAGTTATAGAATCGCAAGCAATAGCTTGGTTCGCACAAGGATGCCGTTATGCCAGCGTATTGTGGCAACGTCTGCAAAGAGATATGCCAATCACATTGGCAGAAACTATCAGAATAGCGGACTCCTACGCGTTAGGAGACCCAACGCAACCAGAATTAATGTCAGCGGATCATCGGGAGCAACAGGACCATTATGCGAGAGATTTGTTCGGGTCATCCAGGCGCGGTGATTTCAGAGGAAGAAGAAGAGAGGAAAGGCCGGATTATAGATATAATTCGGCTCAAGTGGCGGCAGTAGCGCAAGATCCGCCGAGTCACGGAGCGACTCAGCGGCAAAAGAATGGTCCTCAGCAGTGGACACCAAGGAATGAAGTAAAAAGGCAGTGGACCCAAGAGCAAAAGAAACAGTGGCAGGAGAGGCCGAAGTACACGTTCGAATCTATGTTAGATCAGCCGTGCAAATTTCACCCATCAAACCCATCCAGGCCAGCCAACCATACGACCCGCCAATGTGCATGGATGAAAAATGCTATGGGAAACCTCGTAGGTATTCAGGCACCCCATCAAGCGCATCAGCAGCATCAACCACAGTTAATTGGATCAAATGCACAGCAACTGATGTTACCACCCCCTCCCCCGAGGTACGATAACTCGGATCGGAGAGATGCAGTACATCAAGTGATGAACCAAGTCCAGGATGGAAGGACAAATCCGGCAACTACTGGACGCAATGATTACAGAGAACATCATCAGTATTATTGCGTGTTCACAACGAAACATCAAGACAAGCAAAGTGTGCAGTGTCGGCATATGGAAGTAAATGCAGTTATGCCTGCAATACCAAGATATGTGCCTTGGTCAGATCATGAGGTAACTTGGAGCATAAAGGATCACCCCAAGATAATGCCGAATCCTGGATCATATGCACTCGTGTTGGATCTGACATTCGTTGGACCAAGCATCAATGTGAAATTCTCAAAAGTACTCATTGACAATGGAAGCAGTATCAACATCATGTACAAAGATACCATGCATAAACTCGGAATATCACAGAACATGTTGCAATCCACGAGGACCACTTTCCATGGGATAGTAACAGGGCTTTCATGTGAACCCATTGGTAAGGTCCGAGTGGATGTGTTATTCGGCACAAGAGATAACTGCAGAGCAGAAAACTTAGAGTTTGAGGTGGTGGATCTAGAGAGTTGTTATCATGCTTTACTCGGACGGCCAGCGTTGGCCAAATTCATGGGCAGCTGTCATATAAGTTATCTGAAAATGAAGCTACCTGGACCACAAGGGGTGATAACAGTAGCAGGAGATTACAAGAAGTCAATGGAGTGCGCTTCAGCCGGGTCAAATTTGGCCGAATCATTGGTTATAGCAAGAGAAAAAAGAGGGATTCAGGAGGTAGCAGCCCTCGCTCAGTCGGCACAGCTGAATATGCCGGCACTATCCAATCCGCATGGCAGTGTCTCCTTTCAGCCGACTAAAGATACCAAGAAGTTTCAGATAGATGAGCAATTCCCGGAGCGTACTGTTACTATTGGTGCAGGCCTGGATGCTAAATAGGAAAGCGAGCTCACCAACTTCCTCCGTGAGAATCGGGACATATTTGCATGGTCAACTTAGGATCTGCAAGGTGTTCTGAGGGAGTTGGCTGAGCACTCTTTGAATGTGAGGCCAGGAGCAAGGCCGGTGAAGCAACCTCTCCGCTGCTT
This sequence comes from Avena longiglumis, assembly GCA_030063025.1. Classification (NCBI taxonomy): domain Eukaryota; kingdom Viridiplantae; phylum Streptophyta; class Magnoliopsida; order Poales; family Poaceae; genus Avena; species Avena longiglumis. The sequence continues at coordinate 151,224,858 of CP125977.1, read as the reverse complement.
CGCCGAAGACAGGATAAAAATAATAGGGGATGAAATAGCTCGGCTCCTCGCAACCGGGTTCATCATGGAGGTGCTGTATCCGGATTGGTTGTCGAATCCGGTGTTAGTAGAAAAGAAGAAAGATGATCTGAATGTAGCCATTGTATGGAGAATGTGTATCGATTACACGAACCTGAACAAGGCGTGTCCAAAAGATCCTTTTCCATTACCTAGAATATACCAAGTCATTGATTCGACCGCTGGTTGTGAGTTATTGTCATTTGTAGACGCGTATTCTGGTTTTCACCAGATACCGTTAAATCCGGCCGATCAAATAAAGACTGCGTTTATTACCCCCGTACGGGGCTTATTGCTATCGCACAATTCCATTCGGCCTGCGAAACGCAGGAGAAACGTATCAGAGATGCATGCAAAAATGTCTACACGATCATATAGGAAAAAATGTACAAGTATATGTAGATGACGTGGTCATCAAAACCAAGGAAAGCAAAACGTTACTAGATGATATACGGCAGAATTTCGCGAACCTGAGAAGGTTCCGAATGAAGCTTAATCCGGAAAAATGCACGTTTGGCGTGCCGGCAGGAAAGTTACTCGGTTTTCTTGTATCTAGCCGAGGTATAGAGGCCAACCCAACAAAGATAAAGGCAGTAGAAAGAATGGAGTTGCCAAGATGTCTAAATGATGTACAAAAATTCACGGGTTGTCTAGCCTCGCTCAGCCGGTTTGTATGTCGGCTGGGAGAGAAGGCGCTACCACTCTATCAGATGATGAAGAAATCAGATAAATTCATTTGGACTCCGCAAGCAGACAGTGCATTTCATGAGTTGAAAAAGATGTTGGTCACAGCACCCATTTTGGCTTCTCCATTATCAAAAGAGCCTATGTTACTCTATGTAGCAGCTACCAACAGAGTAGTCTTGTCAGAAGTGGTAGAACGACTTGAAGATGATAAGTCGGTACAGAGGCCGGTGTATTATTTAAGCGAGGTGTTATCCACTTCAAAGCAGAATTACCCACATTATCAAAAGATGGCTTATGGAGTGTACATGTCGGCAAAAAAGCTTAAACATTACTTCGAAGAGCATCCCATCAAAGTGATCTGTGAAGCGCCCATAGCCGACATATTGAGCAACAAAGATGCAAGTGGCCGAATAGCAAAATGGGCAATCGAGTTGTCACCGTACGCTCCACAATTTGATAGGAGAGATGCAATCAAATCTCAAGCGGTCGCTGACTTCTTCGTAGACTGGGCCGAAGTGCAGTATGAGCCACCATTACCAGACCCAAATTATTGGACGATGCATTTCGATGGTTCCAAACTAAGAAATGGTTTGGGGGCAGGAATAGTGTTAACCTCGCCTAAAAGAGATCAGCTGAAGTATGTGCTACAAATACATTTTGCCGCATCCAACAACGTAGCCAAATATGAAGCACTGGTCCATGGATTGAAAGTAGCAAAAGAGATTGGCATACGCCGAATCTTATGTTATGGGGACTCGGATCTAGTAGTACAGCAAGTCTCAGGCAATTGGGATGCATTAGATGCTAATATGGCTTTATACAGATTTCATGTGCAAAAGATCAGTGGATACTTTGAAGGATGTGAATTTCACCACATACCTCGGGCAGAAAATGATGCCGCAGACATGTTGTCAAAACTTGGATCAACCCGGCAGTCAATTTCCCTGGGTATTGCCCTGGAACACCTCAGGAAACCATCAATAATCCCATCACCAGAATCCGAATCTATCTTTATTCCGACAAATTCAGAAGAAGATAATGCGCCAATGGAAGTAGACCAGCAATATGACTCGGAACCCCCCAAGAGGAGGACTGCATAAGTAAGCACAATTATGGAGAAGGCCGAGGTAGGTATGTCGGCAGAAAACATGGAAATAGACAGTGAGACCACACCAGAAAAAGTCACACCGCTATGGGCGCAACCCATATTATCTTACCTTAAAGACTCGATGTTGCCGAACAATGAAGTATTAACAAGACAAACTGTAAGGAGAGCAAAAGCTTATACAATCATAAACAATGAGCTATATAAAAGAAGCGTCACAAGCGTATTGCAAAAGTGTGTGAGTTCGGCAGAAGGCCAGGAGATCCTCCTAGATATACATCAAGGAGAATGTGGACACCATGCCTCATCTCGTGCCTTGGTAGCCAAAGCATTCAGACATGGATTTTATTGGCCGACAGCATTCAAAGAAGCCAAAGAGTTGGTTGAAAAATGCAATGGTTGTCAGAGATATGCAACCAAAATACATATGCCATCGGCCGAGTTAAATACAATACCCATCACTTGGCCATTTTCTGTGTGGGGATTAGATATGGTGGGACCATTTAAGCCGGCCCGAGGGGGAATGACCCACATATTGGTTATGGTGGACAAGTTCACAAAATGGATTGAGTGAAACCAATAAAAAAATGCGATGGGCCCACAGCAGTGAAATTCCTCAAAGATATTATTTTAAGATTTGGGTATCCGCACAGTGTTATTATAGATAACGGCACAAACTTTGCAGAAGGAGCCTTCGCTAGGTTTTGCAGAGAGAAACACATAAGACTAGATATTGCCTCTGTGGCTCACCCAGCATCTAATGGGCAAGTGGAAAGGTCAAATGGACTAGTATTGTCAGGAATAAAACCACGACTTGTTGAACCACTGCAAAGGTCGGCAGGATGTTGGATTGAGGAACTCCCAGCCGTGTTATGGAGCCTCAGGACTACTCCGAATAGATCGACAGGTTATACGCCATTCTTTCTGGTATACGGGGCAGAGGCCGTGCTTCCAGCCGACATAATACATGACTCGCCAAGGGTTACTCAGTATACAACCTCAGAGGTAAACGAAATAGCTCGGCAAGATACTGTATACCTGCTAGAAGAAGCCAGAGAACTGGCACTGTCACGATCAGCTATTTATCAGCAGAACTTGCGACGATATCACAGCAAGAAGGTGAATCCAAGAGTATTCAAAGAAGGAGATTTAGTCCTCCGACTGGTGCAACGCACGGCCGGCATGCACAAGTTGTCACCTCCATGGGAGGGACCATTCATCATGAGCAAAGCATTGCATAAAGATGCCTATTATCTAATCGACGCTCAATCCCCCGGAAGGAACAAGGCAGACAAAGCTGGCGAAGAAACGAAGCGGCCATGGAATGTAGCTTTGCTTCGTCCATTTTACTCGTAGCATAGTATCTCAAGGTCAAGAACCAATGATGTATTAAACCTCGGCATCCAGAGCAGTGACTCGGGGAATGCCATATGTTATTTCAAATTTCATCTTATGTATTGAACCTCGGCATACAGAGCAGTGACTCGGGGACTGTCGTAAGTTATTTCAATTTCATCTTATGTATTTGAACCTCGGCATCCAGAGCAGTGACTCGGGGACTGCCATATGTTATTTCAAATTTCATCTTATGTATTGAACCTCGGCATCTAGAGCAGTGACTCGGGGACTGCCGTATGTTATTTCAATTTCATCTTATGTATTTAAACCTCGGCATCCAGAGCAGTGACTCGGGGACTGCCGTATGTTATTTCAATTTCATCTTATGTATTAAACCTCAGCATCCAGAGCAGTGACTCGGGGACTGCCGTATGTTGTTTGAATTTCATCTTATGTATTTGAACCTCGACATCCACAGCTGTAACTCAGGGACTGCCATATGTTATTTCAAATTTCATCTTATGTATTGAGCCTCGGCATCCAAAGCAGCGACTCGGGGACTGCCATATATTGTTCCAAAGTAGTAGTCAACCTTTGATGCAAGAAAGGTATCACACTTCGACACTCAGAATAAGAGCAGATCAATCTCGTATGATATTCGAAGATCACGCCTAGATTACTCGGCTAAACCTCGAGAATACAAAGACAGATACATCCTAAAAACAGGAAATCGCAGATCACCAAAGCAAGAATTCAAATGAAAACCCACTTAAACAAAGTTATAACAACTACAAACATATATGTTGCAGCAGTACACGACAAAAGAAATTCAGGTCATACAGGAAACGGACAAATGTTCCACTTACATCGTACGCCCGACATACTAGGGACAAGAAATAACTTAAAGATTTTCAGCTGGAAAGGCAATAGTTGGGTCAGGGGCCGGATGCTACGAGATAGGCGGAGCCTCGGCCGAGGTGGCCTCGCCTTCTACAGACCCAGGTGCAACTTCGGCTGAAGCTTGAAGCTGCTGAGGGGCATCAGTTTGCGCAGTTGAATGCCCAGTACCTTTGGAGGAGGATCGCGCGTCACCATTGCCATCCGAGCTCGAACTGGAGTCACCAGAGGACGCCGAATCATCTTCACCTTCACCTTGTTCAGCCGAGTTACTGTCTGATGCATCCTCAACTACAACCTCATCGTCTTAGTTCGGGAGGAAGCTCGGACCTTCATTCCAGGTATGCACGTCGGCATACTGAACGAGCTGGAAGGCGCGAGCTTGCCGAAGAGCAACAAAAGTGGGGTCTTCAACCCAACGGGAACCTGTGCGCAAATTTCTCAGGATATCAAGAGAAATGTCTTCATACCATGACATGATAACAGTGAGGGCCATATCAGCGCCAGCTCGCCCGGCTGATTCCCTCCAGAGACTTAGTTGCTTCTCAGAGGCCATCAATCTTTTCACCAGCAATTCGACCTCATTGATATTAGGAGTCCCATAGGTATTCGGCCAGAGAACATGGTAGGCTCGGATAGCTGCCTGCACCAAGTCCCTGCCCATAATCTTCATCGGACCAACTGCAGCGCCGACAGCGACCAGGAAATCTTCCATCGAGTATTCCGAGTCAACGTCAGCAGGGACACCTCGGCGCGCACGAGCTGCAAGAACCGCCTTCAAACTAACAGGCTTAGCTTCTGGAAAATGACCTGCACAAAACACGAATGCGTCAGGAGGCAGCAGGGACAAAGAGAAAAATGTAATCCGGCTGTGCTAAGAAACTTACAATGAATATAACTCAACATTATCTGAAGGTCTTTAGTCCAGATGATCTTGCTCTTTTCAAAGCAAGCAATCTCCTCGCTCATTCCACGAGTTTTCAGTTCGGCAGACTCGAGGAGTTCTTTATTCTTCTGCAGCTCTAGAGCTAGTCGATTCTTCTCTTCAGAGAATTCCTGATCGACCTTTTCAAGTTCGGATTTCTGAGAGAGCTTGAGGGTCTCCACCTCAGCCCGCAGGCGAGCTATTTCATCATCTTTTTCTTTTAGCTGCGCCGAATGAGTAGCACTTTGTTCTAAAAAATGCAGCATCACGTCAGGCATGGGCGTGCAATCTTGGTGAGATGCTGCAAAGGTTTGCAACTCGGCTTTACCAAAGCCAAACGAAATAAAAGAGAAGCTTAGCACACATTTTAAAGGGGGGAAAGGTGTAAGATAAGAGGGAAACTAACCTTCCAAGCTCTTGACCTTTTTCTCAAGACGAATGTTGAGATTATTGATATTACCTGTTTATCAAAAAAGTGAGCCGGCATCTCGCGGACAAAACAATAAGAACGTCGAAAATGATGAAAAGGAACTATCGACTTACCAGCCTTTTTTACCACAGGAAGGACTTTCTCATATTTTTCTTCCAGTTTGCGGTGCGAAAAAAGCAACCTTTGAAATTCGGCAGTCTGCCGGTCATGTGCAACCTGAACAATGGAGAAAAATGATGAATGAATATTCAAAGCTAAACCAGATTGAGTCAAGCAAAACTTAACCCGGATCTAGGTGGCTGGATATTCGAAGCTAAACCAGATCCGAATCAAGCAAAACTTAACCCGGATCTAGGTGGCTGGATATTCGAAGCTAAACCAGATCCGAGTCAAGCAAAACTTAACCCGGATCTAGGTGGCTGGATTATCGAAGCTAAACCAGATCCGAGTCAAGAAAAACTTAACCCAGATCTAGGTGGCTGGATATTGGAAGCTAAACCAGATCCGAGTCAAGCAAAACTTAACCCGGATCTAGGTGGCTGGATAATCGAAGCTAAAACAGATTCGAGTCAAGCGAAACTAAAACCAAATTTAGGTGGCTGGATATTCCAAGATCAACTAAACAAAAGTCAAGCAAGCTTTAAGACAGATCTAGTCGGATATAAATTCGAACCCTAGAGATAAAATTAGATTAAGTAAAGCATTATTAAACTTCCAAGCATATAACAAGTTATTTCCTTGCAAGTTTCGGGGACTAGAGCGTATAGTAACATCTGGAGAATTAATCTAAACTTGGCGTATAGCAAAACAGCGATTACCTCATTCATCTTGTTAGTGTCAAGGATGAACTTGGAAGCTTGATCGAAACGGCCGCTAATGTCTGAAAGCTGAAAGGGCTGACTGATTGGATTACCCTCAAACTGATCGGCAGCATTCCAATTATTGGCATATTCCACCAGCGAGTCGAGGTTGTTCCCACTAGCCGTCCGAGTTAGGACTTTACCCCGGACATGTTGTGTAACCACCGCTGCCGCAGGGCTTTTATGAAGAGCAAGCTGGGTGCCGGCTGCCGGAGTAACGGAGGCTTTGGTAGGCGCAGTTCCTTTGCGCAGCACATCGGCAATACTCGGCTGAGAAGAGCCGACAAGGCCTTTCTGGGAAGTGGAGGCCTTGGTGGCAACAATTTTTCTTGCTTTAGAAGAGGCATCAGCAGGAGCCGATACCTCGGTAATGGGAACGGTGTCTTTAGGAGCAGAAGGGGTCACGGTCGCAGAGGGCGCCGAGATAACGACCTCTTCGGCCGGGGCTGGAGTTGCTATAGAGACTGCGGGGGCAGAAAGAGGCTCAGTAGAGGCGCTCGGATCCACAGAGGGGGCAACGGGCTCGGCGGAAAAATCGGAGGGACAAGTGGGATCGATGTCAACGAGAGGAGTCTCAGGCACATCGTGACGAGGAGGCGACTGATTCAGAGCTGAAGGAGATGCAACACGTGCAGGACTAGGAATCCTGATATCTTCAGCGGGAGGAGGAGATGGCTGCCGAGTCACGCGGCTAGTCATGCTAGGACCGCCGGGCTTAACAGAGAGTGGAGCACTGCAAGAATAAGAAAGAAAGAAGGGCGTCAGGAGGAAAGGCGGAAAGAGAGAAACAAGAAAAATGGGCAAAAGGAACTTACCCTGCGACTCCAGGCATGGTCTTACGCCTGGGAGGGTTCGGAGCGGATTTCTTCATTCGTTTCTTAGGGACCACCTCAGAGGCACTCGCAGGAGCACCACGTTTCCCCAAGGTAACAGGGGGCCGGGAAGCAATAGGCTCGGCGTCGTGAACCTGACCGGTCGGATTAGCTGGGAAAGTAGAAGCCGGAAATGCATAAGAAATGGGCATTGCGGCAACTACCTCTAGAACTTGGACCTCCTCCGAATCACCTTCCTCCTCGTGGGCCGAAGTCTTGCCACGAGCGCGAGCGGGGGCGAGGTCCGATTTGGGAACGAATTCTTCCGAGTCCGGCTCCCCAACATCCGGGGCATTCCGGTCCGCAGGCCACGGGAGTGACAGGACCTCAGCGTCTTCGCCCTTCTGTTCTGTGAACCTCTGTAATAAAAAAAAAGAGGAAAATTAGCGAAAACAGTTGCGAAAACAGTTGGAAAGAGAAGCGTTAGTGATTAAACTTACTTCGGGAGGCGGACGATCGCGGGTGAACGGTTTCAATCCCCAAGCCCAATCCTCAGGCATCTCCGTCTTGAAGATAGCTCGGACACGCTTATAGATCAGATAGTTGTCCAGCTCCACGGTCGAGACTCGGTTAGGGTCAAGAGGATTGCTCATGTAGCACAGTTTGTGAGTCCGTTTCTGGAATAGGCAGATTCGGCTACTGATAAAGGTAGCCATCAGATCTTCGTCGCATAACCCGACACGGATAAGCTCTTTAAGCCGAATCTCAAAGGCCTCGGCCAAGGCATGACTATTCCTCGAATTGTAAGTCCAATTCACCTTAGAAGGCGGACCAATGGAGAAGGCAGGAAGCCGAATCTTGTCTTCCGTCCCTCTGTTCTTGACGTAAAAGAAGGATTTGTGCCATTTCTTGCACGACTCTAACCCGGTGACACGAGGAAATACGGACTTCCTCCGAGGTGTGATGGACGCTGCCCCACATTGAGTAAGCAGTTTCTCGGAAGGGTGCAGAGACTTGTCAGGGACTACGTTAGAACGAATCTGGAAGAACTTCGACCAGACGTGCTCGGACGGCCATAGGCCGAAGTATCCCTCCGAGGAGGAGATAAAAGCAGAAAGAGAAGCGATGGCATTTGCAGGAAGATGATGCGGCTGAAGGCCGAAGTAGTCAAGAAACTCTCTAGCAAAGTCGCTAAGAGGGAGACCAAAGCCGCGCGAGAAATGCGACATAAAAACTACATACTCGCCCTCCCTAATATCCGGAGAGGACTCTCTGCCGGGTAAGCGACAGGAGACCTCGGCGGGAATCCTCCGAGTTCGGATAAGCCACTCAATCTCGCGGTGTGTAACGGAGGAACCCTGCCACGAGCCTCGCTCGGGCCCAGAGCTAGCATCGTCATCCTCTACCAGGGCACCACTAAAGGAGCTAGACATGAGTTCGCCGGAAAGATCGACGGAGGAAGAACTAGCGGCGGAGGAGGGTTTAGAGCTACGAGGCCCCGTCGTGATTTTGCACAGGAACAGCGGCGGAGGAGCAGAGGAACCGCCGCACGAATACAAAATCGAGACAGAGAAATCTAGGATAAAGCCTAGGCGACGCGGCCGGAAATAACTCACCGGCGACGACGCCGAAGCTAGCGAACGCGGACGAGGCAGACGGAGCGAAGCGGCGGAGTCCTCGCCGTCAGAGGTTCTCTTGAACGCGCGGCGGCGGAGCTGCGAGCGGGCGCGGAACCGAGAGGAAGAAGAAGGGCGCAGGCGAACGAAAAGGAGAAAGTGAATCCTCCAGCGCCGCGCCCCACTTTATAACCTAGCCGCAAGCAAGGTAGTGGGATCGTGGGTGAGGCGGTTGGCAGCGTGGATCGTGTGCGCGTCACGACCATGCGTCGTTGAGTGGAACCACACCTAGGGCCACACGGTAGCAGAGAAATGGAGCACGAGGCGACGTGCAGCCGGGCGACAGTGCCGTAATCGTAGCCTCGTCAAGAATACCGAGAGGAACAAAACGAAAAGTAATGATGGGGATGACACGTAGGACGAGGCGTATACGAGAAGATACGACAATACCTCGAACAAACAAGGATAAACTCGGAAATGATACAGGACGTGTGTCGTGAAACTGTTACGACCCGGTCGAGGTTATCGGCGGGGCCCTACGAGCTTCGGGGACTAATGTTGGGGAGATAACCCCGGATAGGGTAAAGACGGGGAGAGACGAAAGGATGTTCCCCGTCTAGTTTCCGAGTTACGGTCTGAGCCGGCCGAATCATGTAGAGGTCCGCCGAGATAGGAAAGTACAGGACCCTCGTAATAATGGCAGGACACTACCCGACCGAGATACTTCGTAAGTCGGCTGGGTTAGCCCGAGTAATCTTAATACAGATGAAGGACAAGCCGAACTACGGGAGGCAGGGCCAAATGATACGAAGCTTGCAGGAGAAGGAGAAGCTGAAGTCAAACCCTAGCTGCAGGCTAGGTAGAATCTGAGCAAAGCCAAGCACTACGGACAAAGACGCAGAGCAACAGAGAGGCAGAAGAGGTCACGGAGGAGACAGTCCTGAAGTCCGAGGCGTGCAGGAGGGGCCCTCTGGAGCCTTGCCACCGTTAGGGGAACGACAGGGAAAGGGAGGCACTGAACTACTATATCGGGACAAGCATATTCCTCGAATATGCTTGCCACGTCAGCCCTAAAGGAACCCAAGGCTCTCCTTTATAAGGGGAGGCTTGGACCCTGAAGAGGGGATCGGGTCATTCTTAGTACCGTTAGGCTGGAAAACTTCTCCCTTTCTCCTCGTATACAGCTCAAGGAGCACTTGTAACCCAAGGAAGGAGAAATAAAAATCTTTGCATTAGTCTTCTCTGTGTATAATTAACTACATCTTCCCTCCCCAGATCCCACTAGCATCCATTGGCCCCAAACTTTAGCCTACCCATGGCATCTGCCGTGTGACCACCACGACAAGCAGCTCATTGGTCGCCTATGTGAGCGCCATCACGAGGTTCTCCAAGGACATTGCGGCGGCCTTTTTGGAAGGCGAGATGAGGAAGGAATTCCCATGGAGTTAACCTTTGAGGAAAGGACTTCTACCAAGCGCCAAAGGACCCAATATGAAGACTTGGAGTGCCACATTCATGACCTTGAAAAAGGCAGCTTCCTCGAGATGCTAAGGAAGGATGAGCTATGCGCTCTCATAAAGGAGAAGGAGGAAATAATCAAGCAGCAGGAGGAGGCAATGAAGCTCTAAGAGATGAAGTTCCAAGACCAAGAGAAGAAGTTTGCTAACCAAGAGAAGAGGGTGATAAATAAAAACAAGAGGATTAGGGAACTCAAGCAGGAAATCGAGGGAACTGAAGTGCAGACCGAGGGACTTTGCAAGATAATCAACGATGTGCGTGCTTCCAAGAGGGACTTGTCAAAGCAACTTGAAGATGCGAAGAAGTCAAGCCTAGTGGAGGAACTGCAAGGCGAGAAGGAGGGACTTCAGGAGCAGCTAGAAGCCACTACCAAGAAGCTGCAGGATGAGATAAAGGACCTCCAAGAGAAGCTTGAAGCCACCACAAAGGAGATGGAGCTGTACAAGACAACCCTAGAGTAGGAAGGCTACTCGTTCGAGGACGGGGAAGAGGAAGGCGTGGAAGATGTGTAGTAGTTGGACCACCTTTAAATTCCATGGTAGAACATTATCCGCGATTGTAATAAATACCAAGACATGTTTGGTTTAGTTAAACTTGGATGATTTCTATGTTACTTGTGCTATTTGTGTCTTGTGTGCCTTGTGTATTTTCATAAGGGTAGGAGTTTACTACTTAGTCTTTCTGTCTATTTCTTAACTTGTTGCTCAAACCCCACAGGTGTCGCCAAGACGCGCGAACACCGAAATTCCTCTAGAGATTGCACAATTTTTGGCCACTCAGAACCAGCTGATCCAACTGCTCACTCAGAACAAGCAAAACAACAACAACAACGCGCCACCTCCGCCACCGCCACCTCAAAAAGATCACTTGACTCGGTTTTTGAGGTTGAACCCACCTACCTTCACTAGAAGCGATGAACCAATCATTGCAGATGACTGGCTCCGCACAATAAACAAGAATTTAGACACCGTTCAAGCTCTCAGAGCCGACAGGGTGCATTATGCCGCGCACCAGCTTGAAGGACCCACAGCAGAATGGTGGGATAACTACCAAGTCACCCACCCGGATATTGATGCTATCACTTGGAATCAGTTCGAGTTAGCTTTTCGCACTCATCACGTGGCTGCTGGTGTCATGACTCTGAAAAGGCGCGAGTTTCGCGACTTACACCAGTTGCACCGTTCTGTCACCGAGTATGGTGAGCTTTTCAACAAGCTCGCTCGTTATGCACCCGATGATGTTTCCACTGATGCCAAGAGGCAGGAGGAATTCTTAAGAGGACTCAATGATGAGATATCAATTCAGTTTGTGGCTCAAAAGTTTGACAACTTTCAGGAGCTCTTGGACAGGGCCATTGTGGTTGAATCCAAAAGAAAGAGCATAGAGAACCGCAAGAGGAAGTCTAACCCTCACAAGAACTCTGTTCCGTACCAGAAGCAGCGCACTTCATCACCACCACCTTATAACAATAATGGCCACAACCATAACGGTCATCACCATGGCGGTCACAAACACAATGGGCATAAAAACCGCAATGGAAATTGCAGCAATGGAAAGGATCTCAGTGAGGTGACATGCTTTAAGTGCAACAAGACAGGGCACTATGCAACCACTTGCCGCGAGAAGAAGAATGGCAATGGAAATGGAAATGGCAATGGGAATGGCATTTGACACAACCATGCCAATGGAAACGGGAAGAAGCCAAATCCGTTTGTCAAAACCACGGTGAATCATGTCTCAATGGAGGATGCTTGTGACGCACCAGACTCCGTGATTGGTAAGTTCAAGCTCAATTCCTTTCCTGCAGTTGTTCTTTTTGATACTGGTGCATCTCATTCATTCATATCAAGGGTATTTGTGGATAGATGCAAGATACCCAAGGAGACTTTAAATTCTCCTCTAAGGGTAAGTTCTCCTGGAGGAGAAATAGTGGCAAACTCCAGTTGCCGGGGATTAGAACTAAGGATTGGGACACACATCTTCCCCACAAGTCTAGTAGTTCTGGAGTCACAAGGTTTAGAAATAATCTTGGGCATGAATTGGATGACCAAATATGAAGGAGTCATAGATTGTGCCAAAAGGACTGTCACGCTCACAACACCGGAAGGGAAGAGGATTCGTATCAAGTCAAATTTCGCACTTAAGGAAGTTATGGTGAACTCTCTTAAGGGGGTTAGCTTGGAGGATGTACCCATTGTGAAGGAATACCCAGATGTCTTACCGGAAGAGTTACCCAGGATGCCTCCCAACTGTGATATTGAGTTTCTCATCGACTTGATGCCAGACACAGGGTCGATAGCCAAGAGACCATACAATATGGATGTGGACGAGTTGAAGGAACTCAAGAAACAACTTAGGGAACAATTGGAAAAGGGATTCATCCAACCCAGCGTGTCATCTTGGGGAGCGCTTGTTCTATTCGTGGAAAAGAAGGATAAAACCAAGAGGCTAGTTGTGGACTATTGCTCGTTGAATGAAGTGACGATCAAGAACAAGTACCCTCTGCCTAACATCAATGACCTGTTTGATCAGTTAAAGGGAGCCAGTGTGTTCTCAAATATCAATCTGCGATCAGGCTACTTTCAGCTAAAGATTCAAGAACAGGATGTGCCCAAAACAGCCTTCACCACAAGATACGGATTGTATGAGTACACCGTGATGTCGTTTGGTCTAACCAATGACCCGGCATACTTCATGACCATGATGAACAAGGTGTTCATGGAATATTTGGACAAGTTTATCATGGTATTCATAGATGATATACTCATATACTCCAAGGATGAGAAGGAACATGACAAGCACCTGCGCCTAATTATGGAGAAACTAAGAGAACACAAGTTGTATGCCAAATTCTGGTTAAAGTAAGTGGGTTTCCTTGGTCATGTTGTGTCGGAAAAAGGAGTTGCCGTAGATTCTAGTAAGGTAGCTTCCGTCATGGAATGGGACTCACCCAAGAATGTGGGAGATATTAGGAGTTTCTTGGGCCTCGTAGGATATTACCGGAGGTTCATTGAAAACTTTTCCAATATATCAAAACCCATGACAGAACTGTTGAAGAAGGAAAATAAATTCCTATGGACCGAGGCATGTGAAGCAAGCTTTCAAGAGTTGAAGAAACGCCTCGTAACGGCACCAGTGTTGTGTCTGCCTGATATCCAAAAGGATTTTCAAGTCTATTGTGACGCTTCTCGGCAAGGACTTGGAAGTGTATTGATGCAAGATGGGAAAGTGGTATCCTATGCCTCTCGACAACTTAAGAACCATGAACACAACTACCCCACACATGATTTGGAACTTGCATCTGTGGTACATGCACTCAAGGTATGGAGACACTACCTCATGGGCAAACATTGTGATGTGTTCACATATCATAAGAGTTTGAAGTACATCTTCACCCAAAAGGAGTTGAATATGAGGCAAATAAGATGGCTTGAACTGATTAAGGATTATGAATTGGATTTACAGTACCACCCCGGAAAGGAAAATGTGGTGGCCGATGCCTTAAGTCGTAAAGTTTATGTGAATGGACTTACCGCAGGGGAACTCCCAGAGGATTTATGCAAGCAGTTTAAAGATCTCAGGCTATAAATAGTTCCGAAAGGACACTTAGTGACTATGGAAATAGTTCAAGAGAGATTCAAGGAAGCACAAAAGGGAGATAAGGAGTTGGATGAAATAAGAGTCAAAATAGGTGAAGGGAAGGCAAAAGACTTCCGTCTGGACGAACAAGGAACCCTTTGGTATGGAAAGCGATTGTGCGGTTCCCAATGACTCCGATATCAGAAAGTTTATTTTACAAGAGGCTCACGATTCACCATACTCAATTCATCCGGGTAACACGAAGATGTACATGGATGTCAAGGATAGATTCTGGTGGAATAATTTGAAAAGAGAAATTGTCGAGTATATTTACCTATGTGACATATGCAATAGAGTTAAGGCCGAGCATCAGAAACCAACCAGATTGCTACAACCACTACCTATACCCGACCGGAAGTGGAACAAGGTAGGCATGGATTTTATCACGGGATTACCCCGGACTCGTTCAGGATTTGACTCTATCTGGGTAGTGGTGGACCACTTTACCAAGGTGGCTCACTTTATCCCCGTAAAGACCACATATACAAGTGCTAAGCTTGCCAAGATATATATGTCATGGATTGTAAGTCTGCATGGTGTTCCTAAGGGAATTGTATCAGATAGAGGCACCCAGTTCACTTCAAAGTTTTGGCGACAGTTACATGAGTCTCTTGGAACCAGACTATAATTCAGTACTGCTTTCCACCCTCAAACAGATGGTCAAACAGAAAGGGTGAACCAGATTCTGGAAGATATGTTGAGAGCTTGCGCACTAGACTATGGGTCTAGTTGGGATGATAACTTGCCATATGCTGAGTTCTCGTACAACAATAGTTACCAAACAAGTATCAAGATGGCTCCGTTCTAAGTTCTATATGGCAGGAAATGCAGAACCCCACTGTTGTGGAGTGGAGTTGGAGAACGTAGCATGTTTGGTCCTGAGTTGATCAAGGATGCCGAGGAAAAGGTACGGAAGATTCAAGACAGGCTAAAGGTAGCCCAATCCCAACAAAAGAGTTATGCCGATTCCAAGCGTAGGGATGTAACCTATAAAATAGGGGACCGTGCGTACCTCCGAGTTTCACCACTGCGAGGAGATAAGAGGATCGGAATCAAGGGTAAGTTAGACCCACGTTTCATAGGACCATATAAGGTTCTGGCCCGTAGAGGGAAATTTGCTTATCAGTTGGAGATACCAGAAGGACTGACAGTTCATGATGTGTTTCATGTATCACAACTAAATAAGTGCCACCTGGAAATGGCCGAAACACCGTTAATAGATACAGTTCCCCTGGATGAGGTTCAATTGGAGAATGACCTTACCTATGAGGAAAATCCCATCAAAATATTGGAAACAACCAAAAGGATTACTCGTACCAAGATTATCAGATTTTGCAAAGTCCAATGGAACCACTATTCCTAGGAAGAAGCCACGTGGGAACGTGAAGAATATTTGAAGATGGAACACCCACACATATTTTCTAGCCAACCCGAATCTCGGGGACGAGATTCTTCTTAAGGGGGGTAGGTTTGTAACATCCTAGATTTTATATTAAGATGTTACTAGAAGCATGCACCATCCTTGCATCATTGCATCCTACAAATTAAAGTTCATCAAAAACCCTACCATCAAACCCTAACAAAAACCCTACCATCAAACCCTAACAAAACCCCAATAAAAAAATTCCTCTATGTCAGCAAGAATGAAGTAATCTTGCTTGTCCTTTCCAAAACTATGTAAAAATAATATTCTCTGGTTCTATGATGACCACCTCCTTTTTACAAAAAATTAGAAACTGGTTTCATTTCTTTTGGACTTGGTATGCAAAAGTTATTAAAGTTTTAGTAAAACAGAAAAATGGAAAAAAAGATAAAGAGAAAAAAACCTAACTGGCCTAAGCGGGCCAGCTAGGCTAGCCCGCAACCTACCTACCGCCGCGCCTGGCCGCGAGCGTCGCATAGCACATGGGCCGGACCACTCCACCCAGCCTTCTCGCCGCCCGCATAGCGTGCAGAAGCCGACACCCGGGCCCCACCCCCGTCGTCTTCCTCCCGGAGACCGCGGCGAACGCAGATCCCTGCCATGTCGGGATAACCCAAATCCCAACGGATTCGGCCACCCCCTCCCCCAAGTCTCTGGACTTTAAAAGCCCGACACCCTCTCGTCGTTTCCCCCTCGAAAAGCCCTAGCAAAACACGCCGAATCGCTGCCAATTTTCGAGCCGCCATTGTCGCCGCCGAAGCTCGGAGCTCACGGTTGAGCACCGTCCCCATCGCCCTTGCTCCCTTTATCACCTAGCTATCTTCTCCATGCGATACCGCCTCACCCCGAACTTTTCCTTTCTCCCCTTGTGCAGCACGTCGCCAGGAATCGCTCGCGGACGCTAGTGGAGAGTTGCGGCGACAGGAGGAGGCGAAGGACGATGCAATCTGTTCAAGGAGGACCGCGAGGAGCTGTTGCATCTCGTCGAGCACTCCATCGCCCCGGCGACCAACCAAGATTCCCTCTTCCATCGTCACCGACGCCACTGCCGCCCAACGCCGCCACCGTGCCCTGTAAGTCGCCACTATCACCCTCGTCCGTTAGATCGGGATCGTTCGGTTTAGATTAGAAGTTGTGGTGAAGGGGTATCAGCGAATCACGCTATGCCATGTGGCAAGTCGCGACAGCGTGCCGCATCAGCGCCGCTTCGCTTAACTAGGCCAATCGGAAACTGCCACTTGTCGCGATTCTATTAGGGTTAGTTTTTGAATTGGCAGATTATACCTAAAACTTGCGAAATTCATAGAAATTCAACCGTTAGGCCAAAATTTGTGTGTAATATATCGTTGGATTCACAAATTTTTTTTGAACACAGACCTGGAATAATTTTGTGAGTGTGCAGTAGTATTTTCTGTGTAGGATTTAATATCTAGTTTGGAGTGTTTAATCCATAGACAAATAATTAGAACTCCGTTTTAGTTGATTCTTGTTGCGTTGGTTTTGTTTTTACAATGTCTACTGAATAAAATTATAAAACCTTGCTTAAGATACTTAGATATGGTTCGGGGCTGATTAGATGGTTGGATCTCCTTATGATCCTATAAATTAAAGTAACAATCCAAACTAATAAAAATCTGTGGGAAACTAATACTAACAACATCCACAACACATTAGCAACCAAAAAAGGATACCTAGGTCATATTAGAAACAATCTTGCATAATTACCATGTTGAATGCATGCATATTATATTATCTCTGTGGCATTATTTCGTGCAAGTTGTGATTAGATCTATGTATGTGTTTCGTTAGATTTTTAGGAGTGCGCTGAGGAGTACTATTGTGTAGAGTGCTGCTCGGATCAAGGCAAGTTACACCACTTGTTCATAATTTTTGTCCCGGTTTTGATTCTATGCATGTGATCTTCAAAATTCTGTAGTATGCATGTGTAGGATGTTCTAGTAGAATATTTCCTTAGTATTATTTTGCAAGTGCGATGCTTTTGTAGTATGCCATGAGTAGCTCCATACTTAGGATTTTCCCCCTCCTAATAGGTTACCCCTGTTTTTGCTAAGTATTGCTTGCTATGCTATATATATATAAAGTACCATTGGGGGGTTCGAAAGAGAATGAACTTTTCTAAGTATAAAGGCTCTCTAGAGCAAATTTTTTTTCTCAAATCCACTTCAAAATAAAAATAAGTTTTCTTCTGGGAGGAATGGTTGTCGGGACAACGCGTGAGATTTTGGTGGAGGACGGCCGCCCAGGAATCAAAGAAGTCTGCCATGTTTCAGAATTCAGAAGCTTCCAGTGCAACCACAATACATATGGGCTATGTCTTGGCCTAGTACTTAGTGGGAAACCTCACCTGGGTACCAACATTTGGAGGTTATTGCCATGGTTGGATCCGAAAGGTAGAGGGGATACTAAGGGAAAGCCTCGACATGGTCTTGTCTATAAAAGGACTTGATCGTGGATTATGGGTAAAGTGCACAAACTCTCGAGAGTATTGCAATCTGATCGATCAGTCGTGTTCACGGAAATAGAACAACATTGAGCATCTGAACGATGGAGCCCCTGAAGGATCTTCCTCTCTCTCCTTTTCAAAAACTTAAAGTTTTTCTAAAAACCCAAGGCGTGAGTCATATCGCTATTGGGAGGATTTTGGGAACTTGGTGAATAATATCCAAGTGTTAGGTTGTTTGGACACTTGGTGAGTAATATCCTCGTGTGCCATTCGACCATATATTACTTAAACAAATGTTTACAAAGTAGGGAAATATTCTCTTCTTCTCCATACTTAAGAAAACTAGCTTTGAGCAAATAAACTCCACAGCCTAAACTAGCCTTACATGTAGAGTTAGTATTTTTCTTCCTTGGTGTAATTTGCCAATACATTCAAAGTATTGACCCAACTTGTTGGCTGCACGTCTTATGTGCAGAATACGAAGATTGAAAGGTGTGTAGGGATCGCGAGTCAACACTCGACAAGCCTGAGGCGTTGATGGACTAAAGCTGCTTTATGTTTCCGCTGTTATTTCGAGCTAGCTTAATGCTAAGCAAATTTGTAATAAACTCATACTCTGGATTCTCCATGTAATAATGACTTTGTGTTTTACATGATATTCATCGACTGTGAGTGCTAGCTATTGATCAAGGGACTAGCATGTAAATCATAGGGACTTAGGATCTTTATTGATCCAAGGTCACAACACTCATCCACTATTGAAGTACACTCTCTCAAACATTTTGATGATGGTGATATTCCTTACTCTAAACCTCATGATCAATGCCTAGAAGAATTTGATATTTATGTTTTTAAGCAACATAATTTTAATATGAGAGTGCATAATCATTTAATTGAGAATTCTAGAGCTATTAATAAGTTGCAAGATATTGTGGAAAGAACCTATAATGATGTTAAAATGCTTGTTAAACATTTCCAAATGGTTCAAACTCAAATTGATCAGCTTACTAAGGTGCAAAAAGATTTGCTAGTTAATGCTTCTAGAGAAAAACATGCTTATGGAATTAGAACTAGAGGTGGCGCTTCTACCCAGGATCCTTTATATCCCGAGGGACATCCTAAAATAATTGAGAAAGATTCTCAACAAGCTAAAAATAGTGGTACTTCTTCTAAGAACAAGAAACAAAGACATAAAACAGTTGTAGAATCTTCTGAACCTACTAAAGATCCTAATAGTATATTTGTCTCTGATGATGAAACTAAAAGTGGTAATGATAAGAATGATGCTCCTGATAAAGAAGAAATTGAAGAAGAACCTGAAAGGCACACTAAGAATACTAAGTACACTAAGGAAGATTTTGTTGCTAATAAACATGGTAGTGAAAGAGAGCCTTGGGTGCAAAATCCAATGCCTTTTCCTGATAAGAAACACAAGTCAAAGGAAGAAAAACACTATAACAAGTTTTGTGAGTGGATGAAACCTTTGTTTTTGCAAATTCCTTTGACTGATGCTATTAAATTGCCTCCTTATTCAAAGTATATGAAGGATATTGTATCTAATAAAAGGAAGATTCCTAATGAGGAAAATTTCACTTTGCTTGCTAATTACTCCTTCAATGCAAGGTTCCAAAGAAAATTGGAGATCCAGGTATCCCAACTATTCCTTGCTCTATCAAAAATAATTATGTTAGAACCGCTTTGTGTGATTTGGGAGCAGGATTTAGTGTTATGCCTTTTCATCTCTACAAGAGACTTCACCTGGAAAAGTTGATACCAACTGATATATCTTTGCAAATGGCTGATAAGTCTACTACTATTCCTATTGATATATGTGATAATGTTCTTGTTCAAGTGGCTAATAATTTTTTGATATTAACTAACTTTGTTGTTCTTCAAATGCCTGAAGATGATAGTATGTCTATTATTCTTGGGAGACCTTTTCTTAATACTATAGGTGATGTCATTGATTGTAATCAAGAAAATTAACTTTTAATGTTAATGACAAGGAGCAAAATTTATTTCCCCAAGAAGAATGATAATAAATATGGCCTAAATTCAATTGAAAATATTGAGGGCATCAAAGTTAGAGAAATATATTGTCCTATACCATAAGAAGATTATGAAATTATCATGATTGGGACTATTGCTATCAAGGTCGAGGTAACATAATCATTTAGTGAAATGCAAGTTTTGCTTCATATAAAATTGTTTTGCTAACAAGACCTGATCAACCTTGTTAACAAAAGGATTTTGATGAACAAAACAATGTTTTCACCATGATTATCTTTGTTTACTCTTATTTTCTTTATTCCAATTTTTACTTTTACCTTGCTCATATTTGTATTGCTAGTTGTTTGCATATTAGAGTGTTTTAGAACTTTTGTAGTTTTTGTTTTGATTTGTTTTTCAATCGTTCCAAAATAATTTTTTTCTATGAGGAAATCATTTATCAACTTCTGAAAATTGCTCAAAAATAAAGTTTCTCGAAAAATTCCAAAAATATTATATTAATTTTTTACGTCGAAAAAGGGATAAAGAGGCACCTAGAGTGACCTAGGGGGGCCGACCAGACAGGCACACCACCTGGTGGTGCGGCCAGCCCTGCGGCGCGCATGGCCTTGGTGTGGGCCACCCCTGGCCCTCCACTTATCCAACCACCTACCAGTTCACTCTCTCTCTCGGAAAAACATGGGAAAATTTCTCAAAGCCACGTTCTTGCTGTTCTTCACCGTGATTTTCGATCTCCTTACTCAACCACTCTTTGCTGCTGATTTTTGGAGCATTTGTTCTTTGTTATGTGACTTCTCCGCTTGTCCAAGTAGATTTTTGATTAGTGGATTATATGTTGAGTATTTTGCTACTGTAGGTGTCAGGTTATGTGAGCTTGCATGCTTGTTCTATGCTTAGAGAAATCATTTTTATGCATCTTTAGTCCTCTTGCAAGTCCCTATAGTAGTTCCTTTCATTTAATAGCTTTGAAATTACTTTTTGTGATGTTTGTCTAAAATTTTTAGAAAAGAGAGAAATGGATAACCATACTTTTGGAGAAGTGTTTGAGAGAGACACACCAAGGGTGGAAAGGCCTTCAAGATCAACTTCTCGATTTAGGCCATCATATAATTAAGATCTTAGTGCGCTACGCTTTGGTAATGAGGGAGATGATGGATATGCGCATCCATCAACCTTCCCTTGTTATGATTTTTTGAGAGCTGTCGGGATCCTCGATGAATTCTTGCTTCTAGTTCAAAGGGTTGGTCTAACCGCTTACATGCAAGATGAGAGTGAGCAATATGCTTTGCTCACTAAAACTTTTGTTGAGAGATTCACTTTTACTAACACTTCCTATATGCCAACTATTTCATTCAAAATCCATTATATGCCTAGTACCATGAGCTTGGAAAGATTTTGCAACATTATAGGTATTGTCATGGCTGGGACGGCAAAGAAGATCCAAAGTCGACATGCTGACTTACTGGAGCTCTATCGAGGTGTAACAAATGATGATGACCGCACAGCCCAGCGTGGCAAGATAAGAAACATTCAGCGCCCAGCTCTTAGATACTTTGCTTACTATCTAGCTACTATCATACTTGGTAGGGAGAACACTAGTAATATTTCTAATTATCATTTAGCTTTTCTTGCTGCTGCGCTTAATAAACCAAGTATAATCTCGGTTCTCTCATTGCTCGCCGCCTAGATGCTAGAGGACCCATTGATGGGGGTATTATTGTTGTGTGCATGGTTGCTGCTTTGGGCCTTCCTATTGATCCTAATGATACAGTGCTGGCCCCAAAGATACTTGATCTTGCAGCTATGAAAGCACATCACTTTGTTACTGCTAACTCTTGTACAGAGAGTTTAGTTTACAGGATGTTGATTACTGACGGAGATGAGAGGGAGATTTCCGTGCCACAGCCTGCTGTGTTTAGTATTTGCAGGAAGCCGTGGTCGCGTTCCAAGGAGGAGTTGGAAGAGAAGCTCCACTTTCTTGATTTCCACAGGCAGCACCAGGAGGGGGACGCGCCCTCCTATGACTACTCTGCGCACTACGCCGGGCATCCTCGAGTTCGTATCAGGACGAAGGTACTTCTTCGTCATATTATGGAGGCGCCACTTCTTGGCCGCATTGGGATTGATATCCACTTAGGCCAAAAGCCTAAGTTTGGGGGGGAGGTATACCGACATCACGCTCATCTACATATCATATTATGTCGGTACTTTGCATATCCATGTTTCGCTTTCTTTCTTTTTTGTTTTTGTTCTTTTTTTGTTTCTGCTTTCCAAAACACAAAAGACCAAAAATATTTTTGTTATTTCTCTTTGTTTGCTTATTTACCTTTTAGCTTTGGTTTGCTTCACCCTTTTTAGGTTTGGTTTTTTATTCGAAAAACCCAATAAGATTTTGCTTTGTTTTCTTTTTTCCTTTAGTCCTTGCTTTAAAAAAATCAAAAACCCAAAAATATTTGTTGCTCTTCTCTGGTTTTGTAAAGTTTGTTGCAGGGTTCAGCAGTCCTCAGTGACTCCTTTGGAGTTTGGTTTTCATATTATTATTCAAGCCACACAAGTGAAAGGCAATGATGATGATTTATGACAATTTTAGGTGTGGTAAGAGGCTGGTATGAACTCTATTTGTTTTAATTTTTGTACATATACTCATCTATGTGGGTATGCTTAGTCTGTTCATGCAAGGTGTATGTTAATTAATGAATGCTTAGTATTTCTTGCTCTCTTATGATTAGTTCCAACTTGCTAATAGTTTGTAGCATGTTATATAAATGTTTGCTTGCATTGTTCTATTCATAACATGGTATGAAATATTATGGTATCCTCCTCTAAATGTTTTATTTGAATTGACTTGGCACATGCTCACGCATGCATATGACTAAACAAAAAGAAAGTTAAGCCTCGATGATTTATTTTGCCTCAGAGTTCTTGTGTCACTTTTATGCCACTATTAATTTTGTTTTGGCAAAAGTATGATTATGATAGTTACTGATCTCTCGATTGTCGCTCCCTTTCTATTGCTATCCTTCACTTGTACTGAGTATGAGCTCTACTCATGCATCCAACTCCCCAAAACCAAAGTTGTCAAAAAGTGTCCACCATATCTACCTATTAGCATCATTGCTATCCCTTGCATACTTATTATGCTTTATTTTCTTCCAAATAAAAATGTTTGCCTGTTATGTGAAAATTAGTTAGTAAAGCTCTCACGAACTTGATGGCACATTTTATTTCTTGCACTTAATAAACCTGAACCATTGTGACTATATATGTAGTTATATGCTTGCAAATTATAAGTTGGGAGTTAGCAGAACCATGCTATCATGGGGAACGCTTTCAACATTGCACTTATTCTATTTAGTTGATACATGTCCTTTTGTTTATGGATCCCGGGCGGTGTGTAATATGATGGGAGCTTGTAAGTCCATGGAGTTTGTATATGTATTAGAGAAAAGCTTGGGTGGCTAGCCTAATCCATGCCTAATCATGGTGGAAACTTGCAGCAAAACCATAGTGGCATTTTATGAAGCATCCTCAATAAAAAAACTATTAAAATAGTAAATAAAAATATCACTGAGATGCTCACTGTCCGTTGCCTTGTCATTTTTATATGGGATAGCTCCTGTGTCATGGGGCAAGGGATACCCCATTGGCGGTTCTCTATGATACACATATACTTATAATGACAAGAACTTATGTGAGACCAAAGTTGAGTAGCATGAGGTCTCGGTACTCGTACTCAAGGGGCATGAGATTTTCAACTTATGATCTGTCAAGCATATAACTCATATTTGACCTCACTTTAACCTTAACCATTTAAAGATGCTTATTATAGGGGCAATGAGAGCTCAAAGCTAATTAGTACCATACTTTGAAGCATTTGGAAGCCTTTCAAACCTTTTAATTTTTCTTTTTCTTTTATGCCAAGTCACCATTTATTCTATAAGCACAATCCCGAGAGCATAGCTGTCATTTTAGTGTAATGTGCTTGTCCCAGAACACGGTTGATTGTGACATAACTTTGACGCTTGTATCTTTGATATTTTTACTTCTAGTCTTCACTTGAACTTCAGAGGTTCCTTGGCATTTATGTTTTGCTCCAAAAAGAAAGGAAAGAAAGATACCACTTTATCATATCTTCTTATGAGCATTACAATCTTGCATATGCTTATGTTTCATGTTGCTTATTATTATTGTGTTGGAATCTCTTGATAGCTTGCATGCCTATTGGGTAGACTTATTTGCATACTCATTATTATGAATTTCCTAAGTACTTGCTCATGTGATGAGAATATATACATCTTATGAAGCAAATGTGTTCATGAAAGTTTCTTTTATCGCACCCAGTTTTCAACTGAATTGCTTGAGGAGAAGCAATAAGCTAATCTTGGGGGAGTTGATACTTACAAAACGTATCTACTTTCCCGAACACTTTTGCTATTTTTTCTCCTCTAATTTGTGTGATTTGGATATAACTAACACGGACTAACGTTGTTTTCAGCAGAATTGCTTTGGTGTCTCGTTTTTGTGTAGAAAATCAACTTTCAGGAAAAATCCCAGAAAATATGCTAAAGATCCTATTTTCCCAGAAGACTCACGAAGCCAGAAGACTTAGGGGAGAAGAGGCCAGAGGGGCCCATACCACCCCTAGGCGTGGGCCATGCCTAGCCGCGCCAGGGCATGGTGTGGTCGCCTCGGACTCCGCCTCGACCTCTCCTTTCGCCTGTATATACCCTATGACCTAAAAACACCGGGGGTTCGACAATTTCCAGAGAAGAGTTCCGCTGCACCGCCAACACCAGAAACCGCGATTCGGAACCAGAAACTTCGTTCTGGCACCCTGCCAGGAAAGGGAATTGGAGGAGATCATCGCCATCATCACTAATGCCTCTCCATCAACCATCCATGATTCCCCCATCCATGTGTGAGTACTTCCCCGCAGTAGGTTATGGGGATGGTAGGGATTGGATGAGATCACTCATGTAATTGCATAAGATTGTTAGGGCATGGTGCCTAGTATCTATTGTTAGTGATTTTTGACATTGTTGCAACTTGTTGTGCTTAATGCTTGTCACTAGGGCCCGAGTGCCATGATCTTAGATCTGAATATGTTATTGATTCATGATGATATTATTATTTGTGATCTTACCTGGAAGTTGTGTACACATATCATTGTCTGGAACCCGAGGCCCCAAAGTGACAGCATTTGGGATAACTGGAGGGGATGGATATGATGTGAGGATCAGGTGTTCATGGAGTGTTAATGCTTTGCTCCGGTGCTCTATTAAAAGGAGCACATTAATTGCCTATAGATTCCCTTGAGGCCCCGATGCAAATGGGCTGACAGGACAAAAGATGTTGTGCAAGTTCTCATTGTGAGCATGCATGACTATATACGGAACACGTGCCTATGGTTATTTAGTACTTGGATGCTTTATCTTTATTATCTCATTACAAAATTGTTGCTACTGATAAACTATTGCGAGCAAGACTGTTTTCTGGTGCAGCTGAATTGAAAACTCATGTGTTAAGGCTTATAAATATTCTTTGGCTCCCCTTGTGTCGAATCAATAAATTTAGGCTTTACTTCTCTCAAAGACTGTTATGATCCCCTATACTTGTGGGTCATTAGTCCTCCTCCTCAGCATCCATATGTGGTCAGACCATTAGGTATAGATGAATACAAGCAAATGATGTTCAGTTATCCTATGGTAGTTACTAGTTAGTAACAACACCAACAGTCAAGATGCATTGATACTGTTCGAGCTAGTTACTGTTTACCCTTAGGCTTTAGTTATTACCTTGTGTAAATTGTTACAATGGCTTGTACTACTTAAGTCCAACCGCGTTTGGCATCTGAGCATCTACCTCTGTTATTTCCTTCTAGCATAAATCAATTTAACGATATACTCTATATAGCTTAATATCAATCCGGGTTATCTGTTGGGGGCATCTTCATGTCCATATCTACTATACTTGTCTCAGATTCTTGTTATTTTTATAATGGATTCGTTCTATACTATCGTGATTCCTTATGGGACCTAACAAATTGGTAACTAATACTACGATGATAGGCGGCAAAGTCGATTTGGTATGGGGAGTTAGGTTTAGATCTATAGTAAAATCACTCCCTCCTCACCTTTCTCATGGAAGCGGTGTTGTGAGTCGACGGTGGCATTGGCGACGACGACGTTCTTCTCACGGATAAGGTCGACGACGGCGGCTTGGCGACAGCGACACCAATTTGAGCATAGATTGAGAGTTTAAGGAGGTTTCATGAGAGTACGTATCCCCCTTGCTATAAAATCCTGGCCGGTATCTTGATATGTGTGTGTGCTTCTAGTGGAGGATCTCTAGGATCTGGTGTGAGGTTCAGGTTACTAAACGAGTTTTAGTGTAAAATTCCTCTCCTCTCTAGTTGTTATCACCATATTTTGGCCAAAGACGGAGATGGGCCGTGATCAAGATGGGCTTGGAAGATACATATATTCAACGTGTTGTTGGATCGGCCTAGTGCGTAGATTTGGGCTGCATTGCCCGTGTATCTTGTATCATAGTAGGTTTCGTGTTTGTTTAGGTTCCGTTTATGTTTAGGTAAAGATAGAGTTGTAGAGTTATTCCAAAAGTAGAGAGTCTCCGGACTATAAATATGTACCTAGGGTTATTGAAAGAAAACAACAACCACGTTCACAACAAACACAATCTCGCAAGATCGCCACCCCTTGTTCCTAGGGTTTCTTTCGGGTAAGTGCCATACGCCTAGATCGCATCTCGCGATCTAGGCGATATCTATTCGTTACCGGTTTTACTCGTCAAGCGTTGTTGATGGCAGTAATACCATTATCATAGATTGTTTGAGGCTAGCATCGGTGCTTTTCATTACTATCGCCGGTTATGCTACCTCTAGCTATCTCGCTACCCTTGCATCTTTTCCCAAAGTGCAAGGGTAGCACCTTGCTTGATCTTTATTTAGTCGATTCGATCTGTTATAGTTGTGCCTTGTTCGTTAAGGTTTAGTTTAATATCTACGTAATCAGGCCTTACAACGGGTTGAACGATCCAAGAATGCATAAAGACGTGGCTTATTCGTTCTAGAGAGGATGTTCCTAATTGGCTTTACGTTGGTTATTAGGCCTCCTCTAGGGTTAATATTCTTCATCTTTTGTACGTACCAGGCTCAATCACGCGTAGGATGTTCCAGTTACGTGGTGAAAACATTAGACTATCGTAGATCGATTTAACTTGTAGCGATCAAGCAAAACCCCATGTTATCATAAATCTAACGCAGAACCATGGGGCAATCGGCTTTAGGAGCCGATTTACAGGGAAACCTGGGAGCCGATTACGGCTCGAATTTTACGTATACTTGTTTATCATGTAGGAAATCAATCGGAGCAATCCTTCACCTTCGACCAGGTATAGGTCAGGTGGCATCTCGAACCAATCCAGGGGCGTGTCGGAGCTTTTGCGGGCCGTCGCCCGAGGGACCAGGCCCACCAGATCTGGAGCCTCCGGCTCTCCGTGTTGCCGTCGCTGCTCGCCGGTGGGTTTTGGCAGGCAACACATTCGCACGCCGGTGGGACCTTCAACAACGCTACATCAACACCGACGCTGCAATGGAGAACAGACCAGTCACTTACGATGATCTACCTGACGAGCACAAGGCCAAGTACGACGAGATCAAGGCCCTCTTCGAGGAAGACCTCATCAGCTTTTGAGAGGACCCGACGCATGGCATCGGTGGAAAGGGTTCTCCCAGGGCGCTCTTAATGAGGTGGATCTGCATTTCCTTCGGAGCGCACTGAGCCCCACGACAGAAGTCAACTACATGGTGGCTCATTCTTTGCACCGCCATTCGAGAGCCCGTGAACGCTTTCGAGCGGTCAGTTCGCGTAGTCCAGAGATCATGAAGCATCAGTACTCCCGTCGGGACCTACTTTAGGGACTCACCAGGAGAAAGACCGCTCAGACCAGGCCACAGCTCCGTTCGCACTTGCCTCCGAGCCGCCAGGAGCAGCGGCTTACGTCGTCTACAAGGCGGGAGGCGACCCAGGCGATTGCCAATTCCTGTTTGAGCCACCGAAGGAGATCCCACACGGATATATATGCGCCTACGTGCCGGACTGCAATAACCTGACGCGCACCAAACAGATTGCAACCGCAGGAGTTTCTGCGGCAGGAGTTCTTGGGGCAGGATCTTCCGGGGCAGGCGTGTCCGGAGCAGCTGATGGATGATGACGACAAAGCGTGGCTAGCCAAGTATGCCATGGAACAAGTCATGAGAATCTAGCCCTACAGCTCAACGATTGGAGCAAATCGGCACCATCCTCGAGGGACCGGTTCGCTGCGTCAAGAGAAGGACAATCGGCTATGCAAAGCCGCACTTCAACGAAGTTTGATATGATTCCGCCACCCAAGTATAAGCTCCGAGTTCTCAAGGTTCAGCGGGTCAGAAGGGTCAAGCTCGATCGAGCACATAAGCCGATACCTGGCACAACTAGGCATGATTTCGGCATCGGATCAGATGCGCGTAAGATTCTTTGCGCAATCTCTGACAGGACCAGCCTTTGGGTGGTACACCTCACTACCACCTGATTCAATTCATACCTGGAAGCAACTAGAAGAGCAGTTCCACATCCAGTACCATTCAGAGGCTACTGAGGCTGGCATTGCAGACCTGGCACAGGTGCGGCAGAAGCGAGGAGAAACTGTAGCCGAGTACATCCAACGCTTCAGGACTGTCAAGAACCGATGTTACTCGGCTCGTTTAACTGAGAAGGAAGCGGTCGAGCTGGCCGTGTTGGGTCTCTCAGCACCCATCAAGGACCTGGCGTTCCAGGTAGAGTACAACTCATTGGCGCACATGGCCCAGAAACTGACGATGTATGAGCAGCGCCACCCTGAGTTGTACCAAGACAAATTCAAACGTCCGATAAGCCTGGTCGATGCAGAAGAAGAAGATCCTACGCAGGACCAGGAGGTGGCCGTAGCTGAATGGGCTCGGGGGCGATCTGTGGCCTGCAAATGGGTGAAACAGCAAGGACCTGCGAAAGGGTTCGACTTCGATGTGAGCAAAGCTGAGCAGATATTCGATCTGCTGCTGAAGGAGAAGCAGCTGAGGTTACCCGAAGGCCACAAAATCCCTACGGCTCAGGAAATGAACGGGAGACCATACTGCAAGTGACATCATTCGTTCACTCACGCCACCAACGAGTGCAAAGAGCTTCGCCGCCAAATCCAAATGGCGATAGAACAAGGCCGTCTGATCCTTGGGCAGTTCGCCATGAAAGTGGACACAAACCCATTTCCCGGCGTCAACATGGTAGAACTCGATCGCCCGCGGCGAAGCTGGATTTCTCGCTCGCGTTAATATGACAGGATCGGTACCACCATGACACGTACAAGCGGAAGGCGGTCGCTCGGGGCAAAGAAAGAGAGGGGCTAGTCCACGCGACCGCCCACCACAATGACAAAGCGGTACTTAACAGAGGAACAAGTGAGGAGAGTGCGATATCGAAGCCACATTCCACGCATCTCCTTAACAAGTATGAGCGCCAAGATACCAACGCCGCCGTGGCAGACGACGAAAGATATGAGCACCTTTCTAGGGGACCGTCGAAAGAGAAGGAAGGCGCAGACAGGCATTGGGATTGTCCTTTCTTCAAGTATTGCTGGGGCGCGCGAATGAGCCGATTGCCTACAATCGACAACTGCCCGGAATGCAATCAGCAGAAGGAGGACATGAGGCCAGTGTCAGTATTCAAACGTCTAGGGCCTCTTCCGCCCCAGGGCCGTCACAAGGAGTCCGCTCGAGCAGAAGACCTCGAGAAGCCGAAGGATGACAAGGACGAAGACAGGTATCACCGTCCAAGGTGGTGCCCCGACGGACTCAGACACACCCAGAAGCGTAGAGTGCAGCGGCTGCGTAACTTAGAGGAAGCTGAAGCGCAGTATCTCCACGCTTTGAAGAAAGCACGGCCTGATTTGGCCGTCAAAGTGAGGCAGGCTGTGGAAACGGAAGACCGCCCAACCAGGAAAGAGTGGCGCCCCAAACCGATAAAAGCCGATGCAAAGACATCGGCTGGCACAAACATGGTGTTCGTACTCCCGTCAGAATTCTGCGCGCAAAGAACTGATGAGCTACCCGTGGCACAGTTTGACTGCGGCCCACGGCCGGTGATCTTTGAGAAGCCACGTGAGAAGGGTTACAAACATCTGAAAGCCCTGTACCTACGAGGTTACATCAATGGGCAACCTGTCAGCAAGATGTTGGTGGACACCGGAGCGGCAGTCAATATCATGCCCTACTCCATGCTACGACGTCTGGGACGCTCCACTGCAGATCTGATCAAAACCAACGTCACATTGAGCGACTTCAACGGTCAGTCTTCGGGAACGCAAGGCGTACTGAACGTGGACTTGACAGTGGGCAGGAAAACCGTGCCCACGTCATTCTTCGTCGTGGACAGCAAGAGCACTTACACTGTCTTGCTAGGAAGGGATTGGATTCACGCTAATTGCTGCATCCCGTCCACAATGCATCAGTGCCTGATTCAGTGGGATGGAGACGAAGTGGAGGTCATCCACGCAGACGATTCTATCGAGATCTCCATAGCTGGCATGAACGTCTGGGAAGCAGAAGACCAAGAGCCGATCTCTGGAATCAATCTAGACGGCTGCGAGCGTATTGAAGCTACAAAAAACGGGGTGAGGCTGGTCTTATCCACTGGCCTTACAGAGTAGAAGAGCACACGATCATCCGTGGTACGGCCGATCCCTGCGATCGGCCACAAAAAATAAAAAGCAGCGATCATACGACAAGCAGCTCATGTAGTCGTAGCAGAGAGATGCTCTGCCACTGTAAAATAATAAGGTGTAAACCGTCCTTGGTGATGCAAGCAATGGGGCGATTCGAGCGATCGCCCAAATTATTTTTGTTGTCCTCACCCACCGCTTTGCCCTGTGTTTAGCGTCGATTTGTGGTGACGGAAAGCTAGGGTACGGGTTTACATCACCGATGAGCTAGAAGAGGTCGACATTGGTCCTGGGGATAGGCCACGACCAACATTTATCAGCAGAAGTTAGAGCCGAGTCTGCGGGGGCCCGATGATAGCCCTGTTGAAACAATATCCAGACTGCTTCGCCTGGGACTACACAGAGATGCCTGGGTTGGACAGGAGCATCATCGAGCATCGACTCCCGCTCAAAAAAGGATTTCGGCCGTTTCGTGAGCAGCACGACAAATGAAGGCGAAATTCGAAGAAGTCAAGAAAGAGGTCGAGAAAATGTTGACGCCAAGTTGATCGAGACCATGCGGTATCTTGGTGGATTTCTAGTATCGCACTCAGAGAAGAAGGGTGGCCAATGGCGTGTTGCTATAGATTTTCGAGATCTCAAGAGCTACCCCAAAGGATGAATATCCGATGCCGTGGCGTAAACATTAATCAATGCAGCAGCTGGTCATAAAATTTTGAGCTTCATGGACGGCAATGCCGGTACAACCAGATCTTCATGGCTCCGTAAGACATACACAAGACGCATTCGAGTCCTGTGGTCCGGGGTTATTTGAGTATGTAGTCATGACGTTGACTGAAAATGCCGCGCCACGCACCAAAGGGCCATGAATTATATTTTCCATGATCCGATCGGCAAACCGGTGGAAATCTACATCGATGACGTGGTGGTCAAGTCCGCTTCAGCGACGGACACTTGGACGATCGCAACACGCCCCGGACCGAACAAGAAAATTCGGCCTACGGATGAATCCTAAGAAGTGTGCCTTCGGGGTGACGGCCGGTCAGTTCTTGGGTTTCTTGGTCCATGAACGCGGAATTGAGATCGGCCTGAAAAGTCAGGAGGCAGAGCGAACGATGAAGCCACCCACCACGAAGAAAGAAGCAGGTCCCTTATCGGCAAGATCAACTTCGGAAGGTTCATCTCCAACTGGTGAAGGATTGAGCCATTCATAGGACTAGTAAAAATCAAACTGACGAGGAGTTCCATTGGGCGTATCAACAACGAGCCTTTGACAAGATCAAAGAATATCCGACAAAGCCGCCAAGATAATTCCACCTCACCGACAGCCGTTTCTACATTTACTTGTCAAGAGTCCACGCCCATCGCCGGTAGTGGTGCAAGTTTATGATGGGTTGAGCGAGTCGCCTTTTACATAAGGTGAGGATGCCGGACGCAGAGACAAGGTACCGATATCGATAAGTTGTGCCGCCTGTTTTCACCGCACCAAGTTGCCACATTTTGCTATCGCAGAGATCATCATCATATGCAAATCGACGTCATAAAGCACATGCCGGCTCCTATGTTAAAAGGCCGATCGGGCAAATGGATGTTTGCATTGTCGAGTTTGACATCCGGTATCAACCCGCGAAAAGCGCTTAAGGGACAAAGGCCGCTGATCTTATCGCTGAAAGGATCAACACTAACATAGCCGCACCGCCATAAGAGCGGGCTATGTTTTTCGACGGATCCTTTGGGACGATGGCTGCATCGGCATTTTACTCGTGTCGCCTGGGCAACATTTTCTTTCTCCATCGATTGTCTACCTCGCACCAACAATGTAGCCGAGTACGAGGCGATATGCAAGGGATGGAGTTACTCTCGGCCGGAGCGAAGCAGTGGAAATTTTGAGACCTCAAGTTGGTGATTTCCCAGCTCACGGAGGACTACAAGTGCGAGAGCGAGTCCCTCTTCCCATTATGGCTGCACCGCCGAGCTGATGACGCAATTCAGACGTAAACTTCACTTGGATCCCACGAGCCAGAATACCGAGGCGAACGATCTTGCAGATGGCTTCAGGATACAAGGATGTGGTAGAAGGAGCCGACGCCCGTGCAGTTCGAAGACGATCGGAGAGCCGATATCTTCAATTACTTGAAAGATTCGCCTGGGGCACCTAAACGGATAAGGTACAAAGCCATGAAGTACGTTCTTATTGGGGATGACATGTTTTACAGACTCTGGAAGGACTATTGCTCAAATGCTCGGGACCGAGGCCAATCAGCTCCTACACGAGGTACACGGCGCTGTGGAACTCACCAATCGGCTCATAAGATGAAATGGTTGATCAGCGATCGGGTTTTATTGGCCCACCATGCTTGAGGACTGTTTCAACTACTACAAAGGGTGTCAAGCATGTCGAAATTTGGAAAATCCAGATGGTACCACACAAGAATGAACCCCATCATCAAGCCTTGGCCATTCCGAGGTTGGGGCATGGACATGATCGGCAAGATCAATCCTCCATCAAGCAAAGGCCACATGTGGATTCCGCTATCACCGACTACTTCACTAAATGGGTAGAGGCTGTCCCGATGAAGTCAAGAACTCGAGGGATGTTATCAATTTTGTGAAAGAACATGTCATCCATAGATTCGGATTCCCAAACTATCACGACGATGGAGGTTCGGTCTTTATTTCTCAAGAGTTTGGGAAATTCTGCGAGGACATGGGGATCAAGGATTAGATCATCTCCATACTATGCTCAAGCAAATGGGCAAGTCAAGCGCCCAACCGAGCCTCATCAAGCTGATCAAGAGGAAAGTCGATGAGCACCCAAGACGTTGGCGAGGTTTTATCGAGGCGTTATGGGCTTATCGCATGTCATGTCATGGAGCAATAAAAACCTCACCCTACCATCTAGTATATGGACAAGAAGCCGCCCCACCGTGGAAATTACGGATCGAGACGCCACTTTTCGTGACGATCTAACAATCAAGAGTACGCAACTCGATGAGTGACAGTGGAGGATTTAACCGAGCTCAGTTATGGTCACGGAGAAAATCAAAGAAAACAAGGCCAAGGTAGCTCGTGCATACAACAAGAAAGTGAAGCCAAAGGAGTTCCACGTTGGTGATCCGGTATGGGAAGTCGTGTTGCCTTTGGGGACTAAGGATGCAACGTATGGTAAATGGTCTCCAAATTGGCACGGTCCGCATGTGGTCGACCAAGTTTTAAGAGGAAACGCATACATGCTCGAGCAGTTGGATGGAGTAAAATTCCCAGTGGCAGTCAACGGACAACATCTCAAGAAATATTTCCCAAGCATGTGGAACGATGGACAGTAAAACTGGAGGGGCTGATACATGAAATCGGCTAGGTAAAGGCACGAGGCACGAGAAACGATGGACAGTAAAAATATGGGGGCCGATGCTGAAAATCGGCCGAGTAAAAAAAAATATAGCCGATGCACAGTCATCGACTCTTGAGGTTCACACATGTTACAAAAAGGGCCACCTCGGCGATCTCAGCTTCGTCATCTTCATCTTTGCTTATCACTAATCGTCTGTGTGGGGCACGTTTTTCGGTGGGCAATTGGAGATTTGGGTCGTCCGTGTTTGAATCCACCGTGTTGAGGAAGGTCGCAGGTCATCATTTGAAACCAAGAAGTGGCCGTTGTAATGTGTCTAAGGATGCGACCGAAGGTTGACCCCGTCAACGTTTTTTGGGAGAAGCCGATGGGTAGTCATCGGCTCCGTGCGATTTGACTTGTTTGACTGTATGCGTGCAGCATGATGAAAGCCGATACAGTGTCATCGACTTTTGAAGCATCGACCTATTTCGGTTATCGGCAAAATTGAAGCAAAGAGAAACAATATTTGGGAAACAGATGTTCATTCATTCAAAAGATCATTGCTTACAGGACGATCGATTACAAAAGGGGCCTACTACTGCTACGGCTATTACTACTGATTCCTAATCTAGGCCGAGGTCGCTGCCGCTGCCGTTGCCGCCGTCCTCTTCGCTGTCTTCGCCGCTGCCGCATCGCCCTCGCTTCTTTGGTCTGAAGAAACCAGCGGGGACCTCTTCGCCCTCGCCGTCATCTTCGGTTCGCTGGACCCGGCGGAAGCGCTTCGTGCGGATATTCGCCGGAGGAGGTGTCCTCCGATTCCTCCTCCTCGGAATATTCGACGCCGTCCCACGCAAAGCAGGCCGCTGCTCTTCGCCTCCAGCCTTCTCGACGAATCAGAGGCTCTCTTCGCCGTCCCGTGGACGCATCATCCTCGACCAGACGGCGAAATCTTAGTCCTTTCGTCCCACCGTCGGGGGCGAAGTATCAGACGCCGGGCGGGTGCTCTGGCGTCGGCTCTCGGTCGCTAATCGAGTTGGAGGCGTGGGAGGACACACCGGAGGAAGCAGAGGAGGCCATGGCGAGAAAGAGGGTTTTTCCGGTGAAGGAAGAGGGTTTTTTGGCAACTGGAGGAAGATGGGGATTGTGAACTGTTCAGGCTGATTTAAATAAGGGGAATAGTGGACAGACGGTTCAATGCCATAGCGGTTTCCCAGATTGCACTGCCAAAATCGTCAAATCACGCTACCGCAAGAGTTGAGAAGACAGGCATCATGATGAAGGGGTAGCGTGACGGTCTTTGCGCCACGCATTCTGCACGCCACCCGATAAAAAAAAGAGGAGAAGAAGAGGGAAAAAAACACACAGAGTGGTTTTGGAATTATCATTGCCAAAACCAGGGGGGCATGTGTTATCACCATATTTTGGCCAAAGACGGAGATGGGCCGTGATCAAGATGGGCTTGGAAGATACATATATTCAACGTGTTGTTGGATCGGCCTAGTGGGTAGATTTGGGCTGCATTGCCCGTGTATCTTGTATCATAGTAGGTTTCGTGTTTGTTTAGGTTCCGTTTATGTTTAGGTAAAGATAGAGTTGTAGAGTTATTCCAAAAGTAGAGAGTCTCCGGACTATAAATATGTACCTAGGGTTATTGAAAGAAAACAACAACCACGTTCACAACAAACACAATCTCGGCAAGATCGCCACCCCTTGTTCCTAGGGTTTCTTTCGGTAGTTATGTCGCCTAGATCGCATCTCGCGATCTAGGCGATTCTACTTATTCGTTACCGGTTTTACTCGCATCAAGCGTTGTTGATGGCGAGTAATACCATTATCATAGATTGTTTGAGGCTAGCATCGGTGCTTTTTCATTACTATCGTCGGGTTATGCTACCTCTAGCTATCTCGCTACCCTTGCATCTTTTCCCAAAGTGCAAGGGTAGCACCTTGCTTGATCTTTATTTAGTCGATTCGATCATTATAGTTGTGCCTTGTTCGTAAGGTTTAGTTTAATATCTACGTAATCAGGCCTTACAAACGGGTTGAATGATCCAAGAATGCATAAAGACGTGGCTTATTCGTTCTAGAGAGGATGTTCCGTAATTGGCTTTACGTTGGTTATTAGGCCTCCTCTAGGGTTAATATTCTTCATCTTTGTATGCATGCGTGCTCAATCACGCGTAGGATGTTCGATTACGTGGTGAAAACATTAGACTATCGTAGATCGATTTAACTTGTAGCGATCAAGCAAAACCCCATGTTATCATAAATCTAACGCAGAACCATGGGGCAATCGGCTTTAGGAGCCGATTCTGGAAACCGGAGCCGATTACGGCTCGAATTTTACGATACTTGTTTATCATGCAGGAAATCAATCGAGCAATCCTTCACCTTCCCGATCAGGTATAGGTCAGGTGGCACGCTCGAACCAAGCCAGACGTGTCGGCCGAGCTTTGCGGCCGCCCGAGGGACCAGGGCCCACCAGCAGTCCTGGGAGCCTCCCGGCTCTCCGTGTTGCCAGTCGCTGCTCGCCGGTGGGTTTTGGCAGGCAACACTAGTACGATCATTTCATCATACCACGGGGTTCAAAGGCAAGCATGTAGGGAGAAGATCTACTATTATTACGAGAGCTCTTACATGAATTGAATGAGACTTGCAAAGACACCAACAACTTGCACACTAAAGTAAGTAGAATTAAAGCCGATATTACTATTCTCTCTCATAAACATGATGATGCCGTTGATGCTGTTATCGATATGCACTCAACGGTCAGTCAGATCGACTATCGGTTAACTGCTATGTCGCAAGCTATCAAATCATTACGCCTAATTGTGGCTCCACAAACACACATCAGCCTGCCATTCTAGAGCCAAACCAACTCAAATCACTTATTTTCTAGCAATCTCAACAACAGCAGGCTGGCCAGTTTACAGAGGAACTGAAGAAATGTTTGCTTCATGAACAACAGAAAAAAAAATTAACTGACGTGGTGATGACAAAATCTTTCCCATAGGGAGAAGATTAGCACATCCAGGTTTTGCCTGGTTCAACAGGCATGAAGAAAAAATCAAGCACACACTCCTAAGAAAGTGTCAACACAAGTATTTCATAACTATCAACAAATCAATAGCAAGCTATAACAGAAGTGGGAAGGCTACGCTCAAGATTATGAAAAATAAATGAGGATACAATTTTTCAAGTCCATAAGAAAAGATCCTAGAATGGAATTTCCAAAATTTTATGGGGATAATCCGATGGGATGGATAAGACAACGTGAAAAATATTTTCGAATGGTTGTAGCTCCCGAAGAGTACAAGGTATTTTTAGCACAATTGTACTTCATTGGTTCTACGGATGTGTGGCTCATATGCTCGGGTCTACACAAACAACAACTATCTTGGACATAGTTTGTGGAGGAAGTCACAAGCAAATTCTATGAAAGAAGTACCTATGAATTAGCATAGAGATTTAACAGTCTCAAGCAAAATAATTTGACAATTAAACAGTACACAGAGCTCTTTGAAGGACCGATGGAACATGTTAGAGAGGAAAACCCAAATATCCAAGAAAATTGGTTTGTGAGATGCTTTGTGAATGGAATGAGAGATCCATTAAAGCACAACTCATACCATTAAGACCTTCCTCCCTGACTTTAGCTTACTGGTAAGCTAGAGAAATGGAACAACGTCAAACTGCTAAGAAAAGTCATGTTCCCCAATTTCAGAAGTTCAGTGCAACTAACCACTACAAACCACATCAGACATAAGCACCTATCATCAATTGAATCCTTGAAGCACCAGTTTCAAAACAGAGAGTGAAAGGAGAGAAAAAGAGGAGGGAAGAATGATGTCAAGCAGAAAGGAACCAAAGAGGCTATTTATAGTTCGGACGTCATCACGATAGCACATATAGAACGATAAGCAAGGCACGCCAGAAACCCGGGAGGCACACGTAGTGTACCGATAAGCTATGATATCACCCGCATAGGCGAGGCATGGCATTGAGCAGGATTCGCACGAACTAATACCATATGTGAGAGCGTATCACCGATGAGTCCGGGACCTAAAGGAGATATGCCCTAGAGGCAAATAATAAAGTGTTTTTATTTGATGTATCTCTTGTATGTTCATAATATGTTTCTTATCATGCTATAACTGTATTAATACGAAACGTTGATATATGTGTGGTGTGTAAACAACCAGGTATCTAGTTTCCTCTAGCAAACTAGCTCATTGGGCAAGTGATGATCTTATGGTTTCGAGATCATGGTGATAGTGCCGATTGACAATAAGGTCACATTATTGGAGAATAATGTGATAGAAAACACCCAAAGTTAATCACAATAAGATCTAGTTCCTTAACGTTCATCATTGATGATAACATAGAAACATCGTAGCCTATATCCTTCGACTGTGAGATAATGCATAATCACCGTTTTGGAAGGAGACTTTGATGATATCAAGTATCAAGCTGTGAAAGGGTGATCATAAAGGTATCATTGGGTTTTCCGAAGAGATAGGTTGAGGAGTTTTTATCAAGACCAGAATTTGCCAATCTAACTAACGGATAGATACACGTGGCCAACTCGGTGATGTTGCATTAACAAAGCTTGCAAGCATATGATTAGGTCATGGAATGCAACATCACGGGAACGAGTAAACGAGATCATCGAAAATGATATCGAACACAAGTATGGAGATACTTGAGATCAAACCTCGAATGACCTAGGTATCATATGGCCAAGGGAATAGGACTACGCAGTTAAGGTTCAAGCGATGAGATTCATGAATGCACGGGTGATCATCATGGGGATCCAGGTCCCGCTGTTGGTCATTGATGCAAGAGGGGTCTTGGTCATGTCCATAGCATCTCCGAGCCAAAAGGTGGCATACTTAAGGGTGGGGGTGCATTGGGATCGGACCGGCACCGCAGGAGAATTAAGAGATAGATAGATAGATAGATAGATAGATAGATAGATAGATAGATAGATAGATAGATAGATAGATAGATAGATAGATAGATAGATAGAGAGAGAGAGAGAGAGAGAGAGAGAGACCAGAAAGGTTCTGGGTAACATCGGATGTTGATCGGAGGGGACCGGAAGGATTTTCGAAATATGAAATATGATAATATATGTAGTTTAATTAACATTAAAACATATTATATTATTTATATTTATGGGCAGATATTTCCTATTGGGCCACCTCTGGGTAGAAGGGCCCATAGGGCTAGGCGCCAAAGGAGAAGGGAGAGGGCCCAGTCGGCCAAAACCCTAGGGTTTCCCACCCGTGGGAAGGGGCCTAGGGTCGGTGGCGGCAGCCCCACAGCGGTGATGGCTTGGGGGGGTCGAGCCCCTTAGCCCTAGGGTTTGACCCTCCCCCTCCCTCCTATAAATAGAGGAGCCCCCCTCCCCTCTATTTGCACCACAACAAGTTCTCTCCTCTCCCTCTATTCCCTAGAGCTCTCTCCATCAGATTGGATCTAGCTTTTGGGATTAGATCTCCACCTCTGCACTACCGTCGTGCGCAAGACGGGCCGTCTTCCATCTTCTTCCGCTGCTCTGCTGGATCGGAGTCCAGAGATGTCCCTACACCGGACGTGTGTAGATCTTGGAGGCGCAACACTTGGGGCGCTTGTCTTCATCGCTATATTCCTACCTAAGTAAGGTGTTCCATGGTATTCAAAGTTATGAATTACGTCATCCCTCTCCATTACTTATGTCTATATATAATAGATCTTGGTTTTCGTGTTCGTGTAGCTAGAATTTTTTTGTTTCCTACTGCGAACCCCAATAGTGGTATTAGAGCTAGATCTATGGGTAGACATGTCGTACAGATAGAAGACATAGCAATATGTGGGCGTTGATTTTCTACTTGCGACCCTCTTCTGTGTTCTTGTTATATCATGGGATTGATTGATGAAGCGGCCCAGACCGATCTTACATGTAAGCTTACGCGAGACTGGTTCCACGCTCGATATACAACTTGTTTCATATAAATGGCTGGCAGGTGTCTGTGTCTCTTTCAATAGTTGATATTACTTTTACACCGGAGGGCCCTGAAAAGAGCGTGAAGAGTTAATCATTGAATCAACTTTGTGGCTCAACGTTCATAGGTGGGAAGGGGTTCTGCCATGAAATCCCTAAAGCTGCCTAAAACTTGCAAAAGGATAAAGTAGATGCGTCTAACTTTGTTTTGCAGGGGCGAGTATCATGACATGGCAATTGGAAGTTTATGAAACGCGTTTTCCATTGGAGCTCTCGATGGAGATCAAGGCGCTGCAACCATGTCATGACACCATACTTTTGAAGTATTTGTTTGCACATCTTGTTTGGCATAGTATATTAGATATACGATGGTAGCTAAATAGGATGATCCCTCACAATTCCAATGATAGTGTTCCCCTTGTGTGTCCACCACTAAGAAAATTCTTCGGTATGAGGCAGGCCATGACGATCGTGTGTTAAACATACCTACATTTGCATACAGTAGGTGCAAGGGTTGCACTGCAATACACACAAGTTTGAGTTGGCAATACTAGCATTTGTAGAAATAGAGTCGGAACATAAGAGACCGAAAGGTCAAGCATGAATCACTTGGTGATGTGATTGACATTCAGAATGTCTACCTTTGGAGCTATATCATGGGCTGTGACGATCGGGGGTGATATAGTGACATGGGATCATGTGATCACTAAAATGAATGAAGGGATGTACGTTTTGAGTGGGAGCCCTGTTAATTTCAGTTTAAGAGTAAACTTAAAACTTGAGCTCAGTATATTATGAACATGGTCTAAACTCTTTGAAAATCCATTGTAGATGTCTCGCCCACCCACCTTCAACCTTAGCTCATTCCTAGAGAAGGACAAGCTAAAAACCAATAGGTCCAACTTCACCGTCTGGCACCGTACCCTGAGAATCCTTCTGCCACCCTACAAGCTCAACCATGTCTTAGAGGCAGAATTGCCTGCAAAACTCGCAGATACCGCCACCAAGGACGAAACAAATGCCTGGCAGTCCAAGGCAGATGATTCCTCCCTCATCCAGAGTGGAATGCTCTATTTCGTGGATCCGGAGCTTCGAAAGCATTTTGAGATGATGGCTGAATTTGCGATCCTTGAGGATCTCAAGGCCGTCTTTGCTCCACAAGCTTGGGTAGAGAGGTATGAAGCTTCTGAGCTCTTCTTCTCTACCAGGATGGAAGAGCATAGCAGTATGGGCGAGCACATAGTCAAAATGTCTGGCTATGTTCAACGCCTAAATGACCTGGATTGCAAAATCGCAAACGAACTTGCGATTGATAGGGTGCTGCACTCGTTTCCCCCTAGATACAAAGCTTTCGTGATGAACTACAACATGCAATGGATGGTTAAGACCCTTGCTGAGTTGTTCGTCATGCTCAAGACTGCTAACATGGAAATCAAGAAGGAGCACATGATGTTGATGGTCAATAAGACCACCAACTTTAAGAAGTCGGCACATAAGAAGGCTAAGAGGCCAAGGAAGATGGCAAGCCAGTTTCCAGTTCTCCTAAGGCTCTAAAGCCTAAGCTCGTTGTTACGTGCTAATACTGCAAGGGAGACGGGCACTGGAAGTGGAACTGCCCCAAGTACCTCGAGGACAAGAAAGCCAGCAAGTTCGCCGCAAAATACAAAGGTATATGTGATATACATGTTATTTATGTGTTCCTTACAAGCACCAGGAGAAACACCTGGGTATTTGATACCGGTTTTGTTGCTCACATTCGTAACTCAGCTACAGAATAAGCGGTGCCTGGGAAGGACGAAGTGATGATGCGTGTCGGCAATGGATCGAAGGTCGATGTCAAGGCCGTCGGCGGTCTATCTCTACATATACCTTCGGGATTAATTTTAGTTTTGAATAAGTGCTAGTTTGTACCCGCCTTAAGAATGAATATTGTGAGTGGATCTTGCTTGTTGCAAGATTGTTATTCGTTTAAATCTGGAACAAGTGGTTTTTCTATTTATATGAATGATGTCTTTTATGTTCATGCACATGTATGCAAAGGTTTATTCTTGCTAGATCTTGATAGTAGTACACACAATCATAACATTGATGCCAGGCATTGCAAGCATAATGACGATAATACCATGCACCTATGTCATTGCCGTCTTGGTCATATTAGCGTAAAACGCATGAAGAATCTCCATTCCGATGGACTTCTGGAATCACTAGATTTTGAATCTCTTGATACATGCGAGCCTTGTCTCATGGGAAATATGACGAGGACACCCTTCTCCAGTACTATGGGGCGGGTTGCAGACCTGTTGGGAATCATACATACAGATGTGTGTGGACCAATGAGTGTCTCTACACGCAATGGTATCACTATTTTGTTACCTATACTGATGATTTGAGTAGATATGGGTATATATATTTGATGAAGCATAAGTTTGAAACCTTTGAAAAGTTCAAAGAATTTCATAAAGAGGTAGAGAATCAACTCAATAAGAAGATTAAGCACCTTCAATCAGATCGGGGACGCGGATACGTAAGTTATGAGTTTGGCATGCACTTAAAGGACTGTGGTATTGTACCACAACTTACTCCAGCCAGAAGACCATAACGTAATGGTGTGTCAGAATGGTGTAACCATACTTTATTGGATAGTGCCCGGTCCATGATGTCTTTAACTGAGTTGTCTGTGTCATTTTGGGGCTATGCGTTAGAAATCGCCCCTTTTATTTTAAATAGAGCACCATCCAAATCCGTGGATATAACACCATATGAGATATGGCATGGCAAGAAGCCAATGTTATCATTCTTGAAAGTTTGGGGATGTGAGGCTTACGTTAAGAAACTGCAGCCTAACAAACTCGAACCTAAAGCGCAGAAGTGCATCTTTGTAGGATACCCAAGGGAAACTATTGGGTATATCTTCTACAAAAAACCCGAGGGCAAAGCGTTTGTCGCAAAGGACAACACCTTTCTAGAGAAAGAGTTTCTCATGAAAGGAGTTACTAGAAAGAAGATAGATCTTGATGAGGCCGTTGATCCTTCTCTCCAAATACCGAGTAGGGCAACAAAATCTGTTCCGGAACCGCCCTCTACAGTGGAAGAAGAAATAAAAGATACAAATCATAATATCATAAATCCTATGGTTCAGAGATCAGCGAGAGTACGTACCACTCTAGATTGGTATGGTAATCTTATGATGTCTGTCTTGTTAGATGAATAAGAAGAACCTATAAACTACCATAAATCAATGGAGAGTGCTGACTCCGAGAAATGGCTAGAATCCATGAAATCCAAGATAGGATCCATGTATAAG
Organism: Avena longiglumis; assembly: GCA_030063025.1. Taxonomy (NCBI): domain Eukaryota; kingdom Viridiplantae; phylum Streptophyta; class Magnoliopsida; order Poales; family Poaceae; genus Avena; species Avena longiglumis. The sequence continues at coordinate 151,181,707 of CP125977.1, read as the reverse complement.
AACCAAGTTTGGAACATGGTAGATCTCCCTGAATGTCGAAAGGCTATGTATAATAAATGGATCTTTAAGAAGAAGAAAAAATTTCATGGCGATGTGGTTGTCCATAAGGCAACACTTGTTGCAAAGGGTTTTCGACAAGTGGAAGGAATATACTATAGTGAGACTTTGTCCCATGTAGAAATTGTTAAATCTGTCCAAATTTTACTAGCAATTTCTGAATATTATGATTATGAGATAGGGAAGATGGATGTGAATACCCCTTCCTCAATGGACACTGTCACATCCCAAAATTTTCCAAATTATGAAATTTGAAAAATAAACAAACAAAAGAAACAAATGTTGAAGTTTAGGGTGAAAAGAAACTTTTTGCTTCTAAATGGAAACATCAAAACCCTACTTGAATAAAATTTTATTGAGAAACCAACAAACAAATATTCAAAGAATCAAATGCATCCCTGCATGGAATGTATCTTGAATTTAAACACATGGAAAAGTTAAATCAAAATCCCTAAACCCTAATGAAAGAAATCATATCCAAGATCACTCCAAGACTATGACTTTGTCCCATATAAAAATTTAGCAACAAACATTTCTAAATGACCAAAAGGTAATCAAAAATATTATAAAACCATGGGAATTGATTTCACTCCATTTGGAGCCATGGATAAAAACTTATGATTTTAGTAAGATAAAAGAAAGAATTCCCAAGGCTAATAAAGCTCCTAACAAAAATCAATACCAAATTTTGAGAAAATTAATCCTAAAAGGATTTAAAAGGATAAATAAATATTAAATAAAATTATACAAAGTGGAATCACTAATTTTGGAACTTTAAATAAAAAGATATGAATTTTATAAGACAAAGAAAGAAAGAAATAAATAAGAAATATTTAAAAGACAATTTAAATCATTGGCCAAATCCCTAAGCAAATGGAATAAAAGTAAAAGAAATAAAATAAAAGAATAAAATATTATTTTAATAAAATTATATGGGTTTGAACCATATTCATTTTATTTAAATAAAGACAAAAAGCCTAACTTAAATGAATATTAAATAATAAGAAAATATTTGGATTACTCCAAGTTGGACTAAATAACACACTATTAAAAAGTATAAAACCTACTGAAAAGGTTTGGTAAAAATTTGAAATTACATTGAGGTTTAAATCATTTGATTTGAATTAAAACAGAAAATAGAAACAGAAAAAGAAAAAGATTTTGAAAAAAGGGAAACGAACTAACCTACCCAGCCAGCCTAGGCGCAGCAACAGCCCACCCGGCAACCCCCACCCCTCTCTCCCGTTGGACCTTTCTCACCCGCGCAAACCCCAGCACCCTCCCTGACAACGCGACCCCACCGCCACGTCACTGCATCGTTCTCAGTCCCGATGAACACGCTCCTCCCCGACCGTTTCTTGCTGGAATTCCTTGGCGTCAATTCGATTAATTGTCGCAATAATCTCCTCCAGCAACCACACTCTCTTAATCCCCACTCTCTCCTCTCTATTTCCCCTCATTGTCCCACACCCGAGCGCCACCAGGCTGCCCTCAATTCGAGCCACAACGCCGCTGTCTCCAGCGAACTCCGACGCAGATTCCGGCGAGTACAGACCCCGCTTGCCCTTATCTCACACTAGCTCACTCGCCAGCATCGTGTGCACCTTCCAGCAGTCCCCCTTTGCTTGCGCATGCCTCTGATGCTCAGCAACGACCTCGCCTGCACACCACCGACGACCCCGCAGCTCCAGCAAGATTTCCCGGTGAGCCCCGTGCGCGCCTCGTCCTCTAGCTCATACTGCCTTGTTCGCCATCGTCTTGTGAGTCTCTGGATGCTCGCCGTTCCGTCGCTCGTGATATGTAGGCTCGCCTCCGATGATGACAGCACACACCAACGGTAGCAGCAACTCCGGCGAGGAATCCCCGTCGACCCCGTGCGCCCCTTCACCAGCCGCGACCACCTTGAGAACCACCTTGACCTCGCAACTCTGGTAATGCCCTGAATCCCCTCCCTTGCCCCCTAGAATCGCCGGACCGCCGTCGACAGATGCGCTGCCGCCGCGCGCAGTAGTTAGCGCCGCCCGTCGTTAGTCGCATCATCTAGGTCCGTTAGATCTAGATCTAACGCTTTAGATTAGATCACTAACCAAAGGGGTATCGTTTGATCTAAGCCACGCGATTTTAGTTAGATCCAACGGCTTGTATTGTGTGATCCGGCCGAATCAGTATAGACCAATAGAAACAAGACACGTGGCCAGACTCTGTTTTAAAAACCAGAATTTGATCTATTAGTTGTTTGATTTTATAAAACCATAACTTTTGATCTGCTTGACCAAAAATTACAAATTTTATATCAATGGATTCATAAAAATGTTTTCTTTGCAACTATGGCCCTGGTTTGGTCATTTGCTTCTGAAAAATTAGTTTTTTATGCAGAGACGTGTTTAGGACTATTTTGAGTATAAAAATTGTTCTAAAAATAATTTTTGAGTAAAACGTTTTGCAAATGGTTTTGTTTTGAACCCTCTGAGCATAAACACTAACAGTGGAATTATAAATATATTTTGTTAACACTAGGAATTACTTTGAATAAAAGCGTTTCTAGTAAAACAAAAATGATTTAAAAGTCTTATTTTCACTAACTTGGTTTCAAATGATTTTCCACTTTTATAAAAAGACCAGTAGGTGTTTTGAATTGTTTAGAACCTTGTTAGAAAACACTTTTCAAATAAAACAACATTTTGCATGCTTGCATGCATTTCTTTGTTTTATTGTTTTGTTATTTGTTGGAGTGCTAGTTTTGAATGTGTCCTTTGCTTGATTGAATTGTAGTGAACTTTGAGGAGTGTGAAAATTGTAAGATCAAGGAGAGTACCTAGATTCTCTACTAAAAATGCAAGTGATACTTTGGTCATCAAACGTCCTATCTTTTCAATATTGCATTAGTAATATTTTTGTAGTATGCATGATAGGACTATTTTGTATATTGCTATGCTATAGTAGATCCTACAGAAAATATCTTGGTAGGAATCTTCCTAAGACAAGAGACAAGTTATGCTAGTATGCTTTGCCAAGCTTTTATATTACAAGGGTGGAATATTAATGTTATGATATTATGCAAAGTCTATGACTAAGTTTTTGATTAATAAAACAACTATGTGAATGAATCACCTGAGTGGGATGGGAATAATGGTTTGTGTTGAGTGGTTACCCAGGGCCCATTTCTATGGCTTACCCTGGTGTATCTCACTTGTGGATGGCCACCCAGGAATAAAGATATTTGAGATGTTTTGTGTTGAGAAGCTTCTAGTGCAGCCACATGGCATATGGGCTCTGCCTTGACCAACTAGGTTGGAAGAACTCAGACAGACAGACATTTGGTGGTAGTGATGATAGGATGGAACGCGTATGTGCTGATCTAAGGGATTGTTTCTGAAAAGTCTCATCTTGATGCATGTCGAGTCTTGTGGGAAAAGTGCACCACCTCTCGAGAGGGTAAAACCTAAGTACTTAGTCGTGTCCCCGATAATGGACGTTTTGAGCATCAAAGACATTGAAGCAATCAAGGATATCCTCATCCCAATTTCTCTAAGTTAAAACTTGTTGGGTGAACAAGGGAAGCACCTAGTGCGACTCCAGTGTGCCATTCTTTGATGAAATTTTTTGATAAAGATAAAAAACTATTTTCAAAGGATAGGGAAAACTTATTTTATGCAAAGGCCAACCAAAACTCCACTTAGCCAAATATTCATGTCGATGATAGATTATCCATATCAATATGATATCACTTGCCAATACAATTCAAATGTATTGACCCTTGTGGTTGTAACTTATTATGTTACAGGTTTGTTTGATGTTAGTGAAGTTTGTTGAGTAGGGATTACAAGTCTACAACCAACATGATTGTCCGTGGCATATGAAGATGAAGGACTCCATGCTATATAGTTATATCTACTACTTTGTAATAAGATGGCCATATGAGCTATGTAAGTTGTAATGAACTGTTTTATTCCTGGCTATAAGTTGTAATATGACCTTTGTTTCTAGATATTACATCTTAAACTATGGGTGCTAGCTATTCGATCCAGGGAATAGCACTGTAAAGATAGGGATCTCTACCTTATCAGGTTGGGACCTCTACAGATGGTATCAGAGCACTGTGTTGCCTATAGGATTGTAACCCTAGGATTGGACAAAACCCCTTAGAAAAATAAGAGTTGTATTTGTTCAAACTTATTTACAAACAATCTTGTAAACTCTTTCCTCAACATTTTGTTTTGATTCTACATCTCTCCTTTTTCAACATGATGGAAAAAGACTTCAACATGAGTAAGGACTTCAACATCACAAATGACTTCAACTTCAGTTTCACCAAGGACTTCAACTTGGACATCACTAAGGACTTCAAGTGAGATAAGAATAATACTCAAGACTTGGAAACTAAGGAAACACAACTTAGGAGGAACCATCATCACCTTTGAAGCTTTGTGACCAAGATGCAAGAATTTCTTCCAAGGATACCATGATCTTGTTCATGATGTAACAATTAAGAAGGATGGAATGATCTTGTCGGGGGGTTAACCTCGGGTAGGTCAGAGACGGGGAAAGACAGAGGTACTATCCCCGTCTAATTTCCGAGTTACGGTCCATGTCGGCCGAATCATGGATATGTCGGCCGATGAACGGAGGCAAGAATCCCACGTATATGTATCAAGTAGTTACCCGGCCGAGTTACTGAGAGAATCGGCCGGGTTACCCAAGTGATCGTGATGCAGGTGAAGAACGAGCCGAGTAACACAAGGTAAGGCCGAGTGATACGAAGCTTGCAGGAGAAGGAGAAGCCCAAGGTCAAACTATAGCTGCAGGCTAGAAGGAATCAGAGCAGAGCCAAGCACAAGAGACAAGGATGCATAGCGTCAGAGGGGCAGAAGGAGGTCACGGAGGTGACAGTCCTGGAGCCCGAGGCACGCAGGAGGGGGCCACTGGAGCCTTGCCGTCATTAGAAGGGCGACAGGGAAAGGAGGCCGCCGAACTACTAATTTGGGACAAGCATATTCCACGAATATGCTTGCTCGTCGACCTAAGGGCACCCAAGGCACTCCTTTATAAGGGGAGGCTTGGACCCTGAGGGAGGGATCGATTCCTTGAGCACCGTTAGGCTGGGGAGATTCATCTTGTCCCCCTGTATACAGCTCAAGGAGCACTTGTAATCCATAAAGAGAGAAATAAAGATCATCACTTTGGCAGCTTGAGTGTAGAGACAGTTGCATCTTCCCTCCCCAGATCCCACTAGCATCCATTGGCCCCATACTTTAGCCTATCCATGGCATCTGCCGTGCCACGACCACAACAGTTGGCGCCCACCGTGGGGCCAGCAGCGGTGCTAGCTGGAGTTGTGATCCGGACGGGAAACTTCATCAACACCAGCGAGCGCGTTGTTTCTGGCTTGGTCCAGAGATTTGGTCTCTGCGACTATGTCAGAGACAATGCAGGGAGCTTCAGGGGGAAAACTCCCCCGCGCAACGGGATCTTCATCGGCCTGGGCGAGCACAGGTCGTCGGCGTCGGCGTCACCGGCATTTATCCTCACCAGGTTGTTGTTGGAGAGCCACCTCGGGCGCGAGCCGTCCATCGGAGAGCATCTTGCGAGCAGCGTCGAGGTGATGGTCGCAGCAGAGCTCGGGGAGCAGTGAGCGGATCAAGCAGAGAACCCGCCGTAGGTGCACAGGGCGCACCCAAGCAGACCACACTGCAAACCGCTAAGGTAATTCCGCCAGTGACAAACCCGGCCGAGCTGCATGACACCACCCCAAAGGCACCAAGAGTGAGAGGGCCACCTCTGGAAAGACCAGAGAACATTCTTCAGGCGACTATAGAAAACTTAACCACACTGTGGCGCCGATACTTGATCCGCAAATGCTCAGCAGAGTTAGAAGAAACCAGCAAAAGGTCGGTAGAGGCCAAAAGTATATCGACTATCGGGAGTCCTTGAACAGGACCACGAGAGAATATGCAAAAGCTAATAAACGATATCGCACCCGAGCGGGTGGACGAACTAAGGTTAAGAGGAAGAACCTCATGAATGACATTAACAAAGAGCATGAAGTTCACAGAGCGAGTCGGTGATTTGGGTTTGCCGTACAATACCCGGCGAAAAACGAGGCGGCAAATGCCGCAAAGCATTGGAATTAGAGGGGTTAACCGGGAAGCTCGGAAACAACAAGAAAGAGTGAATGAGCTGGTGCGCATCGAACCAGCAAAATGAGGAAATACTCGAACTAACCCGGCAAGACCGGGGCTTCATGGATGGTTCATTCGGCGGGGCAGCACTGCTCTATCCGCGACAATGCATCTTCACCCGGAAACAACGCTCGAAAGAGAAAGCGGTAACCTCGTGAAAGAGGAACAAGCAAATTGTTCCATATGACCCGCAACAATAGCTGGAAAGGCAAATGAGAACAGAGGCAATGCAAGCCGAGGTAATGATGGAGAGAAACCACGGCCGTATGGAAAAGGACTAGGGCCGAGGCAATGGGGATCTCGGCAGAGAGAACCCGCAAGAGATAATCATGAAAACCGGACCCGGGAGTAAGGAGAAGTGCCACCCAACCCACAACCAAGACATGAGCCTCGGCAGGAAAGAGAAGTGAGGCCAGCTCGCCACAATCAGATGAATGAAAGGTACAATGATGGATATTCCAAGGTGGAATGCGCAAACCAGGGTGGAAACAATCATTATGGGATACAGGATAGAATTCTGTACAGAGATTTGCCAGCAAGTGATGCGAGAGTAAAGTTGGATCGGCTATACCGGTCCGAGTTGTTGGAAGAGCAAGGTCCACCAGGTCCGGCATGTTTTGGACCACGGATCATGGGTGAACCACCAGTGCCGAATTTTCAGTTAGCAAGAGGCACAAAAACGTACAATGGAAGTACCAAGCCACAAGACTGGTTGATCGATTATGCCACCGCTGTGAAGATAGCGGGTGGCAACCTAAGGTGGGCAGTGCGGTATGTCCCACAGATGTTGGAAGGACCAGCCAGGGTATGGTTGAATAATCAACCAGCTGGCAGTATCAACTGCTGGTTGGATTTCGAAGAGATGTTCGTCAGCAACTTTACCAGCACATACAAGAGACCAAATAGACCACAACAGCTAGCCATGTGCAAGCAGAGGCCGAATGAAACGGATAGAGAGTTTTTAACTCGATGGTGCAACCTGAGAAACTCATGTGAGGGAGTTATCGAATCGCAAGCAATCGCTTGGTTCGCGCAAGGCTGCCGTTATGCCAGTGTGTTGTGGCAACGCCTGCAAAGAGATATGCCAACCACACTGGCAGAAACTATCAGAATAGCAGACTCCTATGCATTGGGCGACCCAACCCAACCGGAATTAATGTCGGCAGATCATCGTGAGCAACAGGACCAGTACGCGAGAGAATTGGCCGGGTCATCCAGGCGTGATTTCAGAGGAAGAAGAAGAGAGGAGAGGCCGTATTATAGATATAATTCGGCCCAGGTGGCGGCAGTAGCACAAGATCTGCCGAGTCACGGAGCAACTCAACGACAGAAAAATGGACCTCAACAATGGACATCAAGAAATGAGGGAAAAAGGCAATGGACCCCAGAGCAAAAGAAGAAATGGCAAGAGAGGCCGAAGTATACGTTCGAATCCATGCTAGATCAGCCGTGCAAATTTCACACATCGAACCCATCCAGACCAGCCAATCATACAACCCGCCAATGTGCCTGGATGAAAAATGCGATGGGGAACCCAACAGGAGTTCAGGCTCCCCATCGGTGCAACATCGGCCGCAATTAATCTGGAGCAAATACCAAAGAATCGATGCTACCGCCCCCTCCCCCTAGGTACGATAACTCGGATCGGAGGGATGCAGTGCATCAAGTAATGAACCAGGGCCAGGACGGAAGGATGAATCCGGCAAATACGGATGTAATGATTACAGGAACATCACGGTCTTATTGTGTGTTCACAGCGTAAGGACAAGAAAAGTGTGCAGCGCCGGCATATGGAAGTGAATGCAGTTGTGTCGGCAGTACCAAGATACCAGCCATGGTCTGATCAGGAGGTGACCTGGAGCATGAAAGACCACCCCAGAATAATGCCGAGTCCAGGATCATATGCACTTGTGTTGGATCCGACATTTGTTGGACCAAGCATCAATGTGAAATTTTCAAAGGTACTCATCGACAATGGGAGCAGTATCAACATCATGTACAAAGATACCATGCATAAACTCGGAATATCGCAGAATATGCTGCAGTCCACGAGGACAACTTTCCATGGGATAGTGCCAGGGCTTTCATGTGAGCCCATCGGTAAAGTCCGAGTGGACGTGTTATTCGGTACAAGAGATAACTGCAGAGTAGAAAACTTAGAATTTGAAGTGGTGGATCTGGAAAGTTGTTATCATGCTCTACTCGGACGGCCCGCACTGGCCAAATTCATGAGCAGCTGTCATATAAGTTATCTAAAGATGAAGTTACCCGGACCACAAGGGGTGATAACAGTTCCAGGGGATTACAAGAAGTCAATGGAGTGTGCTTCAGCCGGGTCAAATTTGGCCAAGTCATTGGTTATAGCAAGAGAAAAGAAAAGGATTCAGGAGGTAGCAGCCCTCGCTCAAAGACTGATTAAACATGCCGACCGCCAACCCTCAAGGCGGTTTCTTTTCACCAACTAAAGAGACGAAGAAATTTCAGATTGATGAGCAATTCGAGCGCACTGTTACTATTGGTGCAGGCCTTGACGCTAAATAGGAAGGCGAGCTCACCAACTTCCTCCGTGAGAATCGGGACATATTTGCATGGTCAACTCAAGATCTGCAAGGTGTTCCGAGGAGTTAATGAGCACTCTTTAAACGGGCCAGGAGCAAGGCCGGTGAAGCAACCTCTCCGCCGCCGCCAAAGACAGAGAAAAGTAATAGGGGATGAAATAGCTCGGCTCCTCGCGGCGGGTTCATCATGGAGGTGCTATATCCGGATTGGTTATCAAATCCGTGCTAGTAGAAAAGAAAAAAGATGACCCCAATGTAGCCATTGTGTGGCGAATGTGTATTGACTACACCCACCTGAACAAGGCGTGCCCGAAAGATCCTTTTCCATTGCCTAGAATAGACCAAGTCATTGACTCGACCGGTACGTGAGCTGTTATCATTTGTAGACGCGTATTCGGTTTCCACGGATACCGTTAAATCCGGCCGATCAAATAAAGACTGCATTTATTACCCCGTACGGGGCTTATTTTTATCGCACAATGCCATTCGGCCTGCGAAATGCAGGAGCAACATATCAAAGATGCATGCAAAAATGTTTACATGATCAGATAGGGAAAAATGTACAAGTGTATGTGGATGACGTGGTCATCAAAACTAAGGAGAGCAAAACCTTGCTAGAAGATATACGGCAAACTTTCGCGAACCTGAGAAGGTTCCGAATAAAGCTTAATCCAGAAAAATGCACATTTGGCGTGCCGGCAGGAAAACTACTCGGTTTCCTTGTGTCTAGCCGAGGTATCGAGGCTAATCCAACAAAAATAAGAGCAGTAGAAAGAACGGAATTGCCGAGATGTTTGAACGATGTACAAAAATTCACGGGCTGCCTGGCCTCGCTTAGTCGATTTGTATGTCGGCTAGGCGAAAAGGCACTGCCACTTTATCAGCTGATGAGAAAGTCGGACAAATTCAATTTGGACGCAGCGGACCTTGCATTTCATGAGTTGAAAAAGATGCTAGTTACGGCACCAATCTTAGCTTCTCCATTATCGAAAGAACCTATGCTACTCTATGTAGCGGCTACCAATCGAGTAGTTAGTATTGTGGTCGTAGTGGAACGACTTGAGGATGGTAAGTCAATTCAGAGGCCGGTGTATTATCTAAGTGAAGTATTATCCACTTTAAAGCAGAATTATCCGCACTATCAGAAGATGGCTTATGGAGTATATATGTCGGCAAAAAAGCTTAAGCATTACTTTTAAGAGCACCCCATCAAAGTAATTTGTGAGGCACCCATAGCCGACATATTGAACAAAAAATATGCAAGTGGCCGAATAGCAAAATGGGCGATCGAGTTATCACCGTATGCTCCACAGTTTGATAGAAGAGATGTAATCAAATCTCAGGTTGTCGCCGACTTTCTAAATCGGGCCGAGGTGCGATGAGCCACCATTGCGGATCCAAATTCTTGGACAATGCGTTTTGATGGTTCCAAACTAAGGAATGGTTTGGGAGCAGGAATAGTGCTAACCTCGCCTAAAAAGATCAATTGAAATATGTCTTGCAAATACATTTTTGCGTCCAACAATGTAGCTGAATATGAAGCGCTAGTCCATGGATTAAAAGTGGCAAAAGAAATTGGTATCTGACGAATCCTATGTTACGGTGACTCGGATCTAGTAGTCTGACAAGTATCGGGCAGTTGGGACGCATTAGATGCTAATATGGCTTTATCTGATTCCATGTGCAAAAGATCGTGGATACTTTGAGGATGTGAATTCCACCACATACCACGAGCGAAAATGACGCCGACACATTGTCGAAATTAGGTCAACCGGCGATCAATTCCGCGGTGTATTGCCTGAGCACCTCAGGAAACCATAAATAATCCCATCACCAGAATCCGAGTCAATCTTTGTCCCAGCAAGTTCGGCAGAAAATCACACACCAATGGAGGTAGATCCGCAGAAAGACTCGGAACCCCTAAAAAGGGGGACAGTGAGGTAATCACAATCTGGCGAGAACCGAGGTATATCGTCGGCGAGAAAACATGGAGGTGAACAATGAGATCACTTCAGAAAGAGTAACACCGATATGGGCGCAACCCATATTTTCTTACCTAAAAGACGCGATATTGCCGAGTAATGAGGTATTAGCTAGACAAACCATAAGAAGAGCAAAAGCCTATACAATCATAAACAATGAGTTATATAAGAGAAGCGTCACAAACGTATTGCAGAAGTGCGTGAGCTCCACAGAAGGTCAGGAGATCCTTCTAGACATACACCAAGGAGAATGTGGGCACCATGCCTCATCTCGCGCATTAGTAGCCAAGGCATTTAGGCATGGATTTTCTTGTGTGGCGTTAAAAGAGGCAAAAGAATTAGTTAAGAAATGCAATGGGTGTCAGAGATACGCAACCAGAATACATATGCCATCGGCCGAGTTAAAAACAATACCCATCACTTGGCCATTTTCTGTGTGGGGTTTAGATATGGTGGGACCGTTCAAGCCGGCGCGAGGAGGAATGACCCACATGTTGGTTATGGTAGACAAGTTCACTAAATGGATTGAAGTAAAACCGATTAAAAAGTGTGATGGGCACACAGCAGTGAAATTTCTCAAGGATATCATTTTGAGATACGGGTACCCGCATAGTATTATTACCGATAATGGCACAAACTTTGCAGAAGGAGCTTCGCTAGATTTTGCCGAGAAGCACATAAGACTAGATATTGCCTCGTGGCTCACCCAACATCCAATGGACAAGTGGAAAGGTCTAATGGACTGGTGCTATCGTGAATAAAACCACGACTTGTTGAACCTTTGCAAAGGTCGGGGTGTTGGATCGAAGAAATCCCGTGTTATGGAGCCTTGGACTACTCCGAATAGATCAACAGGTTACACTCCATTCTTTCTGGTGTACGGGGCAGAGGCCGTACTCCCAGCCGACATAATATATGACTCGCCAAGAGTTGCTCAGTACACAACCTCAGAGACAAATGAGATAGCTCGGCAAGATGCCGTAGACCTGTTGGAAGAAGCCAGAGAGTTGACATTATCACGATCGGCTATTTATCAACAGAACTTGCGGCGGTATCACAGCAAGAAAGTGAATCCAAGAGTATTCAAAGAAGGAGATTTGGTCCTCCGACTAGTGCAACGCACGGCCGGCATGCACAAATTGTCACCCCCATGGGAAGGACCGTTTATTGTGAGCAAAGCATTGCACAACGATGCATATTATCTAATCGACGCTCAGTCCCCTGGAGAGAACAAGGCAGACAAAACTGGTGAAGAAACGAAGCGCCCCTGGAATGTGGCTTTACTTCGGCCATTCTACTCGTAGCATTATATCTCAAAGTCAAAATCCAATGATGTATTTGAACCTCGGCACCCAGAGCAGTGACTCGGGGACTGCCTTAAGTTATATTTATTTCATATTATGTATTCGAACCTCGGCACCCAGAGCAGTTACTCGGGGACTGCCATATGTTGTATTATTTTGTGTTTGGACCTCGGCACCCAGAGCAGTTACTCGGGGACTGCCGTATGTTATATTATTTCGTGTTATGTATTTGGACCTCGGCACCCAGAGCAATGACTCGGGGACTGCCATATGTTATATTTATTTCTTTCGCGTTATGTGCTTGAACCTTCGCGCCCAGAGCAGTGACTCAGGGACTGCCATATGCTGTATTTCTTTCATGTTACGAATATAAACCTCGGTGCCCAGAGCAGTGACTCGGGGACTATCATATGATATATCAATTTCGTATTGATACCTAAACCTCGGCATCTAAAGCAGCGACTCGGGGACTACCGTATGCTACATACTTCCACAAGTAGTTAACTTATCTTGAGCAGATCAATATCATAGGTATTCAGCTCATGCTGGATAAGACCATAAAAAATAACGACAAAATTAAGCCCTAAAAGGTCAAGAAATTAAGGGCCAGCGAAGCAAGAATTCGGACGAGCATCCACTTAACCCAATGTCACAACAGTACATGGCAAAAGAGATTCAAATCATAGAGAGAGTTGACAAATTCTTCGCCTACATCATACGCCCGGCATACCGGGGATCGGAAATAACTTAGGCGTTGTTCGTTGGAGAGGCAGCTACTTGCTCAAAAAGGGCACTCCGAGTTAGGAGGACCTCGTGAGGTTGCCTCGCCTCCGTGACCAGTGCAACCGGCGGAAGTCCGAGGTTGTTCAGGAGCGTCAGTCCGTGCGGTAGAATGCCCGGTACCTTTGGAAGAGGACCGCGCATCGCCGTTGCTGTCCGAGCTTGAGCTAGAGCTATCAGATGCGGCCGAATCATTTTCACCTTCCCCCTGCTCCGCTGAGTCATCATCCGAGGCACCCTCAGCCGCAACCTCCTGATCCGGGTCTGGGAGAAAACTCGGCCCTTCATTCCAAGTGTGCACGTCGGCGTACTCGACGAGTTGGAACGCCCGAGCTTGCCGAAGAGCAACAAAAGTGGGATCTTCAACCCAGCGGGAGCCAGTGCGCAAATTTCTCAGGATGTCCAGAGAGATGTCTTCATACCATGACATGATAACAGTAAGGGCCATGTCGGCACCAGCACGCCCAGCCGATTCTCTCCAAAGACTCAACTGCCTCTCAGATGCCATCAGCCTTGTCACCAATAACTTGACTTCGTTGATATCAGGAGTCCCCGAGGTATTCGGCCAGAGTACATGGTAAGCTCGGATAGCGGCCTGCACCAAGTCCCGGCCCATAATTTTCATCGGACCAACTGCGGCACCAACGGCAACCAAGTAATCCTCCATTGAATATTCTGAATCAACAGTAACAGGTTCACCTCGGCGCGCACGAGCTGCAAGAACCGCTTTAGAACTCACGGGCTTGGCCTCGGGGAAATGATCTGCGCAAAGCAGGAACATGTCAAAGGGTAGCAGGGACAAAAAAAGAAAAATATAATTCGGCCATGGCAAGCAGCTTACGATGAATGTAGCTCATCATTATCTGAAGATCTTTGGCCCAATCAGCCTTGCTCTTATCAAAACGAGCAATTTACTCGCTCAAACCCCGGGTTTTAAGTTCGGCAGCTTCAAGGAGTTCTTTGTTCTTCTGCAGATCCAGAGTCAGCCGATTCTTTTCCTCGGAAAATTCTTGGTCAACCTTCTCTAGTTCGGATTTTTGAGAGAGCTTAAGGGTGTCCACCTCGGATCGCAGGCGAGCTATCTCATCGTCTTTTTCTTGTAGTTGCGCCGAATGAACTGCATTTTGTTCTAAAAAATGCAGCATCACGTCAGGCATGGGCATGCAATCTTGATGCGACACTGCGAAGTCTTGCAACTCGGCTTTACCAAACGCAATAAGAAACCTTAGCATATATATTAAGAAGAAGAAGGAGTAAAATAGAAAGGAAACTAACCTTCCAAGTTCTTGATCTTCTTTTCAAGGCGGATATTGAGGTTATTAATATTACCTATTCAACAAGAAGTAAGCCGGGATTCCGTGGACGAATACATGAGAAAGTTGGGAATAAGGAAAAGGAACTATCAACATACCAGCCTTCTTTGCCACGGGCAGAACTTTCTCGTACTTCTCTTCCAGCTTGCGGTGCGAAAAAAGCAACCTCTGGAACTCGGCAGTCCGTCGGTCATGTGCAACCTGAGTAGTGAGGCAAAATGATAAATCAACAAGTAAAAGCTAAACGAGATCCGAGTCAAGCAGGACTTAACTCGGATCTAGGTGGCAGGATATTCAAAGCTAAATTAGATCCGAATCAAGCAAAGCTTAATTCGGCTCTAGGTGGCTGGATATTCAAAGCTATACCAGATCCGAGTCAAGCAGGACTTAACTCAGATCTAGATGGCTGGATATTCAAAGCTAAATTAGATCCGAATCAAGCAAAGCTTACTTCGGCTCTAGGTGGCTGGATATTCAAAGCTAAACCAGATCCGAGTCAAGCAGGACTTAACTCAGATCTAGATGGCTGGATATTCAAAGCTAAATTAGATCCAAATCAAGCAAAGCTTAATTCAGATCTAGGTGGCTGGATATTCAAAGCTAAAATTAGATCCGAATCAAGCAAAGCTTAATTCGGCTCTAGGTGGCTGGATATTCAAAGCTAAACCAGATCCGAGTCAAGCAGGACTTAACTCGGATCTAGATGGCTGGATATTCAAAGCTAAACCAAGTCCGAATAAAACACAACTAAACTCCGATCTAGATGGCCGGACTAACGAACCTTAGAAATAAATTTAAGTCAAACTTCCAAGTATACAACAAGTTATTTCCTTGCAAGTTTCAAGGACTGGAGCATATGGTAACATCTGGAGAATAATTTAAGACTCAGAGAAAAAACAATTACCTCATTCATCTTGTTGGTATCAATGATGAACTGGGCAGCATGGTCAAAACGTACCGATGTCGAGAAAAGTGAAAGGGCTGGTTTGTTGGATTACCCTCAAACTGATCAGCAGCATTCCAGTTATTGGCATACTCAACCAGCGCTCCAAGGCTGTTCCCACTAGCTGTCCGAGTTACAACTTTACCCGGGCGGTGTCGACCACGGCGATCGCAGGCTCTTATGAAGAGCAAGCTGTGCCGCCGAGGTAACGGGACTTTGGTGGCGCAGCTCCCTTTACGCAAGACGCCAATACTCGGTGAGAGAAGAGCCGCAAGACCTTTCGAGAAGAAGAAGTCTTGACGCAATAGCTTTTCGCCTTAGAAGAGGCATCACAGGAAGTGGCGCCTCAGTGGGTATGGAGTCCTTAGGAGCAGCGGAGGATAAGGTCGCAGAGGCGCCGGATAACGACCTTTTCGGAGGTCGGGATGCGAGAAACTGCCGGAGTAGATGGAGGCTCGAGTAGCTGGGGCCCATAGAAGGCGGCGGGCTCAACGAAAACCGGAGGCCGGATCGGATCCAGTCAATGGAAGGGGTCTCGGGGACATCACGACGAGCAGGCGGCGATTGAGCTGGAGGAGAAGCAGGACGAATAGGACTAGGAACCCCGTATCATCGGCGGAGGAGGAGATGGCGGCAGAATCGGACTAGTCATACTAGGACCTTGGGTTTAACAGAAGAGGAGCACCTTGCAAAAATAAGAAAGAAGATTCGTCGATGAGAAAGCGAAGAGAGAAACAAGAAATATAAGCAAAAGAAATTACCCTGACCCGGGCATAGTCTTGTGCATGGGAGGGTTCGGAGCGGATTTCTTCATTCGCTTCTTAGGAACCGCCTCCGAGGCACTAGCAGGAGCCCCGCGTTTCCCCGAGGTAACGGGAGGCCGAGAAGCAATAGGCTCGGCGTCGTGAACCTGACCGGCCGGATTAGCTGGGAAAGTAGAAGCCGGAAATGCATAAGAAATAGGCATGGCGGCAACTACCTCAAGAATTTGGACCTCGTCCGAATCACCTTCCTCCTCATGCGCTGAAGTTTTGCCGCGAGCTCGAGCCGGAGCAGGATCCGACTTAGGGACGAACTCCTCGGAGTCCGGCTCACCAGTATCCGGGGTACTCCTGTCCGCGGGCCAAGGGAGCTGCAGAACTTCGGCGTCCTCGTTTTTCTGCTCTGCGAACCTCTGCAAGACGAGGCGAAAGAGAATTAGATAAACCAGTTTCTAAAAACAGTGGAGTAACAGAGCAATGCTGATTAAGCTTACCTCGGGAGGCGGACGATCGCGGGTGAATGGTTTTAATCCCCAAGACCAATCCTCAGGCATCTCAGTCTTGAAGATAGCTCGGACGCGCTTATAAATAAGGTAGTTATCCAGCTCCACGGTCGAGACTCGGTTAGGGTCAAGGGGACCACTCATGTAGCACAGCTTGTGGGTCCGCTGCTGGAAGGGGCAGATCCGGCTACTGATGAAAGTTGCCATCAGGTCTTCGCCGCATAACCCGGCCCGGATCAACTCTTTAAGCCGAATCTCGAAGGCCTCGGCCAAGGCGTGAGTTTTCCTCGGATTGTAGAGCCAGTTCACTTTAGAAGGTGGGCCAATTGAGAATGGGGGGAGCCGAATCTTGTCTTCCGCCCCTCTGTTCTTGACGTAGAAGAATGATTTGTGCCACTTCTTGCACGACTCCAACCCAGTGACACGAGGGAACACGGATTTCCTCCGAGGTGTGATAGACGCCGCCCCACATTGGGTGAGCAACTTCTCGGAAGGGTGCAGAGATTTGTCAGGGACAACGTTGGAGCGGATCTGGAAGAACTTCGACGGACATGTCTTGGCCACGGGCAAGTAACCCTCCGAAGCGGAGATGAAAGCAGAAAGAGAAGCTATGGCGTTCGCAGGAAGATGATGCGGCTGAAGGCCGAAGTAATCAAGGAATTCTCTAGCGAAATCGCTAAGAGGGAGACCGAAGCCGTGGGCGAAGTGAGACATGAAAACCACATACTCGCCCTCTCTGATGTCTGGAGAAGATTCGCTGCCGGGTAAACGGCAAGAAACCTCGGCGGGAATCCTTCGGGTCCGGATGAGCCATTCAATCTCACGGCGCGTGACGGAAGAGCCCTGCCACGAGCCTCGCTCGGGCCCGGAGCCAGCGTCGTCGTCCTCGACAAGAGAGCCGCTAAACGAACTAGACATATGTGCGCCGGAAAGATCGCCGGAGGAAAGACTGGCGGCGGAGGGGAGTTTGGAGCTGCAAGGCCCCGTCGGAACTTTGCGCGAAAACAATGGCGAAGAAACGGAGGAACCGTCGCCCGAGCGCGAAAACGGAGCAGATGAATCTAGGGAAAAATCAGGGCAAGACGGCCGGAGAGGACTCACCGGCGACAGAGCCAAAGCCGCGGAGCGCGGGCAAGAAACGCAGAACGGCGCGGCAGAATCTTCGCCGGCGGAGGCTCTGGCAGGCGAGCGGCGGCGGAAATGCAAGAAAATGCGCCGGCGAAAGGTAGAAGGAGAACGGAGGCGAGCGATAAGGGGAAAGATAAATCCCACAAACGTTGTTCCCCTCTTTATAGTCAAGCCATGAACAGGGAAGTGGGATCGTGGGTGTGGCAGTTATCCGTGTAGGTCGTGGGTGCAGCACGAACGCACGACGGTGAGTGGAGCCACACCAACGGCCACACAAGAGCAGAGGTCGTTACAATACCCAAGGGGAACGGCACCCGAGGCGTCGCGGCGCAGCAGTCTGAGTTCATCGTAGCTTGTCGATAAGCCGTAGAGGACCTAAAAACTAGAAGAACAATGATGGGGATGACACGTAGGACATGGCATACGAGGGAAGGAACGAGGAAACCTCGGACGAGGACATAACTCGGAAACAAGACTAAAGAATAAAATGAAGTCGATATAACGGCCAAAGCTATTGACAGTCCACACCAGCTTCGGGACTAATGTCGGGGGTTAACCTCGGGTAGGTCGAGACGGGAAAGACAGTACTATCCCGTCTAATTTCCGAAGTTCTGGTCCATGTCGGCGAATCATGGATATGTCGATGAGCGGAGGCAAGAATCCCGTATATGTATCAAGTAGTTACCCGGCCGAGTTACTGAGAGAATCGGCCGGGTTACCCAAGTGATCTTGATGCAGGTGAAGAACGAGCCGAGTAACACAAGGTAAGGCCGAGTGATACGAAGCTTGCAGGAGAAGGAGAAGCCCAAGGTCAAACTATAGCTGCAGGCTAGAAGGAATCAGAGCATAGCCAAGCACAAGAGACAAGGATGCACAGCGTCAGAGGGGCAGAAGGAGGTCACGGAGGTGACAGTCCTAGAGCCCGAGGCACGCAGGAGGGGGCCACTGGAGCCTTGCTGTCATTAGAAGGGCGACAGGGAAAGGAGGCCGCCGAACTACTAATTTGGGACAAGCATATTCCACGAATATGCTTGCCTCGTCAGCCCTAAGGGCACCCAAGGCACTCCTTTATAAGGGGAGGCTTGGACCCTGAGGGAGGGATCGATTCCTTGAGCACCGTTAGGCTGGGGAGATTCATCTTGTCCCCCTGTATACAGCTCAAGGAGCACTTGTAATCCATAAAGAGAGAAATAAAGATCATCACTTTGGCAGCTTGAGTGTAGAGACAGTTGCATCTTCCCTCCCCAGATCCCACTAGCATCCATTGGCCCCATACTTTAGCCTACCCATGGCATCTGCCGTGCCACGACCACGACAGATCTCAAGTGAACACCATAGTTGGACCACCATGTTAGTGTTTAGTTTAAATCGATTTATTGATCACACCAACTTATGTGGTGTAGCAAAAATATTTTGTTGCCTAAAATATGCTTGAATCTTGTTGTTTAAGTGGATTGCATGATTGTGATTGCTTGCACATTGCTTTGTGTGATTTTTTATGTATGAGTAGAATTCTTCTTCTAGAAATCTTTTGCCTAATCTAATCCCAATCCAACCCAAACAGATGACTTCTCCAAGAGACCACAACTTCAACATCAAGGATGGTAACAACAACCAAGAGATGCACATGATGGAACAACTGCTAGCAACCCAAGCCCAGTTGAATCAAGTGACAACCCAGTTTTTAGCCAACAACATTGAGTTAGACCCAACCATGCTAAAGTTCTTAGAATCTCAATCTCAATTGTTGCAAAGGATGACCAATCAAATGATCAACATGAGAAGCAACCCTTTCCAAGGAGATTGTGACAATAATGATATCAAGGATGATATTATAGAAGGAACTCAAGTCTGCAAAATCTGTGGAGACATGGGACACACTTGTAAAGAACATATGGACCAATGCCCTAATTGTGAAGAGAAACATCCAGCTAGACAATGCCCCACATCTCAAGTTACATGTTTCCTATGTGAAGGAAATGATCATGTCCCTGTTCAACTCCACATCTATCCTATAGTTCAACAAATGAAACATCAAGCTAAGGATGGAATACATCAAGTCTTTGGAAACATTCATGAAGGTACAACTTCTACCAAGAAGGATGAAGACAAAGTAAAATCTCAGTATGCACCTCCATACATTGTAACCCATTATGGTGGACAAAAGAGGAAACGTGGACGTTATCCTAGGAATTGTTCTAAGAACCGAGGAAGTTTTCCCACATTTGTGGTGAAGTATGAAGAACATTAACTAAGAGCCCTCCTAGCTTTGGAGAGACCCAAAAAGAGGAAGGACATCAGCAAACTACAGTGCCACAAATGCAAAGAGCTAGGCCATTATGCATCCCATTTTCTAGAAGAGGAGAAGAACAAGACAAGCAAACCTATGAGGGACATCAACCTTGTCACATGTTTCAAATGTGGTAACAAAGGACACTATGCAAACAACTGTCCATAGAAGTTACATCAAGACACCAAGTAAGCCAAGATGTAATCTAGTTAAAATCCTTTTAAGGGTGGTGGTACCCTAGTTGTCTGGAAACCAACTTGTAATTTCTAGCTTTCCCGAATCTTGGGACGAGATTCCTTTTAAGGGTGGTAGTCTGTCACATCCCAAAATTTTCCAAATTTTGAAATGTGAAAAATAAACAAACAAAAGAAACAATTGTTGAAGTTTAGGGTGAAAAGAAACTTTTTGCTTCTAAATGGAAACATCAAAACCCTACTTGAATAAAATTTGATTGAGAAAGCAACAAACAAATATTCAAAGAATCAAATGCATCCCTGCATGGAATGTATCTTGAATTTAAACACTTGGAAAAGTTAAACCAAAAACCCTAAACCCTAATAAAAGAAATCATCTCCAAGATCACTCCAAGACTATGACTTTGTACCATATAAAAATTTAGCAAAAAACATTTCTAAATGACTAAAAAGGTAATCAAAAATATTATAAAAGCATGGGAATTGATTTCACTCCATTTGGAGCCATGGATAAAAACTGATGATTTTAATAAGATAAAAGAAATAATTTCCAAGGCTAATAAAGCTCCTAACAAAAATCAATACCAAAATTTGAGCAAAGTAATCCTAAAAGGATTTAAAAGGATAAATAAATATTAAATAAAATTATACAAAGTGGAATCACTAATTTTGAAACTTTAAATAAAAAGATATGAATTTTATAAGACAAATAAATAAATAAATAAATAAATAAATAAGAAATATTTAAAAGACAATTTAAATCATTGGAAAAATCCCTAAGAAAATGGAATAAAAGTAAAAGAAATAAAATAAAAGAATAAAATATTATTTGAATAAAATTATATGGGTTTGGACCATATTCAATTTTATTTAAATAAAGAAAAAATGCCTAACTTAAATGAATATTAAATATAAGGAAATATTTGGATTACTCCAAGTTGGACTAAATAACACACTATTAAAAAGTATAAAACCTACTGAAAAGGTTTGTTAAAAAATTGAAATCAAATTTAGGTTTAAATCATTTGATTTGAATTAAAACAGAAAATAGAAATAGAAAAAAGTTTTGTAAAAAAGGGAAACGAACTAACCTACCCAGCCAGCCCAGACCCAGCAACCCCCACCCCTCTCTCCCCGCTGGACCTTTCTCACCTGCGCGAACCCCCGCACCCTCCGTGACAACGCGACCCCACCGCCACATCACTCCATCGTTCTCACTCGCGATGAACACGCTCCTCCCCGATCGTTTCTTGCTGAAATTCCTCGGCGTCAATTCGATTAATTGTCGCAATAATCCCCTCCAGTGACCATGCTCTCTTAATCCCCACTCTCTCCTCTCTGTTTCCCCTTATACCCCCACACCCGAGCGCCACCAGGCTGCCCTCAATTCGAGCCACAAAGCCGCTGTCTTCGGCGAACTCCGACGCCAATTCTGGTGAGTATAGACCCCCTTGCCCTTATATCACACTAGCTCAGTCACCATCGTAGTGCGCACCTTCCAGCAGTCCCCGTTTGCTCGCGCGTGCCCTTGACGCTTGGCAACGACCTCGCCTGCACGCCACCAATGACCCCGCAGCTCCGACGAGATTTCTCGGTGAGCCACGTGCACGCCTCGTCCTATAGATCATACTACCTTGTTCGCCATCATCTTGTGAGTCTCTTGATGCTCGTCGTTCCCTCGCTCGTGATCTGTAGGCTCGCTTCCGACGACAACAACACACACCGATGGTAGCAGCAACTCCGGTGAGGAATCCTCGTTGACCCCGTGTGCCCCTTCACCAGTCGCGACCACCTTGAGAACTACCTTGACCTCGCCACTATGTTAATGCCCTGCATACCCTCCCTTGCCCCCTAGAATCGCCGGACCGCCGTAGACAGACGTGCCGCCACCGCGCGTAGTAGTCAGCGCCGCCCGTCGATTGGTCGCATCATCTAGGTCCGTTAGATCTAGATCTAACACTTTAGATTAGATCACTAATCAAAGGGGTATCATTTGATCTAAGCCATGCAATTTTAATTAGATCCAATGGCTTGCATCATGTGATGTAGCCGAATCGGTATAGACCAATAGAAACAAGACACGTGGCCAGACTTTGTTTTAAAAACCAGAATTTGATCTATTAGTTGTTTGATTTTATAAAATCCATAAATTTTGATCTACTTGACCAAAAATTACAAATTTTATATCAATGGATTCATAAAAGTGTGTGATTTGCAACTATGGCCCTGGTTTGGTCATTTGGTTCTAAAAATTAGTTTTTTATGTCGAGACGTCTTTAGGACTACTTTGACTATAAAAATTGTTCTAAAATTATTTTTGAGTAAAATCATTTGCTAATGGTTTTGTTTTGAACCCTCTGACCATAAACACTAACATTGGAATTAAAAAAAATATTTTGTTAACACTAAGAATTATTACTTTGAATAAAAGCATTTCTAGTAAAACAAAAATGATTTAAAAGACTTATTTTCACTAACTTGGTTTCAAATGATTTTCCACTTTTATAAAAAGACCAGTAGGTGTTTTGAATTGTTTAGAACCTTGTTAGAAAACAATTTTTCAATAAAACAACCTTTTGCATGCTTGCATGCATTTCTTTGTTTTATTGTTTTGTTATTTGTTGGAGTGCTAGTTTTGAATGTGTGCTTTGCTCGATTGAATTGTAGTGAACTTTGAGGAGTGTGACAATTTCAAGATCCAGGAGAGTACCTAGATTTTCTACTAAAAAGGCAAGTTATACTTTGGTCATAAAATGTCCTATCTTTTCAATATTGCATTAGTAATATTCTTGTAGTATGCATGATAGGACTATTTTGTATATTGCTATGCTATAGTAGATCCTATAGAGAATATCTTGGTAGGAATCTTCCTAAAACAAGAGACAAGTTATGCTAGTATGCTTAGCCTAGCTATTAGATTAACAAGGGTGGAATATTCATTCTATGATATTATGCAAAGTCTATGACTAAGTTTTTTATTAATAAACAACTATGTGAATTAATCACCTGGGTGGAATGGGAAGAATGGTTTGTGTTGAGTGGTTACCCAGGGCCCATTTCTATGGCTTACCCTGGTGTATCTCACTTGTGGATGGCCACCTAGGAACAAAGAGATTTGAGATGTTTTGTGTTGAGAAGCTTCTAGTGCAGCCACATGGCATATGGGCTCTGCCTTGACCAACTAGGTTGCAAGAACTCAGACAGACAGACAGTTGGTGGTAGTGATGATAGGATGGAATGCATATGTGCTGATCTGAGGGATTGTTTCTGAAAAGTCTCGTCTCAATGCATGTCAAGTCTTGTGAGAAAAGTGCACCACCTCGCGAGAGGGTAAAACCTAAGTACTTAGTCATGTCCCCGGTAATGGATGTTTTGAGCATCAAAGACATTGAAGCAATCAAGGATCTCCTCATCCCAATTTATCTAAGTTAAAACTTGTTGGGTGAACAAGGGAAGCACCTGGTGTGACTCCAGTGTGCCATTCTTTGATGAAATGTTTTGATAAAGATAAAAAACTATTTTCAAAGGATAGGGAAAACTTATTTTATGCAAAGGCCAGCCAA
This sequence comes from Avena longiglumis, assembly GCA_030063025.1. NCBI lineage: Eukaryota > Viridiplantae > Streptophyta > Magnoliopsida > Poales > Poaceae > Avena > Avena longiglumis. The sequence continues at coordinate 151,158,152 of CP125977.1, read as the reverse complement.
AACTCCACTTAGCCAAATATTCATGTCGATGATAGATTCTCCATATCAATATGATATCACTTGCCAATACAATTCAAATGTATTGACCCTTGTGGTTGTAACTTATTATGTTACAGGTTTGTTTGATGTTAGTGAAGTTTGTTGAGTAGGGATTACAAGTCTACAACTAACATGATTGCCCGTGGCATATGAAGATGAAGGACTCCATGCTATATAGTTATATCTGCTGCTTTGTAATAAGATAGCCATATGAGCTATGTGAGTTGTAATGAACTATTTTATTCCTAGTTATAAGTTGTAATATGACCTTTGTTTCTTGATATTACATCTTAAAATGTGGGTGCTAGCTATTCGATCCAGGGACTAGCACTGTAAACACAGGGATCTATATGTTATCAAGTTGGGACCTCTACAGACACATTGATGAAGAGTTGTATATGATGCAACCAGATGCATTTGTCGATCCTAAGGATGTTGGAAAGGTATGCAAGCTTTAACGATCCGTTTATGGACTAAAGCAAGAATCCATGAGTTGGAACAAGCGATTTCATCAAGTGATCAAGGGTTTTGGATTTTTCCAAAATAATCAGGAAGCTTGTGTTAACAAGAAAGCTAGTGGGGGCTCGATAGCATTCCTAGTGGTATATGTGGATGACATTTTACTAATTGGGAATAATGTGGGATTATCAGGGAGCATAAAGGAATATCTGAGTAGTCAGTTTTCCTTGAAGTATCTAGGTGAAGCGCCTACATATTGGGTATCAAGATCTAGAGAGATAGATCAAGACACCTGATAGCATTAAGTCAGAGTACTTACATAGATAAAATTTTGAAGAAGTTCAAAATGGAAGATTCCAAAAGGGGTTTTGTGCCTCTTGTGAAAGGTGTGTCGTTGAGTAAGAGTCAATGTCCATAAACATCTGATGATAGAGAGAGGATGGTTAATGTCCCCTATGCCTCAATCGTAGGTTCTATCATGTATGCTATGATATGTACTTGACCTGATGTGGCTCTGGCTCTTAGTTGGATAGGCCGTTTCCAAAGTGATCCAGGAGTGGAACATTGGATAGCTATGAAGAATACCCCAAAGTATCTGAAAAGAACTAAGGATATGTTCTTAGTCTTTGGAGGTAGTGATGAAGCTCTGAACATTACTGGTTACGTGGATGCGAGCTGGAACACGGACTCCGATGACTCGATGTCTCAGATGGGATATGTTTTTTTGGTGAATGATGGCATGGTAACCTAGAGAAGCGTAAAGCAACCAGTGGCGGCATATCTTCCATGGAGTCAGAATGCATCACAATTAACTCTACGACGAATGAAGCTATGTGGCTACGAAATTTCATCATCTGTAACATACCATCTTTTGCGTAATATAAATAAGGACATGTTTGAGCATTACATGCATGCATAACACTTGCACTTTGATTCAACTAAAGAAGGACAAACAAAACCCTAAACCCTAATAGCTTTTTCCTCTCTGTTTAAATCAATTCAAATGGTTCCCATATTTTGAAAATTCTCAAAACAAATGGAGCCCAATCAGTACTAAGGGCCCCTTAGTGTTTTCAGTTATATCACAACAAGCTCTGTGATTTGAAATCATTCAAAATCAAATATGAATTCAAAATACAAAAAGGAAATCAGAAAATATAAAAGAAAAAAGATTTCCTGGAAATAAAACTATCTCTAACCCTCCCTGGGCCGAACCCACCTCTCCTTCTCTCTCCCTGGCGCCAGCAGGAAGCCCACCCGGGGCCCAGCCAAGCCCGCGTAACCCTTCACCCCTGTCGTCTTCCTCCAGCTGCCGAAGCAGCTCGGTGGCTCGCCGCCGGCCACCCGATGCGCTGCCGCGCGCCAAGATCATCGCCGCCGCCCCCGCGAGCCCATAAGAGCTCCAACGCCGCCATCGACAACCCTAGCTTCTCTTCTTCCCTGTTTTCCCCTTCCGCCCATACCCTAGGTGCAGACCCCGCCATCGTCCCGCCGTCTCCGGTCGCCCCTAGGCCAGCCGAGCTTGCAGGGAGCTTCGTCTCGCCGTGCTGAGCAAGCTCGTAAAAGGAATCGACCCCATGCGCAAGGAATCCTCGCCATCGACTTCTTCTCTCCCGACGCCGTCCTTCGCTCTACGACGAAGATTCCGGCACTTCCTGACCCCGCCTAGCCTCGCCGACCCCTCCGTCGCATTTGTGGTGAGCCTACGGTCCTCACAAACCTCTCCTCTTGCCTCCTCTCGCTGGTGCCATGAGCATCTGCAAGTCCTGCCGCCGCGCGCCGCCGTGTGCCGTGCTCCGACGACAATTCCAGGGCGGCGCTGCCTCTATCTGGCTCAGCACACACGCACGCGTCCAGCGCACCCCCTCTCGCAGCCTCGCGCGCGCTCTGTAGCTGAGACCGAGCTCGATCTGGAGCTCCTCTCCATTGCTGACATCAGCATTGCATCATGCTGATGCACTAATCCTTTTATTTTATTTTGTTTTCATTTTCAGTAAATCATTTCTGTAAATAGAAAATAATATGATAGGTGGGCCATACTTGTCAGGATTTTAATAATTTATGTAAATATTTTCTGAAATTAATAAAAGTCTGACATGTGGGCCCAAGTTTGGAAATTAATTTAAATATTCCAAAAATGTTTAAAATGAATTAAAATTTGGGAAATTCATAAATAATTCATTTTAAATCAGAAAATACAAATAATATACCAAAATGTTCAGAAAAATGAAACCTATCTAACTAAGCTATAATCATAAATTTTTAATCAACTTTGATAGCAAGTTTAATTAGAAGAACCAATGAAACCCGACAGGTGATTTCGATGATTCCCATGTTTTAGGGTTTGGCTCCTCGGAACCCCCTCTAAAGTGATCAAGCATGTTTAGGGTTCAATTCAACACCGTTTAACTTGTCATATCATCCATATTGTATGAGCATTGCACATGCTATGTGGCGAGTGTTGCTTTCTCTTTTCTGGTGATTGGTTCTCGCGAATAGGAACCGAACCCGAAGCTGAAGTCAACGCCACCGAAGAACAGTACCAGTCCAACAACGGACAAGGAAAGCGAAGCCCCACTCATACATATGAACCCTATGGTTAAAAAGTATTTCATTCTCGTCATATGCATTCGGTTCAAATAGTCTTTTGTCAGTAGACAGAGTAATCCTATATGATGCATGTTATCCTTTGTGAACTATATTACCTGATCCACCGCTCCTAGCATAACTAGGGTTTGGCTTATGAGCGCCGCTAGTGCCACAAGTTCGGTCAAGATTAGCCATGCTTAGTGTTTCGATGCTAATCATTCAAGTGATGCACCGGAGATGCGAATGAATCTAGTATGATAAGATGTGTTGATATGATCAGAAGTGGATGATAAACATGCTAAGGTTTTTATGGGAGGCCACGTGGGTTGTGGTTTTTGTAGTCCCATACTCGCCACCCTTAGGAACTGATGTTCTTGCCTCTTGAACCAAGACGAGCGTACAACCACAAGGGGGCCTGGAAACCCCCTCGACCAACTAGCTTGCCTAGTAGATTCCATGAGTCACATAGTTTGGGCTTTCCATTCGACATACGCATCTTGGTTGTTCTTGAATGGAGGTGAAGGAGGTGCATTCATACAGGTAGGTAAGCGTGGCAGGGAATGGGAGATGCCCGGCATCCGTAATCTCAAACCCTGTTCACATCGCTAGGGATCGACTTTGGGACTTGACCCGTTATGGCGGCATCTCCTTAGTGCGTGACTCATGGTCTCGGTGAAAGCAAGGTAAAGGTCTTGGTCAACCACTCTCTGCCGGCCTTCCAAGGAAGAGGGCTAATATATTTGCATTAAGAATCTGTTGGTACGTGTGGGTAAAGTTGTGCACCCCTGCAGGGTTATTGATCTTTTCGAAAAGCCTTGTCCATGGTTATGGATGACTTGGGAACGGGCGTGAAGATCATAGAGAACTATAACCGAATGATAAAACTTGCCAATTAAAGTGAGATCCGGAATACTTCCTTGGGGTTGTTGAGGGGGTAGTCCGGGAAGAGAGGTTCTGTTGATGATGGTTCTTGGTGGATATCAAAGATGAATTTAAGATCTATAGTTGAAGTCTTCTTATACCCTTTTGAAAATGATCTGACTAGACAAGTTTCTTTTCCCTCTTGTTTTGAAAACAAAAGATGGCTTTATGCAAAATACCTCCACTAGCCATAAGTCTTGCGGAGTACACCCTGTACTCAGCCTTGCTTCGTTGATGTTTTCTACAGATGATGCTACTCCAACTGAAGGTGGTTTCTATGTCGAAGTCGACGAGTAGTCGGGGTTCCCGGGCAGCAGCCTAGGATCTATGGAAGGGTCGCTACTTTTGTTTAAGGCCTCTTAGGCCCTTTGATAAGTTTGTTGTTTAGAACAACTTGTTTGCTTCCGTTGTTTGATGTAATGATGGGTCTGTGACCCGTGTCTTGTATGACTGGTTTGTAACTCTCTTAAGAGTTTACCTTATTAATTTACGGTTTGTATGTTCTGTAATGTTACTGATCTCTCCCTGCGCGTTTCGGAATTTAGGTTAGGCTTATATCAGATGAGGATCTGGTATTTTTCTATCCCTGATCCTGGGTCATGGCAGATTTTGGTATCAAAGCAGGACTGCCTGTAGGAAACCCTTCTAGCTGGTCGAATGTTAAGTCTAGAGTTTGAGAAAACTATTTGAAAGCTAAAATTATTTGCAAAACTCTGAATAGGACTCTTTTACTCCTTATCCAAGGTTGTTCTATTGCTGAGTTATCTTATCTCATTTGCTTTGCAAGGTTTTCACTTCTCGTCTATCATTTCAAACTCTTAGGATATACGGGTTTGGGTTATTTTTACCTAGTACTCCGTACTTGGTTGCAAGACTCAGAGTTTCTAATATATCTGTGCAACTGAAGCATTGTTTTTCTACTTTGCTAAGGATGCCTTCACTCCTGCTCTCAATTCTTTTGTGACTTGTTGGTATCATATCATGCTTGCATTCCATTGTTATGGTTTGTATCTAAGTTGGTAGCGTATACGTTTTGTATGCTTGTTCTACTGCCATACTTAATGCATTGATATAGTTCTCATCCACATGTTCACCTCTACCATGATCTTTTGATAAGGTTTTGCCATCCTTTGTAGTAACCTTTTTGGTGAATCCATTATCATGATTTCTGTTTCCTCCTCAGGATGTCGGCTGGTACTCGTGGATCTGTTGGCCGTCGAGGAAACAACGATGTTGATCAGGAACTTCCGCCACCTCTCACAATGTCCGAGGTTCTCAACAACATTGAGACCAACTGTCTGAGGAATGAACACCTTCTGGAGTGTGTGGCGCAGAACAATAAACGTCGTCCTGACGACTGTGTAACACTTGGAGATTTCATCCGCTCTTTTCCTCCAATCTTCACCCACTCTAAGGAGCCCCTTGAAGCTGATGATTGGCTCTGCACCATAGAGCGCAAGTTCAGTGCTCTTCGTGTCCGTCCCGCTGATCGTGTTAACTTCACCACCTATCAACTGGAAGGTGAGGCTGGTGTTTGGTGGGAAGGTTTTCAGAATTTGCAAGCTCAGGGACATGTTGTTACCTAGGAGGAGTTTGTTGCAGCATTTCGTGCCTCTTATATACCTAAGCCCGTCATGGATCTCAAAAGGAGGGAGTTTCTAGATCTGACTCAGGGGCGCAAGGATATTGAAACCTATGGGCGTGCTTTTACTCGCCTGGCTCGTTATGCAACCAGGGATGTGACCAATGATGAAGATAAGCAAGAGCTGTTCCGTAAGGGACTTAACCCTGCACTTCACTACGAGTTGATGCCTTTCAAGTTCTAGTCTTTCTAGGACCTGCATAATCAGGCTCTTACTCTGGAGCATGGAAGGAAGGATATGGAAGTATCTCAGAAGCATGAAGAAGGAAATTCTCGTGCTTCTTCCTCTGGTAACAAGAAGCGTCGTGTCTTTGTTCCATACAGTGTTCTGCCTCAAGCTCCTTATGCACCCAAGTCTTCTGGCAATAATTCTCGTCAGCCACAGTCAAATACCGGTGGATCAAACTATCATTCTCCTGCTGGTTCTCACACTGCGGTTACCTGCTACTCCTGTGGTCAGCCTGGTCACTACTCAAGGGAGTGCTCCCAAAGGGCTGCCAGACACAATTATCAGCAGGCAAAGAATAATGATAAGGCTCAAGGTTCTGGACGTGGTCATCTGACCCATGTCACTGTTGAGGAAGCTCAGGAAGATCCACGCGTCATTCTGGGTACGCTCCGTGTCAATTCAATTCTCGCAATAGTTTTTTTTTATTCTGGAGCATCGCATACATTCATGTCAAATTTGTTTGCTCAATAGCATGGGATAAATTTTGAACCCTTGTCCACCCCTTTAACCATCCATTCCCCGGGTTCTAGATGGTTCACCACTATGGTTAGTCACGGGAATGAGATTGTCATAGCCTACCAGAAGTTCCCCACTTCTTTTGTTGCACTCAAGTCATGTGATATTGATGTCATTCTGGACATGGACTGGTTAACCAAGTATCAAGCCGTCATTGACTGTGCACTCAGAACAGTTTCTGTGACCTCTCCTGTTGGCATAACTGTCAAGTATTGGACTGATGGTTCAAAGTCTCCGTCAGTTGTTCTTAAAACTTTCTCGGAGTTGTATGCCATGGATGTCCTACTTGCTCTCGAGGTCCAATATGTCCATGTAGTCTGTGATTTTCCAGATGTTTTTCCTGTAGAGTTGCCTGGCATGCCACCTGATCGAAGTGTGAAGTTTTTCATAGAGCTAGTTCCTGGAACTGCTCCTATCTCCAAAAGACCTTACCGCATGCCGCCTCATGAGTTCGTTGAGTTGAAGAAGCAACTTGAAGAGCTAGAGGGTCTAGGATACATCCAACCTAGTACATCCTCTTGGGGTTGCCCTACCATCTTTGTCAAGAAGCGGGATACAAATATTCCAAGATTAATGGTTGATTACCGTCCACTCAACACGGTGAAAATCAAGAATAATTACCCACTTCCCCGGATAAATGACCTCTTTGATCAATTAAGTGGTGCCACTGTCTTCTCCAAAATGGACTTAAGATCAGGGTATCATCAAATCAAGATCAGGAAGGAAGATATCCCAAAGACAGCATTCACAACTCGTTATGGTCTTTACGAGTATACAGTGATGTCCTTCGGATTTACCAATGCCCCTGCCACATTTATGAGGCTCATGAACTCCGTCTTCATGGAGTATCTCGACAAGTTCGTCGTGGTATACATTGATGACATTCTAATCTACTCCAAGACCGAAGAAGAGCATGCCGAACATCTACGTTTGGTATTGACTAACTTCGTGAACATCGTCTCTATGCCAAGTTTTCCAAATGTGAGTTCTGGTTACAAGAGCTCGTCTTCCTTGGTCATGTTGTGTCTGCAAGTGGTGTTGCTGTCATACCGGATAAGGTTCAGACCATTCTGGAATGAAAGTCACCTACTTCAGTCAAGGAAGTCCGAAGTTTTCTTGGAATGGCCGGATATTACCGTCGATTCATCGAGAACTTCTCCAAGATAGCCAAGCCTATGACCGATCTTCTTAAGAAAGATAAGAAATTTGAATGGTCAGAAAAGGCAGAAGAAAGCTTCCAAGCTTTGAAAACTAAGCTAACCACCGCTCTTGTGCTTGTTCTTCCGGATACAAGCAAGGACTTCGTCATCTATTGTGATGCTTCTCTCCAAGGGCTCGGTTGTGTGTTGATGCAAGATGGTCATGTGGTGGCCTATGCTTCTCGGCAGTTGAAGCCACATGAGAACAATTATCCAACCCATGATCGAGCTCGCTGCTGTCGTTCATGATCTTAAGCAATGGCGACATTACCTCATCGGTAACTGTTGTGAACTTTACTCGGATAATCAAAGCCTAAAGTACCTCTTCACCCAGCCATATCTGAATCTTAGGCAGAGACGATGGTTGGAAATCATCAAAGATTATGATTTGGGTCTCAACTATCAACCCGACAAAGACAATGTCGTAGCTGATGCGCTAAGTCGGAAGTCTTATTGCAACAACCTGATGATTTCACAAGCCCAACCTGTTCTTACAAGGAAATCAAGCGTATTAACCTTGAAGTGGTTCCTTGTGGATTGCTGGCTAACCTTGAAATAAAATCTTCTCTCGAGGATCAAATCAAGGAAGCTCAAAAGCAAGATGATGAAGTTACCAAGATCAAAGAACGTGTTGCAAGCGGTGAAGCTAAATGTTTCTCCGTCAATGATCAAGGTATTCTATACTTCAGTAACCGGCTAGTGGTTCCAAATAGGTGGAAAATTAAAGATCTAATTCTTTTGGAAGCTAATGAATCCCCTCTGTCTATCCATCCTGGTGGTACCAAGATGTACCGAGATCTCTGTCAAAGATTCTGGTGGAGTGGAATGAAACCAGAGATCGCTCGTTTTGTTGCAGAGTGCGACGTTTGCCTTCGTGTGAAGGCTGAACACCAAAGGCCTGCTGGACTTATGCAACCGTTGAAAATTCTTGAGTGGAAATGGGATGAAATTGGTATGGATTTTATCACTGGAATCCCAAGGACACAAGCAGGAAATGATGCCATATGGGTAATAATTGATCGGTTATCCAAAGTTGCTCATTTCCTTCCAGTTCGTGAAACTATCCGAGATAGTCAATTGGCTAACCTATACATCTCTTGGATCGTCGTTCTTCATGGTGTTCCCAAGAAGATCATCTCTGATCGTGGAATTTTGTTTACCTCCAAATTCTGGCAAAGTTTGCAAGAAGCAATGGGAACTCATGTCTCGTTCAGCACAACCTATCATCCTAAAACCGGTGGTCAGACTGAAAGAGTGAATCAAATTCTTGAATACATGCTCAGAGCGTGTGTCATATCCTTTGGAAAGAACTAGGAGAAATTTCTTCCTTTTGTGGAGTTCTCTTATAACAAAAGTTTTCAATCTAGTTTGGGTATGGCACCTTTCCAATTCCTGTATGGGAGAACATGTCGAACACCGCTGAACTGGACCGAAACCGGTGAAAGACAATTCTTTGGTCTGGACATGATCCACGAAGCAGAAGATCAAGTTCGCATAATTCGAGAGCGTCTGAAGGCCGCTAAATCCCGACAGAAGACTAACTACGATCGTCATCATCTTGATGTTCATTATGAAGTTGGTGATCAAGTTTACCTCCGAGTCACTCCTCTGAAGGGTGTCCATCGATTCGGTATCAAAGGAAAATTGGCTCCTCGCTACGTTGGACCCTTTCGCATTCTCTCCAAGCGGGGTGAGCTTGCCTACCAATTGGATCTATCTTCAAATTTTCCAGAGGTACATGATGTTTTCCATGTGTCTCAACTCAAGCGCTGCTTCAAAGATCCCATTCGTGGTGTGGACCATGAAACTTTGGATCTCCAAGATGATCTAACCTACCGAGAATACCCTGTTCATATTCTTGATGAAACCGAGCGCAAGACTCGTCGCCAAACCATCAAGTTCCTGAAAGTTCGATGGTCTCATCACTCTGAGTCAGAAGCAACCTGGGAACACGAAGATCGTCTTCGATCTGAGTACCTTGCCTTCTTCTCTAAAACCTAGGAATCTCGGGTCGAGATTCTTGTAAGTGGGGTAGAGCTGTAACATACCATCTTTTGTGTAATATAAATAAGGACATGTTTGAGCATTGCATGCATGCATAACACTTGCACTTTGATTCAACTAAAGAAGGACAAACAAAACCCTAAACCCTAATAGCTTTTTCCTCTCTATTTAAACCAATTCAAATGTTTCCCATATTTTGAAAATTCTCAAAACAAATGGAGCCCAATCAGTACTAAGGGACCCTTAGTGTTTTCAGTTATATCACAAAAATCTCTGTGATTTGAAATCATTCAAAAACAAATTTGAATTCAAAATACAAAAAGGAAATCAGAAAATATAAAAGAAAAAGGATTTCCTAGAAATAAAACTATCTCTAACCCTCCCTGGGCCAAGCCCACCTCTCCATATCTCTCCCTGGCGCCAGCAGGAAGCCCACCCGGGGCCCAAGCCGGCCCAACCAGGCCCGCGTACCCCTTCACCCCTGTCGTCTTCCTCTCGCTGCCGAAGAAGCTCGGTGGCTCGCCGCCGGCCACCCGATGCGTCGCCGCGCGCCAAGATCATCGCCGCTGCCCCCGCGAGCCTATAAGAGCTCCAGCGCCGCCATCGACAACCCTAGCTTCTCTTCTTCCCTGTTTTTCCCCTTCCGCCCGAACCCTAGGTGCAATCCCCGTCGTCGTCCCGCCGTCTCCGGCCGCCCCAAGGCCAGCCGAGCTTGCAGGGAGCTTCACCTCGCCATGCTCAGCAAGCTCGTAAAAGGAATCGACCCCACGCGCAAGGAATCCTCGCCATCGACTTCTTCTCTCCCGACACCGTCCGCCGCTCTCCGACGAAGATTCCGGCACTTCCCGACCGCGCCTCGCCTCGCCAACCCCTCCGTCGCATTTGTGGTAAGCCTGCGGTCCTCAGAGACCTCTCCTCTCGCCTCCTCTCGCTCTCTGTCATCGGCGCCACGAGCATCTGCAAGTCCCACCACCGCGCGCTGCCGTGTGCCATGCTCCGACGACCATTCCAGGCGACCGCTTATCTCGGCTCAAGATGCACGCCTGGCCCACCACCCCTCTCGCAGCCTAAGGCATCTATAGCCGAGACCGAGCTCGATCTGGAGCTCCTCTCCATTGCTGACATCAGCATTGCATCATGCTGATGCAGTAATCCTTTTATTTTATTTTGTTTTCATTTTCAGTAAATCATTTATGTAAATAGTCCCTCCGTTTCAAGGCTTAAGGCGTTATTGTTTTGCGTGTTTTTTCTTTGACTAAGAATTACTCTAAATACATAAAGAGTTTTGGTATAAAACTAGTATCACTGAAAATTATTTTTTAATACGAATCCAACGGTACTAATTATGTATAATATAATCAAGATTTTGTTGCTCAATTTTTTCGGTCAAACTTTGCTTTGAAAAGTGTGTGCGCCTTAAGCCCTGAAATGGAGGTAGTATAAAATAATATGACAGGTGAGCCATACTTGTCAGGATTTTAATAATTTCTGTAAATATTTTCTGAAATTAATAAAAGTCTGACATGTGGGCCCAAGTTTGGAAATTAATTTAAATATTCCAAAAATGTTTAAAATGAATTAAAATTTGGGAAATTCATAACTAATTCATTTTAAATCAGAAAAATACAAATAATATACCAAAATGTTCAGAAAAATGAAACCTATCTAACTAAGCTATAATCATACATTGTTAATCAACTTTGATAGCAAGTTTAATTATAAGAACCAATTGAACCCCACAGGTGATTCCGATGATTCCCCTGTTTTAGGGTTTGGATCCTCGGAACCCCCTCTAAAGTGATCAAGCATGTTTAGGGTTCAACTCAACACCGTTTAACTTGTCATATCATCCATATTATATGAGCATTGAACATGCCATGTGTTGAGTGTTTCTTCATCTTTTCTGGTGATTGGTTCTCGCGAATAGGAACTGAACCCGAAGCTAAAGTCAACGCCACCGAAGAGCAGTACCAGTCCAACGTCGGACAAGGCAAGCGAAGCCCCACCCATACATATGAACCCTATGGTTACAAAGTATTTCATTCTCGTCATATGCATTCGGTTCAAATAGTCTTTTGTCAGTAGACAGAGTAATCCTATCTTATGCATGTTATCCTTTGTGAACTATATTACCTGATCCACCGCTCCTAGCATAACTAGGGTTTGGCTTATGAGCGTCGCTAGTGCCACAAGTTCGGTCAAGCTTAGCCATGCTTTAGTGTTTTGATGCTGATCATTCAAGTGATGCACCGGAGATGCGAATGAATCTAGTATGATAAGATGTGGTGATATGATCAGAATTGGATGATAAACATGCTAAGGTTTGTATGGGAGGCCACGTGGGTTGTGGTTTTTGTAGTCCCATACTCGCCACCCTTAGGAACTGATGTTCTCGCCTCTTGAACCAAGACGAGCGTACAACCACACGGGGGCTTGGAAACCCCCTCGACCAACTAACTTGCCTAGTAGATTCCATGAGTCACATAGTTTGGGCTTTCCAGTCGACATACGCATCTTGGTTGTTCTTGAATGGAGGTGAAGGAGGTGCATTCATACAGGTAGGTAAGCGTGGTAGGGAATGGGAGATGCCCGGCATCCGTAATCTCAAACCCTGTTCACATCGCTAGGGACTGACTTCGGGACTTGACCCGTTATGGCGGCATCTCCTTAGTGCGTGACTCATGGTCTCGGTGAAAGCAAGGTAAAGGTCGTGGTCAACCACTCTCTGCCGGCCTTCCAAGGAAGAGGGCTAATATATTAGCATTAAGAATCGGCTGGTACGTGTGGGTAAAGTTGTGCACCCCTGCAGGGTTATTAATCTTTTCGAAAAGCCGTGTCCACGGTTATGGACGACTTGGGAACGGACGTGAAGATCATAGAGAACTATAACCGAATGATAAAACTTGCCAATTAAAGTGAGATCCGGAATACTTCCTCGGGGTTGTTGAGGGGGTAGTCCGGGAAGAGAGGTTCTGTTGATGATGGTTCTTGGTGGATATCAGAGATGAATTTAAGATCTATAGTTGAAGTCTTCTTATACCCTTTTGAAAATGATCTGACTAGACGAGTTTCTTTTCCCTCTTTTTTTGAAAACAAAAGATGGCTTTATGCAAAAATACCTCCACTAGCCATAAGTCTTGCGGAGTACACCCTATACTCAGCCTTGCTTCGTTGATGTTTTCTACAGATGATGCTACTCCAACTGAAGGTGGTTTCTACGTCGAAGTCGACGAGTAGTCGGGGTTCCCGGGCAGCAACCTAGGATCTATGAAAGGGTCGCTACTTTTGTTTAAGGCCTCTTAGGCCCTTTGCTAAGTTTGTTGTTTAGAACAACTTGTTTGCTTCCGTTGTTTAATGTAATGATGGGTCTGTGACCCCTGGCTTGTATGACTGGTTTGTAACTCTCTTAAGAGTTTACCTTATTAATGTATGGTTTGTATGTTCTGTAATGTTACCGATCTCTCCCTGCGTGTTTCGGAGTTTAGGTTAGGCTTATATCAGATGAGGATCTGGTATTTGTCTATCCCTGATCCCGAGTCGTGACATCATCAAGCTGGGAGTTGTTCCTAATGCGGTTGACCTTGTGACCATATTCTGAGATAACACATGTGCCATTGCAAATGTGTCGGAACCAAGGACTCAATCCATAGTCAAGCACATCCAGCTGAGATTTCACGCTATTAGACAAAATTTTCAGAATGGCGAAGTCAAGATTTGCAAAGTGCATACAAATCTGAATGTTGTAGATCCGTTTACCAAAATTCTTCCACATGCCAAGCATGAACAACACCAAGATAGTATTGGTGTTAGGTCATTGCCTATTGTAAAACTAGATTAATTTGTACTCTAGTGCAAGTGGGAGACTGAAGAATATATGCCCTAGAGGCAAATAAGAAAGTGTTTTTATTTGATGTATCTCTTGTATGTTCATAATATGTTTCTTACCATTCTATAACCGTATTAATAAAAAACATTGATACACTATGGTATGTAAACAACCAGGTCTTTAGTTTCCTCTAGAAACTAGCTCATTGGGCAAGTGATTATCTTATGGTTCCGAGACCATGCTGATAGTGCCATTGATAATGAGGTCACATTATTGGAGAATAATGTGATATACAAACACCCAAAGTTAATCACAATAAGATCTAGTTACTTAACGTTCGTCATTGATGATAACATAGAAACATCATGGCCTATATCCTTCGATTGTGAGATAATGCAAAATCACCGTTTTGGAAGGAGACTTTTTGATGATATCAAGTATCAAGCTATGAAAGGATGATCATAAAGGTATCATTGGATTCCCGAAGAGACAGGTTGAGGAGTTTTTATCAAGACCAGGATTTTCCAATCCAAGTAACGGATAGATACACGTGGCCAACTCGGTGACGTTGCATTAACAAATCTTGCAAGCATATGACTAGGTCATGGAATGCAACAGAACAGGAACGAGTAAACGAGCTCATAAAAAACGAGATAGAACACAAGTATGGAGATACTTGAGATCAAATCTCGGATCACCTAGGTGTCGTATGGAAAAGGGAATAGGACTATGCAGTTAAGGTTCAAGCGATGAGATTCGTGAATGCACGGGTGATCATTATGGGCATCCAGGTCCCGCTGTTGATCATTGATGCAAAAGGGATCTTGGTCATGTTCGTAGCATCTCCAAACCGAAGGGTGGCACACTTAATGGTGGGGGTGCATTGGGATCGAACCGGCACCGCAGGAGAATTAAGAGAGAGAGAGAGAGAGAGAGAGAGAGAGAGAGAGAGAGATGGAAAGGTTTCGGGTAACATATGATGTTGATCGGAGGGGTTCGGAAGGATTTCCGGAATATGAAATATGATAATATATATGTTTTATATTAATTAGTTGAATTAATATAAAAAATATTATATTGTTTATATTTATGGGCAGCTATTTCCTATTGGGACACCTCCAGGTAGAAGGGCCCATAGGGCTAGGCGCCAAAGGACAAGGGAGAGGGCCCAGCCGATCGAAACCCTAGGGTTTCCCACTCGCGGGGTGGGGCCTAGGGTCGGTGGCGGCAGCCCCACGGCAGTGATGGCTTGGTGGGGGGGTCGACCCCCTTAGCCCTAGGGTTTGACCCTCCCCTCCCTCCTATAAATAGAGGAGCCCCCCTCTCTATTTGCACCACACAAGTTCTCTCCTCTCCCTCTATTCCCTAGAGCTCTCTGTATCAGATTGGATCTAGATTTTGGGATTAAATCTCCACCTCCGTTCGTGCACATGACGGTCCGGCTTCCATCTTCTTTTGCTGCTCTATTAGATCAGAGTCTTGGGGACGTCCCTACACCAGACGTGTGTAGAGCTTCGAGGCGCAACACTTGGGGCGCTTGTCTTCATCTCTATACGCCTACCTGCGTAAGGCATGCTATTGTATTCAAGGGTATGTATTCTGTTCTCCCTCTCTATTACTTATGTATATATAGAATATATCTTGGTTGTCGTGTTCGTGTAGCTAGAAATTTTCTGTTTCTCGCTACGAACCCCAACAGGACCCGCCGCATGATATCACCGTGAGAACCCGCACTCGTCTATGACATGGAAACGGTAAGTTGGTTCGAGTGGGATCCACGGGTAGTTCTGTAGCTCTCCCTGGAAGAACCCGTGTGCGTCGAGGGTCTCCGCTGCCACACCAGCTCCCAGATGCGGCCGACGAGGATTTATGTTGCTAGCTCACCTCTTGGCCGTGAGAACCCGGGGCTCGCGATGGACTCCGCTGCCACGTCAGCCGTCGCCGAGCCCCATGACCCAACAGGTTCAGAGCATCTGTATTCCTCTAAACGCCTTTGACCTAGCGCGACCCCACATGCGGCCACTAAGAATGGGACCAAGAAGCGCGCGCGGACTACCATCCAACAACGCGGGACAAGATAGGGCGCGCGACCTCTCCACGATAAGGAATCCTGGGCCGTTGGGCTTGCCTCCCCCAGAGAGCTGGACTCTGTCGTGATGTTGCCGCGTGTTCTCCTCGTCGTCTATCCCACGACCAGAAAGAATTAGGAAGACATTCAAAGCAGATTCAGCCGAAACTTTTATGTGCTATTATTGACTCTGATAAGGTGCAAGGAGCTAGCAAACAAAATATCAATCTTGTGAGTGTATTTCACCTATTTTTACTTTCTTTAACGAATTAGTAAAGCCAAATCATCATAAAAAAATATATGTTAACAAATTTGAGATGAGCGATAATGGTAAAATAATAGATCCTCAAAAATTTTATTAAATATATTTTCCATACTTTCAATATTTTTATTAATCAGTACATTAAGTTGGCTATAGATGCAGTCCTTTATTGCTCAATGTGTATATCCAAGAATCCATAAACTATTTCTAAATTGTTTCAACACACTGGATATGATGGTCTCACACTTAAGAGGGTATGTGCTGGTTATGCTTTAGTTAGAAATAGAAATTTATAGTAATTTCTAGATTATATTTGATTACCGGGCTACAAACAGCAATGTACAAATATGTGACTATGTAGTCTATATGCTTAATATAAAGTCAATGGATAATCTATCTTGATTAGCAGTGCATGACTTCTAAAATTATATACACGTATTGAAATATGATTTAATGTCCGATAATCACCTATAAGTTCAATTTCTGAACATGACCTCTCACCTCTCCACCTTTAACATCCCATAAAAGCGTTGAGAGGCAGCAAATAAACATATCAATCTTCTACATATATTTAACCTATTGTACTCTATTTAGTGATTCAATAAAGGGAAATCATTATAAGAAATAGGTACATGCTAATTTGTGGAAAAACATTCTTCAAATAGTTTTGAAACATTTTATTATTTTAGTATAATTACAAATATAGTTGTTTTTAATTATATTCATGTGTAATTGTTGACTGATATACCCGTAAGTGAGTTAATGAAGTCACGGGCCATAATATTTTTTTGTATGGTTATACTTTAAGAAATTTGTCCTTGCAAACTTACTTTGATGTATAGGAAGAAAATATGAGATGTAATCCTACAAAGATCCGAAAAAATCATAGGGAATATCTAAGAACTAAAATTTTAATTTACTTAACATATAAAATGATTCTCGTCTTTGTTGCGTACACCAAAGAGAATAGTAACAAATGAATTATCCTGTGAACACTTCATTTTTTGGTATTGATAATTCCTTAGTGGTATCATAATTTCATGTGCAAGCACATGCTTAATTTTCTTTTACCATTGAGCCTCTATCTCCATCCACATTTTTGCCCGACCTCTCTCTTCCATTTGGCACCAATTGAGCAATCTAGTTATGTATAATTGTTCTATCGATATCAAACTTACAATACTCCATTGTCAGAAGTTCAGAGCCGACAAGGAATTCCATTAATAATCGACTGTTTTGATTCTTTAGAACAACTCGATGAATTTATTAGATCCTTTTAGGAGGCCCTCAATGACCATAGATCGAACATATCCTAATTTTATGGAACTCCTAGGGTTGTAGCAAGTAGTTTCCTACGACTTATCTTGACATACTCTTAAGACAACTTGTATTAATAAACAAGAAACATAATTTGAACTAAATAACTGCTTGTTTGACTTCAAGCTTTTCAATTTTCAAGTATTGTTTTTGTTTACTCAACCAATGCTCGCATGAGTAGCTTACCACTCGACTACACATTATATGATTTGGGTAAAGGATACATGGATCAACGTGTCTACCATCAAGCCTGGCAGGTTTGGACCGGTGAAAGTACTTCGTGATTTGTTTTGGTACAATTCTAGCAATAGTGTTTGAGCATTGAGACCATGTAGAACAAACATTCCATTCTAGTAAAGTGGGCATTCGGATGTTAGTCATTTCTTTTTTTATTACATTAGAATTTGTAAGTTTTTTCATAATGTTTGAATTTGTATGGAGTTTATTTGTCATACATTAGTGTCATTTTGACGTCCCTCCGCTGTAAAACCAAGACGAAAAATCAACCACCATTTCAATCGCCATCGGTTTGTTTCAACTTTAGGCACTTCAAAAAAAAAAGCCACCAGTTATACCTGAGGTGAAGTTTTTAACGTTTATACTCTATTTTTCAAATTATCTTGATCATTTACATATAGTCCTTTACATTTGTAAATAAGTTTACTCTTTAGTGAAGCATGTGTTACCTGGCACGTCTAAATTTACCCTAATAATCTAGCATGTGTTTTACCGTATGACGTGCTAGGGGAGAGACATACACATACCATGTTAGTTTTTTTTTTTTTTGCGAATACACATACCATGTTAGTTACTCTTTTATTTTCAAACGTTCTATGAACAGCACGACTGTCACTTGGATACCTACTACAGTAGTTATGTGGCCATATTGTGCACAGACTTGTGTTTTTGACACAAGAGTGCATGTAACAGCCTAAAATTCTTTGCCTTGATCCTCAAGTAATTACCGATGGCATGACCCATGGTCCATGGAACCCCTGAACCTGGTGTTCCTTACACGCAATCATCGAACCAAGGACATAGACCAGGGAGTCAAGCAATAACACACTCCACCTCGCAATCATCGTGCCGCTATGAGTGGCAAAACAGCAGCGGTAGTGTTTGGACAGCAAACCTCCAACCCAAATTACATTAATTTAGATCGAGCGTACAGCAGACCGCACCGATCGAACTGGTTCCGAATTAAAAGCTCGCTCGTCGAAACAGCTGCGCGGCATGGACCACGGTCCACGGGATGCTGGATTCCATGAGAGCCACAACAATCAACGCAGCATATTCTCTTGTGCTGGCGCGCGGCAGCAGCTCGGCCCCCACGCCACGGCGCGGCAGCGGCAGGCGTCCTCCAGCTCTCTCTCTGTCTCCGTGCAGTGCCTGGCCTGCATGGCGATTGGCGAGGCCTATCCTAGCTATCCGCGCCGTGACGAGCGCGGCGGGGCCACGGCACGGCACGGCGACGGACGCCATGGGAGGTCCACGCCGATCTTTCCAGCACACTATAGCCCCGCCCCGCCCCGGCCTAGCAAGCTGCGACGCGCTCTCTCGCCAAAAGCTCTGCGCAGTAGAAAACAAAAGTTTGCACTCTGCAGATTCTGCATGCCCACAGGCCACAGTCCACAGGGCACGCCTCGCACAGCCCCAGCCCCGGCGCGGCCCAGCGCCCGATCGAGCGTACAGGCGTCTCGACGTGGCCATCAAGGAGGGAGGGAGGGAGGGGGCTTCAATAATGGCGGGACGGGCAAAAGTACAGCACGGGGTAGCGGGACGGAAAAGGGCAGCATCACTGCACTGCTTCGAGCTGCTGCTGCTGCACTTGGCAAGTCCACACCACCCCACCCCCTGCGCACACGTTACTCACCACCAGCCTTTCCCCCCACGCCGCGCTGACGACCACGGCAGTGGCACATTGGCACGGCATGGATCATGGGGGCAACGGGCATGCGCAACGCTAGATTCAAGGAGAGAGGGAGAGCTCGAGAGGCTGCACTGCATGCGCTCGCTCGCTCGCCGAAGAAGAAAAAAAAAAGGAGGCCCGCCCAAAAGACATCATCACCGGAATTTCCATTTCTCTTTCCTTCCTTCGTCTCTCCCGACCTTTCTTCCAAAAGAGAAAGTGGGCGGGAGCTTGCAAGGCTGGCTCCTGGGTACGTCCCGTCTCTCCTCCCTTTCCGACCGTGGAGCCTATGTTAGCTTGCAAAGCGCGCCATTGCCGATGCAAATCCTGCTCGCCCAGAGACCGGCTTTGCATTACTATCGTCTGCTCCTCTAACACTACAAGTAACAAGGTAAATGCGCGTGCGCCTGCCGGCTTAGCAAAGCTCGGCGTTGGTTGGAGCTCTCGGCCTGGATAATGGCGGATCTCTCGTAATGAATGCGAGAGCAGACGGGCGTAGCGAACTCATAAATGTAGAAAGGTCGCCCAAGTAAATGGTCCATGAAAACAGTGGCGATGAGGGACGTACTGGTGGTAAAAAGAAAGGACGATGCTTCATTGAATCCACACATAGTCTAATCAGAACTTGATCAGGAGTTGCAGGCCGGCCATGGCGAGCTGCTGCTAGCCAGCCAGCCATGCTCTCCCGTACGGTGCAGGCCACCATTACCTGTGCTACTTGCAAAATGTGGCAGATGCATTAACGCAGCCGATTCCGTGAGATCGCAACCGACATACAGTGATTAAATAAAATACCCAAAGGAAAAAAACAGATGAGAAGATGCAGTGGACGGATCATGAACAAGTTCATAGTGGAAGCAAGGATGCAACAGTGCACTAGGGCTAGATTTGCCGGGTTGGACCTCATCGGTTTCTTGGAAAGCCAACATTTCTGCTGGAACACATCTGCCCTAGCTGTAGCTCGGCAGCCTAGATTAGAAGAATGGCCGGACCCATGGAAGGAAAGGGCAGTAAAATTATCCTGCTCCTCAAGTCCCAACCACAAGAAATAAGGATGAACCGATCCATGCATCCCAAATCCCCATGCCCGAATTTTCGATTACAAACACAAAGGTACTGCATTCCCAAGATACTACAAATTGGCAAATGAATGGCCAAGCCCTCCTCCTCCTCCTTCCCAACACCAACGTCACCATTGTCACATCTACTACTAGCAAACGACAATGGTGACGCAAAACCAAAGAACAGCAATGAAATAAGATAATGTAGCAAGAGCGCCCCACCTCCTCCTTTGCTTCTAAAAACCAACAAGAACTACCGCACTACTTGTGCTCGCTAAGTCGCTACGAACCTACGTACCCGTCAGCTAGCTAGAGAAGGTTATGCCGCTAATAACGAAGGATGGATGGATGCGAAAATGCGAGTACCTAGCACTGGCCACCGGGAGCTAGCTAGAGCTAGCGGTGCAGCAGCGTCAAGGTTTCTTTCCGAGGGTGTGCTTGTTGTTGTGCATCCAGACCTTGAGCACATGGCGCTTCACGCACACCTCCTCGCAGAACTGCTGCACGGCGGCCTCGTCGTGCTTCTGGATGCGCCACCCCAGCCTCTCCGCGAAGGCCTGCATCTTCTCCTTCTGCTCCTGCGAGAACCTGGTGCGGAAACGCTTCTTGCCGGAGCCCGACCCGGAACCGGACGGGCCAGCGGAGCCGCCGAAGGACATGCCCATCATGGAACCCATCACCATGGGGCTCAACATCCCAGACATGTCCTCCGCTTCGTCGCGACCGGAGTGGGAGGTGGAAGGGAGAGCCAGCGGGCGATGCGCGTGCCCGGCTGCTGCTGCTGCGGCGGCTACCGCGGCTGCCGTCGCCATCTGGTGCTGCTGCTGGTGTTGGAGGTAGGCGGCCGGTGTGCGGTAGTAGGGGGAAAACTGGTGGTGCGGCGGCAGAGCGCCGTAGGCGGTGATGGCGGCGGGGGACACGGCGGCGGCATCTGCGCCGGTGGGGGAGTCGGATTCCTTGCGGTGGAAGTTGCGGTGGCAGCCGCAAGCAGCGCAGCGGAGCGCGTCGATAGACCCCTCCTCCCCAGCGGCCATGAACTCGCCGCAGCCGTCCACCGCATGCCCGCCGATGCCGACGGCGTGGTTCTTGAGGCACTCCCGGTACCTGACACCACCTGTGCCTCCTCCGCTGCCGCTCCCCGCTGGTGTCCTGAAGCGCCCTCCTCCAGAGTCAACAGGCTTCGGCCCCCCGCCACCGCCACCGCCACCGCCCAGCTGCCCCGGATGCAGCGGCACCTCGTAGCTCGAGCTGATTGGCGTCGGCGCCATCTCCTCGTCACCCTCCCCGTCATCGTGGTCGTCGAAGTCCATGGCCGATCTGTGGGAGGGATCTACTCCTCGCCTCGCGTGTTCTTGGGCTTGGGCAAGGTTAACGAAAAGGGCTTAAGGGAGTAATAGGGTACGAGAGGGGGGATAAGAGAAATATAGGGGACCGTGAACTGCGGACAGGCCCTGCTAATTTTGATGCACCGCTGGGGCAGCGGCAGCAGCAGGCTGCAGGGCAGGCAAGCTGCTGTTGTGTCCTTGGGATGATGATGCAACTCTCTTTCTCTCTCTCTGCACTGCGCACTACTCCTCTGAGGCGCACCTGTCGCACTGTGGCTGTAGCATGACGCTCATGCTGTGCTCCGCTATATCTTTGTTGTCTCGTTCTCGATATCTTTTTTTTTCTCTCTCTATATATACTGATGACTCCGTGTGTCACCGAGTGTGACGCACTTTTCACGGGATTTGGCTCCAACTGGTTAAAAAATGGGTTTTAGATTAATTTTTTTTGGCAGCGCCTCTCCCCGTTTCATCTTGCATACTCCAAAGGAATCCAAGAGTATTTTATACCGAGTATGCACGAGACCACGGCTCCTCAGTCGCGGGCGACAAGGGGCCAAACCCTAGCCGCCGGCCTCCAGCCCA
Source organism: Avena longiglumis (assembly GCA_030063025.1). Lineage (NCBI taxonomy): Eukaryota > Viridiplantae > Streptophyta > Magnoliopsida > Poales > Poaceae > Avena > Avena longiglumis. The sequence continues at coordinate 151,136,201 of CP125977.1, read as the reverse complement.
CCTCTTCTCCACTCCCTCCATTGCCGGCTTTGGCGCGCCGGACAAAGCATGTGCGGCGTGGCCTCTTCTTGTTTCATCAGGCGTCTGAGGCGACTCAGTCTGGCGGCGGTGAACTACGACTCGGCTCCAACCCTTCCCGGCGTGGCGGGCCGGCGAGCCGCGACCGTGGTGGAGCAGAGTGCTGGAGGCGGCGGGGCTTGGCGGCGGGGTTGGTTTTCTCGGCCCGGCGGTGGAGCCCCTGGCGGCGCTGGAGCTCGGCGGCGGGGTCCGTCTTCCTAGCGGTGAGGCGCGGATGTGAGTCGCGGCGGCGTCTCCTTTCCTCTCGGCGGCGAGGGCGGCTCTGGCCCGGACTTTGGGCGCGAGCTCGGCCCTAGATCTGGCGGCGTCCATGGCGCCCACAGCGGCGGAGGGGCGCAGGGTTGCTCGGGAGGTTGGGTATCGACGGCGGCGCCGTCTTGGCAGCAGCGCGGCGGCGGAGCGGAGGGCCCGATCATGCTCGATCTGGGCACAGTCGGCGGCCGAGCTGACCGTCTGTTCCACCGTTCGCTCTGCTGCTGTGTCCGGATGGCGCTCACCGCGGGTGATGGAGGGCAGGTCCCCTCCCTCAAGCTGTCTGTGTCTCGGTTTCTTCATGTCCGTGAGCCTGACCCGACCCTATTATCGGCGGCTCGATGCGGCGTTGGTCGGAGCTTTGTCTAGAGCTCGGGGATGCCAGGGCGGCGGCTCCGGAAGGTGGTCTGCGCGGGTGTCTCTTCGGCGAGCGCCGTGGCAGTGGTGTTGGCTCCTCCCCCTGGTCATGTGGATGGCGAGGAGAGGGTGACGGGAGGTTTCGGTGTTGGCGGCGCTTCGGCTAAGGAAACTCCCAGATCACGTGTCGACAACCTTTCTTGGGGTCAACGAGCGTGGCGATTCTGGGGAGGCGATTGGAGGTTTTTCGGAAAGCTACGTGCTTGGCAGCACCATGTGGCGGTGCCTGCGGGTATCGTTACCTTCTTAGGGGTGTCGGTGCGGCTACCTCCCGCGCGACAGGGCTCCGGGTGAAAACCCTTGACTTTTGGTCTCAACGGCGGCGGCGCGGTGTGTCGTGACCCTCTTGGGGGTGTCGTCGTGGAGCCCCGGGTCACCCCAGTTTTGGCTCGTTGTCCTCGGTGGCAAGTTTAGGCTTCCGCGTCTTTCTTGTTTATTTTGATCTGCCTTGTAAAAAGGGTCTCCCCTCCACCTTGTATCTGTTCGGACGATGTGGCTTTATTTATAAAGTGGGGCAAAAGCGTATTTCGAGGATCTTGCATAAAATCGAACGTTCTACTCATGCTTTTCGAAACATCCTTATTAAGAGCATCTCCATAATATTGACAAAATTTGGATTGCCAAACTAATGATTAGCAATAGGAGAGAGAAGGTTTGGCAATCCAATTTTCTTTGGAAAATGATAGGATTACAGGATTCCTTCGGGGATCGCATGACTCGTGTCCCCCGGCTTCGACATCCATACGCGCCCCAACGCGTGGAGAGATTAAGCTACTCCACCGTGTCGTGTATTCTCCCTACTTTCTCGCTGGGAACCACTCGTCCTTTTGCGAGTTCTCTTCTTTTCACTGGCAACCACTAGAAGGATAGACATCCATGATATTTTTCTCCCCACATGCCTTTCCTCTCTCACAGCTACACCGTCGCCATATCTCCCTGATCGGTGTGCCAGCACGCCCTCGCTGTCCTCCTTCTCACGAAGGAAACAACTAGATCCCTCTGCCGCACTAGTGCTCCCACTGGCGCTCACTACTAGTTACCCACGCCACCACACGCAGCTGGTACCCCGCATGGAGGATTCACTGTCAAGGCAGGACGTGTGCTTCCTGGATGACCCGGCCTCTCCACTGACCGGATTGTCCAGCTCTGCGCAGTCAGTTGCACAAGTCAGATTTATTCAGTCATCGACAAGATCATCTCAACGCCTTTCTAGTACTATGTCTGATCAGGACCAAGGTCAACCTATGTCTCATGATGTTGAGAATGAACCCATTGATGATCAATGTCAACTTGATGGTCAAGACGAGGACCAAAATGATGAAGATATCCTCACAAGAAACAACGAGGAGATCAAAACTCGTCGCAAAGCTAGAGTGAATAGAATGTTGGAAAGAAGAGAACACACTCTTGAAAATGTCCTTGGTGATCTAAGGAGTGGAATGTCTACTCGATCTCAATGAAGCATTTTGGTGAGCATCAAGCTCATATATCCATGGTGGATCCCAAGAAAGTGTGGGAAGCTCTTGAAGATTCAGATTGGTTGGAAGCCATGCATAAAGAGGTCAACAAATTTTAGAGAAACAAAGTTTGGAAGTTAGTAGAAAAGCCCAAAGATTAACGCAATGTTATTGGCACTAAATGGATATTCAAGAACAAGCAATGTGAACAAGCAAGATTGATAAGGCGCTCTATGGGCTTAAACAAGCTCCACGCACATGGTATGAGAACCTTAGAGAGTTGTTGTTAGACCGTGGATTTGAGGTTGAGAAAATTGATCCCACTCTTTTTATTAAGAAGGTTAATGGGGATCTTTTCGTATGCCAAATATATGTTGATGATATTATCTTTGGCTCATCTAATAAATATTTTAATGATGAATTCTCACAGCTTATGACTAATAGGTTCAGGATGTCTATGATGGGAGAGTTGAGGGTATTCCTTGGTTTTGAGATCAAGCAAGTAAGAGGAGGAACCTTCTTCAATCAAACCAAGTATACTCAAGACATGCTCAAGAGGTTCAACATGAAAGAACTAAATAGAGCTCCTATTCCCATGGCAACCAAGACTCATCTTGAACTAAATCCAAATGGTAAAGATGTGGATCAAAAGGTATACAAGTCTATGATTGGTTCTTTGCTTTAATTTTGTGCATCTAGACCCGATATTGTGTTAAGTGTAGGAATGTGTGCAAGATATCAAGTGGCTCCTAAAGAAAGACACTTGATTGCAGTCAAAAGAATCTTTCGATATTTGGTTCATACCCCAAACTATGGTGTGTGCTACCCTAGGGAGTTCAAAATTCTCTCTTGTGGGTACACAGATTCAGATTGGGCTGGTGACAAGTATGATAGGAAATCAACCTCCGGGGCTTGTCAATTTCTTGGTAGGTCATTGGTGTGTTGGTCTTCTAAGAAGCAAAATTGTATATCTCTCCCCACCGCCGAAGCTGAATATGTGGCAGCTGCTAGTGCATGCACTCAACTATTATGGATGAGGCAAACTTTAAAGTAATATGGTGTCCATTGTGACAAAGTGCCTCTTTTATGTGACAATGAAAGTTCTATCAAGATTGCCTACAACCCGGTGTATCATACAAGGACGAAGAATATTGAGATTTGTCATCATTTTATTAGAGATCATGTTGCCCGAGGAGATATTAAACTATCCTATGTTTCAACCAAAGACCAACTTGCCGATATATTCATGAAGCCACTTGATGAAGCAATGTTTTGCTATTTTAGGAATGAGCTAAATATCGTAGATTCAAGGAGTTTGACTTGATCATCTTGCACACTCACCTATAACTTGACCACTGTTTGGCTTAGGTGCAGGCATGGAGATAGAGGGAGTGTGGTCCTAATCTATTGGGCTATCCCTCCCCCCATAATGCCAAAATTAAGTAAATCAATTCTCTTAATATCATTTTGTGATATGTGAGCTTTATTGATGAGTAGTGGGTATGAACCCAAGGATAATTCTTCGCGGTGTCATGACTCGGACTCTTATATGGTGGCCTCGGCCACCGTCCTCTTCATTGTGAAGAGTTGGTTATTGGTTTGATTAAAATTGGAGTTTCATTTGACATTCATTTGGATTGTACCGCTTCTTGGTTCTTCATAGTATGGCATATTATCCCAAGCCTTATACCCTTACCTAAACACATGTTCTCTGTCATATATGTCCCCATACTTAAAACTAGTGATTTTGGTCGAAGAGGACCGGAGTTTCCGGTGTGAAAACACCTGAGTCTCCGGTCAGTCCGGAGTTTCCGGTCCAATGGACCGAAATCTCTGGTATGAGACGGTTTCGGGCATTGACTTAAGAGAGGTCAGGGTGAGAGAAACAAACCGTTTCCTTCTTCCACCCCGACCTATCCTCTCTCACCCGTCGCCTCCTCCTCCAAAATCGCTGCCTCGAGGCCCTGAAGCCGCTGGGATCCGTCGTGCCGCCGACCACCTCCACCCTCTCCACCCTTGGGCCATTCCCCACCGGTGAAATCTCTCCAATGGACAGATCTGGTACCCTCTCTCGCCATGAACCTAGGTTTCACCACCTTCATTTATTTTGAGCAATGTACTGCTTTTATCCATTGGAAACTCATGTATGCATGCACTACTATCACATTAGCCTCGATCCCTTGCCTGATCTTCGAGAAATAATGCCTCCCGCAGCCTCCATGTGCAACCCGATATCTCTAGACCGGAGATTCCAGTCCGTTGGACCAGAGACTTTGGTACATGCCGGGGATTCCGGTGTTGCACACCGGATACTCTGGTGTGGTTTACTTCTAGCACATCCTGCAAAGATTTGAGGGTCTTGTTTGTCTCTTGGACATATATGCTTACCTCCATGCTTTCCCCCTTCATCTATATTCACAGGTGGCTCTGGTTCTCGTCGTATCCCTCACACCAAGGTCAAGTCCTAGAAGGGGAACCCTCAATATGATGCGGAAGCCGGACAGTATGTGATTGCGCCTTCTAACTGAAAGCAACATGCCAGAGATGATGATTACATGAGAAGGGAAACTGAACGCATTGAGGAAGAAAACCGTGCCAAGAGGGCCAAGTATGACAATTTGTAGTCTTTGGCACACATGTCCAAAAAGGAATATCGTGAGCTGTGCAAGATGAGGTTCTATGACATGCCAAGAATCAGTGAAGACCCAAGCTATTGGTGGAAGGAGCAAAATGTGTTCATGCAGGATATCTATCGCAAACTCAACAAGTCCCCAATTTGCACTCAAAGGTATATGGAATTCGAGTACATGCGTGCAAACAACTACTTCGTAGATGATCTTTGGATTACTGAGAAACTTGGGTTGCATGGTCTGATGGGACTCCGTGAGGACTAAAACATCACTCTTGTCCAACAATTTTATGCCACGATGGTATTTGGTACTGATGAGGCAATGACCATGACTTGGATGACTCGTAATTTCCGATGCTCTGCAACCTTCTCTGATTTTGCCAGAGTCATCCATGATGCTGCTCTTGGTGACAATAAGAAGAAGTTCTCACCTCTCTATGGCAGCAAGGGCACCATTGGGGAGTCCAAGGGACTCAAACCTCTCTACAATTTGCTATTGAGGATATATCTCCACACCATTTCCCCTAGTGCTGGAAAAAATGATGATGCTATTAGATGTGGCTTTGTCAACTTGCTCCATCATGCTCACAGGGTGTATTGTGCTAGACCCACTGCTACAGATTTTACGACTGGCATCATGGATTTCATTTTTGAGGAGATGCACCATGGCATACTTTTCATAAAGTCTCCTCCATATGCAGCTCTTGTGATGAGACTCATCAACACTCAGCCTCATGGTTCACCTCTTGCCCTTCCTCCTAATCTTGTGGAGCATATCTCTGTGGCTCTCCAAAAGAAAGGGAGTATGGGGCCAGCTCCTAGGTGGTCTTATGAAAATGAGCATGATGAGATTTCTAAGACAGAGTAGGCTCCCACTCCTCCAAGGGGCCCTAGAAGGAAGAATGCCTCCAATGCTACTATGCCACCTGTCACCATGAGTTGGGGCATGGAATGCACAACAAAACAACCTAGTTGATTGGAACACCTTATTAGAGGTCACTTTAGGCTTTGCCTCTCAGTGTACTTCCTCCTCCTGCCCTCATGGCAAAGGACCCGCGGCTCCAGGTGGTGATGATGACTATGAGGAGGAAGAGGATGAGGATGACGATGAGGATGAAGACAACGATGACGATGACTACAAGTGATTCCTTGGGGTGCTAGCTTGGTCTTTTCCCTTTTCGGCATCGATGCCAAAGGGGGAGAAGATGTCTATTTAGGATCACCCTAGATTCACATGGGTTGGGCATTTGGTTTTTTTGTATTTTCCTATGTCGTTATCTTAAAATTTTGAACTTTTGCTTTATTTGGCTCTTGTGAAACTATCTACTATTTGTGTGGACATGCTATGCCCAGGTTATTATTGTAATGGTAAAGACTCTGGTGGTAATCTCTCTAATATATGTGAGAATTTGCCTTCTATTATCTAATATGTGTTGCACTACATGTATATCCTGGTGTATATCCTGAGGGGGAGCATAACTATGTCTTTTATTTTAAGAATTTCATGCAAAACCTCTTGTTGTCATCAAACACCAAAAAGGGGGAGATTGAAAGGACATTTATTGTATTAATTAGTTTTGGTGTTTGTTAACAACTTGAGGATCATTTTACAGTGTGCTAATATTGCCAGGTTAATCTACCGGAAGAGGAAAAGTCAGTGACATTGTGGAAAAATCCCTAGCTAAAACAAAAGTTTCTTGGTCAGTCCAGACCGGAATCTCCGGTGTTCCAAGACCGGAGTTTCCGGTGTGGACCGGAGTTCCGCCCCAAATCTCCGGAGGGAGCATCAAGACCTGGCCCGGGACATACTGTATGGGGGTCCGGAGATAGGTCGGATACTGGCCAGAATCTCCGCGTGCACTAGCAGACCAGAATCTCCGGAGTGAAAAATCCGGAGTCTCTAGTGTGCTTAGGTCTGTAGTTACAGCCAAGTCTCGAGAGTGAGCATAAAGATCTGGCCCAGGACATTCTGTATGGGGGTACGAAGATGGGCCAGAGACTGTCCGGAATCTCCGGTGTGAGACAAACGCAGACCGGAGTCTCCGGTCTCCAGACCAGAATATCTGGTGTGAAAATTCCCCAACAAGCAGAAAACGATCAGAAGTAGTGGGCCTATAAATAGGGGACCTCATCCCCTACCTCCAGCTCCTCATTTACAGAAAAGAAGAACACCTCCATTAGAGCCACCAAATTAAAAAGATCTCCCCGTCCAACCATCCAAAGCCCCTGATCTTTGGAGAATCGAAGGAGGAGGCCTTGATCTACATCTTCACCAAAAGAGATTTTAATTTCCCCCTCATTCACTTGAGGGTCCCTTGCTCTATTGTTTCATTGGAAACCCTAGTTCTTGATTTGGTTCTTACAAGCTTGTCTTTGATTGTTGTGACATCTTGCTTGTATTCGTGACCTCCAATTCAGTTCTAGATGGGTGCCTCGAACTTGTTGTAAAGGTGCCGGCTTCCACCTCGAAGGTTGCCGATATAGTTGAAGAGTGAATTAATCGCCTTGGGGTGAGGTTCACCGGAGAACAAGGGAGGCCTTTTGTGGCGTTGGTGGTTTGAAACCAACCCCTCTCCAAACTCAGACGTACTTCCCCTCAAAAAGAAAGGAACTACAGGAAATCATCCTCGTATATCTATGTTCTCCACTTTGGTTACTTCTATCCTTTACCGCACTTTACTTATATCTTGCTCTTGCTTAGTTAATTGTACTAGTGTGTCATATAGGTAAATTCACCATAGTTGCATATCTAGAGAATTTATATTTTGTGTCAAACCCTAAATTCAAAAAGAGTAAAATTTAAAGTAGCACCTATTCACCCCCACCTCTAGGTGTCCATACGATCTTTTTAACCGTCTTTAAGTAACGACTTTGTACTAGTTTATGTTGTGAATCCCAACAAGGAATATGTATGATCTTAGTGGAGATGCAAAATTTGACTAGTATCTTGTGCTCCGTTCTAGGTGGGTGTAGGTATGACCCTACTTAGGAAAAACCTAGAACTCTAATTATGATTACATGTTGGCTTGAAACTTGTAAATACAAGTGAGATTTAATAAAATGCTAGACTCCTTTGCATCGGAGGAATTTCGGCCTCATTTGATTCACAAGATTTTGGTAGGAAATGTATAGGATTCATATTCCTGTAGGAATAACCATTTGATTCACTAGAAGGAAAATGCTTATAGCAGTCATTTTTCTAGTGACGTCCAATAAAAAATATGCACCACCACTGCTAGGAAAAATAGTAGCGGCGTTCGGGGCAAACACCGCCACTATAACTTAATCCTGGCATTCATGAAAGATGGAACGCTGGCACTAAGTGGGGACCACGAGGCGGGTTAGGACCAATATAACCCAGGCGTTCGACACTTTGGAATGCCGCAACTACGGTGTAGTGGTGGCGTCCCATAAATTTGAGACGCCACCACTGTGCCATCCAAAATTTTGCTAATCAAAGGCACCACCCGCTCCGCACGGTGGTTCCTCTTTCATTATGCACCCACTTGTTCATTCCCCCCGAAATCGCCGCCGCCTGTCCATCCTTGGCCACCGCTGCCCGTGCCGCCCAGCCCCGGTTCAGCCCCGCCTCAACCGTCCCCGTCCCGCACCGGACCGCGGCAACAGATCCATCAGCCCCATCCTTGTCCGCCCTCGATGTCGCTGCACATCTCCGACCCGCGCCTCTCCAACCTCGCGCTACCACGCCTCCCTTGACCCTCATCGTCGCGCCTCTCCTCCCTCGCCTGCGCTTCTCCGTCCCGTCCTCTCCGCCCTTGCCGTCGCGCCTCCACCGACCCACGTCACCACAGGTAGATTCCCCTGCCCCCCTCTCTTAATTAGTGTATTTAGTTTAGTGATTTTAGGTGATTTTTGTTTAGTGTATAAAATAGCAAATAGAAGTAGAAAATATAAAAAAATCTAGATAATTTTAGGAATAGATGTTTACATAATTTTATGGGTACAAAATCTAGGTAATTTTAGATATTATGATGCGATCTGGGGATGGTGTTAGTGATCCTTATGATTTGCATACAAAAAATCTTGTGTATCCTACTTAGCTCACTCACACCATTCATATATACATACGCGTCCTATGTAAGTATGAGGCCCTACTTGACTCGCTATTTTCTACAAAATTTATATATATATATATATATATTCATTTCTTATATGTTGACTAACAGTTGTATAAAATGTTGTTATTTAACCTTGGGCAGCTCAGATCATAGTGGATAATAGAAAGATCCAGCTAGGTACTTTCAGGTTCCCGTGGCAGGCGGCCCACTCCTACGACTGCGTTGCGGTCCAGCACTTTGGGGCGAGAGCGGTCCTCAACTTCGAGGATGAGTTTCATGTGGCGCATCTGTTAGTGCCAGATGGCATGAGGATCACCATGAGGGCCAAGGATAGGGAGCAGTCGCAGGCACAGAGGCAGCTGGCACACCATAGCCACGAGGGCCTACTTGATCCCCATGTGATGGCGGTTGATGAGTCCAAAATTGGAGCATTTTTTACTTATTGTTTTTGCATCGGTAGAGTGTTTTTTAGTACTTTACCGCGTTTGCGCGCATATTTTGTCCTTGTTTCAACATGATCCCAATTTACTAAGTCTATAAAGAACATATCAATTGAGACTATCATATTAAACAGTAGTTGATTTATCTTTGCACCTGGAGTAATTGCCTGCGCCCAGGAGGTTTCAGCCCTCGCGTAACGATCAGTGGTACGGGCGGACCCCCCCCCCCATACAATGAGCCCATACGACCCGGCCACGGGACCGCCTCGTCAAATACTTCCACCTCGTGGAAATAGATCACAGATCTGATATTCACATAAAACTCCAACCATGAAAAACCATACCAGAAAGGGATCCAAAGGACGAACTTGGAGAAGGGCAAATCCTTGCTGCTGCACGGATCATTGGAGGACAACGCATCATCCCCTACATCATCAATCGCTGCATATCCATCACCATCTCTACCCCCATTTCCATTCATTAGATATTGTTGTAATTCCAGATTCAATTGTGGTTTGCACCAGATTTATTCCATTACCTTTATCCATCCATTTGATTATAATGATGTTGTTGATTGCTTCCATGTGTGAGTAGTTCTCTTTGTTCTTGGGGAGATGGAGAAACCCTAGCATTATTAATAAATGAAATAAAGATGATCTATTACTTGTGTATGATCCATTGATCTAAGTTGTGTGTTTCATCTCTCCCTTTAGATGGTATGTGTAGTCGGCCACATATCATTTGCCTTCGGGTCTAAAGTAATAGGGTGAAACCCTTTGGATGTGTTTGGATGCTGTGTCGGAAGCTATTGTGACTAGAAGTGCCGCTAGCACCCAACATGGTCAAAGGGAGGACAAAGAGAGATTCACTAAGCTAATTATGATATCCACGGGAAAACCCTTAATTGTGGTGGTCTGAATGGTGATTGATTCTAGGAATCATAGTGGTTATTCAGACATGACCTTATTCTTGGCTCAAAAAAGTTACTGCCAACGAGCCTTGTAGTGAACATCTTATTACGAAACTCTCTCCACACATATCATGACATAAGAAATAGGCTATCCTAATATGATTAATTACAATATGCTAGTGGTGTATCTTACATCCCTGAGAACGTCTTAGCCCTATTGAGTTCAACCACCATTCCATACAATCTTTTTACTTGTTTTATTTACTTTCTTGCATTCAATCCAAAAAACCTTTCAAACACCCTTTACTTGAAATCAAAGGAACTTACAAGTATCCTTTGGTAGATAGTGATGAGTGGCATAAAGACCTTAACCAAATAGCTCTCTGTGGTTTCGATACTCTTATTTTGAAACTAGGTAAAATTGATCTGTACACTTGCAGTCATCAAGCTATATCGTTGCGAGGGAGGAAGCACTTTTGGTCTTTGTTCTTAGTTGCTAATTCTATTAATTGTTTTACTAAAGTTGTTTACTAGTTTCAGGTGAACACCGTGGGTGAATACTGACATATCATTTAGCTGGAAGCTGTGAAGAATCCCAGTCCACCAATGGACGCTTATTTAAAATCCAATAACTTGAAAGGGTATGATATTAACCCCATGTTTTTGGATCTTTTGCATGCTAAATTTTTTGTAGGAGACGGTACATAAGATCCTGATGAGCATGCAGGGTTCTTTGAGGAAACATGTGGGACTTTTCATCCAAATATATTCACTGAGGATGAGGTTAAATCTACTCTCTTTATTCAAACCCATTTTGGATGAAGCCCGTTCTTGGTATATTCAAAGTCCCAATAAGATCACTAACTCCTGGGAGAGGTTAGCCTCTTCATTCTTAATTGATTTCTTTGCTAGGACAAAAACCCTTGGAGCTAGACGTATGATTACTAGTTTTGAAGGGAGACCTGAAAAAAGCTTGCATGAAGGATACATAACATTTAAGGGACTTATTAACCGTTTCCCCATCATAACTTCCCATCTTGGTTGGTAATACATACTTTCTATGTAGGTTTGAGCACCGATAATATAAATGAACTAGACTCCTTTACTAATGGGTCGTTTACCGAATTTAGTGTTGAAAGAGCATGGAATTTGCTAGATACAGTGCATAGGATATAAAATGCTAATCATGAAGCCGTGCTAAATGAAGAAAATCCTATAGAGTACAATTTTCTTAAAAACTTTCTAGCTTCAGGCAAATTAGAATATCTCCCTGGAAATTTTAATCTTGACCCTCGTATGATTATCCAAATCATTAAAACCTATGCTAAGCATTTGTAGATTTCAAAGGAGTGGGAACGCTACACACCTCCTGGTAAGGTAAAAACCCCTATACCTGGCCTCGAAAACAAATATTTGTAGTTGCATAAGAAGCTAAAAATTGAGGATAAAAATATTCTCACCAAACAAATAGAGGACAAGAGTGAGGGAAAGCAAAGGATAGGTAAGTTAACCAGGAATCTGGATACCATAAAGAAAAACATTGGCATAGTAAAAGAACTTATAGAACCTGAGATATCTAAAGAAGAGGTAATAATGGTGAGTAGAGATTCCTCTGATGTAACTAGAGGTAAGTTTGAATATAAGAATAAAATACAACAAAAAAATCGCTTTAGTTTAAGAGGAGTAACTAATCTTGGGTTTTGTGATTTAAACTCTACTATAAATATTATGCAATACTTTATCTATGAAGAATTACGTTGTCATATTGATGAACCGGACCTTGAATCATCCAAAGTTACTTTTATGCTTTCTAACAGAAGTCTGCACAGACTCACGGTATTCTTCGTGACACTTGCATCTCTATAGGAGCATTTGTGTACCCGGTTAATTTTTATATTATTGATATTCCTTTGAATTCCCCATTCCCAGTAATTTTTCGTAATCATTTTTATAACTCTATGAATGCTAATATTGATAAAAATAAATAAGTCTTGTCCTTATAGATTGGATAAGAAATCCTAGAAGTTAAATGCATCCAATTTACAAAATTGCCTAATGAGAAGAAGATATAGGTCCAAGAAGATAAGACTACTGAAGAATTGGCGGTAATATATTTCAGCACTCCACAATCTGAGTTGGAGAGAAGCTTGACAAATAATGATTTACTTCCGAATGACCCTGCAAAAGAAGAATTGGATAAAATCCTCAATACATCACCAAAAGCTGAGAACCTTTTGGATAAAATCCTCAATACATCACCAAAAGCTGAGAACCTTTTGGATAAAATCCTCAATACATCACCAAAAGCTGAGAACCTTTTAGAAATGAGTTTGAAGAGATAGAAAGAATAGGAGATGGGGATCGACCTCCTCTTTTTTTGAAGCCTCTCCCTCTAGGGATTAGCTATGAGTTTTTAGAAAGGAAAGGTAAATGCCCAGTAATTCTTGATGATAGCCTCTCTCCCGAAGAAAACAAAAAACTATTAGGGGTACTTGTCGAGCTGCATGAAGCCTTTGGATACACTTTTAGTGACATAAAAGGGGTAGATCCTTCCATAGTTATGCATAAGATACCTATGGGTGATGATGCTAATCCTTTTGTTGACACTCAAAAAAGGTTGTATCCTAAAATGAAAGTAGTAGTAAGAAAAGAGGTCATACGCATGCTAGACAACAATATTATTTAGGGATTTCTATTTTCATGCCCCTGGTTCATTATTTGTACTCACTTTTCCCCAGCTGCTTAACTTTTCCTCACTTTTTCCCCTCCCTCTATTATGAAACCCTCGTAGGCGCTTGGATGGAGGGATGTCGTCAGGTCAAAGGCTTAACCGTTACATGCTGACCGGTAGGACCGCATTGGGACGGGTCCTTCCATGGCCATTACATGCTGACGAGTGGGGCCAGGATACACGTCGGACCAGCCATCCATCTCTCACTGACTTGTGGGCCGATTTTTCCTGATTGTGTGGCCGGTGCAGCCAATGACAAATGGGGCCATTTTGTGGGGCTGTCTAAGCCAATGAATGATGGGGCCATCATGTGGGGACATTTTGTGGGTCCGTCGAAGCCAATGACCGATGGGGCCGTCGAAGCCAATGACCGATGGGGCCATCATGTGGGGCTGGAGGGGGGATTTGCATATTTTCCATATTTTACTTTGCAACTTGCATATTTGCCATTTTGTGTGTCAGTGACATGTGGTGGTCATGTGGAAAACATGCAAATTTCAAAGAAAAAGTTTGACAGATATGCAAAATTTGCAAATATGCAAAAATTCGGAGTAGATACTCCCCCAAACATTTACAAGTGGGGTCGTTTATGACACGTGAGATTGAATCTCTCTCTCTCATCGCTCCTAGCCCCACGCCCCTAGCAGCTCCCATCCCACAAGCGGACAGAGAAGCCATCGTCGATGTGTCGACATGTTGGCGCGTCGCCGGCTCCGTCCTACGGTGGTAGCGAACGGATTGCCATGCTGCACCTCAATCATGGCTCCAACATAAAGTAGTAGAAAATCTAAAACATGAACTTCAAGTGAAGGGGGAGGAGAATAGTAGATTCATGTGGGAAGTTTTAGTAGTTTCCATCCCCATCCTAGCAGTTACAGTATGAGGTTGTGGTTAAGGGTGGACCATGTAATGATTAGTTGAATAGATAGCTAATTTAGAGAGTAAAATTGTTATTCAATGGATGGTTGTGAGTTCCTGCTAATTTAGTCACTTTGCGGTCCCAAAGTTGTCGAGAGAATGCATTACGGGACCCGAGTTGCTTGCCATTGGATCTAGCTTCCCATAGTTGGCGTGCCAAATGCCTAGAGGGTAAACTTGGGGATCTATCAGTTTTGACCGTTCTGTCGCTGCCATCATGGATGCCATGTAGACTTGCAGCATTGGCGGCATCATCCATTCCCCGTTCTTCTTGACGCCACATTCTTCTTCTCTAGAGAGGCGATCTATGGTCGCGGCCAGGGCGCGAAGTTAGGATGCCAATTCCTTGGCCTCACGGTTCAATAGTATAAAACAATTTTGATTCAAATCATACAAATGTCTATCAAATTTATACGAGCCCACTAGAGATTGTCAAAGCAAGTACTACTCCCTCCGATCCAAATTAGTTGACTCAAATTCGTCAAGATATGGATGAATCTAATACTAATTCATGTCTATATACAATCTAATCTAGACAAATCTAAATCAACTAATTTGGGTCGGAGGGAGTACTACTTATGAATCAGCTTTAGAGCATATCCACCGTCCTCACAGCTCAAATACATATCAATTTTGATTCAAATCATACATATTTCGATCAAATTTATACAAGCCCACCGGAGATTGTCAAAGCAAGTACTACTACTTATGAATCAACTTTAGAGTATATCCACTGGTCTCATGGCTCAAATACATATCAAATTTATTAAAATCATACATATATTTTAAGTCACAGAATTTTGGTTCAAATTGGGCTCAAATTTGTCCCAATCTTAAGTGGACGGTGAGCCAGCCGCTCTCCCTGCCGTATGTGTACTCCAAGAAGTACATGCAAACTGCTCCCATCCATCTGATCATGAGTTACATCTGGCCTTCATCGTTGAAGTGCACCTCGACGTGCCAGCCGCGGCCGTGGCTTGCCTCCCACGGCTTCGGTTCACGAGGGCTTGACATGCGCCATTGCAGTGATGTTGTGGATGATGGTTTCGATCGTTGATGCATCGATGACCACTGTTGGCACCACTATCGTCGCACTGATGTTGCGGATGATGGCTTCAATCATCGTTGCATTGATGACCACTATCAGCATCACTACCATCACACTGATGTTGCAGACGATGGCTTCAGTTATCGTCGTATCGATGACCACTGTCGTCACCGCCAATGCCTCGATGTATTTCGTCAGCAACGGATCTGATGAGGTGAACGGAAGTGAGACAGATAGAGACAGAGATTTTAGACGCTTAGATCTTCACCGTCGCACGCTGTTCCAGCCGCCACGCTTAGATTCGCAACGCCGCAAGACGTTCCGACCCCCACGCTTAGGTCCGTTCCTCCGCACACCGTTCCAACCGCCACACTTAGGTTCGTGCCACCGCACGTCGTTCAGTCCGCCACGCTTAGATCCGTGCCGCCATACGCTGCTCGGACTGCCACGCTTAGATCCGCGCCTACACATGCCGTTCGGACCGCCACACTTAGATCTGGGTCGCCGCTCGCTATTCGGACGGCCGCGCCTTCGTACATCGATATGAGGGAAGTAAGATGCAGCTGGTATACATGCGATAGGGAAAGGGAGGGATAGACATCCAACCTGTCAGGCTCTCCTCTCTGTACATGGTATGTGTGCCCATTAGGAGAGAGAGACCTCCGGCCTATCGGATCATGATGTATATATCCAACGGTGGTTGTCCAAGATCCATGTGACATACATCTCGACCAATCAGAGCACAGCCAAACTGAGCGATAGTTGATGCGGTTGTCATACGTGTGACAGGGAAATGGAGGGAGAGACATCCAGCCTGTCGGGCTCTCCTCTCTGTACAAGGTAGGTGCTCCCATCGATAGAGAGAGACCTCCAGCCCGTCGAATCATGATAATCCAACGGTGGTTGGCCAAGATCCATGTGACATACATCTCGACCAATCAGAGCGTAGCCAAACTGAGCGCTAGTTAAGTTGTTATGAGGGTTTGAGACAAGGGAGAAAGGGGAAAAGTCAGGAAAACTTTAGCAGGAGGGGAAAACTGAGTAGAACTAAGGAAAACAAGGGCACTCCGATAAAAGATGAGTAAGGGAAATTCAAGCTTTTGGCATAAAAAATTGAAAATGTGTTATTTGAACAAAATAATCCATCTTGGCCGACATTATATTGTTTTCAACTCAAATATACACAAGTGTTCCAAATTTGGCCTCATTTAGACAAAGTATGTTTTGGGATGGGTTATTTTGGAGGCTGATTGAGTAGAAAGCCATGCATATTCATAGCTAGTAGCTCATTCCAAGAAGGGTTTAAGAAGTGGTTTAGGGGATAAGTCCATTTCTCTTTATTCCCCTTTCTTTTATTATTCATGTTAGGTTACAGGTAACATAACAAGACAACATGCGAAGGTTGCATTATGTTTTGATTTTATTTTGAATTAAACTAACCCTAAAACCATTTTTTGAATTTAATCACTTAGAAAAACAAAAATGTGGCTGATTACAAGTAAATCCAAAATTTCCAATTTCATATGGTAAATCAATCCAAGATACCAAAGTGTGCCAAATTTTGGATCAATTGGTCAACGTTTGCTATGGTTTAATCCATGAACTAGCTAAACCCCATGCGTTGACCACATGTCAAGGGCAAAACTGAGCAGTTCTAAGCAACTAGGTGGATTATCCAACATACAAACTTAGGAGCATCACACTAGTTCGAATTCAATACAAATATCGACAGTAGTTCAAATTCATCATACAAATTCAAATTCATCTTTTCTTGATCCTAGTATTTTTTGCTGGGGTCACCACCTTGTTCCGGGTGATCCTAGATGGAATATTCTCAGATTCCACCATCAACTTCTTCTGTTTGTTCCCTTTGTTATTTTTCTCTGCATCCAATGAATCAAGTGTTTCAGTCTATCGTACAATTGGTTTAATCACGTTTCGACCCATTGGTTCATACAGTTCATAATGCATTGGCATCATTTCTTCAATATCCTGTTGTGTAATTCCTTTGCTTTTCAACTCTGCATCCAATGAATTAATTGTTTTATTCTCTGCATCCAATGAATCAAATGTTTCAATCTCCCATGCATTTGGTGCAATATCACTGCATTTGGTTCAATCTCCTCTCGATCCATTGGTTCAATATCCCCTGCATTTGGTTCAATCTCACTTGCATTTGGTTCAATATCCTCTACATTTGGTTCAATCGCCTCTTGATCCATTGGTTCAATCTCCCCTGCATTTGGTTCAATATCCTCTCGATCCGTTGGTTCAATATACAATATATCCATTTCTTCATTCTCCTCTCGTTCAAATACTTCATTCTCATCTGTGTTTGCTGCTCCTGCCTGATCATCCATTCGATAAGCTGTGTCCACTACATTTTTTATAGAGCCTAGCAATGTGCCCTAGGATCCCACAACATTTGCACTTAAATCGTCGATGTGGTGCACCACCCTCTGCACTAGCTCTCATCCTAGTCTTCCTTGGCCTATCTGCTGGTATAGTAAAAACTGGAGGGTATAGCTTGAAGCCTGGATCCACTTCCATCCATTGGTCTTTTCCCAACAAGGCTGGAACATTCTGAGCATATGCTGACCAAAATTTGACAATGAACAAATACTCCAACACGTACTAATTAACTTCACCCTCTTCAACTCCTAGAACACCCATGAAAAACAATGCATGTATGCAGGGTTTCCCACGGAGCTGACATTGCCTACAATGGCATGTCCTATCAACCAAACTCACTGGATACCCGCATTGCCTATATTTACTATCAGTGTATGTTACCACAACCTCCATTCCTCTTCTGATGCATTTCATCTTCAATTGTTTTGACCTAGTATGCAAAGCCTTAATCAAATATGAGAGGATGAGATGGCCAGCATATACTATTGATGCAGTTCTTGGACGCAAATCGATCTTTATCATGGACATCTGCCTAATCCTATCAAATATTTGCCACAATATAAGCCCTTTCAGTGACTTTACCTTTGCATTGAGACTCTCTGTAAGGTTACTTGTTACATAGTCTACCTTGCAAATTTCATTGAATTGGCTTCTTGACCACACCATTCCATGATGTGCATCCAAGTATTCCTTCATCACGGGTTTTTGTTTATACAACACTTCCAAATGATACATATGCTTCCTCAAACTGCATTTATATGAAGATGTCCATAGGTTGTCAGTATAAACTTTATCCTTGATTTTCTTTGTAAAATTCTGCACTAAGTGTTACATACATTCCCTATGCTCCACTTCGGGGAATACTGCTTCTACAGTTTTCTCCAAACCTGTACAAGTGACTGTGTGGATAGTAAGTCCTGGTGGATGACCTATATGGTCACGCAAATTCTCTAAAAACCAATTCCAACTTTCCTCTGACTCAATCTCCAAAACTCCATAAGCAATAGGGAACATCCAATTGTGGCCATCAACTGCAGTAGCAGCTACTAGTTGTCCCTTAAATCTGCCATGAAGAGCTATTGCATCCACGGTCAAATAAGGCCCGGAACCATCCAGAAACCCTTGTCAGCAAGCTTTGAAACAAACAATAGACCTTCTAAAGCACTCCTTATCTATTGTCTTCCCTCTTATTTTGTATTGAAATTTATGTCTGTCTATCTGTACAACACTATTTGTACTAGCCATCTCCACTTCAGCTTTGAAGCTGTAAAGCAACTGAAAACTTCCATTCCATGGACCATTGATTCTCTCAAGAGCCATTTCCTTTGCATAGAACATCCTCATGTAAGGTAATGTAATATTAAAAAATTTTAAAACTTCTTTTATGAGCGCTGTTGCACCAAGTGATGGGTTCCCTCTCATCCAATCCATGATTGCATCTGCCAACCACCTAGTCTTTGCTAGTTTTCTTTTGTCCTTTGGCTATCCCCCTTGAGGTGGACAAGAATGTTCTAACCGGTTACTTTTTATTTGAAACATAATGAAAATCTCAGGTACAATTAACAAACTCTACACGATGATCTAAAATACACAACTGGTTGTAATACCTGAACCAAACCGCTCCTGAGCATAGTGGATGCATGCATCCTCCACCTCCACCTCTTGTATGGGCACTTCACTGTGAACCTTGCTGACTCACTCTTAATAACATCATAATCATTATTGGTGCGAATGCAATATGTAGTAAGGGCATTACGATAGTGCTGCATCGTTTCAAATATGGTGCCTTCTGAAATCTTAGGATCATCCCTGTCCCACTTAATTAATGGCAAGTCCTCACCATCGTACTCGGCTAAAATGAGACTGTCATTATTCTCCTCGTTCTCTTCGTCATCAGTTTCATCGAATCTGGCACCATGGGCCATTTCCTCTGTGTATTGATCCTCTAGTGCATGTTTACTAAATATATCTACCAATTCAGTAAACATCAACTCATCCTCATCATCTAGTGGATGCGCTCCCTCGTCAGGCTCTACTTCGTCCTCCACATCAGCTGCACAAGCGATTTGTCTTACACTCGCAGTGCGAACAGATGGTACTGCTGTGGACCTACAAGGAGCGCGGGGGCACACTATTAGCAGAGACAGCAGAGACACATGATGCGCGACCACCTGTTGATGCCTGACCACCAGATGTTGCTTTAACCCACTTTATCGTGTGCTCGACTTTAGGTTTAACATAGAGACGAATTCGACCAAAACGTTCGGCAACATTCAAAGATAAAAGGATTACTAGATCAGCTTCGCTAGTTAGTGGGAGCAATCTTTGCTCTCTAATGTTGAAATATTGCAAATCAACTGAATCTCCATTGCTCCAAGGGAATTTACAATAGATTTTATCTTTCAAATCTCTGAGAGTTATGGAGGTTGCAACCACCACTAGGAAGTAAAATCTAGAGAGATATTGTTCACAACCATGAATTACGCTAGTATCCAGTTTAACCACCAGCCGAAATGCCAGCTCTAGATGAATCCTATTCGAAAAGCAAGGAAGTTAGTTGAGCACCAGCAATTCACGCTCAAATACTTCCTATAATCAATCCACAAAGGGAAATGATGCTTACCTATATGGAATCTATGTGTTAGATCCCTCTGATTCCACCCAATCTTCTTTGCGGTCGACGGGGAAGACCGATACACCAGCTGGCGTTGCATATTATTCCGCGAAAGGGGTAGATCTAGCGGGGGCAGGAGAGGAGTCGGAGGTGGAGTGGCATCCATGGCTAGGGGGATGGGGTGGATCGGGGGCCGAGTACGACATAAGGTAGGAGGGCACGATGGCGGGGCAGCGGAGGGGCTGTGTGGGATCTGTTCTAGGCTCGGAGGAAGCGCATGCTTTAGGTAATGGCTGGTCCGACATGTCTCCATGCAGACCCACCCTTCACCACGTATGCATGACCCGTCCCAATGCGTCCCCACCCTTCCCCACGTATGCAAGACCCGTCCCAACATGACCCCACCCGTCAGCATGTAACTTTGTGAAGCAGCCACCAAGCATGTGATGTGAAAATGCATCACCCCATTTTTTCTAAATACTAGAGGGCATTTAGTGGCCAATTCAAAAAATAGCTTCTTCTAGAACCTCTTGGCGCAACCCCCGAGATATAAACAAGTTTCTGCCAGTCTAGCCGGAGGGGGATAAAATTTATCCTAGAGCTAGCTCGTAGCTATCGCTGGAATTTTCCAAAAAAATAATTTCTAGGTACAAAACATGGCATATCTTCAGAGATCCAAAAAGATATTAGCAAGACCAGGCACATAGATAGGAACCCTAGCATAACTGCATAGCGGATGTCGGCAGAATTTCGAAACCGGCCTCATAAATTCAAAAACAATTCAAAAATGTGAAACCTCCGCACATTGTCATTTTATATTACCTACTTGGAGGAAAAATAACATACATGGCATACGGGGATTATTCTAAAAAAGTGTTCACAGAAATCACCTACCACCTTTGAGGATTCATGGCTTTTAAGCCAAATGAGCTAGCTCATGACCATGACCATGGAATAATTTTATTTAATGCTCCCATATCCCGCACACACGTGTATATTGTGATGGAAAACAATGTTGCTTTATGAAGTTTTGGAAAATAATGCACGAAAAATCCATTTTCCATTTTTTCGGTGCCGAAAAGGACTTACCTTTGTGAAGCAACCACCAAGGGTGTGATGTGAAAATGCATCACCCCATTTTTTATAAATACTAGAGGGAATTTAGTGTCCAATTCACAAATTGGCTTTAGCTAGAACCTCCCAGCGCAACCCCCACGATATAAACAAGTTTCCGCCGGTCTAGTTGGAGGGGGCTAAAATTTAGCCTGGAGCTACCTCGTAGCTATCTCGGGAATTTTCCAAAAAATCATTTCCAGGTACAAAACATAGAATTTCTTTAGAGATCCAACAAGATATTAGCAAAACCAGGCACAAACGCATGAACCCTAGCATAACTGCGCAGCGGATCTCCGCAGAATTTCAAAACCAGCCTCCAAAATTCAAAAAATGTGAAACCTCCACAAATTGTCATTTTATGTTGCCTACTAGGAGGAAAAAATAACACACATGTCATACGAGGATAATTCTAAAAAAGAGTTTACAGAAATGACCTATCGCCTTCGAGAGGATTCATGACTTTCAAGGCAAATGAGCTAGGTCATGACAACGACCATGTCATAGTTTTCTTTAATGTGCCCATATTTAGCACTCGCGTGTATCTTATGATGGAAAACAATGTTGCTTCATGAAGTTTGACGAAAAGGGCTTACTTATGTGAAGCAGCCACCAAGGGTGTGATGTGAAAATGCATCACCCCATTTTTTATAAATACTAGAGGGCATGGCTTCAGCTAGAACCTCCTAGTTGGAGGGGGATAAAATTGAGCTTAGAGCTACCTGGTAGCTATCTCAGGAATTTTCAAAAAAATCATTTCCAGGTACAAAACAAGGCATTTCTTCAGAGATTAGCAAGACCAGGCACATAGACAGGAACCCTATCATAACTGGACAGTGGATCTCGGCAGAATTTCAAAACTGGCCTCAGAAATTCAAAAAATATAAAACCTCTGCACATTGTCATTTTATGTTGCCTACTTGGAGGCAAAAATAATAGACATGCCGTATGAGGATTATTCTAAAAAAGTGTTCATAGAAATCACCTACCGCCTTCAAGAGGATTCATGGCTTTCAAGGCAAAGGAGCAAGGTCATGATCATGACCATGGATTAGTCTGTTTTGATGCACCCATATTCCGCACACGCGTGTATCTTGTGATGGAAAACAATGTTGCTTCATGAAGTTTTGGAAAACAATGCATGAAAAATCCATTTTCAATTTTCCCGGTGCCAAAAAAGGCTTACTTATGTGAAGAAGCCACCAAGGGTGTGATGTGAAAATGCATCACCCCATGTTTCATAAATACTAGAGGGCATTAGTGGACAATTCACCAATTGGCTTCACCTAGAACCTCCAGGAGAAACCCCAGCAATATAAACAAGTTTCCGCCGGTCTATCTTGAGGGTGCTAAAATTTAGCCTGCAGCTACCTCGTAGCTATCTCGGGAATTTTCCAAAAAATCATTTCCAGGTACAAAACATGGTATTTCTTCAGAGATCCAACAAGAGATTAGGAAGACCATGCCCATAGACAGAAACCCTAGCATAAATGCATAACGGATCTCGGCAGAATTTTGAAACTAGCCTCAAAGTTCAAAAAATTTGAAACCTCCGAATTTCCTACTTGGAGGCAAAAATAACAAACATGGCATATGAGGATTATGCTAAAAACAATGTTCATAGAAATCACCTACCGCCTTCAAGATGATTCATGGCTTTCAAGGGAAATGAGCTAGGTCATGACCACGACCATGGCATAGTTTGCTTTAATGCAACCATATTATGCACACACATGTATCTTGTGATGGCAAACAATGTTGCTTCATGAAGTTTTAGAAAAAAATGCACGAAAAATGCACGAAAAAGGGCTTACTTTTGTGAAGCAGCAACCAAGGGTGTGATGTGAAAATGCATCACCCCATTTTTATAAATACTAGAGGGCATTTAGTGGCCAATTCACAATTGTCTTCAGCTAGAACCTCCCGGCACAACCCCCATGATATAAACAAGTTTCCACTGGTCTAGGTGGAGGAGGATAAAATTTAGCCTGGAGCTGCCTCGTAGCTATCTCGAGAATTTTCCAAAAAGCATTTCCAGGTGCAAAACATGGCCTTTCTTCAGAGATACAACAAGAGATTAGCAAGACCAGACACATAGACAGGAGCCGTAGCATAACTGTGCCACGGATCTCGACAGAATTTTGAAACCGGCCTCAGAAATTCAAAAAATGTGAAAACTCCGCACATTGTTATTTTATGTTGCCTACTTGGAGGCAAAAATAATAGACATGACATATGAGGATTGTCCTAAAAAGTGTTCATAGAAATCACCTACCGCCTTCAAGAGGATTCATGGATTTCAAGTCAAATAATCAAGGTCATGATCACGACCATGGTATAGTTTTCTTTAATGCACCCATATTATACACACGCCTGTATCTTGTGATGGCAAACAATGTTTCTTCATGAAGTTTTGGAAAATAATGCATGGAAAATCCATTTTCCATTTTCTCGGTGCCAAAAGGGCTTACTTATGTGAAGCAACTACCAAGGTGATGTGAAAATGCATCACCACATTTTTTATAAATCCTAGACGGCATGTAGTGGCCAATTCACAAATTATCTTCAGCTAGAACCTTCTGGCGCAACCCCCACGATATAAAAAGTTTCCGCCGGTCTAGCTAGAGGGCGCTAAAATTTATCCTGGAGCTAGCTCATAGCTATCTCGAGAATTTTCCAAAAAAAATTACAGGTACAAAACTCTTCAGGGATCCAACAAGAGATTAGCAAGACTAGGTACATAGATAGGAACCATAGCATAATTGCGTAGCGGATCTCGGCGGAATTATGAAATCGGCTTTAGAAATTAAAAAAAAATCAAAAAATGTGATACCTCCGCACATTGTCATTTTATGTTGCCTCTTGGAGGCAACAATAAGATACATGGCATATGAGGATTATTCTAAAAAATTGTTCATACAAATCACCTACCGCCTTCGAGAGGATTCATGGTTTTCAAGGCAAATGAGCAAGGTCGTGACCACGACCATGGCATAGTTTTATTTAATGCGCCCATATGCCGCATACGCGTGTATCTTGTGATGGTAAATAATGTTGCTTCATGGAGTTTTGGAAAAAATACACGAAAAATCCATTTTCCATTTTCTTGGTGCCGAAAAGGGCTTACTTTTTTGAAGCAGTCACCAAGGGTGTGATGTGAAAATGCATCACCCCATTTTTTATAAATACTAGAGGGCATTTAGTGGCCAATTCACAAATTTTCTTCAGCTAGAACCTCCCGGTGTAACCCCCGTGATATAAACAAGTTTCCGCCGGTCTAGCTGGAGGGGGATAAAATTTAGCCCGGAGCTACCTAGTAGCTATCTCGGGAATTTTCCAAAAAATTATTTCCAGGTACAAAACATGGAATTTCTTGAGAGATACAACAAGAGATTAGCAAGACCAGGCACATAGACAGGAACCCTAGCATAACTACGCAGCGGATCTCGGCAGAATTTCCAAACCGGCCTGAGAAATTCAAAAAATGTGAAACTTCTGCACATTTTGTTGCCTACTTGGAGGAAAAAATAATTGACATGGAATACGAGGATTATTCTAAAAAAGTGTTTACATAAATCAACTACCACCTTCGGGGGGATTCATGGCTTTCAAGGCAAATGAGCAAGGTCATGACCACGACCATGGCATAGTTTGCTTTAATGCGTCCATATTCTGCACACGCGTGTATATTGTGATGGAAAACAATGTTGCTTCATAAAGTTTGCCTAAAAGGGATTACTTATGTGAAGCAGCCACCAAGGGTGTGATGTGAAAATGCATCACCCCATTTTTATAAATACTAGAGGGAATTTAGTGGCCAATTCACAAACTGGCTTCAGTTAGAACCTCCTGGTGCAACCCCCATGATATAAACAAGTTTTCGTCGATCTAGTTGGAGGGGGCTAATATTTAGCCTGGAGATACCTTGTAGCTATGTCAGGATTTTTCCAAAAAAAATCTAGGTACAAAACATGGCATGTTTTTGGAGATTAGCAAGGCCAGGCACATAGATAGGAACCCTAGCATAACTGCGCAGTCGGTCTCAACATAATTTCGAAACCGGCCTCAGAAATACAAAAAAATTTCAAAAATGTTAAACTGCCACACATTGTCATTTTATGTTTCCTACTTGGAGGCAAAAATAACAGATATGGCATACGAGGATTATTCTAATAAAGTTTTCACAGAAATCACCTACTATCTTTGAGAGGATTCATGGCTTTGAAGGAAAATGATCTAGGTCATGACCATGACCATGTTATAGTTTGATTTAATGCACCCATATTCCACGCACGCGTGTATCTTGTGATGGCAAACAATCTTGGTTCAAGAAGTTTTGGAAAAAATGCAGGAAAAATCCATCTTCCATTTTCCCAGGGCCGAAAGGAGCTTACTTTTGTGAAGCAGCCACCAAGGGTGTGATGTGAAAATGAATCACCCTATTTTTTATAAATACTAGAGGGCATTTAGTGGCCAATTCACAAATTGGCTTCAGCTAGAACCACCTGGCGCAATCCCGCGATATAAACAGGTTTCTGCCGGTCTAGCTGGAGGTGTCTAAAATTTAGCCTGGAGCTACCTTGTAGCTATCTTGGGAAATTTCCAAAAAATCATTTCTAGGTACAAAACATGGAATTTCTTCGAAGATCCAAACTAGATTAGCAAAACCAGGCACATAGAAAGGAACCCTAGCATAACTACGTAGCGGATGTCGGCATAATTTTGAAACCGACCTCGGAAATTCAAAAAAAAAATCAAAAAATGCAAAACCTGCACACATTGTCATTTTACATTGCCTACTTAGAGGCAAAAATAACACACATGGTATACGAGGATTATTCTAAAAGAGTGTTTACAGAAATCACCTACCGCCTTCGAGGAATCATGGATTTCAAGGCAAATGAGCTAGGTCATGACCACAACCATGGAATAGTTTGCTTTAACGTGCCCATATTCCGCATAGGCTTGTATCTTGTGATGGAAAACAATGTTGCTTCATGAACTTTTCAAAAACAATGCATGGAAAATCCATTTTCCTGGTGCCGAAAAGGGCTTACTTATGTGAAGCAGCCACCAAGGATGTGATGTGAAAATGCATCACCCCATTTTTTATAAACACTAGAGGGTATTTAGTGGCTAATTCACAAATCGACTTCTGCTAGAACCTCCCGGCGCAACCCCCGCGATATAAACAAGTTTCCGCCGGTCTAGTTGGAGGGGGATAAAATTTAGCCTAGAGCTACCTTGTAGCTATCTCGGGAATTTTCGAAAAAATCATTTATAGGTACAAAACATGGCATTTCTTCAGAGATCCAATGAGAGATTAGCAAGACTAGACACATAGATAGGAATCCTAGCATAACTGTGAAGTGGATCTTGGCAGAATTTCGAAACCGGCCTCAGAAATTCAAAAAAAAAAACGTGAAAGCTCCGCACATTATAATTTTATGTTTCCTAGTTGGAGGCAAAAATAATAGACATGGCATACGGGGATTATTCTAAAAAATTATTCACGGAAATAACCTACCGCCGTCGAGAGGATTCATGGCTTTCAAGGCAAGTGAGCTAGGCCATGACCACGACCATGGCATAGTTTGCCTTAATGCCCCCATATTCTGTACATGCGTGTATCTTGTGATGGCAAATAATGTAGCTTTATGGATTTTTGGAAAACAATGCACCAAAAATACATTTTCCATTTTCCTGGGGCCAAAAAGGGCTTAGTTTTTTGGAGCAGCCACCAAGGGTGTGACGAGAAAATGCATCACTGTCATCGGTGTGCAAACGGCTGTGCCTGAGCAGGCAAGATAGAGGTGTGGGAGCGAGCAGGAAAGCGAGCAACGACGTCCGTAGGCGGGATTGGGCACAAGCATGCGTCAGGGACACAAGAAGTACCTAGGTTCGGGGCCCTCGTGGTGAGGTAACACCCCTATTCCTGCTGATCTGACTATCTTGATGAACACTGAGAGATACAAGTGCTCCTCGAGCTGTATCTCTGGTCTAACTTAGTGAATGAGAAGCCAACCCTTGCTACGTTTCCCTTGACGCCCCTTATATAGGCCGAGACGGCATGGGCAACGACACTGCCGACTAGCGGGTCCCATAGGCGGGCCCGGCGGACTATTCTGGTATAGTATATCGCCTCCCTGATGTCTTTCATAGTGTCGCACCCCCCGGCTGGCACGGAAATAGTGGAGGCCGCCCCGTTCGACAAGGGCGGCGACTCCTGTTCCCGCTCGACACGGGTACGAGCCGTCTTCTCCGGCGTCCATGCCGCTGTCTCTATCTTTCTGTCCTGCTGTTGTCTGCTAGGGCTGCGGAACACTGTGCATTGCGTCATTCGTCTGTCTTGAATATCCGGCTAGGCGGCCCTAGCCGGCTAGTCCGCCTTGTCCGGATGGAGGGATCTATCCGGCTAGGTACTTGCCTGCATCTTCTTATCCGGATAATGGTTTTGCCAGCTCGTTCTGCATATGGTCTTCTTCCTAACCTGCTCTTGAGTTTTTACATCCGGCTGGGACCAGCCGGCTGCTCTTGAATCATGTCCGTTTAGCCTACCCGGTGGTGATCCCCTCGACACTAGCCCCCGAGCACGCGTAGATTCCACCCTTAGGTGAAATGTGCGGGGGCTCCAAAGCTAGTTTGAATTTCTGTTCGGCTGACTTTTGGCGGTTGGGTTACTCGACCACGTCATCACGGACGTCAGCCACCCACGTGATGATTACTTTACTATGACGTGCAGCGACACGTCGTGTCAAGCGTTGCCTCGGGAACAGACGCCGATGCCTCACCTGCTGCACCGAGGATCTTCTGTGCATTCCGCGCCTGTGCAAACGATCCGGGAACCACTGGGTGCGTGCGCTGCCGCCACGTGGCTAGCCGGCGGTTGCTCTGTCCAGCTCTTAAATAGCACGCGCGCTCTCCCGCCGCCCTCACTTTTCCATTTGCCCCCTTTTCTCAGCGCTCGACCTCCTCTACCGCCCCTCTGCGCCCTGCTGCTCTTCTGCGCCCTCGCCTCCGACGCTGCCGACAAGCCTGCACCCATCCGTATCGCCGGTGCCGCCTCCCTATCTCCAGCGCCTCCCCATTCTTGCTCACTGGAGCGACGGGCCACCGCATTTCCTCCAGCGCTCACTTTTGTCCTCCTCCGCTCGCCGACGTCGACGAAACGGCGGAAAGCCATGGTGCTTGGTGTGACTCCTTCGTCACGTAGGAGCAGATCGAGAAATATTGCCGCGCGTGCGTGCTGCCGACCGCCGACAAGGTCGGGGTGCACCTCGTGCCAGCCGACGCGATCTCGCCGAACCCGCCAGTCGGTGAGCGCGTGGTCTTCATTGCGCATCTTGCGCGTGGCTTGGCCTTCCCGGTCAGCGCCTTCTTCCTCTCCTTCCTTAATCACTTCAACCTCCGCCTCCACCATCTCGGCCCCAACGAAATCGGCATTCTTGCGCACTTTGTAGCCTTTTGCGAGTGCTACCTCGGGATCCAGCTCGATCTTAGGCTCTTTTGTCGGCTCTTCCTCATCCGGCCCCAGGTCCAATATGCCAAGGGCCCGCTCGTTCCTTGTGGCGGCGCCTCCCTCTACTCCCGCATGTAGACCGACTACCCGAAGTTTTGGCTACACGACACGGTCAAGCTGTGGTAGAAAACGTACTTCTATGTAGGTAACCTGTCTGCAGATGAACGGCTCAACCTGGCTGCCTTTCAAGATGTAGAGTCCACCCGGGCGTACTGGGAGTAGAAGAACTTTGGGTCCAAGCCTGAGGCGGAGGATCTGCTGAGCCAGATGAGGTCGCTGGTCACAGCTGGCCCGACTGGCGTCGACATGACGCTCAGCTGGGTCTCCCGGCTGATGATGCCCCTACAGCAGCGAACATATAAGATGTGCTACTAATTTGGCCGCCTGGAGCCGACCTGGTTCTCCCGCCGTGATCCCCCATTCACCAACCTCTACGAGTGGGTCTGGATGATCACGAAGGAGAAGATCAAGGCCGACTGGTCCTTTGGTCTTGCCCCCTACAACCGTGAGAACCGTGCTCCCTGGGTAAGTTTGCCTTGCTGTTTTTTCTTGCCTTTTTTCTCATACGGAATCACTTCTTGATCCGGCTCGTCCTTCTCCCTTTGCAGACCTTCCCGTGCATCATCCGGGAGTAGGGCGAGCAACCCCTCCAGAACTTCACCACCAACCTATCTGAACCACACGTGCGTCGATCCGGCGAGGGCTCAGACGACGAGGAGGGATTCTTCCCTAGCCGGACCGACGACACGGTGGAGGACCCGCACGGCCCCGCGCCGGAAATTAGCGATGGCACTGTGCCGCCTGATCCGGCCAGGAAGAGAGCCGACGAGGTAAGCTCGAGCCAGGCCGCTGCCCCCGAGGATCCGACGGCCAAGCGCAACCGGGTAGGCATCCCTCCGTGCCCCGGCCAGACCGGGGGTGCCCGGAAGAGGACCGGCGCGCCAGTGGTGTAGGGGTAAGTCATTTTTCCTTCATCTTGTTCTTCTTTCCTTCTTGCGTTTCTGGTTTTCCTTTTCCTTGTCCTTGTTCTTAACCTTGATCTTTCCTTCGTAGCTCCCTCCTCTCCTTCGGCGCTGATGACCCACAAGTATAGGGGGTGTATTGTAGTACTTTTGATAAATAAGAGTTTCGAACCCAACGAGGAGCAGAAGGTGTTGACAAGTGGTTTGGATCAAGAATTCACTGTAAATAGTAGCAAACATATTTTTAGGGGTTTTTGATAATGCAGATAAATAAAGTGCAAGTAAATAAAAGACAATAATAATTGCAGCAAGTGGACAAATCCTTTCTTTAGCAAAGGACAAGCCGGTTGTATTACTTATGAGGACCAAACGTTCTCAAGGAAACATGTGAATATTGTCAAGTGCTTTCACTTCATATAGTTGATTAATCTTCTTTGGTTGGATAAGTGTTGTGTGGGTGAACCTATGCTAATGTACCGACCTTACTTGGACTAATACATACTTGTGATTATACCCCTTGCAAGCATCCACAACCACAAGAAAGTAATTAACATAAAAACCTAACCACAACATTAAACTCTGAGATCCTATACTCTCTTGTGCAAAGGTTTCCTAACAGGGGTTTAGGTTTCTGTCACTCCAGCAACCCCACAATTATTAGCCAAATACAAAATGCATTCCCCTAGGACCATAAATGTTTAAGTATCATGTAGAGGCGGCATAATCTTTCTGTGGTTTCTCCCCGAGTCTTAGGGTTTCAGGGGGATGATATAGGCAAAAGGACGATGCCAGAGGTGGTCCAGGGTGGCCATACCACATGGTGGCGCGGCCCAGGGGGGCAGGGGGTGTGGGCCCCCTGTGGCCCATCTCCACTCCTCCTTCTTTCTTCCTTCATCTTCTGGAAAAATAGGGATTTCCATATATTTTCTAGAATTTTCTGATCTTCGCGAATATTGCATCTGGACACCGCTTTTTTCCATCAGAATCCTGACTCCGGCAGTTCATCCTCCAAACGTCATCCAACATGCAAAATAGATGAAATAACATAAGTATCATCTCTTAATATGCAAAATGGATGTATCAACTCCCCCCAAGCTCTCGCTTGTCCCCAAGCGGAAACTAAGCTCAGTAAACATGACCACATGTTTATGGAGTGAGGTGTCGATAAAAAGAATACAGATAAGAAGCATCACATACACAAATCATAATAGAAAGCAACTCACTATTATATAACTTAGATTGCAATGAGTATGTGAGTCACAATAAAGCTGCATAAAGAAAACCATAATTGGTAATGGCAACCTTTGTTCTTGGTGAGAGAACAGTTGACAATTCATACTTAGTTTTAACCAAAGCTTTTATAATGAAGTTCATAAATAAGGAATCTCTTGCTCAAACATAATGGGCTTTTCACAATGATAGCTTTCAAAGTAGTATTCATTTAGATAAGATCATTGTTCAAAACAAGGAACATAAGAAACAAGATTGAATAAAACAACATACGGATGATTGAATTACAACAACTCAAATTCTTGCTTGAGATAGAAAGGAATAGGTTTACTGACTCATAAAGAGCTTCCAAAAAATTATGGTACTTACTAGCTTTGAGATCTCATTTCCCCTATCATAAGCATCTTGAGGTGATTAAGGTTAAAGTGAAACAAGTATGAAGTATATGCTTGACAAATCATAAGTTGGAAATCTCATGTCCCTTGAATACGAGGGCCCGTGCTACTCAACTTTAGTCACAAGCAAGTTCTTGTCATTGTAAGTATATGTGTATCATAGAGAACAGCTAACGGGGTACCCCTTGCCCCATGACACAGGAGCTATCCCATATCAAAATGATAAGGCAACAGACAATGAGCATCTCAGTGATCTTTTTATTTGCTATTTGCATAGGTTTTTATTGAGGATGCTTCACAGATTGCTCACTATGGTTATGCTACAAGTTTCCACCATGATTAGGCATGGCTTAGGATAGCCTCCCAAGCGTTTCTCTAGCACATATATAATACTCCATGGACTTACAAGCTCCCCTTTTATTTCACACCGCCGACATCTATAAACAAAAGATCACGATATCAACTGGATAGATATGTACATGTGTTGAAAGCATTCCCCATGACTTCATGGTTCTGCTAACTCCCAACCTATAACTTGCAAGCATATAGGCAACATAGATGACACAGTGGTTCAAGTTTATTAAGTGCAAGAAAATAAGGTGTGCCATGAAGTTCGTGAGATCTTTAATCACTAGTTTTCACATAACAAATAATTTTAATTTGAAAGATAGATAAAACTCAAGAATTTACTTGGAATAGCAATAATGCTAATAGGTAGATATGGTGGACACATCTGGCATAGGTTTTAGTTCAAGTATTGGATGCACGAGAAGCATTCCCTCTCAGTACAGGTTTTTTGCTAGCAAGGCTGGGTAGAAAGCATAAGAGTTGAAGGAAACAAACAAACATACACGTGATAGAAACAATCATGCAATCTTCATTGAAAACACAAAAGATCTTCACTTGGGAATACTAGGCTTATGAGCCAATCAAGAAAGAAAATTAAGTAATATAACAGTAAGTACTTTTCTCTTTTCCTTTCAATCCTCAAACAATGTAGCTACTGACCAAAGCTAGGTTTGCCAAAACCAACTAAATTTACTTGATGCTCCCTAGGTGATACCAATAATAACAACAAGATCAATCATATAACAGAAATTGCATACTAAAATAAGATGTTCAAAAAGTAAATGATGAAACTTCTCATTTATATTCCATAACGGCACTCACACCAAGGGATACATAGATAACCAACTAGAGGAGAGATACTTACACAATGCAAACCATCCTATATGATAAATTCTCTATTCATGATATGAATCTAATAAAAAGGTAAAAAATATTAAATATAATGATATGATACCGCGACACTTCCCCAAGCTTGGAACAAACCAAGGGAATGCGAAAACCTGATGACGAGTTACTCCTTTGGTGGTGGCGGTGTTCTCTCGATAAGGTTTTCAATTAATTTCTTCAAATCCTTAATCTTGAAGGCTACAGTACGAATCATCTCCGAATTATGCTCAATCCATTTCATGATCATGTCAGACTGTGAATCCCAGCCCTTGTGATTCTTTCCCCACTCTTCCTCCTTAAAGTATTCTTTCCCTGCATGGTTAGAACGAGGCATATCCCAACTGGAGGGCAACTTTTCTTTAGGCATCTTTTGGAATTGTTGCTCATGTATAAGAGTATGGAAGGAGTTCTTGATACATGGAGTAAGTGACAGTGGGGATAAACAAAGACCCAGAACTTTCCCTCCTATGGACATCCATGTAGTCCTCTTGAGCTTGACAAGATTTTCCACCACACCAATGCTTGCAAGGGGGCACGGGTGCGCAGACGATTATCTTCCTCCACTTCTTATTCAACTTCAAGCACGATCTCCTCCTACCGCTTGGGGTCTTGGAGACACAAGATTTTTGCCCTTGTCGTTGGCGGAGACCATTGTGCTTCTAAACTTGAGAATAGTTCCTGACAGAAACAGATCGAAACGAAAACACGACAAGAACACGATATATGGACCTCGAGGGGTCCAGGGGATTATATATTACAAAGTTTAATGACAAAAGGAAGGTACTGGGAGAAAACGGGACGGAGACAGGCTCCGTGGTGGTCACACCACCTGGTGGCGCGACCAGGTGGGCCCGCGCCACAGGGTGGTGTGGGCCACCCGAGCTCTGTTTCCTTCCCTCTTTTGACTCATTATCTTCCAAATTAAATAAAAACTGCAAAAATATAAATTGTAAAGTTTTTCGCGAACCTTTTCTTACCAGAACCGTTACCTATTCGAAAACGGGCTCTACAGATCCCTGCAATTGGGTCTTTAATAAATTCTTCCTAAGTCACCATTTGAATAATATCAATATCTTCATTATAAGAATCTCTAGAAATATAATGTTTGAGCCTTTGACCATTCTTTATCTAATTACATCATTCTCTCCCAACACTTGAAAATTTCTTTCATACAAAACTTCACACAATCTTTATTAGCAATATTAGTGTATGCAAGATAATAAGCCTTTGGGTTTAGTTTCAACTAAAGTCCATCAAAACATAAGCTACTTTAGCAACTCCTTTCAAAATCCCAAAAGAATTTAAAAGGAAATCGATTTAAGAGGCAAATGCAAAAATGGCAGAAATCTGTCAAAACAGACCTACAGGTATAGATCATTTTTTTCGAAAATCTTCTGTTGCTCAAATGAAAAGTGCAAAACTAAAGAAAGTTAAATAATAACTTGGGCCATATGCTTAGAACATTACAGCTCAGTCCGACGTATTGGGATGTTTCTTGATTTTTTACAGTGAGGCACAAAAATCTGTTCTGGGACAGCAACTTCCCCACATCTCACCTCCCACTCATGTTAGAGGCTAATCTTGACACAAAAACCAAACAAAAAGGATAAGGAGAGGTTATTTAATAGTTAAAAAACTTCCAAGACTCAAAGAAACAAACATAAACTGAAATCAAAAGAAAATGGTTTGTCTCCCAAATGCTCTGTTTTTATAGCCATTAAGATAGGCATGATAATTTCAATGATGCTCACATAGGAAATATGGATTTGAAGTAAAAGAGAGCATCAAAAAGCAAACATCCAACACATTTAAGTCTAACCCACTTCCTATGCAAGGGAATTTTGTAAGAAAACAAATTATTAAAACAAGAGGCTATTAGCATAGGAAGACAAAACAAGTGCAACATCAAAACTTTCAACATAAAGCGGGGAAACTTAATATTATTGAGATGCATAAAACCATTTTCCCCTCTCTCATAATAACTTTAAGTAGCATTATGAATAAAATTAACAATGTAACTATCACATAAAATATTCTTATCATCATAATAAGCATATTTAAAATCGTCAAATAGAGGTTTAAGGTCAAAAACTGGATCAATAGTAGCAAGATGTTCAACTCTAAAATCCTCATTAGGCAATTCGTTTTCATAAGGAGGTTTAGCAAATTTGAAAAAATAAACTCATAAGATTCTCCATCAAATTCAGTTAAAATTTTCTCTTTCTTACAATCAATAATAGCTCCACAAGTGTTCAAGAAAGGTCTACCAAAAATGATAGGACAAGTTTTACTAACTGCTGAACCAAGTAGTAGAAAATCAGCAGGATATTTAGTCTTACCACAAAGAACTTCTACATCTCTCACAATACCAATTGGACAGACGGTCTCTCTATTAGCAAGGTGAATGACCACATCAATTTCTTCAAGTTCACAAGGACCAATTTCATGCATAATTTCTTTGTAAAGCTCATAAGGAATAGCACTTGAACTTGCACCAATATCACATAAACCATAATAGCAATGATCACCAGTCCTAACGGAAAGCACAGGGACACTACCTTTCCTAGTTCTACTAGGATGTGAGACAATATTAGAAGCATCTTCACAAAAGGTAATGTGCCCATCTTCTACATTTTTAGTGACAAGGTCTTTAACAATTTCTACTACAGGTTCAACATTTATTTGTTCATCAGGTTCTAAAACTTTCTTTGTACTTTTGTTTACCACACTAGCTATCATAGAATGTTCCTTTACCTTAGAAGGGAAAGGTATTTTCTCAATATAAGGTTCAGGAAAAATATGATCAACAGTATAAAATTCAGTATTTCTAGCTGGAACATGATTAACAATATCTTTATATGGTGCATGGTACTTGTTCCATTCCTTTTGGGGAATTCAATATAAGAGGAAAAGGCCTGAAAACAATTTTCAATACTTTGAGAATCAATACCATACTCAGTACTAATATTATGAAAGTCATCAGTTCCATAAAAGATTTAATGCATTCATAATCATAATTTATACCTGACTTTCTTCCTTTGTCATTCTCCCATGCTTCAGTATTTTATTGAATACGGTCTAAAAGATCCCATTTAGCTTCTTCATTCATACGTGTGAATGATCCAGCACAAGAAGCATCCAATAAATCCTTATCATGAAGAGAAATCCTTGCATAAAAGTTAATAATAATAATATTATTAGGGAGCTCATGAAAAGGACATTTAAGCATTAGTAACTTCAATCTCCCCTAAGCTTGGGGTGTAGTCTCTCCATCATGAGGCCAAAAGTTATATATTTGATTACGGTCTTTATGAATCTCACTAGGAGGATAGATTTTAGAATAAAAGAGAGGTACAATTTCCTCCCATTCCATAGATTGGCCATTCTTCAACAACTTATACCATTCCTAGACTCTGCCTTTCAATGATATAAAGAGTAAATTTTTCTTAACTTGTTCCACTGTGATACCTGCACACTTGAACAACCCGCATAATTCGTGTATAAAAAGCAAATGATCACCACGATGGATAGTTCCATCTCCAAAATAATAGTTATCCATAACACGGTCAACAATTTTTGTAAGTATTTTAAAAGGATCTAATTCAGCAGGTGGTGGTTCATCTACTACCTTAGCAGTGGTAGTAGCGTTCCCAAATAGGAAACTAAGTGAATTATCCATAATGAAAACAAAGTAACAAACAGAAATAAAAACAATACTCACACTAGAAATTTCCTTTACCAGTTCCACTCTTCATTGCACTTCACTCCCCGGCAATGGCACCAGAAAATAGTCGATGACCCACAAGTATAGGGGGTGTATCGTAGTACTTTCGATAAATAAGAGTGTCGAACCCAACGAGGAGCAGAAGGTGTTGATAACTGGTTTGGATCAGGAATTCACTGTAAATACTAGCAAACAGATTTTTAGGGGTTTTTGATAATGCAGATAAATAAAGTGCAAGTAAATAAAAGATAATAATAATTGTAGCAAGTGTCCCAATCCTTTTTTTCAGCAAAGGACAAGCTGGTTGTATTACTTATGAGGACCAAACATTCTTGAGGACATATGGGAATACTGCCAAGTGCTTTCTCTTTATATAGTTGATTAATCTTCTTTGGTTGGATAAGTGTTGTGTGGGTAAAACTATGGTAATGTACCGACCTTACTTGGACTAATACATACTTGTGATTATACCCCTTGCAAGCATCCGCAACTACAAGAAAGTAGTTAAGATAAAAACCTAACAATAGCATTAAACTCTGTCCTACATTCCCTTGTGCAAAGGTTTCCTAATGGGGATTTATGTTTCTGTCACTCCGACAACCCCACAATTAGTAACCAAATACACAATGCATTCCCCTTGGCCCATAAATGGTGAAGTATCATGTAGTCGACATTCACATGACACCACTAGAAGAATAACACCACAACTTAAATATTAGACAATGGAATATTTCTCAACACAATTCCACTACTAACAACATGACTTCTCCCATGTCCTCAAGAAATAAACTAACTACTCATGAGACATCATATGGATACAGATCAAAGATGAAATAATGATAAGTAACAATCTAAAATGAACAATAATTAAATGGTTCCACTCAATAGCATCAATTACAACAAGTAATCAACACCGGGAAAGTTTCCCCTAAGAACTATGCAAGATTCAACCCAATTGTTACAGCAGGATGGACTGGTGGTGCTGGTGCTGGTGCTGGTGGAGATGATGGTGAATATGATGATGATGATCCCGATGAAGTCTAGCTTGATGATGGTGTTGATTGCGACGATCTCCCCTCTCCGGGAAGGAATTTCCCCAGCAGATTTCTGCTTACCGGAGAGTTCTTTCTCTGTCTGTAGTTTCCGACCCGCAGAGGCGGCGGAATCTTTCTGTGTTTTCTCCCTGAGTCTTAGGGTTTCAGGGGGATGATATAGGAAAAAGAAAATGCCAGAGGTGGGCCAGGGTGGAGAAGCTGACAGAGGGCTTCCGAGCCGGCATGGATCTCCCCGTCGTGCGCCAGGCCCATCCGGGACTCCGCTCTGCCGCCATCACGATCGCCAGGTACACCAACATAGACGAGGTGTTGATAGAGATGGAGGCGAGCGCAGGGCCAGAAGGCGAGGCAGAGGCATCCTCCCAGTTGGGTGGGGCTAGCTCAGATGCTCCCCATGGCAAAGGGCCGGCGGCCGAAGAAGAAGAAGGAATCCTCGGGATGCCGGGCGTATTTGTATAGAACTTGGTCTTGCACACTTGTGTTTTGGAACCTTGGATCTGCGGGGGCTTCGTCCCCCGCCGTTTAATGATTGTCTTGGATGCTCTTGTCTTGATGTGTGTGCTCTTCACTAAGTCTATCCGACTACTTTCTCCCGAATGGTCCTTTCCAGTCGGTTTCACCTTGCTTTTACTTTAATAGCTTAGTGCTTTTGACTTGCTCGACCGTGGGCCTCTTTCCCTTGTGTTTTATTTCTGCGAACTTGCGCTTCTGACTTGGTAGGATCTTGCCGCCTTGCTCTAACCGGCTAGGACATCTTCTAGTCGGTAACTACATGCTTCCAGTGGGGGCGCGCCAGCGCACCCACTAGGTGTAGCCCCCGAGATTCGGAGTAGCTGGGGAGCCAGGTGCTTCGAATCTTCAAAAATTTCTTACTTTCTTCCTTACCCTTTAGGATCCGACTTGCTTACCTGGATGGGAGAAACTGCATCCCAGCCCGGCTACTCTATCCATCTGTGCTTTGGACCTTTTATCTCTATTACTTTCCTTACGACTTCCACCTTTCTCTCTTACTTTCTTTCCTACTTCCGTCTTTCTCTCTTTCTTTCTTTCTTTCCTTGCCATCTTCCTTCTGCATCTCTCTTGCCTTGACCGGCTGACATCTCTTTGCCGGGAATTTTCCTTTTCTAGTGGGGGCACTCTAGCGCACCCACTAGGTGTATCCCCCGAGATTCGGAGTACCTACCACAGATAGGTGCTTCGAATCTTCAAAAAATTCTTGCGTTTTTTCTGTCTTGCGCGTCTGACTGATGGAATTAGCCGGAAGAGAGAAACTACATCCCAGCCCGGGTGACCTTCTATCTTTCTTTCCGACTGGCTCCTTCTTTCCCCGACTGGCTGGAACATTTTCTAGCCGGTTGCTACATACTTCCAGTGTGGGCGCGCCAGCGCACCCACTGGGTGTAGCCCCTGAGATTCGGAGTAGATACCGCAGATAGGTGCTTCGAATCTTCTATGCCTTTGAGATCTGACTTGGTGCAGTTGTGCAAAAGAAATCACATGAAAATGGTTTCTTATCAGTACACTATTGTGTGGTACATCTGTTGATGTCCGACTAGAATTTACATTTTTTCAAAAACTAGCTCGTGCTTTTCTGAACACTTAGTCACATTCCCGTGAGCTGTGCTGTTTACGCTGCGTCCTTGCTAGGAAGCCGGGTTGCGGTCTGGATCCGGAAACGAAGGGAGCTGACAATACATTGCGCACGGTACTAGAGGCTTGGTAGCCAAAAAATAACAACTAGGCACATGGCCCGAATGCCCGATCTGTCGCTTCTGTGACCGCTTTTCATGTGGGATACCTCGGGCTTTTGCTCTTGCTAGAGGGACAACCGGGTTGCGGTCTGTAGCTGAGACGAAGAGTGGGCCTCCGGCATCATTGCACACTACTCAGTCGGCTTATAGAATTAGCAGGTCGGGCCATCCGGCAAGCCCCCGAGGGTAGGGGTCGACGTGTAACACCGCGGTTCTGAAAAGACCGAGGCTTCTATGTGACATGCCAATCCCTGGATCGGTTCATTGGCCCACAATAGAATGAGATGAATAACATAGAAAAATATCCGTGTATCATGAATAACGAAGATCCAGAGTACCATTATTACAATAAAAGCTTAGCCCAAGGCTATCTCAAATTATTCAGGTAGCAACATAAATAAAGTATTTTCAAATTGCCCACAAGTGAACAAGTGCCGAGTGGAGTACCGTGGCCTATATCAATTACTCAGAATCGGAATAACCTGCAACATAAAACGTAGCAGCCCCGAAGGGTCAATACATGGAATGTATGGCAAGTAGAGCTAGTAATGGAGATAATAGTACTAACATCTACATGCATATTTGGCAAGTGGAGCTGTGTCTAGCTTGCATTTGCAAATACCTTTGTCCTACTTTCGTAAACAGTTTTTGATTTTCTTTGAAAAGATCCCAATTAAGTTAATCCAACAATGTTAAAACAATTATGAAATTGGAATGAGCGAGAAACATGTCATGGAAATCAATATCAAGCAACTCAGTTGTCCATAACCGGGGACACGGCTAATCGATTAGATTATACACCCTGCAGGGGTTAGTAACTTTACCCATGTGACTTGGCCAGTCCAGCTCGTACCATCACTCTCATTTTGGGTGATGATAGGGAGAAGACCAAGAAGAGACCGTTCGGGAAGTAGCTCCCCAATCCCGACGCACACCGGTCCAACCTACCAAAATTCTACATCTCTGGATACGCGGGTTCGGGTTACCACAACCTACTAAGTCTAACCAACCGCCCATTTCATTATTGGCACATGGTTGTACACGTAAGCTACCAAATAAAGAAGCCAATCAATTTCTCTCGATACCTGGGTGCCTTTCCGCAATGAAACCACCAAAAATTATCAATACTATCACACCCAGGAGATTCATTGATTAAGTTGTTTTAATTTTCACAAACCACTACTTAACAAGTCTCAGTGATGTAACCCAGCCCTCGTTCAACATAGCATGGCTAAGCACATCTACCAACGGTGGTTCATCTATAAGAAAGGCCCTACCACATAATAGGACATAGCATAGCGATAGTATCATCCTACACATGCATCTACAAAATACACGACAATGCATTGAAAATAGTAGGACGATATCATGAACAAAGTAGCATCTACTCGCCTTGGTTGTAGCGGTCGGAAGAACAATCCACACACAAGAAAGCGTTGCACTCGTCACAATCTACACGATACAATTGCAATCATAAACAAACAATCCACAAGCATATGCAACAAAGATGATGCATGAAGGTATGCAAGGCAAGTGAATCGTTGCTACAGCTGCACCGCATAATCCTATTCAATAATACTACTGATTGCATGCATGGAAAATAGTTTTAGCGCTAGGAAACTAATACGCAAAAAGTAATGCTCAAAACTAGAGCTAGAACTAAAATAATTCACTACCGGTAGTATACTGTTTGTAAAATCTTGGGAAAATTATACAGTATAGGAATTTCTCTTTAGGAACAGTACCAATTGGAATTACTCAAAAAGGAATTATAACACTCCCTGAGTAATTAAAACACTGCAGAAAGCCACTAGACAGTTTCTGCAGAAGTTTCTACTATAAGCCTACCCTTTTAATTCACGATGAGATTCCCCTTGTTCCACTGAATCCAGGGACATATCATACACAATTTTTGGATTTACAGATCTTTTTCTACGAATTAATTACTCCAAAAAGGGCATTAACTAATTTGATTAAACTGTACTAAATCTTGCTGCAAAAGTGTGAAACAATGGTACAGCAAGATTCTACAAGACTTACTGAATCTACACATATTTATTTGCAATTTTTGGCCCAGCGGTTTAATTTCTACGCAATTTACAAGTTTCTACCGAAATCTGCCAACTAAAACGATTAAAGTAATTACCAGTCAATCGTGGTTCATTGACTAGTCAACGCGATCGCGATTGGCCGATTGGGCGTCTGACTAGTCAACGCCTGGGGGACTGACCGGTCAACGACCGATCTGGACCGTTGATCTGAGATCCAAAGGCGGCTGCGGACTCACCGGAAACGAACGACGGCGAGCTCGGGACGGTGGCGGCGATCGGTTCCGGCGACGACGTTTTTCCTGCGCGGAAGGGGAAGGTTGGTCAGCGCGTGGATCAAGGCGGTCACGCAACAGCGCGGACGGCGAGCGGCGCAAAGGCGCTGGGCGCGGCGTCGTATGGCAGCGCAGCAATGACGCTGGCGAAGCGGCTGGCAGCGAAGGCACATGAGGCGGCGGCGGCGAGCAGCAAGGCAGCGCGAGGCGCAGCGGCGGCGGCTGGCGGGAAGCGGCTCGGCGGCAAGCGGCTCACTGGCGGCGGCGAGGGGCGGCGGAGTGGGGAGGCGGCGGCTCGGAGATCGAGGTGGGGGCGCAGGGTTCGAGGCGTGTGCGGGTGCGGTCTTCGAGGCAGGGGCGGCGGCGGCTGGGTGGGGCCTCTTAAGTGGGGCCCTCTCGTGGGGTCCTACGCGGACACGGCGCGCGGTTGGAATCGGACACGGAAATAGGCCCGATTTTCTATCTTTTGATAAAACGGCCGTAACTTTTCCGTACGAGCTCCGAATCGAGCGATTCTTGCTCCTACGTTTTTGTAAAATCGAGGGGAACAACCTAGGGTAAATGGTTGAGTGAAACCACTAGGCTACAAGGGTGGACTACACTAGTCCTACTAATGCCTCCCGCTGGAGCCTCGTAGTAGAATAGAAAAGGATTTTGAAAATAGCGTTTCGCCGATTCTTTTCAATCGACGGTTTTGCATGGAAAAGTATGATGCAATGATATGAATGATATGCAGAACCAAATCTAAAATTTGGGATGTGACAAGACTAACCCCCTTAAGATGAATCTCGTCCTCGAGATTCGGCGCGGCTAGCAAATAGGTGTGGGTAGTCCTCTCGGATGTCATCCTCACGCTCCCAAGTGGCTTCCTCTTCGCTGTGGTGGCTCCATTGCACCTTGCAAAACCTGATCGTTTTGGTACGGGTAGTCCTCTCCGCTGTCTCCAGAATCTTGACCGGTTTCTCCTCATAGGTCAAGTCGTTCTCAAGCTGAACCTCCTCTAGCGGTACAGTGTTTATCAGGGGTGTATCCACCATCTCCGGATGGCACTTCTTTAGCTGGGATACGTGGAACACATTGTGAACAGCGGACAAAGCCTCTGGCAACTCCAACTGATAAGCAACTTCCCCCTTGCGTGCTAAGACCCGATACGGTCCAATAAACCGAGGTGCCAGCTTACCCTTAATTCCAAATCTCTTGATCCCACGAAGTGGCGACACTCTGAGGTATGCTCTATCACCTATATCATACACTACTTCCTTGCGCTTGGCATCAGCGTAGCTCTTCTGCCTTGATTGTGCTACCTTCAGCCTGTCCCTAATCAAGGCGACCTTCTCCTCAGCATACTTGATCAAATCAGGTCCAAACAACTGGCGTTCTCCTACTCCATCCCATAGCAACGGGGTCCGGCACCGTTTCCCATACAGTACATCGAACGGTGACGTCTTGATGCTGGTTTGATAGCTGTTGTTGTAGGAAAACTCAGCATATGGCAAATTCTCATCCCAACTAGAACCATGAGCCAAAGCGCAAGCTCTCAGCATGTCCTCCAAAATCTGATTCACCCTCTCGGCATCCATCACCATGGGTGAAACTGTGCTAAACTCCAATCTAGTACCAAGTGACTCGTGTAGCTGGCGCCAGAAGTGTGAGGTGAATTGGGTGCCTCTATCAGATACAGTACTCTTGGGAACTCCGTGTAGGCACACAATTTTGTCCATATAAATCTTGGCCAACTTTGCACTCGTATAGGTTGTCTTTACCGGTATAAAGTGGGCTACTTTGGTCAAATGGTCGACCACTACCCAAATAGAGTCATATCCTGACCTGGTCCTGGGCAATCCTGTGATAAAATCCATTCCCACTCTATCCCACTTCCAATCCGGCACGGGCAATGGCTGTAGCAGTCCTGCTGGCTTCTGGTGTTCCGCTTTCACTCGGCTACATACATCACATAGGGAAATATGCTCTGCGATATCTCCCTTCATGTTGTTCCACCAGAATCTGTCCTTTAGGTCCATATACATCTTCGTATTGCCCGGATGTATGGAATACGGCGAGTCATGAGCTTCCTGCAGAATCAACTTCCTTATCTCGGGATCGTTGGGAACGCACAAACAATCTCCATACCACAAGGTTCCTTGCTCATCCTCGCGGAATTCCCTCGCTCGATCCTCCTTCATCTTTTCCTTTACTTCATCTATCTCTTTGTCTCCCACTTGAGCCTTCCTGATTCTGTCCTGTAGCATTGGTTGGACTTCCATTGTTGCCAAGTATCCTTCAGACACTACCTCCAGTCTAAGGTCCTTGAATTGCTTGCACAAATCCTCAGGCAATTCCCCAACTGTTAATCCATTGGCATAAACCTTCCGGCTCAGAGCATCTGCTACTACATTGGCCTTTCCTGGGTGGTATTGTAGATTCATATCATAGTCCTTGATAAGTTCCAACCATCTCCTTTGCCTCATGTTCAGTTCCTTCTGTGTAAATATGTATTTCAGGCTCTTGTGGTCGGTGTACACATCACAGTGTTTTCCCATTAAGTAGTGCCTCCATACCTTGAGCGCATGAACCACTGACGCTAACTCCAAGTCGTGTGTGGGGTAATTCCGCTCATGGTGCTTGAGTTGTCGCGAGGCATATGACACTACTCTCCCATCTTGCATCAGCACACTCCCAAGTCCCTGTCGAGAAGCATCACA
This sequence comes from Avena longiglumis, assembly GCA_030063025.1. Taxonomy (NCBI): domain Eukaryota; kingdom Viridiplantae; phylum Streptophyta; class Magnoliopsida; order Poales; family Poaceae; genus Avena; species Avena longiglumis. Next base: position 151,092,206 of record CP125977.1, on the reverse strand, counting down.
AGACACTTGGAAATCCTTCAAGATCCGGTAAACACGTAATGTGCGGTCACTAGTCGGCCTTCAGTTCTGAAGCTGGCTTCACATACGTCGACCATTCAAACTTCCGCTCCTTCTTGAAGTTCACCATCGGCTTAGCAATCTTGGAAAAGTTTTCAATGAACCTCCTGTAATATCCAAAGAAGTCCCAAAAGCTTGAATCTCTCACGCATTCTTGGGTGCTTCCCACTCGCCATCGCAGTCACTTTGCTTGGATCAACAACGACTCCTTCTCCTGACACTACGTGTCCAAGAAACCCAACGGTGTTAAGCCAGAATTCACACTTGCTAAATTTGGCATACAGCTGATGTTCCCTCAGCTTCTCCATAATCAGTCGTAGATGTTTCTCATGCTCAGCATCATCCTTGGAATATATCAGTATGTCATCAATAAACACCACCACGAACTTGTCCAAGTACTCCATAAATACTTTGTTCATCATGGTCATGAAATATGCCGGGGCATTCGTTAGTCCAAAAGACATAACTGTATACTCATATAAACCATACCTAGTGGTGAAGGCAGTTTTTGGTACGTCCTCCTCCCGGATCTTCAATTGAAAGTAGCCTGATCGCAGATCAATCTTGCTGAACACCTTCGCTCCTTCCAGTTGATCAAACAAATCATTTATGTTTGGCAGAGGGTACTTGTTCTTGATGGTTACTTCATTCAGCGAGCGATAGTCCACCGCTAATCTCTTGCTGCTATCTTTCTTCTCCACAAACAGAACAGGTGCACCCCATGACGACGAACTAGACTGAATGAATCCCTTTTCCAGCTGCTCTTTCAACTGCTTCTTCAATTCTTTCAGCTCATCCACATCCATCTTATATGGTTTCTTTGCAATAGGTCCTGTTCCCGGCATCAGGTCGATAAGAAACTCTACTTCCCTGTCAGGTGGCATTCCTGGCAGCTCTTCCGGAAACACGTCAGGGTAATCCCTAATCACTAGCACAGTATCCATGCTAACCCCCTTAAGAGAATTCAACTTACACCTTCCCGGTCGTACAGCCGACTTGAATCTAATCCTCTTACCATCCGGGGTTTTGAGTGAAACAGCTCGCTGTGCACAATCTATGTGTCCCCCATGCATAGACATCCAATCCATACCCATAATAACGTCTAATCCCTGTGATTCCAACACTACTAGATGTGCAATGAAGTTGTGTGTTCCAATCCTCACAGTCAAGTCGCGGCATCCCGCGCTAGCTATCATATCTCCTCCAGGTGAACTCACTCTAATAGACCTTTTCATAGACTCAGTAGATAGCTTATACTTATCCACAAAAGCCCTTGATATGAAAGAATGCGATGCACCAGTATCGAAAAGTATGAAAGCTGGGTGAGTGTTGATTGGGAACTTACCAATCACAAGGTCAGGCTCATCTGGAATCTCCTCCACATTCATGTGGTTCACTATGGCCTTCTCGTTGTTGGTTGGCTTCAGTCCTTTCCTCTCCGGACAGTTGTCAGCATAGTGTCCCTTCTGTTTACACTTGAAGCATGTCACCTCACTCAGATCCTTCTTCACAAAGTTGCGATCACGGTTGCGGTCATGTCCACCGTGTCCTCCAGGGTGGTGAGAGTGTCCTCCCTTGTGGCTGTGGTGGTTGATCTTATGGTTGTCATGATGATGCCCATCGCCTCCATGGTGGTGGCGGTCATGGCTCCCATGGTCACTTCCTCCATGCTTGGAGTATCCATCATATGAAGTGCGAGACTTGTGATGTGAACCAGAGTGGTGATTATTGCTCTTTCTCTTGCGGTTCTCCACCTGTTTGTGCTTCCCTTCCAAGATCCTGGCCTTGTCCATAAGCTCCTGAAAGGTGGGGCAATAAACCACCAGTAGCTGTACTGAAAGCTCATCACTGATGCCATCCAAGAATCTCTCCCTCCTTTTTTGCATCAGTGTCAACATCCTCAGGTGCATAACGGGACAGGTTGTTGAACTCCTCAATGTACTCAGCCACAGTGCGGTTGGTTTGGCGCAAGTTGCGGAACTCCTTCCTCTTGCTCGTAACTCACGAAGACACGTGGTTGGTCCTGAAACCTTCCTCAAACATTGCCCAAGTCACAGTGTCCAGCGGGTGGGTGATCTGAAAAGTGTCCCACCAAGAAGCGGCTGACCCCTCCAGTAGGTGAGCGGCAAACCTCACCTTCTCCGCATCAGTGCATCCAACATTTACCAGATCCTTGTTGACTGAACGCAACCAGTCGAGAGCAACCATCGGTTCCGTTGCAGTAGAGAACTTAGCTGGCCTTAGCCTCAGAAATCTGGTGAGAGCATCTCCCTGAGGCTGATTGTTTCCATTGTTGTTGTTGTTGTTCTGAGTTGCCATGAACTGTGTCATCACTTGGGTCAGCTGTGCCTGAGCTGCCATGATCTGCTCCAACTCAGTGGGCTGATGGCGGGGAGGCATCTGCGGTTCAACACAGGTAAGTTTAGAAAGAATCAACTACGACAATAGGATTCTACCCATGCATTATGATCAAACAACAACAAGCATTGGCAGACAATCTCAAGCAAGCAACACATCAACAAACAAGTGATCTAGAAGCATCCCAGGGGTTATCCTAGCAGTATATACCTACTGAAATAGTTTTACAAGAGTTGGCAATGGTTAACTAAACAGTTGATCAACTAAACAACAAAAACAGCAATCTGCCAGAACAGTCCAGCAGAGTTCACGAATTTTTCCACCTGACTTATACTCGTCATAAAATTTAGCTGATTTTTACACATATAGTACAGAGAGTTTCTCATCAGACCAATTTTTTTTCAGATTTTTCCCAGTTACCAGAAAAATATGAAAAATCGTACAGTACTGCTGTATCAGCTGAAAACTGCAGCGAAAATAACACAGATAGTAACCAAACTTGCCATTACTCTTTCATAAAATTCGCACAAATAATTCCTGGGATATTGGAGTACACAAATAAGCAACTAATCACTCTTAAACTAACACGAACTAAGCTTCACATCGATCGAGACTAATCCTAACGAATTTGCCTAACGTGGACTAATTGGTGGACTTCTATCTACTTCTTGAAGAGGTTGCGGTAGGTCCTTGCACTCATGCGTTGGCGCTTCGGTTCACGGTAAAACCATGGTGGCGGAGTGTACACCTCTCCTGAGTCATCACTTGATACCTCAAACTCCACCTCTTCTAGATCCTCCTCTTCTTCTTCACTTTCAGCTGCAACTGCAACAGCTTCATCTCCTCCACCATCACCGTCTCCATCATCATCATCCTCGTCCTCATCATCATCATCGTTCCCACTGTCATCATCATCACCATTGTTTCCATCATCTCCATTGTTATCATCAGAGGGTGGATTCAGCTGCGCTTGGAGAGCGGCAATCTGGGCTGTCATAGCTTCAATAGTTTGATCCCTTTCCTGGACGGTCCCTTGCAACTGTTGTATGTTCTGGGTGTTCTCCTGGACAGTACCATGAAGACGAGCTATGGTTGCATCTCTGGATATCAGGGCATTCTCCAGAACTCCCACAGCTTCATGCAGGGTGTCAATCTCCTGTCCTTGGACCACCATACCATTGCTAGCAAAATCTGCAATCTCCTTTATCATCATCACTTTCTCAGCTAGAGCTCCATTCTCCCTTTCCATGTCCTCTATGTGCCTCCGACGGGGAGGCATGTTGTTCCTGTCGCCTGGAGTAACCACAACGTGCCGATCTTCATCACGCCTCCCATAGTCACGGTAGGGTGAATCTGCTGGCAGTAGGTGTCGGACATTATGGCACTGGCGAGACAGGGCTTCATGTGTGGCCAAGTTGATTCCAAGTCCCCAGTTGCAGTATGTCTTGGTGTAGATCAAATGCACAGGGTTTGGCAAGGCGGCATCCCTGAATATGAAGGTAGTGATCTCCCATGCATCCTCTCCATATCCATAGGTGTACAACCTTCTTCCCTTGAACATGGGCAGTGGCAATCCCAATGACTGCGAGAGCTGAGCTAACTGCCTTGCAAAGGGCCTTGGTGACTCCATGGTGGCATACTCAGTCCTGACTTCTCCCATCTATCAAGTAAAAGAGGAAAGTGTGAGAATAGCATATGGTAATAATTTACGAGGGTGAAAGGCATAAGAGGAAAGACAGAGTTAATATAGGCTTAATAAATCTATGGCTTCCTAATCCAATCTTAGGTCACGATCCTACAGTCGACACACGGGCTCTGATACCATCTTGTAACACCGCGGTTCTGAAAAGACCGAGGCTTCTATGTGACATGCCAATCCCTGGATCGGTTCATTGGCCCACAATAGAATGAGATGAATAACATAGCAAAATATCCGTGTATCATGAATAACGAAGATCCAGAGTACCATTATTACAATAAAAGCTTAGCCCAAGGCTAGCTCAAATTATTCAGGTAGCAACATAAATAAAGTAATTCCTCCATGTTTCAAATTGCCCACAAGTGAACAAGTGCCGAGTGGAGTACCGTGGCCTATATCGATTACTCAGAATCGAAATAACCTGCAACATGAAACGTAGCAGCCCCGAAGGGTCAATACATGGAATGTATGGCAAGTAGAGATAGTAATGGAGACAATAGTACTAACATCTACATGCATATTTGGCAAGTGGAGCTGTGTCTGGCTTGCATTTGCAAATACCTTTGTCCTACTTTCGTAAACAGTTTTTGATTTTCTTTGAAAAGATCCCAATTAAGTTAACCCAACATTGTTAAAACAATTATGAAATTGGAATGAGCGAGAAACATGTCATGGAAATCAATATCAAGCAACTCAGTTGTCCATAACCGGGGACACGGCTAATCGATTAGATTATACACCCTGCAGGGGTTAGTACACTTTACCCATGTGACTTGGCCAAGCCAGCTCGTACCATCACTCTCATTTCGGGTGATGATAGGGAGAAGACCAAGAAGAGACCGTTCGGGAAGTAGCTCCCCAATCCCGACGCGCACCGGTCCAACCTACCAAAATTCTACATCTCTGGATACGTGGGTTCGGGTTACCACAACCTACTAAGTCCAACCAACCGCCCATTTCATTATTGGCACATGGTTTTACACGTAAGCTACCAAATAAAGAAGCCAATCAATTTCTCTCGATACCTGGGTGCCTTTCCGCAATGAAACCACCAAAAATTATCAATACCATCACACCCAGGAGATTCATTGATTAAGTTGTTTTAGTTTTCACAAACCACTACTTTTAGAAACAAGTCTCAATGATGTAACACAGCCCTCGTTCAACATAGCATGGCTAAGCACATCTACCAACGGTGGTTCATCTACAAGGAAGGCCCTACCACATAATAGGACATAGCATAGTGATAGTATCATCCTACACATGCATCTACAAAATACACGACAATGCATTGAAAATAGTAGGACGATATCATGAACAAAGTAGCATCTACTTGCCTTGGTTGTAGCGGTCGGAAGAACAATCCACACACGAGAAAGCGTTGCACTCGTCACAATCTACACGATACAATTGCAATCATAAACAAACAATCCACAAGCATATGCAACAAAGATGATGCATGAAGGTATGCAAGGCAAGTGAATCGGTTCTACAGCTGCACCGCATAATCCTATTCAATAATACTACTGATTGCATGAATGGAAAATAGTTTTAGCGCTAGGAAAACTAATACGCAAAAAGTAATGCTCAAAACTAGAGCTAGAACTCAAATAATTCATTATCGGTAGTATACTGTTTGTAAAATCTTGGGAAAATACTACAGTATAGAAATTGCTATTTAGGAACAGTACCAATTGGAATTACTCAAAAAGGAATTATAAAACTCCTTGAGTAATTAAAACACTGCAGAAAGCCACTAGACAGTTTCTGCAGAAGTTTCTACTGTAAGCCTACCCTTTTAATTCACGATGAGATTCCTCTCGTTCCACTGAATCCAGGGACATATCATACGCAATTTTTGGAGTTACAGATCTTTTTCTACGAATTAATTACTCCAAAAAGGGCATTAACTAATTTGATTAAACTGTACTAAATCTTGCTGCAAAAGTGTGAAACAATGGTACAGCAAGATTCTACACGACTTACAGAATCTACACATATTTTATTTGCAATTTTTGGCCCAGCGGTTTCATTTCTATGGAATTTACAAGTTTCTACCGAAATCTGCCAACTAAAACGATTAAAGTAATTACCCAGTCAACTGTGTCTGTTGACTGGTCAACGCGGCTGCTGACTGGGCGTCTGACTAGTCAACGCCTGGGGACTGACCGGTCAACGACCGATCTGGACCGTTGATCTGAGATCCAAAGGCGGCTGCGGACTCACCGGAAACGAACGGCGGCGAGCTCGGGACGGTGGCGGCGATCGGTTCCGGCGACGGCGTTTTTCCTGCGCGGAAGGGGAAGGTTGGTCAGCGCGCGGATCAAGGCGGTCACGCAACGGCGGCGCGACAGCGCGGACGGCGAGCGGCAGCGCAAGGCGCTGGGCGTCAGCAGGCGTCAGGGCTGGCGAAGCGAATGGCGCTGGCCGAAGCGGGCGCAGAGGCGGTTGCGGCGAGCAGCAACATCGCAGAGCGCTGGCGCGGGTAGGCGCAGCGGCAGGCGGCGCTGGCGGGCGGCTCGGCGGCGGGCAGCGGCTCACTGGCGCGCGGAGGAGGCCAAGGGCGGCGGCGGGTCTGTGGAGGCGCGCTCGTAGATCGAGGTGGGCGCGGGTTGGCGCGTGTGGGTGCGGTCTTCGAGGCAGGGGCGGCGGCGACTGGGTGGGGCCTCTTAAGTGGGGCCCCCTCGTGGGGTCCTACGGGACACGGCGCGCGGTTGGAATCGGACACGGAAATCGGCCCGATTTTCTATCTTTTGATAAAACGGCCGTAACTTTTCCGTACGAGCTCCGAATCGAGCGATTCTTGCTCCTACGTTTTTGTAAAATCGAGGGGAACAACCTAGGGTAAATGGTTGAGTGAAACCACTAGGCTACAATGGTGGACTACACTAGTCCTACTAATGCCTCCCACAGGAGCCTCGTAGTAGAATAGAAAAGGATTTTGAAAATAGCGTTTCGCCGATTCTTTTCAATCGACGGTTTTGCATGGAAAAGTATGATGCAATGATATGAATGGTATGCAAAACCAAATCTAAAATTTGGGATGTGACACGACGGAAGCCGAAAAAACATTGCAGGATTTAATCGGAAACGAACAACAATGAAATGTCTGGCAAGGAGCCCCCGAGCGTCAGCCGGGATTCCACATATTTCATTCATTCAGGGTTTCAGATACATACACTGATTTTTTACTAAGTGTAAAATGGGCGGAGCAGGTCTGCATTCCATGGCCGCTCCGTCTCTTCATCCGACTTGTCCATCTTGTTCTTTCGCGGCTGCTGCACGTTGATGAGGTAGTAGGAATTGTTGTGGATCGCCTTGCTGATGATGAAGGGGCCTTCCCACGGAGGAGACAACTTGTGCATGCCCTTCGTGTCTTGCACCAGCCGGAGCACTAGGTCGCCCTCGCGGAATGCGACAGGTCGGATCTGGCTGGAGTGATACCGGCACAGCCCTTGGTTCTCCATCGCCTCCTGGTTCTCCTTCTATGTGTAGAGGAGCTTATAGGGTGAGTCGAACTCGATGTCTGCCACAAGGACCGCTTCCGAGCCGTAGGTGAGGAAGAACGGGGTGAAGCCGGTTGATCAATTTAGGGTGGTGTGTAGGCTCCACAACACAGTCGGGAGTTCCTCGATCCAGCAACCGGGTGAGCGCTCCAGTTGCTCGATCAGCCAGGGCTTGATTTCGGCTAGTACCAAACCGTTTTACCTCTCCACCTGCCCGTTGGACTGTGGGTGCATGACGGATGCGAGGTCCAACCGGATCCCCTTGTTGTGGCACAACCGGGCGAAGGCTCCCTTGGCAAAGTTCGTGCCGTTATCGGTGATGATGCAGTGGAGATACTCGAACCGGATGATAATGTCCCGGAAGAAGGTGACGACCGTGGCACTGTCCAGCTTCCGGATCGGCTTCGCCTCGATCCACTTGGTGAACTCGTCCACTGCCACCAGCAGGTGGGTCATGCCGGATCGGGATTGCTTGAAGGGGACGACCATGTCCAGCCCCCAGACATCAAAGGGCAACGTTATCGGTATGGTCTTGAGTGCTAAATTTGGAATGTGCCACAGCCGGCCGAACCGCTGGCACCCATTGCACGCACGAACCAGCTGGTCCGCATATTCCGAGGCGGTGGTCCAGTAGAACACATGGCGCATTGCCTTCTCCTCCAGGGCATGAGAAGAGGCGTGGTGGCCGCATTCCCCCTGGTGGATCTCCTTCAGTAGCTGGTAGCCGGTATCTGCATTGAGACAACACTGAAAGATGTATGCGGCACTGCGCTTGTACAACTCCTTGTTGATGATGGTGTACATGTGCGCGCGACGCCGGATTTGCCTTCCCTCCACCTCATCAGCCAGAAGCTCGTCGTTGAGGAGGTATTTCATGAAGGCTGGGCCCAGGATGGAACTTCCTGGATGGTGAAGACGCTAGACGGCATGATCTGGAGCTCATCCGGGGGTCGACCGGGTTGGATGCCTCGACAGCCCCAAGCCCTTTGACTTGCTCGGCAATGACTTGCTTGAGGAGGAGATATCCCCCGGGTCTTTCGAGCCGGAGGGCACAATGGTGGGGCCCTACTCTTTCGAGCCGGCAGCCCCCGGGTCTGCTACCTAGATGATGGACTCGGATTCTGGAGAGGGGGTGATGCTGGGATTCCGGAGGTGCTCCAAGGAAACTCCGGGCAGGATGGATGATCTGGTGGATCCGACTCGCACTACTAGGAAAATAGCCTTTAGTGGCGCACCATGAAACATCATCTGTGGCGCACTAGCAGTGCGCCATGTGCCTTGCGCTTCTAGAAAGCTTCGTGGCGCATCGCCTAATGCGCCACGAAGTTTAGAGACGCGTGGCGCACATGCCAAGGCGCCACGAAGTTTGGGCAGGTGCGCCACGCAGCGTGAACGATAACCGTGGCGCACTAGGTGCCACGGATGTAAATTTCAAAATTCAAAAAAAAAGCAGCAGATCTGGATCTCGTCGTCAGTGCGGCCGCGCGTCGGTGCAGGTCGCCATCGCCGTCAGTGCGGTCGCGCGTCGGTGTCGTCGTCGGAACTGCAAGGAGGAGGAAGAGGAGAATAGGAGGAAGAGGAGGAGAAGAAGAAGATGAGGCAGAGGAGGAGAAGAAGAGGAGGAGGAGGAGAAGAGGAGGAAGAGGAGGAGAAGAAGAAGAGGAGGCAGAGGAGGAAGAGGAGGAGAAGAACAGGAGGCAGAGGAGGAAGAGGAGGAGAAGGAGGCCGCCGTTGCACCGCCGTCGCGAGGAGGAGGAGAAGGAGGCCGCCGTTGCACCGCCGTCGCCCGTTGTCACTGCGAGGAGGAGGAGAAGGAGGTCGACGTCGTGCCATCACTGCAAGAAGAGGAGAAGGGGAAGGAGGAGAAGGGAGAAGGAAGAAGGAAGAAGGAAGAAGGAAGAAGGAAGAAGGAAGAAGGAAGAAGGAGAAGGGAAAGGGAAAGGGAGAGGAAGAGGGAAAAGGGGAAGGGAAAGTGGAAAGGGAAAGGGAGAGGAAGAGGGAAAAGGGGAAAGGGAGGAGGAGGGCGGGGTGGGGATTCAAATTTGAATCCCGCCCAAGCTTATCCGTGGCGCACTAGGTGTAGGTGCGCTACGGATAAGTCGCCCTGTATTTTTTTTTTCTGCAGGAAAAAACGGTTTTTTGACCGTAACTTTTTACTCTTTTCGAATTTTGAAAATCTAAAAAATCTCTAAACGACCATAGGTGGTTGCGAGCAGATGCGAAATCTCGTTCTCGTCATTTTGGTATATTATACGATTTTTTTCGATATCGTATGCAAAAGTTACGGCCTTTTTACCGTGGCATAACTTTTTTTGCAAATAAAGTCGAAACTCATTTTTGTTAATTTTACTAGAAGCTATACCACATTACCTACCTAAATATGAAAGGATTTAATTTTTTAAAGTGTTTATCATTTTCGTTTATTTTTGCAAACCCTAAAAGGCGATCCATGGGGGGTGGAGTTGGTGCATGCCACTACATCTGTGGCGCACATGCCATAGTGCGCCACAGAGAGTACAAACTTCTCTGGCGCACTATGCCATGTGCGCCACAGATGCTTGCGGATGGTTCACATCAGAGAGGGGCGTGCGCTTAGGCGTAGCGCACCCCCCCATGTGCGCCACAGATGACACTAACAACCGTGGCGCACATGACTATAGTGCGCTACAGATGTTTGGCGTGCGGCCAACAGGGCCCTGGCCCACACACATCTGTGGCGCACTATAGTCATGTGCGCCACGGTTGTTCTAGTTACTAGTAGGGCACTGCCCACAGGTGAGCCACGCCTGTTTTAGCCGTGGGGCACTTCAACCATGTGAGCCACGGATGTGCTAATTACCTATAGTTGTTTTCCTAGTAGTGTCGTGTGAGCGCATCGGCATCCTCTTTGTTGGCGCGGGGTATGTGTTGGAACTCACATCCCTCGAAGCTGGCACTGAGCAACTAGATGTGGAACCGGTACAGGGCCATGTTGGCGTCCCGTGCGCCCCACTCGTCGGATACTTTTCTGCACCAAAAGATCCAAATCCCCAAAGCGGAGGATCCGGCGAATGCCGACATCTTTCGCGATCCGGAGCCCGTGCGCAAGCGCTTCATATTCAGTGACGTTCTTCGAGGCGGTGAAGTGAATCTGCAACACGTACTCCAGCTGGTCTCCCTTGGGAGAGGTGAGCATGATGTCATCTCCCAAGCCCCCACGCATCTTCGAGCCGTCGAAGTGCAGCTTCTAGTAGTTAGAATCAGGAACTGGTGGCAGGTACTGGTTCTCCTCCGAGTCGACGAAGAAATCTGCCACCGCCTGGGAATTGATGGTGATTCTTGGCTCGTACCGGATATAGTAGGCGGCCAGCTCGATGCCCCACTTGGCTACCCGGCCCGTGGCGTCCTTGTTGCCAAAGATCCCCCCAATGGTGCGGTGGACACCACTATGAGAGGATGCAGCTAGAAGTAGTGCTTGAGCTTCTTGCAGGCCAGGTAGACGCCATAGCACATCTTCGGGTAGTGGGGGTAGTTCTTCTTGGAGAGGGAAAGCACCTCGTTGAGGTAGTAGATGGGTCGCTGATCCGGCTGGGCCTTGCCTTCCTCGTGACGCTCCACCGATGGGACAACACCGATGACCTGGTTGGTGGCGGCTATATAGAGCAACATCGGCTCCTTCTCAGCCGGTGTGGAGAGAACCGACGCTGTGGATAGCATGCACTTGAGGTCGTGGAATGTGGCATCCGCCTGCATAGTACAGGTGAATGTCGTGGTATTGCCGACGAGTACGCCATGGAGGGGTCCTCACAGTGCGTGTTTAGAGACGTGGGGGAAGGCGGTCGGTCAACGGGTACGAGGTAACACAGCTTATCCAGGTTTAGATCTCACGACGGTGGCGGAATCCTACTCCTGCTATAAATCACTATAAGGGCAATACGTCGAGTTACATGGATTGGTTCGCTGTGCGAGGTTGTCTAAAGTTGTGCCCTAAAGGTTCCCATAGGCCCGACTTATATAGTCGCCAGGTCCTAGGGTTACAGGGAAAAGTCCTAGCCGGACAGGTCATAGTGTCCTACACCGTCTATTACTAGTCTTGTGTATCTTGTACTCCAAGGCTCCGGGTATGTCGGTGACTCCATCCGTAGCCTTCCTTTATCCGGCATGGGCCTCCCTTCTGGATCCATCTAACTGGGCCGCCCAGCAGGCCATAGGCCATGCTACCAACTGTGGGCCACCCGGGTTATCCAGATAGGTGACATGCTATGAGGATACCCATATAGCATATCCCCAAGTGTCCCATCCCAAAATTTTCCAAATTTTGAAATGTGAAAAATAAATAAACAAAATAAATAATTGTTGAAATTTAGGGTGAAAAGAAACTTTTTGATTCCAATTGGAAACATCAAAACGTATTTTGATCAAATAAAATCCTAAAGGGATTTTAAAAGATAAACAAATAATAAATAAAGTTATAATAGTTGGAATCACCATTTTTGGATCTTTAAATAAAAAGATATGGTTTTTGAATAAGGACTATTTTAAATAGCCAAATTAAAACTTGGCCAAGCAATGGAAATAAAATATTTTTGTTTAATAAAAAGAGTAAAGGATTATTTTAAATAAAATCATGAGGATTTATTAAAATCCAATTTAATTTTAGTAAAGATATTTTCCTATTTTAAATGGACATTAAAACTTAATAAAGTATTTTAAATAAAAATTCAAAGTGTTTTATATTTCAAATAAAACCTACTGAAAATGTTTTGGTAAAATTTAGCATTCAAATAGTGTTTTAAAACATATTTAAATCCTATTTTGAAATAAAAACAAATGTCTATTTTTAAAATAAATAATAGACCCTAAAAATAATAAAGGAATTATTCTAAATTTGACTTTAGATTATGTTAAATAACAGTATTATAATATACACAAAGTTTGGCAAAGGTTGGAATTCAAATAATGTTTGAATAGAAATCAAAACAGATAAATAGAAAAAGAAAAACATTCAGTATAAAAAAAATGAAACGAACCCAAGCCCAGAACCAGGCCAAGTCCGGCCCAGCAGCGCAGCCCACCTGCTCTCCCCCATAGCGAACCGTTTTTCACTCAGAAACTCACCCGCGCAGTTGCTGACCAGCAGGCCCCACACCCACTCCCTCTCTCTCACACACAACACGGCCCCACGCTGTCAGTCTTCTCTCCCACGCGCATCGACCGTTTCCCCCTCGCCTATCGCCGTTCTGCCACGATTCAATTCGTGTTAATACGCGTTGATGACTGAATTATTCTCGCCATCGACCATGCACACTTAAGCGCCTCCCTCTCCTCTTTCGTTTCCCCCAGACATCACCTCCCCTCTGCCCCTAGACTGCCCCAATTGCAAGCTCGAGCCCCTCTGCCCCGATGAGCCTCTCCGGCCGATTCCGGCGACGTAGCTCCTCCCCTCGCCTCCCAGTGCACACGAGCCTGCTCCCCCTCTTCTTGTGCATCTCCCAGCACCAACCCCACACCCGCGCGAGCACCGTAGCCTCGGCAACGACATTGATAGAACGCCGCCGTCGTCTGCCACTCCTCCGGCGAACTCCCCAAGTAGCTTCCGTCCGCCCCTATTCCTCCCATTGATGCTCCTGTGATCTACGCTCTCGCCCGCGTCTAATGACACCTCTCTCTTGCCTTCTGGTGGTTTGTATCCCCTCCCCCGTCGACAAATAGAAGTATCTGACGCCGCCGCAAGCTCCGACGAGCAATAACCGCTGTTCCAGTGCGCCCCTCGAGTAGCCGACCCCACCTTGAGCTTCACCGCAACCATGCGAGCACGGTAAGCATCCTCTCCCTCCCCCGCGCAACCTAGTCCCTCGGAAACCTCTCCGTATGAGCGTGCGCCGCCGTCCTCTACCGCCAGCGCCGCCAGTCCCTAGCAGGTGCGCTGTAGCCATTGGATCCTCATCGGGTGGCTCAAATTAGAACTTATCGAAGGGGTATGCATAAATCTGTGCCATGCGATTTAAGTGAGATCCTGCGGCCAGTATAGCTCAATCCAAACGAAATAGTACCGTCCAATAGGATAGCGCCACGTGTTCAGAGTTTGTTTAAAACAGAAATTTTGATCTATTAGATATGCAAACTTGCAAAATTCATAAATTTTAATCTACACGTCCAAATTTTGCAAATTTTATATGATTGGAATCAGAAGAACAAGTACTTTGCAACCATGCACTTTGTTTAATGATTTGCTTCTAGAAACTTAGTTGTTTTTGCAGAAACTTGTGTAGGCATAATTTGAATATAAAAATTAGTCTAGAAATATTTTTATGGTAAAATCTTTGGCAAATGGATTGTTTTGAACCTACTGACCATAGAAACCAACTTATGGATTTAAAATGTATTTTGTGAAGCCAAAGAATAAATCTTTGAATTAGAAAATTTCTAGTCAAATAAAAATATTGTTTATGTGTTAAAAATACTTTTTGAGTAAAATCTTTGGAAAATGATTTGAATTAAACTCTCTGTCCCTAAACACCAAGTTTTGAGATTTAAAAATATATTTGATGAACCCTATAAAATTATTACTTTGCAAAAAGGCATTTCCAATAACATAAAAAAATATCACTTTGGTATAATATTTGGTTTATGGGGTGAAACCTTTTGCAAATGGTTTTAATATTAAACACTTGACCTTAAAACACTTACATGTTGTGCTTAAAAATATTTTACAAACTCTAGGGATTTTCATTTTTGATTTAAATCATTTCTAGCAAAACAAAATGATTTAAATGGCCATTTTCACCAACTTGAATTTAAATGGTTTTACCACTTTTGTAAATGACCAATATGAGCTTTAAAATGTTTAGAGCCTAATAGAAACCACTTTTCCAAGTAAAACTATATTTTGCATGCTTGCATGCATTGCCTTGTTTTTGTTATTTTATGTGGTGAATTGTTTGAATGCTAGTTGAATATGTGTTTGCTTGATTGAATTGTAGTGAAGTTAGAAGAGTGTGATATTTGCAAGATCAAGAATTGAACCAATATTCTCTACTAAGAAGGCAAGTGACACTATCATCCATGTCATACTATTTTCATTACACTTAGTGGATTTTTGTAACATGCATGATAAGACTACTATATTTCTATGCTATGCTACATCCTATTAGGATATCCTTATATCTTCCTTAGTGAGAAACAATGTAGTTGTAGTATTCTTAGCCCTTCTATATATTTTGGATGGGATACATGACATGATTATACGAAGTGTTGGAAAGATATATATGTTTTATATAATAAAATAAGTACTCAATGAACAATCTGGGTGGAAAGAGGATACTCAAGTTTTGGACAAGGTGGCAACAAAGGGAACCATGTTTATATGGCTATCTTTTTGTATGTGCACTAGAAGGAAACCACCCAGGGACTTAGAGATTGAACATGTTTCTCGTACAGTGGCTTCCGTGTACAGCCACATGCTAAATGGGCTCTGGATTAGTCAACTACATAGTGGAAGACCCATGCATTGGCATCTTCAGGTTAACTAGAATTGTGTATGGAAATATATCCCTACATTGGTGCCTGGTAGACAAGCTAGCATTGTGTATTGGGAGGACTTCTACGGAAAGACTTTGTCACATTCTCAATCTGCCGGTACTCCATTTTTGGTGAGTACCTATCCAGTGGCCACTGGTGGCGTCAAGACGAGATTGTGTCATGTGGGTAAAGTGTACAACTTCCGCGGAAGATCAAATTCGAAGTACTTAGCCGTGTCCCCGGTTATGGACAACTA
Organism: Avena longiglumis; assembly: GCA_030063025.1. Classification (NCBI taxonomy): domain Eukaryota; kingdom Viridiplantae; phylum Streptophyta; class Magnoliopsida; order Poales; family Poaceae; genus Avena; species Avena longiglumis. The sequence goes on along the minus strand of CP125977.1, from coordinate 151,076,830 downwards.
TGAGAAACTAAGGCCTGAAGCTATGGAAGATCTCGACATTCCAATTTCTCAAAGTAAAACTTGATGGTGTCAACAAGGGATTAGAAGCACTTGGAGTTTTCCAAGGAGTTCAGAAAGATTTTCAAAAGATCAAAACTATTTTGAAAATATAGGATAAAACTATATTGTTTTATGCAAATGAGCCTAAACCCTACTTAGCCAAATATGCATGTAATGATAGGATCCACTTATTTCTACATAGTAGTGAAACTTGCCAATACAATTCAAATGTATTGACCCTTGTGGCTGAAACTTATTATGTTGCAGGTTTGAATGATGTTAGTGAAGTGTGTTGATTACAATTACAAGTCTACAACCAACATGATTTCCTGTGGCACTTTGAAGATGAAGGACTCCATGCTATATAGATATTCTGCTGCATTGTAATGTGATAGCCAAATGAGCTATGTAAGATGCAATGAATTATTTTATTCCTGGTTATAAAGTTGTATTATGACCTTTGTTTCTTGATATTACATCTTAACTGTGGATGCTAGCTATTGATCCAGGGATTAGCATTTTAAACACAGGGATCTCTACTTTATTAAAGGTTGGGACCTCTATACCAACAGTAGCCCCTGGAGAACTCTGAGATCTTGCGCCGTCTTGCCTCTTCGTGTGGAATGCTCCGTCTAGATGGATGTCGGCAAATCGTCAAGCAACATCTTGTAGTCCTCACAAAGAACCCTGCAAGGCTTTCTCCGTCTTCAATATGTAAGCCGGAGAAATGCTGAACCTTCCATCGTACTCTTCCGTAGCCGGATTGGATCCGTCCATGCCGGAATCTTCAGATGTGAGGGCTCATCTGCCTATGCCAGCTAGGACGACTTAGTCTTAGGTCAGCGACGCCTCATAACTCACACATGTAGAGAACGCAATCATGCCCGATTTTCCCGCGCGAGCGATACGATCCGTTGGCGGCGACGGTTGAAGACGTGGCGAAATTTCTGCGCACATTCGCGAACATGTCGTCTACGCGGCAACCGTCCGATCAAGCTGCACGAATCTTGACGCTGGAGATGATAAATAGTAACCACGGTGGAATTTCCACTATTTACCTCATTCTCCTCGCATCGTCTTCTTCCTCCAACGTGCGCCCCCTCGAGCTCTCCGCGCCTAACTCGCAAAAAAATCCTAGCCTCCAATCTGCACCTGTCACACCCAACCTTGCTCCATGGCCAGCAACAACACCTCTCCCTCCATGGCGGCGTCAAACGAAGCCGCTGTGAAGCCGGCGGGCTCCATTGTCATGCCCCTAGAGGGCCTGGTCATCCCCGCATCGGCGGTGATTGACTCCACCGGCGGCGACCTTAATCTGGCGGCGCTGGAGAAGTTGGAGGAGGATCTAGATTCGCACAAGGGCGACTAGCGTGGCTCAGATATCACAGACCGTGATATCCAAGAGCTGATCGTCGAGGGCTACCTCCCTGCGACGGAGGGGCTCGCCTGGCGGGCGGCGCCGGCAGGCGAGGTGACACCTTCTCACCAAGCCAGAGAAAGGGTGTACCTCAAAGCCCAACTGGTACGCAGTGTCTCCCTGCCCATCTCCAACTTCTTCCTCTCTGTCTTGAATCACTATAGAGTCCAGCCCCAGAATCTTTCCCCCAATAGTATCTTAGTTCTTGGCAACTACGCGGGGCTCTGCGAGGGATACTTAGGGATAAGGCCTAGGTTATACCTCTTTGTGTACTTCTTCACCGTCAAACATGAAGTCGGACATAGCAAGGAAGAACTTAGGAACTGCGGCACCATAAGCTTCAAGATTCGACCTGGCTAGCGGTTCCCCGACATCGTCGGTCACGAGTCCTGCAAAAATTGGCAACGGACGTACTTCTACGGCTCAGACATCCCTCTGGCTGGCCCCGGACTTCATTGACGGAGCCACCGCTGAAGCCTCATCATGGAGATCCCAGGCCTCCCTTCCCTCCGACCTCGATGCTTCCCACGCCATAAGGCGGATAGAATGGTTCGTAGAGACGGGTTTGACCGGCTTGGACCTAGCCATGTGCTGGTTCATCAGGAGAATCCAACCTCCGCAGCACCGAGCGAAGCTCATGCACGAGTATACCAGCGACAGAAGGGATAGCCTCCGCATCTCCGTGGACAACTTCTCGAGCGCCTCCGTCAAGCTCCGCCTTAAGGACATCGTCAAGGTGAAGGATAAGAAGCTTGGCTTCACCATTACCTACGACATGTTCGTAGACGGCAAGTGCCCAAAGGTAGGTATTTATTTTCCGTGTACGACATATACTCCAGTTCTTCCGTCTTGCAAGTGTCATCTTATCTAACACGATGACTTCTCACTTAACAGCTTAGCGATCTAGAGGAGGGCAACCTGGATGCCCAAATCTACGATCCAAAGATGAACGAATTCACGGTCGTGTCTGACGACGAGGCTCCGTTGGCGCGAAAGCGGAAGATCTCCACCTCTGAAGCTGCCGACGGAGGCAAGAAGAAGAAGACAAAGGGTGGAGCCTCCAAGAAGACTACCGCCGCCCTGGAGGCGGAAAAGAGAAAAGTTACTGGGATCCCCTTTGCCAAAGCACCCCCACTTGTGTAAGCTTCTCTTCCTCCGACATTGTATATTTATCTGTCTTGCTCCTGTACTTATGCATTTTGCACGTTTCAGGAAGAAAGCCATGACCAGCCTCAAGAAGAACTCCAAATTGGGGGCTTACACCGGGTAGCACTACTTTGGTCCCTGGTGCGGCGCTGACATCTCCGACGTGCGGTCTAGAGGAGCTCCGCCGGCACGTAGAAATCTTGCAAGGAAACAGCGAATCCTTTGGCAAGCTGCTGGCCGAGAGTGATACAAACCTCAAGATCATCGCACTTGTAAGTTTTGTTTGCCATTTGCATTTCATATGAGTATCCCACTGTAGCCCCCGAGGATGTAGACGGAAAAACCATAGGTTTTTGCATCTATATTCTCTAAGAGCGACTAAGTTAGAAAAACTCTCACTGTAGCCTCCAAGCATGTAGATGGAATGAAATATTTCGACTAGATGCTTTAAGAGTAGCATACATAGTGTTTATAATTTTTCATACTGTAGCCCCCAAGCTTCTAGTTGTAACTGAATTAGTTCCGACTAGATGCTTAAAGAAAAGATAAGCATATATCCGAGTTAAAAACTTTATACTTCAGAACCCAAGCTTCTGATTGAGAACTGAATTAGTTCCAACTAGATGCTTAAAGAAAAGCTAAGCATATTACTAAGTCAAAAACTCTCGCTGTAGCCCCCGAGCGTCTAGGTGGAAAATTTCCGGCTAGATGCTCCAAGCAGACCAAACACGTTTTAAATTTGACCTTTTTTCCATAGAACGAGAGTTCTCGGAGGGGCATGGCCAATGACAAGTACCAGAAGATGCGCGCAGAACTGGAAGCTGAAAAGGGTAAAACTGCCTTCTTGAAGGAACAGATCACCAAGAGCAAGCGTCTGTTTTCTTTTTCGTATTCCACCTTAGTATTGTGTCCATATTCTCCGAGTACTCACAGTGTACTTTGCTTTATCCGACTTGCAGAAACTATCACCAAGGCCAAGAATATGGTCGAGCAATCCAAGCACATTCAAGAGCTGGATAGCGAGAACAAAATTCTTAAGCAGGAGAGGAAGGACATGCTGAAAATGCATGAGGAGTCGATGAAGGTCCTGCAGGACTCCGCCAACAAGGAAATCAATCTCTTGAAGGAGGAGATTGCGATCTTAAAAGATCAGAAGCAAGCTGCCGATGAGCAAAATCAACGCCATAGCGAGGCGTATAAGCTCCTCCAACAAGATAAGGAGTCCTTGGCGGACACCCTCTGGCAAGCTGAGGCCAGCATCTTCAGTAAGTTTTCTCTGTCTTGGATTTCTGTAGTCTGGGTACTTTGAATTGTTGAACTCATGCGCTCCTTGTCGAAATTTGCAGCTCCTATCGGTTTAACCCGATCACCTCCTCTAGCCAAGGAATGCATGGTTCTTGCCGGCAAATTCATCAACACCGCCATCACGCAAGCCAAGGAGATCGCCAAGCCCCTCGAGATAAACATCAAGGCATCGGACTCCGTGGTGAAGTACTCGGAGATTCTACGCCGAGCCCCCGAGCGTATCACAAGCTGGAAAGCTTCATGTGCACGGGCTGGCGCAAGGATGGCTATGTCAATGGTGAAGGCACACTATGAAGATGCCGACATCGACACGGTGACCTCTAGCATTCCCGACGTAGACGATGATGGCAAAGAGATTAACCACGAAGCCATCTTGTCGTCACTCGTGGGCTATGACACCAGAGTCACCGAGTTGGTGGACATCGATGTCTTCGTGCCCATGAACATCATCGACAGCGGCAACCAAGGTTTCTCTGAGTCCCACCACAGCGTCGACTTCGAGGGTGGTTCTCCGGCTGGTGATGATGCTGCTTCCAAGTCACCTGCGCCAAAGGAGTGAAGAACAACTTTGTAATATTTGTTTCACCTTGGTGCATATGCGGGAAAAAACTTGTTTATGTAACTTAAGGCGGAAAACAATGGTTGTTATTTCCTGCTGCTCAAGAACTAGTTTCCAGCATGTATATATTGTTTTAAGCAAGTGCTGGCTTATCCATTACTTTGGTTCTTATGCTTGACTTTTCGTGAGTTGGAAGACTCGTTGTCGGAACCATGCGCTTAGGTGATGATGCCCAATGGCACCGTCAATAACCTGAGCACAAAATCACCGACAATAAGTGCTGAAAGTCACTACTCCAGAATCCACATAAAAACGACAAAGAACGTGTAGACCAGAAAACTTAAGCTAACCTCAGAGGCGGAATTTTCACAAGTGCAATCGCAAAGCTTGTGCATAAAGGTTTTACATGATCCAAAAATGAACACTAAAGGAGGTAAAATACTCAGAAATATGAGTGAACCAGAGAGATTTATTTCATTGATCATATAAGAGGTACACGATTAGATAAAAAATGCAAGTGTAAAAAGGACGTAGCTGTGCTATGTTCCATGGCCGATCAAGCTCCGAGTAGTCATCATCCGGGTCACGTCGCTTACGCTTATGATCCTCGTTGGGTCTATCCTTCAGTTCACGATTGTCAACGAGGTAGTAAGACCCATTGAGTAGCGCCTTGATTATGATGAACGGTCCTTCCCATGGCGGGGATAATTTGTGTGACTTCTTCTGCTTAAGTTGGAGCACCAAATCCCCCTCTGTAAACGAGCGATGCCGAACGCGGCGACTATGGTAGCTGCGTAGTGTAACATCCCAAAAATACCAAACTTAGATCATCAAAACACTAATCATCAAGTTTAGGGTTAACAAAAACTTTTCTAAATGAATTCATGAATGCATGGATATGTGTATGCATGGATTTTGAATTTCTTTAAAAATCACCTTGTTTGTGTGATCCATTGCTTGTAAAATGTTTCTTAGGTGAAAAGAACATCATCTAACACATTTACCACACTTTTCCTTAAGACAAGTAAATCAAAACAAATATATTAAGTGAATGGTCATTTTGACCAATTTAACTCCCATGCCTACTTTGGCTGTCTCAAACTTTCAAAACCTAACAGAATTTTTTTTGGATCTTTACACCCCTTGAATGTACTCATAACAGAGTATCAAGGCCCACTTTGTGATCATCCAGAAACTTTCAAATGCATAGTTTAAATGACAATTCAAAATTGAATCTTCTTCATATGGGAAGATCCCACTTTTTCAAAAACCACTCAAACAAGCTCAACTTTCAAAACCCAAGCATCTGCAGACTCACCAGCACCAATCTAGCAAACCCACCAAAATTCATTTCAAAATTCAAAACTTGATTTCATGCGGCCATTTCATCAAACAGGTTGTAGACACAAATCAAACAAAACATCAAACACTATAGTGTGCAGTGTTTAGAGCCTAACTTGTTCCCTAGTTAGCTCACACATAACCCAGTAGATCATCTAGAAAGATTATCCCAACACTAGCACCCCTGTGAGCTTGCCATTCCCATTAATGGTGAACAACCGAACACCTCAATGCCACCCCATAGTCGACAGCAAGCTAGGAGCAGCAGCAAGCCTAGCCAGCATGTCTGGGAGGCAGTCCACCGTCCACCGCCACTGCCTGTCCCAGACGCGAGCGTTTCCAAGCCCTGGACCACGCGCACGAGACACGCCCAGACCATGCCGAGCGTGCGCCAGAGCGCCACCCTCGACCATCACCCACAGACCGCGTGCCGCCCTCACTGCGTGCATACACGATCACCACCGACCCAGGAGACCGCCAGACACCCCCGTTTGCCGCCCCGTGCCATACAGCCACCGCCCGCCGTCGAAGACGCCGCCTCTGCCGCGCATAGCGCCACCCGTTCCAGACCAAACCGCACCGCCCCATGCCTCGCGATCATGTCGTTGAGCATCGCCAGGAGACACAGCACCGTCCCGTACCCTTGCCCATGCCTATAGCCGCCTGTAACGTCGCCCCCGACGAGCTCACCGTGCGCCCCGACGGTCGCCTAGCTCGACTATAAATAGAGGCCACCCCCGCACGATTTCTTCACACCATCTCACTCCCCTCTCCCCACTGACCGTGCCACACCATCCTCAGAGCAAGCCGAGCACCACCTCGCCGGAATTTCACTGGAGCCTGCCGCTGCCGGAGAAGAAGGGAGCCAGCGATTGGAGCCGCCCCAGGAGAAGCCACCGGTACCAGGAGGTTCGCCGTCGTCGACTTCGTCGTTCGCCCGCCTCGCCGACCCTTGCCCGTACCCCGGTGAGCCCCCAGCACCCCTCACTGGCCGCGCTAGGTTTCGTTCTCGCCGGAGCTGTCTCGCGTCGACGATGACCCTCAGCCGTTGGATTAGAACTAGATCGAATGATCCACGTTGCCCCATACCGCTTCGCCCAGCCCCGTGTCACTGACGAGTGGGGACACCCACTTAAGCAGCCCGCGGGAGCACTGCGCTTAGCAGGCCGGCCCGTTAGAATTTCCCGCGCAGCCCAGCAATTCAAATTAAACCTTTTTCTTTTTAAATTCAAACACACTTTTCTACCCAACTTCAAAAATCAACCTAGATCGATTCAGTACACCAAATTGAATGAAACCAATTTTGTTGGAAAGGTCTGTGAATGCTTAATCCAAGACCGTTGGATTCAAGTCATTTGGATCTGTAGATCACCCATAGTAAAAATAACAAGGAAGAAGCTTTTCTGCATTCAAACATTTTTCAAATTCAAACCATAAAAGCTTTTGAGTTGATTCCAACTCTCAAAAATCACATTTAACCATACCTTTCAGAATATATAAAAATATATAGGTTTACTTGCAGAAATAATGTTCAAGTAATAAAAGAATGCTTCATAAGCATTTCTAGCCACTTTAATTAATTAAAATAAAAGGGTAAAACCTTATTAAATTGTGACACCACTTTAAATCACATTCCCATGGACTACAATATGTGGTGATGACATGTGTCAAAATGATCCCATGTTTATTTTGGAGAATATTAAATCTTAAGTAGTTTTTCAATGAGTAGAAATTACTTTTCTAAAAATAAGAAGTTTTAAACCAAGCCTTAACCTTGTAATGTTAGAGATGATGCTAGATCATATATAGGACCCTTGTGTGTGATGATTGCAAGTAGTTAAGTATTGTTTGGTGATTGTGTTCCTCGTATTTATTCATAGACGCTAGTACCGACCAAGGATACTACGAGGAGGAAGGAGGATACTACGAAGAGGAAGCCGAGGAGAACTTCAACCACTGCTCTGCACAAGGCAAGCTAGTAACTATGCAAGCTGATATTATACCAATGCAAGCTAACACTTGCAAGATACTATACCTAAGCAAGCCTAATACTACTAGCGAATGTGCAAGCTAACACTTGCAAGATACCTTACTGATGCCACAAACCCATACTTGTGAGATGACTACTTTATGCCTTAAGCATATGTGATCATACCTACTTGCTAAACCAATCCTAGTTTTATGGCAAGCTTCTTACTTTATTTCTTTATCAAAGCTTACTTAGAGTCTACCTAAGAGTTTGGTAGATACTAGACAGTTGTGCTGAAGGTTGCTTAAAGAGCATAAAATTTGGCCTAATCTAGAAACCTTGATATCAGCCTAAGATATAAGGTTGGACTTAGTGAAACTCCACCAGTTACCACCCCTCATTATTACTACCCCCACCTGTAGATGCTAGTGCTAAGCATAAAACTTGATCAACTTTAGATGGGAATACTTGATGGAAAAATGGTTATGAAAACCTTGGAATGATGGATCATTCTATTGAAATGTTTTGGACATGTGTTTCCAAACACTTGATGATTTTGATGAAAATGTTGAGGCATGAGCCTTAGCCCTTTATAAAACTGATGGTTTTCTGGATGCGATACCATTCCAATTTTAGCGTACAACCACAATACCTGAATATTGGGTAGGGCTTGACTGGAAACTTATATACCTTAGTATTAGTTCCCTCACGGCCAAGGTCTAAGCTGAGGCTACCTTGTGAAGATTGTCCACCTGTGCAGTACCCAAGATGACAGTGGTCATGGTTGGGAGGCCAAACTCACAGGAGAGGTGCTTATACTAGGGAGTGTAATTGAAAGGTTAGGATTGATTATCCGCATACTGAGTATGGTGAATTCAGGATTTGTTCCTGACAGATGTATCGAATGTTGTGGTGAAAGTGTACAATCTCTGCAGAGTGTCAAACTATTCGAATAGCCGCGTCCGCGGTTATGGACAATTGGAGTGGCCATATTGTTCCCCCGTTAGACTTTTCAAAATGACTTATGAAATGAGTTGAGACTTTGACTTGAACACAACAGAGTTGTGACCTAAATTTTAAGATCCCACTTAGGAGTTATAAAATTGTGACTAGCTTTGGAACTTAGTAAAGATAAACCTGGATTTTTGCACAACAACCCTAGAGCCTAGTGTCCTATTATCCAAAAAAAACCATTTACTGTTAGTATTAGTTTGCGAGTACTTAAAGAGTACTCATGGCTTTGTCCCTGGCTATTCCCATGGCCAGACTATGAAGAGGAGTACCTCGAAGATGGACCCCAGGAAGTTTACGACAACTAGGATCATCTCCCATCGTCAGCATTGCCTGTGACCTCGAAGATGGAGCTTCGCCTACGCTACCGTTATTATTACGTATTCCGCTGCTTTATGTTGTATTAAGAACTGGATCATGAGATCCCTATTTGTGTAAGAACTTATGTATTGTTTGTAATCGATGAAGTACTATGGTATCCAATTCTATTATGTCTCGCAAAAATTGTAATCCTGGGATTGCGATGTATGGCATAACATGCATCTAGGATTGAAAAATCCGGGTGTTGACAAGTTGGTATCAGAGCCATCCTGACCATAGGAGACCCTAGTTAGATTGGACGTTGAACAAAAAACTTAGTTTCAAAACCAAAGAACAAAGATATTTACGAAAACTTATTCTCATTCTTACCTCTTTAATTCTTTAATAAAACTTCATGTTCCCCAAAAACTCTTGCAAAATAGATAAAATTTTGACACACTTGATCACTCTGCTAATCTACTCATCCTCTATTTTTATAGATGGACGTGAAGTACAGCAAGTTTTATCAACTCGTAAATGGAGGAGACCTTATCTTTGAGAGGGATCTGGATCAACTTTCGGAACTTCTGGAGCGTCCGCATCCCGAGTTCTTCGGAGATCAGCTCAATGATCAAGGAGGAGATGATCTGCAGTGGCTAATTGTTGCAAGTCTCCGAGGAAAGATTGAACATCCCACTGCGGAGGGAATTCAGTTTACCTTGAGGGAAAACAACTGGCTCAATGGACTTGCCAGAGCAATGCAGGAAGCTCTTTCCCGTCTGTGTGGGCAGAGCATCAATCAGATCAAGGGTACTCGCTTTGATTTTTGCCCAAGGCGTGATGCAAATGGATAACCACTGGAAGCCCCGTACCACCCCGAGCTGAATACTCAATTGGACCACCTTAGCTTCATGATGTATGATCATCAACAAGAGTTGGACAACTGTCGTGACTATTGCAACCACAAGTCTGCCATCATCAAGACGAAGGATCAGACCATCGCCATGCTAGCAAAGGATCGCAAGTCTCGCCGCCGTCAGCTTGACAAGAAGGAGCGCATTATTGCCCATCTTCGCCATCGCATCTCATCTTTGTAAGAGACCATACACGAAAGAGACATGCAGTTAGAGGAAAGGGAGAATGCCGGAGAGGATCTTCGTGGAGAACCTTTACTCCTATCTCAGCGATGACGATGATTTTCTGGAGGATCAGGCCATGGACTTCTTCACCGATGAGGATGATTTCTCTTTCATCGAAGATGCGAAAGATGATGAAGCCACCGGCTCCGAGCAGTAGTGGCACTGAGCACTAGCATAGTGAGTAGTAGTCGGTCCCACTGTATCGTAGATTCCAGAATGGTTCTTAAAACCATCTGTTTTTCCTTGTTGTGGTGTGTGTTGTACTGTGTGCTATGAGTGAATGAATGAAAAAGCAAGTTGCTAGAAAACTTGAGTCAAACTCCAAAAACTTTTCAAAACCCAAAACCTTAGCAATTTCCCTCTTTTCTCATGATCTATATCAATCTTCAGATGCCAAGTGGAGGAAGTGGTTCAGCCCCGGACCCGATGTTGCAGATCCTGTGAATGTTGACTTCTGACCGCGAAGCTGAAAGAGTGGAACGTCAAGCCAACCTAGCCACTCTGCAACAGATAGCCCAGCTAGCCCACAACAACCAAGGCCATGGAAATCATGATAACCACGGATCTAAGCTCAAGAATTTCCAGAATACCAACCCACCCGTTTTCACCAAGTCGGAAGAACCCCTAGACGCCGATGATTGGCTGCAAACCATGGAAAATAACTTAGAAGTAGCCGGAGTGGAAGCCAACGAGAAATTCTTGTTCGCCACCCATTATCTAGCCGGAGATGCCAGGGCATGGTGGAACAGTGTTCGTGCAATGACCGGAGGCCAGATGATGACCTGGTAGGAATTCAAGGTCAAGTTTAGCAGAACCCATGTGCCCCCAGGTTTGATCAAGAGAATGAGAGACGAGTTCAGAGAGTTGAAGCAAGGAAGGATGACTGTAGTGGAATACCGTGACAAATTTTTGTCATTAGCTAGGTATGCCCCGGACGAGATAGACACCGAAGCCAAGAAGAAAGAAATATTCCTGAATGGTCTGCATGACGAGATGCATACGGTGTTAGTCAATATCCCCTTTGTTGATATTGAAGCCCTTGTAGACTCTGCTATCCAGATGGAAGGAAAGATCAACCAGGCCGATGAAAAACGCAAGCGTCGCATGATGCATCAACCAGGAACCCATCAGACCCCAAAGTATCGCCCCAACCCATCTCCAGGATTTGCCCCAAGAACCAACAGACCCCCTATGACCCGTCCGACCTATCCCAACCGTGGAAACCCTAGACCTGGAGGAAATCACAACAACCCCGGCAACTCTAGCAATTTCACCCGTGCCCCACCCAAATTCAACACCAACAATACTACCACCAACCCCAACACTGCCCCGAGGACTGGAAGCAATGTTGTGCTGCTGACCTAGGACAAGTCACAAGTGACCTGTTATGATCAGTGGAAATAAAGGCCACTATTCCAATGAGTGCCCCAACAAGAAGAATGCTACAGCTAACGCCAATGTCCCAGCTCAAAGAAGGCGTGTCCACCAGGAGAAGATTTGCCCTGGAAATTCACTCAACCACAATGGCGTCTTTTTCTCATGCATCTTGAAGAAGCTCGAAGCGCCAGACGTCGTGCTGGGTATGTTTTCTATTAATTCAGTACTTGCAAGAGTGTTGTTTGATTCTGGTGCATCGCATTCATTTGTCACCGAAGAATTTGCCTGCACTAGTAAAATTCAACCAACCAAATTGAAGCATGTGATGATTATACAAATTCCCGGATCAACCACCAAGGCTAGGCAAATTTGCAAAGCCGTCCCTATTCGAATCCATGGCATAGATTTTTATGCTAATCTAATAGTACTCGGAACTAAAGGTTTGGAAGTAGTACTAGGAATGGATTGGATGTCCAAACTTAAAGGATTGATTGACTGTGCCAAGAAAGCCATTACCATGATCAGTACCACCGGAATATCAGTCGAGCATATATCTGAAACCTTACCTCGTCAATTCAAGTGCAACAAGAGTATAGCCCAACCTACCATTGACCAAGTTCGGATAGTCTGCGAATACCCCGATGTATTTCCAGATGTTTTGCCCGGTATGCCCCCAGATCGAGATATCGAGTTTATCATCGAACTAATCCCCGGAACAGGACCCATAGCCCAGAGACCCTATAGTATGAACCCATCAGAACTAGAAGAACTGAAGAAGGAACTGGATTCCATGCTGGAAATCGGATTGATTCAACCGAGTGCGTCCCCATGGAGATCACCTATCTTGTTTGTGGACAAGAAGGATGGAGGTAACAGTTTGTGTACGGATTATCGGAAGTTGAATGATGTCACCATCAAGAACAAGTATCCCTTGCCTAAGATAGAAGATTTGTTTGATCGGTTGACCGGAGCCCAGGTGTTTTCTAAGATTGATCTTAGGACTGGCTATCATCAACTCAAAATTCGTGCAGAGGATATTCCAAAGACTGCCTTTACCACCAGATATGGATTGTATGAGTATACAGTCATGTCTTTTGGATTAACCAACGCCCACGCTTATTTCATGAACCTCATGAAAAAGATTTTTATGGACTTCCTGGATAAGTTTGTCGTTGTTTTCATCGATGACATTCTGATTTATTCCAAATCAGAAGAAGAACATGAGCTACACCTAAGGACCATTCTTGGAACCCTTAGAGAGCATCAGTTGTATGCAAAGTTTAGCAAATGTGAATTCTGGTTACAGGAAGTAGAATTCCTCGGTCACATTGTATCAGCCGGAGGAATTGCCATTGACCCTGCCAAAGTGAAAGATGTAGAAGATTGGCAAGCCCCAACCACTCAAACCCAAGTTCGTGCTTTTCTCGGATTGGCGGGATATTACCGCAAATTCGTAGAAGGATTCTCGAGTATCGCCCGACCCATGACCCAATTGCTGAAGAAGGACAAGAAGTTTGAATGGACCGACAAATGTTCAGCGAGTTTTCAAGAACCCAAGAGGAGATTGATTTCAGCCCCAATCTTGATCATGCCGGATATCACGAAGCCCTTCGATGTGTATTGTGACGCATCCAAGATTGGTCTCGGATGTGTGCTAATGCAAGAAGGCAAAGTTATATCTTATCTATTGCGACAATTGAAGCACCATGAACAGAATTACCCAACCCATGATCTCGAACTCGCAGCCGTAGTTCTAGCCCTAAAGACATGGAGACATTACCTGATGGGAAACCGTTGTGAGATTTATTCGGATCACAAGAGCCTAAAGTATATATTCACTCAGAAGGAGCTGAATATGAGGCAAAGAAGATGGATTGAGCTAATCAAGGATTACGACCTGGACATTCACTATCACCCTGGAAAAGCCAATGTGGTAGCCGATGCCCTTAGCAGATTGCCGTGCCGCTTGAACTCCATGATTTTTAAGGAGCAACCAAGTCTGCACAAAGAGATGGAAGATTTTCGAGTGGAATTAGTAAGTGAAGGATTTTTGGCTAGCATAGAACTTCAGCCCACTTTGATCAGTCAGATTAAAGAGGCGCAGAAGGGAAATGCTAGTATCGACGGAATCAAGCGTCAGATCAGACAGTGCAAAGTACCCGGATTCACCGAGGACGAAGAAGGAGTTCTGTGGTACAAAGGACGCCTTTGTGTACCAGCAGATTCGGAGTTGAAAGAAGTTATCTTGAAGGAGGCTCACGATACACTTTATTCTATCCATCCCGGAGGAACTAAGATGTATCAAGATTTGAAAGAGCAATTTTGGTGGCATAAGATGAAGAGAGAAATCAGAAGCTATATCGCCAAGTGTGATATATGTCAGCGAGTCAAGGTAGGACATCAAAGACCCGCTGGATTGTTGCAACCTTTGCAAATTCCGAAATGGAAATGGTATTATGTAGGAATGGACTTTATCACGGGACTACCTACTTCTAGTAGGGGAAATGACTCTATTTGGGTCATAGTGGACAGATTGTCCAAAGTAGCCCATTTCTTGCCCGTCAAAACTACCTATCAGAGTTCGAAGCTAGCGGAGTTGTACATCGCTAGGATCGTTAGTTTGCATGGAGTCCCCAAGAATATAGTATCGGATCGAGGAACTCAGTTTACCTCGAGATTCTGGAAGAAAGTCCAAGAAGGTTTAGGAACCCGCCTAGATTTCAAAGATCGTATCACCCTCGAGACCGATGGACAAACGGAGCGAGTAAACCAAATACTCAAGATATGCTTAGAGCATGTGTGCTAGAATATGGATCCAAGTGGAAGACTGCCGTTTGCAGAATTTTCATACAACAATAGTTACCAAGCCAGTTTGCAAATGGCCCCATTTGAATTTATGTACGGAAGAAAGTGCCGCACCCCTTTGAACTGGTCGGAAGTAGGAGAGAGTCAAATTTTCGGACCCGACATCCTACGAGATGCAGAAGAGAAGGTTCACAAGATTCGTGAACACCTCAAGACAGCCCAATCCCGACAGAAGAGTTACGCCGACAAGAGACGTCGAGACCTCGCCTTCAACATCGGAGATTTTGTTTATCTGAAAGTGTCGCTATTGAAGGGAATGCAGCGTTTCCAACTCAAAGGAAAGTTAGCCCCCAGATATATCGGACCTTTCAAAATTCTGAACCGTCAAGGAGAAGTATCGTATCAACTGGAACTACCTGAAGAGATGTCAGCGGTGCACAATGTGTTCCATATCTCGTTTCCATAAATGTCTCAAGTCCGAGAAGACCGAAGTGTTCAAGAATATCGATCACGGACCATCGAGATCAACGATGATCTAACCTATCCCAAGTACCCATCCGTATTGGAAGAAGCCTTTCAACTACCGTAACCGAAGCATCAAGTTTCTCAAGATTCAGTGGAGCAACCACACAGAAGAGGAGGCTACCTGGGAACGTGAAGATCACATCAGAACGGAGTTTCCAGATATCTTCAAATCCTAGGTAATCTTTTCGTCCTTTTTCAAATCTCGGGACAAGATTTTGTTTAAGGGGGGAATGTTTGTAACATCCCAAAAATACCAAACTTAGATCATCAAGTTTAGGGTTAACAAAAATATTTCTAAATGAATTCATGAATGCATGAATATGTGTATGCATGGATTTTGAATTTCTTTAAAAACCACCTTGTTTGTGTGATACATTGCTTGTAAAATGTTTCTTAGGTGAAAAGAACATCATCTAACACATTTCCCACACTTTTCCTTAAGACAAGTAAATCAAAACAAATATATTAAGTGAATGGTCATTTTGACCAATTTAACTCCCATGCCTACTTTGGCTGTCTCAAACTTTCAAAACCTAACAGAAACTTTTCTGGATCTTTGCACCCCTTGAATGTACTCATAACAGAGTATCAAGGCCCAGTTTGTGATCATCTAGAAACTTTCAAATGCATAGTTTAAATGACAATTCAAAATTGAATCTTCTTCATATGGGAAGATCCCACTTTTTCAAAAACCACTCAAACAAGCTCAACTTTCAAAACCCAAGCATCTGCAGACTCACCAGCACCAATCTAGCAAACCCACCAAAATTCATTTCAAAATTCAAAACTTGATTTCATGCGGCCATTTCATAAAATAGGTTGTAGACACAAATCAAACAAAACATCAAACACTATAGTGTGCAGTGTTTAGAGCCTAACTTGTTCCCTAGTTAGCTCACACACAACCCAGTAGATCATCTAGAAAGATTATCCCAACACTAGCACCCCTGTGAGCTTGCCATTGCCATTAATGGTGAACAGCCGAACACCTCAATGCCACCCCATAGTCGACAGCAAGCTAGGAGCAGCAGCAAGCCTAGCCATCATGTCTGGGAGGCAGCCCACCGTCCATCGCCTGTCCAGCCAAGCGTTGCCAAGCCCTGGACCACGCGCACAAAACACGCCCAGACCATGCCGAGCGTGCGCCAGAGCGCCACCCTCGACCATCACCCACAGACCGCGTGCCGCCCTCACCGCGTGCATACACGATCACCACCGACCCAGGAGACCGCCAGACACCCCCGTTTGCCGCCCCGTGCCATACAACCACTGTCCACCGTCGAAGACGCCGCCTCTGCCGTGTAGAGCGCCGCCCGTTCCAGACCAAACCGCACCGCCCCATGCCTCGCGATCATGTCGTTGAGCATTTCCAGGAGACACAACATCGTCCCCTACCCTTGCCCATGCCTATAGCCGCCTGTAACGTCACCCCCGTCGATCTCACCGTGCGCCCCGACGGTCGCCTAGCTCGACTATAAATAGAGGCCACCCCCGCACGATTTCTTCACACCATATCACTCCCCTCTCCCCACTGACCGTGCCACACCATCCTCAGAGCAAGCCGAGCACCACCGCCGAATTTCACCGAGCCCGCCACGCCGAGAAGAAGGGAGCCAGCGATTGGAGCCGCCCCAGGAGAAGCCACCGGTACCAGGAGGTTCGCCGTCGTCGACTTCGTCGTTCGCCCGCCTCGCCGACCCTTGCCCGTACTCCGGTGAGCCCCCAGCACCCCTCACTGTCCACGCTAGGTTTCGTTCTCACCGGAGCTGTATCGCGTCGACGATAACCCTCAACTGTTGGATTAGAACTAGATCGTACGATCCACGTTGCCCCATACCGCTTCTCCCAGCCCCGTGTCACTGACGAGTGGGGACACCCACTTAAGCAGCCCGCGGGAGCACTGCGCTTAGCAGGCCGGCCCGTCAGAATTTCCCGCGCAGCCCAGCAATTCAAATTAAACCTTTTTCTTTTTAAATTCAAACACACTTCTATACCCAACTTCAAAAATTAACCCAGATCGATTCAGTACACCAAATTGAATGAAACCAATTTTGTTGGAAAGTTCTGTGAATGCTTAATCCAAGCCCGTTGGATTCAAGTCATTTAGATCTGTAGATCACCCATAGTAAAAATAACAAGGCAGAAGCTTTTCTGCATTCAAACATTTTTCAAATTCAAACCATAAAAGCTTTTGAGTTGATTCCAACTCTAAAAAATCACATTTAACCATACCTTTCAGAATATATAAAAATATATAGGTTTACTTGCAGAAATAATGTTCAAGTAATAAAAGAATGCTTCATAAGCATTTCTAGCCACTTTAATTAATTAAAATAGAAGGGTAAAACCTTATTAAATTGTGACACCACTTTAAATCACATTCCCATGGACTACAATATGTGGTTGTAGAGGTCCCAACCTAACAAGGTAGATTCCTCCTGTGTTTTACAATGCTAGTCCCTGGATCATTAGCTAGCATCCACAGTTAAGATGTAATATCAAGATACAAAGGTCATAATATAAATTTATAACCAGGAATAACATAAGTTTATTACATCAAACATAGCTCATTTGGCTATTACAATACATTGCAGCGGAATAACTATAGTCATGGGTCCTTCATCTTCAAAGTGCCACAGGCAGATGTTGGTTGTAGACTTTGTAGTCCTAGTCAATCAAACAATCTTCATTTAAAAACAATCAACCTGCAACATTGCAAGTTACAGCCACAAGGGTCAATACATTTTGAATTGTATTGGCAAGCTTCACTTTTATGTATAATAAGAGTGGATCCTATCATTATATGCATATTTGGCTAAGTAGAGTTTAAGGCTTATTTGCATAAAGCATTATTTTATCCTATCTTTTCAAAAAAGGGTTTTAAGTCCTTTGTCAAATTTCTTTTCCAAGTTCCTTGAACTCCTTGGTAGAAACTCAAGTGTTCAAGTCCTTGTCAAAATCTCTTGAGCCACTTGGTAACCCCAAGTGCAACAAGTTTTTATGAAATCCCATGAGTTCCTTGGTAACGCCAAGTACATCATGCTCTTGAGCACCTTGGTAACCCCAAGTGCAACAAGCATTAACAAAATCTATTTGAATTCCTTGGTACCCCCAAGTACATCAAGTTTTTATATTAGAAGTTGGAATGTCGAGATCTTCCATAGTTCAAACTTTAGTTGCTCAGTATTGTCCATAACCGGGGACACGGCTAAGTACTTAGATTTTATTAACTTCTGCAGAAGGAGTACACTTTACCCACATGACACATTCCCATCTTGTTGCCACCAAAGGGCCTCTTGGATTAGTGCTCACCAAGATGGAGTACCGGCAGACTGAGAGTGTGACGAAGTCTTTCCAAAAGGTCCTCCCATACATCATTGCTAGCTTGTCTTCAGCCCCTATGAAGCATTCCAGATCCCCATGTACGGTAACTAAATACAATGTATGGGTCTTCCTAATGTAGTTGGCTAAGCCAGAGCCATAATAGCACGTGGTTGCACACGAAAGCCACAATTGGAGAAACATGTTCAATCTCTAAGTTTCCTAGGTGGTTTTATTTTTGGAGCACAACACAAAGTGAATCCCATAGACATGGTTCCTTTTGTTGCCACCCTCTCCAAAACTCAAAGTGTCCACCACCTAGGTGGTTCATTGAGTCCTTGTTTTATTATGTAAAACATAAGTCCTTTTCTCAATCCTTTGTAAAATCTCAACATGTATCTCTTGTCAAAATAAAGCATGGCTAAGCATGTACAACTACAATATTTTCACTAAGGAGTGTATAGGGAATTCTATTAGGATTTAGCATAGCATAAGTATAAAGAAATTTTTTTCATGCATGTTTTCATAATCCACTAAGTATAATGAAAATAATAGGGCATTTGTATGATAGTGTAACTTGCCTTTTTGGTAGGGTATGAGGGTTTACTCCTTGATCTTGCTAGTCTCACACTTTGCTAATTTCACTACAAGTCAATCAAGCAAACACCAAATCAACTAACATTCCAAACCACCATTACTCAAACAAAATCACACACACAAGACAAGAAGAAAATTAAGTCATGCATAATTATGCAAAGGATGGTTCTATTGCAAGGATGGTCTCCACTAGGTTTCTAAACTTTGTAAGGTCCAAATTGGTCATTTACCAAAATGGCAAAGTCATTGGTTAGAGGGTTTTTCCCAAAAACTATTTTAAAATTCCATTCAATATTTTATATGGTGGAAAAATGGTTTTATCAAATCAAAATCTTTAAGTTTCTCACCAAAAGTTTCTAACTCTCAAGTCTTGGTGTTTTCGTTCAGTAGCTTTGAATCCCAATATTTTCCCAAGGTTTTTATTCCAAAAATCCTTTTTCATAATAAAACAATTATTTTTATTTAGCTAGAAATAGGCTAATTCAATTAATCCATTCTAAATTTTTCCAATTTCATTTTCAAAACCATGGGTTGGTTCCTAGGGTCAGTAAGGTCACCACAAACCATTTTGCAAAAGATTTAATCTTAAAATCAATTTTAAATAATTTTCCTACTCTAAACAAGTACACAAATGTTTCTGTAAATTCAAACAAGTTAACATATACTATTTTCTAAACTAAGTCCACAGTTGGCTAGGGCTTGCTCCACTGAATCCATTGATATAAAATTTGTAATTTTTGGACGTGTAGATCTCAAGTTATAAGGGTTTGAAGTTTGCAATTAAATCAGATTCAAATTTCTTTTAAAACGAGATAGGTGACACGCGGCACGTTTCTATTCGCGGGTGCCGCTTTGTGTGGATCGCGGCTGTGGGGCGTTGGATCTGATTGATCGCACGGTCCAGAGGACATACCCCTTCGGTGTTTAAGTAATCTATCCGATTCGTTTGATCCAGATCTAACGGCTACTACTGCCAGTCACAGATGAAGGGCTACAGCGGCAGACGGCGGCGGCGCTTTGGCGGTGGAGTTCCGGCTAACACAGGAAGCGAGAGAGAGGTAGGAGTGGCTCACAGTGATCGCCAAGGTACGGGGATGCTCAACGTGTGCTTGTCGCGGTAAGGGGCGCTCAGGGGCTGCAGTAATTCCTCGCCGGAGTAAAGAACGGCGTCGGGTGGTTCAGTCCACGGTCGAAGGCGACGTTGTAGATCGTCCTAGGACAAGACAGGGACATGGTTAAGTGCGGGAGGTCACGGAGAGGTCACGTGCATGAACGAGAAGGTACAGGGCGGTCTGGACTTACCGGAGGAGCTCGACGGAGACGAGACAGACGGCGACGCTCAGAGCTTTGTCGAAGACGGCTTCCTGGGGCGCCCGCGGTCAAACAGAGGGTACTGGGAGATGCGCCAGGAAGTGGTGAGTGTGCTTGTGTGCTTGTGGAGGTAGTAGGGGGTGTGGCTCGGCCGGAATCGAGGGAGGACGGTGGTCGGAGTTGCGGCGGTGCGATCTCAAATTGAGGCAGCCTCGGGGCAGAGAGAGAGTGGCGTTTGAGGGGAAAGGAGGAGGAGACGCTGGCGATTAATAGCGTGCAGTCACGGTGAGGTTTAAGGCGCGGCATCAATGCGAATTGACCGCGCGGATTGAAGGCAACAACGGTAGGCGTCGTTAGCGCGAGGAGGGAGAAGGGTGAGCTGGCTGCGTGGGGTCGGTTGGTCAGCGGAGTGAGAGAGGGAAGAAGGGTCCACCGGTCAGCATCTATTCGGGTTAGTGTTTAGGTAGGAAAACGTTTCGCTGTGGATAGAGGAGCTGGGCTGGCGCTGGGCCTTAGTGGGCTGCTGGGTTGGGTCGGTCTAATCTTTATTTTTTTCTGTTTCTGAATCTTTTTCCTTTTTCTAATTCTATGTCCTGTTTTGAATTTCCAAACAAACAAACATCAACCAAATAATTTCAAACAAACACCACACTTCCCAACTTTTGAACTTGGTTATGTTCAGTAACATAATCCAAAATTCAAAATAAAATAATATTTTTGTTCATTTTTAGGATCTATTTAATAATTAAATAAAATAGCCCTTTAGTTATTTAATTAAATAGGGTTTGATTTATTTAAAAAAATCCTCATTTGAAATCCAAAAATTTCCAAAACCAATTCAGTAGGTTTTATTTAAAAATAAATGATATTTGGAAATCTTGTTTAAAACAAAATAACATTTTTATTTTAGGTTCCATTAATAACTAAATAAAATGGGCCTTATTCATTTACTTCAAATAAGATTTGTTCTACTAGAATATTTATTTTGAAATCTAAAATAAAACTAAAACACTTCCATAGGTTTTAATTAAGAGAATAAAATACTTAGAAAACTTATTTAAAATAATTTAATAGGTTTGATATTTTAATTAAAATGATAAAACCTTTTATTTAAATAAAGTTGGATATCAAATCATTATTAATTTATTTAAATAAAACCTTTGTTATTTTTATTCAAAACAAAATGTTTAATTCAAAGGCTTGGCCAAGGTTTAATTTGGCTTTATCAATTATTCTTTATTTAAAACTTCTATTTTATTTGAAAACAGTCTTTTCATTTAATTGTTTCAAAATGGTATTTTCAAATGTTTTCATTTTTCCATTAATGAAATGTTTATCTTTTTAAATCCCTTTAGGGTTTTTATTTAATTCAAATGGGTTTGGAGTTCCAATTGAATTCAAAAAGTTTCTTCTGGCTCTGAAATTTAAACAAAGTTTTATTTTATTCATTTATTTTCACATTACAAGATTTGGAAAATCTTGGGATGTGACAGGCTACCACCCTTAAAATAAATCTCGTCCCGAGATTTGGGGAGGCTAGGGTTACAAGCAAGTTCAAACAACTAGGGTACTACCACCCTTTAAAATTTTCAAACAAAATTTACATATTGTCCTTCTTGGGATCCTAAGGAAAAATTTCTCATGGCAAACATTTGCATGGTTTCCTTGGTTTCCATACTTGACTCATGGGCCAAGGTTGAGCTTTTCCATAGGTTTGTTCAACTTGTTCTTCATCTTTTCTGGACAGTTGCTTGCATAGTGTCACGAATTCTCTTGATTGAAGCAATGAATGTCCTTGAGTTCTTTTCGTGGCTCTTGTGGGCAAGTTGCTACATAGTGGCCCATCTCTTTGCAGTTGTTGCACCACACTTGGTCAATTTCTTTATTCTTCTTGTTCTCTGGGCATCCACTGGAGTAGTGTCCCATTTCCTTACATTTACGACATTGTGCAAGGCTCATGTCTTGCTTGGGTTTCTTGGTTTTCTTTGATCCTTTGAATTGGGTTGTCTTGTTTGGAGGTATGAGTGGTCCTTTTCCTTTGGTAGACTTGGATCCTTCTTGTTTCCTTTGTTCTACCATGGCATAGATGGGACATTGGTCAGGAGTATGATCACTTCCTTCACAAAGGTAGCATGTAGCTTGAGAGGTGGGGCATTGTCCAACAGGATGTTCTTCTTCACAATTGGGGCATTGTCCCTCATGCTCCTTGGAAGTATGATCCTTGTCTCCACAAATAATGCAAGCTGGGGCTCCATCTAGAATAACATTCTTGTCATCCTTGTTATCATACACTCTTCTAGGATAGCTTTCTTCCATGCTAATCATTTGATTAGTCACCTTAAGCATCAATTGGGATTGTTCCTCCAAAAACTTTTGTAGCGCTGGATCTTTATCACTATTGTTGGCTAGGAATTGAGCTGTCAGTTGGTTCAACTGATTTTGGGTTGCTATGAGCTCTTTCATGCTGTCAGCTTGGTTGGTGTTGGTGTCATCAACCTTGATGTTGGAGTCCTTTGGAGTAGTCATCTGTTTGGGTTGAAGGAAGATTAGAATAGGCAAGATATTTCTAAGGACTTATTTCTATTCACACACATCACAATTCATACAAACAAGATGCATGCAATCACAAACCAAACCTTTCACTCAAACAAGGTTCAAGCACATACTTAGTTAACAAAATATTTTTGCTACACCACATAGGTTGGTGTGTTTTTGACTTATCTAAATAGGATGGTCCATCTATATGGTTCACTTGTGATCTTTCCTTCCTTTATGATTCTTTGTATGAGATCATGGTTTCCTTGAGATAAACTCTTGGTTACAACACTTCAAAGTTGTTGATGTATCCTTCTTATTTTGCATTCTCTCAGTCTCTAAATCTTGAGTAAGATTTTCCTTGTTCCACTTGTGGTCCTTAGTGATATCCAAGTTGGAAGTCCTTGGTGAAGAGGCTGAAGATGTTGAAGTCATTAGGGTTGAAGGAGTTGAAGTCATCCTTTGCACATGGTGTAGTCCTTGGCCATGGGTAGGTTTTTCCATCAAGTTTATGTAGAAGAGGTGTAGAGTTGAAACCAAAATGGTTGAGGAAAGAGGTTACAAGTGTTTTTGTAAATAAGTTTCGGATCAAAATATAACTCCTATTTTTCTAAGGGTTTTGTCCAATCCTAGAGTTTACAAATCCTACAGGCAACACAATGCTCTGATACCATCTGTAGAGGTCCCAACCTAACAAGGTAGATTCCTCCTGTGTTTTACAATGCTAGTCCCTGGATCATTATCTAGCATCCACAGTTAAGATGTAATATCAAGATACAAAGGTCATAATATAAATTTATAACCAGGAATAACATAAGTTTATTACATCAAACATAGCTCATTTGGCTATTACAATACATTGCAATGAATAACTATAGTCATGGGTCCTTCATCTTCAAAGTGCCACAGATGTATGTTGTAGACTTTGTAGTCCTAGTCAATCAAACAATCTTCATTTAAAAACAATCAACCTGCAACATTGCAAGTTACAGCCACAAGGGTCAATACATTTTGAATTGTATTGGCAAGCTTCACTTTTATGTATAATAAGAGTGGATCCTATCATTATATGCATATTTGGCTAAGTAGAGTTTAAGGCTTATTTGCATAAAGCATTATTTTATCCTATCTTTTCAAAAAAGGGTTTTAAGTCCTTTGTCAAATTTCTTTTCCAAGTTCCTTGAACTCCTTGGTAGAAACTCAAGTGTTCAAGTCCTTGTCAAAATCTCTTGAGCCACTTGGTAACCCCAAGTGCAACAAGTTTTTATGAAATCCCATGAGTTCCTTGGTAACCCCAAGTACATCATGCTCTTGAGCACCTTGGTAACCCCAAGTGCAACAAGCATTAACAAAATCTCTTTGAATTCCTTGGTACCCCCAAGTACATCAAGTTTTTATATTAGAAGTTGGAATGTCGAGATCTTCCATAGTTCAAACTTTAGTTGCTCAGTATTGTCCATAACCGGGGACACGGCTAAGTACTTAGATTTTATTAACTTCGCATGAGTACACTTTACCCACATGACACATTCCCATCTTGTTGCCACCAGGGCCTCTGGATTAGTGCTCACCAAGATGGAGTACCGGCAGACTGAGAGTGTGACGAAGTCTTTCCAAGAGGTCCTCCCATACATCATTGCTAGCTTGTCTTCATCCCCCATGAAGCATTCCAGATCCCCATGTCCGTAACTAAAGACAATGTATGGGTCTTCCTAATGTAGTTGACTAAGCCAGAGCCATAATAGCATGTGGTTGCACACGAAAGCCACAATTGGAGAAACATGTTCAATCTCTAAGTTTCCTAGGTGGTTTTCTTTTTGGAGCACAACACAAAGTGAATCCCATAGACATGGTTCCTTTTGTTGCCACCCTCTCCAAAACTCAAAGTGTCCACCACCTAGGTGGTTCATTGAGTCCTTGTTTTATTATGTAAAACATAAGTCCTTTTCTCAATCCTTTGTAAAATCTCAACATGTATCTCTTGTCAAAATAAAGCATGGATAAGCATGTACAACTACAATATTTTCACTAAGGAGTGTATAGGGAATTCTATTAGGATTTAGCATAGCATAAGTATAAAGAAATCCTTTTCATGCATGTTTTCATAATCCACTAAGTATAATGAAAATAATAGGGCATTTGTATGATAGTGTAACTTGCCTTTTTGGTAGGGTATGAGGGTTTACTCCTTGATCTTGCTAGTCTCACACTTTGCTAATTTCACTACAAGTCAATCAAGCAAACACCAAATCAACTAACATTCCAAACCACCATTACTCAAACAAAATCACACACACAAGACAAGAATAAAATTAAGTCATGCATAAGTATGCAAATGATGGTTCTATTGCAAGGATGGTCTCCACTAGGTTTCTAAACTTTGTAAGGTCCAAATTGGTCATTTACCAAAATGGCAAAGTCATTGGTTAGAGGGTTTTGCCCAAAAACTGTTTTAAAATTCCATTCAATATTTTATATGGTGGAAAAATGGTTTTATCAAATCAAAATCTTTAAGTTTCTCACCAAAAGTTTCTAACTCTCAAGTCTTGATGTTTTGGTTCAGTAGCTTTGAATCCCAATATTTTCCCAAGGTTTTTATTCCAAAAATCCTTTTTCATAATAAAACCATTATTTTTATTTAGCTAGAAATAGGCTAATTCAATTAATCCATTATAAATTTTTCCAATTTCATTTTCAAAACCATGGGTTGGTTCCTAGGGTCAGTAAGGTCACCACAAACCATTTTGCAAAAGATTTAATCTTAAAATCAATTTTAAATAATTTTCCTACTCTAAACAAGTACACAAATGTTTCTGTAAATTCAAACAAGTTAACATATACTATTTTCTAAACTAAGGCCATAGTTGGCTAGGGCTTGCTCCACTGAATCCATTGATATAAAATTTGTAATTTTTGGACGTGTAGATCTCAAGTTATAAGGGTTTGAAGTTTGCAATTAAATCAGGTTCAAATTTCTTTTAAAACGAGATAGGTGACACGCGGCACGTTTCTATTCACGGGTACCGCTTCGCGTGGATCGCGGCTGTGGGGCGTTGGATATGATTGATCGCACGGTCCATAGGACATACCCCTTCGGTGTTTAAGTAATCTATCCGATTCGTTCGATCCAGATCTAACGGCTACTACTGCCTGGTCACAGATGGGCGGCGCTGCGCGGCGGTAGACGGCGGCGGCGCTCTGGCGGTGGAGTTCCGACTAACACAGAAAGCGAGAGAGAGGGAGGAGTGGCTCACAGTGATCGCCGAGGTACGGGGATGCTCAACGTGTGCTTGCCGCGGTAAGGGACGCTCAGGGGCTGCAGTAATTCCTCGCCGGAGTAAAGAACGGTGTCGGGTGGTTCAGTCCACGGTCGAAGGCGACGTTGTAGATCGTCCTAGGACAAGACAGGGAAATGGTTAAGTGCGGGAGGTCACGGAGAGGTCACGTGCATGAACGAGAAGGTACGGGGCGGTCTGGACTTACCGGAGGAGCTCGACGGAGACGAGACAGACGGCGGCGCTCAGAGCTTTGTCGAAGACGGCTTCTGGGCGCCCGTGAACAGAGGGTACTGGGAGATGCGCCAGGAAGTGGTGAGTGTGCTTGTGTGCTTGTGGAGGTAGGAGGGGGTGTGGCTCGGCCGGAATCGAGGGAGGACGGTGGTCGGAGTTGCGGCGGTGCGAGCTCAAATTGAGGCAGCCTCGGGGCAGAGAGAGAGTGGCGTGTGAGGGGAAAGGAGGAGGAGACGCTGGCGATTAATAGCGTGCAGTCACGGCGAGGTTTAAGGTGCGGCATCAATGCGAATTGAACGCGCGGATTGAAGGCAGCAACGATAGGCATCGTTAGCGCGAGGAGGAAGAAGGGTGAGCTGGCTGCGTGGGGTCGGTTGGTCAGCGGAGTGAGAGAGGGAAGAAGGGTCCACCGGTCAGCGTCTGTTCGGGTTTGTGTTTAGGTAGGAAAACGTTTCGTTGTGGATAGAGGAGCTGGGCTGGCGCTGGGCCTTAGTGGGCTGCTGGGTTGGGTCGGTCTAATCTTTATTTTTTCTGTTTCTGAATCTTTTTCCTTTTTCTAATTCTATTTCCTGTTTTGAATTTCCAAACAAACAAACAAACATCAACCAAATAATTTCAAACAAACACCACACTTCCCAACTTTTGAACTTGGTTCTGTTCAGTAACATAATCCAAAATTCAAAATAAAATAATATTTTTGTTCATTTTTAGGATCTATTTAATAATTAAATAAAATAGCCCTTTAGTTATTTAATTAAATAGGGTTTGATTTATTTAAAAAAATCCTCATTTGAAATCCAAAAATTTCCAAAACCAATTCAGTAGGTTTTATTTAAAAATAAATGATATTTGGAAATCTTGTTTAAAACAAAATAACATTTTTATTTTAGGTTCCATTAATAACTAAATAAAATGGGCCTTATTAATTTACTTCAAATAAGATTTGTTCTACTAGAATATTTATATTGAAATCTAAAATAAAACTAAAACACTTCCATAGGTTTTAATTAAGAGAATAAAATACTTAGAAAACTTATTTAAAATAATTTAATAGGTTTGATATTTTAATTAAAATGATAAAACCTTTTATTTAAATAAAGTTGGATATCAAATCCTTATTAATTTATTTAAATAAAACCTTTGTTATTTTTATTCAAAACAAAATGTTTAATTCAAAGGCTTGGCCAAGGTTTAATTTGGCTTTATAAATTATTCTTTATTTAAAACTTCTATGTTATTTGAAAACAGTCTTTTCATTTAATTGTTTCAAAATGGTATTTTCAAATGTTTTCATTTTTCCATTAATGAAATTTTTATCTTTTTAAATCCCTTTAGGGTTTTTATATAATTCAAATGGGTTTGGAGTTCCAATTGAATTCAAAAAGTTTCTTCTGGCTCTGAAATTTAAACAAAGTTTTATTTTATTCATTTATTTTCACATTACAAGATTTGGAAAATCTTGGGATGTGACAGTGGTGATGACATGTGTCAAAATGATCCCATGTTTATTTTGGAGAATATTAAAGCTTAAGTAGTTTTTCAATGAGTAGAAATTACTTTTCTAAAAATAAGAAGTTTTAAACCAAGCCTTAACCTTGTAATGTTAGAGATGATGCTAGATCATCTATAGGACCCTTGTGTGTGATGATTGCAAGTAGTTAAGTATTGTTTGGTGATTGTGTACCTCGTATTTATTCATAGATGCTAGTACCGACCAAGGATACTACGAGGAGGAAGGAGGATACTACGAAGAGGAAGCCGAGGAGAACTTCAACCACTGCTCTGCACAAGGCAAGCTAGTAACTATGCAAGCTGATATTATACCAATGCAAGCTAACACTTGCAAGATACTATACCTATGCAAGCCTAATACTACTAGCGAATGTGCAAGCTAACACTTGCAAGATACCTTACTGATGCCACAAACCCATACTTGTGAGATGACTACTTTATTGTAACTACCTCGGTGAATTACGCTCCTAGCTACAAGCCTGGATGAACGGTAGTGGTTGAAATAGTACGGTGGGGCCCCAAAAGCCACTCATGGGTAGACCTTTCGGCCGTCCCAACCACTTCCAATTCATCGGGACCTGTACGGGCGGCGTGTCAGCGAAGGATCAAATACATACACAAATGAGTATGTATGCAAGCCACCATACAAGAGTACATCAGAGCCATACCATCTAGAAAGAAAGGAAAATATAGCAACGCCATACGGCAAGATTCAAATGACCTAGATAGATCTAATATTTTAGGATACTTCCTCATAAGACACATCGTAGTATCATGCGAGCGGCAAACAAAGTCCGAGTACGGATAAGAAGCAAATCGGCATAAGATGCCATAGAAATAAGCACATCCCTTACAGATCTCACGATCCCGTTCCGGAATCTCTACACCGAACGATCGTTGCCCACATCATCGCCTCTTCCACCCAAAGATCACCCCGAGAGGGTACTGTTCATCCGAACCAATAATTTATCGTGTGAGACCCTAAGGTTTCAGCAAGTCTTAATGCCTCTAAAGGGGACACAACACAGGGGTGACGCAATTGCAGCGAAAGATAAACCCTAGCAGTTCTCTGAGATAATCGCTAACCATCCGCCTAACCAATGATAGGCGGATGTCCGTGAATTCAGACAACAATTATAACATAATTTCATCAGATCCATCCTCCTCCTCGCTACCAACGAGGAAGCGGACGAACAACCCCATCCGTTGGCAATTTTATTAACCATTCCAGTGTTGCACTATTTACTAATCAAATTACTTAGTCGGTTAAAGCGGTACTTTAGTTATGCTTGTCTATGATCGAGAAACGTGCTCCAAGTCGTCCATAACCGCAGACACGGCTTTGAAAGTTTTACCGGCGGTGCACCAATAGCAACACACGCCGATCAACCTCGGAAAAACCAAATCAAAACCCAACGAGGCCTTCACGACAAAGCAATCACAGGATTGTAATTATTTGGGGCCACCCTTGAGTACACCATACGAAGTTAGTGACTCAGACGGAACCGAGGTTTGCGATGGTCAGAACGATCGGGAACCCAAAACTGGGACTGTCGATACCACGAAAACATTCCGCTTACCTAAACAGTAAAGTGTGCTCCTCGCACAAACGTAAATAAACAGTATCATGGCATAAGTACATGATAGTAAATAAAACCTCAAACTAGTTTGTGGCCCCAAGAAATAAGACGGAATCAAGCTCTGGCTCAGGGGGGTCCCATATACCTCCCGGATGTGGATAGCGCGATAAATCAAGGAACAGGAATCAAGTACTCGGGGTCTTACGGGACACAAGTGAGCAGGAAAAACCAAATAGCAGATATTGCTCACCGATGCCACTTTCATTAGTTATCCCATTACTACTCAGGTTAAGTTGTTTATGTACCTCGTTATCCCTTAGACTCTCACAAACCCTACACATGCTGTTCTACGACTCGCATGGATCAAACAACTCCTGTAGTAATGGCTCATGGGATGGAGGAACAAGCTCGGTGGGGTTTAAAGTAAAGGCTATGCAATACTTGGGATTCAATTTAATGCAATCGCGACTCAATGATGCAAGAATAAGATAGAGGCAATAGGTACTGTATGTATGCAAGCATGTGGAAGTGCTTGCCTTGCAACTCAGTTGAAGCGAGAGACGGATCTGGGTAGTGCACCTGGTTCTCTTGATATATCCCCTGCTCAGTGTCTATCCGAGAAAAACCAAACAAGCAAGGCCAACATAAATAAGATGCGCAAACATATGGATAAAATGCATCAAGCAAACAATCATGCCATGATGAATGATTCACAAGTTGCATGGCAATAAAGTAGCATGGCATAGGTGAGGTGTGGAAGACAAGAAATCACATTTTAATGGGATTCTGGGTCACATTTGTTGTCATATTAGTCTCTGTACACTATATTTTTATATGATGCATGCTGCAATTTAAGTCATGGATAGCATAAACAGAAAGGTCTCGTCGAGCTAATCATTTTAGACATATCATTTGTTAAATTTGGAATTATAAATCAAAAGTTATTAATTATTTAAGTTCTAGTGGCATTTGTGGTAATTTAATTCAACTTGGAATTTTAAGAGTGCAAAAGGCAATTTGAATGGCATATTTGAAATCCTTACATTTTTCTGGTTCAGAAACATATAACATTTGCATTATTTGGATTTATAAATGAAAAGTTATTTAAAACTGAATTGAAATTTGAATTTGAATTAAATTTAGTTAGTTTTGAATTTAAACAGAATCTGGAAAACGTTTTAACACTCAGGCCAACCTAGCCCTAGTCACAGACATGTGGGGCTAGGCTCACCCGGACCCATACGCCAGTGGCTGGGGGGAAGGGGGACCGCGGGTTGATTAATAGGTTTTTCAGGATCCTTTTTGCAAAACAGTAGAGACACAGACAGGTGGGGTTCCAAGGGACCGCGGGCTGAGAAAAAAGGTTTGGGGGGGTTTTCGCAAAGTGACAGGTGTGCACTGTTTTTCTTCCTATCATGGTAACCGACAGGATGGCGCTGGCGCATGTGAGGTGGGCCTCGAACCCGCTGGCAGGCGTCTTGTGGCGTGCGAAACCGGCTGCGGTGGGTGTGGTCATGATGGCAGGACCTAGATAGGTCGCTGCGCGGCGAACCGAGAGCGACGTCGGCCGCGCGCGAGGCTGCTCGACGATATGAGCAACAGCGGCGAAGCGATGGTGCGGCGGTGTCTGGGAGGAAGGGGCTCACCGCGGTTATGTTGGTGTGACGGAACAGGTTGGGCGGTCGCGATCGGCGAAGGCGAGGCTACCTGGCGCTAGGGTTTGTCGGCGGCGCCCGACGCGATGTTCTGGGGCTCCTCCTCCTCGCTGAGCACGGGCGACGCGGACGTCCTCCGGCTTCCTCGACACGCTACTCCGCCCGCCTCTGGGTTCGTGTGCTAAGGCGAAGCGAGACTGGCGGCGTCAAGGCTGGTGCGGTGGAGAAAAGAGGGGCAGAGGGGAAGCGAGCAGAGCCTCCGGGTGGATCTGCGGCTAGAGGCGAAGGGAGAGGATAAGAGGAGAGGAGGGGCGGTGGGGGCTTGCGTGGGGAGGGTAGACCCGGCCACCTTTGCACCTCACGCACCTGCAGGCAGAGGAGAGGGAGGCTGCCAGGTGGGGTAGGCAAGGTCAGGGAGGCAGGCAGGTTTGGAGGGGCCCCTTGGCCAGGGAGAGAAAAAGAGGGAGAGGGAGAGGGAGAGGGGCCGGCTCAGGCTAGGGTTAGGTTTGTGAGGGGTGGCCTCGGTTGTTTGGGGTGGTATCTAGGGCATGGTGAACATGTGGCCAGCTAGGGCTAGGTTTTAGAGGAGTGGCTCGGCTAGAGAGAAAGAGGGGGCACTTTGGGTTTTGTTTAGAATAGGTGTGGTTTAGGTTTAGCTAGGATGGGGGTATTGGGGTGGCTTAGGGTTTAGGTTTATGGAGAGGGGGAAGGATAGAGGCTAGGGTTCTTTTGACAAGATCAACCAAGCACCAACCAAACCCCCACAAGGCCAAGACTAGAAAAAGGGAGGAAAGGTGGTGATGGTAAGGGTGGGTATGTGATGAGGTGTTGGCATGATCAACAAAACCAAGCCTAAGGGGTAGAGAGAGATGATCCATTGTAAAATCCAAATAAAAACAAATGTCAAGCTAAGGGGTACTTGCATGGGCCATGCATAGTTAATTGTTACCATATTTATCTTTGTGAAAACAAGATGAATTACATGGCACTTTCTTATGCATTCCCAAGTGTGGGATAAGGCCCAAGCAAAAGAAATTAGAAAGAATCCCAAGTGGAGTGAATGAGGGAAACCATGTTTGAATAAACAACAAGGGACATGCTAGTGTGTATGTGCCACTAGATCTATTATAGTCCCAAATATACCATCATGATAATAACCCCCAAAACAACCCATATGGAGGCTAAGGAAAGGTTCCACTCACAAGGCATGCAAAGGTGGCCATGTGACTCTCATGCATCAATAATGTGAAAACAAAATTATGCCAAGATGAGAACATGTGGAAAATAAATGGATCCATCCCAACCCACATGAGCTAGAAGTAAACCCCTAAATGCCAAGCTCATATTTAGTTGGATGGTGGAATTATAAGGTGGTGAAAAGAAAAGGTGGTGGAGTTAGTAAGAGATATGCCCCCAAATCAACTTGGGCATTTAACATTATATCAAGAACCAAATACAATATCAAGAGGCAAATACAATTAATAATGCACATGAGATAAGAACCAAACAAGAAGGGGTTTTATATGATGCTCAAATGCAAGGTCGCATGATGACATGAGCATGATATGTTGATGATGCAACAATTATGTGTAGGAAGTGGCCCTTTTATTACTAGAACAAGTAGCATTACAGGTGTTAGACAACTGGGATGCTACAACTCTCCCCCACTAAACAGGAATCTCGCCCCGAGATTCTAGGAAGAAGAAGAAGACACAAAGAGAGAAGGATGGTTGGCACGGAGTTCATCTTCACGCTCCCAAGTGGCTTCATCAACAGAATGGTGTGACCACTGCACCTTGCAGAACTTGATGGACTTGTTGCGAGTCCTTCTTTCTGCGGTCTCAAGGATTTTGGTGGGGTGTTCTTGATAAGACAGGTCTTCTTGGAGATCGATTAGCTCATGATCCACGGTCCTGCCGGGATCTTTGAAGCACTTCTTGAGCTGAGAGATGTGGAAAACATCATGGACTTTGAGTTTTTCCGGGAGCTCCAGGGCATAAGCAACTTCTCCTCTTCTACCACGAATCTTGAATGGACCGATGTATCTAGGATCCAACTTTCCTTTGATACCAAAGCGGTGTGTTCCTCTCATGGGAGTGACACGAAGGTACACGAGATCACCAGGAACATACACCATGTCCGTGTGCTTCCTGTCATAATTGCTCTTCTGACGACTTTGAGCAATCTTCAGGTTCTCAAGAATGATATGCACCTTCTCCTCTGCTTGAGTTACAATGTCAGGGCCAAACCAGATTCTTTCTCCTGCACCTGACCAACCAATCGGAGTTCTGCACTTGCGACCATAGAGAGCCTCAAATGGTGCCATCTTCAGACTCTTCTGGAAGCTGTTGTTGTAGGAGAATTCAGCATATGGAAGGCATTCCTCCCACTTCATGCCAAAAGAGATGACGCAAGCCCGAAGCATATCCTCCAGAATCTGATTGATCCTTTCCACTTGTCCTTGCGACTGAGGGTGGTAAGCAGTGCTGAAGTTCAAGTTTGTTCCCAAAGCATTTTGGAAACTCTCCCAGAACTTTGAAGTGAAGATGCTTCCACGGTCTGAACTGATTTCAAGTGGAACCCCATACAGAGAGACAATTCTGTTGATATAGATCTCAGCCAACTGAATTCCAGAAATTGTTTCTTTGACTGGGAAGAAATGAGCCACTTTAGAAAGCCTGTCGATGACAACAAAAATTGCATTGTTGCCCTTCTGCGACCTTGGAAAGCCAGTGATGAAATCCATCTCTACTTTCTCCCATTTCCATTCCGGAGGTTTCAATGGCTGTAGAAGACCGAATGGTTTCTGATGGACAGCCTTCACTCTGCGGCAGACATCACATTCTGAGACATACTTGGCACAATACCGTTTCAACCCAGGCCACCAATATTGTGTTTTCAAGTCCATGTACATCTTTGTGCTGCCAGGATGGATAGAAAGAACCGAATCGTGCGCCTCCTTGAGAACTTGCTCTCTCAAACCCGGGTAGTTCGGAACAAACATCCGGTGTTCGAAGAAAAGCGTGCCTTGATCATCCACGTGGAAGGACTCATACTTCGGAAGCTCAAGTTTAGAAATGAGCTTTTTGGTGTGCGGATCACCAAGATGACGAGAGCGAATCTTTTCTTCCAAGAGAGGAGTAGCCAGAAGGTTTAGGAGATGCCCTTGTTCCACAATTTCAAGGTTGAGCTGACGGAATTCCTCGCACAAGAGAGGTTGCTGCTCTTCCATCATGAGGTTGTTGACATAAGCTTTACGGCTAAGCGCATCTGCCATGACATTTGCTTTGCCCGGAGTGTAGTTGATGGTCAAATCAAAGTCATTGATTGCTTCAATCCACCTCCTCTGCCGAAGGTTGAGATCAGGCTGTGTGAAGATATACTTCAAACTCTTGTGGTAAGAAAAGATCTCACAACGGTTACCAAGCAAGTAGTGCCTCCATAGCTTCAAAGCAAAGACAACTGCCGCTAGCTCGAGGTCATGTGTGGGATAGTTGATCTCATGCGTCTTCAACTGACGAGAGGCATAAGCAACCACCTGTTTCTCTTGCATAAGGACCGCACCCAATCCTTGCAAAGAGGCGTCGCAGAATATCTGGAAAGGCTTAGATGTATCCGGAGGAACCAAAACTGGTGTGGAAGTGAGCTTCTCTTTGAGTGTCTCAAAACTTGCTTGACACACAGGAGTCCACAGGTATTTCTTGCCTTTCTTGAGGAGATCGGTAAGAGGCTTCGCTATCTTCGAGAAGTTCTGAACGAAGCGACGACAATAGCTATCCAAACCAAGAAAACTCCGCACTTCTTTGACATTAACCGGAGGAAGCCATTCAACAATTGTCTTCACGGTTTCCGGGTTGACTACAATGCCCTTGGCAGAGATAACATGACCAAGATAGGTTACTTCAGGCAGCCAAAACTCACACTTTGAGAACTTTGCATACAAGCGGTTCTCACGAAGCTTGTTTAGGACACACCGCATGTGTTCTTCATGCTCCTCCTTAGACTTAGAATAAACCAGAATGTCATCCAGATATACCACAACGAACTTATCAAGGTACTCCATGAAAACGGAGTTCATAAGCCTCGAGAAGGTAGCAGGTGCGTTGGTGAGACCGAAAGAAATAACCGTGTACTCATACAGGCCATAGCGGGTGGTGAAAGCTGTTTTGGGCACATCTTCCTTGCGAATCTTGATTTGGTGATAACCACTTCTCAAGTCCAGCTTAGAGAACACCACAGCTCCAGCTAGCTGATCGAATAGATCATTAATCCGCGGGAGGGGATATTTGTTCTTGATGGTTTTAGCATTGAGAGCCCGGTAGTCAACACATAGTCTATCGGTTCTGTCACGCTTCTTCACAAAGATTGTTGGTCTACCCCAAGAAGAAGTGCTGTGTTGAATGAAACCCAACTTCTCTTGTTCATCAAGTTGTCGTTTGAGTTCAGCCAACTCAGAGGGACCCATTTTATAAGGCCGCTTGGAGATAGGAGCCGTTCCAGGTTCAAGCTCAATCACAAACTCAACCTCACGATCCGGAGGCATACCCGGCAACTCTTCAGGAAAGACATCTGGGAACTCACAGACCACCGGTACGCTCTGAATAGCTTCCATAGCATCATCATTGAGAGCCGCCAAAGAGAAAAGCTGGACAGCAGGAGACAGACTTGGAGAAAAGACTATATGGCCTTCAGGAATCTTCAAAGAAACTGAGCGTTCAGCACAATCAATCACAGCTGCATTTGCCGTTAACCAATCCATGCCCAAGATGACATCAATGTAAGAATTGCCCAGAACAATTAAAGAAGCCGAGAATGAAGAGCCACCAATCTCAACTTGGTTGCCATGGCTGATCTTAGATGCTACCATATTTGCTCCAGGAGAAAGAACCATTAACCGCTTGAGAAGAGGCTCCGACGCTAACCCATTCTCACTTGCAAACTTTATAGAAACAAAAGAATGCGATGCACCAGAATCAAACAAAACTCGTGCAGGGACTGAGTTAACGGAAAGCATACCCATCACAACTCCAGGTGCATGCTCAGCTTGAGCGGCGTTGACACAGTTGGCACGAACAACCGCAGACCCGGGCTTGGTGTTGATGTTGAGAGCCCGAGGCGGTGGTGCACGAACCATAGGAGAGATTGCTGCAGATCTTGGCGGGGTGGAGGAGAGCTTTGTTCTTCAGCAGACAGTTCAGCTTTTGATGTCCAGATCTCCACACGTGAAGCGTGCACCGGTGGGCGTGGAGCAAGATAGCTGAGGACTCCGCCAGCGCTCGGTAGTGGTGGTTGTAGCCCACAGCCGATGGTGAAGTTTGGTGGCCTTGACGCGTAACTTGCAGGTCTTGGTGGAGCCGGGAGGCGGTGGGGTGTTAGGAACCCGACACGCCGCTTAGAAGGAGCTGCCATAATCGCAGAGCTTGATGCATCCTGTTGTGTTTCTTGGACTCCTCAAACACTTGCACCTTGCCTTCTCTTGCGGGGTTGTGTCTTGTAGTTCGGAAAGATGCCGGCCTTGCATGTGTGATTGCATACTTGATCGACGCGTTGAGCCCTTGCCTGAACCTCTTCTGCTTCTTCTTGTCATCAGATACCTCATCACCACCATAACGAGAGAGATTCATGAAGTTCCTGATGTATGTGTTGACGTTATCATTTCCTTGCTTCAGGTTGAGAAACGCCTCCTTCATCCTTTCCATTACAATCTCTGAGAGAAACTGCTCTTTGAATGCTCCAGTGAACCTTTCCCAAGTTGGCTAGAAACCAGTGCAGCTTGCCTTCAAGTAGTTCTCCCACCAGAGAGCTGCATCCCCCTTCAGAAGGTGAGTAGCACACTTGACCCAGTCCTACTCCGGAACATCAGCAGTCTCGAGCAACCTAGACATCTCACGCAGCCAATCATCCGCGTCCAGTGGTCGATCAGAAACATCAAACTGACGAGGGTTGAATTTCAGAAAGCTCTTGATGTCTCCTCGCTTGGGAGGTGGAGGTAGTGGAGCAAACTCGTTCCTCCGAACACTCTCCTCAAAGCGGCTTGGTTCACTGCATTGCTGCCAAAGCATTAGCGATGTTTGACAATGGAGCCCTTCCGGAGGTATGTCCTCATCGATGCAGCGTGGTGGAGCCATCCTGTCATTGATATAAAACTCAAGTCAGTACTATAATGGAAGATGATAATAATCCAAAATAGTATTAAGATGGAATTAACCAAGATTAAAGGATACAATTTACTGAGATGATATTAAAATATCAACAAAGTTCAAAGCACCTAAAAGATATTAAGCATATCGCACACGACTGAAAAGGAGTGTGGTACACAAATATATCAAAGAAAAATTTTCCACAAATTTCGGCATTAAAATACCAATAGATGCGCAAAATTACTTAACGAATCAAGATTAGTGACTCTACCGATTCAATATACAAAAGCGAATGATAAGAGTAGTAGTATGGTCGCGACTCCATCCCGCACTCAAATCATTACTCCGCACATGAACAAGTGGAACACATATCCTAACCCCTTCTTCTCACGACGAAACCTAAAGATTGGTAACTACGGAAACGAACACCCCAAACAAGATAGCGTCAGATACAAAGAGTAAGACAGATTGCGTCGGTTTGCAAAAGCCTGTCGGTATGGAATGTACCAACAGTTGATAACCAAAGGCGGATTAGATAACAACTTGGATGCAACAGATAGACAAGGGATTACGCACACACCTCGGTGAATTACGCTCCTAGCTACAAGCCTGGATGAACGATAGTGGTTGAAATAGTACGGTGGGGCCCCAAAAGACACTCACGGGTAGAACTTTCGGCCGTCCCAACCACTTCCAATTCATCGGGACCTGTACGGGCGGCGTAATCGGCAGGCGAAGGGATCAAATACATACACAAATGAGTATGTATGCAAGCCACCATACAAGAGTACATCAGAGCCATACCATCTAGAAAGAAAGGAAAATATAGCAACGCCATACGGCAAGATTCAAATGACCTAGATAGATCTAATATTTTAGGATACTTCCTCATACAACACACATCAGAGTATCATGCGGCAAACAAAGTCCGAGTACGGATAAGAAGCAAATCGGCATAAGATGCCATAGAAATAAGCACATCCCGCCCACAGATCTCACGGATCCCCGTTCCCGGAATCTCTACACCGAACGATCGTTGCCCACATCATCAGCCTCTTCCACCCAGTATCCGTCCTGCGAGGGTACCTATTCATCTGAACCAATAATTTATCGTGTGAGACCCTAAGGGTACTCAGCAAGTCTTAATGCCTCTAAAGGGGACACAACCTGGGGTGACGCAATTGCAGCGAAAGATAAACCCTAGCAGTTCTACAGATAATCGCTAACCATCCGCCTAACCAATGATAGACGGATGCCCGTGAATTCAGGACAACAATTATAACAGTAATTTCATCAGATCCATCCTCCTCCTCGCTTACCAACGAGGAAGCGGACGAACAGCCCCCCCATCCGTTGGCAATTTTATTAACCATTCCAGGAGTGTTGCACTATTTACTAGTCAAATTACTTAGTCAGGTTAAAGCGGTACTTTAATTATGCTTGTCTATGATCGAGAAACTGTGCTCCAAGTCGTCCATAACCGCGGACACGGCTTTCAGAAAGTTTTACCCGGCCGGGGTGCACCAATAGCAACACACGCTCGATCAACCTCGGAAAAACCAAATCAAAAACCAACGAGGCCTTCACGACAAAGCAATCACAGGATTTAGAATTATTTCAGGGGGCCACCCCTTGGAGTACACCCGCAACGAAGTTAGCTGACTCCGAGACGGACCCGAGGTTTGCGACAATGGCTGTACGACTTGGAACCCAAAACTGGGATTGTCGATACCGCGAAAACATTCCGCTTACCTAAACAGTACAGTGTGCTCCTCGCACAAACGTAAATAAAAAGTAGCATGGCATAAGTACAGGATAGTAAATAAAACCTCAAACTAGTTTGTGGCCCCAAGAAATAAGACGGAATCAAGCTCTGGCTCAGGGGGGTCCCATATACCTCCCGGATGTGGATAGAGAGATCCATCCAGGAACAGGAATCAAGTACGTGGTGTCTGACGGGACACAAGTGAGCAGGAAAAACCAAATAGCAGATATTGCTCACCGATGCCACTTTCATTAGTTATCCCATTACTACTCAGGTTAAGTTGTTTATGTACCTCGTTATCCATCAGACTCTCACAAACCCTACACATGCTGTTCTACGACTCGCATGGCTCAAACAACTCCTGTAGTAATGGCTCATGGGATGGAGGAACAAGCTCGGTGGGGTTTAAAGTAAAGGCTATGCAATACTTGGGATTCAATTTAATGCAATCGCGACTCAATGATGCAAGAATAAGATAGAGGCAATAGGTACTGTATGTATGCAAGCATGTGGAAGTGCTTGCCTGGCAACTCAGTTGAAGCGAGAGACGGATCTGGGTAGTGCTCCTGGTTCTCTTGATATATCCCCTGCTCAGTGTCTATCCGTGAAAAACCAAACAAGCAAGGCCAACATAAATAAGATGCTCAAACATATGGATAAAATGCATCAAGCAAACAATCATGCCATGATGAATGATGCACAAGTTGCATGGCAATAAAGTAGCATGGCATAGGTGAGGTGTGGAAGACAAGAAATCACATTTTAATGGGATTCTGGGTCACATTTGTTGTCATATTAGTTGCTGTACACTATATTTTTATATGATGCATGCTGCAATTGAAGTCATGGATAGCATAAACAAAAAGGTCTCGTCGAGCTGATCATTTTAGACATATCATTTGTTAAATTTGGAATTATAAATCAAAAGTTATTAATTATTTAAGTTCTAGTGGCATTTGTGGTAATTTAATTCAACTTGGAATTTTAAGAGTGCAAAAGGAAATTTGAATGGCATATTTGAAATCCTTACATTTTTCTGGTTCAGAAACATATAACATTTGCATTATTTGGATTTATAAATGAAAAGTTATTTAAAACTGAATTGAAATTTGAATTTGAATTAAATTTAGTTAGTTTTGAATTTAAACAGAATCTGAAAACGTTTTAACACCCAGGCCAACCTAGCCCTAGTCACAGACATGTGGGGCCAGGCTCACCCGGACCCATACGCCAGTGGCTGGGAGGGAGGAGGACCGCGGGTTGATTAACAGGTTTTTCAGGATCCTTTTTGCAAAACACCAGTGACACAGACAGGTGGGGTTCCAAGGGACCGCGGGCTGAGAAAAAAAGGTTTGGGGGGGTGTTCGCAAAGTGACAGGTGTGCACTGTTTTTCTTCCTATCTGACGAAACTGACAGGGACGGCGCGGCGCGCGGCGTGGCGAGGCTGGGCCTCGAACCCGCGAAGCGGGCGTGCGCGCGGCGTGGCGAAACCGCTGCGGTGGCTGTGGCTGTGTGGACAGGGGCCTAGATAGGTCGCATTGACGCAGCGAGAGCGACGTCGGCCGCCGCGCACCGAGGCTGCTCGACGATATGAACGACAACGGCAGGAAGCGATGGTGCAGGCGAGGGTGTCTGGGAGGAAGGGGGCTCACCGCGGTTATGTTGGTGTGGACGGAACAGGTTGGGGCGGTCGCGATCGACGGCGAGGCAGACGCGCTGGCGCTAGGGTTTGTCGGGGCGGCGCCGACGTGCAGTGTTCCTGGGGGGCTCCTCCTCCTCGCGGCTGAGTACGGGGGCGACGCGGACGTCCTCCGAAGCTTCCTCGACACCCGCAACTCCGCGCCCGCCTCCTGGTTCGTGTGCGCTAGCGAGACCGACGGTGTGGCCGGCGTCGGGGTGCGCTGCGGTGGAGAAAAGAGGGGGCAGAGGGGGAAGCGAGGCAGAGCCTCTGGGTGGATCTGGGGACGGCTAGAGGCGAAGGGAGAGGATAAGAAGGACAGGGGTAGGTGGGGGCTTGCGTGGGGGAGGGGTAGACCGGCCCGGCCACATTTTGCACCTCACGTGCACGGCAGGGCCACGGCAGGGCAGGGGAGGGAGAGAGGGAGGCTGCCAGGTGGGGTAGGCAAGGTCAGGGAGGCAGGCAGGTTTGGAGGGGCCCCTTGGCCAGGGAGAGAAAAAGAGGGAGAGGGAGAGGGAGAGGGGCCGGCTCGGGCTAGGGTTAGGTTTGGGAGGGGTGGCCTCGGTTGTTTGGGGTGGTAGCTAGGGCATGGTGAACATGTGGCCAGCTAGGGCTAGGTTTTAGAGGAGTGGCTCGGCTAGAGAGAAAGAGGGGGCACTTTGGGTTTTGTTTAGAATAGGTGTGGTTTAGGTTTAGCTAGGATGGGGGTATTGGGGTGGCTTAGGGTTTAGGTTTATGGAGAGGGGGAAGGATAGAGGCTAGGGTTCTTTTGACAAGATCAACCAAGCACCAACCAAACCCCCACAAGGACAAGACTAGAAAAAGAGAGGAAAGGTGGTGATGGTAAGGGTGGGTATGTGATGAGGTGTTGGCATGATCAACAAAACCAAGCCTAAGGGGTAGAGAGAGATGATCCATTGTAAAATCCAAATAAAAACAAATGTCAAGCTAAGGGGTACTTGCATGGGCCATGCATAGTTAATTGTTACCATATTTATCTTTGTGAAAACAAGATGAATTACATGGCACTTTCTTATGCATTCCCAAGTGTGGGATAAGGCCCAAGCAAAAGAAATTAGAAAGAATCCCAAGTGGAGTGAATGAGGGAAACCATGTTTGAATAAACAACAAGGGACATGCTAGTGTGTATGTGCCACTAGATCTATTATAGTCCCAAATATACCATCATGATAATAACCCCCAAAACAACCCATATGGAGGCTAAGGAAAGGTTCCACTCACAAGGCATGCAAAGGTGGCCATGTGTCTCTCATGCATCAATAATGTGAAAACAAAATTATGCCAAGATGAGAACATGTGGAAAAGAAATGGATCCATCCCAACCCACATGAGCTAGAAGTAAACCCCTAAATGCCAAGCTCATATTTAGTTGGATGGTGGAATTATAAGGTGGTGAAAAGAAAAGGTGGTGGAGTTAGTAAGAGATATGCCCCCAAATCAACTTGGGCATTTAACATTATATCAAGAACCAAATACAATATCAAGAGGCAAATACAATTAATAATGCACATGAGATAAGAACCAAACAAGAAGGGGTTTTATATGATGCTCAAATGCAAGGTGGCATGATGACATGAGCATGATATGTTGATGATGCAACAATTATGTGTAGGAAGTGGCCCTTTTATTACTAGAACAAGTAGCATTACAGGTGTTAGACAACTGGGATGCTACATTTATGCCTTAAGCATATGTGATCATACCTACTTGCTAAACCAATCCTAGTTTTATGGCAAGCTTCTTACTTTATTTCTTTATCAAAGGTTACTTAGAGTCTACCTAAGAGTTTGGTAGATAGTAGACAGTTGTGCTGAAGGTTGCTTAAAGAGCATAAAATTTGGCCTAAGCTAGAAACCTTGATATCAGGCTAAGATATAAGGTTGGACTTAGTGAAACTCCACCAGTTACCACCCCTCATTATTACTACCCCCACCTGTAGATGCTAGTGCTAAGCATAAAACTTGGTCAACTTTAGATGGGAATACTTGATGGAAAAATGGTTATGAAAACCTTGGAATGATGGATCATTCTATTGAAATGTTTTGGACAAGTGTTTCCAAACACTTGATGATTTTGATGAAAATGTTGAGGCATGAGCCTTATCCCTTTATAAAACTGATGGTTGTCTGGATACGATACCATTCCAATTTTAGCGTACAACCACAATACCCGAATATTGGGTAGGGCTTGACTGGAAACTTATATACCTTAGTATTAGTTCTCTCACGGCCAAGGTCTGAGCTGAGGCTACCTTGTGAAGATTGTCCACCTGTGCAGTACCCAAGATGACAGTGGTCATGGTTGGGATGCCAAACTCACAGGAGAGGTGCTTATACTAGGGAGTGTAATTGAAAGGTTAGGATTTATTATCCGCATACTGAGTATGGTGAATTCAGGATTTGTTCCTGACGGATGTATCGAATGTTGTGGTGAAAGTGTACAATCTCTGCAGAGTGTCAAACTATTCGAATAGCCGCGTCCGCTGTTATGGACAGTTGGAGTGGCCATACTGTTCCCCCGTCAGAATTTTCAAAATGACTTGTGAAATGAGTTGAGACTTTGACTTGAACACAACAGAGTTGTGACCTGAATTACAAGATCCCACTTAGGAGTTATAAAATTGTGACTAGCTTTGGAACTTAGTAAAGATAAACCTGGCTTTTTGCAAAACAACCCTAGATCCTAGTGTCCTATTATCCAAAAAAAACCCTTTACTGTTAGTATTAGTTTGCGAGTACTTAAAGAGTACTCATGGCTTTGTCCCTGGCTATTCCCATGGACAGACTATGAAGAGGAGTACCTCGAAGATGGACCCCAGGAAGTTTACGACAACTAGGATCATCTCCCATCGTCAGCATTGCCTGTGACCTCGAAGATGGAGCTTCGCCTACGCTACCGTTATTATTACGTGTTCCGCTGCTTGATGTTGTATTAATAACTGGATCATGAGATCCCTATTTGTGTAAGAACTTATGTATCGTTTGTAATGGATGAAGTACTATGGTATCCAATTCTATTATGTCTCGCAAAAATGGTAATCCTGGGATTGCGATGTATGGCATAACAGGCATCTAGGATTGAAAAATCCAGGTGTTGACACGTAGCTTCTGCTGGTAGATGGTGGATCTTTGGAATGCCAAAACGCGCTCCTCCTCGAGAAGTTCCACATCGAGGCATCTAGATTCTTCAGCGTCATCTTCGTCGTAGGCGGCAACTCTTGGTACATCGTGAAGGATGTCGGAAGGAAGGATGGCTTCTGCTCCATATACCATGAAGTAAGGGGTGTAGCCGGTGGGTGGGTGTAGTTCGTAAACTCCACAACATAGATGGTAATTCTTCCGCCCAGGTTGCAGCTGCTCTATGTAGCGGTTCCTCAAGACGTGGATTAATTCCCTGCAGAATTAATCCATTGGCTCGCTCAACCTGACCGTTGGACTGTGGGTGTGCCATAGATGCAAGGTCAATTTGGATGCCTTTATCCCAACAATAAGCCTCCACTTCTCCGAGTGACAAATTGTTGCCGTTGTCGGT
Source organism: Avena longiglumis (assembly GCA_030063025.1). Lineage (NCBI taxonomy): Eukaryota > Viridiplantae > Streptophyta > Magnoliopsida > Poales > Poaceae > Avena > Avena longiglumis. The sequence continues at coordinate 151,032,741 of CP125977.1, read as the reverse complement.
GATAATGCTATGTGGGAGACCAAATCTCACCACTAGATCCTGGACAAACCTGAGGGCAGTTGCCCCATCAAGCTTTCTAATGGGTTTAGCGTCTATCCATTTAGTGAATTTATCAACTGCTACGAGCAGATGTGTAAACCCACAAGGTGCCGTCTGAAACGGTCCCACCATGTCCAGCCCCCAGACTGCAAACTGCCAAGTTATTGGTATTGTTCACAATTCTTTAGCAGGAGCATGTGGTTGTCGGGCATAATACTGGCATCCCATGCATGTCTCAACCAGCTTGTCGGCGTCCGCCTTCGCGGTCAGCCAGTAGAATCCATGCCGGAAGGCTTTGGCGAGCAACGATTGAGGAGCGGCGTGATGCCCGCAATCTCCGAGATGGATTTCGCGTAGGATTTCCATACCTTCTAGCTGGGAAACACACTTTAGGGATACACCAGCAGTGCTCCTTTTATAGAGTTGCCCATTGATGATGGTATAACCCTTTGATCGTCGTACTATTTGTCGTCTTTTGACTTTGTCGTCGGGCAAAGTTCCGTGTTCGAGATATTCCATGAACGGTTTTGTCCAAGACGGAGGGACCTTAGTCGCCATGTTGCGAAAGAGTCAGCTTTATCCGGGTTATCGATGTCGGCTCCCTTCACAGATGGTGTGCGCAGGTGCTCTAGGAAAACTCCTGGAGGAATTTTCTTGCACCCTGATCCAAGCTTAGACAGCAGATTAGCCGCCTCATTTTGCTCCCTAGGTACATACTTGACTTCATAGCCCAAGAATCTCTTGGTTATCTCGTCCACTTCATCTCGATATGCCGCCATCATAGGGTTCCACGCATTCCAGGTGCCAGCCACCTGCTGGGAAACCAAGTCAGAATCTCCACAGCAAACTATGTGTTTGATGCCAATATCCTTGGCTACACGTAGTCCGTGAATGAGTGCTTCATACTCCGCCATGTTGTTTGTAGCCTTGAAGTGGATCTGCAGAACATAGTGTAGCTTGTCTCATGTTGGTGACTGTAGAAATACAACAGCCCCCGAGCCGTTGAGCATCTTTGATCCGTCAAAATGCATCACCCAGTACTCTGGTTCCGGCAACGGAGTAGCATCTGGCATCTCCGTCCCATCTGCAAAAAATCCGCCAAGGCTTGTGACTCGGTAGCGTCGCGTCTCTGATAAGTGATCTCGAAGGCGGCAAGTTAAATGTCCCACTTCGCGACCCTTCCTGTAGCGTCGCTGTTGTTGATTATCTCGGATAGTGGAGTCTTGCTCACCACTGTGATTGGGTGCTCCTGAAAGTAATGCCTCAACTTCCGAGAAGCAAGGAATACTCCATAAGCTATCTTCTGGTAGTGCGGGTAACGCTGCTTGGACTCCGTCAATACCTCGCTCACATAGTAAACTGGTCGTTGAACTCCGTGCTCATAGCCTGGTTCCTTCCGCTCTACCACGACAACATGCTGATTACCCGGTTGGTTGCCGCCATGTAGATTAACAGGGGCTCTCTAGGCTCAGGCGCTGCAAGGATAGGCGCTGAGGAAAGAATCTCCTTGAGCTGCTTCAATGCTGCATCTGCTTCGTCTGTCCGCCTTCTTCAGCAACTTGTACAGCGGCATAGACTTCTCTCCAAGTCGGCTGACGAACCGACTAACTGCTGCAACACAACCTGTTAGTCATTGAATGTCCTTTAGGCATGTCGGACGGTTTATGTTTAAGATGGCCTTGATTTTCTCCTGGTTGACCTCGATTCCGCGTTGGGAAACGATGAAACCCAACAATTTGCCGACTGGAACCCCGAAGACGCACTTCTTAGGGTTAAGCATCATGTTGTATTTTCGGAGATTATCAAAGGTTTCTTTTAAGTCGGAGATTAAGTCATTTGACTTTTTAGACATCACCACGATATCGTCCACATAGGCGTGAACGTTCCCACCAATTTGGTCATGGAGGCAACGTTGCTTTGTCCGCTGGTACGTAGCACCTGCGTTTTTTAGCCCAAAGGGCATCGTAACATAGCAAAACATGCCGTATGGGGTAGTGAACAAAGTGGCCAATTGGTCCGACTTCCTCATCTTGATCTGGTGGTATCCTGAGTATGCATCGAGAAAACACCAAAGCTCCTAGCCAGTCGTCGAGTCAATGACTTGGTCAATGCGAGGCAAAGCAAACGGATCTTTGGGACATGCTTTGTTCAAGCCGGTGTAATCAACGCACATTCTTAATTCATTGGTTCCCTTTTTGGGGACAAGTACAAGATTGGCCACCCATCGGGTGTGAATGACTTCTCGGATAAATCTAGCCTTAAGTAACCTAGCTATCTCTTTGCCAATGGCGCGTCTCTTCTCATCTCCAAAGCGTCGTAGAGGTTGTTTCACTGGATTGCATTTTGGATCAATGTTTAAGCTGTTCTCGGCAAGTTCCCTAGGTACACCTTTCATGTCGGCAAGGTGCCAGGCAAAGATGTCCCTATTCTCACGGAGGAACTCGACGAGCGCGCTTTCCTATTTGGGATCCAGGTTTTGTCCCAATGGCGGTGACCTTGGAGGCATCGCCTACCACAAGTTCCACCGGCTTGGTCTCGATGGCGGCCATGAACACAGGAGCGGAGTTGGAGTTCTTCTTCTTTGACGTGGGCATCTATGAGTCATCGACCTTGCTCTGGATCTCTTTGAACTCTTCGCTGTAGAGGACAGCTTCTGCAACAGCTGCTTCATTGATCTCGCGGTCCCTTGCCTTAGTAAAGCTTCCAGATACGGTGATGACACCGTTTGGTCCGGGTATCTTGAGTTTGTTGTAGATGAAGCATGGCGTGGCCATTAACGTGTGGAATATGTCGCGGCCGAATATGACATGGTACACGCTCTTGAAGGGGACCGCCTCAAAGGTCATGCGCTCTTGGCGGTAATTGTTAACATCTCCAAAGGCAACCTGAAGTGTAATGCACCCATGGGACCGAGCCTCCCGACCAGGAACTACGCCGTGGAAGATGGTGTTGGTCCGCCTTAGATTTGCCTCCGTCAAGTTCATCTTCTGCAGTGTATCCAGGTACATGATGTTGATGCTGCTTCCACTATCCACCATACACTTGGTGAACTCCACGCCGTCAATCAAGGGGTTGATGACCATGGCGTACTGGTTCTCCGTAGGTATAAGGTCTGGGTGGTCCGTCCTGTCCCAAGTGATTGGAACCTCCGACCAGCGCAGGTATTGGGGAACTGGGGGAGAGTAGCCATCAGGATCCTCAGAGAGGTCTTCTGTTGTCGGACGGTGGGGGTGCCAAGGAAAGTGTGGTATACTGGAGCCTTCTTTGCGAAGGGGTTCTTGCCCTTGTCGTTGCTCTTGGCGGCGTGCTTGGGGTCAACGTCTTCGTCCATGTCACTTGAATCCTTCGACTCCTCCTCCTTCATCTTCCCTTTGCCCTTGCCTCGTGGTCTGTTCTTCCGACTTTGCTTGTAGCCGGACTCTGGGTCTTCCTTGAGGTCATTGATGAACTTGCATTGTCGATTGGTATGGGTGGCTTTGCCGTTGATGTCGAGGTGTACGAGGCACGGCATATCGCGGTACTCCTTGTAGGTTTGGGGAACGCGGAGCGGCGCCGAGGTGGTTTCACTTCCTCGTTGCTGCCCACGTCCAACTCCCCTTCCTCGTCCACGTTGTCCGCCATCACCTCGTCCTGCAAAAGTCATAGCGACCATGTCGGTAGATTGCTTTTCTTCTGGAGCGGTTTTCCGCTTTGTACTGCTGTTCCTCCGAGCTTGAGTTAGAACGCCGTTACCGGCAAGGAGCCGCGAGCATCATCGTCGGCAGCTGCGAACTCACTAGCCAACTGAATCATCTGGTTCAAGTCAAGCTGTTGATTGTCCTGCAAGCGTTTCAGCTTATGTCGGAGCTACGTGCCCCTTTCCAACCCATCGATGAAGGCGGCCATGGCGGTCTGAGCGTGCACTCCTCCGCAGGAATTCTTCATGTCCAGCCAGCGGGAGAGGTAAACGCGAGATGTCTCGTCTTTCTCTTGCACGCACCGCTGTAGATCGCCCACAATGCAGGGACACTTGTATGTACCCTCAAAGTTCTTGGTGAACGCTTCTTGCATGTCCAACCAGTTGTAGATAGATTTCTCCGGCAAGTCGTCGATCCATTGACGGGCCATGCCCGCCAACATTATGGGAGGTACTTGACGGCGAAGTTGGGGTTGCCTCTGGCAATCTCCACCGCGTTGCTGTAGTCCTGCAACCATGTGGCTAGCTTGGTGGTGCCGTCATAGGGCTTGATGGTCTTGTCAATCCGGAAACCTTTGGGGTAAGTTGCGGACTGTATTGCAGGTCCAAAGCAACATGGTCCCAGGTATGGTCCTTCCCGGGCCTCGTGGATCTTATCGATCCGCGAGCGTGCATCATACGGCTCCGGGTTCTTCTTCTTGTCAACAGGGGATGGGCTGCGTGAACGACGCGGGCCTAGCCATAGTGACTGTTTGGTGGTGACGGAGGCGGAGGTGGCGGTGGGTTAGCCTTCTTGCTGTTACCCTCCTGCGACGCCTCACGCCTGTCACGGTTGCTTATCGGACGCGGAGGGTCATGGTGTGACCTGCTCCTGTGTCCTTGGTTGCGCTCTCCGTCATGACGGGTCTGCTCCGCGTTGTCGCGGATGACGATGCCGCACTGCTTTTGTGGGGGCATATCCGTACGATGGTGAGCCTTGTAATCTTCGCGATGTCGGGAGAAGCGGGGCGGTGGCGATGGGAGACGAGGTCGGGCCTTTTCTCCATGGTCGGAGGATATGGGGATAGCATCCTTCCTGTTGCACGCATCCCTCTGTATTCGTTCCGATGAACCCATCTAGGACCCGACATCAAGAGGAGATCTGTCCCTTGGCGGCTTATACTGGCTAGACTGGCAAAGCGCTGGGTCGGACTCAAGCCTCTAAGAGGTGGCCTTTTCCTGCTGCTTCACCGCCTTGGCCACTAGGTCATAGACCCGTTCCACTGCCTCGGGCGATCTATCCTGGTCCAGAAGGGTCTTGGCGACGGCGAGGTTAAGGAGTGGGGTGGGCATCACCTGCTTGCCTTCACTGTCAATGTATGGCTTGGATTGTGCCGGCTTCGAGGGAGCCCATCCTAGGTTGCGCAGTACACCAGGATCGTTGATGACACGAGCCAGAGCTTTCTTAGCCGTCTACTGCTGCTGCAGTAAAGTCTTGTACTCGGCCTCCATTGCTCTAGCTTTCTCTATGGACTTCTATGCATTGACCATATCTCGATCTAGCTTCGTGCCTTGCTCCGCGATGGCATGTGCTTCCTCCAGCAGCTGCTGGCGCTTCTCATCAAGCTGGGTCACGTTCCGGATATGAGCAACGGTTAGTGGCTCGACGAGGAGATTGTCGTACATCACTCTATCAGCTGGAGTAACTTGGGATGCTGTAGATGTAGATGCTGGAGGCGGCAAGTTTGCGGTGTTGTTGTTGCTCGGGCCGGTGCCGAGTTCTGCTCTTTGCCTTTGGGTTAGGCGGAGGAGGCATGACCTTTGCGCGATCATCGTCAGCGGCAATAAGTGGCCCCTTCCCCTTTTCCAGCGTTGTAGGTGGAGCTTGTCCGGGTTGATCTTCATCTATCGCCGTTCAAATGGTGACGAACACCCCTCGAGACGTGACGGCGTTGTTGGCTTGCTCGTCGCGCGAGTACTCCTCCTCCATCTCCTGCATAGCGGAGTCTAGCTCTTCTAGACTGAAATCTATATCCTCTGAATCTACACTGAAATCAGCATAAAACGCGTCAATGACAGAGTCGGAGGGTGCCAGGACTTCCTTGATGACGGGCGGTGGAGGTGCAACGGCAGCAACGATGACTGTAGGTGGTGGTGCAGCTGCGACGATGACGGTCGGAGGCGATGGTGGCGGTGGCTGAATTGGAGGTTTTCCGTCAATGAGCGCAAGTGCTTTCTGGGCTTCTGCGTCACCCTCCGCATAGTTGTTGACGGTGCTCACCATCTGTTCAAGGGTAAGGCGTCCTGTTGCCTGCTGCCGTCTTAGAGAATGTCGGAGAAGCGTGCCACGGTCCAGTCCTTCCATGAAGTAATACAAAGCGTTATCATCGGGGTAGTGGGCCAGATCGACTCGTATACGGATCCACCTGGCTAGATAATCACGGGGGTTTTTTCCCTCTCTCTGAATGCAACGCGCCAGATCGAAGATGGTAACCACTCCGACGAACTTGGATCTCTGCTGTCCAGACGCGCGGGCGAAGCCTGCGGATTTGCAGTGATCTTCCACCTTTATATCCTTCACAGGGGCGGTTTGGGTGGGCCTTGAATTTTTCCGATCTTTGCCGGCAAACTCCGAAGAGAGATCCAACATCAATCCTTCTGCGAAAACTTCGAAGAGAGATCCTACATTGATCCTTCTGCGAATGTATCCTGCCCGCAGGCGGTCCGTGCGGGCCTTGATGCTCCTCCGACTCCCAGGGAACTAGTGCCCGAGTCGGTTTCGCCGATCAAGAGGTGGATGTCTCCGATAGGAACGATCGAACACCGCGTAGGGTTCGTCTTCTCCGGGATTCAGAACTCATCAAGAGGGATGATCGGAACGTTGCCGGAGAAGAGAACACGATCGATGGCTACGGTTTCGCCGATTCCTGCGAAGATCTTGGTCCTCGCCCGCTGAAGAGCCTGAAGCGCCTCTTGCCCCACGGTGGGCGCCAACTGTCGTGGTATTGCCGACGAGTACGCCATGGAGGGGTCCTCACAGTGCGTGTTTAGAGACGTGGGGGAAGGCGGTCGGTTGACGGTGCAGGTAACACACTACCTGTGTTCAGATCCCACAACGGTGGCGGAATCCTACTCCTGCTATCAATCACTATAAGGGCAATACGTCGAGTTACAGGGATTGGTTCGCTGTGCGAGGTTGTCTGAAGTTGTGCCCTAAAGGCTCCCATAGGCCCGACTTATATAGTCGCCAGGTCCTAGGGTTACAGGGAAAAGTCCTAGCCGGACAGGTCACAGAGTCCTAAACCGTCTATTACTAGTCTTGTGTATCTTGTACTCCAAGGCTCCGGGTACGTCGGTGACTCCAACCGTAGCCTTCCTTTATCCGGCATGGGCCTCCTTCCGATCCATCTAATCACACCCAGCAGGCCATAGGCCATGCTACCAACTGTGGGCCACCCGGGTTATCCGGATAGGTGACATGCTATGAGGATACCCATATAGCATATCCCCAACAGTGAACTTGTTCGTCTTCTTCATCAGCTGGTACAGTGGAAGTGCTTTCACCCCAAGTCGGCTGACGAATCGGCTGAGGGAGGCCAGGCATCCGGTGAACTTATGGACGTCGAGCAGGCTCTTAGGCGGCTGCATCCTCTCGATGGCCGAGATATTCTATGGATTGACCTCGATCCCTCGGTGTGACAAGAGGAAGCCGAGGAGCTGTCCGGCTGGCACACTGAACACACACTTCTCTGGGTTCAGCTTCATCTGATACCGACAAAGATTCACGATGTCTCGCTGAGATCCTCCAGCAGGGTCTGCTTCTCCTTCGTCTTGATGATGACATCGTCCATGTAAGCGTGCACATTCCGGCCAATCTATGAGTGGAAGCATTTCTGCACGCACCGCTGATAGGTAGCACATGCATTCTTCAGGCCGAATGACATGGTTATATAGAAGTAAGCCCCATACGGGGTGATGAACGATGTTTTGAACTAATCAGCGAGATTTAGCCGGATCAGATTGTAACAGGAATAACAATTGAGGAAGGAAAGCAAATCACAGCCGTCCCTAGAGTCAATGGCTTGATCAAAACGGGGAAAAGCAAAAGGGTCTTTCAGGCAGGCCTTGTTCAGGCTCGTGTAGTCGATACATGATGACCCACAAGTATAGGGGGTGTATCATAGTACTTTCGATAAATAGGAGTGTCGATCCCAACGAGGAGCAGAAGGTGTTGACTAGTGGTATGGAGCAGGAAATACCTGTAAATACTTAGCAAACAGATTTTTAGGGGTTTCCTAAATAAGCAAAGAAACAAGGTGCAAGTAATAAAGACAACGAAGAAACGCAGCAAGTGGCCCAATCCTTTCTTAGCAAAGGACAAGACGGTGGAAATACTTATAAGGACCAAATGTTCTCGAGGACACATGGGAATTATGTCAAGTGCTTTCGCTTCAAAGCGTTGAGTACCCTTCTTTGGTGTTGTATGTGTTGTGTGGGTGAACCTGTGCTAATGTACCAACCTTACTTGGACTAATACATACTTGTGATTAAAACCCCTGCAAGCATACGCAACTATAGGAAAGCAATTAAGATATAAGCCTAACCACAACCATGAACTCTGATAACCTATGATCCCTTGTGCAATGGTGTCCTAACGGGGGTTCAGGTTTCTGTCACTCCGGCAACCCCATAATTAGTAGCCAAATACACAATGCATTCCCCCTAGGCCCATAAATGGTGAAGTATCATGTAGTCGACTTCACATGACACCACTAGAAGAATAGCACCACAACTTAAATACTAAACCATTGAATAATATCTCAACACAAATCCACTACTAAAAACATGACTTCTCCCATGTCCTCAAGAACTAAACGAGCTACTCACAAGACATCATATGGATCAAGATCAAAGATGATATGGTGAAGGATAAAAATCTGAACATAAACAATAATCCAATGGTTCCACTCACAAGCATCAACTATAATAGTAATCAACACCGGGAAAGTTTCCCCTAAGAACTATGCAAGTATTCAACACAATTGTTACAGCGGATGGAGTGGTGATGATGGTGCTAGTGGAGATGATGGTGTGGATGATGGTGACAATTGATGGCGACGATCTCTCCTCTCCGGGAAGGAATTTCCCCGACAGAAATCTGTCTGCCGGAGAGCTCTTTCTCTCTTGGTGTTTTCTTCCCCGCAGAGGCAGCGGAATCTTTCTGTGATCACTCCCTATGTTTTAGGGTTTTGAGGAGAATATATAGGCGATAGGGCAGAGCCAGAGGTGGGCCAGGTGGGCCACACCCCCTATAGACGCGGGGTAGGGGTGGCCCGTGCCTGGGGGGTGTGGTTCCCCTGTGGCCCATCTCCGACTCCCCTTCTGGCTTCCTTCGTCTTCTGGGAAAATATGATTTTCCGTAATTTTTCTGGTATTTTTCTGATCTTCAAAAAATTGCATCGAAACACCTCTTTTTCCATCAGAATCCTGACTCCGGCAGTTCATCCTCCAAAAATCATCCAACATGCAAAAACAGATGAAAAGACATAAGTAACACCTCTTAGGCCCAGTTCTTTTGGCGGCTTCTCCGAGAAGCCGCCCTACCCCCAGCTTCCTGGGGAAGCCGGTTCCAAAATTTTGTGAGGCTTCCAAGTTAGTTTAGCCTTAACCATTTTGGAAGCCTTCTAATTTTTTTGAACCGGCTTCCCCAGAAAGCTGGGGGTAGGGCGGCTTCTCGGAGAAGCCGCCAAAAGAACTGGGCCTTAATATGAAATATATCAATGAATAGAGGCAAATTATCATATAGAATGGTGATGCAAATTGGACGTATCAACTCCCCCCAAGATTAGACCTTCACTTGTCCCCAAGCGAAAACTGAGCTCAGTAAACATGTTGACATGTTTATGGAGTGAAGTGTCAATAAAAGAATACGGACAAGAAGCGTCACAGTTACCATTACACAACTCATATAAGAAAGCAACTCACCATTATAAAACTTAGCTTGCAACAAGTACATGAGTCACAATAGAGATGCATAAATATAAATCATAATTGGAATTGGCAAACATTTGTTCTTGGTCAGAGAACAGCTGGTAAATAGTTTCGCAAAAAACTTTTGTAGAAGTTTTCATAGTAAGAGTACTCTTTGCTCAAACACAAAAGATTTTTCTCAATGATGGCTTTCAAAGTAATACTCAATAAATAAAAGTCTTGTGCAAACAAGGAAGATAAATAACATGATTGAATAAATCATCATATGAATGCTTGAAACATAACAACTCAAATGATTGTTGGAGATAGAGAGGAAGTAGGTTTACTAACTCAATTTAGAAATAGGAGAAAGGCCTTTCATAGAAGGAAGAAGGGATTTCAAGTTCATAAAGAGCTTCCAAAAGATTATGGTACTTACTAGCTTTGAGCTCTCATTGCCCCTATCATAAGCATCTTGAAGTGATAAAGGTAAAAGTGAACAAAGATGGAGTATATGCTTGACGAAACATAAGTTGGCAATCTCATGTCCCTTGAGTACGACGGCCGGTCCTCATTCTACTCAACTTTAGTTACCAGTAAGTTCTTGTCATTGTAAGTACATGTGTATCATAAAGAACCGCCAACGGGGTACCCCTTGCACATGATACAGGAGTTATCCCATAATTAAAATGACAAGGCAAGCAGAAAGTGAGCATCTCAGCGATCTTTTTATTTGCTATTTTCATAGGTTTTTATTGAGGATGCTTCACAGATTGCTCACTATGGTTATGATATAAGTTTCCACCATGATTAAGCATGGCTTAGGCTAGCGGCCCAAGAGTTTCTATAACACCCATACATAACTCCATGGACTTACAAGCTCCCCTTTTATTTCACACCGACGACATCCGCAAACAAAAGAGCATGATATCAACTGGATATGTATCCACAAGTGTTGAAAGCATTCCCCGTGACAACACGGTTCTGCTAATCCCAACGTATAGATGCAAGCATATACATCTTCGATGACACAATGGTTCAAGTTTATTAGGGGCAAGAAAATAAGGTGTGCCATCAAGTTCGTGAGAGCTTTACTAACAAGTTTTTACATAACAAATAATTTTTAATTCGAAAGATAGATGAAGCTTGAGAATTTGCTTGGAATATCAATAATGCTAATAGGTAGATATGGTGGACTCAAATGGCACATGTTTGGTTCAAAGGGGTTGGAAGAATGAGAAGTATGCCTTCTCAAAACAGGTTTTTGGCTAGCAAGGCTGGGTAGCAAGCAAAATAGTTGAAGGAAACAAGCAAACCTACAAGTGATAAAGCCAAACATGCAGTCTTCCTTGAAGACACAAAAGATCTTAAATAAAGAATACTAAGCTTATGAGCCAATCAAGAAAGAAAATAAATGATACAAAATACCTGTAAGCTTTTTCTCTTTTCCTTTCAAACCTCAAAAAGTGTTGCTACTGACCAGAGATCGGTTTGCCAAAACCAATTTAGATCTACTTGATGCTCCCAAAGTGATACCAATACTGATCAACAAGATCAATCATATAATAGAGATTGCAAACTAAAATAAGAAGTGCAAACAGTAAAAGATGAAAATTCTCATTAATATTCCATAAAGGCACTCACACCAAGGGATACATAGATAATCAACTAAAGAAGATATACTTCCACAATGCAAACCAACCTATAAGATAACTTCTGTACCAAAGATATAGCTCTACTAAAAAGGTAAAAGATAAAAGATAGTGTGATACCGTGGAACTCCCCCAAGATTGGAACAAGCCAAGGGGATGTCAAACCTGATGATGAATTACTCCTTCAGTGGTGGTGTTCTCTTAATAAGCTCCTCAATTAGTTTCCTCAAATCCACAATCTCGAAGGTCAGAGTACGAATCAACTCCGAATTTTTCTCAATGCGGTTCATGATCATATCAGACCGAGAGTCCCAGTCCTTGCTATTCTTTCCCCACTCTTCCTTCTTAATGTGTTCCTTCCCTGCATTGTTAGAGTGAGGCAGATCCCAAACCGAGGGCAAGTTCCCTTTCGGCACATGTTGGTATTGTTGCTCATGTATAAGAGTATGGAAGGGATTCTTGGTACGTGGAGGAGGTGACCGTGGAGCGAGGATATGACGCGGGGTTTTTCCTCATATGGACATGAGTGCTGTCCTCCTAAGCTTGGTAGGATTCACCACTCCAATGCTTGCGACGGTAGGGAGGGTGTCCGGATGCTCGTCCTCCTCCATCTCTTCTTCATTCCCTACAAAAATCTCCTCCTCCTTGGGGTTTTGAGGATCATCTTCCTCGGGCTTCTTGCCTTTGTCGTTGGCGGAGACCACGGTGCTCTAAACTTGAGAAAATTTCCTAACAGAAACATATCGAAACGAAAACATGATGAGAACACGGTCCACGAACCTCAGGAGACCCAACGGGTTATATATTACGAAGTTTCAAAGCATAAGGAAGGTACTGGTGCGAAACCAAGGCGGAGACGGAGATCAGGGGGCTCACACCCCCTCTAGGCATGGCCAGCTAGGGCCTGCGCCTAGGGTGGGTGTGGCCACCCTGGCCTCCGTTTCCTCCTCTATTTTGTTTCGTAACCTTTCGTATGTAATAAAAACATCAAAAATATAAAAAGATTAGGCTTTCACGAACCTTCAGTTTTCACCACTTTTACCTATTCAAATACTAACTCTGCAGATTCATTTTCTCCTTCTCCTGGAAATTTCTTTTCTCACAAGGCATTACACAAACCTTAGTGTCAACATTAGTGTAATCAAAAACAATAAACCTTGAGGTTCACAATTCAACTGAAATCCATCAGAACATAAGCTACTGTAGCAACTCCTTTCCAAAAACACAAAAGACTCTAGAAGGGAATCAATAAAAGAGGCAAATGCAACTGATGGAAGAAATTTGTCAAATCAGACCAGCAGGTAAAGATTGTTTTTTTCTAAAACCTTCTATTGCTCAAATAAAAAAGTGCAAAACTAATGAAAGTTGGGTAACAACTTGGAGAATAAGCACAAAAAAATACAAATCCATCCGAAGTACTGAGCTTCTTCACGAATTTTTACAATGCAGCACAAAAATGTGTCCAGGATAGCCACTTTTCACAACTCCTCCACTTCTCAAAAGTAGTTGATCTTGACACAAAAACAAAAAGGATAAGGAGAGGTTATTACTGAGGTAATAACTTCCAAGACTCGACCAAACTATTGGGTTATCTCCCAGGAAGTACTTTTCTTTAATGCCTTTAAGTTACGCTTGAAAATTTCAAAGATGCTCACAAAGGAGATAAATATCTGGAGTGAAAGAGAGCATCAAGAAGCACATAACTAACACATTTGAGTCTAACCCACTTCCTACGCATGCGGGTATCATGAGAAAACAAATTGTTGAAACAAAAAAGCCACAAGCATAGGAAGACAAAAGAAATGCAACTTCAAAGCTTTCAATAAAAAACGGGGAAACTTAACATTATTGAGATGCATAAAAGCATGTTTCCCTCTCTCATATTAAATTTTAGTAGCACCTTGAATAAAGTTGAGAATATAACTATCACTAACAAAAACTTTATCATCAGAATGAGCATACTTACAATCGCCAAAAATAGGACCAAGGTCATAAACCGGATCAATAGAAGCAAGTTGTTCCATCCTGAAATCTTCATTAGGCAAACTATTTTCACAAGGAGCTATAGCAAATTTGGAAAATTTAAACTCATAAGAATCTCCATCAAACTTAGTTAAAACTTTCTCTTTCTTACAATCTATAATAGCTCCACAAGTGTTTAAGAAAGGTCTACCAAAAATGATAGGACAAGTTTTGCTAGCTGCTAAATTAAGCACTAGAAAATCAGCAGGATACTTAATATTACCATAGAGAACTTCCACATCACTTACAATACCAATGGGGCAAATGGTTTCCTTATTATCAAGGTGAATTTCCACATCAATGTCCTCAAGCTCACAAGGACCGATTTCATGCATAACTTCCCTATAAAGCTCATAAGGAATAGCACTAGAACTGGCACCAATATCACATAAACCATAATAGCAATGATCACCAATTCTAACAGAAAGCACAAGGACACTAGCTTTTCTACGATGGGAGACAATATTAGAAGCGTATTAACGGAAGACAATGTGCTCATCCTCTATATTTTTAGTGACAAGATCTTTCACAATAGCTACCACAGGCTCAATATTTATTTGCTTATCAGGTTCCACAGTTTTCTTTGTACTTTTGCTAACCACATAAGCTATGATAGAATGTTCATTTACCTTAGCAGGAAAAGAGATTTTCTCAACATAAGGTTCAAGCAATATAGGATGAACAGTACAAACTTCTATGCTAGGACGAACATGGGTAACAACGTCTTTATAAGGAGCATGGTACTTGTCCCACTCTTTTTTGGGAATTTCAATATAAGAGGCAAAGGCCTTAAAACACTTTGCAAGAACTTCAGAATCAAGACCATACTCATTACTAATATCATGGAAGTCATCAGTTCCCATAAAATATTTAATGCATTCATAATCATAATTTATACCTGACTTTCTCCCTTTGTCATTCTCCCAAGCTTCAGTGTTATCTTGAATACGGTCTAGTTGATCCCATTTAGCTTCTTCCTTCATACGTGTGAATGATCCAGCACAAGAAGCATCTAGTAAATCTTTATCATGAAGAGAAAGCCTAGCATAAAAGTTATTGATAATAATATTGTTAGGGAGTTCATGAATAGGACATTTAAGCATTAGTAACTTATATATCACGTGTGATGTACTCTCTCCATAACAAGGCCAAAATTTATATATCAGATTTTTATCCTTATGAATTTCACTGGGAGGATAAAATTTAGAATAAAAGAGAGGTACTATTTCCTCCCATTCGATGGATTGCCCATTCTTCAGCAGGTTATACCATTCTTCAGCTCTCCCTTTCAAGGATATAGAGAGTAACTTCTTCTTCACCTGTTCAGTTGTAATACCTGCACACTTAAACAACCCGCATAATTCATGGATAAAAAGCAAATGATCACCAGGGTGGAGAGTTCCATCCCCTAAATAATAATTATCCATGACACGATCAACAATACTTGTAGGTATCTTAAAGGGATCTATCTCAACAGGTGGTGGTTCATCTACTACCCTAACAGTGGTAGTAGTTTTCCCAAACAGAAAACCAAGTGGGTTATCCATATTGGAAACAAAGTAACAAACAGAAATAACAAGCAATACTCATAGTAGAAGTTTCCTTTACCAGTTCCACTCTTCAATAGCGCTTCACTCCCCGGCAACGGCGCCAGAAAATAGTCTTGATCACCCACAAGTATAGGGGGTGTATCGTAGTACTTCCGATAAATAGGAGTGTCGATCCGAACGAGGAGTAGAAGGTGTTGACTAGTGGTATGGAGCAGGAAATCTCTGTAAATACTTAGCAAACGGATTTTTAGGGGTTTTCTGAATAAGAAAAGAAACAAGGTGCAAGTAATAAATACAAAGAACAAATGTAGCAAGTGTCCCAATCCTTTCTTAGCAAAGGACAAGCCGGTGGAAATACTTATAAGGACCAAACGTTCTCGAGGACACATGGGAATTCTGTCAAGTGCTTTCGCTTCAAAGAGCTGAGTACCCTTCTTTGGTGTTGTATGTGTTGTGTGGGTGAACCTGTGCTAATGTACCAACCTTACTTGGACTAATACATACTTGTGATTAAAACCCCTACAAGCATCCGCAACTACAGGAAAGCAATTAAGATATAAGCCTAGCCACAACCTTGAACTCTGATAACCTATGATCCCTTGTGCAATGGTGTCCTAACGGGGGTTCAGGTTTCTGTCACTCCGGCAACCCCATAATTAGTAGCCAAATACACAATGCATTCCCCCTAGGCCCATAAATGGTGAAGTATCATGTAGTCGACTTCACATGACACCACTAGAAGAATAGCACCACAACTTAAATAATAAACCATTGAATAATATCTCAACACAAATCCACTACTAAAAACATGACTTCTCCCATGTCCTCAAGAACTAAACGAACTACTCACAAGACATCATATGGATGAAGATCAAAGATGATATGGTGAAGGATAACAATCTGAACATAAATAATAATCCAATGGTTCCACTCACAAGCATCAACTATAATAGTAATCAACACCGGGAAAGTTTCCCCTAAGAAGTATGCAAGTATTCAACACAATTGTTATAGCGGATGGAGTGGTGATGATGGTTCTAGTGGAGATGATGGTGTGGATGATGGTGATGATGATCCTGATGAAGTCTAGCTTCATGACGGTATTGATGGCGACGATCTCCCCTCTCCGGGAAGGAATTTCCCCGACAGAAATCTTTCTGCCGGAGAGCTCTTTCTCTCTCGGTGTTTTCTGCCCCGCAGAGGCGGCGGAATCTTTCTGTGATCACTCCCTATGTTTTAGGGTTTTGAGGAGAATATATAGGCGAGAGGGCGGATCCAGAGGTGGTCCAGGTGGGCCACACCCCCTATAGACGCGGGGTAGGGGTGGCCCGTGCCTGGGGGGTGTGGTCCCCCTATGGCCCATCTCCGCCTCCCCTTTTGGCTTCCTTCGTCTTCTGGGAAAATATGATTTTTCGTAAATTTTCTGGTATTTTTCTGATCTTCACGAAATTGCATCGAAACACCTCTTTTTCCATCAGAATCCTGACTCCGGCAGTTCATCCTCCAAGAATCATCCAACATGCAAAAACAGATGAAAAGACATAAGTAACACCTCTTAATATGAAATATATCAATGAATAGAGGAAAATTATGATATAGAATGGTGATGCAAATTGGACGTATCAATACACATGCGCCAAGTCTTGTTCTTTTTCAACACTAGGACTGGGTTGGCCAGCCAGTCCGGGTGGTACACTTCCATGATGAAGCCGGAATCAAGTAGCCGGGTGATCTTGTCGTTGATGACCTTCCTCTTGTCCTCTGCGAAGCGACAGAGGGGCTGCTTGACCGGCTTGGCATCCGGCCATACATGAAGCGAGTGCTCGGCGAACTCCCTCGGCACACATGGCATGTCTTTGGGAGACCATGCAAAGATGTCCCGATTCTCACAGAGGAAGTCGACGAGCGCGCTTTCCTATTTGATGTCCAAGCCGACACCAATGGTGACGCACTTGGAGGGGTCAGCCGGGTCGAGCGGGATCTGCCTGGTGTCCTTGGATGGCTGGAACGCCATGTCCCCAGCTATCTTCAGGACAGCCGGCACCTCCTGCTGCAGCATTGCAACGTTGCCATCATCTCGCGCTTCTCTTCAGCGATGAGCAGGGACTGAGCTATCTTCGCTCCTTCCGCCGTGCACGCCATGGACCGCATGTAGAAGACGGCCACATTGATCACACAATTCGTCCCCGGCAACTTCATATTGAGGTATGCATAGTGGGGAACCACCATGAAATTTGCGAGGGCAGGGCGCCCAAGAAGAGCATGGTAGGTGCTGGCGAGGTTCACCACCTCAAACCAGATTGGCTCGCGTCGGAAGTTCTCCTCCGAGCCGAATATGACATCCAGCCAGATTTTTACCAACGGGACACACAATGGCCCTGGCGCTACACCATGGAACACAGTGGTCGAGGGTTGCACGTCACGCTCCCGGATGCCCAGCTTATATATGGAGGACCAGTAGAGCAGGTTGAGGCTGCTCCCATCGTCCACCAGTACGCGCGAGAATCGGCAGGTGCGCACGCCCGAGATGAGAAGAGGATCTAGCACCATTGCGTAGCCCCGAGATTCGGGAGCAGATCCGGCTGGTCCTCCTAGCTCCAGGTGATGGGAGTCTCGGACCAGTTGAGGTGCAGGGGGATCGGGGGAACGACAACGTTTTCCTCCTCGGCGCGTTGCTTCCGGCTGCGACTGTCAGTCGGCTCGACCTCGAAGATGTGGTAATTCTCGTGCTGCTGCGGGTATGCCGTGTTGCCGTTGTTGTTGTTGTTCCCGGCTGTCCTAGACGGAGGTGGGGGTCCGCCAGGAGGGGGTGGGGGAGAGGGGCAAGCCAGCCAGCTCCTTGATCTCCCGGGTCTAGCTGCACTGCCGAGTGGTGTGCGTAGCCGGCTTTAAGGCACCGCTATGGTACTTACACGGCCCATCGAACATCTCCTCGAAGGTGAAGGTGTTCCTCTGCCTCTTGTCATTGCCATGCGGTGCGCCTTGCACTGCATTGACTTGCCTCTGGTGGTACCGAGGGCCTTGCTGCTCAACCGGACACTTGCCCTGGTAGCGGTTGTTGCCTCCAGGCCGCCTGGACGATTCGACATCTCCACCTTGTACGCCTTGCTTCTCTCGAGTCGGCTCGGTGGTAACCAGCCATCCTTACGCATTCACCCGGAGGGATTCTTTATTGTCGCGTCCGCGGTGGCATACTGGTCAGCAACAGTCATCATCTCCGCCATGGTCTTGGGCTCGTCGCACAACATCCGGTGGCATAGCATCGTGTCCTCTCGACACCCTTCGATGAAGAAACCAATAACTTGGTTCTCCACCACCCCTTCGCAGGAGTTGCGCAGCTCGGTCCAGCGGGCGAGATACTCGAGGTCCCCTTGGATGCACAGAGAGAGATCACGAGGTCTACCCGGACGCTTGTAGGTTCCGTTGAAGTTCCGGATGAAGACCTTCTCGAAGTTGGGCCAAGCGTTGATGCTGTTGGGCATGAGGCTGTTGATCCAGGTTCCTGTCGAATCGGTCAACATAAGAGGCATGTAGCGAACCGCCACACGCTTGTTACCATGGGCGATTCTGACTGTCGTGTTATTGTCGGTCAACCAGTCCTCCGTCTTCATGCTTTTGTCGTACTTGAGGGTGTCCCGTGGTAGGGAGAACTTGTTGGGGAATGGTTCCTTCCACATGCGTGGCCCAAATCACACTGGTCTGGTTGCGTCTTCCTCCTCCGTGATGCGAGCTTGCGTCAGGAGGTCGATTCTGTCGCGCGCGTCCCGCTCAACCAGATTAGGCGCTACCACCCGGCCAGTGAGGAGGGATGGGGGAGGGGGTGGAGGGTGGTCTTGATCAGCCAGATGCGGTGCTGGATCCGCAGTCGGTGGGTGACTCGTAGCACCTTGGTCACCGCGGGGTTGGCTGCTGCCGGATTGGCGACGCTTGGAGCGCGAGCGTGCATGGGGCTGGCCCGGAGACGTGGAGTACTTGGTCTGGCGAGGTCCTCCCCATCTGACACCAACCGGATGGTTCCCATGGAGCCGGCTCCTGCCTCGTACGCGACCCGAGCGGCCTGAGCCTGTTTGTCAGCCACTCACAATAGGTGTTGCACCCGCTGAAACTGTGATACGTCCAAAACGTATCTAATTTCCCGAACACATTTTCTATTGTTTCTCCGCTAAACTTGTGTGATTTGGATACAACTAACACGGACTAACGCTGTTTTCAGCAGAATTATCTTGGTGTCTAGTTTTTGTGGAGAAAATCAACTATCAGGAAAAATTCCGGAAAATATGCCAAAAATCCTATTTCACCAGAAGAGTCACGGAGCCAGAATACGAGATGGAGTGGAGGCCTATGGGGACCAAACCCCCCTGCTGCGCGGGTGGTCCCAGGCTGCACCTAGAGGGGGTGTGGCCGCCTTAGGCACCCCCTCGGCCTCCCTCTTCGCCTATAAGTTGCCTTCTGACCTAAAAACTCAGGGGGGTTCGAAGTTTTTCCAAAAAGAGTTCCGCGCACCGCCACCACCAGAAACCACGATTCGGATCTAGAAACTTGATGGTGTTGGTTAGCACTTCGTTGGGAACCCCAAGAGGAAGGTGTGAAGCAGCACAAGATCAGTTTTCCCTCAGTAAGAAACCAAGGTTATCGAACCAGTAGGAGGAAGGAAACGTCACACAGGTGTTGCAAGCAACGTGGAGACCTACACAACACAAACTCAAGACTTTACCCCAACTAGACAATGAGATTGTCAAGCTCACCGGTTTGCTGTAACAAAGGATTAAACATATGGTGTGGAAGGTAATGGTGGTTTGCAGCTAGTAAACAAGTAACGGTGGAAGATGTATCAATGGTAAAGATTGGACCGGGGTCCATAGTTCACTAGAGGTTCTCTCCTTAGATAAACAACATGGCATGAAGGGTAAACAAATTACAGTAGGCAATTGACAGGAACTGAGCAAGGCATAACAATTCAATACTAGTCAGAAAGATCCCATGAGATTTGATTGAGCAATACAAAAAGATACATAGACCGCCATCCAACTGCATCTATGACTATAAGTCCAACTTCAGGTTATCATCTGAATCCCCTCCAGTATTAAGTTGCAAGCAACAGACAACTGCTTTAAGCAAAATGTGTAAGGTAAACAGTCCACATGTTCCATGAACAAGAGATCATTGTTTTCTCCCTAGTAGCAACAACACATCTACAATCGAAGAGATTTCTGTCACTTCCCTTGGAAATTAGAGGCATGATGAAGGGAATATGCCCTGAGAGGCAATAATAAAGTGTTTATTATGTGTATTCCAAGTATATGATAGATGTTTATTTTGCATGCTATAATTGTATTAATACGGAAACGTTAATACATGTTTGTTTAATAAACAAACAGAAAGTTCCTAGTTATGCCTCTCTCATAAACTAGCTCGTTGATTAACAAGATGATCAAGGTTTCCTGATCATGGACATTGGATGTTGTTAATAACGGGATCACAACATTAGTGTAATGATGTGATGAACATTCATCCGAAGTATAGCATTACGATCAAAGTCATTGAGTTTATATTGCTATAACAACTTGTGTTGTTATCCTAAGCCTTAGAGCATGAGATCATGTCAATCACTAACACCGGAAGAGTTTCTTGATAACATCAAACGTCACACCGTAACAGGGTGATTATAAAGATGGATTCAGAACTAATAAAGTGTTATGTCGAGGCTCATAGATCGAGAGTGGAATTTGTTCATCCCGATGACGGATAGATATACTCTGGGCCCTCTCGATGATATCACATTGATTAGCTTGCAAGCAAGTGATTTGATCACTAGAATGTTATATCACAGGAACGAGAAAAGAGTGCATGTCGGTAACGAGATCAAACTAGGTATGGAGATACCGATGATCGAATCTCGGACATGTAATATATCGTGAAACAAAGGGATTAAGATACTAGCCTAAAAGGTTCCGACGATCACAAGAAAGTCATCGTTGAATGTGTGGGAGTCAGTATGGGTCTCCAGATCCCGCTTCTGATTATTGATCCGAGAGGGGTCTCGATCATGTCCGCATTATTCACGAACCGTAGGGTGACACACTTAAGAGACACCGACATCCAATTGGAGCAAATGTTTCATGCCGAAAGAATGAACAAGCGCTTTATTTCACTAGATACCGAAACAGGTTTTCGGGTGAAATTGCATAAAGTGGTTATGCATGTGAAATAGAATTCTAGCAAGGGGTTATTTGTGAATGTTTGTCATTAAAGTAATTGACAAAATTATGAATAAAATAAAAGAGTTTTATTTAATGAGAGTTTGCATTAAATTTGGTGGAAATTTAATGGGATTTTTGAGTGGACTTTTGAGTGGAGGGAATTTAGAGGAGTTTTGTGAGTGGAGTGTCCACCCACATGAAGAGGGGAGGGCAAGGGGGCAGCCCCCATGCGCCGGCCACCCCCTTGGGGTTACCCCCTCCTCCTATAAAAGGAGACCCCCTCACTTGTCTCACACACCTCCTCGTGAAGGATCTCTCTCCCCCTCTAGAATTTATCCCCCATGGTCTCGGACTAGCGAGATACATGTTCCCGGTGGCTATTCGGCAAGAAAGAGTTGTGCTTCCGCTGCATCGCTGGAGCGAGGAGGCGGAGGTTGCTCGGTGCCTCGAACGTGTGTGCGAGCACGGATGCGCTGATTTGCGCTAGGACTTCCTCTCGATCTTGAGACCGGCAAGAGATCGTCTGCATCAACCACGAGTTGAACTCGTTAAGCTTTGTCGGTCTTCAAGGGTATGTTCTCTACGGATATACATCCGCCCGTTGTTTGTATCTAGTAGATAGATCTTGGTATATAGTTCACATCGTAGGAAATTTTTTGTTTTCTATGCATGAACCCTACAAAGGGTATCGAGCCGGATCTATGCGTAGATACTTTACACGGTAGTACACATATATGAGTATGTGGGCGATGATGATCATGTTGTTGCTCCTTTGTTGTGATTTTGGATATTGGTGGCATAGTGGGATGAAGCGGCCGGACAAACTTTACATGTCCTCGCACATGAGACCTGTTCCACGCTTGACATGCAACTAGTTTGCATAAGTGGCTAGCGGTGTCGTCTCTCCTACTATAGTCAATATCTATTTTGCAAGCGAGTTGTCAACAATTTGATTATCCTCGTAGGTTCATGTTCGTAGGTAAGAACGGTTCTATCTCAAAAGCCCTAAGCCACGTAAAACTTGCAATGGATAAATTAGAGCGTATGCCTAGTTTAGATTGTTCTTTGGGCTAGTGTTATGATATGGTAGTGTTGTTAGTAGAAGTATGAGATGATACTCTTACAACACACATAGCGTAAAATCCATAGACCTTGGATTTACATATAGGTATGATAGTGATCATACCACGATGCACATGATGATAGAGATCATCTCTGGGAACCATATAATTTCACTAATAAACATATGATGTTTTGGTTGCATCTTATATTGCTTGGTTAGCGCTTTGTTAAGCATAATAAGATGATCCCTCATTTAAATATCAAGATAAGAATGTGTTCTTCCTTTAGTATGCACCGATTATGTTTTCCTCGCTCCAAGACATCACGTGATGATCGGGTGTTCTTGGATCCACGACCATATTTCGGTGTAAAACAGTTACACACAAATACTAAGGTTCTAACTTGGCGAGCCTAGCATGTACATGGCCTCGAACACGTAACGAAAGGTTAAGCATGAGTCATATAGTTGATATGATGCCCATTTGATGCTCGCCTTTGAAGCTATACCGACTCACGTGATGATCGGACTTGGTGTAGTGGATTTGGTTCATGTAATCACCAAAAGGACACGAGGGATGTCGCTTTTGAGTGGGAGTTCATTCGTAATATAGATTAGTTGAACTCGATCTATCATACACTTAGTCTAAACTTTACAAATTCTGTTTTAGATGGCACCACCTGCTTTTAATTTCAATGTGTTCATGGAGAAAGAGAAACTAGCAACGAACGGTAGCAACTTTCTTGAATGGGCCATGAATTTGAGGATTCTCCTCTCTTTGCACAAAAAGCAATATGTGCTAGAAGCGCCGTTAGGCCCCCCACCTTTTGATGATGCCCCTGACGAGGAGAAGAATGTCTATCAGACTCGTCAGGAGGACCACAACTTAGTTCATTGCGGCATATTGTATGGGCTAGAGCCGGAACTTCGAAAGCGTTTCGAAAACGGCAATGCATTTGATACAATGGGTGAGTTGAAAATGATTTTCGACACACATGCTGCTGTAGAGAGCTACAATGCTTCAGAAAAGTTCTTTAGCTGCAAGATGGAAGAGCACAACTCCGTTAGTGAGCATGTACTCAAG
The DNA here is from genome assembly GCA_030063025.1 of Avena longiglumis. Classification (NCBI taxonomy): domain Eukaryota; kingdom Viridiplantae; phylum Streptophyta; class Magnoliopsida; order Poales; family Poaceae; genus Avena; species Avena longiglumis. The sequence continues at coordinate 151,009,509 of CP125977.1, read as the reverse complement.
ATGTTGGGTTACGCTGATAAGCTTGTGTCCTTGGGAATAACGATTCCCATTGACTTAGGCATCCATCGTGTTCTGCAGTCTCTGCCACCTAGCTATAAGAGCTTCGTGATGAACTATAATATGCAAGGCATGAAGAAGTCTCTCCCCGAGCTTCACCAATGCTTAAACTGCGAAGTGGAGATCAAAAAGGAACATCAAGTGTTGATGATCAATAGGAACACTGGTTTCAAGAAACACAAGAAGGGAAAGCGGAAGGGAAGTAAGGGGCAAGCACATTGCGCGCTGAAAAAACCCGAGTTGGACCTAAGTCGATTCCGAGTGCTACTATTGTAAGGGGAGCCATCGAAGCTAATCGCCCCAAGTATCTGGCGGACAAGAAGGCCGGCAAGGCAAACAAAGGTATATATGATATACATGTTATTGATGTGTACTTGACTAGTGCTCGCAGTAGCACCGGGTATTTGATACCGTTCGGTTGCTAATATTTGTAACTTCGAATGGGGCTGGAACAAGCGACCGCTAGCAAGGGGTGAGGTCAAGATGCGTGTCGGCAATGGATCAACGTTGATGTAATCGCCGTCGAACGCTGCCTCTCCACTTACCGTCGGGATTAGTCATAAACTTGAATAAATGTTATCCGGTGCCCTTGACCGAGCATGAACATTGTATCTGGATCATGTTTGGTGCAAAGTGGTTATTCATTTAAATCTGAGAACAATGGTTGTTCCATTTATATGAATGAAATCTTTTATGGTCATGCACCGATGATGAATGGTTTATTTCTGTTAGATCTCAATGATAATGTTACACATATTCATAATGTTGATGCTAAAAGGATTAAACTTAATGATGATATATCCGCATATATGTGGCACTGCCGTTTAGGTCATATTGGCATTAAACGCATGAAGAAGCTCCATTCGGATGGACTTTTGGAATCACTTGATTATGAATCATTTGATACATGTGAGCCATGCCTTATGGGCAAGATGACTAGAACGCCGTTTTCCGGTTCAATGGAGCAGGCATGATTTATTGGAAATCATACATTCGATGTATGTGGTCCAATGAGTGTGTCGCGAGGTGGATATCGTTATTTTGTTACTTTCACGGATGATTTGAGTAGATACGGTTATATCTACTTGATGAAACACAAGTCTGAAACCTTTGAAAAGTTCAAGGAATTTCGAATGAAGTGGAAAATCATCATAATAGAAAGATCAAATTTCTACGGTCCGACCGTGGAGGTGAGTATCTAAGTTACAAGTTTAGCACTCATATGAAAGAGTGTGGAATAGTTTCACAACTCACACATGCCGGAACACCACATCAAAATGGTGTGTCAAACGTCAGAATCGTACTTTATTAGATATGGTTCGATCTATGATGTCTACGGACTTACCGTTGTCATTTTGGGTTATGCACTAAGCTGCTGCATTCACTTTAAATCGGGCACCATCTAAATCCGTTGAAAAGACAAGTATGAATTGTGGTTTGGAAACAAACCTAAGCATCATTCTTAAAGTTTGGGGATGCGATGTTTATGTGAAGAAACTTCAACGGATAAACTCGAACCCAAAGCGGAAAATGCGTCTTCATAGGATACCCTAAAGAAACTATTGGGTATTCCTTCTATCACAGATCCGAGGCAAGGTTTTGTTGCCAAGAATGGATCCTTTCTAGAAAGAGTTTCTCACGAAAGGTGTGAGTAGTCGGAAGGTAGAACTCAAGAGGTTGTGGAACCTTCTCTTTAAAGTATCGCAGTAGCGCTTGCGGAAGTTGTTCCGGAGTTGGCTCCACTGTTGAAGAGGGAACTAATGATAATGATCATGAAACTCGAAGAGAGTACTACCGAACCTCGCAGGTCAAACAGGGCGTGCGGCTCCCGAGTATGCGAAATCTGTCATGAATTTCATGGTTGATGAAAATAATGACCTATGACGTATGAAGAAGCGATGATGAGCCCGGATTCCAACAAATGGTTAGAAGCCATGAAATCCGAGATGGAATCCATGTATGAAAATCAAGTTTGGAACTTGGTGGAATTACCTCACGACCGAAAGGCCGTGGAGAACAAATGGATTTTCAAAAGGAAAACTGATGCCGATGGTAATGTGACCATCTATAAAGCTCGACTTGTCGCAAAGGGGTTTCGACAAATTCAAGGAGTTGACTACGATGAGACTTTCTCTCCCGTAGCGATGCTAAAGTCAGTTAGGATTATGTTAGCAATTGCTGCATATTTTGATTATGAAATATGGCAGATGGATGTCAAAACCGCGTTTCTCAATAATATTGAAGAAGAGTTGTATATGATACAACCAAAGGGTTTTGTCGATCCTAAGGATGCTAACAAGGTGTGCATGCTTCAGCGATCCATCTACGGATTGAAGCAAGCATCACGAAGTTGGAATCTCCGCCTTGATGAGGTAATCAAAGAGTTTGGATTTGTCCAAACTTATGGAGAAGCTTGTATTTACAAGAAAGTGAGTGGGAGCAATGTGGCATTTCTGATATTATATGTGGATGACATATTATTGATCGGAAATGATATAGAACTTTTAAACAATGTTAAAAGTTATCTAAACAGCAAATTTTCAATGAAGGACCTAGGTGAAGCGTCATACATATTAGGCATAAAGATCTATAGAGATAGATCTAGGCGCCTAATAGGGCTATCGCAAAGTACATACCTTGATAAGATTTTAAAGAAGTTTAAAATGGACGGAAGTAAGAAGGGGTTCTTACCTATGTTGCAAGGCAAGACATTGAGTAAGACTCAAAGTCCGGCTTCGGCGGAAGAAAGAGAGATAATGGACAAAGTCCCCTATGCTTCAGCCATAGGCTCTATAATGTACGCCATGCTATGTACAAGACTGGATGTGGCACACGCTATTAGTTTGACTAGTAGGTACCAATCGGATCCAGGTTGAACCTTTGGATAGCGGTCAAGAATATCCTTAAGTACTTACGAAGAACTAAGGATATGTTTCTTGTATACGGAGGTGAAGAAGAGCTCGTCTCTAAGTGTTATGTCGACGCTAGCTTTGACACCGATCCGGATGACTCTAAGTCTCAATCCGGATACGTATTTCTCATGAATGGCGGAGCGGTTAGTTGGAGGAGCTCCAAACAACCTGTGGTAGCGGGATCAACAACGGAGGCCGAATATGTTCTCGCTTGAGCGGCTCGAGCGATTTGGATGAAGGAGTTCATATCCGAACTAGGAGTTGTGGCAAACGTTGGACCCAATGGTGATCTATTGTGACAACAATGGTGCCATTGCCAATGCCAAAGAGCCAAGGTCTCACAAGCATTCCAAGCATATTAGCGCGGTTTCACTCCATCCGCGAGCATGTCAAGGATGGAGATATAAAGATTTGTAAAGTACATACGGATCTCAATGTAGCAGATCCGTTGACTAAAACTCTCCCTAGAGCAAAACATGATCAACACCAGAACTCAATGGGTGTTAGATTTATCACTATGTAACTAGATTATTGTCTCTAGTTCAAGTGGGAGATCAAGGAATATGCCCCGAGAGGCAATAATAAAGTGTTTATTATGTGTATTCCAAGTATATGATAGATGTTTATTTTGCATGCTATAATTGTATTAATACGGAACGTTAATACATGTGTGTTTAATAAACAAACAGAAAGTTCCTAGTTATGCCTCTCTCATAAACTAGCTCGTTGATTAACAAGATGATCAAGGTTTCACGATCATGGACATTGGATGTTGTTAATAACGGGATCACAACATTAGTGTAATGATGTGATGAACATTCATCCGAAGTATAGCATTACGATCAAAGTCATTGAGTTTATATTGCTATAACAACTTACGAAGTGATCCTAATCCTTAGACCATGAGATCATGTCAATCACTAACACCGGAAGAGTTTCTTGATAACATCAAACGTCACACCGTAACAGGGTGATTATAAAGATGGATTCAGAACTAATAAAGTGTTATGTTGAGGCTCATAGATAGAGAGTGGAATTTGTTCATCCCGATGACGGATAGATATACTCTGGGCCCTCTCGGTGATATCACATTGATTAGCTTGCAAGCAAGTGATTTGATCACTAGAATGTTATATCACAGGAACGAGAAAAGAGTGCATGTCGGTAACAAGATAAAACTAGGTATGGAGATACCGATGATCGAATCTCGGACATGTAATATATCGTGAAACAAAGGGATTAAGATACTAGCGTAAAAGGTTCCGACGATCACAAGAAAGTCATCGTTGAATGTGTGGGAGTCAGTATGGGTCTCCGGATCCCTTCGATTATTGATCCGAGGGGTCTCGATCATGTCCGCATTATTCACGAACCGTAGGGTGACACACTTAAGAGACACGAAATCCAATTGGAGCAAATGTTTCATGCGAAAGAATGAACAAGCGCAGGAATTTATTTCACTAGATACCAAAGCAGTTTCGGGTGAAATTGCATAAAGTGGTTATGCATGTGAAATAGAATTCTAGCAAGGGTTATTTGTGAATGTTTGTCATTAAAGTAATTGACAAAATTCTGAATAAAATAAAAGAGTTTTATTTAATGAGAGTTTGCATTAAATTTGGTGGAAATTTAATGGGATTTTGAGTGGACTTTTGAGTGGAGGGAATTTAGAGGAGTTTTGTGAGTGGAGTGTCCACCCACATGAAGAGGGAGGGCAAGGGGCAGCCCCATGCGCCGCCACCCCTTGGGGTTCCCCGCCTCCTATAAAAGGAGCCCCTCCTCACTTGTCTCACACACCTCCTCGTGAAGGATCTCTCTCCCCTCTAGAATTTATCCCCATGGTCTCGGACTAGCGAGATACATGTTTCCGGTGGCTATTCGGCAAGAAAGAGTTGTGCTTCCGCTGCATCGCTGGAGCGAGGAGGCGGAGGTTGCTCGGTGCCTCGAACGTGTGTGCGAGCACGGATGCGCCGCTGATTTGCGGCGCTAGGACTTCCTCTCGATCTTGAGATCGGCAAGAGATCGTCTACATCAACCACGAGTTGAACTCGTTAAGCTTTGTCGGTCTTCAAGGGTATGTTCTCTACGGATATACATCCGCCCGTTGTTTGTATCTAGTATATAGATCTTGGTATATAGTTCACATCGTAGGAAATTTTTTGTTTTCTATGCTGCGAACCCTACACATGAACCCACTATCGAGCATAAATACCCCCTCTTGGAGTCACTAGCAACTACTTGGCCAAGATAGCTACTAACAACGGAGAGCATGCAAGATAACAAACAACACAGACATGATAGAATCATAAAGACAAAACCATTAATCAAACCAACATAATAATCTCAATATCCATCGGATCACCGCAAACACAACATGCATGATTACAAATAGATTAGATCTTCATCATGAACGGAGCTCACAAGATCTATACATGAAAGCACGAGGAGGAGATACAACCATCCAGCTACTACATGGACCCATAGTACAAGGTGGAACTACTCACACATCATACCGGAGAGAAGGACTCCAGGATGATCTCCCCTCCGGCAGGGTGCCAGGAAGAACTTCAGATCCCTCCGATCTAGGGATGACGGTGGTAGCGGCTACAGAAGGTTTCGTGGAATATTGATCGATTCCTTAGGGTTTTTGCATCAGGGGCTTCTTATAGGCGAAGAGGCGAGGCTAGGAGGCGGTCAGGGGCGCCACACCCTACCCAGGAACGAGGCAGGGCCCACCCGCGCCTAGGGGGGTCTGGCTGCCCTGGCTTGCATCTCTGTCTCGTCTTCTGGATTCTTGTTCCCCACAAAAAGTTATTGACTTTGGCTTTTGTCCCGTCCAATTCCGAGAATATTGATTTTACGCCTACGGAACCAAAAATGTAAGAAAGCAGCCGTTGTGGCAACTTGTTAATAGTTTAGTTCCAGAAAAGATATAAAAACACCTCAAAGTGTAGAGAAAGCAAAGAAAAGTAGATACTAAACAACCATGGAGCATCAAAAATTATAGATACGTTTCCGATGTATCAAGCATCCCCAAGCTTAAATCCTGCTCGTCCTCGAGTAGGTAAGTGATAAAAAGAATAATTTTTGAGGTGACATGCACCATCAAAACCAAGATCAAACCATTTGCAAGCATTGTAAGATGGGATCAAAGAACTCTAAACATGTGCATGAAAGATGGAGTTCTAAGAATAGGACATAGTAACTATGCATGCAACATCAAAGGCTACAAACAAAGATCATGAATAACCTGTGACACCCTCGGGATCAGGGCTAAGCAAATCCCATATATCCATCTGACTTAAGCTTAACCTTGAGCTCGAGGATATCCAATGAAGAATCGGTGAAACATTAGTGACCCTACGACACAAAAATTATTACAGCAAGCTCATAACTGAGCGAAGAGCCAAATTATTACAAGCAAAGGTCACTGACCACAAACATCAAATAATGGAAGTAAAATTATGCTACTAAGTATAGAAAACTTAACAAATGGCCTAAGAGGCCTGAAGCATAACGATGACGTCCCAACCCATAGATTTTAGGCTACCGGCCGGGAACCCCAAGCTACTCGTCAGTGTCGATGTAGTACGGAACTCGTCTTCAAGGGAACACTTACTCTGCCAAAAGTATCAACAAAGAAAGGGTGAGTAAAGGGTGTACTCCTCAAGAATTATGGCTAGTGGAGTTGTTTTGCATAAAGCCATCTTTGTTTATAAACCAAGAGAGAGGAGAAGCTCATCTATTCAGAGTATTTTAAAAGGGGATAAGAGAGCGACATCTCTAAAATATTGATCATCATCTTTTGATATCCATCAATCATCATCACCTAAACTAGGATCACCCCCTCGTACCCATGAGGAAGCATCCTTAAACACACGTTGATCTGCCAAGTTTTACGATTAGGTTAAAGTTATCTTTTATCTTGAGTCCGGTCGCCAAGTCGTTCATAACAGTGAACACGGCTTTTCAAAAAGATTATTACCCTACAGGGGTGTACAACTTTACCCACACGTACTAACCTTCTCTTAATGCCAGAATCATTAGCCGTCTTCCTTGGAAGGTCGGCAGAGGGTGGTTAGACACGAGCTTTACCTTGCTTTCGCCGAGACCATGAGTCACGCAATAAGTATGGTTCCGCCGTAACGGGTCAAATCCCGAAGCCGGTACTTAAAGATGTGAGGCGAGGTTGGTTTACCAGGGGCGCTATCAACCCCAAGCAACCGCGGCCACGCTTCCTTACCTGTTATGAATGCACCTTCACCCGACAAATCTTTCAAAAAAATTCTATGCATATGTCAAATGGAACGCCGAACTATGTGACTCATGGAATCTACTAGGCAAGTTAGTTGCTCGTGAGGTTGTCCAGGCCCCGTGTGGTTGTACGCCCGTCTTAGTTCCAAAGACAAGAAATCGTTTCCTAGTGGTGGCGAGCATGGGACTAGAAAAACCACATCCCACTATGGCCTCCCATACAAGCCTTAGCATGTTTAATCTCATACCACCTCTAATATCATCTCATCACGTTCTCCTGTCATACTAGATTCTCTGTATTTGATACATCATCTAGATGGACCAAACTCAATAGCTAAGCACGGCTAAGCAAGACACAGATAATAGCTCTAGCAGTGCACACAAGCCAAACCTAGATATGCTAGGAGCAGTGGATCTGGTAATATAAGCTCAAAGGGAGTAATGCAACAGATAGTATACTCTATCTATCGATAAAAGACCATGGTAGAATCGTATGCATCATGGCAAGAATTGAAATGCTTTCGAAATCATAGGATTATATCATGGTGGGGCTATGCTTGCCTTTGTCAGTTGAGAACCAATAAGCATATCTTCAGAAATCTTGCACTTTACTTGATTATAGTTGGTCAAGTATTGTTCTTCGATCTTCGACGGTGTTGATCTCGGTCTTCGATCTCAATCTCGATCTCGATTTCACATTCTACCAGGAATAAGTAAACACCGGAAAGAAATGGAAACAATCAACAATGGCATCGATGCAATGCTCAAGCAAGTATGATGATATGACAAATTAAATTGTATTGAAATGTAACCCTAAGGCATGATCGGCAGTTTAATCGGGGTTCTGAGGGGTGCAAACCCTAACTCGGGGAAACTCGGGATGTATATGAGAGGGGTTGGTTTGTTCTTATAATTAAACTTTCTATGAAAGTTGTTGAACAATGCATATAGTGTAATTCGATAATTCTCATTTTTCTGAACATTTAGATATATTATTTGTATTTTTCTGATAAACAGATAATTAGTTATTGATTTTATAAGATTAAATCAATTTCTGAAATTATTAAACCTTTATTACATCAAGATGACGTCACCCAAGCCTAACTCTAATTCTTTTCTCACCGAAGCAGATCCAGCTCTAGTCAATGACTGTTGGGCCCTTCTCCACGTCAGATGCCACCGTGGCGGTCAGCGGGTTAATAGCGTCCATGGGCGCGTCAGCAGTGCGTCGTGACGACGTCACCGCGGCGCCCCCGTCGGGAGGTGGTCGCCGGCGACGGCACAGATCACGCCAGCACGCGGGACTGGTCTCGTTCGAATGGGCACGACATGGGGATCCTAAAACTGGCGGCGCTGCTGGCTTAAGGTCATCGGAACAGTGACTATAGCGAGCGGTGGCGGCAGCGCTCACAGGTGGACATGGGGAAGCGGACCAGAGCGAGAGAGGGAGAGAGGGATGGTGCCTGAGCACCATATGCTCACCAGGAGATGATTGAGGGGGTCGGCGAAGCCGGGGAAGGTTAGACAACGACGAATTGACGATGGACGGCATCGGGGAGGGAGATGTCGAATGGCGCTCCAGGGACTTCTCCCTACGTGGTCTCGGAAAGGCGAGGGGAGGCGACGAGCGGCGGCAACCTTGAGCACCTGTGAGCTCGGTTCTGGCCGGGGAAGAGAAATGGGGAAAGTAGGGGGTTAGGGTTCATCCAAGCGGCGGGGAGGGTTCTTATAGGCACCAGAGGTGTCGGTAGAGCGAATCTCCTCATGGCGGGGATCACAACAAGGCGGGAACGGCGTCAGCATCGCCACACAGCAGCTTTGGTCGCCGGCGTCCTTCTGTCGTCGAGGAAGAAGAAAGGGGAAAGAAGCGAAGGGGTACGGGCCTGGCGCTGGGCTTTAGTTGGGCCAAGATGGGCCACATAAAGCTGCTGGCTGCGCGATTGAGTGATAGATAGGGAGATGAAAGGAATGCGCCGGCCTGGCTGCTGCTGCTCTTTTTTTATTTGCAACCTCTTTTTCTTTTCCTGTTTTGTATTTCTCTTTGTATTTTCAAATTGTAAACTGTTTTGAACTATTTCAGAAATACAAGAAGGTTTATAAGATTATTTGAAACACTTAGGGGCCCTCCATACTATTTGGGGTCCAAATTTTTTGTATTTTTCAAAATTCAAACCATTTTGAATGGATTTTGAGAGAGGGGAAAAACTAGGGTTTAGGGTTTTGCATGTTTCTTGTTGCATGAATTATTAAGAGATGATGCTTATGATGCACAAAACAAACCCTAATATATATTAACTAAAACTAGGGTGTTACAGCTTTATCCCCCTTACGAGAATCTCGACCCGAGATTCCAAAGTTAGGAAAAGAGACAGAGAGAGAAGGAAACGGGGCCACTCTAAAGATAAGAGGGAAACACACTAAACAACACACCGGACATCTCATGGTCAACTCATGGATGGAGTGGTTAGAGACAACTCCGAGATGACGAACATGAAACATGTCAAGGTAACAAAAGAAACGAGAGAAGATGGTTTCAAATTGTTAGATAAATGGTCTTCATAAAGATTGAGACCATAGAGCTTCAGGAGAATTTAAGCTTCTGAAAAGGAAGGTTCCAACAGAGAGAACATGACCTACAGACTTCGATAGGGAACCTCTACTAAACAGATTAAGTAGAGATTTCAGATTGCAGAGATATGAATCATCAAAACCAAGCTGTTGAACTACTTTTGAAATAGAAGGGTTACTTTTTCATTCAACAGAAGGCCAAGACAGAAAGGTGTTTTGGTGGGGAGGACTCATAAGAGTCACATGGAACATGTAGTAAAAGAAACTTTAGATTAACAAAATCATAGTCACTCTTAAAACATGGTTGAGAAAATGAAGGAAACTCTTTATTCATCCAGGACTATCAGAATCTTTGCCAAAGATTGTGACATCACTTTACACCACTAAATAAATAATAAATAAGATTCCTGATAACACGAGAAGAAAGAAACTTCATTCTCAGACTTCATTTACTTGGCACAATGAAGTGCTTGCCAACATAAAATGTTCTGGAGGATCGACCGAGAGACATCTTGTCACATCCCAAATTTTAGATTTGGTTCTGCATATCATTCATGTCATTGCATCATGCCTTTCCATACAAAACCATCGATCGAAAAGAATCGGCGGAACGCTTTTTTTCAAAACCCTTTTTCTTTTCTTCTACGAGGCTCCTACGGGAGGCATTAGAAGAACTAGTGTTGACACCCTTGTAGCCTAGTGGTTTCACTCGACCCCTGACCCTAGATTGTTCCCCTCGATTTTACAAAACCGTAGGAGCAAGAATCGCTCGATTCGGAGCTCGTACGGAAAAGTTATCGCCGTTTTATGAAAAGTTAGAAAAACGGGCCGAAAATCGGGCCGATTTTCGAGTTCGATCCAATCGCCCGAATCGGACTAGGACCGCGCAGGGCCCACAAAAAGGCAGCCGCCTGCCTCGTAAACCGAGCCCCTGCCGCGATCGCCTCCTCCTCGAAACCGCGGTACGCCTGGGACCCGAGCCCCGCCGCCACCCCGATCTCCTCGATCGCCGCGCCCGAGCCGCCTCCCTGCCGCCTCGAAGCCGCACCCCGCCGCCCAGGTACTCGCCGCCTCCCGCCGGCTCCACCGACCCCGCCTCCTTCCGTGCCACCTCGCCCCGCAGCACCCCCGCACCGCGCCTGCGCCGCCCGCGCCGCTTTCGCCTCGCGCCGCCGCCTGCGGCTGCTTTCGCGCTGCCGCTTGCCGCTTGTCGCGCTGCCCACGCACGCACGCGCGTCGCCTCGCGCGCCTTGCACCGTGCCCGCTCGTCCGTGCCGTGCCGCACCGCCGTCGCCGCCACACGCGTCGTCACCGTCGTGTTGACCGTGTTGATCTATCGTGCTGACCGTCTCCCTCCGCGCAGGAAAAACGCCGACGCCGGAACCGATCGCCGCCACCGTCCAGAACTCGCCGCCGTCCGTTTCACCGTTCGTCTCCGGTAAGCCTGCAGCCACCGTTAGATCTCAGATCAGCAGTTCAGATCAGCCGTTGACCGGTCAGACAGACACAGTTGACTGGTTATTTTCGTTAATCGCTTTAGTTGACAGATTTCGGTAGAATCTTGTAAATTGCATAGAAATTAAACCGCTTGGCCAAAAATTGCAAATAAAATATGTGTAGATTCAGTGAGTCGTGTAGAATCTTGCTGTACCTTTGGTTCAGACTTTTGCAGCAAGTTTTAGTACAGTTTAATCAAACTAGTTAGTGGCCTTTTCGGAGTAATAAATTCGTAGAAAAAGATCCGTAGCTCCAAAAATCGCGTGTGATATGTCCCTGGATTCAGTGGAACGAGGGGAATCTCATAATGAATTAAAAGATAGGCTTACAGTAAAAAATTCTGCAGAAACTGTCTAGTGGCTTTCTGCAGTGTTTTAATTACTCGGGGAGTTTTATAATTCCTTTTTGAGTAATTCCAATTGGTACTGTTTCTAATCAGCGATGCCTATGCGGTAGAAATTTCCCAAGATTTTACAAACAGTATACTACCGGTAGTGAATTATTTGAGTTCTAGCTCTAGTTTTGAGCATTATTTTTTGCAGAATAGTTTTCCTAGCGCTAAAACTATTTTCCATGCATGCAATCAGTAGTATTATTGATTAGGATTATGTGGTGCAGCTGTAGCACCAATTCACTTGCCTTGCATACCTTCATGCATCATATTTGTTGCCTATACTTGTGGATTGTTTGTTTATGATTGCAATTGTATCGTGTAGATTCTGACGAGTGCAACGCTTGCTCGTGTGTGGATTGTTCTTCCGACCGCTACAACCAAGGCAAGTAGATACTACTTTGTTCATGATATCGTCCTACTATTTTCAATGCATTGTCGTGTATTTTGTAGATGCATGTGTAGGATGATACTATCGCTATGATATGTTCTATTATGTGGTAGGGATTTCCTTGTAGATGAACCACCGTTGGTAGATGTGCTTAGCCATGCTATGTTGAACGAGGGATGGGTTACATCATTGAGACTTGTTTTCTAAAAGTATTGGTTTGTGAAAACTAAAACAACCTAATCAATGAATCTCCTGGGTGTGATGGGATTGATAATTTTTGGTGGTTTATTGCCGAAAGGCACCCAGGTATCAAGAGAGAATGATTGGCTTCTTTATTGTGTAGCTTACGTGTACAACCATGTGCCAATAATGGAATGGGCGGTTGGTTGGACTTAGTAGGATGTGGTAACTCGAACCCGCGTATCCAGAGATGTAGAATTTTGGTAGGTTGGACCGGTGCGCGTCGGGATTGGGGTGCTACTTCCCGAACAGTCTCTTCTTGGACTTATCCCTATCATCACCCAAAATGAGAGTGATGGTACGAGCTGGGCTGGCCAAGTCACATGGGTAAAGTGTACTAACCCCTGCAGGGTGTATAATCTAATCGATTAGCCGTGTCTCCGGTTATGGACAACTGAGTTGCTTGATATTGATTCCATGACTTGTTTCTCGCTCATTCTAATTTCATAATTGTTTTAATATTGTGGGGTTAACTTAATTGGGATCTTTTCAAAGAAAATCAAAATTGTTTATGAGAGTAGGACAAAGTTATTTGCAAATGCTAGCCAGACACAGCTCCACTTGCCAAATATGCATGTAGATGTTAGTACTATTGTCTCCATTACTAGCTCTACTTGCCATACATTCCATGTATTGACCCTTTGGGGCTGCTACGTTTTATGTTGCAGGTTATTCCGATTCTGAGTAATCGATATAGGCCACGGTACTCCACTCGTAAGTTGTTCACTTGTGGGCAATTTGAAGAATGGAGGATTTACTTTATTTATGTTGCTACCTGAATAATTTGAGCTAGCCTTGGGCTAAGCTTTTATTGTAATAATGGTACTCTGGATATTCGTTATTCATGATACACGGATATTTTGCTATGTTATTCATCTTATTCTATTGTGGGCCAATGAACCGATCTAGGGATTGGCATGTCACATAGAAGCCTCGGTCTTTTCAGAATCGCGGTGTTACAAGATGGTATCGGAGCCCGTGTGTCGACTGTAGGATCGTGACCTAGGATTGGATTAGGAAGCCATAGAATTATTAAAGCCTATATTAACTCTGTCTTTCATCTTATGCCTTTCACCCTCGTAAATTCATACCATATGCTATTCTCACACTTTCCTCTTTTACTTGATAGATGGGAGAAGTCAGGACTGAGTATGGAACCATGGAGTCACCAAGGCCCTTTGCAAGGCAGTTAGCACAGCTCTCGCAGTCATTGGGATTGCCACTGCCCATGTTCAAGGGAAGAAGGTTGGACACATATGGATATGGAGAGGATGCATGGGAGATAACTACCTTCATATTCAGAGATGCCGCCATGCCAAACCCCGTGCACTTGATCTACACCAAGACATACTGCAATTGGGGACTTGGTATCAACTTGGCCATACATGAAGCCCTGTCTCGCCAGTGCCATAATGTCCGACACCTACTGCCAGCAGATTCACCCTACCGTGACTATGGGAGGCGTGATGAAGATGCGCACATTGTGGTTACCCCGGGCGACAGGAACAACATGCCGCCCCGTCGGAGGCACATATAGGACATGGAAAGGGAGAATGGAGCTCTATCTGAGAAAGTGATGATGATAAAGGAGATTGCAGATTTTGCTAGCAATGGTATGGTGGTCCAAGGACAGGAGATTGACACCTTGCATGAAGCTGTGGGAGTTCTGGAGAATGCCCTGATAGCCAGAGATGCAACCATAGCTCATCTTCATGGTACTGTGCAGGAGAACACCCAGAACATACAACAGTTGCAAGGGACCGTCCAGGAAAGGGATCAAACTATTGAAGCTATGACAGCCCAGATTGCCGCTCTCCAAGCACAGCTGAATCCACCCTCTGTTGATGACAATGGAGATGATGGCAACAATGGGGATTATGAGGACAGTGGGAACGATGATGATGATGAGGATGAGGATGATGATGATGGAGACGATGATGTTGGAGGACATGAAGCTGTTGCAGTTGCAGCTAAAAGTGAAGAAGAAGAGGATGAAGGGTTTTGCGGCATAGTAAATCAAAATTTTCTACGGATGCGAACAGAGGGAAAGCCAAGATCTAATCTAGGAGATGCAATCAACGAGAGAGATTGGATTAGATCTTCATACCCTTGAAGATTCGCACATCGGAGCATTCGTCGGAACGTGGGTGATGTAGTCGTACTCGCTTCTCCTCCTCGCGATCCGATCCGATCTAGCACCACAAGTGGCGGTGCCTCCGTGAGATGCACACATGCAACACCTCGACGTCTCCTCCTTCCTCGGACCAGCAAGTATGGTGGAGAGATAGATTGGATCTACAACACGACGGCGTGGTGTATATGGTGGAGAATTTCTGCTGCAGGGCTTCGCCTACAAACAGTCGGGAGGGAGAGAGGAAGGTAGCAAGGCTACTAGGGTTGGAGGCAAGGTGTAGGGGGGAGGGGGCGCACCAGCCCTCTATTTATAGAGGGGGGGGCGCGGCCAGCCCTTGCCCCTCCTCCAAGCCTTGGGCCGGCGGCCAAGGGACGGAGGAGTGGGGAGCAAGGACTCTCCCTCCTTCTAGAAATTCTATCCCTAGTTTAAACGATTTAAACTCTCTAGGATCGGCTGGGCCCTATGGGGCCTTGTGCCCCTGGCCCAATGCGGCCAGGACACTCCCTCATAGGCCCATGCCCCCTCCCGGAAGGTGGGGCCACGTTGGTCCCCTTCCGGAAGGTTCTAGAAGCTTCCGGTACAATACCGATTAACCCGGAACAATTCTGAACTCCAAAACTGCTGCACCTTATATGAATCTTATTCTCCGGACCACTCGGAACCTCTCGTGATGTCCCGGATCCCATCCGAGACTCAACAAAAACTCATAAACCAATTATCCAATCTATCCTAGCGTCGAGACACGTTAAGTGTGTGACCGCTGGGTTCGAGAATATGCAGACATGATCTTCTATCAATAATCAACGGTGAGTGCACCCATATTGACTCCACACATTCATCGATGATCATATCGGATGAACCACGATGCCGATTCAATTAATCCCATATATATATTCCCTTCGTCTCGCGATATTTTACTTGCCCGAGATTCGATCGTCGATCGTCATACCTAGTTCAATCTCATTCACAGCAAGTACTTTACTCGTTCCGTAATCCGATATCACTTTGTGATTAACTCCTTAACCACATGCTTGCAAGCGGTGTTGATATCAATTACCGAGTGGGCCCGAAGTATATCTCTCCGACTTGGGAGGGACAAATCCCATCTCGATACATACAACCCAACAGATACTTTCCGATCACCTGAGAGACACCTTTATGATCACCCTCTCATAGGATGACGTTTGATGACCTCAAAGCTTTCTTCCGCTACCAGGGAGTTGTATTATCTCATGGTCTAAGGAATACAATATTTGACATAGGAAAAGCTCCGCAAAGATGAACACGATGAAACGATCTAATTGCTTCGCTTAGTTTGGGTATGTCCATCATATCATTCTCCAATGATATGATCTCATTATCAATTGACAACTCATGTCTATGGTTAGGAAACCTTAACCATCATTGATCAATGAGCTAGTCCATAGAGGCGTACTAGGGACACGGTGTTGTTCACAAACCACACAAGTATTAAAGTTTCCGCTTAATACAATTCTAGCATGGAATATAAACTTTATCATTAACAAGAATTATAATAATAACATCTTTATTATTGCCTCTAGGGCATAATTCCAACAGTCTCCCACTTGCACTAGAGTCAATAATCTAGTTTACATTTGGCAACAATCTCACACCCATAGCACTGAGGTGCTGATCATGTTTTACACGTGGAAGAGGTTTAGTCAATGGATCTGCGACATTCAGATCTGTATGTACTTTGCTAATATTCAGATCTCCATCTCCTATATAATCTCGGATTATATGAAACTTGCGGTTGATATGCTTGGTCTTCGGATGATATCTTGGTTCCTTAGCAAGTGCTATGGCACCAGTGTTGTCACACAATATCTCCAGTGGGTCCAATGCACTTGGAACCACGCCAAGCTCAGTGATGAAGTTTCTGATCCAAACTCCTTCACTTGACGCTTCTGCAGCAGCCATGTATTCCGCTTCCACTGTAGATCCCGCGATCACACTTTGCTTGCAGCTTCTCCAGCTCACATCTCCTCCATTCAAAATATAAACGTATCCTGTCTGAGATTTGGAATCATCCTTGTCGGTGTCAAAACTAGCGTCGACGTAACCTTTTACGACAAGCTGTTCATCACCCCCATGGACTAAGAACATTTCTTTAGTCCTATTCAGGTACTTTAGGATGTTCTTCACGGCTGTCCAAAGGTTCCACTCTGGATCACTTTGATATCTTCGTCAAACTAAGAGCATTGGACACATCCGGTATAGTACACAAGATGGCATACATGATGGAGCCTATGGCGAGGCATAAGGCACTTTGCTCATAGCTTCCCTATCATTTACCGTAGTGGACACCGAGCCTTGCTCAATATCTTACCCGACAACATAGGCTTTGAACCTTTCTTTGCCTTATCCATTCTGAACCTTTTCAGAACTTTGTCTAGGTATGTACTCTGGCTTAAAGCTATCAGGCGTCTTTGTCTATCTCTATAGATTTTGATGCCCAATATATAAGCAGCTTCACCTAGGTCTTTCATTGAAAAACACTTGTTCAAATAACTCTTCACATCGTTAAGCATGTTGATGTCATTTCCAATAAACAATATGTCAACCACATATAGTACCAGAAACGTCACCGAGCTCCCACTCACTTTCTTGTAGATGCAAGCTTCGTAGCAATTTGGAACAAATCCAAAGCTCTTGATCCTTGATCAAAACGAAGGTTCCAACTCCGAGATGCTTGCTTCAGTCCATAAATGGAACGCTGAAGTTTGCACACTTTATCAGCATCCTTAGGATCGACAAAACCTTCGGGTTGCATCATATACAACTCTTCATCAATGTTGCCATTGAGGAACGATCTTGACATCCATCGCCATATTTCATAATCATGAAACGCAGCAATTGCTAATAAAATCCGAATGGACTTAAACATCGCTACGGGAGAGAAAGTCTCATCGTAGTCAACACCTTGAACTTGTCGAAAACCTTTTGCGACAAGCCGTGCTTTATAGACGGTAACATTACCATCTGCGTCCGTTTTCTTCTTGAATATCCATTTGCACTCAACGGCCTTTTGGTCGCTAGGAGGGTCCACCAAAGTCCATACTTGGTTTTCGCTCATGGATCCCAATTCGGATTTCATGGCTTCCAGCCATTTCTCAGAGTCTGGGCTCATCATCGCTTCCTCATAGTTCGTAGGTTCACTGTCTTCTACTAACAAGACAGTCAAGACAGGGTTGCCGTACCACTCAGGAGGGGCACGCAACCTTGTCGACCTGCGACATTCAATGTGACATCGTCCAAGCTTCATGATCCTTGTCATTAGCTTCCTCTATCGTTGGTGCAAACCTTGGAACAATTTTAGGTGCTGCGCTACTCTCAATTCAAGAGAAGGTTCAATAACCTCGTCTAGCTCTACTTTCCTCCCACTCACTTCTTTCGAGAGAAACTCCTTCTCAAGAAAGGAACCGTTCTTCTGACAAACACTTTGCCTTCGGTTCGTGATAGAAGGTATACCCAATAGTTTCCTTAGGGTATCCTATGAAGACGCATTTCTCGCTTTGGGTTCGAGCTTGTCGCATCAACTTCTTGACGTAAGCCGCATCCCCAAACTTTAAACGACAACTTAGGTTTAGCACCAAACCATAGTTCATACGGTGTCGTCTCAACGGATTTAGATGGATCCCTATTTAAAGTGAATGCAGCGGTTTCTAATGCATAACCCCAAAATGATAAGCAAATCAAGAAGAGACATCATTGATCGGACCATATCTAATAAGGTTCGATTCCGGCTTCGTACACACCATTACGCTGTGGTGTTCCGGGTGGCGTGAGTTGTGAAACGATTCCACTTGCTTTAAGATGCGTGAGAAAATCATAACTCAAATATTCACCTCCACGATCGGATCGTAGAAACTTAATCTTTCTGTTACGATGGTTCTCCACTTCATTCTGAAATTCCTTGAACTTTTCAAATGTTTCAGATTTATGTTTCATTAAATAGATATACCCATATCTACTTAAGTCATCGGTAAAAGTGAGGAAATAGCGATATCCACCGCGCGTCGAAATACTCATCGGTCCGCATACATCGGTATGTATGATTTCCAACAAGTCCGTTGCTCGCTCCATCATTCCGGAGAACGGGGTTTTGATCATCTTGCCCATGAGGCATGGTTCGCATGTGTCAAATGATTCAAAATCAAGAGACTCCAAAAGTCCATCAGAATGGAGTTTCTTCATGCGCTTTACAGCAATATGACCTAGACGACAGTGCCACAAATAAGTAGTATTATCACTATCTACTTTGCATCTCTTAGCCTCAATGTTATGGATGTGTGTTTCATCCCTTTCGAGATTTAGAAGAAATAAACCATTCACAAGAGGTGCATGACCATAAAAGATGTTAATCATATAAATAGAACAACCATTATTCTCCGATTTAAATGAATAACCGTCTTGCAATAAACACGATCCAGAAATAATGTTCATGCTCAACGCAGGCACATAATAACATTTATTAAGGTTTAAAACTAATCCCGAAGGTAAAACTAAGGAGAGTGTGCCGACGGCCATCACATCAACTCTTGATCCGTTGCCAACGCGCATCGTCACCTCATCCCTCGCAAGCCGCCGTCTATTCCGTAGCTCCTGTTTCGAGTTACAAATATTAGCAACTGAACCGGTATCAAATACCCAGGCACTACAACGAGGGCTAGTAAGGAAAACATCAATAACATGTATATCAAATATACCTTTGATGGTGCCAGCCTTCTTGTCCGCTAAGTACTTCGGACAGTTGCGCTTCCAGTGACCCTTGTCCTTGCAATAGAAGCACTCAGTGTCCGGCTTAGGACCAGACTTGAGCTTCTTCTCAGCAGGAGCATTGCGCTTGCCGCCGCCCTTCTTGAAGGGCTTCTTTGCTCCCTTACCTTTCTTAAAGGAGGGCTTGTTGACCATCAACACATGATTATCCTTCTTGATGTCCACCTCCGCAGCCTTCAGCTTTGCGAAGAGCTCGGTGATCGTATCAGTGGAACCAATCTGATTATGAGTCACTACAAAACTTTTGTAGCTGGGAGGGAGTGATTGTAGAACCCTGTCAATCTTGAGCTCCTCTGGAATCGTGCATTCCAGTTGCTCAAGGCGTTGAGTGTAGCCCGACATCTTTATGGCGTGCTCACTAACGGAACTCCCTTCCTCCATCTTGCAGTTAAAGAACTTCTCAGAGATATCATATCTCTCAGAACGGGCTTGAGTCTGAAACATGGTTTTCAGCTCCTCGAGAATCTCAAAGGGCCCGGGATAGGTTTCAAAACGATTTTGAAGTTCCGGTTCCATAGAAAACAACATGGTGCTCTTAATCACACCATAATCATCTATGCGCGACTGATAGACAGCTTTCTCATCAGCCGGCGTAGTTGCAGCAGGGGGTCACCTAACGCTTTCCCAAGGACATAGTCCTTTTGTCCCGTGAGAATGATTCTTAGATTGCGGAACCAATTGGTGAAGTTAGACCCATTGTTTCTAAGCTTTTCTTTCTCAGCAAAAACGTTGAAGTTGAAGTTGGACTTGGCCATGTGATCTACAGTATTTGCAAGTACAATTTAGACTATGTTCATGATAAATAGTTCAACTTAATCAAATTACTAGATGAACTCCCACTAAATTCAACATCCCTCAAGTTGTTTAGTGAACACGATCCAAATTCACCACACCTAATCCGATCATCACGAGAAGAGATGTGGTTTCAATGGTGGATAACAAAGTGTCGATCATATCATTCATATGACTCATGCTTAACCTTTCTGTTCTTGTGTTCCGAGGCCATGTCATGCATGCTAGGCTCGTCAAGCTAGACCCAAGTATTTCCGCGTGTGCAAAACTGGCTTGCACCCGTTGTATGTGAGCGTAGAGTCTATAGCACCCGATCATCACGTGATGCTTGGACACGACGAACTTTCGCAACGGTGCATACTTGGGGAGAACACAGTTTTTATCTTGATCTTTAAGTGAGGAATCATCTTATAATGCTACCGTCGCGATCTAAGCATAATAAGATACATAAAAGGATAAACATCACATGCATATAACTTTATGTGACATGGTATAGCCAATCTTCGCGCAATGATCTCCATCTTGTGCGTTCCGGCATAATCTCCATCACTCCACCATGATTGCCTCCACCACGAATAGCAACTACAACTATTGCTAACTACTTAGCGATAAAGTAAAGCTATTACATGGCGTATAAGAAGTTGACACACAGATCATACACAATTATAAACACAACCATATGGCTCCTGCCGGTTGTGTACTCATCGACATGCAAGTCGTGAAACATTACAAAACATGATCATCGCATACAATATACACATCACATCTTGGGCCATACCATATCACAGAAAACACTCCCTGCAAAAACAAGTTAGACGCCTCTACTTTGTTGTTGCATGTTTTACGTGGCTTATGGGAGTAGATGATAAGAACGATTCTTACCTACGGAAAGCCACAACGGTGATATTATGGTTGCCAAACTCCGGTGTTAATCCCGTGACAACTATAGTGAGAGAAACTGACATCCACCAGCCGCATGTGTGGAACAAGCCACACGTCAAGTGCGGAGCCGGTCTCGTGAACGACGTCGCGTAAGGTTGGCCTGGACCGCTTCAATCTCACTATCCCGCGTCATAAGAAGAACACAAACAAGAGGCTTGCAACAGAAAACGTCAACGCAAGAACAACCATGTTGCGTTACTCGTGAAACACATCTACGCATAGATCTAGCTCGATACCATCAAGGGTTTCGGCATAGTAAATCAAAATTTTCTACGGATGCGAACAGAGGAAAGCCAAGATCTAATCTAGGAGATGCAATCAACGAGAGAGATTGGATTAGATCTTCATATCCTTGAAGATTCGCGACAGTGAACGTTCCTAACGTGGGTGATGTAGTCGTACTCGCTTCTCCTCCTCGCGATCCGATCCGATATAGCACCACAAGTGGCGGTGCCTCCGTGAGATGCACACGTGCAGCACCTCGACGTCTCCTCCTTCCTCGGACCAGCAAGTATGGTGGAGAGATAGATTGGATCTACAAAACGACGGCGTGATGTATATGGTGGAGAATTTCTGCTGCAGGGCTTCGCCTACAAACAGTCGTGAGGGAGAGAGGAAGGTAGCAAGGCTACTAGGGTTGGAGGCAAGGTGTAGGGGGGAGGGGCGCACCAGCCCTCTATTTATAGAGGGGGGGGGGGCGGCTAGCCCTTGCCCCTCTTCCAAGCCTTGGGCCGGCGGCCAAGGGAGGGAGGAGTGGGGGGCAAGGACTCTCCCTCCTTCTAGAAATTCTATCCCTAGTTTAAACGATTTAAACTCTCTAGGATCGGCTGGGCCCTATGGGGCCTTGTGCCCCTGGCCCAATGCGGCCAGGAAACTCCCTCATAGGCCCATGCCCCCTCCCGGAAGGTGGGGCCACGTTGGTCCCCTTCCGGAAGGTTCTAAAAGCTTCTGGTACAATACCGATTAACCCGAAACAATTCCGAACTCCAAAAACTGCACTGCCTTATATGAATCTTATTCTCCGGACCACTCCGGAACCTCTCGTGATGTCCCGGATCCCATCTGAGACTCCGAACAAAAACTCATAAACCAATTATCCAATCTATCCTAGCGTCGAGACACGTTAAGTGTGTGACCCTGCGGGTTCGAGAATATGCAGACATGATCTTCTATCAATAATCAACAGCGGGGTCTGGGCACCCATATTGACTCCCACACATTCATCGATGATCATATCGGATGAACCACGATGCCAGGATTCAATTAATCTCATATATATATTACCTTCGTCTCGCGATATTTTACTTGCCCGAGATTCGATCGTCGGTACCGTCATACCTAGTTCAATCTCATTCACAGCAAGTACTTTACTCGTTCCGTAATCCGATATCACTTTGTGATTAACTCCTTAACCACATGCTTGCAAGCGGTGTTGATATCAATTACCTAGTGGGCCCAAAGTATATCTCTCCGACTTGGGAGGGACAAATCCCATCTCGATACATACAACCCAATGTGATTTTTCCGATCACCTGAGAGACACCTTTATGATCACCCTCTCATAGGATGACGTTTGATGACCTCAAAGCTTTCTTCCGATACCAGGGAGTTGTATTATCTCATGGTCTAAGGAATACAATATTTGACATAGGAAAAGCTTCGCAAAGATGAACACGATGAAACGATCTAATTGCTTCGCTTAGTTTGGGTCTGTCCATCATATCATTCTCCAATGATATGATCTCATTATCAATTGACAACTCATGTCTTTGGTTAGGAAACCTTAACCATCATTGATCAATGAGCTAGTCCATAGAGGCGTACTAGGGACACGGTGTTGTTCACAAACCACACAAGTATTAAAGTTTCCGCTTAATACAATTCTAGCATGGAATATAAACTTTATCATGAACAAGAATTACAATAATAACATTTTTATTATTGCCTCTAGGGCATAATTCCAACAGAGGAGGATCCAGAAGAGGTGGAATTTGAGATTTCAAGTGATGACTCAGGAGAGGTGTACACTCCGCCGCCATGGTTGTACCGCGAACCGAAGCGTCAATGCATGACAGCAAGGACCTACCGCAACCTCTTCAAGGAGTAGATAGAAGTCCACCAATTAGTCCACGTTAGGCAAATTCGTTAGGATTAGTCTCGATCGATGTGAAGCTTAGTTCGTGTTAGTTTAAGAGTGTTTAGTTTCTTATTTGTGTACTCCAATATCCCAGGAATTATTTGTGCGAATTATATAAAAGAGTTATGGCAAGTTTGGTTACTATCTGTGTTGTTTTCGCTGCAGTTTTCTGCTGATACAACAGTACTGTACGATTTTTCATATTTTTATGGTAACTGGGAAAAATCTGAAAAAAATTGGGCTGTTGCAAAACTCTCTGTACTATATGTGCAAAAATCAGCTAAATTTTCTGACGAGTTTAAGTCAGGGGGAAAAATTCGTGAACGCTGCTGGACTGTTCTGGCAGATTGCTGTTTTGCTATTTAGTTGATCAACTGTTTAGTTAACCATTGCCAACTCTAGTAAAACTATTTCAGTAGGTATATACTGCTAGGATAACCCCTGGGACATTGCTGGATCACTTGTTTGTTGATGTGTTGCTTGCTTGTGATTGTCTGCTATTGTTTGTTGTTGATTGTTCATATGCATGGGTAGAATCCTATTATCGTAGTTGATTCTTTCTAAACTTACCTGTGCTGAACCGCAGATGCCTCCCCGCCGTCAACCCACTGAGTTGGAGCATCTCATGGCAGCTCAGGCACAGCTGACCCAAGTGATGACTCAGTTCATGGCAAATCAGAACAACAACAATGGAAACAATCAGCCTCAGGGAGATGCCTCACCAGATTTCTGAGGCTAAGGCCAGCTAAGTTCTCTACTGCAACGAAACCAATGGTTGCTCTCGACTGGTTGCGTTCAGTCAACAAGGATCTGGTAACTGTTGGATGCACTGATGCTGAGAAGGTGAGGTTTGCCGCTCACTTACTGGAGGGACCAACCGCTTATTGGTGGGACACTTTTCAGATCACCCACCCGCTGGACACTATGACTTGGGCAATGTTTGAGGAAGGTATCAGGACCAACCACATGTCTTCAGGAGTTCTGAGCCTGAAGAGGAAGGAGTTCTGCAACTTGCGCCAAACCAATCGCACCATGGCTGAGTACATTGAGGAGTTCAACAACCTGTCCCGTTATGCACCTGAGGATGTTGACACTGATGCAAAAAAGGAGGGAGAGATTCCTGGATGGCCTCAGTGATGAGCTTTCAGTACAGCTACTGGTGGTTTACTTCCCCACTTTCCAGGAGCTTATGTACAAGGCCAGGATCTTGGAAGGGAAGCACAATCAGGTGGAGAACCGCAAGAGAAAGAGTAACAATCACCACTCGGGTTCACATCACAAGTCTCGCACTTCATATGATGGGTACTCCAAGCATGGAGGAAGTGACCATGGGAGCCATGACCGCCACCACCATGGAGGCGATGGGCATCGTCATGACAACCACAGGAGCAGCCACCACAACCACAAGGGAGGACACTCTCACCACTCTGGAGGACACGGTGGACATGACCGCAACCGCGATCGTAGCTTTGTGAAGAAGGATCTGAGTGAGGTGACGTGCTTCAAGTGTAAACAGAAGGGACACTATGCTGACAACTGTCCGGAGAGGAAAGGACTGAAGCCAACCAACAAAGAGAAGGCCACAGTGAACCACATGAATGTGGAGGAGATCCCAGATGAGCCTGACCTTGTGATTGGTAAGTTCCCAATCAATACTTACCCAGCACTTATACTTTTCGATACTGGTGCATCGCATTCATTCATATCAAGGGCATTTGTGGATAAGTATAAGTTACCTACTGAGTCTATGAAAAGGGCTATTAGAGTGAGTTCACCTGGAGGAGATATGATAGCTAGCGTGGGATGCCGCGACTTAACTGTGAGGATTGGAACACACAACTTCATCGCACATTTGGTAGTGTTGGAATCACAGGGATTAGACGTTATTCTGGGTATGGATTGGATGTCTATGCATGGGGGACACATAGATTGTGCACAGCGAGCTGTTTCACTCAAAACCGCGGATGGTAAGAGGATTAGATTCAAGTCGGCCGTACGACCAGGAAGGTGTAAGTTGAATTCTCTTAAGGGGGTTAGCATGGATACTGTGCCAGTGATTAGGGATTACCCCGACGTGTTTCCGGAAGAGCTGCCAGGGATGCCACCTGACAGGGAAGTGGAGTTTCTTATCGACCTGATGCCGGGAACATGACCAATAGCAAAGAAACCATATAAGATGGATGTGGATGAGCTGAAGGAATTGAAGAAGCAGTTGAAAGAGCAGCTGGAAAAGGGATTCATTCAGCCTAGTTCGTCATCATGGGGAGCACCTGTTCTGTTTGTGGAGAAGAAGGATAGCAGCAAGAGATCAGTGGTGGACTATCGCTCGCTGAACGAGGTGACCATCAAGAACAAGTACCCTCTGCCGAACATAAATGATTTGTTTGATCAACTGGAAGGATCAAAGGTGTTCAGCAAGATTGATCTGCGATCAGGCTACTTTCAATTGAAGATCCGAGAGGAGGACGTACCAAAAACCGCCTTCACCACTAGGTATGGTTTATATGAGTATATGGTTATGTCTTTTGGACTAACGAATGCCCCGACATATTTCATGACCATGATGACCAAGGTATTTATGGAGTATTTGGACAAGTTCGTGGTGGTGTTTATTGATGACATACTAATATATTCCAAGGATGATGCTAAGCATGAGAAACATCTACGGCTGATTATGGAGAAACTGAGGGAGCACCAGCTGTATGCCAAATTCAGCAAGTGTGAATTCTGGCTTAACACCGTTGGGTTTCTTGGACACGTAGTGTCAGGAGAAGGAGTCGCTATTGATCCAAGCAAAGTGACTGCAGTAACTGAGTGGGAAGCACCCAAGAATGCAGGAGAGATACGAAGCTTTTTGGGACTTGCTGGATATTACATGAGGTTCATTGAAAACTTTTCCAAGATTGCTAAGCCGATGACTGAACTTCTGAAGAAGGAGAGGAAGTTTGAATGGTCGACGTGAAGATAGCTTTCGAGGCGAAGCGTCGACTAGTGACCGCCCAGTTCTATGTTTACGGATCTCGGAAGGATTTCAGTGTCTTGTGATGCTTCTCGATAGGGACTTGGGAGTGTCTTGATGCAAGATGGGAGAGGGTATCATATGCCGCGAAGCACTATCAAGCACACATACCCACCACACCACACCACTTGGAGTTAGCGCCAGGGGGTTCATTCAAGGTCTGAGGCATTACTTAATAGGAAAAAAAAAAGGATGTGTGTGTACCACCACCACAAGAGCAGTACATATTATTCACGTAAGTAATCGAGCAACACAACCACAATGAGAACACAATACCCACACACGACCACTAAGGGAGTTAGCGTTCATGTTCATGCGTGCGGGAGGTATTTACTTTAGGAAAAACACTGTCGTGTGTGACACCACACCACAAGAGCCACAAGTATTATTCAGCAGAAGTAACTGAACATGAGGCAAAGGAGATGGTTGGAGCTTATCAAGGACTATGATATGAATCTACAATACCACCCAGGAAAGGCCAATGTAGTAGCAGATGCTCTGAGACGGAAGGTTTATGCCAATGGATTGACAATTGGTGAATTGCCTGAGGATTTGTGCAAGAAATTCAAGGACCTTAGACTGGAAGTAGTGTCTGAAGGATACTTGACTACAATGGAAGTCCAACCGACGTTACAGGACAGGATCATGAAGGCTCAGGTAGGAGATAAGGAAATAGAGGAGATAAAGGAAAAGATGAAGGCGAATCGGGAAAAGGATATTCGTGAGGATGAGCATGGTACCTTGTGGTATGGAGATCGTTTGTGTGTGCCCAGCGACCCGGAGATAAGGGAGTTGATTCTGCAGGAGGCTCATAACTCGCCATACTCCATACATCCGGGCAACACAAAGATGTATATGGATTTGAAGAGCAGATTTTGGTGGAACAACATGAAGGGATATATCGCCAAGCATATTTCCCTATGCGATGTGTGCAGCCGAGTGAAGGCGGAACACCAGAAGCTAGCATGACTGCTACAGCCATTGCCTGTGCCGGATTGGAAGTGGGATAGAGTGGGAATGGACTTTATCACAGGATTGCCTAGGACCAGGTCAGGATATGACTCTATTTGGGTAGTGGTCGACCATTTGACCAAGGTAGCCCACTTTATACCGGTGAAGACGAACTATACGAGTGCAAAGTTGGCCAAGATTTACATGGACAGGATTTTGTGCCTACACGGAGTTCCCAAGAGTATCGTATCTGATAGAGGCACCCAATTTACCTCACACTTCTGGCGCCAGCTGCACGAGTCACTTGGTACTAGATTGGAGTTTAGCATAGCGTTTCACCCACAGACCGATGGACAGACCGAGAGGGTGAATCAGATTTTGGAGGACATGCTGAGAGCTTGCGCCTTGGCTCATGGCTCTAGTTGGGATGAGAATTTGCCGTATGCGGAGTTTTCCTACAACAACAGCTATCAAACCAGCATCAAGACGTCACCGTTCGATGTGTTGTATGGGAAACGGTGCCGACCACCATTGCTATGGGATGGAGTAGGGGAACGCCAGTTGTTTGGACCTGATTTGATCAAGGACGCTGAGGAGAAGGTTGCCTTGATTAGGGACAGGCTGAAGGTAGCACAATCAAGGCAGAAGAGCTACGCTGACGCCAAGCGCAAGGAAGTGGTGTATGAGATAGGTGATAGAGCATACCTCAGAGTATCGCCGCTTCGAGGAATCAAGAGATTTGGAATTAAGGGTAAGCTGGCACCTCGGTTTATTGGACCGTATCGGGTCTTAGCACGAAAAGGAGAAGTTGCTTATCAGTTGGAGTTGCCAGAGGCTCTGTTCGCTGTTCACAATGTGTTCCATGTATCCCAGCTGAAGAAGTGCCATCCGGAAATGGTGGATACACCATTGAGAGACACTGTACCGCTAGAGGATGTTCAACTTGAGAACGACTTGACCTATGAGGAGAAACCGGTCAAAATTCTGGAGACAGCAGAAAGGATTACCCGTACCAAAACGATCAGGTTTTGCAAGGTACAGTGGAGCCACCACACCGAAGAGGAAGCCACTTGGGAGCGTGAGGATGACATCCGAGAGGACTACCCATACCTATTTTCTAGCCGCGCCGAATCTCGAGGACGAGATTCATCTTAAGGGGGTTAGTCTTGTCACATCCCAAATTTTAGATTTGGTTCTGCATATCATTCATGTCATTGCATCATGCCTTTCCATACAAAACCGTCGATCGAAAAGA
The DNA here is from genome assembly GCA_030063025.1 of Avena longiglumis. Classification (NCBI taxonomy): domain Eukaryota; kingdom Viridiplantae; phylum Streptophyta; class Magnoliopsida; order Poales; family Poaceae; genus Avena; species Avena longiglumis. The sequence continues at coordinate 150,981,169 of CP125977.1, read as the reverse complement.
ATCGGCGGAACGCTTTTTTTCAAAACCCTTTTTGTTTTCTTCTACGAGGCTCCTGCGGGAGGCATTACAAGAACTAGTGTTGTCACCCTTGTATCCTAGTGGTTTCACTCGACCCCTGACCCTAGATTGTTCCCCTCGATTTTACAAAACCGTAGGAGCAAGAATCGCTCGATTCGGAGCTCGTACGGAAAAGTTATCGCCGTTTTATGAAAAGTTAGAAAAACGGGCCGAAAATAGGGCCGATTTTCCGAGTTCGTATCCAACCGCGACCGAATCAGACTAGGACCGCGCGGGGCCCACAAAAAGGCAGCCGCCACGCCGCCTGCCTCGCCGCGATCGCCCGCCACCTCCTCGAAACACGCGCCCGCCCCGGACCCGAGCCTTGCCACCCGATCTCCTCGATCGCGCGCCACCGCCTCCCTACCGCCTCGCCGCACCCGCTGCCTGTACTGCCGCCTCCGCCGCTCCGCCGACCCGCCTCTGCCGCCACCTCGCCCGCAGCACCCCACCTTTGCTCCATCCGCCGCCCGCCTCCTTCGCGCCATCTGCGCCGCTGCCGCCTTCGCTGCCGCCGCGCCGCTTTGCTTCGCCGCGCCGCGCTGCCGCTGCCGCCTGCTGCCGCTTGTCGCGATGCCCACGCAGCGCACACACGCACGCCGCGTCGCCTTGCGCCGCGCCCGCTCGTCCGTGTCGTGCCGCACCGCCGTCGCTGCCGCACGCGCCGTCGCCATCATGTTGACCGTGTTGATCTATCGCGCTGACCGTCTCCCTCCGCGCAGGAAAAACGCCGACGGCGGAACCAATCGCCGCCACCGTCCGGAGCTCGTCGCCGTCCGTTTCGCCGTTCGTCTCCGGTAAGCCTGCAGCCACCGTTAGATCTCAGATCAGCGGTTCAGATCAGCCGTTGACCGGTCAGACTCAGGCGTTGACCCTGCAGACGCCCAGTCAGTGCCCAGTCAGCAGACGCGTTGACCAGTCAAGAGACACAGTTGACTGGTTATTTTCGTTAATCGCTTTAGTTGACAGATTTCGGTAGAATCTTGTAAATTGCGTAGAAATTAAACCTCTTGGCCAAAAATTGCAAATACAATACGTGTAGATTCAGTGAGTCGTGTAGAATCTCGCTGTACCTTTGGTTCAGACTTTTGCAGCAAGTTTTAGTACAGTTTAATCAAACTAGTTAGTGGCCTTTTCGGAGTAATAAATTCATAGAAAAAAATCCGTAGCTCCAAAAATCGCGTGTGATATATCCCTGGATTAAGTGGAACGAGGGGAATCTCATCGTGAATTAAAAGATAGGCTTACAGTAAAAACTTCTGCAGAAACTATCTAGTGGCTTTCTGCAGTGTTTTAATTACTCGGGGAGTTTTATAATTCCTTTTTGAGTAATTCCAATTGGTACTGTTTCTAATCAGCGATGCCTATGCGGTAGAAATTTCCCAAGATTTTACAAACTTTATACTACCGCTAGTGAATTATTTGAGTTCTAGCTCTAGTTTTGAGCATTATTTTTTGCAGAATAGTTTTCCTAGCGCTAAAACTATTTTTAATGCATGCAATCAGTAGTATTCTTGATTAGGATTATGTGGTGCATCTGTAGCACCAATTCACTTTCCTTGCATACCTTCATGCATCATATTTGTTGCATATGCTTGTGGATTGTTTGTTTATGATTGCAATTGTATCGTGTAGATTGTGACGAGTGCAATGCTTGCTCGTGTGTGGATTGTTCTTCTGACCGCTACAACCAAGGAAAGTAAATGCTACTTTGTTCATGATATCGTCCTACTATTTTCAATGCATTTTCGGGTATTTTGTAGATGCATGTTTAGGATGATACTATCGCTATGCTATGTTCTATTATGTGGTAGGGCTTTCCTTGTAGATGAACCACCGTTGGTAGATGTGCTTAGCCATGCTATGTTGAATGAGGGATGGGTTACATCATTAAGACTTGTTTTCTAAAAGTATTGGTTTGTGAAAACTAAAACAACCTAATCAATGAATCTCCTGGGTGTGATGGGATTGATAATTTTTGGTGGTTTATTGCGGAAAGGCACCCAGGTATCAAGAGAGAATGATTGTCTTCTTTATTGTGTAGCTTACGTGTACAACCATGTGTCAATAATGGAACGAGCGGTTGGTTGGACTTAGTAGGATGTGGTAACTCGAACCCGCGTATCCAGAGATGTAGAATTTTGGTAGGTTGGACCGGTGCGCGTCGGGATTGGGGTGCTACTTACCGAACTGTCTCTTCTTGGACTTCTCCCTATCATCACCCAAAATGAGAGTGATGGTACGGGCTGGGCTGGCCAAGTCACAAGGGTAAAGTGTACTAACCCCTGCAGGGTGTATAATCTAATCGATTAGCCGTGTCCCCGGTTATGGACAACTGAGTTGCTTGATATTGATTCCATGACTTGTTTCTCGCTCATTCTAATTTCATAATTGTTTTAATATTGTGGGGTTAACTTAATTGGGATATTTTCAAATAAAATCAAAACTGTTTATGAGAGTAGGACAAAGTTATTTGCAAATGCTAGCCAGACACAGCTCCACTTGCCAAATATGCATGTAGATGTTAGTACTATTGTCTCTATTACTAGATCTACTTGCCATACATTCCATGTATTGACCCTTCGGGGCTGCTACGTTTCATGTTGCAGGTTATTCCGATTCTAAGTAATCGATATAGGCCACGGTACTCCACTCGGCACTTGTTCACTTGTGGGAAATTTGAAGAATGGAGGATTTACTTTATTTATGTTGCTACCTGAATAATTTGAGCTAGCCTTGGGCTAACCTTTTATTGTAATAATGGTACTCTGGATCTTCGTTATTCATGATACACGGATATTTTGCTATGTTATTCATCTTATTCTATTGTGGGCCAATGAACCGATCCAGGGATTGGCATGTCACATAGAAGCCTCGGTCTTTTCAGAACCGCGGTGTTACACATTTAGCAACTCTACTTTAGATGTTCTCCTTGATGTTCGAGAAATCAATCATCAAGTAAAGGACGGACCTCGGGTACAAAGGAAACCATAAGAACAACTCCTATAATCAAAATATAGAGTAAGCCTCATCAAGAGTGGTTGTTACTGATGAATCAAGAGAATATGACAAAAGGTCTTTCCGAATAAGTAGGTCAACCATTACATCAATCTTGTCATATTTTCAAAGAGACCTATTTCAAAACCTTGAGGGAAACCAACCATTATTGCTGCTTGAGATTCAGATTTGGTTAAATGGAATGATACTTCAGACTCAACATGTCCGAGTAGAAACTTTGCAACATTTAACATGTAGGGAAAGTTACTAGATTCTCAAGATATGGACTTTAGTGTAAAGCTCCAAAAGATGAGCTAGATTGCTAGACCCATGCATTAGCAACTTGTCAAAAGACAACTGCACACACATAAAGTACTAACAATAAAACACACATATGTCCTTAATGAAAGATAGATAACTCTACTTGAATCCACGGCGACATCTTTCAACAGTTGCACGTGAACTAGAGAAGGTTACTTCTAACCTCCAGAACACATACTTCAAGATGACTCGAGGATGGTTCTCGAAAGTTTCCAACATTAATGTCAATTGTTCCATATGAATCTTGTCTAGCATGGAAAAGATAAGGATGTCATTGATGGAATCAACAACAAACTTATAAAAACACTCTGAGAAGATGTACTCATATGTTGTGTGAACAAGGCAAGAATATTGGTCAGACCAAAGAACATGAAGATGCACTCAAGTGAAACATCACAAGAAGAACCAACATCAAGATAGTCCTTGGAACTGAGTTTGGTTTTACGATAACACAAATCAAATCAAAGTTGGGGGAAGATAACATATCCACAGAGGATATACTATCTTTCTTCATCATGAACAGAACTAGACATCCCTTTAAGAAGAAACAAAGTTATATAAAACTTTTGTCTTACAACTCTCCAAGTTGTTGTTTAAGCTCAACCAACTTGTTTAGGGGCATCCATTACAGATCCTTGGAGAAAGGATAAGTTCGAAGAACTTGCTTGCTCAAGAACTTGACAATGCAGTCATGTGGCAACATGGCGATACTTCTGGAAAGACGTCCAGAATATCACGAACCACCAATATGTCACTTAGTTCGAGAGGGAACTTGCTTGGTAAGGCAAGCAGACATAGTCTCAGAGCTTCGTCACAAGCCTAACTCTTTGACCGAAGAGAGTGCCAGAATAACGGACTTGGTAGCACAGTCAAGATTTGCTTAGTGATAGGTTTAACCAATCATGCCAAGAATGACACAAATGTCCTTTGAGTTCTAAAAAATAAAAAAATGCTAGAATCTCAGATGGCCACATTATTACGCACACGCATCACTCACGAGAACGAAAGCTCGAGGAAGGGTAAGTAAAAATGTGTAGAAGCATCACTTCATTAAGAGGTCATGAAACTCAGCATGACCTATTAGTATGAAAGAGTGTGAGACGTTAAGGTAGAACAGATGAAAGACAATCAATGCCTTTTGATCTGTAGATTACAACACTTTGACCTGATCCTAGATATGACGAGGTACTAGAGTTTGTATCTCCTGACATCCCGAAATGGTTTTTCATGACGGACCACAAGAGTATATTACATCGGAATACACCAATGCACAGTACTACTTGGCTACCAACTGGTAGATGTAGGTCGGAAAATAACAAGGGAAATGAACATGCTCAGTATAGAATCCCGAGATGTGGATGCATAGTCAACAATCTTCCGAAAACCAATGTAGAGAAGGGTAAGGTATGGCAGAGTCACGAGTATAGATGCGAGACTCTCGAGGAGTAATCTTGGCGTGATATATTTGGTCCCATTAAAGAACATCTGCCATTGCTAGTGGTAGGGGAAGTCCTTAATTGTCACAACTCAATCGCGACAAAGACCACAAGCTTGAAGGCTAGAATTGTAGTACCAGCCGTCCTGAGGTAATGTTGTTGGAGATATGCCCTAGAGGCAATAATAAATGTGGTTATTATTATATCTTTGTGTTTATGATAAATGTTTACATTCATGCTATAATAGTATTAACAAGGAAACATTGATACTTGTGTGATTTGTAAACTTAATTTGAAGTCCCTAGTATAGCCTCTATACTTCACTAGCTTGTTGGTTGATTAATGATTGTGGTTTCCCTATCATGAACATTGAGATGTTATCAACAACAAGATCATATCGTTAGGAGAATGATATGGTGGACATACTCCTATAGATAAGCGTAGCATAAAGATCAAGTCATTTCAATAGTTCAATTGCTATATGCTTTACGATACATAGTAACCTAATTCCTTCGACCATGAGATCATGCATATCACCTTTCGGATGGATGCTTTGATGACATCAAACACCACACCGTAATCGGGTGGCTATAAAGGTGGCATTGAGTGTTCGGAAAGTATTGGTTGAAACACATGGATCAAGAGGGATTTGTCCATCCATATGACGGATAGATATACTGGCCCTCTCGGTGGAATGTCATCCAATTAGCTTGCAAGCATGTGAGGCTCACAATGGATCACATATCACGGAACGAGAAAAGAGTACTTATCGGTAACGAGATTGAACTAGGTATGCAGAGATACAAGCGATCATAACCTCGGATAAGTAAACTATCGTGAGACAAAGGGAAATTGGTATCGTATGTAAGTGGTTCATTCGATCGCAAAGTAATCATAGAAATATGTGGGAGCCATATGAATTTCCAGATTCCTCTATTGGTTATTGTTCGGAGAAGTGTCTCGATCATGTCCGCATAATTCACGAACCGTAGGGAGACACACTTAAGGATTCGACGTTGTTTGGGTAGTTATGGTATTATGAGAAAGAGACCGAATGTTGTTCGGAGTCTCGGATGGGGTCCGGGATATCACGAGGTGATCCGGAATGGTCCGGATAATAAGATGCATATAAGGAAAGTCCCGTTTCGGAGTTCGGGAATGATTCCGGTGTTTTCATCGGGAATGTTCTAGAAGGTTCCGGAATGTCCGGCACTCCGGGGGGGAAGGGGTACATGAATGTGTCATTACATATTGGAATGATTGCATCATGTACTAAGTGTTCTTGCTGTTCCAAATAAAGGATTAAATTTAATCCTAAAACTGAAAAGTCAAATGGCCAGTTTGAAAGTCAAACGGCTAAAACAGGAAACTGTGGGAAACAAGCAAGAGGAGGTTGAAACCAACTTGGAGGAGGAGTCCCTCCTCTCCAAGCCGGCGCGCCACCCAAGGCCGACTTGGGAGGAGGACTCCTCCCTGGCCGCCCTCCCACCTATAAAAGGAGGCGGGCCTCCTCCTCTAGACACACAAGTTCCTATCCTCTAATCTAAATCCTAGCCCTAGACTCCGGTTTAGAGCCGCTTTGGTTTAGAGCTTCTAATTGCCCTAGCCTTTGGATTAGAGCCTTCTAATTGGTGTGTCTAAACCCTAGACCACTAATAGCTCTCTCTCATACTCCACCATACTCGCTCCGGCTTAAGGAGAAGCCCTGCGGGATCTCCCCTCTACTTCCGGTACCACGCCATTGTCTTCGGACCACCTCTTTGGAACAAGGAGAGGAAGGTCTTCGTCGAATGAACGTTTGACCGATCATGGAAGCGCCAGGAACGCATAGGCCGGAAGGATCGTCTACGATCTTGAGATCGGGAAAATCGACTACATCACCCACGAGAATCCGCTCTCGTTAAACGCTTTGGAATCTTCGAGGGTAAGTTATTCCATCGACTCGTTGCTACAATCTAGTAGATAGATCTTGGCTTGTTTGTTTGTATGCCATAGAAAATTTTTGTTTTCCATGCTACGAAACCCTATAGTGGTATCAGAGCCGTGTCTATATGTAGATCTGTTGCACGAGTAGAACACAATGGTCATTGTGGGTGTTGATGCTTTTATTGTCGATTGCTTCTTGTGTACTTTGCATCTTGCAGTATGTTGGGATGAAGCGGCCCGGGCTAACATTACATGACATCGTTCATGAGACTTGCTCCACGCTTGACATGCAACTTGTATTGCATAAGTGGCTTTGCGGGTGCCTGTTTCTCCTAGCATAGTTAAGATCCAATTTACAACGGGTGATCAACAATGCTAGTATCAATGTTGTGGTTCTTGTTCGTAAGTTAGAACGACACTTATTGAAAAGCCCCAAACCACGTAAAATATGCAAAGAAAGTAGAGGCGTCTAACTTTTTTTTGCAGGGGTGTGCAGTGTGATGATATGGCCATGATTGTGATTATATTTGATGTATGCAATGTTCCTTATTGTAAGTTGGCAACCGGCTGGAGCCATATGGTTGTCTTTAATTTATGTTAAGACCCGCGTGTCTATTCAAAGTAGTTGTAATAGTTGAAGCCGGTGGACGAAAACCATGGAGAAGCATCATTGACCTTGATGCAATGCCGGTGATGATGGAGATCATGTTCATGCTTGAAGATGGAGATCGGAAGCACAAAGAAGAAAGGCCATATCATATCACATATTATTGAATTGCATGTTATGTTAATCCTTTATGCATCTTGTATTGCTTAGTAGACGACGGTAGCATTATAAGATGATCCCTCATGCACATGAATTTCAAGTCATAATGTGTTCACCCTTAGTTAGAACCGTTGCTAAAGCTTGTTGTTTCGAAGCACCACGTGATGATCGGGTGTGTTAGATTCTGCAAGTGTATACAACGTGAGCAAGCCAGATTTGCTCATGCGGAAACTAAGGTTTGATCTTGACGAGCCTAGCATGTACAGACATGGTCTCGGAACACGGATCACCGAAAGGTAAAGCATGAATCATATAGTATATATGATGAACATGACGATTGTTCGCCATTGAAACTATATCAACTCTCGTGATGATCGGTGTTGATGTAGTGGATTTGGTTCATGTGATCACTAAAACAATGTGAGGGATGTTGTTTTGAGTGGGAGTTCACCTAGTTTAATTTCATCATTAATTTGAACTCAAAATTTGTCATAAACTTAGTCTAAACTATTGCAAATATGTTGTAGATCAATGGCAGCCCCTACCATCAATTTTAATGCGTTCCTAGAGAAAGAAAGGTTGAAAAACAATGGAAGCAACTTCGCGGATTGGTTCCGCAATTTGAGGATTGTCCTCACAGCTGGTAATTTGACCTATGTCTTTGGACGCCTTGCTTGGGTGACCCACTGCAGTGATGCTCCCGATGAAGTAAAGAATGTTTACCTCGCTCGGAAGAATCAGTACTCCATAGTTCAGTGTGCTATCTTGTATGGTTTGGAATCGGAGCTGCAGAAAAGGTTTGAAGAGTCAGACCCATATGATATTTTCGAGGATCTCAAATTGATTTTTGAGACTCATGCGGCAATTGAAAGCTATGAGGCTTCTGAAAAGTTCTTTAACTGCAAGATGGAAGAAGGCAGCTCCGTCAGTGAGCATGTGCTTAAGATGTGCAGACGCAAACAAACTTCAAAGCTTGGGTATAGTGATTCCTAATGCTTTGGGGATTTACCGTGTCCTCCAATCACTACCACCAAGTTACAAGAACTTTGTGATGAACTACAACATGCAGAACATGAACAAGACGTTACCAGAACTCTTTGCCATGTTGAAATCTGCAGTGGAGATAAAGAAAGAGCACCAAGTGTTGTTGGTCAATAAGACCACCAAATTCAAGAAAGGCAAGTCTAAGCGAAGGGACACTTCAAGAAGGGTGGTAAGAAAGTTGCCACCCGTGAAGAAGACCAAAGCTGGACCAAGCACGATCTTGAGTGCTTTACTACAAGGGAGAAGGTCACTGGAAGCGGAATTGCCCAAAGTACTTGGCGGATCTGAAGAACGGCAACATCAAGAAGAAAGGTATATCTGATATACATGTTATTGATTTGTATCTCACTAGTACTCGTAGTAGTGCCTGGGTATTTTATACTGGTTCGGTTGCTCATATTTGTAACTCGAAACAGGTTCTGCAGAATAAACGGAAGCTAGTGAAGAACGAGGTGACGATGCACGTGGGAAACGGATCAAAGGTTGATGTGATCGCGGTCGGCACGCTACCCCTTCATCTACCATCGGGATTAGTTTTATACTTAAATAATTATTATTTAGTGCCTGTGTTGAGCATGAACATTATATCGGGATCTTGTTTATTGCGATATGGTTACTTGTTTAAGTCAGAGAATAATGGTTGTTCGATTTATATGAGTAATATGTTTTATGCACATGCACCTTTGATAGATGGTCTATTCTTATTGAATCTCGATAGTGGAAATACACATATCAACAACATTGAGGCTAAATGTTTGAAATCAAGCGATAATTCGACCTATATGTGGCACTTTCGTCTTGGTCACATTGGAGTGAAGCGTATGAAGAAACTCCATTCCGATGGACTTCTTGAATCACTTGATTTTGAATCACTTGAAAGATGCGAAGCATGTCAGATGGGAAAAATGACTAAGACTCCATTTTCTGGTATGATGCAGCGAGCTACGGACTTATTGGAAATCATACATACCGATGTGTGTGGTCCAATGAGTGTAGCATCGCGCGGTGGTTATCGTTATGTTCTTACCTTCACGGATGACTTGAGTAGATATGGGTATATCTATTTCATGAAACATAAGTCCGAAACTTTCGAGAAGTTTAAGGAGTTTCAAAGTGAGGTAGAGAATCAACGTAACAAGAAGATTAAATTTCTGCGTTCTGATCGTGGAGGTGAATATCTAAGTTACGAGTTTGGCGAGCATTTGAAGAAATGCGGAATACTTTCACAGTTGACACCGCCGGGAACACCACAGCGTAATGGTGTGTCCGAACGTCGTAATCGAACTCTTTTAGATATGGTTCGTTCTATGATGTCACTTACAGATTTACCGCTATCATTTTGGGGTTATGCATTAGAAACAGCCGCATTCACTTTAAATAGGGCACCGTCTAAATCCGTTGAAACGACACCGTATGAATTATGGTTTGGGAAGAAACCTAGATTGTCGTTCCTTAAAGTTTGGGGATGCGAAGCCTATGTAAAGAAGTTACAGCCAGACAAGCTTGAACCCAAAGCGGAAAAATGCGTCTTCATAGGATACCCGAAGGAAACTATTGGGTATACCTTCTATCATAGATCCGAAGGCAAAATCTTCGTTGCCAAGAATGGATCCTTTCTAGAGAAGGAATTTCTCTCGAAAGAAGTGACTGGAAGGAAAGTAGAACTCGACGAGGTTGTCGAACCTTCACTCGAAATTGCGAGTAGCGCAGCACCGGAAGAAGTTCCTGTGGTGCCTGCACCAATAAGAGAGGAAGCTAATGATGGTGATCATGAAACTTCGATTGAAGTTACTACAAAGCCTCGGAGGTCAACGAGAACTCGTACCACTCCAGATTGGTATGATCCCGTTATGAGTGTCATGTTGGTGGACAACACCGATGACCCCGGGACATATGAGGAAGCGATGATGAGCCCAGATTCCAATAAATGGCAAGAAGCCATGAAATCCGAGATTGGATCCATGTACGAAAACCAAGTATGGACTTTGATGGACTTACCGGATGGCCGAAAGGCTGTCGAGAACAAATGGATTTTCAAGAAGAAAACAGATGCTGATGGTAATGTTACTGTCTATAAAAGCTCAACTTGTCGCAAAAGGGTTTCGACAAATTCAAGGAGTTGACTATGATGAGACTTTCTCACCAGTAGCGAAGCTAATGTCTGTGAGGATTATGTTAGCAATCGCTGCATATTATGATTATGAGATATGGCAGATGGATGTCAAAACAGCATTCCTCAATGGAGATATTGATGAAGAGTTGTGTATGATGCAACCCAAAGGTTTTGTCGATCCTAAAGATTCTAACAAGGTATGTAAACTTCAACGGTCCATCTATGGATTGAAACAAGCATCCCGAAGTTGGAATCAAGTTTTGATAAGGTGATCAAAAGTTTTGGTTTTATACAAACTTATGGAGAAGCTTGTATTTACAAGAAAGTGAGTGGGAGCTCTGTAGCATTCTTAATACTATATGTGGATGACATATTGTTGATTGGGAATGATGTAGACCTTCTTAATAGTGTCAAGGAATATTTGAATAATAGTTTTTCAATGAAGGATCTTGGCGAAGCAGCTTACATATTAGGCATAAAGATTTATAGAGATAGATCGAAACGCCAAATATCATTGTCACAGAGTACATATTTGGACAAAGTTCTAAAAAGGTTTGGAATGGAAGAAAGCAAGAAAGGGTTCTTGCCCATGTTGCAATACGACCTTGAGTAAAACTCAAAGTCCGACATCGTGAGAAGATAGAGAAAGGATGAGTAAGACTCCCTATGCCTCACCATAGGATCTCTAATGTATGCCATGCTATGTACTAGACCCGACATTGCATATCTCGTTAGTTTAACTAGCAGATATCAAAGTGATCCAGAGTGGATCATTGGACAATGATCAAAAACATCCTTAAGTACTTGAGAAGAACTAAGGATATGGTTCTTTCTTATGGAGGTGATGAACAGCTCGTTGTTATGATACCGATGCTAGTTGGAACACCGATCCGGATGATTCTAAATCACAACTGGATACATATTTATTTTGAATGGTGCAGTTAATGGAGGAGTGCAAAGCAAAGCGTTGTGGCGAGATCTTCAACTGAATCGGAATACATGGCTTTGGAGGCTTCACAAGAAGCGATATGGATGAAAGAGTTCATTACAGAGCTGGGTGTGGTTCCTAGTGCTGGACCCAATGTCTATCATCTTGTGATAACATGGGCGCCATAGCCAATGCGCAAGAACCAAGGTCACACAAGAAGTCAAGCATATCAAGCTGCGTTTTCACGCTATTCGAGAACATATCCAGGATGGGGATATAAAGATTTGCAAAGTACACACAGATCTGAATGTGGCGGATCCGTTGACTAAACCTCTCCCGAGGGCAAAACATGACCAACACCAAACTGCCATGGGTGTTCGGTATATTACCATGTAATCTAGATTAGATGACTCTAGTGCAAGTGGGAGACTGTTGGAGATATGCCCTAGAGGCAATAATAAATGTGGTTATTATTATATCTTTGTGTTTATGATAAATGTTTACATTCATGCTATAATAGTATTAACAAGGAAACATTGATACTTGTGTGATTTGTCAACTTAATTTGAAGTCCCTAGTATAGCCTCTATACTTCACTAGCTTGTTGGTTGATTAATGATTGTGGTTTCCCTATCATGAACATTGAGATGTTATCAACAACAAGATCATATCGTTAGGAGAATGATATGGTGGACATACTCCTATAGATAAGCGTAGCATAAAGATCAAGTCATTTCAATAGTTTAATTGCTATATGCTTTCTGATACATAGTAACCTAATTCCTTCGACCATGAGATCATGCATATCACCTTTACCGGATGGATGCTTTGATGACATCAAACACCACACCGTAACTGGGTGGCTATAAAGGTGGCATTGAGTGTTCGGAAAGTATTGGTTGAAACACATGGATCAAGAGGGATTTGTCCATCCATATGATGATAGATATACTCTGGGCCCTCTCGGTGGAATGTCATCCAATTAGCTTGCAAGCATGTGACTGGCTCACAAGGGATCACATATCACGGAACGAGAAAAGAGTGCTTATCGAACGAGGTTGAACTAGGTATGCGAGATACCGACGATCATAACCTCGGATAAGTAAACTATCGTGAGACAAAGGTAAATTGGTATCGTATGTAAGTGGTTCATTCGATCGCAAAGTAATCGTAGAAATATGTGGGAGCCATATGAATTTCCAGATTCCTCTATTGGTTATTGTTCGGAGAAGTGTCTCGATCATGTCCGCATAATTCACGAACCGTAGGGAGACACACTTAAGGATTCGACGTTGTTTGAGTAGTTATGGTATTATGAGAAAGAGACCGAATGTTGTTCGGAGTCTCGGATGGGATCCGGATATCACGAGGTGATCCGGAATGGTCCGGAGAATAAGATTCATATAAGGAAAGTCCTGCTTTGAGTTCGGGAATGATTCCTGTTTTCATCGGGAATGTTCTAGAAGGTTCCTAATGTCCGGCACTGGGGAAGGGGTACATGAATGTGTCATTACATATTGGAATGATTGCATCATGTACTAAGTGTTCTTGCTGTTCCAAATAAAGGATTAAATTGAATCCTAAAACTGAAAAGTCAAATGGCCGCTTTTAAGTCAAACGGCTAAAACAGAAACTGTGGGAAACAAGCAAGAGGAGGTTGAAACCAACTTGGAGGAGGAGTCCTCCTCCAAGCCGGGCGCCACCCAAGGCCGACTTGGGAGGGACTCCTCCCTTGGCCGCCCTCCCACCTATAAAAGGAGGGGCAGGGCCTCCTCCTCTAGACACACAAGTTCCTATCCTCTAATCTAAATCCTAGCCCTAGACTTCGGTTTAGAGCCGCTTTGGTTTAGAGCTTCTAATTGCCCTAGCCTTCGGATTAGAGCCTTCTAATTGGTGTGTCTAAACCCTAGACCACTAATAGCTCTCTCATACTCCACCATACTCGCTCCGGCTTAAGGCGAAGCCCTGCGGGATCTCCCCTCTACTTCCGGTACCACGTCGTTGTGCTGCCGGAATCGCGAGGAGAGTGCTACAACCTCCGCTGCCTGCTGGAACAAGGGAGTGGAAGGTCTTCGTCGAAAATCAACGTGACCGATCATGGAAGCTCTGCCGGAACCCAGCGCCGGAAGGATCGTCTACACGATCTTGAGATCGGGAAGAGTACGACTACATCACCCACGAGAATCCGCTCTCGTTAAACGCTTTTGAATCTTCGAGGGTAAGTTATTCCATCGACTCGTTGCTACAATCTAGTAGATAGATCTTGGCTTGTTTGTTTGTATGCGATAGAAAATTTTTGTTTTCCATGCTACGAAACCCTACAAATGTGTGAGCATTAACAATAGGGGTCAAAGGGGTGGATCTTGGGTTAAAGGTCAGCTTCATGTACAAGATTGTTGTGGCATCCCGCAAAACCACTGCTAGAAAATCGCGTTGTTTTTGTGCACTGCATCATCATGACCGCGTGCTCATGTCATCATGCCACATTGGATTTGAGCATCGTCACCATCATGCATATTAATTTGCCTAAAAACTATTTGCGAAAGACAATCGTTTTCTAAAATTTACCTCCTTCTATTTCAAATTAAACCCCCGGACGCTTCCGGATACTTTTGTTTGTCTAAAATCTATTTATACAAGCTTATTGCAAAAGTTAAATAAAAATTATATTATTTTGGTGGGGCAGTCGAACGGGCCGAATGACCCGAACGACCACCCCAGAAAAATACAAACGGTCCACCCATAAACCCTTTTACACCCATTCCTAGTCTAACCACCCCCCAGCCACATCACCTCGACCACTCAGATCATGCCACCTCACCTCCTCCCTCTCCCTTACCCACTCACACGCCGCCACGTCACTCAACCTCCTCTCTCTCCTCTCAACCCTCCCTCCCTCCGGTCCGCTGCAGCGTGCAGAGCTGCCCCCTCGTCGCCTGCAGCACCGCCCGTCCGGCTCCACCGCCCGCTCCGCGCGCCTCCCGCCTCGCCTGGCTCCGGCTGCCCGCCACCCTCCGCCAGAGCCCGCACCGCCGCCCAAGACAAGCCATCCCGCGCCTCCTCCGCCAGCCGCGTGCTCCTCCTCGCCGCCGGGCGGCCCGCCCGCCGCCGCTGACCACCCCGCTGCCCGCATCTCCGCCCGTGGCCTCCTCCACCGGTCCCGAGCTCGCTGGCCCGCAGTACCTGGCCGCTGCCGCCGTCCTCGGTGCTGGCCCGCAACGAAGCCGCCAAGATCCTCGTCGCTGGTTCGTCAGTGCCGCCACCTCGCCTCCTGAACGCCGGCGTTCCCGCCGCCTCTGCCTCCGCATGTCCGTGCCCTGCCCCCTGCCGGCTGCAAGACCACCTCCTCGGGGATCTCCTGGGCTGCTGCCTCGCTCGCAGGTCCACGGAGGCCAGATTCGTTCGACGCCATCAAGTCCCCGTACCCCAAAGGTGCTTGAAGAATCGCGGACAAGAACCCCCTCTCGGACCATCAAGCACTCCTACTTGGACATGAGACCGATCGTCGGATTAGAAGGCGCCAAGTGTGCCGGCATGGATCCTCAGGATCTCCGTCGTGGAACCGAAGCCGAGAACCCCGTCAAAACACCAAGACCCGTGGAATTGCCAAGTCCTTCCTCTCGGAACCAAAGGACGCCAAGACCCGCGGTACCGGAAGGGCGACACCAGACCGAAGCGTCAAGACCTCCTTCATGGAACGCCAAGATCTTCTCGACATCAGGGCCTTCGATATGGTTCCAACAAGATCGCCACACGGACGCGAACTCCAAGACCCTAAGGCCCCGAACCGAAGCCCGATCCGAAGCTCCAAGGCCTTCAACAGGGAATCGACAAGATCACCGCGGAACTCCAAGGTCTACTTCGAAGTTTGCCGAACGCCGAGATCTTCAATCGGAGCCGGGGACACCGAGACCCCGATGCGACAAGTACTTCATCCCGAATGCCACGACCGTCGACATGACCCGAAGACCGCGAATGCGACAAGAACGACACCAAACCAAGTCCTTCCCGGAGTCCGAGCACGATCCCGTCGGAACCCAGATCCGTACCCTGAGACCGAACCCCGAACCCCGGAACCCCAAGACCGTCGAGACCCCTCAATGTGTGACCCTTATCCGAACCCTTATTTTTATAAATGCTAAACATAAACCCTGTTGCATATTAACTTGTCATACTTGCATGCATCCTTGTCTTGTGGTTTGGGGGGCCTTATGCCGATTCACCTAATAATTGAATATGGGGCCCATATGCGAGCAAATCTAGTCTTATATTGGCCTCATTTAAATTTGTGTAGTGAACCCGGTGCTATCTTTTGCCATGCTAACACAACATTTAATTTGCGGGGTAGATAAATAACATGAACCACCTAATTAATGTCGGGACCCCGGTTCCACTTAATATTGACCTAATCGCATCGCACCTTTGCCATGTCATACATCATACATGCATCATGCCGATCTTCTGCCGTTGTATTAAATATTGCATCCGGTGTTTATTCTAGCGTTTTGCTTCTTCGCGGATAAGGCCGATGAGTTGATGTGAGCTTCGCCCCGATCTTCGGTTGAACCCTTCGACAATGTTTTCAGGCGAGCATCTCCCCCTTTCTACCCATCTTACTTTTATAGTATTTATTCCCTCCTGTTGATCTATTGCTATCTGTGTTGCGATGCTCTAGTTTCCGTACCCGTGATATCCCTTGCAGCCCTATATTGCCTTGGACACATCCTATTACCTGTTGTTTGGTAGATAGTTGGACTTGCGTGCCGTAGTCGCTTGCTCAAGTGCTGTTGCGTGTCGTCAAGTACCACAGTTGTTGGAGAATTGCCGCATGTTCAATGTTGGAGAAGACCATGGTTTTACTTTTCGTTCACTTTAATTACTGTTTAACAACTAAAATTGAAGTAAGTAAGCAGAGGCATCGGTGGGTGATAGATAATGTTGGTTTCCGACCGCCCACTTGTGTCCCGTAGGACCCTGAGTTCTTGACACCTGTTCCGAGATCGAGCGCGCTAACCACAGGTGGGGAGATATGGGCCCCCCATTGATTATTACCTGATTTCAAAGTATTGTACTGGGGGCCACAAACTAGTTTGAGGTTTTATTTACTATCCTGTACTTATGCCATGCTTTACTGCTTTATTACGTTTGTGCGAGGAGCACACTGTACTGTTTAGGAAGCGGAGTGTTTTCGCGGTATCGACAGTCCCCGTTTGGGGATTTGCTGTCGTTTACAGCCACTGACGCAAACCCTAAGTCCGTCTCGAAGACCGGCCGACTTCGTTGCGGGTTCGACTTGGTGGGGTGGCCCCCATGTACTTGCTTTGGGTCTGGGAACGTCGTGACTTAGGCCCCGCCGACATACCGATGGGTGTATGTTAACTGATCTGGCAAAAAGGGTCGAAGTGCCTGTGGATACTTTGGTGCACCCCTGCAGGGTTAAATCTTTTCGAGAAGCCGTGTCCGCGGTTATGGACGACTTGGAGCACAGTGCTTGATCATAGACAACTATAACTAAAGTTTACTGTTATAAATTGACTTGGCCCCGATATGACTAGTAATCAGCTTCACTACAACGGAATGGCTAAGTAAAAGTACCAACAAGCTTTGGGTTTTGGGTTATCTCATGCTAATTGTATCCGACTAGTAAGTGATGCCACTATAACGGAATGATTAACTAAAAGTACCCACGCTTACTTTATCGGGATGATTATCTAAACTCGACTAGTAAAGTGCCGCAACTATAATCGAATAAGTAAAGCGCCAACGGTGTGAGTTCCTCGGTTGACTTCCTCGTTTGGTCTCGAGGGGGAAACGCCAGGATGGGTTTGTTTGATGATAGTATCAGGTTGGATCCGAATAGGTCTTTCTTACCCCTCTCTGATAGTCGCCAGTTGTATCGAGTCTCTATAGGTTGTTTAGCGCATGTTGCCGCTGCCGCTTCAGTCCACCATACCTATATAGGCGGACCGCCAATTCTAGCCTGCCGTAATCGGCCTCGATCGACGCTCCTTCTTTTTCCTTTGCCCTTTGTCGGACCCTTTTATTTAAGCGGGTTTGAGATCGGCGTCGTAGGTGGTTACCCTTCCGCTTGGCTCGGGGTTA
The DNA here is from genome assembly GCA_030063025.1 of Avena longiglumis. Lineage (NCBI taxonomy): Eukaryota > Viridiplantae > Streptophyta > Magnoliopsida > Poales > Poaceae > Avena > Avena longiglumis. Next base: position 150,963,479 of record CP125977.1, on the reverse strand, counting down.
TGGACGCCATTGGTTATTCTTCAGGGCTCTTATCCCCATTTGCATCTTGTCCGTAGTCGGACGCTCTGTCATTTTCAAGGTGATTTGGATCTTTGTATATTATATCTGTATTCTTGACTCTTTGAGTCGCTGTTGTATATATATCTGCTCAAGGGTCCCATCGAGGACTTGTGTAATGTTATTACTGCTTTTCCACCCGCACGAAGTGCTGTGGGCACCTTTGAATCGTTTCTATGTGGGTTTGAGTTTCGCTAAAACTTGCATAGGGCCGATTCTCGAGGGTGTTACAGAGTGGTATCGAGCTCAGCTGATGATACCCCACAAGTCCAGCCTGTAGGATAACCTAGCTAACGGCCGAAGTAGAGTGTCAAAACTATTTTTGCAAAATCGGTTGGATAGTTCTGATTAGGTCTGATTTTACTCCTTATCCCTCTGCTATTCTCCTCTCACCTCTACGTATTTTGAATCCGCTCTCTTTCCTCTCTCCGAGTCCAGGATTTCTCGTGGTCGGGTTTCCGTCGTACCTTCAGGGTTTCGCTTCCTTCTTTGATAACGGTGTTGCTTCATCTGGTCTTCATGCTATCCGAGGAATCCTCCGTCTGGTGGACTTCTCTTGTTCCTTCTCGTGCCTTCCGGTGTTTTCCGACGCGACGACATCATCTACGCCAGATCCGATGCAGAGTCTGCATCACTCCGTTGTTCCGAACCTCGCTTGTCGAGATCTTCAGTCTGAATCCTAAGGGTTGGTTGCATAATCTATCTGTTCGTGTACAGGGTAATGCTTTGAGTGCGGGAAGGAGTCGCGACCATACCACTACTCTTATCATTTGCTTTTGTATATGGAATGGTGGATCGATGCAATTTTACTCCTTCCATGGAAGTTAGAGGTGGCCTTACCTTTAACTTCGTCCGTTGTTTTCCGGAGTGTTCTCTTGATGAACAGGATCAACGATCTCTTGTTAATGGTGTCGCGAGGATCTACACGAAGCCAGAAGACGCAGATCACCGACCTTCCTTCCGGTACCATGAGGCGGATCTCGAGGGCGAGATCCCTTGTTAGTGGTGTCGAATTGTGGCATCCCGCAAAACCACTGCTAGAAAATCGCGTTGTTTTTGTGCACTGCATCATCATGACCGCGTGCTCATGTCATCATGCCACATTGCATTTGAGCATCGTCACCATCATGCATATTAATTTGCCTAAAAACTATTTGCGAAAGACAATTGTTTTCTAAAATTTACCTCCTTCTATTTCAAATTAAACCCCCGGACGCTTCCGGATACTTTTGTTTGTCTAAAATCTATTTATACAAGCTTATTGCAAAAGTTAAATAAAAATTATATTATTTTGGTGGGGCAGTCGAACGGGCCGAATGACCCGAACGACCACCCCAGAAAAATACAAACGGTCCACCCATAAACCCTTTTACACCCAGTCCTAGTCTAACCACCCCCCAGCCACATCACCTCGACCACGCAGATCGTGCCACCTCACCTCCTCCCTCTCCCTTACCCACACGCCCGCCACGCCACTCAACCTCCTCTCTCCTCTCAACCCTCCCTCTCCCCGCCACAGGTTCTAGAGCCCGTGACCGCCCTCCCTCGCCGCCTCAGCGCCGTCTGCTCACCGCCGCTCCGCGGCCACGCTGCCCGCGCCCGCCCGTCTCAGTGAGCTCCGCGCGCGCCCGCCGCCTCGCCGAGCGCACCCGCCGCTTCACGAGAGCCATCCCGCCGCCTCCTCCGTCGCCAGCCGCCGGTGCTCCTCCTCTCGCGGCAAGGCCAAGGCCGCCCGCCGCCACCACCCCAGGCTGCCCGCATCTCCACCCGTGGCCTCCACCGGTCCCGAGCTCGCCGCCGCCAAGTCCCGCAAGTCCTCGCCGCCGCGCCGTCGGCCTCCGTGCCCGCTGACCGCGAGCCGCCAAGATCCTCGTCGCCGTCGTCGCTGCCGCCACTCGCTCGACGCCCGGCATTCCCGACGCCTCGCCGCATGTCCGTGCTCGCCCTGCCGCTGCAAGACCACCTCCTCGGGGATCTCACTGGCTGCTCGCCGCAGTCCACGGAGGCCGATTCCTTCGACGCCATCAAGTCCCCAGACTCAAGGTGCTCAAGAATCGCGGACAAGAACCCCTCTCGGACCATCAAGCACTCCTACTTGGACATGAGACCGATCGTCCGGATTAGAAGGCGCCAAGTGTGCGGCATGGATCCTCGGATCTCCGTGGAACCGAAGCCGAGAACCCCGTCAAAACACCAAGACCCGTGGAACTGCCAAGTCCTTCCTCTCGGAACCAAAGGACGCCAAGACCCGCGGTACCGGAAGGGCGACACCAGACCGAAGCGTCAAGACCTCCTTCATGGAACGCCAAGATCTTCTCGACATCGTGGCCTTCGATATGGTTCCAACAAGATCGCCACCGACGCGAACTCCAAGACCCTAAGGCCCGAACCGAAGCCCGATCCAAGCTCCAAGGCCTTCAACAGGAATCGACAAGATCACCGCGAACTCAAGGTCTACCGAAGTTTGCCGAACGCTGAGATCTTCAATCGGAGCCGGGGACACCGAGACCCCGATGCGACAAGTACTTCATCCCGAATGCCACGACCGTCGACATGACCCGAAGACCGCGAATGCGACAAGAACGACACCAAACCAAGTCCTTCCCGGAGTCCGAGCACGATCCCGTCGGAACCCAGATCCGTACCCTGAGACCGAACCCCGAACCCCGGAACCCCAAGACCGTCGAGACCCCTCAATGTGTGACCCTTATCCGAACCCTTATTTTTATAAATGCTAAACATAAACCCTGTTGCATATTAACTTGTCATACTTGCATGCATCCTTGTCTTGTGGTTTGGGGTCCTTATGCCGATTCACCTAATAATTGAATATGGGGCCCATATGCGAGCAAATCTAGTCTTATATTGGCCTCATTTAAATTTGTGTAGTGAACCCGGTGCTATCTTTTGCCATGCTAACACAACATTTAATTTGCGGGGTAGATAAATAACATGAACCACCTAATTAATGTCGGGACCCCAGTTCCACTTAATATTGACCTAATCGCATCGCACCTTTGCCATGTCATACATCATACATGCATCATGCCGATCTTCTGCCGTTGTATTAAATATTGCATCCGGTGTTTATTCTAGCGTTTTGCTTCTTCGCGGATAAGGCCGATGAGTTGATGTGAGCTCACCGATCTTCGGTTGGTTGAACCCTTCGACAATGTTTTCAGGCGAGCATCTCCCCCTTTCTACCCATCTTACTTTTATAGTATTTATTCCCTCCTGTTGATCTATTGCTATCTGTGTTGTGATGCTCTAGTTTCTGTACCCGTGATATCCCTTGCAGCCCTATATTGCCTTGGACACATCCTATTACCTGTTGTTTGGTAGATAGTTGGACTTGCGTGCCGTAGTCGCTTGCTCAAGTGCTGTTGCGTGTCGTCAAGTACCTCAGTTGTTGGAGAATTGCCGCATGTTCAATGTTGGAGAAGACCATGGTTTTACTTTTCGTTCACTTTAATTACTGTTTAACAACTAAAATTGAAGTAAGTAAGCAGAGGCATCGGTGGGTGATAGATAATGTTGGTTTCCGACTGCCCACTTGTGTCTCGTAGGACCCCGAGTTCTTGACACCTGTTCCGAGATCGAGCGCTAACCACGTGTGGGGAGATATGGGCCCCCATTGATTATTACCTGATTTCAAAGTATTGTACTGGGGGCCACAAACTAGTTTGAGGTTTTATTTACTATCCTGTACTTATGCCATGCTTTACTGCTTTATTACGTTTGTGCGAGGAGCACACTGTACTGTTTAGGAAGCGGAGTGTAGCGGTATCGGCAGCCCCGTTTGGGATTCTTTGTCATTTACAGCCACCGACAAACCCTAAGTCCGTCTCGAAGACCGCCGACTTCGCTATGGGTTCGACTTGGTGGGGTGGCCCCATGTACTTGCTTTGTGCAGGAACGCCGTCGTGACTTAGGCCCCGCGACATACCGATGGGTGTATGTTAACCGATCCGCAAAAGGGTCGAAGTGCCTGTGGATACTTTGGTGCACCCCTGCAGGGTTAAATCTTTTCGAGAAGCCGTGTCCGCGGTTATGGACGACTTGGAGCACAGTGCTTGATCATAGACAACTATAACTAAAGTTTACTGTCATAAATTGACTTGGCCCCGATATGACTAGTAATCAGCTTCACTACAACGGAATGGCTAAGTAAAAGTACCAACAACTGCTGGGTTTTGGGTTATCTCATGCTAATTGTATCTGACTAGTAAGTGATGCCACTATAACGGAATGATTAACTAAAAGTACCCACTGCTTACTTTATCAGGATGATTATCTAAACCTGACTAGTAAAGTGCCGCAACTATAACTGAATAAGTAAAACTGCCAACTGTGTGAGTTCCTCGGTTGACTTCCTCGTTTGGTCTCGAGGGGGAAACGCCATGATGGGTTTGTTTGATGATAGTATCAGGTTGGATCCGAATAGGTCTTTCTTACCCCTCTCTGATAGTCGCCAGTTGTATCGAGTCTCTATAGGTTGTTTAGCGCATGTTGCCGCTGCCGCTTCAGTCCACCATACCTATGTAGGCGAGGACCGCCGAATTCTAGCCTCGCCGTGTACTGGCCTCGATCGACGCTCCTTCTTTTCCTTTGCCCTTTGTCGGCACCTTTTGTTTAAGCAGGTTTGAGATCGGCGTCGTTAGCGGTTACCCTTCCGCTTGGCCAAGGGTTATGGACGCCATTGGTTATTCTTCAGGGCTCTTAGCCCCATTTGCATCTTGTCCGTAGTCGGACGCTCTGTCATTTTCTAGGTGATATGGATCTTTGTATATTATATCTGTATTCTTGACTCTTTGAGTCGCTGTTGTATATATATCTGTTCCGTGGGTCCCATCGAGGACTGTTGTGTAATGTTATTACTTCGTTTTCCACCCGCACGAAATTGCCTGGTGGGCACCTTTGAATCGTTTCTATGCGGGTTTGGCGAGTTTCGCTAAAACTTGCATAGGGCCGATTCTGAGGGTGTTACAATTGGCAACACCAGAATCCAGCACAATCAGGGATCTTAGGTTCAAGTCCAAGGGTTAAAACCCGAGAAAGGAGTAACTACTACTTGAGTGACATAGCGTACACTTCAAGGTAGTTACCACAAGGTAGTAACCACAAGGTAGCTTCCAAAAGAAGATACAACTTTTGAAGTACGGGAACAAATAAAAAGGAGGCACACGAGGCGAAAGGAAACCTCGAAGCCTAGAACAAAACACTATGGAACCATCAGTATAATATTGTGGACCCATAAGACAGAGAGATCATGATGGAAAGGAATCTCTCAACTGGATAAGACCAAAGGGAAACAAGTACTTCACAACACACAAAACTCTAGAGAACACAACACCAGGTCAACTGGCTGAGAAATGACATGCCCAGAAGGCACCTAAGCTTTAAAATACCAGAAGAGATATCAAAACTTTTCCAAAATATACACAAGATAAGACAACCCAAAGTTAGAGCGAAACTAGACAAGAAGTAAAAGAAGCATACTAGAGTTTTCGCAAATACTTTTCATCTTTAAAGTAGTTTTCACAAGCACTAGACTCAACATCGACCAATAGCAAGGTTTTCCTACATTCGGTACTACTCTGATACCAAAACCTGTGACACCCCCGGGATCAGGGCTAAACAAATTCCAGATCTCCGTCTCACATAAGCTTAACATTGAGCTCGGGGATATCCACTGAAGACTCGGTAACACATCAGTGACCCTATGACACAAAAATTATTACAGCAAGCTCATAACTGAGTGAAGAGCGGAATTATTACAAGCAAAGGTCACTAACCACAAACATCAAACAACTGAAAGAAAATTATGCTACTAAGTATAGCAAACTTAACAAATGGCCTAAGAGGCCTGAAGCATAACAATGATGTCCCAGCCCATAGATTCCAGGCTGCCGGCCGGGAACCCCAAGCTACTCGTCGGTGTTGATGTAGTACGGAACTTGTCTTCAAGGGAACACTTACTTTGCCAAAAGTATCAACAAAGAAAGGGTGAGTACATGGTGTACTCCGCAAGACTTATGGATGGTGGAGTTGTTTTGCATAAATCCATTTTTGTTTATAAAACAAGAGAGAGGAGAAGCTCATACATTCAGAGTATTTTAAAAGGGGATAAGAGAGTGACATCTCTGAAATATTGATCATCATCTTTTTATATCCACCAATCATCATCACCTAAACTAGGATCACCCCCTCGTACCCATGAGGAAGCATCCTTAAGCACACGTTGATCTGCCAAGTTTTACGATTAGGTTAAAGTTATCTATGATCTTGAGTTTTGTCTCCAAGTCGTTCATAACCGTGAACACGGCTTTTTGAAAAGATTATTACCCTGCAGGGGTGTACAACTTTACCCACATGTACTAACCATCTCTTAATGCCTGAATCATTAGCCCTCTTCCTTGGAAGGCCGGTAGAGGGTGGTTAGACACGACCTTTACCATGCTTTCGCCGAGACCATGAGTCACGCAGTAAGTATGGTTCCGCCGTAACGGGTCAAATCCCGAATCCGGTACTTAAAGATGTGAGGCGATGTTGGTTTACCAGGGGCGCTATCAACCCCAAGCAACCGCGGCCACGCTTCCCTATCTTCACCCGACAAATCTTTCAAAAGGTTTTCTATGCATATGTCGAATGCAACGCCAAACTATGTGACTCATGGAATCTACTAGGCAAGTTAGTTGCTCGTGAGGTTGTCCAGGCCCCATGTGGTTTGTACGGTCGTCTTGGTTCCAAAGACAAGAACTCGGTTCCTAGTGGTGGCGAGCATGGGACTAGAAAAACAACATCCCACTGTGGCCTCCCATACAAGCCTTGGCATGTTTAATATCATACCACCACTGATATCATCTCATCACATTCTCCTTTAATACTAGATTCTATGTATCTGATACATCATCTGGATGGACCAAACTCAACAGCTAAGCATGGCTAAGCAAGAAACATATAATAGCTCTAGCAGTGCACACAAGCCAAACCTAGATATGCTAGGAGCAGTGGATCAGGTAATATAAGCTCAAAGGGAGTAATGCAACAAATAGGATACTCTATCTATCGATAAAAGACCATAGTAGAATCATATGCATCATGGCTAGAATTGAAATGCTTTCGAAATCTTAGGATTATACCATGGTCGGTCTATGCTTGCCTTTGCCAGTTGAGAACCAATAAGAAGATCTTCAGAAATCTTGCACTTGACTTGATTATAGTTGGTCAAGTATTGTTCTTCGATCTTTGATGGTGTTAATCTCGGTCTTCGATCTCAATCTCGATCTCGATATCGCATTCTACGGGGAAGAACCAAACACCGGAAATAAAGGGAAACAATCAACAATGGAATCGATGCAATGTTCAAGCAAGGATGATGATATGACAAATTAAATTGTATTGAAAAGTCACCCTAAGGTATGCTCGGCAGTTTAATCGGGGTTCAGAGGGGTGCAAACCCTAACTCGGGGAAACTCCGAATGTATATGAGAGGGGTTGGTTTGTTCTTGTAAGTAAACTTGTTATGAAAGTTGTTGAAAAATGCATGATTATAGTGTAATTAGATAATTATCATTTTTTGAACATTTTGATATATTATTTGTATTTTTCTGATAATAGTTATTGATTTTATAAGATTAAATCAATTTCTGAAATTATTAAACATTTATTACATCAGGATGACGTCACCAAACCCTAACCCTAATTCTTTTCTCACCGAAGCAGATCCAGCTCTAGTCACTTACTACTGGGCCTTGCTCCACGTCAGATGCCACTGTGGCGGTCAGCGGGTCAATAGGGTCCACGGACGCGTCAGCCGTGCATCATCATGACGTCACCGCGGCTCCCCCGTCGGGCGGTGGTCGCCGGCGACGACACAGAGCACGCCAGCACATGGGACTGGTCTCGTTCGAACAGGCACGACATGGGGATCCTAAAACTAGCGGCGCTGCTGGCTTAAGGTCATCGGAACAGTGACTACGGCGAGCAGCGGCGACGCTCACAGGTGGACATGGGGAAGCGAACCAGAGCGAGAGAGGGAGAGAGGGATGGTGCATGAGCACCATATGCTCACCATGAGGCGATTGAGGGGGTCGGCAAAGCCGGGGATGGTCAGACGACGAAGAATCGACGGTGTACGGCGTCAGGGAGGGAGATGTCGATTGGCGCTCCAGGGACTTCTCCTGCGTACGCGAGTGGCATCAATCAATAGAGTCGAGCAAGTCGGTCACTCCTGTGGTCTTGGAAAGGCGAGGGGAGGCGACGAGCGGCGGCAACCTTGAGCACCTGTGAGCTCGGTTCCGGCCGAGGAAGAGAAATGGGGAAACTAGGGGGTTAAGGTTCATCGAAGTGGCGGGGAGGGTTCTTATAGGCACCAGAGGTGTCGGTAGCGCGAATCTCCTCGTGGCGGGGATCACAGCAAGGTGGGAACGGCGTCGGCATCGCCACGCAGCAGCTTTGGTATCTAGCGTCCTTCTTTCTTCGAGGAAGAAGAAAGGGGAAGGAAGCGAAGGGGTACGTGCCTGGCGCTGGGCTTCGGTTAGGCCAAGATGGGCCGTGGAAAGCTAATGGCTGCACGATTGAGTGACAGATAGGGAGAGGAAAGGAATGTGCCGTCCTGGATGGCTGCTACTCTTTTTTTAATTTGCAACCTCTTTTTCTTTTCCTATTTTGTATTTCTCTTTGTATTTTCAAATTGTAAACTGTTTTGAACTATTTCAGAAATACAAGAAGGTTTATAAGATTATTTGAAACACATTGGGCCCTCCATACTATTTGGGCTCCACAAATTTTGTATTTTTCAAAATTCAAACCATTTTGAATGGATTTCGAGAGAGGAAAAAACTAGGGTTTAGGGTTTTGCATATTTCTTGTTGTATGCATTATTAAGAGATGATGCTTATGATGCACAAAACAAACACTAATATAGATTAACTATAACTGGGGTGTTACATAACATGCATTGAAGAACGTTTGTCTGTTTCACATATAGAAAACATGACATAGTGGCAATCAGGTTGTCCCTCATAGAGTAGCAAATAGATGCATAGGACACATTCAAAGTTCACAAGGGTACTAGAAACAAGTAGCACAAGAGCAAGTAATATCACAATATGTATCAATCAATAAGCTTTGTAACACTGCACTCATAATGAAAACTATGCTCTCTTAATGGTGCCTAAAGGTAGAAGGTGGAGACTCAAATAATGGTGCAAGAAAGGCCTTTTATAAAGGGAGCAGGGATTTCAAGTTTCAAAAAGAGCTTCCAAAAATTATGGTACTTGTTAGCTTTCAGCGCTCATTGCCCCTATCATAAGCATTTTGAAGTGATTAAGGTTAAAGTAAACAAAGATGGAGTATATGCTTGACGCAGTATAAGTTGGCATTCTCAAGTACCTTGAATACGAGGGCCACACCTCATGCTACTCGACTTCAGTCACCTGTAAGTTCTTGTCATTGTAAGTATTTGCATATCATAGAGAACCGCCAACGGGGTACCCCTTGCACATGGTACAAGAGCTATCCCATAACCAAAATGACAAGGCAAGCAGACAATGAGCATCTCAGCGATCTTTTTATTTACCATATGCATATCTTTTTATTGAGGATGCTTCATAGATAGCTCACTATGGTGATGCTGCAAGTTTCCACCATGATTAGGCATGGCTTAGGCAAGCGGCCCAGGCGTTTCTCTAACACAGGATACAAACTCCATGGACTTACAAGTTCCCTCTTTATTTCACACCGGTGACATCCATAGACAAAAGAACATGATATCAACTAAGTACAACAAGGTACAAGTGCAATGTTGAAAACGTTCCCCGTGACAACACGATTCTTCTAATTCCAACTTATAAGTGCAAGCATATACAACAAAGTTGTCACAATGGTTCAAGTTTATTAGGGGCAAAGAATAAAGTGTCCCATCAAGTTCGTGAGGGTTTTAATCACTAAGTTTTCACATAACAAAATAGTTTTTAATTGGAAGATACCTGAAAACAAGAATATACTTGGAATGGTGTAACACACCATGCATAGGAATTTATAGAGGACACTTTGGAAAAACTTGGTTTCTTGGGAGCTGGAAGCATGAGTAGAGCTTACTCATACAAGTGGAGGCTAGCAAAAGACTGGGAGCAACCAACTAAGTGAGCAATAATGGCCATAATCATGCAGTGCAACAAAGCATTACTAATCAAAGCAAAGAGTGGTACCACAAGTCAAGGACTAAATGATCGTAGAGGCTATGGTGACTTGTAATAGTCATAACATGGTGTGAGGATGTGCCAAGTCAACCCAAGCAAAACATCAAAGGAGAATACCACAGTACTATGTTTTTGCATGCTAAAACAACGCATAATTTTTTAAAGGCACACTAAGAAATCCCAATTGTTTGGAACAAGACATGCTACAACAATAATCACTAAGCATAAGGTCAAAATAACACCTAGCATGTCATGCTAAAGTCTAAGTCACAGTCAATGCAAGCTCCTATTGCACTTACAAGCAAGAACTTACTACTCCTTTCCAACACGAAGCAACTTATTTGCAAACAACACAGCGAGAACGGGCAAACTACTTTATTCAAGCAAACTAGACAACCTAAGCAAAGAAAACAAAAAACTAAGACGCTCCAAGAACAACACAACTTGTGCATGAAACAATATAAATGAAGTGTCTAGACAGACCTGAGCTTTTTATTGATCAAGAAGGGGATGCCTTGGGCATCCCAAAGCTTTGACGCTTGTAAATCTTGGATATTTCTTGGGGTGACACCGGGTGGCATACCCAAGCTTGAGATTTTGTCCATTCTTCATCTCATCACATCATTCTCTCTCTACACCTGAAATTTTTCCTTCATACAAAACTTCACACAATCTTCATTAGCAACATTAGCTTATTCAAAAGATATTAGACCTCTGGCAAAGCTTTGGAACAGCAAGGATTTTCACTAAAAACACAAGGTACTATATCAACTCCTTCAAAAAGCTCAATTCACCTAAAGAGAACTCAAAAAGGAATCAATAAGAAGCAAATGCAAATAATGGCAGAAATCTGTCAAAACAGACCAGCAGGTAGAAACCGATTTTTTCGAACATCTGTTGTTGCTCAAATCAAAAAGTGTTGAACTAACCAAAGTTAGCTAACATACTGGGACATTTATTCATAATTTTTCAACTCAATCCGAGTTACAAAGACTCCTCACAAATATTTTTGGTGGACAGAAATCTGTTTTGGGACAACAACTCCCCAAATCTTACTTGCCTCTCATTAGAGGTCATTCTTGGCACAAAAAGAAAACAAAAAGGATAATGAGAGGTCATTACTGAAGTAATAACTTCCAAGACTCAAGGAAACTCTTGGGTTATCTCCCAATAAGTACTTTTCTTTAACGCCTTTAAGTTAGGCTTGATAGTTTGAGAACATGCTCACATAAGAAATATGAATTGAAGTAAAAGAGAGCATCAAGAAGCAAATTCAAAACAAATTTAAGTCTAAACTGCTTCCTATGCATCAGAATCTTGTACACAAATAAATCCACAAAGAACAAAGTGCAAGCATAGGAAGATAAAACAAGAGTAACTTCAAAACTTTCAGCACATAGAGAGGTGTTTCAGTACCATGAAAAATTCTACAGCCATACTTTCCTCTCATAATAATTTTCATTAGCCTCATGAATAAACTCAACAATATAGCTATCACATAAAGCATGCTTTTCATGATCTACAAACACATAATCTCTATCAAGCTCAAAAATAGTGGAATTAAAACCTTCATAGGTTTTACCCAAAGTAGATATCTCAAAAGGATCCACAGGAACATAACATTCATCCTCCTTTTGTTCATCACTCTCCCCCTCTTTTTCATCTAATGAGCTTCTAGTTTCAACAATTTCTTCTTCCATAGGCTCCTGCAAGGCATTAGTCTCTTCCATTCGTGGAAAACGCCTATAAAAATATTCAAGAATATAGCTATTTTCTTCCTTGTAATTATCAAAGCAAAATTTAAGTATCTCAAAAACCTCATGTTTATAAGGTGCATCATCAGTATTTTCAAGCAAACTGGCAAGTTCAAAAGCACCCTTGAAGGCAATAAATTCTTCAATTTGTTCCACATCATCAAAGTCATAATTTCCCTTAACATAAGAAGATATGGTAACATTATCATTATACTCACATTGAAAAGGAAGGTGTTTATACCTCCTACAGCAGCAGGACTTATCAAAGAAATAAGTAACATTATAAGTAGAGCACACGTCTCTAGGAATAGTTTTCACCTTATCAATTTGTTCCCATAAGTGTTTCCCTTTTTGTGACAAATGGTGTTCCTTACAATATTACATTTGTTCTTCCGTGAACCCACCTTGCCAATAAGAACTAGTTTCAAAGAAATCATCCATTGACAAAAAGCATGACCAAGCAAGGTAATAACAGACCACCACTAGAGTAGGAACTATTTTTTTGTGTTTTTGATGGGAACCCTAAGAGGAAGGTGTGAAGCAGCACATCAACAGTTTTCCCTCAGTAAGAAACCAAGGTTATTGAACCAGTAGGACGAAGGAAACGTCACACAGGTGTTGCAAGCACCGCGAAGACCTGCACAACACAAACTCAAGACTTTGCCCCAACTAGACAGTGATGTTGTCAAGCTCACCGGTTTGCTGTAACAAAGGATTAAACGTATTGTGTGGAAGATAATGGTGGTTTGCAGCAAGTAAACAAGTAACGGTGGAAGATGTATCAATGGTAAAGATTGGACCGGGGTACATAGTTCACTAGAGGTGCTCTCATTAGATAAACAACATGGCATGAAGGGTAAACAAATTACAACAGGGCAATTGACAGGAACTGAGCAAGGCATAACAATGCAATACTAGTCAGAAAGATCCTATGAGATTCGATTGGGCAATACAACAAGATACATAGACCTCCACCTAACTGCATCTATGACTAGAAGTACACCTTCAGGTTATCATCTGAACCCCCTCCAGTATTAGGTTGCAAGCAATAGACAACTGCTTTAAGCAAAGTGTGTAAGGTAAACAGCTGATACGTCCAAAATGTATCTACTTTCTCGAACACTTTTGCTATTGTTTCTCCTCTAAACTTGTGTCATTTGGATACAACTAACACGGACTGACGCTGTTTTCAGCAGAATTACCTTGGTGTCTAGTTTTTGTGCAGAAAATCAACTATCAGGAAAAATCCCGGAAAATATGCCAAAAATTATATTTCACCAAAAGACCCACGGAGCGAGAAGACAAAACAGAGTGGAGGCCTGGGGGCCCACACCCCTGCCAGGCGCGAGTGGGACCTGCCCCGCGCTTAGGGGGGGTGCGGCCACCCCAGGCACCCCCTCGGGCTCCCTCGGAGCCTATAAGTTTCCCCTTGACCTAAAAACCCAAGGGGTTCAATGTTTTCCAGAGAAGAGTTACGCTCTGCCGCCACCATCAGAAACCAAGATTCGGATCCATAAACTCCGTTCTGGCACCCTGCCAGGACGGGGAATTTGGAGAGGATCATCGCCATCATCATCACCAACGCCTCTCCATCAACCATCGATGTTTCCCTCATCCTTGAGTGAGTAATCCCCTGCTGTAGGCTTGGGGATGTTAGGGATTGAATGAGTTCTATCATGTAATCGAATAAGATTGTTAGGGCATAGTGCCTAGTATCTCTATTAGTGCTATTTGACTTTGTTGCAACTTGTTGTGCTTAATGCTTATCACTAGGGCCCGAGGGCCATGATCTTAGATCTGAACTTATTATTGAATCATTATGATAGTATTGTTTGTGATCTTATCTGCAAGTTGTGTACACATATCATTGTCCGGATCCAAAGGCCCAAACGTGACAATTATTGGGACAACCGGAGGGGATGGCTATGGTGTGAGGATCACATGTGTTCACGGAGTGTTAATGCTTTGCTCCGATGCTCTATGAAAAGGAGCACCTTAATTGCCAGTAGTTCCCTAGAGGCCCACGCCACCGGGTAATGAGAAAGATGTTGTGCAAGTTCTCATTGCGAGCATGTATGACTATATTTGGAGCACATGCCTAGGATTGTTTAGTACTTGGATGCTTTTTATTATTTATCTGCAATGCCCTAGATCTTAAAACTACATGTTTAGACTCGTCCATGCAATGCCCATCCATCCATCCCTATGCCTACCGCACTCGAATCCCACTGTTTACCGTTACTGTTACTATTGCTCCTGTTTTACTGTTGTTGTTGCTTTGCTGTTGCTACTACCAAACTTTTGCTACTCATAAACTTTTGTGAGCAAGAACCATTTCCAGGTGTAGCAAAATTGACAACTCAGTTGTTAATGCTTTCAAGTATTCTTTGGCTCCCCTTGTGCCGAATCAATAAATTGGGTAATACTACCGGCGAAGACTGTTGCGATCCCTTACACTTGTGGGTCATCAAGACTATTTTCTGGCGCCATTGCCGAGGAGCATAGCTTTATTTGTAAGTTCACTTGGATCAACTATTGTTCACTGCTGCTCCGTTCATCTTGGGTAAGTCTCGTGATGGAAAGTTCCGTATTTTACCATCCACTACAATAAGAGGTACAGTCCTAAACACCTATGTTGCTCTTGATTCACCGTCTGTTATAAGTAAGCTTGTTACACCACCACCACATACTCGTGCTACACACACTGCTACTACTGCTAAATTTGAATCTGCTTTTGATGCTCACGATGTTACTTCTACTGTGCTTGATGCGAGTGGCTCATTAGGTCCTTTTCTAAATGCTATTATGGCTAGTCTAGGAAATACTAAAACTCCTAGTGAAGACATTGTTACACCTATTAGCTCACCTGAGTCTCGAGAGAGTTATCATATTAATGATGGTTACATTGAGTTCACTGATGAATTTGTTGAAGAGTGCCGAAACACACATGGTACTAGTGCTATTAAGAGTCTCCTTACTAGACGCACCATTATGCCTAAATTGTCCTCTGATCCTAAGTTTGCTACCTCTCCCATAGATATTAAAGATATAGATTATGATTTCTCTCTTGATTTATCCTATTTGGACATTGTTGATAAAGAACCTTTTTGTGGGACTGAAAATGAGAGTGTTGTGGCTCATATGAATGAGCTTTCTACTATGAGTGCTTTGTTCTCTGATGAATTTAAGATGCGCAAGTATTTTGTTAGTAAGATCTTCCCTTTTTCACTAAAAGGGGAAGCTAGGCCTTGGTTTAATAGATTACCTCCTGGTTCCATTGATAGCCCTGATTGCTTCTTTCTTCCAGAAATATTTTCCTCCCAGTGCTAGGCATGCTGCTTTGAAGAGAATTTTTTGTAGGGGTTCGTAGCATGGAAAACAAAAATTTTCTATCGCATACAAACAAACAAGCCAAGATCTATCTACTACATTGTAGCAACGAGTCGATGGAATAACTTACCCTCGAAGATTCCAAAGTGTTTAACGAGAGCGGATTCTCGTGGGTGATGTAGTCGTACTCTTTCCGATCTCAAGATCGTGTAGACGATCCTTCCGGCGCTGCGTTCCGGCAGCGCTTCCGCAGTCGGTCACACATTCGGTACTCGACGAAGACCTTCCTCTCCCTTGTTCCAAGACGGAGGTTGTAGCACTCTCCTTGCGATTCCAAAGACAACTGTGGCGTGGTACAGGAAGTAGAGGGAAATCCCACAGGCTTCGCCTTAAGCGGGCAGTATGGTGGAGTATGAGAGAGGGCTATTAGTGGTCTAGAGATTAGACACACAAATTAGAAGGCTCTAAACCGCAGGCTAAAGCAATTAGAAGCTCTAAACCAAAACGGCTCTAAACCGGAGATTAGAGGATAGGAACTTGTGTCTAGAGGAGGAGGCCCTGCCCCTCCTTTTATAGGTGGAGGGGCTGGCCAGGAGGGGAGTCCCTCCCCAACTCGGCCTAGGCTGGCCGCCGGCTTGGAGGAGAGGGACTCCTCCTCCAAGTTTGTTTCAACCTCCTCTTGCTTGTTTCCCACAGTTTCCTGTTTCCCACAGTTTCGTGTTTTCCACAATTTCCTGTTTTAGCCGTTTGACTTTCAAACTGGCAGTTTGACTTTTCAGTTTTGGAACAGCAAGAACACTTAGTACATGATGCAATCATTCAATGACACATTCATGTACCCTCCCAACCCGGAGTGCCGGACAATCCGGAACCTTCTAGAACATTCCCGATGAAAACACCGGAATCATTCCCGAACTCCGAAACGGGACTTTCCTTATATGAATCTTATTCTCCGGACCATTCTGGATCACCTCGTGATATCCCGGATCCCATCCGAGACTCCGAGCAACATGCGGTCTCTTTCTCATAATACCATAACTACTCAAAACAACGTCGAATCCTTAAGTTTGTCTCCCTACGGTTCGTGAATTATGCGGACATGATCGAGACACTTCTCCGAATAATAACCAATAGAGGAATCTGGAAATTCATATGGCTCCCACATATTTCTACGATTACTTTGCGATCGAATGAACCACTTACATACGATACCAATTTCCCTTTGTCTCACGATAGTTTACTTATCCGAGGTTATGATCGTCGGTATCTCTGCATACCTAGTTCAACCTCGTTACCGATAAGTACTCTTTTCTCGTTCCCGTGATATGTGATCCCTTGTGACCTAGTCACATGCTTGCAAGCTAATTGGATGACATTCCACCGAGAGGGCCCAGAGTATATCTATCCGTCATATGGATGGACAAATCCCACTCTTGATCCATGTGTTTCAATCAATACTTTCCGAACACTCAATGCCACCTTTATAGCCACCCGATTCGGTGTGGTGTTTGATGTCATCAAAGCATCCATCCGGTAAAGGTGATATGCATGATCTCATGGTCGAAGGAATTAGGTTACTATGTATCAGAAAGCATATAGCAATTGAACTATTGAAATGACTTGATCTTTATGCTATGCTTATCTATAGGAGTATGTCCACCATATCATTCTCCTAACGATATGATCTTGTTGTTGATAACATCTCAATGTTCATGATAGGGAAACCACAATCATTAATCAACCAACAAGCTAGTGAAGTATAGAGGCTATACTAGGGATTTCAAATTAAGTTTACAAATCACACAAGTATTAATGTTTCCTTGTTAATACTATTATAGCATGAATGTAAACATTTATCATAAACACAAAGATATAATAATAACTATATTTATTATTGCCTCTAGGGCATATCTCCAACATTTTTTTATTTTAAATAGGAAGAAGAAGAGAAATTTCCTAAGTCGTGGACAAGGTTTTGTGCCTTGATTCATGCACATCCTGGATGTCCATTGCCTAATAATGAGCTTCTTCATATTTATTATAATGGACTAACTCATGCTTCTAGGACCTACCTAGATAACTTTGCTGATTGTGTTTTCAGGAAAAGAACTCTTACAGATGCTGAAGATTTAATGGCTAATATAAGAAAGAATTATCATGATTGGACTTCAACTGAGCTAAATATACCTAAGCCTATTACTCATGAACCAATTGTGCCTGAACCAGTTCCAACACCAACACCAAAGAAGAGGGGAGTTATTGCATTAAATGATGAAGTGATGAAGGAAGCTAAGAAATGTCTAAAGGATAAAGGTATTAGAGCTAAAGATGTGAAGGATCAGCCTCCTATAGAAGAATTATGTAATCCAATTCCCCACTCATCTACTATTAAGGTACACTCTCTCCACTTTAATGAAGGTGATATTCCTTATGGTAAGACTCCTGATCAATGCTTAGAGGAACTTGATACATTTATTGTTAAACTAGGTAATTTTAATAAACAAGTTTAGAATCATTTATTGGAAAACTCGAGAGATATCAATTAGTTGAAAGATATTGTGGAAAGAACTTCTACTTATATTCAAATGCTTTGTAAACACTTTCAAATGTTCCAAACCCAACTTGATCAACTTGCTAAGGTACAAAAATATATGCTAGTTAATGCCTCAGGAGATAAACATGCTTATGGAATTAGAACTAGGAGTGGTATAGCTACTCAAGATCCTTTATATCCTGAAGGACACCCTAAAAGAGTTGAGCAGGATTCTCAACAAGGTGAAAGTAGTGGTAGTCCTCGTAAGATAAAGAAAAAGAAACATAAGGTAGTTGAGGAACCACTTGAACCTGCTGTAGATCCTAATAGTATATCTGTCTATGATGCTGAAACTGAGAGTGGTAATAATAATGATGCTCCTGATAAGGAGGAAGTTGAGGAAGAACCTGAGAAGCACACTAAGAACACTAGGTACACTAAGGAAGATTTTATTGCTAAGAAACATGGTAGTGAGAGAGAACCTTGGGTGCAGGAACCTATGCCTTTTCCAGGTAAGAAACACAAGTCAAAGGAGGAAGAACACTACAACAAGTTTTGTGAGTGGATGAAACCTTTATTTTTTCAAATTCCTTTGACTGATGCTATTAAATTTCCTCCTTATTCAAAGTATATGAAGGACATTGTCTCTAATAAAAGGAAGATTCCTAATGAGGAGATTTCTACTTTTCTTGCTAATTACTCGTTCAATGGTAAGGTTCTAAAGAAACTTGGTGATCCAGGTATACCAACTATTCCTTGCTCTATTAAGAATAATTATGTTAGAACTGCTTTATGTGATTTGGGAGCCGGAGTTAGTGTTTTGCCTTTTTATCTCTACAAGAGACTCCAGCTAGAAAAGTTGATACCAAGTGATATATCTTTGCAAATGGATGATAAGGCAACTACTATTCATGTTGGTATATGTGAGGATGTTCCTGTTCAAGTGGCTTATAATTGCTTGGTTTTGACTGATTTTGTTGTGCTTGAAATTCCTGAAGATGATATTATGTCTATTATTCTTGGGAGACCTTTTCTTAATACTGCAGGTGCTGTCATCAATTGCAATCAAGGAAAAGTAACATTCAATATTGATGACAAAGAGCATACTGTTTATTTCCCCAAGAAGGTTGCTAGAAGATATTGCCTGAATTCCATTGAAAATGTTGAGAGCATAAAGGTTGGAGAAATATATTGTCCCATTCCACAAGAAATATTTGAAACTACTATGATTGGGACCATTGAAATAAAGTATGAGGTAACATAATCACCTTGTGGAATGCAAATTTTTGTTTCATATAAGATTGTTTTGGTAACAATACTTGATCAACCTTGTTAACAAAAGGATTTTAATGAACAAAATAATGTTTCCACTATGGTTATACTTGCTTTCTTTTACTTATTCTCCTTCCTAGTCTTTGCCTTTCTTTTGCTAGCTTTGGTTTTGCTAGTTGCCTGTTTGTTAGAGTGTCTTAGAACTTCTATAGTTTGGATTTTGGTTTTCTTTTGATTCTTTTGAAAAAACTGTTTCTGCGAGAAAATCAATTTTCATACCCTAAAAATCGGCCAAAAATAAAGTTTCCCGAAAAATCCCAGAAAATTCAAAATATTTTTTCCTTGAAAAAAGGGGCAGAGGGACACCTGGAGTGACCCAGGGGGCCACCCTAGGTGCCCACACCCCAGGTAGGCGCGGCCTACCCTTGGGTTGCGCCTAGGGAGGGTCTGGCCCACCTGGGCCCCTTCAAGGTACCCCCTCACAGCCATCTTCTTTCTCTATCCCGAAAAACACCGGAAAACTTGCTCAAGATCGAGTTCTTGCTCACGATTTTCGATCTCCTTGCTCAGCCCATCTTTGCTGCTGATTTTTGGAGGGATAGCTCCTTGGTATGTGCCTCCTCCACTTGTCCAATTAGATTTGTGATTGGTAAATTGTATCTTGAGTATTTTGCTGCTATAGGTAACAGGTTGTGTGATCTTGCATGCTTGTTCTATGCTTAGAGTTTTCATTTTGATGCATGTCTATCCCTCTAGCAAGTTCCTATAGTAGTTTCTCATCATTTATCAACTTGGAAATCACTTGGTTTGATGTTTGTCTAAAAATTTCAGCACGGAAGATGAGTGCTTATGCACTGAATCAATATGACTTGATGGTGCCTGATCCAATGAAGGTTCATCGTGAGGAAGGAGTCTTTCCTTCCATTTATCCATGCCATGAATTTATGAGAATCGCGGGAATCTTCTAGGATGCAGGGTTGGAACAGTTTGTTGAAGGTGAACCATTTCAATTTGTTAAGCTAACCATGGATTTTGTGCAGGACTTTCGGTTTACTTGGTCTACATCTATTCCCATGGTCCATTACAAAATATACAATATACCTGTCGACCTGCCTTTTGCTGATTTCTAAGCAGCAATTATAATACCTTAATGGGGACCTTGTGAGAAGATCAAGGAGAGGCCCAAGTCACTTATGGATTTATATGTAGATATTTGCCAAGGTTTCGAATTCTCAAAGGAAAGTGGTAAAATTCGGAACATTTAGTTCCTAGCCATTAGATATTTTGCCTATTTCATTACCAAGTGTGTTCTTGCTAGAAAGTTATCTTCTTTTGATTTAGATTTTATCGCAGCTTCTCTGAATAGGAATAGATATTTTAGCTTGGATGCTTTGATATCTCACCGTCTCACCACCAATCGCGAGAAGGGTGGAATTTGTGGAGGTCTTATTGCTTCTAGGTTGCTAGCTTTCCATGGTTTAGAGCCTCACCATTCAGATTATCGGTTCCCCATAGAGAGGCTTGATCTTGAATCCAAGATTCAGCATGGTTTTGTTTCCTTGGGAGCTAATGTGAGAATTTTACCGTTTGAATTATCTTTTGCCCAACAAGGTTGGAGAAAGGGTAGGTCTAAGAAAATAGTTTATTTGCCTGCACCTACTTTGTTTAACTTTGATAACGTGCAAGGATGGTCGCTCATGGAGGAGGAGGTTGACACATATGTGGCAGAGCTCTCCCAACAAGAGGAGAATGTTGGGGAGGATGCCGAAGATGATTCGGTTCAGCCCTCCAACTTGGGAGAGTCTTCATACCAGCAGCCCTCATTTGATTGGGGCGCGTCTTCTTCTTCATCACAAGCGCCTGACTATGATCATTCCTATGATAACCCACCAGCTTGGGGCTACTACCCGCACTATTGAGCCCCACTTAGGCCAAAAGCCTAAGCTTGGGGAGAGGTACCGACATCACACGCATCTATATATCATGCTCGATCGGTTCTTTGTATATCCATTGTTTCGCTTTCTTTTTGGTTCTTCTTGCTTCTTTCTCAAAAACACAAAAATACCAAAAATATTTTTGTTGTTTCTCTTGGTTTGTTTCTTTGCTTCTTGTTTGGTTTGCCTTTTCTTTGTTTGGTTTTGCTTTGTTTGCTTTCTTTAAAAAATCGAAAACACCAAAAATATTTGTTGTTTTTCTTTGGTTTTTTGAGTTCTGCACAGGGTTCAGCAGTCATTAGTGGATTTTGGGTTTCATGTCATTATTCAAGTCACACAAGTGAAGGGAAATAATGAAGATTAAGACAACTCGAGGTGTGGTAAGAGGCTGGTAACGAACTCTATTAGTTTTCATTTTTGTACATATACTCATCATTGTGAGCATGCTTAGTCTGTTCATTGTAAGGAGTGTGTTACCGATGGATGCTTAGTAGTTCTTGCTTGTCTATGATTAGCTCCAGCTTGCTAATAGTTTGTAGCATGTCATATGAATATTTGCTTGCATTGTTTTATTCATATTTTGGTATGATATTGTGGTATCCTCCTATGAAAGTTTCATGTGAATCGACTTGGCACATGCTCACGCATGCATATGACTAAAAAATAGTCAGTAAGCCTCAATGATTTATTTTGCCTCAGAGTTCTTGTATCACCTTCATGCCATAATTAGTCATGTTTTGTTGTAAGCATGATTATGATAGTTATTGCTCTCTCGTTTGTCGCTCCCTCTCTATTGCTAGCCTTCACTTGCACTGAGTATGAGCTCTACCTGTACTTCCAACTCCCCAAAACCAATATTGCCAACTGTATCCACCATACCTACCTATTAGCATCGTTTTCTATTTCAGTGCATATTCTATATGCCTTGTTTTCTTCCAAATAAAATGTTTGTCTATTTTGAGAAATTTAGTTAGTAAATCCCTCACGGACTTGATGGCACACTTTATTCCTTGCACTTAATAATCTTGAACCATTCTGACCTGTCCATGAAAGTTATATGCTGGGAGTCAGCAGAACCGTGCTGCTACGGGGTCCAGTACTTTTGGATATCCTATCCAGTTGATACTTTGCTCTTTTGTTTGCGGATGTCGACGGTGTCAAATAAAAGGGGAGCTTGTGAGTTCATGGAGTATATATATGTGTTAGAGAAACGTCTAGGCCGCTAGACTAAGCCATGCCTAATCATGGTGGAAACTTGTAGCATCATCATAATAAGCATTCTGTGAAGCATCCTTCATAAAAATCTATGCACATAGTAAATAAAAAGATCGCTGAGATGCTCATTGTCTGCTTGCCTTGTCATTTTGATCACGGGATAGCTCCTGTATCATGTGCAAGGGGTACCCCGTTGGCGGTTCTCTATGATATGCATGTATGTACAATGACAAGAACTTGTAGGTAATCAAAGTTGAGTAGCATGCGGAGCGGCCCTCATACTCAAGGGAGTTGGGATTTCCATTTTATGGTCTTTCAACCATATAACTCGTACTGGACCTCACTTTCACCTTAACCACATGAAGATGCCTATGATAGGGGCAAATGAGAGCTCGAAGCTAATGAGTACCTTCCTTTCAGCATTAGGAAGCATTTCAAACTTTTCAAAACCGTTTTCACTTCCTTGTTGAGTCACCACATATTCTATGAACACCTTCTTGAGAGCATAGTTTTCATTCTTGTGTTTGTTCCAAAACTTGGTTAATTATGTCATGACTTTGATGCTTGTATCTATGATATTTTTACTTCTATTCTTGACTTGAACTTTAGAGGTGCCTTGGCATTTATATTCTGCTCTACAAACAAAGGCAAGCGAGATACCACTCTATCATACCTTACTATGAGCACTGCAATGTTGCTTATGTTTATGTTTCATGCTACTTATTATTATCTAGTTGGTTTCTCATCATAGCTTGCAATGACTATTGAGTAGACTTGGTTGCATACTCCTTATTATGAATTGCCTAAGTATCTAGTCCTGTGCTGAGAATATATACATCATATGAAGCAAATGTGTTCGTGAAAGTTCTTTTATCGCACTCAGTTTTCAACTGAATTGCTTGAGGACAAGCAATAAGCTAAGATTGGGGGGAGTTGATACGTCCAAAAGGTATCTACTTTCTAGAACACTTTTGTTATTATTTCTCCTCTAAACTTGTGTGATTTGGATACAACTAACATAGGCTGACGCTGTTATCATCAGAATTATCTTAGTGTCTAGTTTTTGTACAGAAAATCAACTATCACGAAAAACCCTGGAAAATATGCCAAAAATCCTATTTCACCAGAAGACTCACGGAGCCAGAATACGATACGGAGTGGAGGCCTGAGGGGCCCACAACCCCTGCCGTGTGGGTGAGCCTAGGACACGCCTGGAGTGGGTGTGGCCGCCTCAGGCACCCCCTTTGCCTATAAGTTGCCTTCTGACCTAAAAACTTAGGGGGGTTCGATGTTTTCCAAAAGGAGTTCCGATGCGCCGCCACCACTAGAAACCGCGATTCGGAACCAGAAACTCCTTTCTAGCACCCTGCAGGGATGGGGAATTTGGAGAGGATCATCGCTATCATCATCAACAACGCCTATCCATCAACCATACATGTTTTCCCCATCCATGAGTGAGTAATCCCCCGATGTAGGCTATGGGGATGGTAGGGATTGGATGAGTTTTATCATGTAATCGAATAAGATTGTTAGGGCATGGTGCCTAGTATCTCTATTAGTGCGATTTGACTTTGTTGCAACTTGTTGTGCTTAATTCTTGTCACTAGGGACCGAGTGCCATGATCTCAGATCTGAACTTATTATTGATTCATGATGATAGTATTGTTTGTGATCTTATCTACAAGTTGTGTACACATATCATTGTCCGAACCCAAAGGCCCCGAAGTGACAGAAATTGGAACAACCGGAGGGGATGGCTGTGATGTGAGGATCACATGTGTTCACGAAGTGTTAATGCTTTGCTCCGGTGCTCTATTAAAAGGAGTGCCTTAATTGACAGTAGTTCCCTTGAGGCCCCGCTGCAACAGGCTGGCAGGACAAAATATGTTGTGCAAGTGCTCATTGCGAGCACACATGACTATATATGGAGCACATGCCTATGATTGTTTAGTACTTGGATGCTTTATACTACCTCCGTTTCAAGCCTTAAGGTGCACACGCTTTCCAAAGCAAAGTTTAACCAAAAGAATTGAACAATAAAATCATAATTATATTGTACATAATTAGTACCGTTGGATTCATATTGAAAAATGCTTTCTAGTGATAGTAGTTTTATACAAAAACTCTTTACGTAGTTACAGTAATTCTTGGTCAAAGAAAAAACACGCAAAACGAGGAAGCCTTAAGCCCTGAAACGGAGGGAGTATTATTTATCTACAATTTCCCTAGATCTTGAAGTTACATGTTTAGACTCGTCCATGCAACGCCCGTCCATCCATCCCTATGCCTACCGCACTCATATCCTACTGTTTGCTACTACTGTTACTATTGCTCTTGTTTTACTGCATGGTGCTTTCCATCTAGTACTTGGTGGAGGCCAGGCCCTGGGCCTGGAGAAGCAAACGCTCTTGCGCCTCCTCGATCTTAGCAGCAGCCTCGTCCGGATCCTCTCCCAGGTCAACCGGAGCGAGTAATTCCTCGATAACTTCTTCCACCACTCCCTTCCCATGCAGGGGAGTGGACGTGCCGGCTACATCGTTGGTGCGCTCGAGGGCGGGTCGACGGCCGTGGTTGGAGCCAGCCATCATCACTTCCACGCTGTGAGGCGCGACGAGCGCGCTGCCGGATGCGGGCAGCGACTCGGCAAAGGAGACGATTTCCCGAGGGAAACTCTCTGGCATGGTGGTGACGTAGACTGGCTAGTCGCCGAACAGCAGAACGGAGCCGCCTGCCGAGAAACTGGAGCCGGCGAAGTAGCGGGCATTGTCGATGACCCAGTCAAACTTTCCCAAGGTGAGCACGAGGCCGGAGGCCACACGCTCGCCAGATGAAGTGCGGGGTCCCGTGCGGAACGTTATTCCGGTTGCCGCCATCTTTGCCCCACGGTGGGCGCCAACTGTTGTCGGTGTGGAAACGGCAGTGCCTGAGCAGGCAAGATAGAGGTGTGGGAGCGAGCAGGGAAGCGAGCGACGGCGTCCATACGCGGGATTGGGCATAAGCATGCGTTGGGGACACAAGAAGTACCTAGGTTCGGGGCCCTCGTGGTGAGGTAACACCCCTACTCCTGCCGATCTGACAATCTTGATGAACACTGAGAACTACAAGTTCTCCTCGAGCTATATCTATGGTCTAAATTAGTGAATGAGAAGCCAACCCTTGCTACGTTGCCCCTGCCGCCCCTTATATAGGCCGAGGCGGCATGGCAAACGACACTGCCGACTAGCGGGTCCCATAGGTGGGCCTGACCGGCTATTCTGGTATAGTATATCGCCTCCCTGACGTCTTGCATAGTGTCGCGCCCCCGGATGGAACAGAAACAGTGGAGGCCTCCCTGCCCGACACGGGCGGCGACTCCTGTTCCCGCCCGACAAGGGTACGGGATGTCTTCTCCGGCGTCTGTGCCGCTGTCTCTATCCTCCTGTCCTGTCGTTGTCTGCTAGGGCTGTGGAACATTGTGCCTTGCGTCATCCGTTTGTCTTGAATATCCGGCTAGTCCGCCTTGTCCGGCTGGAGGGATCTATCCGGCTAGGTACCTTTCATGTGTCTTCTTATCCGGCTAATGTTTATGCTAGCTCGTTCTACGTCTGGCCTTCTTCCTGACCTAATCTTGAGTTTTTACATCCGGTTGGGACCAGCCGGCTACTCTTGAATCCCGTCCGGTTAGCCCACCCAGGGGTGATCCCTCGACAATCACCCCATTTTTCATAAATACTAGAGGGCATTTAGTGGCCAATTCACAAATTGGCTTCAGCTAGAACCTCCTGGCGCAACCCCCGCGATATAAACAAGTTTCCGATGGTCTAGCTGGAGGGGGCTAAAATGTAGTCTAGAGCTACCTTGTAGCTATCTCGGAAAATTTCCAGGTACAAAACATGGAATTTCTTCGAAGATCCAACAAGATATTACCAAGACCAGGCATATAGTTAGGGACCCTAGCATAATTGCGCAGCGAATGTCAGTAGAATTTTGAAACCAGCCTCAGAAATTCAAAAAAAATCAAAAAATGTAAAACCTCCGCACATTGTCATTTTATGTTGCCTACTTTGAGGAAAAAATAACACACATGGCATACGAGGATTATTCTAAAAGAGTGTTCACCGAAAGCACAACCTCCTTCAAGGATTCATGGATTTCAAGGCAAATGAGCTAGGTCATGATCACAACCATGGCATAGTTTGCTTTAATGGTCCCATATTTCGCACAGGTTTGTATCTTGTGATGGCAAACAATGTTGCTTCATGAAGTTTCTAAAAACAATGCATGGAAAATCCATTTTCCATTGTCCCGGTGCCGAAAAAGGCTTACTTATGTGAAGCAGCCACCAAGGGTGTGATGTGAAAATGCATCATCCCATTTTTTATAAATACTATAGTCATTTAGTGGATAATTCTCACATCGCTTCTGCTAAAACCTCCCAGTGCAACCCCCACGATATGAACAAGTTTCTACCGGTCTAGTTGGAGGGGGCTAAAATTTAGCCTAGAGCTACCTCGTATCTATCTCGGGAATTTTCCAAAATTTCATTTCCAGGTACAAAACATGGCATTTCTTTAGAGGTCCAACAAGAGATTAGCAAGACCAGGCACATGGACAGGAACCCTAGCATAACTGTGCAGTGGATGTTGGCAGAATTTCGAAACCAGCCTCATAAATTCAAAAAATAAAAAAATGTGAAACCTCCGCACATTGTCATTTTATGTTGCCTACTTGGAGGGAAAAATTGTAGGGTTCACAACATAGAAAACAAAAAATTTCCTACGATGGTAACAACTAAGTACCAAGATTTATCTACTAGATACAAGCAATAGGTGGATATACATCCATATAATACATACCCTCGAAGACCGACAAGCTTTAACGAGGTTGTACCCGTGGATGATGTAGTCGTACGCTTATCGATCTCAAGATCGAGCAGAAGTCCATCCGGTCCAGCAGGTCCAACACCATCAAGTCCAGCATCACAAAGAAGTGGTGCATCCGTGATCGCACACACGTTCAGGTATCCCGATGTAACATCCCAAAAATATAAAACAAGAATCATCAAACTCTAATCACTAAAATTAGGGTTAACAAAAACTTTGATTAATTAAAATCATATGAATGCATGTGTGAATGAAATGATTTGATAATTGCATGAATGGACTTGTGTGATTAATCTAATTAGCAATAAATGGTTTAAAGACAATTATAACATCATCTAGAACATTTCCAAATAGAAACAAATAAATAAAAAAATAAAAAACAAACCAAATAAAGCAAATGGTCATTTTTGCCAATCTTGTTCACTAGGTCACTTTGAGTGTTTCTAGTCCAAGATTTCAAACATAAACTTTCCCAATTATTTTCACCCCTTGATAGAACTAGTAAAAGTGAATCAAGACCCACCTTTCAAACTTGCAGAACCATTTGGCAACCCCATTTAAATCACAATTCAAAATTGAATGTTATTCATATGTGAAGATCATCCATTTTCAAAACCCAACCAAACCAGTGCCCCTTGACTAATCCAACTAACCAGACACTCTCTAGCATGTGCCTAGCAAACCCACAAAGTTTGAATTCAAAATTCAAATTTAAAGTTCTTGCGACCATTTCATCAAACACCTTGCTGATCCAAATCAAACAAACAACAAACACTATAGTGTGCAGTAAAATTGGCCTAACTTGTTCCCTCTCTGGTTGCAACTAGCCCTTAGTAGATCATCTAGCCCCTTTAAATATCTTTAGCACCACTGTAAGCAAGCCTAGCAACTATCCCTTAGTAGATCATCTAGCCCCTTTAACTATCTTTAGCACCACTGTAAGCAAGCCTAGCCATCAATGGTGAGCATGCCGAGAGCAAACTAGCCATCAATAATGTTCAAGTAATAAAAGAATGCCATATAGGCATTTCTAGTCACTTTATTTAATTAAAATAAAAAGGTTAAACCTTATTAAATTGTGACACCACTTTAAATCACATTATCATGGACTAAAATATGTGGTGATGACATGTGTCAACATGATCCCATGTTTGAGTTGGAGAATATTAAATCTTAAGTTGTTTTGAATGAGTAGAAATTACTTTTATCAAATAAAAGAAATAAGACAAGTGCTTTAATCCTTGTGATAATAGTGATGATGTTAGATCATCTAGTGTGACTTTTTGTGTGATGATTAAAAATAGTTAATTATTGTTTGGTGATTGTGTACCTCGTATTTATTTATAGACGCTAGTACCGACCAAGGATACGAGGAGGAAGGAGGATACTACGACGAAGAAGCCGAGGAGAACTTCAACCACTGCTCTACTCAAGGCAAGCTTATACTGACACTTATGCAAGCTAATACTTGCTTGTCACCATGACTACTATATGCCTTAAGCATATGTGATCATATCCACTTGATAACCCAATCCTAGTTTTACTTGCAAGATTTATAATTTATTTCTTTATCAAAGCTTTCTCTTAGAGTTTACATAGTGAATTGTAGATACTAGAAAGATATTGGAAGGTAGCATAAAGAGCATAAAATTTGGCCTAAGTTAGATAATCTTGATGTCATCCTAAGGCATGAAATTGAACTTAGCAAATCTCCACTTGTTTACCACCCTTCATTAGTATTTACCACCACTTGTAGATGCTAGTGATAAGTATAAAACTTGATCAAGTTTAGATGGGAATACTTGGTGAAAATGGTTATGAAAACCTTGGAATGAGGAGTCATTCTACTGAAATGTTTTGACATGTGTTTCCGAACACCGGATGATTTTGATGATGAAAATGTTGAGGCATGAGCCTTAGCCCTTTATAAAAATGATGGTTGTCTGGATGCGATACCATTCCAATTTTATCGTACAACCATAATACCAGAAATTTGGGTAGGGCTTGACTGGAAATTTATATACCTTAGTATGGGTTCCCTCGCGGCGAAGGTCTGAGCTGAGGCTACCATGTGAAGATTGTCCACCTGTGCAGTACCCAAGATGACAGTTGGTCATGGTTGGGAGGCCAAACTCACAGGAGAGGTGCCTATACTAGGGCGTGTAACTGAAAGGTTAGGATTGATTATCCGCATACTGAGTATGGTGAATTCAGGATTCATTCCTGACGGATGTATCGAATGTTGTGGTAAAGTGTACAATCTCTGCAGAGTGTCAAACTATTCAAATAGCTGCGTCCGCGGTTATGGACAGTTGGAGTGGCCATACAGTTCCCCCGTCCGATGTTTTCAAAATGACTTATAAAATAAATTGTTACTTTGACTTGACCACAACAGAGTTGTGATATGAAATTCAAATTCCCACTTAGGTGTTATAAAACTTTCAACTAGTTTTTCTTGCTTCTGAGCTTAGTAGAGGTAAATCTGGCTTTTTGCAAAACAACTCTAGAGCTTAGTATCCTACTACAAAAAACCCCTTAACTTATTAGTATTAGTTTGCGAGTACTTAAAGAGTACTCATGGATTTTTCCCTGGATATTCCCGTGGCCGTACTATGAAGAGGAGTATCAGGATGACGGACCGCAGGAAGGTTACGACAACTAGGATCATCTCCCATTGTCAGCATTGCCTGTGACCCCGAAGTTGGAGCTTCGCCTACGGTATCGTTACTATTACGTTATCCCACTGCTTGAGTTGTATTAAGAACTGGATCATCAGATCCTTATTTGTGTAAGACCTGATGTATGGTTTGTAATGGATGATGTACTGTGATATCCAAATCTGTTATGTCTTGCAAAAATGGTAATCCTGGGATTGCGATGTATGGCATAACAGGCATCTGGATTAAAAATCCGCGTGTTGACACCCGACAACCTCCACGCCCTCGCTCCATCGAAGTAGAGGAAGCAACAAATCCTTCCAGAAAAATCCATCGGGAACATGTATCTCGTCGATCCGAGACCATGGGGAAATTCTAAAGGGGTAGATAGATCCTTCATGTAAGATCCCAGCCTTATAAATGTAAGGATCCATGTGATTGCAATGCTAGACCCTGGATCAATTGCTAGCATCTACAGTTTAAGATGAAGTACACATAAACAAAGGTCATTATTACAACGTCATTCTAGAGATAACATAGTCTTTTACAACTCCATAGACATAGGCTAGTACAAGAGTTTAACATAATAATATGAAATAGAAGTCTTCATCTTCATGTGCCACAAGCAAGCATGTTGAGTGTAGTTCATAACCCCTAATCATCATCAGACTAACATGCAACATCACAAGTTACAACCACAATGGGTCAATACATTGGAATCGTATTGACAAGTGATACCTTAGTAGAATATTAACATCTAGTTACTACATGAATTTGGCTAAGTGTAGCTTAGGCTTTCTTTTCTCAAAACAAGTTTTACCTATCAGTTGAAAACACTAAGTTTTTCTTTGACAAAACTTTCCCAAGGAACCACCAATAGAAATTGGTGAACCTTCACCCTTGTTCAACCACAAGTTTTAACTTAGAAAATTGGGATGAGGAGATTTTTGATAGCTTCCATGTCTTGATGCTCAAGTTGTCCATTACCGGGGACACGACTAAGTACTTAGATTCATCCATCTTTAGAGGTGGTGCACTTTCCCCACACGACTTGATTTTCACCAAGACAGAACCTTTCAGAAGCCTTTCCTTAGACCAAATGGACGTGTTCCAACCTATCATCCCACTACCAGCAACTGTCCAAATGGCTAAGTTATTGCAACCTATATGATCCAGGCAGAGCCCATAATGCCATGTGGCTGCACTAGAAGCTTCTTAACATTTGGCATCTCAAATCCCTTTGTTCCTGGGTGGCTTTCCACAAGTGAGATACACAAGGTAAACCATAGAAATGGGCCTTGTGTAACCACTCAACACAAACCATTCTTTCCATTCCACCCAGGTGTTTCATTCACTTAGTTATTTTATTAAGTAAAAACATAAGTCAAAGACTTAACAATATTTTCCATAGCATGATTATATTCCACCCTTGGTTGCTATTAGATAGGCTATGCATGGTAATAACAACTATCTTAACTTAAAGGAAATTCTAACATTTCTAAAACCACTAGGATTTTCCAAGCATGGCATATAGATACTTAGCAAAATATTCATGCAAACCCTATACAAAATATTTCTAATGCATAGGCAAAAATATTGGGACATAAATATGAAGCACCACTTGCCTTGGTAGTTGGGGGAGTATCAACAATCTTCACAACCACAACCACTACTAGCACCAAAATCTACACATAAAATGATAGCACCAAAATCACATATCAAAATATACAAGCAAAAATATATGAATGCATGCAAATGCCATGTGATGATTTTTCTACATCAAACCAGACAAGTGAAACAATACTGAATCATAAACAAAACAATTATACACTAAATAATATTTATTTAGTCTTTAAATCATTTTTCCAATAATTTCTATACTCAAAATAAGCCTATAAATGTCTCTGCAAAAATAACCAGTTTTACAGAAGCAAATCATTAAAAAAATTGCATGGTTGGATAGAATTCTTTCTCCTGTTTCCAATGATAGAAAATTTGCAAAATTTGAACGTGTGGATCAAAAGTTAGGAATTTTACAAAATCAAACATCTAATAGATCAAATTCTGTTTTTAAAACCAGAGTCTGGCCACATGGCGCGATATTACTGGACGATACCGATTCGTGTGGATCGTGCAACGTGGGGCGTTGGATCTAATTAGATCTGTGTGGCCCAGACCAAAAGATAACGATTCGACTAAGTGTTCTAACTCAACCACTGGATCTGCATCCAACGGTTCCCAACACACTAACCATGATCTGGCGGCGAGCGTCGACGCGGCTCTGCCAGTGGTGGTACGGCGAGTACAGGAAGCACATGAGAGGGGGAAGAGGCTTACTGAGTTCGTCGTGACGTGCTGAAGCTCGAGGTGGTCGTCGCGGGAACAGGGGCGCACAGACGGGTCGGCAATCTCTCGCCGGAGTGGTTGCTGACGACAATTCGCACGGTAGTCGACATTGACGAGTGCTACGGACCACGCCAAAGCAAGAAAAATGGTGGCGTTAGATGCGCACGGGGACGGTGACTGCAGCAGTATCATTTAGTGAGGAGGGGGCGGTCGGGGCTTACGGGGAGAACTTGCCGAAGTGGACGCGGTCGTCGGTGGCACTCTAGCGTTGACGTTGGCGAGGTTACAGATGGTCCTATCATGCACCAGTGGGGTTAGACGATGCACAAGGTTGTAGAGATCATACTGGCAAGATCAGTAGGCAAGGGGCAGAATGTGCTCACCGGAATTCACCGCCGGAGTTCGTCGGTACAGCGACGGAGTGAGCTGAAATATGAGCAGCCTGGGGGCGACTGGGTGTGGGTGTTTGGGGGGAAAGGACCGCGGCGAGGGATGACTAAATAGCCAGAGCAGGGGCAAAAATATCGCGGTGAATCAATGCAATTGATCACGGCAGTGAAGAGGGCAGTACCTTTTCCATTGTTTAATAAAGATATAAAAATGGTTTTAAATTCATATTTTGTTTTGAAATTTTTTGTCCAAGCTTTGGAAAACATCAATCAACCATAGTATCAAATATCTTTAGTTTAAAACAAATAATATCTTACTAGAGAGTAGCATTGGGTCAATGCCTTGCTTACATAAAATAATAGACATTTAAATGATTATGTTTTGAAATGACATTGAAAATGATCCTAAAATGATTATGGACGAATGGATGATATGCAAACTTTGAAATCATGATTTTTGGGATGTTACAAATCTAACCCCCTTAAGGTGAATCTCGCCCTCGAGATTCAGATTGCCTAGCAAATAGGTGAGGGTGGTCTCTCCGAAGGTCATATTCTCTTTCCCATGTTGCTTCTTCTTCGGAATTATGGTTCCACTACACTTTGCAGAATTTGATAGTCTTTGTCCGAGTAACTCTTTCTGCAGTCTCAATAATTTTGATAGGCTTCTCCTCATAGGTGAGATCACTTTCCAATTGGACCTCTTCCAAAGGTATAATATCCTTTAAAGAAGTCTCTTCCATCTCTGGATGGCATTTCTTTAGCTGAGTCACATGAAACACATTGTGAACGGCAGACAATGATTCCGGTAATTCAATCTCATAATCTACTTCTCCTTTACGACTCAGAATCTTGAATGGTCCAATATATCTTGGGGCCAATTTTCCTTTGACTCCGAATCTCTTCACTCCACAAAGTGGTGACACTCTAAGATAAGCTCTATCACCACTTCATAGGTGACTTCTCTATGCTTAGGATCTGCGTAGCTCTTCTGTCGGGACTGTGCTATCTTCAATCTGTCCTTTAATAGCTTGACTTTCTCTTTAGGCTCCTTGATTAGTTCTGGTCCAAACAAATTTCTTTCTCCCACACCATTCCATAGCAATGGGGTAGTACACTTTCTCCCATAGAGAAACTCAAACGGTGCCATCTCAATACTGGCTTGATAGCTGTTATTGTAAGAGAATTCTGCGTAAGGCAGACATTCATCCCAAATAGCTCCATAGTCTAGGGCACATTCCCTCAACATATCTTCTAAAATCTGGTTGGTCCTTTCTGTCTGTCCATCAGTCTGGGGGTGAAAAGCAGTACTGAATTCCAATCTCGTTCCCAATGATTCATGCAGTTGCCTCCAAAAATGAGAAGTGAATTGGGTTCCCCTATTGGACACATTACTCTTGGGTACTCCATGCAGACACACAAACCTATTCATATAGATCTTGGCCAATTTAGCACTTGTATAGGTTATCTTCATGGGTATGAAATGAGCCACTTTAGTGAGGCGATCCACTACTAACCAAATAGAATCATATCCTGTCCTGGTCCTTGGCAATCCGGTGATGAAGTCCATGCCAATCTTGTCCCACTTCCAATCAGGAATAGGTAGTGGTTGTAACAATCCTGCTAGTTTCTGATGTTCCGCCTTCACTCTACTACATACATCACACAAGGCAATATGTTCGGCGATGTCCTTCTTGAGATTATTCCACCAAAATCTTTCCTTCATATCCATGTACATTTTGGTGTTACCCGGATGAATGGAATATGGTGAGTTATGTGCTTCTTTTAAAATCAGTTTCCGAAGCTCCGGATCTTCCGGTACGCAAATACGTTTTCCATACCATAAAGTACCATGTTCGTCTTCATGGAATCCTTTGGCTTTTCCCTTACCAATCTTTTCCTTAATATCTTCAATTTCCTTATCTGTCTTTTGGGCTTCCTTGATTTTGTCCAACAATGTGGGTTGAACATCCAATGACATGAGATGTCCTTCATGCACAATCTCCAACCTGAGGTCTTTAAATTAGGCACACAGATCATCTGGCAACTCTCCCTTAGTAAGGCCATTCACAAATACTTTACGGCTTAGTGCATCCGCTACAACATTTTATTTACCGGGGTGGTATTCAAACTCAAGTCATAGTCCTTGATGAGTTCTATCCATCTTCTTTGTCTCATGTTGATTTCTTTCTGAGTGAAGATATACTTCAAACTTTTGTGATCTGTGAACACTTCACAATGCTTTCCCAAAAGATAACGTCTCCATGATTTGAGTGTATGGACAACAGAGGCTAACTCTAAATCATGAGTAGGATAATTTACCTCATGAGTTTTGAGTTGTCTCGAGCCATAAGCCACAACTTTCCCTTCTTGCATTAGAACTGCACCTAATCCATGATGAGATGCATCACAATACACTTGGAAATCTTTCTCCAAATCTGGCAGACATAGGACTGGTGCTGTCACTAATCTCTTTTTCAATTCTTGGAAACTGAGTTCACATCCTTCAGACCAAGCAAACTTCTTGTCTTTCTTTAGTAACTCTGTCATTGGCTTAGCTACCTTGGAGAAATTCTCAATAAGTCTTCTGTAGTATCCTGCCAAGACAAGGAAACTACGAACTTCCTTCACTAACTTAGGAGATTCCCATTCAGTTACAGCTGAAACTTTTGCGGGATCAACTGCTACACCATCTCCTGACACAATGTGTCCAAGAAATCCAACTTCATTCAACCAGAATTCACACTTGCTGAATTTGGCATACAACTTATGCTCTCTAAGTTTCTCAAGTATCAAACGCAAATGTCCTTCATGCTCTTCTTTGCTCTTGGAGTAGATCAAAATGTCATCGATGAAAACGACAACAAACTTGTCAAGGAACTCCATGAGCACCTTGTTCATCATATTCATGAAGTAAGATGGTGCATTGGTCAAACCGAATGGCATCACGGTGTACTCATATAATCCATACCTAGTGGTGAAAGTTGTCTTAGGTATGTATTGTTCCCTTATCTTAAGCTGAAAATATCCTGACCGGATATCAATCTTTGAGAACACACAGGCTCCTTCTAGCTGATCAAACAAGTCATTGATTCTGGGCAAAGGATATTTGTTCTTGATAGTCACCTCATTGAGTGAATGATAATCTATGCATAATCTTTGACTTCTATCTTTCTTTTCCACAAACGGGACTGGTGCTCGCCAAGATGAAGAACTTGGTTGAATAAATCCTTTCTGTAACTGTTCTCCAAGTTGTTTCTTGAGTTCTTTCAACTCATCACTGACATCTTGTAAGGTCTCTTTGCTATTGGTCCTGATCCTGGCAACAAGTCAATCATAAATTCCACATCTCTATCTGGTGGCATTCCCGGCAATTCTTCCGGAAACACATCCGGATATTCTCTCACAATTGGCACACTGTCTATGCTAACCCCCTTAAGAGAATTTAGCTTACTCCCTTTTGATTCAAAGTTAGTCTTGAATCTAATCCTTTTATTATCCGGGGTTGTGAGTGTGATAGTATGATTGGCACAGTCTAGTACTCCCTTGTACTTAGTCATCTAGTCCATTCCCAAAATGACATCCAATGCTTGGGAATTTAGGATTATCAGATTAACGGGAAACTTATACTTCCCAAACTCTATGACTAGGTCATGACATCCTGAGTTCACTATCATTTCTCTATCGGGAGAACTTACTTTTATAGGACACCCAATAGTTTCAACTGGAAGTTCATTTCTATCAACAAATGCTCTTGATATGAATGAATGCGATGCGCTAGTATCAAAAAGAACAAGTGTTGGAACAGAATTGAGTTTGAACTTACCAGCCGCAGCATCAGGTTCCTCATAGATCTCTTCCACATTGATGTGGTTCACCTGTCCCTTCTGGAAAGGGTTGGGCTTGTTAGCACCTTCAACTTTATTTTCTGGGCACTCATTTGCATAATGCTCCATATTCTTATACTTGAAGCATTCAACCTGAGTGAGATCCTTCTTGACAGGCTGGCTTCCACTACCACTTCCACTTCCATTGTGGTGGCTCTTGTATCCACCCTTGTGGTTCTTGTACTTGTCGTTATCATGACTACGGTGATGGTTGTTGTCATGATGGCGGTTGTGGTTGTGATGGTTGTTGTACTTATCGTGTTTGTGGGATCCAGAACTCCCACTATCATCATGATGGGAACGCTTGTGAGACGATCCTGAGCTATGCTTGTCAGAGTTGTGCTTCCTCTTTCTGCTTTCAACCTGTTTCATCTTGTTCTCCAAGATGGTAGCCTTGTCACAAAGGGATTGGTAGGTGGGGACATAGGCCACAGATAACTGCAGATTCAGTTCATCGTTTAGTCCTTCGAGGAACTTCTCTTTCCTCTTGGCATCGGTATAAACTTCATCCGGTGCATATCGCGCCAGATTGTTGAACTCCTCAATGTATTCAGCAACGCTGCGGTGACGCTGTTTCAGGTTATGGAACTCCTTCTTCTTCAAACTCATCACCCCGGATGAGATGTGAGATGTACGAAAACCATCTTCAAAGATATCCCATGTCACATCCTCAATGGGAGTGGTGATTTGGAAGTTATCCCACCAAGTAGCTGCTGGTCCTTACAATAGATGTGTTGCAAACCTGACCTTCTCCCGTCGGTGCAGCCGACAGTTACCAAATCCTTGTTCACTGAACGTAGCCAATCATTGGCCACCATGGGATCAGTGGTTCCTGAGAACTTTACAGGCCTCAGTCTTTGGAATCTGGTGAGCATGTCAAACCCTGGTGGATTGTTCTGATTGTTGTTGTTGTTATTCTGATTCTGCATAAAAGTGGTCATCGTCTGCATCAGCTATTCCTGTGCTGACATTAGTTGTTGCATCTTGGGGGTGACATTGTTGTTGTTTGGGTTGGGGTTGGCACATCGAGGAGGCATCTGTGGTTTTCATAAGGATAAGAATGAGATACACATAGATGCTTAACATGCACAATACATCACATAGACAATCACCAAAACAAGCATCAAAATAACATAAAGTTCAACGACATAAACAACAAGTTTGAAAAGAAAACACACCATAGCAAGCCATCCACATGTTGGATGGTCATTGCGACTCAATAATCATAAGCATGGTAAATCAACCTCCTCATCAACAAGTGTAAGACATGCATTCTCCATAGCGGTCTTATATTCCTCAACATTGGTAGTCAAGGCCTCTATCTTGGCCTTAAGAGCCCTCTTCTGTGACCGAAGTCTCTCAATCACACCCTGCTGATGCTCGAGCTCGAAGTCCTTGGTCTCTAGCTCTTACTCAATCTCCCGGATCTTCCTGTTCCGGTCTTGGACTCTCTTCTCCTGGCTCTTGAACTTCCTGTCCTGTCTCTCAAACTTGGCCTCCATTTCCTTGACTATCTCGCCTTGCTCTGCAAAGAGCTTGTCCTTCTCATGAAGCTTCACCTGGAGCTTGTCATTACTAAGCATGACGTTGGTCCTATCGGTATCTAGGTGCCTAATGAGAACCTATAGGTCCTGAAGGTACAGACGAATCGGCTCCACCATCTCTCTAGCAGCACTCTCGAACTCAATAGCTTCACCCTCCTCATCGCGTCTTTGGAAGGCGTGAAAGTAAAGACCTCTAAGCTCTCTGGAGTGCCTCCCTACTAGACGCCCAAGTAAATCCTTCATGACTACGTCCAAGCCTCTCTCCTTGTCTTCATGCATTAGCTTGAAAGTGATAGCCTCCGTGGTTGGCTCAGTCGGGCGTCCTGGCTGAGTAAATTTGAAGCCCCAAAGGTCCTTCCTCTCAAACTTGGTGAGGGGAAGTGTCATGATGCTAGGGATCGGAAGGTTTGAGCACACTAGTGAGCTCAATAAGACGAGTGCCAAAACGAGTTCCCTTGAACTCTTCAGCCATGTTGATAGTACCATTAGGCATCTATTTTATAAGATAGAGAAAAGTTAGAATCAACATCAATTGAGAAAAAATCACAAGACAAGGTATCACAAGCATATCTTTGGCAACAATCACACAAGTCATGGCATACATAAATCCATTACAAGCATCCAAGGTTCAACATAACTTAGAAAACATTTTGGAAATAAAATGATAGATGTGGTGGTCCAACTAACAAAGTACATTACAATCCCAACTCACTTGCCAAGTTGGCTAACAAGGCATCTCTAGAGGCAATCTGTCGATCCTGATCACATGATTACATTGCTAAGTTTATGATGTCCTCTCTTAAATGTTGGTTAGAAGCCTCTAACTCTTGGGTATGCTTCTTTTCTTCCCTAAGGTCGTTTTGGGTGTTAAGCATTCTACACTTGAGTCTATCACCAAGCTCCATGATGGCCTTCCAAGCTGCATCTCTTGCAGAGTCAAAGAATGTGGTGTGCATTACTGAGTTGGTGACCATGCAGAATCCTGATTCCTTGTGGTTGTCCTCCTTGTTTTTGTACAAGTGAAGTTGCACCCACCAGTACTCCACTCCTTCATCCATCACGGGGAAACCTTTGTACACAGCTGCACCATGTATCCCCATGGCAACCATGAGGTCCTTGAGGGCCTTGGGGAATTCTGTCTCACACTCCAAGGTCATGGTCATGAGTGGTCCCTTCCTCACGGCTTCGTTGATGGAGTTCATCTACAAATAGAGATGAGAAAGAAGATTAGAAAAGTTTACGAGAAGAAAAAGACAAGTGTGGAAATTGTTGAAAATTTTTCCTTAGTGGTTTCTAATCCAATCCTAGGGTCATAATCCTATAGGAGACACAGTGCTCTGATACCATCTGTAAGATCCTAGCCTTATAAAGGTAAGGATCCCTCTGATTGCAATGCTAGTCCCTGGATCAATTGCTAGCATCCACATTTTAAGATGAAGTACACAGAAACAAAGGTCATTATTACAACGTCATTCAAGAGATAACATAGTCTTTTACAACTCCATAGCCATAGGCTAGTACAAGAGTTTAACATAACAATATAAAATAGAAGTCTTCATCTTCATGTGCCATAGGCAAGCATGTTGAGTGTAGCCACATAACCCCTAATCATCATCAGAGTAACCTGCAACATCACAAGTTACAGCCATAGTGGGTCAATACATTGGAATAGTATTGGCAAGTGATACCTTAGTAGAATATTAACATCTATTTACTACATGAATTTGGCTAAGTGTATCTTATGCTTGCTTTGCTCAAAACAAGTTTTACCTATCAATTGAAAACACTAAGTTTTTCTTTGACAAAACTTTCCCAAGGAACCACCAATAGAAATTGGTGAACCTTCACACTTGTTCAACCACAAGTTTTAACTTAGAAAATTGGGATGAGGATATTTTTTGATAGATTCCATGTCTTGATGCTCAAGTTGTCCATTACCGGGGACACGGCTAAGTACTTAGATTCATCCATCTGCAGAGGTGGTGCACTTTCCCCACAAGACTTGATTTTCACAAAGACAGAACCTTTCAGAAGCCTTCCCTTAGACCAAATGGACGTGTTCCAACCTATCATCCCACTACCACCAAATTTCCAAATGGATAAGTTATTGCAACCTATATGATCCAGGCAGAGCCCATAATGCCATGTGGCTGCACTAGAAGCTCTTAACATTTGGCATCTCAAATACCTTTGTTCCTGGGTGGCTTTCCACAATTGAGATAGACAAGGTAAACCATAGAAATGGGCCTTGTGCAACCACTCAACACAAACCATTCTTTCCATTCCACCTAGGTGTTTCATTCACTTAGTTGTTTTATTAAGTAATAAAAACATAAGTCAAAGACTTAACAATATTTTCCATAGCATGATTATATTCCACCTAGATGTGTCAAAGGAAATTATAACATTTCTACAACCACTAGGATTTCCCAAGCATATCATATAGATACTTAGCAAAATATCCATGCAAACCCTATAGAAAATATTTCTAATGCATAGGCAAAAATATTGGGACATAAATATGAAGCACCACTTTCCTTGGTAGTTGGGGGAGTAGCAACAATCTTCATAACCACAATCACTACTAATACCAAAATCTACACATAAAATGATAGCACCAAAATCACATATCAAAATATACAAGCAAACATATATGAATGCATGCAAATGCCATGTGATGATTTTTCTACATCAAACCAGACAAGTGAAATAGTACTGAATCATAAACAAAACAATTATACACTAAATAAGCTTTTAGTCTTTAAATCATTTTTCCAATAATTTCTATACTCAAAATAAGCCTATAAATGTCTCTGCAAAAATAACCATTTTTACAGAAGCAAATCATTAAACAAGTTGCATGGTTGGATAGAATTCTTTCTCCTGATTCCAATGATATAAAATTTGCAAAATTTGAACATGGGGATCAAAAGTTATGAATTTTACAAAATCAAACATCTAATAGATCAAATTCTGTTTTTAAAACCAGAGTCTGGCCACGTGGCGCGATATTACTGGACGATACCGATTCGTGTGGATCGTGCAACGTGGGTCGTTGGATCTAGTCAAAATCCTTTTTAAGGGTGGTAGTACCCTTGTTGTATTGAAGCCAACTTGTAACCTCTAGACTTCCCAAATCTCGGGACGAGATTTATTTTAAGGGTGGTAGCCTGTCACATCCCAAAATTTTCCAAATTTTGAAATGTGAAAATTAAATAAACAAAAGAAATAAATGTTGAAATTAGGGTGAAAAGAAACTTTTTGTTTCAAAATGGAAACATCAAAACCCTTCCTGAATAAAATTTGAATAAAAATGAATCCAACAAATTTCAATCAAGTGAAATGCATTCATCAATGAATGTATCTTGAAATTTAAACTTGGGAAAATAAACCAAAACCCTAAAACCCTAATGGAAGAAAATCATTTCTAAGAACTCTCTAAGACTATGGAATTGATCCATATAAAAATTCATCAACAAACATTTTTAAAATGATCAAAAATGATAAATAAAAATATTATAAAACCAAATAAATTGGTTTCACTTAATTTGGAGCCATGGATAAAAACTTATGAATATAATAAGTTAAAAGGAAATAATTTCCAAAGCTAATAAAGCTCCTATCTAAAATCCATACCAAATTATGAGCAAAATAAACCTAAAAGGATTTTAAAAGATAAACAAATATTAAATAAAATTTTACAAATTGGAATCACAAATTTTGGATTTATAAAATAAATAGATATGGATTTTATAAGACAAAGGGACAAATAATTAAATAAGGAATATTTAAAAGCCAAATTAAATCTTGGCCAAACTAATGAAATGAAAGATTATGGAATAATAAAAAGGAATAAAAGATTATTTAAATAAAATCATAAGGAATGACAATATCCAATTTTATTTAAATAAAGATAATATTCCTAAACTAAATAATAAATCCTAATAAAATTATTTAGAAGACAATTCAAATCTTGAGTTTAATCCATAAGCAAATGAAATAAATATAATCCAAATAAAATAAAGGGATAAAGAATAATCAAATAAAAGTATATGGGATTGAACCCTATTCTAATTATATTTAATAAAGACAAGATCCCAAAAGTAAATGGTTAGTTAAATCATGAGGAAATAATAAATTGGAATTTACCCAAGTGGAATAGAAGTTATTTAATTAATTTAAATGGAATCAAAGAATTATTTGAATAAAATTAAAATGGGATTAAAACCATATTTGATTTGAATAAAGACATTTGCCCAATTTAAATGATTAATAAATCATATTAAAAATACTTCAAATAATTCAAAGTGAATTATTTAACACCCTATTGAATAAATAAAAACTACTGAAAAGGTTTGGTAAAAAAATTAGAATTCAAATAAGAGTTTGAAAATATAATTAAAATCTTATTTGAATAAAGGCAAGTGCCTAATATAAATAAATAATAAACCATAAATGAATAAAAGAATTATTCCAAAAACGGTCTTAAAATACATGTTTAAACAGTATAGAAACTTACTGAAAGTTTGGAAAAAAATCTGAATTCAAACAAGTATTTGAATCAATTGAATAAATTCAAAACAAAAAATAGAAACAGAAAAAGAAAAGAAAACAGAAGAAAAAAATGGAAAGAAAATAGCCTAGCCCAACCTGGCCCAACTAAGCCCAGCTAGCCCACCTCTCTCCCCTCCCCAAAACATTTTCCTTCACTCACAGACGCACACGCATAGTCACTGATTTGATGACCCCACCGCACCCCCTCTCTCTTTCGCTGACCACCAGGTCCCACTGCCGCGTCATCGTCATCTACCCCGCGACCAGCTCATCCCCCATTCAACGCTGATGTTTCTGCTTTGAATTCGCCATGTTAATTCGCATCAACAGCTGAGTGATTCCCGCCCACAACCTTGCCCTCTTAAACTCCATCGCCCACTCTCCCTTTCCCCTCAGATCCCACTCCATGAACGCCACCAGGCTGCTCTGATTTTGCTCGAGACCTCCCCTGTCTCTGACTAGCTCCCCGTCAAATTCTGGCCACCACCGCCAGCCCCACTGCACCCAGAGAACACGAGCGTGCCCCCCACCGTCTCCTGCACCTCCCAGTACCGCCCGCGTGTCTGCTCGTGCCCCGTAGGCTCGGCAACGACTTCGATAGAGCACCGCTGCCGTCTGCAGCAACTCCATCGAGCTCCTCCGGTAGATTCTGACCACGCCTCCTCCTCTCTTTGACGCTCGCACCTTTGCC
Source organism: Avena longiglumis (assembly GCA_030063025.1). Taxonomy (NCBI): domain Eukaryota; kingdom Viridiplantae; phylum Streptophyta; class Magnoliopsida; order Poales; family Poaceae; genus Avena; species Avena longiglumis. Next base: position 150,920,249 of record CP125977.1, on the reverse strand, counting down.
TCTTCTTTGTGCGCCTAACACCACCCTTCTCTGGTTTTCCCGTGATCTGTAGCCTCGCCCCCGACGACAAACAGAGGCGCCCGACGCCGACAGCAACTACGGCGAGGAATCACCAGCAGCATCGTGCCCCCTGCTCTCCGAAGACCACCTTGAGCATCAGAACTTCGCGGCGAACCCAGTGAGCATTTTCTCCCTCTCCCGCGCTTCCTATTTAGCCGGCAAAGCCACTGCCCGAGCACGCCGCCGCCAGCAACTATCGCAGCGCCGCTCGTTTATGGTTAACTCGATTAGGGCTGTTAGTTCTTGATCCTGTGTATGCGATAGAATCTTAAACCGAAGGGGTATGTAGCACTCTGAGCCGTATGATTTTATTTACATACAACGCTCCGTGTTAGACGATCCAACCGAAGCGGTACCGTCCAATAGGATTGCTTTAAAAACAGAAATGAAACTATAAAAATGTTTGATTTTGTAAAATTCATAACTTTAAATCTACACGTCCAAATTTTAAAAAAATTATATCATTTGAATCAGGAAAAAAAATAATTTCCAACCATGTACTTTTTTTAGTGATTTGCTTCTGTAAAATTAGTTGATTTTGTAGAAACATGTAAGATCCATCCCTTTTAAAGGTAAGGATCCTTGTGATTGCAATGCTAGTCCCTGGATCAATGCTAGCATCCACAGTTTAAGATGAAGTACACAAAAACAAAGGTCATTATTACATATCATTCCAGAGTCAAACATAGTCTTTTACAACTCCATGGCCATAGGCCTAATACAAGAGTTTAACCATAACAATATAAATAAGTCTTCATCTTCATGTGCCACAGGAAAGCATGTTGAGTGTAGACTCATAACCCCTATTCATCATCAGAATAACCTGCAACATCACAAGTTACAGCCACAGTGGGTCAATACATTGGAATAGTATTGGCAAGTGATACCTTAGTAGAATATTAACATCTAAATACTATATGAATTTGGCTAAGTGTAGCTTAGGCTTGCTTTGCTCAAAATAGGTTTTACCTATTAGTTGGAAACACTAAGTTTTTCTTTGACAAAACTTTCCCAAGAAATCACCAATAGAAATTGGTGATCCTTCACCCTTGTTCAACAACAAGTTTTAACTTAGAAAATTGGGATGAGGAGATTCTTGATAGCTTCCATGTCTTGATGCTCAAGTTGTCCAATACCAGGGACATGGTTAAGTACTTAGATTCTTCTATCTGCAGAGGTTGTGCACTTTCCCCACAAGACTTGATTTTCACCAAGAAGGTGGTCGAGGGAGAGACAGGGGCGCTCGAACTTGGCTGCTATTGCTCGCCGGAGAAGCGTCGGTCGTCAGGTACGGCTGTCCGTCATCGTTGGCAAGGTTACAGACCACGCCTAGCCAAAAGAATGATGCCGTTAGATGCGCACAAGCCTGGTGAACATGTGAGTAACCAGAAGAGGGGAAGGGGTGGTCGGGAACTACCAGGAGGTGTTGCCGGAGTCGAGCTACAGCTTTGTCACTTACGGAGGTGGATGGAGGTGACGACCTGGGTCACGAGAAGGCAAAAGAAAGGCATCAGGAGATGTGCCAGAACATGCTGGTCACGCTCGTTTGAAGAAGAGGCCAAGGGGCGCTCGGGTCTTACCGGAATCAGTCGCCGGAGGTGGTTCTGTCTGCGGCGATGCAACGAGAAATTGAGATAGCCTAGTGGCGGAGCGAGCGAGTGGGGTGGGGGGAAATGGCCGTGGTGAAGAGGGGATTAAGTAGCTAGGAGCGGGGTGGGGATTACTCTCTGTATCAATGGGAAATAAGCGGGGCTTAACTGCGAGTAGCAGCGGCGGCTCGGTAGCGTTGATTGGGGGACCACCGACGGGCAAGGTAGGGTCGGGCTGTCAGCGGGAGGGTGCGCGTTGCTGGGGTGAGCAATAGAGAGGAAGGGGGAACCCCTGCTGGGCTGCTTTGGTTGCTGGGCCGAATGGGTAGCGCCTGGCCCAGTTCTATTTTCTTAACCTTTTTCTTTTTCTAGTTCGATTCTTAGGAAACCTTTTCAATTGAATTCAAATGTGTTTGAATTCCAAAACTTTCTGGATTTTTATAAAGTGAAACCTGCATATTTTTGAGTATAAAATCATGCTGTCTCACTAGACTTGCTTGGTTCCTTTGAAATTTAAAAAAAAAACAGTGCCTTAGCACAAGATTTGATAAAGATATGAAAATGGTTTTAAAACCATATTTTGTTTTGGAAATTTTTGTCCAAGCTTTGGAACTCAATCAAACCAATTATGAACACACAACATTGGTTTATAAAAAATATTCTCTCACTAGAGAGTAGCATTGGATCAATGCTTGCTTACATAAAATAATAAGCACTCAATACTTCTGTTTTCTTTGAAATGACTTTGAAATTGATCCCTAAATGATAATGCATGCATGGATGATATGCAATCTTTGAAAACATGATTTTAGGGATATTACAAATCTAACCCCCTTAAGGTGAATATCGCCCTCGAGATTTGGATTGGCTAGCAAATAGGTGAGGGTGGTCTTTCCGAAGATCATCTTCTCTTTCCCATGTTGCTTCTTCTTGGGAATGGTGGTTCCATTGAACTTTGCAGAATTTGATAGTCTTAGTACGAGTAACTCTTTCTACAGTCTCAAGAATCTTGATGGGTTTTTCCTCATAAGTGAGATCAATTTCCAATTGAACCTTCTCCAAAGGTATAGTATCCTTCAAAGAAGTCCCTTCCATCTCTGGATGGCATTTCTTTAGCTGACTCACATTAAACACATTGTGAACGACAGACAATGATTCTGGAAATTCAATCTCATAAGCTACTTCTCCTCTACGACTCAGAATCTTGAATGGTCCAACATATCTTGGGGCCAATTTTCCTTTGACTCCAAATCTCTTCACTCCACGAAGTGGTGACACTCTAAGATAAGCTCTATCACCCACTTCATAGGTGATCTCTCTATGCTTAGGATCTACGTAGCTTTTCTGTCGGGACTGTGCTATCTTCAATATGTCATTTACAAGCTTGACTTTCTCTTCACCTTCTTTGATTAGTTCTGGCCCGAACAAGTTCCTTTCTCCTACACCATTCCATAGCAATGGGGTAGTACACTTTCTCCCATAGAGAAACTCAAACGGTGCCATCTCAATACTAGCTTGATAGCTGTTATTGTAAGAGAATTATGCGTAAGAAGGACTTTCATCCCAACTAGCTCCATAGTTTAGAGCACATGCTCTCAACATATCTTCGAGAATCTGGTTGATCCTTTATGTCTGTCCATCAGTCTGAGGATGAAAAGCAGTGCTGAATTCCTATCTCGTTCCCAATGACTCATGTAGCTCCTCCAAAAATGAGAAGTGAACTGAGTCCCCCTATCAGACACAATACTCTTGGTACTCGATGCAGACATACAATCCTATTCATGTAGATCTTGGCAAAAACATAGCACTTGTTTAGGTTGTCTTCACGGGTATGAAATGAGCCACTTTAGTTAAGCGATCCACTACTACCCAAATAGAATCATAACCTGACCTGGTCCTTGGCAATCCGGTGATGGAATCCATGCCAATCTTGTCCCACTTCCAATCAGGAATAGGTAGTGGTTGTAGCAATCCTGCTGGCTTCTGATGTTCCGATTTCACTCTACTACATACATCACACAAAGCAATATGTTCGGCGATGTCCTTCTTGAGATTATTCCACCAAAATCTTTCCTTCATATCCATGTACATTTTGGTGTTACCCGGATGAAAGCAATATGGTGAGTTGTGTGCTTCTTTTAAAATCAGTTTCCGAAGCTCCGGATCTTGCGGAACGCAGATACGTTTTTCATACCATAAAGTACCTTGTTCATCTTCATGGAATCCTTTGGCTTTTCCTTTGCCAATCTTTTCCTTAATCTCTTAAATTTCCTTATCTGTCTTTTGGGCTTCTTTGATTTGGTCCAACAATGTGGGTTGAACATCCAATTTCATGAGATATCCCTCAGGCACAATATCCAATCTAAGGTCTCTAAATTGGGCACACAGATCATCTGGCAATTCTCCCTTAGTAAGGCCATTCACAAATATCTTACGGCTTAGAGCATCCGCTACAATATTTTCTTTACCGGGGTGGTATTGCAAACTCAAGTCATAGTCCTTGATGAGTTGTAGCCATCTTTGTCTCACGTTGATTTCTTTCTGGGTGAAGATATACTTCAAACTTTTGTGATCTGTGAACACTTCACATCGCTTTCCCAAAAGATAACGTCTCCATGTTTTGAGTGCATGGACAACAGATACTAACTCCAAATCATGAGTAGGGTAATTTACCTCATGATTTTTGAGTTGTCTCGAGGCATAAGCCACAACTTTCCCTTCTTGCATTAGAACTGCACCTAATATATGATGAGATGCATCACAATACACTAGGAAATCTTTCTCCAAGTCTGCCAGACATAAGACTTGTGCTGTCACTAGTCTCTTCTTCAATTCTTGTAAACTGAGCTCACATCCTTCAGACCAAGCAAATTTATTGTCTTTCTTTAGTAACTCCGTCATTGGTTTAACTACCTTGGATAAATTCTCAATAAGTCTTCTGTAGTATCCTGCCAAGCCAAGGAAACTACGAACCTCTTTTACTGACTTAATAGATTCCCATTCAGTTACAGTTGGCACTTTAGCGGGATCAACTGCTACACCATCTCCTGACACAACGTGTCCAAGAAATCCAACTTCATTTAACCAAAATTCACACTTGCTGAATTTGGCATACAGTTTATGCTCTCTAAGCTTCTCAATTATCAAACGCAAATGTCCTTCATGCTCTTCTTTGATTTTGAGTAGATCAAAATGTCATCGATGAAAACGACAACAAACTTGTCAAGGAACTCCATGAACACCTTGTTCATCATATTCATGAAGCAAGCTGGTGCATTGGTCAAACCAAATGGCATCATGGTGTACTCATACAATCAATACTAGTGGTGAAAGCTGTCTTAGGTATGTCTTGTTATCTTATATTGAGATGGAAATAACTTGAACGGAGATCAATATTTGAGAACACACAGGATCCTTCTAACTGATCAAACAAGTCATTGATTCTAGGCAAAGGGTATTTGTTCTTGATAGTCACCTCATTGAGTGAACGGTAATCTATGCATAGCCTTTGACTTCTATATTTATTTCCACAAACAAGACTGGTGCTCCCCAGGATGAATAACTTGGTTGAATAAATCCTTTCTGCAACTGTTCTCCAAGTTGTTTCTTGAGTTCTTTCAACTCATCAACGGACATCTTGTAAGGTCTCTTTGCTATTGGTCCCGATCCTGGTAGCAAATCAATCAGAAATTCCACATCTCTATCTGGTGGCATTCCCGGCAATTCTTTCGGAAACACATCCGGATATTCACCCACAATTGGCACACTATCTATGCTAACCCCTTAAGAGAATTTATCTTACTTCCCTTCGATTCAAAGTTAGACTTGAATCTTATCCGTTTCTTTTCCGGGGTTGTGAGTGCGACAGTTCGATTAGCACAATCTAATACTCCTTCATACTTGGTCATATAGTCCATTCCCGAAATTACATCCAGTCCTTGGGAATCTAGGATTATCAGACTCACTGGAAACTTATGCTTTCCAAACTCTATTACTAGATCACGGCATCCAAGACTTACTATCATATCTCCACCGGGAGAACTTACTTTTATTGGACACCCAATGTTTTCAGTTGGAAACCCATTTCTATCAACAAATGATTTTCATATGAATGAATGTGATGCACCAGTATCAAAAAGAACAAGTGCTGGAATAGAATTGATTTTGAACTTACCAGCCACAGCATCGGACTCGTCATAGATTTCTTCCACATTGATGTGGTTCACCTGTCCCTTCTGGAAAGGGTTGGGCTTGTTGGGTACCTCAACTTTCTTTTCTGGGCATTCATTTTCATAATGCCCCATCTTCTTGCACCTGAAGCATTCAACCTGACTAAGATCCTTCTTGACAGGCTGGCTTCCACTACCACTTCCACCTCCATTGTGGTGGCTCTTGTATCCACCCTTGTGATTCTTGTACTTGTCATTGTCATGACTACAGTGATGCTTGTTGTCATGATGGCGGTTGTGATTGTGGTGGCTGTTGTACTTTCCATGCTTGTGGGATCCAGAACTCCCACTATCATCATAATGGGAACGCTTGTGAGACGATCCCGAGCTGTGCTTGTCAGAGTTGTGTTTCCTCTTCCTGCTTTCAACCTGTTTCATCTTGCTCTCCAAGATGGCAGCCTTGTCACAAAGAGATTAATAGGTGGGCATAGGCCACAGATAGTTGCAGGTTTAGTTCATCGTTTGGTCCTTCGAGGAAGTTCTCTTTCCTCTTGGCACCAGTATTAACTTCATCCGGTGCATAACGCGCCAGATTGTTGAACTTTTCAATATATTCAGCCACGCTGCGGTGGCGCTGTTTTAGATTATGGAATTCCTTCTTCTTCAAGATCATTATTCCGGATGAGATGTGAGCTGTACGGAAACCATCTTCAAAGATAGCCCATGTCACATCCTCAATGGGAGTGGTGATCTGGAAGTTATCCCACCAAGTAGTTGCTGGTCCTTCCAACAAGTGTGTTGCAAACCTGACTTTCTCCTCATCAGTAAAGCCAACAGTTACCAAATGCTTGTTCCCTGAGCGTAGCCAATCATTGGCCACCATGGGATCAGTAGTTCCTGAGAACTTAGCAGGCCGCAGTCTTAAGAATCTGGTGAGCATGTCAAATCCTGGTGGGTTATTCTGATTGTTGTTGTTGTTATTCTGATTCTCCATGAAAGTAGTCATTATCTGCATCACCGTACTGTCTTTGTCATCATTCTTGCATCTCGGGGGTGACATTGTTGTTGTTCGGGTTGGGGTTGGCACGTCGAGGAGGCATCTGTGGTTTTCATAAGGATAAGAATGAGATACCCATAGATGCTTATTATGCACAATACAACACATAGACAATCACCAAACAAGCATCAAAATAACATAAAGTTCAACGACATAAACAACAAGTTTGAAAAGCAAACACACCAATAACAAGCCATCCAAATGTCGGATGGTCATTGCGGCTCATTAATCAAAAGCATGGTAAATGATAAATAAACGAGTAGTCATCACTACTCCTCTGCATCAACCTCCTCATCGACAAGTGTAAGACCTGCATTCTCCATATTGGTCTTGTACTCGTCGACATTGGTAGTCAAGGCCTCTACCTTGGCTTTGAGAGCCCTCTTCTGTGAACAAAGTCTCTCAATCACACCCTGCTGATGCTCGAGCTCGAAGTCCTTGGCCTCTAGTTCTGCAGTCATCTCTCGAATCCTCTTGTTCCTGTCTTGGACTCTCTTCTCTTGGCTTTTGAACTTCCTATCCTGACTCTCAAACTTGGCCTCCATTTCCTTGACTATCTCGTCTTGCTCCGCGAAGAGCTTGTCCTTCTCACGAAGCTGCACCTGGAGCTCGTCATTGCTAAGCATGACGCTGGTACTATCAGTATCTAGGTGCCTAAGAAGAAACTCTAAGTCCTGAAGGTACAGACGAATCGGCGCTGCCGTCTCTCTAGTAGTATCCTCGAACTCAATAGCCTCAACATCCTCGTCGCGTCTTCCGAAGGCGTGGAAGTGAGTACCTCTAATCTCCCGAGAGTGTCTCCCTAACAGACGCCCAAGTAAATCCTGCATGACTACCTCTAGGCCTCTCTCCTTGTCGTCATGCATGAGCTTGAAGGTGATAGCCTCCTTGGCTGGCTCAGTCTGGCATCCTGGCTGAGTAACCTTGAAGCCCCAAAGGTCCTTCCTCTCAAACTTGGTGAGGGGAAGCATCATGATGCTCGGAAGCGGAAGATTGAGCACACTAGTGAGCTCAATAAGACGAGTGCCAAAGTGAGTTCCCTTGAACTCTTTAGTCGTGCTGATAGTAACATTAGGCATCTATTTTATAAGATAGAGAGAAGTTAGAATCAACATCAATAGAAAATACACAAGACAAGTATCACAAGAATATCATTGACAAACAAACAAACAAGTCATGGTATACATAAATCCATTACAAGCATCCAAGGTTCAATATAACTTAGTCAAAAAATTTGGAAATATATGATAAGTGTGGTGGTCCAAATAACAAAGCACATTACAACTCTCACTCTCTAGACTAAAGTCTATCAAAGCATCCTTCTACCAATAGAGATGAGAAAGAAGATTAGAAAAGTTTACGAGAAGAGAAGACAAGTGGAGAATTTTTTTCAAAGTGTTGAAATTTTTCCTTAGTGGTTTCTAATCCAATCCTAGGGTATAATCCTACAGGCAACACAGTGCTCTGATACCATCTGTAAGATCCCTCCCTTTTAAAGGTAAGGGTCCATGTGATTGCAATGCTAGTCCCTGGATCAATGCTAGCATCCACAGTTTAAGATGAAGTACACAGAAACAAAGGTCATCATTACATATCATTCCAGAGACAAACATAGTCTTTTACAACTCCATGGCCATAAGCCTAATACAAGAGTTTAACCATAACAATATAAATAAGTCTTCATCTTCATGTGCCACAGGCAAGCATGTTGAGTGTAGACTCATAACCCCTATTCATCATCAGAATAACCTGCAACATCACAAGTTACAGCCACAGTGGGTCAATACATTGGAATAGTATTGGAAAGTGATACCTTAGTAGAATATTAACATCTAAATGCTATATGAATTTGGCTAAGTGTATCTTAGGCTTGCTTTGCTCAAAATAGGTTTTATCTATTAGTTGAAAACATTCTTTGACAAAACTTTCCCAAGGAATCACCAATAGAAATTGGTGATCCTTCACCCTTGTTTAACCACAAGTTTTAACTTAGAAAATTGGGATGAGGAGATTCTTGATAGCTTCCATGTCTTGATGCTCAAGTTGTCCAATACCAGGGACATGGCTAAGTACTTAGATTCTTCCATCTGCAGAGGTTGTGCACTTTCCCTACAAGACTTGATTTTCACCAAGACAGGACCTTTCAGAAGCCTTCCCTTAGACCAAATGGACGCGCTCCAAACCTATCATCCCACTACCACCAATTGTCCAAATGGCTAAGTTATTGCATCCTATATGATCCAGGCAGAGCCCATAATGCCATGTGGCTGCACTAGAAGCTTCTTAACATTTGGCATCTCAAATCCCTTTGTTCCTGGGTGGCTTTCCACAAGTACGATACACAAGGTAAACCATAGAAATGGGCCTTGTGTAACCACTCAACACAAACCAATCATTCCATTCCACCCAGGTGTTTCATTCACTTAGTTGTTTTATTAAGAAAAGCATAAATCCAAAGACTTAGAAATATTTCTCATAGAATGATTATATAATCCACCATTGGTTGCTACTAGCTAGCCTAAGCATGGTAATATTAAGTATCTTAACTTAAAGGAAATTCTAACAATTCTAGAACTACTAGGATTTCCCAAGCATAGCATTAGATACTTAGCAAAATATTCATGCAAGTCCTATACAAAATATTTCTAATGCATAGGTGAAATTATAGGGATAAAAACATGGATCACCACTTGCCTTGGTAGTTTGGGGAGTAGCAACAATCTTCACAACCACAATCACTATTAGCACCAAAATCTACACATAAAATAATGGCACCAAAATCACATAACAAAATATACAAACAAAAATATATGAATGTATGCAAATTCAATGTGATGATTTTTCTACACCAAAAAAGACAAGTAAAACAGTACTAAAACATAAACAAGACCAAGATACTCAAAATAAACCTTATTTGATCTTTAAAACATTTTTCAAACAATTTCCATACTCAAATTAAGACTACATATGTCTCTGCAAAAATAACCAATTTTACAGAGGCAAAACATTAAACACATTGCATAAATAGATAGTATTTTCTCTCCTTATTCCAATGATATAAAATTTACAAAATTTGAACGTGTGGATCAAAAGTTATGAATTTTACAAGTTTGAATCACTAATAGATCTAATTCAGATTTTTAAAACAAAGAACTAGCCACGCGGCAGCGTCTGATTGGTTGATACCGTTTCGCACCGGATCACACACGCGGGCCGTAAGATCTAACTTAACACGCATGGTCCAGATCGACACATAACGCTTCGCTACAGATCTAATCCTAAGCGCTGGATCTAGATCCTACGGCTTCTAAGCATGCGACCATAGATGGGTGGCGCCAGCGGCGGCGATGCACGGCGCGGCTCTGTCAGAGAGGTTGCCGGCGATTTATATCGCGCGGGGAGGAGTGGAGGTGCTTACCGTGCTCGTGGGACTGCAGTAAAGCTCAAGGTGGTCGAGGGAGAGACAGGGGCGCTCGAACTTGGTTGTTATTCCTCGCCGGAGAAGCATCGGTCGTCAGGTACGGCTGTTCGTCGTTGTTGGCAAGGTTAGAGACCGCGCCTAGCCAAAAGAATGATGCCGTTAGATGCGCACAAGCCTGGCGAACATGTGAGTAACCAGAGAGGGGAAGGGGTGGTCGGGAAATACCAGGAGGTGTCGCCGGAGTCGAGCAGCGGCTCTGTCACTTGCGGAGGTGGACGGAGGCGAGGACCTGGGTCACGAGAAGGCAAAAGAAAGGCATCAGGAGATGCGCTAGAACATGCTGGTCACGCTCATTTGGAGCAGAGGCAAAGGGGCGCTCGGGTCTTACCGGAATCAATCGTCGGAGCTGGTTCTGTCTGCGGCGATGCAATGAGAAATTGAGAAAGCTTGGTGGCGGAGCGAGCGAGTGGCGTGAGGGGAAATGGCCGTGGTGAAGAGGGGATTAAGTATCCAGGAGCGGGGCGGGGATTACTCTCTGTATCAATGGGAATTAAGCAGGGCTTAACTACAGCGAGGTAACGGCGGAGCGGCTCGGGTGCGCATTGATTGGGGATGACGCTGACGGGGCAAGGTAGGGTCATTTGTCGGTGGGTGGTGCTGCGGTGAGAAACAGAGAGGAAGGGGGAACCCTGGGTGGGATGCTTTGGTTGCTGGGCCAAATGGGTAGCGCCTGGCCCAGTTCTGTTTTCTTAACCTTTTTATTTTTCTAATTCGATTTCTAGGAAACTTTTTCAATTGAATTCAAATGTGTTTGAATACCAAAACTTTCTGGATTTTTATAAAGTGAAACCTGCATATTTTTGAGTATAAAATCATGCTATCTCACTAGACTTGCTTGGTTCCTTTGAAATTAAAAAAACAGTGCCTTAGCACAAGATTTGATAAAGATATGAAAATGGTTTTAAAACCATATTTTGTTTTGGAAATTTTTGTCCAAGCTTTGGAACTCAATCAAACCAATTATGAACACACAACATTGGTTTAAAACAAATATTCTCTCACTAGAGAGTAGCATTGGATCAATGCTTGCTTACATAAAATAATAAGCACTCAATGCTTCTGTTTTCATTGAAATGACTTTGAAATTGATCCCTAAATGATTATGCATGCATGGATGATATGCAATCTTTGAAAACATGATTTTAGGGATGTTACAAAACATTAGGCCTATTTTGAGTATAAAATTTATTCTAAAAATATTTTTAGGGTAAAATCTTTTGTAAATGGTTTGTTTTGAACCTACTGACCATAAAAACCAACTTGTAGATTTAAAAGTATGTTTTGTGTTCCTAAAGAATAAATCTTTGAATAAAAGAATTTCTAATTCAATAAAAATGTTGATTATGGTTTAAAAATGATTTTTGAATAAAACCTTTTGAAAATGGTTTGAATTAAACTCTCTAACGCTAAACACCAAGTTTTGATATTTAAAAATATATTTGGTGAACCCTATAAAATTAGTAATTTGTTTAAAGACATTTCCAAAAAAATAAAATATTGCTTTTATTTAAAAATGGTTTTAAGTGAAACCTTTTGTAAATGGATTTTTTTAAACACTTTTGACCATAAACACTAACATGTTGTGTTTAAAAATATATTTTTCAAACACTAGAAATTAGTACTTTGATTTAAATCATTTCTAGCAAAACAAAAATGATTTAAAGTGGCCATTTTCACTAACTTAATATCAAATGGTTTTGCCACTCTTATAATTGACCAATAGGTGTTTTAAAATGTTTATAGCCTATTATAAACAACCTTTCCAAATAAAACAATCTTTTGCATGCTTGCATGCATTTTTTTGTTTTCTTTGTTTTATGTGGTGAATTGTCTGAATGCTAGATTGAATTTGTGCCTTGAAATTTGAAGAGTGTGACTATTGCAAGATCAAGGAGTGAACTTATATTCTCTACCAAAAAGGCAAGTGGTGCTTCATACTTTTGTCCCATTATTTTCACTATGCATTAGTGATATTTCTAAGTAGGACTTGCATGGAATTTTCTATGTGTTAACTATGCCATGGGAAATCCTAGTAGATGAAGCCTTAGTAAACTTTTATCTATGTTAAGATTCCCACTACTATCATGCTTAGCCTAGCTAGTATAAAATAAGGGTGGATTATATTCATGCTATGAGATATTTCTGAGTCTATGACTTGTGTTTTGTTTAATAAAACAACTATGTGAATGAATCACCTAGGTGGAATGGAAAGAATGGTTTGCGTTGAGTGGTTACACAGGGCCCATATTTATGGCCTACCCTAGTGTATCTCACTTGTGGAAAGCCACCCAGGAACAAAGAGATTTGAGATGTCAAATGTTGTGAAGCTTCAAGTGCAGCCACTTGGCATTATGGGCTCTGCCTGGATCATATAGGCTGCAATAACTTAGCCAGATGGACAGTTGGTGGTAGGGGGTTATAGGTTTGTGAACACGTCCATTTTGGTCTAAGGGAAGGCTTCTGAAAGATCTTGTATCGATGCATGTCGAGTCTTGTGGGAAAAGTGCACCACCTCTCGAGAGAGTAAAATCTAAGTACTTAGTCGTGTCCCCGGCAATGGAAAATTTGAGCATCAAGACATGGAAGCTATCAAGGATATCCACTTCCCAATTTCTAAGTTAAAAACTTGTGGTTGAACAAGGGTTAAAGGATCACCAATTTCTATTGGTAGATGCCTTGGGTGATTTTCACAAACAAAAACTTAGTGTTTTCAAATGATAAGGAAAATATATTTTGAGCAAAGAAAGCCTAAGATCCACTTAGCCAAATGCATATAGATGATAGATACCACTATTCTAAGATAGTATCACTTGCCAATACAATTCAAATGTATTGACCCTTGTGGTTGTAACTTATTACGTTGCAGGTTTTTTTGATGTTAGTGAAGTGTTTGTTAGGATTACAAGTCTACAACCAACAGGATTGCCTGTGGCACTTTGAAGATGAAGGACTCCATGCTATATAGTTATTTATGCTGCATTGTCATGAGATAGCCAAATGAGCTATGTAAGATGTAATGAATTATTTTATTCCTGGTTATAAAGTTGTATTATGACCTTTGTTTCTTGATATTACATCTTAATTGTGGATGCTAGCTATTGATCTAGGGACTAGCATTGTAAACACAGGGATCTCTACCTTATTAAAGGTTGGGACCTCTACAACAATGTCTTAACTTTGGAATTCATCCAAATCCATCATGGAATCTCCTTTCCATTGCATTGTGCCACCCATAGTTTTAAATTGAGATAAACTTAATCTTGTATCTTGTGACAAACTTAGTATCATTTTACAATGAACTATTTGTCTCTTATACAAATATAATATATTCTTAATTCTTCCAAATATTACTATCATCCAATGATCATCTTATGATTCATTCTGGTATATGCTCATAATATTTAGAGCATAGGACATATCTAGATATGTACATATCACGGTATGATTGATCAAAATATTCTTGTGATTTCACTCACCAAGTGTCAAAGCACTTGAATCTTATTTCACATGACAAGTGTCAAAACACTTGAATTTTGATTCAATTCTTTTCCATGTGACAAGAACCTTTTCTCATTGTTTCCATATTGAACTTATTCAATATCTCATATATGTATGTCTCACACAACCATATTAGCGTCATAATCTATCCATATAGACATTCATGCCTAATATTTGGGTTTTGCCTAAGTATTTCATCGAAATGAAATTCTTAACCTTTGTCAATAAAAGATACATCATTTCCAATAAACAATATGTACTCCATATAATGTATTAGAAATGTGTCTCAACACTCCCACTTAATTTCTTACAAATGCAAGCATCTTCATCGTCTCCGAGGAAATTAAACTCCTTTAACACTTTCATCATAGTGAAGATTCCAACTCCACGATGCTTACTTCAACCATTGAAATTTGCATGCCCTTTTTAGCATCCTTTAAATTAAAAAAAATCCTTTGGATCGTATCATGTACACGTCCTAGGTAAACATTCTATTAGAAGAGCTGTGTTTTGTTTATTCATCTACCATATACCAAATTATATGTAGTGGTTGCTACATTAATCCGTACAGACTAAATATCACTATGAAAGATCAAATCTTTTCATAGTCAACTCCTTGAACATTGTCGTAAAATATTTACCGACATGTCAACTATTTCATAGATGTGAAACATCCATGTCTGTTTCTTTATAGATCCAAATACGACTGATAGGTTCCACACCTTTCCGTGGGGTCTTCCAAGTTCAAAACTTGATTTCTCGTGTATGGAACTATCACTGATTTTATGGATTCAAGCCATTTGATGGAGTTAGGGCCCATCATTGCTTCTTTGAATGCATTCGGTTCATCATTGTTAAACAATAATGATTTACTCTCAAATCTTAGTATTTGATTGTTTACCCGACCTACTCGGTTCAATAGGAACTTAGACCTCTATGACCACAACCTTTGAGGCACGTGAGCCATGAGCATTATGGCTTCCTCCGGAACATTCTCCGGCACTGCGCAACTCAGCACATATAGCTAAGGTTCAATAACCTCATCAAAGTTCTATTGTCCTCCCACTTAACTTTTTACGAAAAATTCTTTTCTAATAAACTTCACGTTTCAAGCGACAAACTGTTTTGTACTTGGTGTTATGGAGGAATACCCAACGGTTATTCGAAATAACCTACAAAGACATGCTCATCCGACTTTGGTTGTAAACATCTTACTTATGCTTAGCATACCAAAATTTAAGAAAAAGACAACTCGGGTTTTATCCCAAACCATAACCTTTATGGTGTCATTTTCAACGAATCAAGATGGTGCTCTTTTCAGTGTAAAAGCGATAGTCTCTAAATCTTTAATCTTTAAAACATAATGGCAGTTTTATAAATAATACCTTTGATCTAACCATGTCAAACAACGTTTCATTACAAATCTCAAACACTCCATATTCCTATGGTGTTTCCGGAGATGCAAATACATGGAACAATTCCTCAAATCTTAGGTGTTTTGGTAAACTTGTAACTCAAATATCTTCCTTTATGATCAAATCATAAATTATTTTATTTTCTTGTTACAATGATTTTCGACTTCATCTTGAAAATCTTTGAACATCTTCAAATATTTCACACTTCTTCCTCATTAAGTGAATATTCACTCAAATTTCCGGATAAAGTATATGAAGTTGAAATCCATCGCTCATGACTACATATAATGGAGTACATACATCAATATGTATAAATTCCAATAATTCAGTCGTTCGTTCTTCTTTGGCCTTTGAACAAAGTTTTAATTATCCCGAGGAAAGTCTCACAAGCGTCATTTGATCAAAATCAAGGACTCCAAAAATCCATTAACATGGAGTTTCTTCATGTTTTTCTTTCCAATATAATTTAAACGGCGATGTCACTTTGTAAGTGATATTTCAATAATTTGTCTTGCGACATTTTTAGCATTAGTTTTATGGACGTGATTTCTCTAACTAGACTTGTAAATCATCCATCTTATAAGGAATACGACAATTATTTGAACAACCTTTTGTTCTCATAATACCTGAAAAATAACAAATCTTGAAGGAAAGCTTTAATGTCAATAGGAAATACAACAAAACTTTGTTTGTTTTCGATGAATATTGTCACATTCACATTCTCTTGCTGGTTACTTAGGCCATTACAGTTCATGAATTGCATTGTCCTGTATGATATTTCACACCAACCAATTCGGTATCCAATACCCAAGAACCACATTGTTTAACAAGCAAAAAATACAGCCATAACATCTATATCTTCTATATACCTAAGCTGGACATTTCCAGTCTTTTCTTTTCTGCCAAATATTTTATAGATTCTCTTTCAGCACTCCCTTTCCCTTTTAAAAGAATCTATCAACATAAACATTGGTGCCATATACATGACACATA
Organism: Avena longiglumis; assembly: GCA_030063025.1. NCBI lineage: Eukaryota > Viridiplantae > Streptophyta > Magnoliopsida > Poales > Poaceae > Avena > Avena longiglumis. Next base: position 150,903,987 of record CP125977.1, on the reverse strand, counting down.
GTCCAGAGCATGTATAGTAAAATACTAATACCTTTGGACTTGCACTTTTAAGTAGATCACCATCATCAAATGTTTGGCGTTCTTTCAAAAATCCATTCTTTAGTAATCTTTTAGTGCAGTAAACATTTTACTTACATCTTATATTCATCCTTTTCATGACAACTTTCATGATCAAGCTAATATATATTACAAAGGCGAATCGTGAGTATAATTTTATTTTCCCAAACCCTTTTGGATGATTAGGATGTCTAGCATCTCCAACCTTCGCAAATTCTCATCGAATATGAGAACATATATTATACTCTTATCATATTGCAACCAAAACATTGTTTCAGATATCGTAATATTTGTCACACATGATGGTTTCTTAAAAAATTCTTTCAGCTCCTAGATAACCTTGATATTTAAAAACAATCAAGAATCATGGAGGCAAACATGATACTTTAGATACTAACACTAGAATTTTTACTCTTCATTTAATACTAATTATTAAACGTCACGGCGTAAACGGAATTTTGCTAAAAATTTGCAATAGGACTTTTAAACTTTAAATTGACACTCAAAACAATACGATACCAGTTTGTAAAGTAAATATCCAAAATTCTATAGTTCTATTATCTCAATTATAACTAAGCATAAGGTGGTGAACAAATGCCAATGACTACAATAAATTATGCAAACACACTTTGATTTAATTTATGATAAATTGAGTTCAACTAATCCATATTAGAAATGAACTCCCACTCAAAAACGACATCCCTCGTGTCTTTTTGGTGATTACATGAACCAAATGCACTACACCAAGTCCGATCATCACTTGAGTCGATATAGCTTCAAAGGCGAGCATCTATATGGGCATCATATCAAATATATGACTCATACTTAATCTTTTGGTCCGTGTTCCGAGGCCATGTCTGTAAATTCTAGGCTTGCCAAGTAAGAATCTTAGTATTCACGTGTGTAAAACTGTCTTACACCCGAGATATGATCGTGGATTCAAGTACACTCGATCATCACGTGATGTCTTGAAGCGGCAAAACATAGTCGGTGCATACTTAAGGGAGAACACATTTTTTTATCTTGATATATAAATGAGGGATCATCTTATACTTCTACAAAAGCGCCAAACAAGCAATATAAGATGCAAACAAAACATCATATGCTAGAGTGATATGATATGGTTCTTGCACTTGATCACTATCGTGTGCATCGTGGAATGATCTTTATCATTTCTATATGTGTAAGGCCAAGGTCTATAGAACTTAAACTTTGTTATATTATAATTTTCAATAGTATCAGTCCATACTGCAAATTATAACACTACCATATCATAGTACTTGCCCGGCAAAACTAAAAACAAGACACCTCTAATTTATCTTTTGGATGTTTTATGTGGCTGAGGGATTTCAGAGATAGAACCATTCTTACCTATGAACATGGAACCACAACGAGGATAATAAAATTATTAACAACTTGTTGTAAAGTAGATATTGACTATAGTAGGAGAGACAAGCACCTGCTAGCCACTTATGCAAAACTAGTTGCATGTCAAGTGTGGAACAGGTCTCATGTGCGAGGACATGTAAAGTTTGTCCGGGCCGCTTCATCCCACTATGCCACCAATATCCAAAGTATGAGCAAGAAGCAATAACATGATCATCATCGCCCACATACTAATATCTGTACTACCCGTGCAAAGCATCTACGCTTAGATCCGGCTCTGACACCACTATAGGGTTCACAACATAGAAAACAAAATAATTCCTACGATGGGAATAACTAAGTACTAAGATCTATCTACTAGATACAAGCAACTGGTGGATATACATCCATAGAATACATACTCTCGAAGATAGAAAAGCTTTAACGAGGTTATACTCATGGATGATGTAGTCAAACGCTTGCCGATCTCAAGATCGAGAAGAAGTCCATCCGGTCCAGCAGGTCCAGCACCATCAAGTCCAGCACCGCAAAATGTGGTGCACCTATAATTACACACACGTTTGGGTATCCAGAAAACCTCCACGACCTCGCTCCAGCGAAGCAGTGGAAGCAACAAATCCTTTCCAGAAAAAGCCACCGGGAACATGTATCTCGCCGATCCGAGACCATGGGGAAATTCTAAAGGGGGGAGAGAGATCCTTCACGAGGAGGTGTGAGTGAGAAGTGAGAGAAGGGGGTCCTTTTATAGGAGGAGAGGGCAGGACACAAGCCATGGTCGGCGGACAAGGTGGTTCCCCCACCTCTTCCTCCATTCATGTGAGTGGAGCTCCCACTCACACAAATGCCCCTCCATTTCCTCCACTCAAAATCCCACTCAAATCCCATTAAATTTCCACCAAATTTAACGAAATATCTCAATTAAATAAAATTACTTTTATTTATTTATTCAATTTTTTGTTAATTACATTAATTAACAAACATTCATATAAAACTTCTTGCTAGTATTCAATTTCACATGCAGAAACAATTTCAGCAATTTCACCCGAAACAATTTCGGTGTCTAGTGAAATAATTCCTACGCTTTGTAATTCTTTCTCTGGCATCTCATTTGCTCCAAATGGTGTCAGTATCCCTTAAGTGTGTCACTCTTTGGTTCGCGAATAATGCAGACATGATCGAGACCCCTCTCCGATCAATAATCAACAGCAGGACCTAGAGATCCGTACTAACTCCCACACAATCAACGATGACTTATGTGATCGTGTGAACCTTTTACGCATGTAACTCAATCCCTTTGTCTCGCGATATATTACATGTTCGATATTCGATCATCGATATCTCCATACCTAGTTTGATCTCGTTACCGACATGTACTCTTTTCTTGTTCCCGTGATATAACATTCTAGTGATCACATCACTTGCTTGCAAGCTAACTAATGTGATAATACTGAGAGGGCACAGAGTATATCTCTCTATCATCGGGATGGAAAAATTCCACTCTTAATCTATGAGCCTCTACATAACACCTTCATAGCATCGAACCCACCTTTATAGTCACCCTGTTACAGTATAACGTTTGATGTTATCAAGATACTCTTTCAGTGTTAGTGATTGACATGATCTCATTGTCTAAGGACTAGGATTACTTCGTAAGATGTTATAGAAATATAAACACAATGACTTCGATCGTAATGCTATACTTCGGATGAATGTTCATCTCATCATTCCAACAATGTTTAGGAAACCTTTGATCATCTTGTTAATCAAACATGTTTATTAAACACACATGTATTAATGTTTCCGTATTAATACAATTATAGAATGCAAAATAAACATTTATCATAAACAAGGAATAAGATAATAACCACTTTATTATTGCCTCTCGGGCATATTCCCTTCAAAACTAATAGACATGGCATATGAGGATTATTCTAAAAAAGTATTCACGAAAATAACCTACCGCCTTTGTGAGGATTCGTGGATTTCAAGGAAAATGAGCTAGGTCATGACCATGACCATGGCATAGTTTGCTTTAATGTGCCCATATTTTTCACACGCGTGTATCTTGTGATGGCAAACAATGTTACTTCATGAATTTTTGGAAAAAAATGCACGAAAAATACATTTTTCATTTTCCCTGGGCCGAAAAGGGCTTACTTTTGTGAAGCGAACACCAAGGGTGTGATGTGAAAATGCATCATCCCATTTTTTTATAAATACTAGAGGGCATTTAGTGGCCAATTCACAAATTGGCTTCAACTAGAACTCCCGGCGCAACCCTCGCGATATAAACAAGTTTCTGCCGGTCAAGATGGAGGGGGCTAAAATTTATCCTCGAGCTACCTTGTAGCTATCCCGGGAATTTTCCAAATAATCATTTCCAGGTATGATACGATCGGAAACGTATATATAATTTTTGATGCTCCATGCTTGTTTAGTATCTACTTTGCTTTGCTTTGTCTACACTTTGAGGTGCTTTTTACATGTTTTCTGGTACTAACCTATTAACAAGTTGCCACAGTGCCAGTTGCCTGTTTTTGGTTCCAGAAAAGTTAGTAAAGAAATATTCTCGGAATTGGACAGGACAAACGTCAAAGTCAATAAGTTTCCATGGGGAACAAGAAGTCCAGAGGGGAGACGGAGTGGCGTGCCAGGGGCCCAGACCCCCCCTAGGCGCGGGTGGGCCCTGCCCCGCGCCTAGGAAGGGTGTGTGGCCCCTGGCCACTGCCTCGGCCTCCCCCTTCGCCTATAAGAAGCCCGCGATGCAGAAACCCTAAGTACCCGATCAAATCTCTACGAAACCTTCTGTAGCCGCCACCACCGTCGTCCCTAGATCGGGGGGATCTGAAGTTCTTCCCAGCACCCTGCCGGAGGGGAGATCATCCCGGAGGCCTTCTCTCCGGTATGATGCGTGAGTAATTCCACCTTGGACTATGGGTCCATGTAGTAGCTAGATGGTTGTATCTCCTCCTTGTACTTTCATGTATAGATATTGTGAGCTTCGTTCATGATTAATGTTGTATTTGAGATTATTATGTTGGTTTGATTAATGATTTTGTCTTTATGATTCTATCATGTCGGTGTTGTTTGTGATCTTGCATGCTCTCCGTTGTTAGTAGCTATCTTGGCCAAGTAGTTGCTAGTGACTCCAAGAGGGGGTATTTATGCTTGATAGTGGGTTCATGCCTCTAGTTTCCAAGGGAAGTGACAATAATTTCTTCGGTTGTATATGTGTTGTTGCTACTAGGAAGAAAACAACGGTCTCTTGTTCATGGAACATGTGGACTGTTTACCTTACACACTTTGCTTAAAGTAGTTTTTTGTTGCTTGCAACTTAATACTGGAGGGGGTTCGGATGATAACCTGAAGGTGTACGTCTAGTCATAGATGAAGTTGGATGGAGGTCTATGTATCTTGTTGTATTGCCCAATCGAATCTCATAGGATCTTTCTGACTAGTAATTGCATTGTTATGCCTTGCTCGGTTCCTATCAATTGCCCTGTTGTAATTTGTTTACCCTTCATGCCATGTTGTTTATCTAAGGAGAGCACCTCTAGTGAACTATGGACCCCGGCGGGGACGGAGCCAGCTTCTCACCTTGAGAGGGGCAAAATTGACATGAGGGGGACATACTTGGCTAAATCAATAAGAAATTGGAGATTTTGTGAACAGAGTTCTTCACAAAATTTAAACCATGGGGGTGGTTCAGCCCCCCTCGTCCCCCCTTGTCTCCATCCCTGGACCTCGGTCCAATCTTTATCATTGATACATCTTTCATTGTTACGTGTTTACTTGTTGCAAACCACCATTACCTTCCACACCATAAGTTTAATCCTTTGTTACAGAAAATCATTGAGCTTGAAACCTCACTGATTCGTTGGGGCAAAGTCTTGAGTTTGTGTTGTGCAGGTCTCTGCGTTTCTTGCAACACCTGTGTGACGTTTCCTTCCTCCTACTGGTTCTATAACCTCGGTTTCTTACTGAGGGAAAACTTGCTGCTATGCTGCTTCACACCTTGCTCTTGGGGTTCCCAACGAAGCGCTCCTACTTCAACTCAGCGCTGCATCAAGGTACAAAACATGGAATTTCTTCGGAGATCCAACAAGAGATTAGCAAGACCAGGAACATAGAGAAGAACCCAAGCATAAGTGCGCATCGGATGTCAGAAGAATTTTGAAACTGTCCCCAGAAATTCAAAAATGTGAAACCTCCGCACATTGTCATTTTATTTTTCCTACTTGGACGCAAAAATAACACACATGGCATTCGAGGATTATTCTAGAAGAGTGTTCATAGAAATCACCTACCGCCTTCAAGGATCCATGGATTTCAAGTCAAATGAGCTAGGCCATGACCACAACCATGGCATAATTTGCTTTAATGCGCCCATATTCCACACACAGTTGTATCTTGTGATGGCAAACAATGTTGCTTCATGAAGTTTTCGAAAACAATGCACAGAAAATCCATTTTCCATTTTCCCGGTACCGAAAAGGGCTTACTTATGTGAAGCAGCCACCAAGGGTGATATGAAAAAGCATCACCCATTTTTTTATAAATACTAGAGGGCATTTAGTGGCTAATTCAAAAATCGGCTTCTGCTAGAACCTATCGGCGCAACCCCCGCGATTTAAACAAGTTTCCACCAGTCTAGCTGGAGGGGGCTAAAATTTAGCCTTGAGCTACCTCGTAGCTATCTCAGGAATTTTCCAAAAAAATCATTTCTAGGTACCAAACATGGAATTTATTCAGAGATCCAACAAGAGATTAGCAAGACCAGGCACATAGACAGGAACCCTAGCATAACTATGCAACAGATCTTAGCAGAATTTCGGAACCGGCCTCATAAATTCAAAAAAAATGTGAAACCTCCGCACATTGTCATGTTATGTTGCCTACTTGGAGGCAAAAATAATAGACATGGCATACGAGGATTATTCTAAAAAAGTGTTCACGGAAATCACCTACCGCCTTTGAGAGGATTCATGGATTTCAAGGAAAATGAGCTAAGTCATGACCATGACCATGGCATAGTTTGCTTTAATGCGCCCATATTCCACACACGCGTGTATCTTGTGATGGCAAACAATGTTGCTTCCTGAAGTTTTAGAAAACAATGCACAAAAAATCCATTTTCCATTTTCCCGCTGTCGAAAAGGGCTTACTTTTGTAAAGCAGCCAACAAGGGTGTGATGTGAAAATGTATCACCCCATTTTTTATAAATACTATAGGTAATTTAGTGGACAATTCACAAATTGGCTTCGGCTATAACCTCCTGATGCAACCTCGGTGGTATAAACAAGTTTTTGCTGGTCTAGAGGGGGCTAAAATTTAGCCTGGAGCTACCTCGTATCTATCTCGGTAATTTTCCAAAAAAAATCATTTCTAGGTGAAAACATGGCATTTCTTCAGATAAATAACAAGATATTAGCAAGACCAGGCACATATACAGGAACCCTAACATAACTTCGTATCAAATCTCGGCAGAATTTCGAAACCGGCCTCAGAATTTCAAAAAAAATCAAAAAATATGAAACCTCCGCACATTGTCATTTTATGTTGTCTACTTGGAGGCAGAAATAATAGACATGGCATACGAGGATTATTCTAAAAAAGTGTTGACAAAAATCACCTATCGCCTTCGAGATGATTCATGGCTTTCAAGGAAAATGAGCTAGGCCATGATCCAGACCATGGAATAGTTTGCTTTAATGCGCCCATATTCTGCACATGCGGGTATCTTGTGATGCCAAACAATGTTCCTTCATGTGGTTTTGGAAAACAATGCATGGAAAATTCATTTTTCATTTTCCGGTGCCGAAAAGGGCTTACTTATGTGAAGCAACCACCAAGGGTGTGATGTGAACATGCATCACCCCATTTTCTATAAATACTAGAGGGCATTTAGTGGCCAATTCACAAATTGGCTTCAGCTAGAGCCTCCTAGCGCAACCCCCGCAATATAAACAAGTTTCTACCGGTCTAGCTGGAGGGGGCTAAAATTTAGCCTGGAGCTTCCTCGTAGCTATCTCTGGAATTGTCCAAAAAATCATTTCTAGGTATAAAACATGGCATTTTTTAGAGATCCAACTGACATGGTTATAACCTACGGGTACACAACATTAGGATACCTGGTCCAGCCCAAGGAAGGCCCGCAAGAATATATGCAGCCTGTGGAGATTTTCGGGTGGCCCAAGCCCATGACATCTTAGGATCCTAGCGAGCAAGACTAGAATAGATAGAATATTCAAAGGGGCAAACCATAAACTTGTAACCGACTCGATCTGTTCCTGAGACCTGCCTAACTCTATATAAAGGCTAGAGGGCGCGACGAGGAGGGCATCCTTTTTCCACTGCATACACACCTCCACGCCAGATTGCATCTACAAACCCCTATAACCTTCGGTTCCGTGGTAAGCAAGAGCAGACAAGAAGGAGTAGGGTTTTCCCTCCGGGGGCCTGAACCTGGGTAAATCTCGTGTCCCCTGGTTACTTGTCTGTTAACCGTTCCACGATCTCCAGCACCCCCATCTTCTCCAAAACCCAAGCTCATAACAATGGGCATTGACGAGTCGAAACCTCGTCAATTGGCCCCGTCTGTGGGGAACGGGGGCGCTGATTGTGCGATCGTGATGGTCCCGACCAAAGCGATCTACAACTCCTCGATGATGGAGAGCCATCTCCTCTTCGGCACTTTCGACTTCACCACCCACTCGCTAGCCACCATGAAGGACTTCGAGCCCGTAGGGGACGGGCTCGAGATTCTGTTCGGGAGCTTCTGCTTCCAGGTGGGACAGACCGGCACTCTCCGCCTCCCAGAGTGGGTGCCACTGCCATCAATCAGGCCCGCCTCATGGGATCCGTATCCCAGCGTGCTACGCATGCCAACGCCGATAGATGAGTCATACGACAGCAGCAGCTGCAACTCAGATCTGTGCGACCCCCCGTCGGATGAAGGAACCTACGGTCCCGGATCCGAAAGTTGCGGCAGCAGCGATCCAAACCGCGAGCGCTACCAGTGCGCCGTGGTCATCCAAAGCGACGTGGAACAACCACCAGGTTCAAGTGCCCACGTGCCACCACCCAACCCATGGGGTAGAAATGGAGAAAACAGGAGGAAATCATCCCCCCACCCAACAAGGACAACCCCGATGCCCATCAAAGAATTCACCTCAACAAGGAAGGATGGCACCAGGCACGCGAAGCCGTGGCAGGCAACAAGGTCCTGCATGTGGAAGCTTCACGGGACCTGCTGATGGCATACCACCTGCTCCTCATCGAAGAGAACACAAATCAGGTGAAGATGCAAGAGGTACTCGATAAACGCAAGCAAGCGGCCTCAGAGTCTAGCGCGTGGCGAGCTGCGCTCTCCGCCGCTGGTGGCTCCAGCTCTCACGGCAATCAAGCCAACAAGCATCGCTCTTGCACGGATAACATGGATCCCGCTGCACGTCGCGAGGTGACTCGAACCCTCAACACGTCCTTCATGGAGATGGACGCCAACGACAACATCATCCCAAATACGCCGCAAGCTGCGATCATGGCAGCTACTACATATCTCGCGTCCCATCCACCTCCGGTGGGGGACACGAAAAGGGCCATGCATAAGTCCGCACTAGCCGGACTCGGACTCGTTGGAGCTGCGCTCCACGAGGAAGCTCCTACGGAGCCAAAGAAGAAGGCTACGGTCAGATTCAACCGCAGCCCGACGCCCTCAGACAAAGAGGAGGAAGATGAGCACGATCTACCATGAATACGCAAGAGTCTGCGACGTCGGATCCACGACTACGACGCTCGAAGCGACCTCGCTCAGCACAAGGTCGACAAGGCAAGAGTCAAATGCGCGTGCTCATCCGAATCCAAAGAGGATGATGACGAAGAACTCTGCAGAGCTCGATGCTTCAGTAGATCTTTTCGGCGAACATGGATGACGATAAATTTCAAGCTCCCTTCGGACACTCCGAAGTTTGACGGCACGCAGGACCCTAAGGCGTGGCTCAGCGACCACCTGTCGTCCGTCAAGCTGCATGAAACAAAACATCGCCTGCAAGGTTTTCAACAGTTGACAAAGCGCAGCCTAGATCCGCTCAAGCACGTTTCTCGGGTTCCATCCGAAGCTGGGAGGAACTAGCGTACAGTTTCATCCGAAACTTTAAGGGTACCAGCAAGAGACCAGCCTCGATAGAGGAGCTGCGGGCCTGCACTCAACGAACGGGAGAATCCATTCGCTCGTACATACTACGCTGGTCCAACATCAAGAACCCCACGGCACACATCTCCGAGGAGAGAACGATCGACGCCTTCAAAGATGGCATCAAACGCCAGGACTTCAAGGAAGAACTTGGGCGAGTCAAGCCCAAGACACTCGACCACCTCATGGACATCGCCAACAGGTGGGCAGATAGCGAAGATTCCGTCCACCGAGCACATTCGGACGAGGAAGATGACTATGGCCGTAGACATGAGGGCCATAGCAAGCGAAGATCATGCGTCTATGACGATCACGACGGACCTAACATGGTTTCGGCTGGCTACGCCGAGCGCCGCAACGAAAACAACCATAGCAGCGGCGGATACCGTAGAAACAACTTCCGCGATGGAGCATGCCCAACGCAAACATGGCAGCACCGCGGCCGCGACGACGAAACCTCGGCATACGACAAGTTGTCGGGCCCATGCACCATCCACTTCTACATCGACAAGTAGGATGGCAAAAAGAAGGCCAGCCACATGCTCAAGGACTGCCGCGAGTTCCAGAGACTTAGAGAGAGCTTCGCCTAGATGAGACAGTAGATCCCGAACCTTGGGTTTGGACACGCACATGCACCAGGCGACATCGCCCACGGAGCTCCTCCACCACCACCCGTGGGACCTTCGAATCACGCGATCTCACCTGTGAAAAACAACGGCGTAAACGGGTACCCCGCACCAAAAGGGTCCCTGATGATCCAAAAAGGGCGCCCAACAAACAGGGTGCAAAAGAAGATCACCCGCCAAGTCAGCCTGGCTATGTCCTCTCTACCCGCCATCCCTGAGTACCTCAGTGATTCGAAGTCCTGCATCACATTCAGTCGTTTGGATCACCCCCGCCAGATCCCCCGCCCAGGTCATGCTGCCCTGGTGGTTGAGGCGCAAATCGGAGGGCTTGAGATGAGCCGCGTCTTCATGGACGGTGGTAGCGGCATCAACCTGATGTTCTCTAGCACCCTAGAAGCAATGCGGATCTCTCTGTGCAACCTGGAACAATCCGACACAACGTTCCACGGCATAGTCCCAGGAAAGGGCATATTTCCCCTAGGAAAAATATGGCTCGATGTCATCTTCGGCAAGCCCGAAAACTTTCGGAGTGAGCGGCTCGAGTTCGAAGTGGTGGACTGGCCATCACAATGCCATGCCATCCTCGGACGCGTGGCATTCGCAAGGTTCCTGGTGGTACCGCACTATGCGTACCTGCTACTCAAGATGCCAGGACCTAGAGGCGTCATCACGGTCCAAGGCAGCTTCACCCTATCCGACCACTATGACAGAGACTTCAACAGAATCTCCCAGTCGTTCGGCATGTAGGAGGAACTCACAAGGCTCCGGGAGATAACAGACAACGGGGCACCCCCAGTCTCCAGGGAAAACACAATAGACATGTCATTCGACTCAACAGTCAGCACGAAAAAGGTGCAAGTCCACCCTACGGATGCCTCCAAGACGGCGCTGATCGCCAATGACCTCAGCCCCACATAGGAAAGCGCGCTCGTCGAATTCCTCCGTGAGCGCTGGGAAATCTTCGCCTGGTGTCCTGCGGACATGCCAGGAGTTCCCAGGGAATTCACCGAGCATGCACTCAATGTGTTTCCAGACGCCAAGCCCGTCAAACAGTCCATCTGACGATTGTCCGAGCCACGGGCCGAAGCCGTCAGAGTCAAAGTCAACAGACTGCTCGACACCGATTTCATCAGGGAGATCAAGGAAAGCGAGTGGCTGGAAAACACTATGTTGGTCCCTAAAAAGGACACGGACATCCTGCGGATGTGCGTGGACTTCACATCGCTCAACAAGCACTTCCCGAAGGATGACTTCCCTCTACCTCGGATCGATCAGATCATCGATTCGACTACAGGATGGGAGAAACTCTCCTAACTCGACGCCTACTCAGGCTACAATCAGATTCGACTGAAGGTCGAAGATCAGGAGAAAACGGTGTTCATCACGCCGTTCGTAGTATTCTGCTACAACACAATGCCCTTCGGGCTGAAGAGCGCAGGTGCCACGTACCAGCGGTGCATGCAGGCATGCCTAAAGAGCCAGATCGGCTGCAACATACAGGTCTATGTCGACAACATAGTAGTAAAGACAAGGGAGGCCAAGACATTGATCGACGATCTCCGCGAGATGTTCGACAACCTCGATCACTACAAGATCAAGCTGAACCCAGAAAAATGCGCCTTCGGCGTCCCATCTGGCCAACTGCTTGGCTACTTCATCTCTAGCGAGGGATTGAGGCGAACCCGAAGAAAATCCGGGCCATATTGGCCATGGAGAAGCCGAAGAACCTCAAAGGTGTCCAGCAGCTAGCTGGGTGCATCGCGGTGTTGAGCAGATTCATCAGCCGCATGGGTGAGAAGGCCCTACCTTTCTACTAGCTGCTACGTAAAGCAGAAAAATTCAAATGGACAACTGAAGCAGACGACGCATTCAAAGATCTGAAGCGGCTGCTCTCCACCTCGCATGTCCTGGTCACACCAAAGAAACACGAGCCTCTGCTGCTATACATAGCAGCCACGCATCAGGTGGTTAGCACCATGCTCGTGGTCGAACGACCCGAAGATGGAAAGACCCATGGGGTCTTCAACGAGGCACCACTAAACAGCATCCTGAACAACCCAGAAGCTACAGGACGCGTATCCCTGTGGGGCATCGAGCTATCCCCTCTAGAAATAGTCTACGAGAAGCGCCATGCGATCAAATATCAGGTCCTCCCGGACTTCCTCGTCCACTGGATGGAGCTACAGCTGCCGGACACCCTGGATATGACGCAATCATGGACGATGCACTTTGACGGCTCCAAGCAAGAGGCTGGAGCAGGAGCTGGCGTCATACTGACATCCCCGCAAGGCGACAAGATGAAATACGTCCTCCGGATGAAATTTCGGGCCTCCAACAACGAAGCCGGATACGAGGCCCTCATCCACGGCATGAAGATCGCCAAGATCTGTGGCGCAACGCACCTAGTCATCTATGGTGACTCAAACCTCGTCGTCCAGCAGACGATGAACGAGTGCGACGCTCATGACGCTAACACGATCGCGTATCGCGCGCTCTACAACTCACTCGAAGGAGACTTTGACGGCTATGAGCTTCGACACGTTAGAAGAGAAAGCAACAAAGAAGCTGATAGGCTCGCCAACATCGGCTCCACCTGCACATGGGTGCCACCAGGTGTGTTCCTCGAACAAATCTGTGTTCCTTCCATCAAAAGGAAATTCCCCAAGTGATCACCCGAAGAGGCAGAGCACTCGGGGGGCTACGCTACCCGATGGACAGAAAGGAATCGAAAAGCTCGACACAGAGGTCGCGTTGGTCAACCTGATGTAGGTCATGGCAATCGAAGAAACATGGATGCAACCGTACCTATGGTACCTGATAAACAGGGAACTGTCTGATGACCCGACAGATGCCCAGCGCATATCTCGCCGGTCAAAGGCCTTCACCATCATCAACAACGAGCTATACAACCGCAGCATTTCGGGTGTACTCCAAAGGTGCGTCACCATCGGTGACGGCAAAACCATCCTCCAAGACATCCACGAGGGCATTTGCGGCCATCACGCGGGCAGTCGCGCCCTCGTCGCCAAAGCTCTACGAGCTGGATTCTACTGGCCAACGGCCATGAACGATTCCAAGGACATCATACAGAGGTGCAACGACTGCCAAAGGTTTGCGGATAAGCCACACGCACCAGGGTCGGAGCTCAGGCCCATACCCTTGGTCTGGCCCTTCGCCCAATGGGGCCTCGACATGATCGGCAAACTTCCCAAGTCTTGGAAAGGAGGCCACGTCTACCTCCTGGTCGCAGTCAACAAGTTCACCAAGTGGATTGAAGCCAAGCCCATTACCAATCAAAAGGGCAAAACGGCTGTCATGTTCTTCGAGTCCATAGTCTACAGGTTTGACGTGCCGCACAGCATCATCATGGACAACGGGTCGAACTTCATCTCCAAAGAATTCTAGGACTTCTGCGAAGGCCTTGGGATCAACATATCATATGCTTCTGTGGCGCACCCGCAAACCAACGGGCAGGTATAAAATGACAATGGCCTCGTAGGCGGAGGCATCAAGAAACGCCTACTCATCCCACTCGAACGACTCGCGGGAGCCTGGGCAGAAGAGCTACCTTCGTCCTCTGGAGCTTGCGCACAACGCCAAACAGCTAAACTGGCTACACGCCCTTCTTCATGGTACACGGAGCCGAAGCCGTGTTACCTGCAGAAGTACGCCATAAGGCCCCACGGTTCATCGCCTACAGCAAAGACGAATCGACAGTCGCACTCGAAGACGCCGTCAACACGCTCGACGAGGCACGCGGCATCGCCGTGGATTGCTCGGCGGTCTACCAGCAGAGCCTCCGCAACTATAACAGCCACCGGCTGCGCCCAAGGTCCTTCGTCGAAGGAGACCACGTCCTACGACTCAAGAAAGAGCGGCCGAAGAAGCTCGAGTCACCCTGGGAAGGACCCTACGTCGTCACCGAAGTCATCCCAGGTGGGGCCTACCGCCTCAATCACGTGGACTCTGGAGTCGCATACTCTAACCCATGGAACGTTGCACAATTGCGATGCTTCTACCCCTAGCTATCCATCTTTACTTTCAATAAGGCTACACACCCAAGGCTACTCAGCCGAACAATGTACCTCCTCGTTACAATATGAATAAAATCTATGTGTCTCGCCCAAAAATTTATCCCTTTTTCTTACACTACTTTCTGCTGCAACACACTCGGGGGCTCCGCCTCACCTCACAACTTCGTCGACTGAGCATAACGCATGTAATCTGACCACGTCAGGCTAACAAAAAAGGCATGCATATAATCAAGAACTACGTGGTAATACAAATAACCTTTACAACAAAGGGCACAAAACTCCCAGTCGAAATACATACAAGTTTTACATCTATATTTTTTACAGGGCCTACCTATTCTGAAGGATCACCTGCGCCCGATGCTCAAAAAGATCTACAATCTCTTCGGCATACTGCCTAACAGCCGTGTAGTGTGGGTGCATGTCCCATAGGCCACCATCTGGTCGAGGGGGTGGCCCAGCCGCCACATCCGCAAGATCAACATCAGGGCGATGCAACGGCACGATGAAAAGGGCGGCCTTCACCCCCGCAACCAGCTGGTGCTGCACCAACTCCCTGACGTGACCCACGTCTCGAAACTTCGCCAACAAGCCCCATAGAGTCGAAGGTGCCTCATCAAGGGGGAACATGATGTACAGAATTGACGCCAGCGAAGTCTTCACCTGCCACAGCACCCATGACACCTGATGAGCGCGATCCTGCACAGTCGCAAGGACAGTAGCCCGGTCACGGTCCATCCAGAAAAAGCCCTTGGCTTCCATATCCCGCTGGGTCAAGCAGTTGATACGAACTGCAATGCGCTCCTTCTCCTCCGTCGGAACAAGGTTGGCACCTGTAGAAAATACAGAGTAAGATGACACGCAAAACCAGGCGCATCCAAAAACGAGCAGAAGCTCAAGGAAACTCATATTGCAGCTGCTCGGCCAACTGCTGCAGGTCCCCCATCAGATACTCCTCCCTTGTGGTAGCCTGCTCCGCCTTCGATTTCCACAAATCCGCATGGCCTCGGACACCAAGTATCTCCTTATCAATACCGCGGACGCGATCACGAAGAAAAGCAAGTTGCGACGCATCATCCAAAGATGGTCACGGATGAGGAACAGTCGAAGTATTCACGGGAGCTTCACACGAAGGTCCCTAAAGGAAAGCAAGCACGAATATGAAAAACACATGTCTTGGGTAACAGCTCGAAGCATCATTTATATACATGAAAAGCTAATGCGTGGCACAATGAGAAATTGTTCATCACCAAAAGCATATATTACAAAAGAAGGTAAACTATCCTAGAGTTACAACGACGAATCATAAGGAGTCGCATCTGGAGTGGCCTCGGAGCCAGAGTGCCTGCTCCTGGCTTCTCCCTGCTGCATCGCCGCATAGTCCGCCAGCAGGTCGGTAAGCTTTGGACCATACAGCTTACAACGAGAAGTGTAGAGAGAAAAGGCTACCTCGGAACCGTCGGGAGCCGTTGGCATGTGGGAGGTGACCTGATGAAGATCCAGTTCCACTCCAGACGCCATAGCCATGGCCAGCCACATGGAAGCACCGATGCCCTTCTGCTTGCACTTGTAGGCCGCAGGTGCATCCTCTGACAGCGCATCCGCCAAAGAATCAACATCCTCAATGGTAGCGCCCTTGGGAACGATCTCCTTGAAGAAGTACCAGAGGATCTCCTTGGCCTTAGCAAGGGAGCCATCAGTAGTACCGCAACGGTCTTCGACCGCCGCGGTGGCATCATCCAGAGCGCTCCCGCGCTCCAAGGAACTACGATATTATTTAATGCCCGAAGCATCTGGAGCAAAAGAAAGACAAAGTAGGAATCGAATAAGGGCATGGAGGCAGAGCAGTCGAAAAACCAAAGACATGCAAAAACCACTTACCAGAAACGGCCTTGGCAGCAGCCATCAGCTTCTCGGCCACCTCCTTCTTGTGCGCAGCTACAATAGTGGCGAGCTGCTCTTCGCGATCTGAAGCCTCCCGCTGAAGGGGCTCCTTAGTCGCGGCTGCGTTAGCCAACTCCTACTGAAGGCGCTCCTTCGCCCCAATGGCATCCTCAGCCTTCTTCTCTTCTCGTCCAAGGCTCTTTTTGAGAGCGTCGAGCTGGTGAAGGGCAGCATTATTTTCATCTGCAAAAGAACCAAGAACATACATAAGCAACACAAGCTATAGACAAGCGAGCAGACAAAAAAAGAACAAGATCAATTCAGCACGTACCTCGAAGTTGCCGCATGCTGGCCTCCAGCACCAGATGCTGCTGCACAAGCAGGTTCGCACTGTGAACAAAGGGTTGCAAAAGGAAGCAAATGAAAAAAATCAAGAAAGAATCAAGAAAAGGGCTCAGGGCTGCGCCCCGCAACGAGCACAACGTCGAGAAAAAATGACTCGACAAAGACTCGGGGGCTCCCCCCATGAAAAAAGGGAAAATAACTTGCATGCTTAGACGGAGACTCCGAAGTTACCGGTGTAGTCTTCTGGGAGACGATCACTCGAGCCTCCTGCGAAGAGGGCTTCGGACCATCGCCCCTAGAGGTGGCCACCGTCTGAGAGGGAGGGGGCGTCAGTTTCGACTCCCCTACGTCCTCTTGAGTGGCCTAATTAAAGAGCCCTCAGAGGAGTGGCTGCAAGGAAAACACCAATCAAAATACAAGAAGACAAGAAACCAAGAATGCATAGCATCCGAAGGTACTTACGAGTCGATGTCGCTCAAGTCATATACGGGCAGCGCCCTCTTCTCTTTCTTCTCTTCCTTCTTCCTCTTGGCCGGCAGCTTCGGTGCTATATCCCGCATGGGAACGGCCGGGATAGGCGAGGAAGAAGCGTCGTCATCTCCGCTATGGAGCACAAGCAAAGATGGGTCCCTAGGTGTCGGCGGAGTCAGGGCATCTGAAGACTCGCTCGAACTCTGTACCCGCTTTTGGGTCTGCCACTCGCTTGCCTCGGGGGCTTCCTCAGTCGGCGACTGCGCCGGCGGAAGCTCGGACTCGGAGTCCACAACTTCGTTGTCCGGCGCAATCGGAAACCTTTTGGGTAGTGGAGGCACCATGCCAACCACCTTGAGCTCCTGCACAATGAAGATATAAACGTTCAGTACAAGCAATCATAAGGAAAAGCACTCGACAAAAGGAGCTACGTGCATGTCACAAATCTACACCTGCGGAACTGGTCTTGCGACACTGAAAAGGGGCATCAGCGACTTCCCCGGAAGGTCCTCATCGGACTTGTACTTCAGCAGTGGCCAAGAACTCTGTCGAGGTCCCCCCTGGAGAGCTCCTCGGCCGAAACTCTCGTCGGGTCGTGGCGGCCAGAGTAAAGGAACATCGGATGCGCCCTAGCCTAGAGTGGCTGCACCCAGTGTTTGAGGAAGGTGAGAATGATGTCCACACCATTCACCCACTTCTCCGCAACCATCTGGAGGGCCTCCACTCAACGGTAGAGGTCCTCTACCTCCTCCACCTCGCCCTCCAAGATATCGTTCTTCCAGGATCTCTTCTTCAAGGTCTCCAGGGTGGAGTCGAAAGGGGCAAGGCTGAAGTTTTGCCCGTCCACTGTGGAGTCGCGGATATAAAACCGCTTCCTCCGCCAGTACTGGATGGACTCAGACATATAGAAAGAGAAGAAAAGAACGATAGATCGGATGGAAATGACTCAGCCGCTAAGCGGATAGACCCCGCTGGTGCCAGACTGCCTCTTCACGGAATAGATCTTCCGGAAGAGGCCAAAGTGCGGCTCGATACCGAGCCAGCACTCGCAAAAAGCAATGAAGCAGGCGATCTGGAGAAGAGAATTGGGTGAAAGATGGTGGAGTTGGATGCCATAGAAGAACAACAGTCCACGAAGAAAATCGTGGACTAGGAGCGAGAGGCCGCGAAGAACGAAAGCGACAAACATCACCCGAAACCCTGCGGGTGGACGGGGATTTACCTCATCGCCGGGGATCTTGATGGCCTCCTTATCCTGCGGGATTAAACCCGCATCACGAAGCTTGTGCAGGTCACCCCCACGCGTCTCTGAGCGCCGCCATCCACCATCGGTGATGCGAGCCACGGTGGTGTTTTTCTTGCCGCCGACGGCAGCACTTGTGCCCACTCCGGTGGAGGCCTTCTTCGACTTCCTCATTGTGGCGCATCGACGGCGACGGTGTGCGTGCAAGAATGAGGAGGGGAACGATCGAAGAACATCCAGTGCGCACAAGGATGATCTCGTGAAAATGGAGGCACCGAAAGCAAATGGATAAGGGTGAAAACAAACTACAGTTTTCCCCATAGTTATAAGGACGAAGACGATGAACAAGGACCGTTCATCTAGAAGCCCTAACGCCAGGATCAGATCCAACCATCCACGTGTCAACACAGCAGCGAACCTTCGCTCGCACGCCATCCACTACACATGGAAACCGAGGAGACGCCATAATTCTCGCATGACCATTCAACTCCAAGTCTGAAAGTGGGACCCACGTTCGTCCAGTGACGTCACCTCTAGCGCCGTAGACGGTTGAGGTCACCGATCGTCAGCACTGACATCATCAAAACCACACTAGAAACGGTTAGAAATCTTTGTCTGGCATCTAAAAATTACTCACTCGAATCTATGATTCGAGCAACTACTCGGGGGGCTACACCTATCGGGAGTGCTGGCCGTGCACCCGAGGCATGATTAAGGTAGCACACCAATGTTGATTCTTCGAGTCCTACGCCGAGTCTACGACTCCACTACGGACTCGGGGGCTACTCCCATAGGGAGGATTGATTCAAGTATCCAAAAAATTGTGTCCTACGGACCTGAAGCTAACAACGGCTGAGTTAAAGTCTCTGCTCGAGTCTACGACTCGAAAAGACACTCGGGGGCAAAATGCATTTCCACGTCGCACACTCTATGAATTCTTCGACTACGATCCTTTGGATCAAAATGCAAAAACTTCTTGGCAACTTTGCCCCAACCAACGCTAAGTGAGTAACATCCTCATTGGCCACCCAAAACACCTCCGCGGTGATAAAATTTCGGATGTTGTGTCTGCAACGGAAAGATAAGACCTGCAGATACCATCTGATGGCCTAGTATTGCACCTGACTACGCTCTACTAGTAAATATCCGTGCCAACGGGAACGATGAAAATACCGACAGACGCGTTGGGTACATCACTTGAAAATTACTGGGATTTGACTCCTGTAAGACCTCAACGGCCTGAGTCGAATTACGCCAACATATGTTCCAGGTTTGAGTCTAGGGACTTGAGTCTGAAGAAGATCGTGTTGTTTTGTCCTAAGACAGTTAACTGACCCTGATCCGTTAGGAGAGTCAGGCACACGCATCAAGAATCCCTACACACTAAAATCATTCTTTTTCTCTAATGAACAGAAATAGCTGCACCCAAAAGATTAAAAAGTCCTCAGCCGAATCTATGATTCGACTGAACACTCGGGGGCTACTGACATGGTTATACCCTACGGGTACACGGCATTAGCATACCTTGTCCAGCCCAAGGAAGGCCCACAAGAATATACGCGTCCTGTGGAGATTTTCGGGTGGCCCAAGCCCATGACATCTTCGGATCCTTGGAGAGCAAGACTAGAACAGATAGAATATTGAAAGGGGCAAACCTTAAACTTGTAACCGACTCGATCTGTGCCCGAGACCTGCCTAACTCTATATAAAGGCTAGGAGAGCGTGACGAGGAGGGCATCCTTTTTCCACTTCATACACACCTCCACGCCAGTTGCAAGACTTCTCAGAACCTTCGGTTCCGGTAATCAAGAGCGCAAGCGGAGTAGGGTTTTCTCCGGGCCCGAACTGGTAAATCTCATGTCCCCTGGTTGCTTGTCTATTAACCGTTCCGCGGTCTCCAGCACCCCCATATTCTCCAAATCCCAAGATCATAATGATGGGCATTGACGAGCCGAAACCTCATCACGAACAAGATATTAGCAAGACCAGGCGTATAGATAGGAATCCTAGCATAATTGCGCAGCAGATCTCAGCAGAATTTCGAAACCCGCCTTAGAAATTCAAAAAAATTCAAAAAATGTGAAACCTCCGCATATTGTCAATTTATGTTGCCTACTTGGAGGCAAAAAATAACAGACATGGCATACGAGGATTATAATCACCTACCGCCTACGAGAGGATTCATGGGTTTCAAGGAAAATGAGCTAGGTCATGACCACGACCATGGCATAGTTTTATTTAATGCGCCCATATTCCGCACACGCGGGTATCTTTTGATGGCAAACAATTTTGCATCATGAAGTTTTGGAAAACAATGCACGAAAAATCCATTTTCTATTTTCTCAGTGCCGAATTTTGTGAAGCAGACACCAAGGGTGTGATGTGGAAATGCATCACCCCATTTTTTATAAATACTAGAGGGAATTTAGTGGCCAATTCACAAATTGACTTCAACTAGAACCTCCCAGCACAACGGCTTTGCACCTCAGGTTGCAAGCGGGGCAGGCCTCACTGCTATGCTGCTACAACCGCCCACAAAAATGGCCCACGAAGTACCGCTGGGCCAACCCCATCGTAGCGAGTGGGTCGAAGCGGTAAGCCCGTGTTGCCACATCCTGTTCCACAAAACTGCATACCCGCATAACCCTAGCGAGTGGTCAATCGAATAGCAGCCTGAGTCGTGATGCTGGGGTCAACGGCAGCACCGCCGCCACCATCTTCACGGCCGTCCCCTGTCCATGTTGGAGTTCCTCCATCCATTCCCTCGTCGTCACCCACCGTCACCGCTCCACCACTGCCCCCCTCCCATGCCCCTGTCCTGGAAGATGCTCAATGTCTGCCCCCCCTCCCGCCCGTTCCCCTATTTCGGATGCTGCTCCATGTCCAGCTACCGCTCGTGCCCCTTTCCCGGTTGCTGCTCTAGCTCCGTCCATAGCCCCTGCCCCTTTCCTGGCTCTTCCCGCTCATGATCGTCTTCACCCTCGTCAAGATCCTCTCACTCTATGACATCGTAAGGTTTGCATCGTCAAGATTCTCTCACCCCACACTAGGTAGTTTCCCAAAGATTTCCCTATTTGCACCGATTCTCCATGGAATAAAAATCAGTAGAATTAAGGTGTGGCATCGTTCTTGCTATGTGAATGGGTGCCTTAGCCCCTGTACTGATGCTTACTCATGAAGGCAATATGTTTCCTTATTAGTCCATCTTGTCTTAACACTTGTAAACTTCTATTACTGCTGGTAATCGCTTGTATTAGTAGATTTCTGTTATATGCAAATGTATTAGAGGGTACAGTAGCAGTACAAGAGGTTGGTTATTGTACTAACATTGTTAACTTTGTAATTTATTTAGACTGTTGTTCTGATTTGAACAATATTTTTCTTGTGCACAACTAGCTACGTGCACAACTAGCTATTAATTTTTCTTGTGCCACTCCATCTATATCTATATACTATTAATAACTACTACTACCTAACCTAAGAATGTGTCATTGTTCTCTTCTAGTGTTGTTATATGGCCAACTTAATTAATATTTCCTTCGATCCATAGTAACTTGCCATCTCGGTAGTTCTAGTTGGTTCCAGTTGCCATGCATAATGCATGCATTAGTTAGAAGTGTATTTACTTTAGGTTCAGATACATCCTTCTTGGTTTGACTAATTTCTTTCAGAGCAACAATACACTGCTATCAGCTAGTATGAACTTTTTGATTTAAACAATATTTTGTGGTTCTGACTATTATCTTTGTTTAGGAGAAAATATAAGACCCCCAAAAGCTCCAACAAAGAAAAGGTTAAAGTAACTGGTAGTTCTTGTTGTGAGATCCCAGGGGTTAATATCATGTTATCTCAATCAATAGGTGTAAAATTATCTTTGCCAACACGGTCTCAGACTCCTCGTAAGTTATCATGTCTACTCTGGATATAATTTTTCATATCAATTGTGTGTGTATCTTAAATAGAATTTTTTAGCATTAATTGTTTGTTCATTTCAAATTTCATAGGTCTTACACGTAGATCAAAGAGAAGGAAACTTAAATCTAAAATATGGAATGATATTGATCCTTTGTATGACGGCAACAAACTTATGGAATCCAAACGTAAACATTGTAAGAGGGTTTTTGCGGCATCAAGAGAAGTTGGCACCAT